>OX235262.1:14599943-15867211 GCA_944472135.2 Trichobilharzia regenti
ATTGGTTGATTCGGGATTCCTTGACAAACAGAGTTCTCTCTGCGAATCATATTATATTGGCAACAGTTGAGTTATACGTTGGAGCTGGATCGAAGGTAGAAGGAGGCGATAGGGAAGTCTCTTCAGTGTACATGAATCGGGATTTTCCATCCGTCTCACATCCAGTTGTAGTCTTTTATCAACAGCTGCTTTCCATAGCTCCATACTGAAGACCAGAATCCATGAGCAACAAGTTACTATGGCGACGTAGCAAACACCAACAATCTTTTCGCCCAAAAAATATGCAGTAGGTTATAGAAATGGATAGGACACACGATGAAGAGACTGTCGAGTGTCATCAGATGCCAGGCTCTTCAGTGGAACCCGGATATGAAATGAAGAGTTGGGCGTCGGTTCGAAGGTGACATGGAGGATATATAGTTAGGAAGAGTAGATAGTTCACGGCCAGTCGTGCAGTCAACACAAGCAGAGATCTTGGAGACCTGGGTGAAATGGAGATGTGCTGTTGAGGCGCTGTATTCTCTACAAGAACCAAAAGGTGTTGTAACTGCAGAAGGAAAGGCGTGGAAGGCCAGGTATACTTCCTTTAAGTGATCAAAGTGATCAAACTTACATATGCATACACTTTATACTCTTTAACCAATCACTGAGCGTGTGATTTTACTTTCAATTGAACGACACGAAATAGAATGTTCATATATATATTTGGTATTCTGTTGCTAATGTAGTATTAGATTGTGGGAATATGCGAGAGCCATACTCCTTCGGAACACGTTGTCTCTACCGCCACCATCACTGCGTAATAATACTCGACATTCAATAATAATCCATGCAGACTATTATATATATATATATATATATATATATATAGTACTGTGCGCGAGATAATGAGAGCTCTTTTACGGTTGACAGGTATCTAACTGTAGAAGTTTGTCAGTTGGCCTTTCCATGGTGCTTTTCTATTGATAGATCTTTTGAGAGTTCCGTCATCTCTTCTTGTCAATGCGACGTCCAGGAATGGAATCTTTGATTCATTTTCAACTTCCATTGTGAATTTAATTGAAGGATAACAGTTATTAAACTCCTGTAAGATACAGTTTAAATCGGAATTATCTTGACAAACTATAAAAGTGTCATCGACGTATCTTTTGTACAGCAGCAATTTGTCTATTGTTGATTTTAAGATACCGTTTTCCAAGCTGGCCATGAAGCAGTCTGCCAAAAGTGGGTCAAGGGGAGAGCTCATAGCAATCCCATCTTTTTATCTATAGATGATGTTGTTGAATGTAAATTGGACGTTGAATGTGCATATTAATAACAGCTCTTTCAGGTATGAGGTCGGTATTCCGATACTCAGATTTTGTCATCCATATACTTGCAAAGGAAACAAATTGTGTCTGTGAGCGGCACATTCGTAAAAACAGATCCCATATCCAGGGATAACATTCGTTTGCCATTTACATTCAAGTCTTTTATGCACTCAATAAATTCAAAAGAATCTCGTAGAGAGTACTTACAGAGTTGTCGTTTCATAGTCTCCAGCATCTCAGACAACCATTTGGCAATCAGATGCTACGGTATTCCCATCATGTCTAAAATTGGTCGAAGTGGTAGAACTGCTTTGTGTACCTTTCGTAGACCGTAGAGTCGAGGAATAATTGGTCCTGTCGGTCTCAGACGTTCAAATAGGTCCTCAGTTATGAGGCAGTCGTACTTCATTCTCCTAAGAACATCTACCAGTTTCTGTTCCATCTGCTATGTCTTATTCTTCTGATTGACTTGTTTTGAAAATTTATTATCATTAGAGATTAGAGCTGTCAACTTATTGATATACACATCTCTGTCAAAAAGGACGACTCCCGAACCTTTGTCTCGACTTGTAATGATTAGATCTTTGTTATTACTCAAGTCTTTAAGCTGCTGTTTGTGTTTCTTTGTCAGTAGGTGACGGACTTTAGATTTTGAATTGAGGTATTGAATGCAGGAGGCAGAAATTGTAGACTTGAAATGTAAAAAATCTTTGCCAGAGACGGGTGTAATGTCTCTTGTTTGACTAATAAGATTTTCAAATTGAACATACGTGTGCAGTCTGTTACTGCATATATTCACTGCATAGTCACAAAATTTCTACCCTAAACAAAGGGCTTCTAGTTGTAAGGCAGACCAGCTGACAGGGCAGCGGTTGAATACAAATTTATTGGGGTCGATAGGGGAACTTCCTCTGTATTCCGACCGATTTGAGGCTCCTATTGAGTTCAAATTTGACATTCTCAGCTCGTTTGTTTTGCACCAAATTACCATATTATTAATACAGAGTGCACAGCTTTTCTTATATGTACAAATTATGACCATAATTAACATAAATGTAACATAATATGTTCATCCATGTTTCGATACTCGTTAAACTATACTTGACAAATATTTGAATGACTCGTAATCCCGCCACTTTTAACCTGATTAAACAGTAAATTTCTTTTGTAATACAAATAAGCGCATTATTTACACCGAATATATTCAATCAGACGTCTAGGAGAAAGAAAAACTTGAGCGCAGAATATCCTTTTCAAAAATCTGCTCTTATGGCTCTACAATTATATATATATATATATATATATATATAATGGAATATTCTAGAATACCCGTCATTAACAATACTGGTGTTTTCAAATACTAACGATTTGTTAAGTAAGATCACAATGGAATTACAGTTCACCAAAGATGCATAAATTGTAATAAGCATACAAATATAACAGCAAATAGAATATCAAATAAAATTAGGGAAATTTCCACAACAAATTGAAGACAATTATAGCCTTGATTGAAGGCCAAGCTACAGACAGTGTTTCAACCAGCTTCTTATGAATGCATACGTTAAATTTCTAGATGTCTGTTTCAACAGCTTCAGGAATATATTGTAGACGAACTATTACGGTGCAGTCCAGATCTGTTGGTATATGTTAAATGAGATTGATAGCCGCGTTGTTAACATCAGTCTTGTGTTCTGAATCGACGAGACAAGGTAGAATAGCGTTTGTCCTTTGCTCGGTTAACCACATAAAATGATGTTTTGAAATCCGACGAGAAACACGCCTAATCTTATGGCCCATGCAAATAGGCACCTACACAGTAGCAGTCGAATTGATAAATACACGTAGAAGAGGTGAAATTAGACAGTTTATCTTTCATCTCGAAACGCAAAATACGGGTGGTTTTGAAGACATAGTGGAATTTAGAAGCAGAGAATGCTCTTTCGACTTCATTTCTATGGGGTCCTGTTAATATCTCTCTGATGTTATCCCTGAGGAGCTGAAGCTGTAAGAATAAAGCCTTTTTCGGAACTATTGCTACTTTGATCTGCCTTGATTTTAGATTCAAATTCTGATCAATGAAGTTTTGTTAATAACCGTTCTTACTTATCCACTGTGTAATAGTATTAAGTTTTTCATTAAGAAATTCTTCAGAGCAAATTGCTGTTGTTCTATGGACTGAGCACTTTATCAGATTACGTGTATATTTTAAAGATACGAAGCTGAAAATTGAGTATACTTCCAGTCACTAGATGTAGGTTTTCTATATACACTACGTTCATTGTGCATTTCAAGAGAAGCTCCTTCATGAAAAATGTAGGCTTGCCAACATCGATGTTTCGTCTTATGAATTCTTCACATACAAAGTCTACTGTTCCCATAAGTGGTACATTGGTGAATAAGGAAGATACGTCATATGATATCATGAATTTATTGTCAACATTTAAATCTTTTATTCTTTCAAGCCGTTTAAAAGTATACTTCACGCTGCGTTTCACCAATCCAGTATGTAAAGAATGTAAGAGTTTGACTACGGGCTGGTATGGTGAATTTAACATATCTAGTACTGGTCGAAGTGATAAACCATTTTTGTGCACTTTTGCTGAACCACAATGTTAATTTCTTCTCTATTTCCCTCTTGTCATTCCTTCTTTCGTGTCAAACATATTCTACTCATCTCTAGTAAGTAGTGTGAGGTGTATTTGTTAATTCTTAACCATGTCCTTTTACCGTTGAAGTTTATCTCACTCGACGTAACACCTATCCATTAGATGTATAATAATTATTTTCTTATGGTGGAACATTATCTGTTGCATATGCTTTATTCGTGTATCCTTTAATGTTGAACATTGTTTATCCGCATCCCTTTATTCTACATCCGGCATTCGCGCTGTTTGAATAACATTTGGACTGCCTATCACAAAGCTCGACTGCATTTTACTTATTAACTCAAAGTGACTATGCTTATAGATGGATTTCAACCACAACCAGCTTACGATTTGAGGTTTGTATATTATATTTCATATTTTATGTTCAATATAGTACAATATATTAGACAAATCCTGTGTTTTCGGATTTCATGCGTCACTCAACGTGTGGTTGTAATAATTGTTCGATTATCGACCAGAATTTCTTTTGAAGGAAATTCACACATATCATCTTTGTATGAGTGTTCCAGTGGGTTTCAGTGACGTGAACTGACTTTGTGAGATAAAGCCTTGTTGTTGTTTTAGTCTTCTTAATGTTTCAGCTAACTGTTTCTCTATCTTTTTAATCGGGTGTAGGGAAGATGCGACTTTTTCGAATTTTAGATTCTCGTTAAGAATAGTATTCATCTTCCCGAAGTAATCCACTTTGTTCATGATAACTACTCTTGAACCCTTATTCCGTCTTGTTATTACAATATTTTCAATTTTCCTGGTGAATATCTAGGGCTTTTCTATGTTTTTTTTGTGATCAAAACACCATCTGAGCTGCATTTACTATTCACATAATTTATAATCTCTTAACATCTTCAGTTGCTCAGGGTATTAGGCCTTCGGTTAGATAATAGAGACTTTCAAACTGAACTGGTGCATGCATTTTATTAAATTTAAGATTACTTTCACAAAATTTTGGTGCCTAGCGATAGAACCTATAGATCCACTTTATCGAGGACTACATCCGAAAAATTATACACATAACGACTTCGGTTGTGAGGAAATCTTGTTTCAGGTGCCTTGTTCTCCAGACTCTGTAGTAGCTTCGCACGTTTATTTTCTTTCCTTCCACTGACGATTTCATTCAAGTAGTCTAAAAAAAGTTTCTTTAAGTGTTCTGGTAGTTCATAGACAGCATAGAACCTTCTTGTGACATTCTTCGATAGTTCAGTAATACAAGTTTGAATTGAGTCAATCTGATTACGTGTATGGCGTTTGAGTGTCTTATGGTTAGGATAGCAGTTTATTTCAATACACTGGTGTGTGAGGTTAACAGTAGTCCTTGCTTTACTGAACCTTGAGCTGGACTTCAAATAGTCGTTGAGTATTTTCAAGGTAACATGTTGCTCAGAAGATTTCATTCAATATAGCGAAAATATTCATTCAATAATCCTGAAAAAAACAATATATTGAGCGAAGAATATCCTTTTCGTTAATCTCTTCTTCTGGCTCTATAATTATGTGCATGTCTATGAACTTTATACTTTTTTTGTGAATTACTACAATATCAATGAATATTTTTAATATTCATCTGTTATCCTATTTTAAAACCGTGGGTTTAAATCACTATAAAAAATTATACTACTAACACTACTACTAGTAGTAATAATTATATGGATCTTACAGTGTCTACTCTACTCTAATTTATGTCACCTTATCTACTGTAAAACCACTGCTACATAGACAGCAATTACGCTACCGGATATTTATTATTGGGCCCATTGAATATGGTTTGTTTAATCGAGGCAAATTATTGAATATTGGTTATATGGAAACGAGAAAATATTTTCATTTTTCATTGTGTTGTATTGCATGATGCAGATATGGCACCATTGGATGATCATGTTCCATATGGAGGTGATGAGCAAGTGAAACAGATGGGGGTACATTTAAGTGTTGGCAAAAAATACGGAACATTTTACACTAATATATCCAGAATATATTGGTGGGATATTGAAAATTTCAAATAAAAACTTTATCAGAGCAAATGGAATTCGAAATTATTATTATTAATACCGGAGTTAAGTGAAGCGTGACTGCATAAAGAGATGATTTTGAAATGCACTTGAAATCTACAAATGTTAATTGGATACATTTTTCCAATTCGATTGCTATATACGTGTCATTTCGATATGCAATTCAGTCTCGTGATCGTCTCGAATACAACCAACAGAGCCAAAAACTCGAGAGAAAATAAAGATGGTTTAGATAGTCTGAAGTACAGGGTGATCAACATTCTCAGTTATTCATAATAATAAAGTCTTTTCTATTTCTCAATGAATGAAAAACAAAACGATATTGTTTTTACTGACGTTTCGCTATTTAATGTTGCTGCTAATAGCTTTCTCAAAGTATTGTTAAAACAGAATTTACGAAATCTCAGCATATATATAACAAAGAGTTAAGGGGTGAGAAAAATAGACTTAGTTCAACTTAAAAGGACGTATTGAAAGTCAAAATAACAATGAAGATCGCTCAAACCAAATTTCAAAGGTAATAGTATATCTGTTATTATATCAAAACAAAGTTTACTAACTTGATCATCGTTCGTTAGTCTGGGATCATTTTGGTTGTCAAGTTGAAGAATTGGTAAAGATAACAAAATCAAGTGTAGATTGTTGGATTTTATCAGTGTGTAGAATTATGAAAGTAGTGTGTGTGAACTTTCTCATCAAATTTGCGTTGATTTTGCCACTTCATGGGGGAGGGGGTGTTGTAGCCAGGTCAGGTTCTGTTTTAACCCATCGTTCCTATTCAGGCAATTTGGATTCCACTTGATATGAAGTGCTTCTGATATTAGACGTTCTTTGTGGTTTCTGAAGTTTTTCTGGATTATTTCAATATTGTCAAAATCAATTTTGTGGCCTGATTCTATAGCATGTAGACCTATGGCTGATGATTTTTGAAGTTTTCCTAGTTCAACTGAATTTCTTGGTGGTCGAAGAGATGCTCTACGGTGTTCATTTCTTCTGATTTTGATTTCTCGAGATGTTTGTCCTATGTAGATCGCATCACATTCCGAGCATTTTATTTTATAGGCACAATTAGATAGAGAATCTTTCGGGATTTGGTCTTTTATATGGACAAGGTTCCTTTGAAGTGTGTCTGATGTTTTGAAGAAAACTCTAATGTCGAGCTTACTCAGTACTCTTCTGATATCGTCTCACGTCTCTGCTTTATAAGGAATGACGACTGTTGATGTCCATGTTTTCGGAATGCGTTTTCGGCCATACTTAATGTCTGCGTTGATTTTGTTGATGAAGTTCCTTGGGTAGTTGTTTCGCTTGAGAGTTTCATTAATGTTTGATATTTCTTCTTCTTTTTCTTGCTCATCCGTCATCAGACAGTGTGCTTGTCTAAGAAGACTTGAAACAACTGAAATCTTTTCGCTGATGGGGTGCGATGATTTGAAGTCTAAATATTTATTGGAGTGGGTTTTCTTCCTGAATACTGATATACTTAAATGTCCGTTTTCCTTTCTCTTAACTAGGCAGTTTAGAAATGGTAGTTCACTGATGTATGATTCTGCTTCCGAAGTGAACTGGATTTTGGGAGATACACAGTTTAATTTCTCCAGGAATGAATTGTGTAGATCTCGTTTTCCATGCGCCCTTCACATTCCCAGTGGAACATAGGGCTTCAAGCTAGTGGTGTGAAGTTTCTGTAGCAATGTTTACTTTTACAGGATAAGGTTGCTAGCCTCATGCCCAACCTTTTCTCTTCACCAGCATTATTTCTGGCTTATTGAGGTAAAAGGGTGCGTCAGCCGGGAATCGAACCCCAGACCATGTGTATGGTCGGCGAGCGTCCTAACCACTACGCCACCGATCTCGTTTTAGTACTACAAAAGTATCATCCACATATCTTAACCATATTTTAGGAGTGAGTATGCTTGAAATGATATTATTTTCGAATTTATTCATGTAAAGATCGGCGACTATTGGGGAGACTGGTGAACCCATAGCAACACCATTTGTCTGTCTATATAAACTCCGTTTAAATGTAAAATAAATACTTTCTAGACAGAATTTTTAGCTCTTAATTATTTCACTGGTGTCCAGTGGACATCTTTGTGATAATGTTGTATCTGATTCTAGTAGACTGGAAATGATATCAAGACTTTCAGTAATAGGTATACTAATATATATATATATATATATAATAATTAGTATATAATGAGTTAATATCATAGCTTACCATAATGTCTTCTTTATCAATTTCTCGGTGTTCTATTTGGGATTTGAAATCATATGAATTTCTCACAATATTTTGAGTGTCCTTTTGTAGTGCTTGTAGTAGCGAGATCAAGTATTTAGAAAGGTTGTATGTCAGTGAGTTGGTGAAATCTATTACTGGTCTTAATGGAACTGTAGGTTTATGTATCTTTGGTTGACCTTAGAATCTTGAAGTTATATAAGATTTTGGTTTTAGTGTAAACCAGAGAGAATTTCCAATGTTGGGCTTCATTTCTTGAAGGAGTCTGTTTGTATTTATTTTCATTTTGTTGAATTCGGCGGATTTCTTCGTCTCTTCAATGAGTTAGTATGGTCCTTCACATAGGTGTTCAATTGCCTTCTTTTTATAATCCGTTCTGTTCATTATCACAGTGACGTTCCCTTGTCGGCTTTCGTTATGACGATGCTTTTGTCTTTCTTCAAATTTCTTAAGACTTCATATTCTTCTTTGGTGAGATTAGATGGTATGTTGTAGAGCAGGTTCAATCATAGGTGCTATTTCCTGGACCGATAGTGGCTTTCTAGTGATATTGGTATTGTCTGTGCCTTTTCAGTGCTAGACTGTGGCAATGCAAGGCGTAGTATCAGACCAGGCGAGACCTGCACGAGTGTTTAGGATAGGTATGTGGGATGGGTTTGATGTTCCTGGGTTATTACCTCCTCTGACTGAAGGCCTTGTGACTACAGCATACAGTGTTCTAGTGGTGTGGCTAAGGCTACTTTCAACAATCACTATGACTTATTGTTCATACGAATAATTTATCAGCAGTATCTAAGACCGATAAATTACAAGATAAGGAAAAGTAAAGGTTTTCGACTTTACCTAGTACTTTCTGGATGATCGGCTTCACAGCAAACAAGTGGTGGACGAACAAGTCTTATTTGTCTGAACGAGTGAGGAAATGCTGCTAAAGAAGTGGCACCTGAAGCTTTGGTACTATTTTGAAACATCTGGACTTACCACAGAGAGATTCAATATGTAAGTAATGGTTGAATTTAATTCACTGGTTAGGAAGATCAGGTTTCCCAAGTGGATGATTCACAAAATAGGTATTTTCCGGTTGGAGAGTAAAGAGCACGTCGTTCTCAAGTAGCGCGCGACTTTTCACTGAAATATCACCCTTCTATCTCACGATAATTTTTTATTTACGCACTATCATACCTCATTTATCTAAAATACCTGGCCTTTATCAAAGCTGAAAATTACTCTTCGTTGATATTTCTTGCTTTCCGAAAATCTGGTTGCTTTGATGATAAGCACAACACAGATATTTCAGAAATGATAATATATTCATCGAAAACGTCATAGTTTCCGCGCTAAGAGAAATATGGTTAACATTAAAATCGCATATGTATACCATCATTCCAATGACTGTCTAGCTTGTTCTCGTAAATTTCTTGTTAATGTACTTCCAATGTTGTATTATCCATGATTGTATTTCATGCCATTTTGCAGTTCCCGAGGAGGTTCTTCTTTTCTTGAAATAGTTTTCATTCACGTGACGGGACTTCACAAACCCGAATATACGCTGTTCACTGGCTGTCTATAACTATCAGCGAGAAACGGAACTAGGTTTGTGTTGGCGGTCAACCTTGATGTTACCTTAGTGAAGGATTTACAATTTAACATTTATAAGAAAGTGTTCTGATTGCTTGTACTATAACTCAAAAATTAAAAATTTGGAAAAACTACTAATTCATGATACTCCACTGTTGTAATTTATAATATAACTCATTTCAATTTCGCTGAGATTTTACAAATATAACTTTATAACTGATAGTGTCATTAAAAATGGCATGTTTTTCTTGCAAACATATGCGTTAATCCGCAATTATTACACCAAATACAATGAACCCACTAGTTGCGCAAATGAACAGTGTCTGTCGTCCTTTGCGAAGCATACTGCAGAGACAAGACTTGAGATTGATGTCCACACCTATTATAAACGTATCTATAAAGTATGTTTGGATTTCAAGGTTTGTGGAAGCCCTTCAGATTTAGAAGCGCAAACCGTCCTTATTTGGACAAAAATAATTCTTCGTCACACTGAAACCCCTTTGGTAAACTTTTTTATTGCCGAATCGGATGTACAATTATCACCCGTCTGCGATTTATTGACCCTCGTTATTAGCTTTAAAAATGAGCTTTGTCGATTCTGTTACCCCTTGACGCTTTGTAATTTTCGTATATATTGATATGACAGCTACGTGTGTGCTCAGACTGAGTGGAATGTTTAGTAATGCAAGAGAGAATTCCAAGTGAGAATAGTAACGGTAACAGTTGACGTAATATAGGCATAATATATAGATTGCATAAACAAAATAAGCACCCTGAACTCAAAAATGATTGGGGATTACCATAATTTAGCATAGAGTAATCAAGAAGATGAAAGTAAAGAGGGTTTCTGTGTACACAGATCTGGCCGTTCCATTTCGATGGCCAAAGATTGCTTCAACAATACACATGAGTCACATGGATACGTAATGATTTGACCAAATTACTTTTCACCTTGTAGATGACTAAAGTCCAATGATTGCACTTCTTGTTACCTTTACTTTCACCTCTTCGTGACCATGTAGGATAGTGTTTCTGCACACTCACAGAAAAAACCCAAACTGAACCACCTAACTACATATCTCCACACAAATAGGTTAATTGATTATCGCTAGTTCAAATCCTCTAAATATCATGACCTTGATCGCTCTACTCTAAGTATAGTAACCACGTATTTTATTTGACTTAAGCCTCATTGTTCGTTTTTTCTTTAATTTCTACAATCTTTTCAACATATAAAGACAATATAATTTAAACTATATGTTCATATAATAACCCCCTTCTCAGGTGTGTGGCTGGTAGCCTCACCCTGTCAACAAAGCTGCTTCAGAAACTTCAACACGATCAGTCCCCTTGCGACAAAAGAACGAGACTGGAAAAGCTGCCCAGATCGTAAATGAGATGAAAAGTTATGGTATGCAAGTACTGGAAATGTGCGAAAGCAGATGGAATGGGAATGGACTCACCGAATTGTCAACGGCAGAGCCGATGATCCACTCCAGTCACTCAGAAACCAACCATATGCACATCGAGGGTGTGGCTACCATGATGTCACCAACGGCAACTAGGGCCCTGAAACAAATGGAGGCGATCTCACCCAGGATGATGACCACCAGATTCAACTCCAAAGGAAGGAAAGTAACAGTTATACACTGCTATGCACTCATAAACAACAAGGAACTCGAGAAAAAGAACAGTTCTACAGACAAATACGGGCAACAATGGACAATACTCCAGTTGGTGACATTAAAATACTAATGGGAGACATGAACGCCAAACGGGGACCATGCAAAACAGAAAAAGAACTGATTATCTGTTGAGAAGCACTTGAAGAGAAGAATGAAAATGTAGAACTCTTATCTGACTTCTGCACCTTCAATGAACTAGTGATTGGTGGCAGCGTATACAAGCACAAAGACACCCGTAAAGCTACATGGGTGTCTCCAGATGGGCGAACTAAAAAACGAATTGGCTTCATCTCGATGCTGTTCAAGGAATTGGAGACGCAGCTTGCTGGACATAAAAGCAAGAACAGGAGCAAACGTTGACTCAGACCACTTTCTCGTACAAGGAACACTCCAAACCAAATTAAAACCTTTCAAAGAAACAGGAGCTGAAGATAGACCACAAGCCAAGTTCAATACTCAAAAACTGAAGGATCACGATACAAAGAACATCGTTACTGCAATCATAAGAAAAAAGGCGGAGACACAGATCAACACTAGCGAAGAGACCAGCGTTGAAGAGCATTGAAACCGCCTGAAGGCGGTGTGGAATCAAACCTGCATGGAAGTTCTAGGCAGAAAGAAGAGGCAGGAAAACAGTGGATCACTATGGACACATGGAGACTAATAGAAGAGAGAAGGATGGTGAAACAAAAGACTACCCATTGCACCGACGAGAAACAAAAACAAGAGTTGAACGCAAGCTACAATACACTGAACAAAAAGTAAAGAAGAGTGCCAAGGAAGACAAAAGAGAATACAATGAAGCCATGGCAAGTGAAAGCAGAACAAGCTGCAATGCAGGTAAAGGAGACCTCGCTACACTCTCCCAAACAACTGGGTTCCTATTGGGGAAGAGATCAACACAAATCAAGCCAGTGAAGGATGATAGTGGAAAGTCAATCACCAAAGAGGTGGAGCGAAGGGAACACTGGGCTGACCACTTCAAAAAACTTCTAAATCGACAACCACCTACAGCACATAGAAGAATACCTACAAGGGGAGAATAACTGCCAGTGGATATCAACTCTCACACGAGAGCAGAAGTCCTAAAGATCATAGAGGGGTGTTATGTTGCTGCTGCTGAGTGGTTAATAGTAGTTTTCCCCGTCGCCAAATTGTTATGTACTCGTCGCTGAATTATTGTTATGGACTGGTCGAGAAACTAATAGTCCTGACGCAAGAAGGCGGAAATCAGAAGACCACTAGGTTTGCGATGATACTTCTATTTTCCAAACACAAGGAGAAGCAATAAGTCATATCACACCAAAATAAGTAGTGTCAGTCAAATTGTGAATGCGAAATATATGTGAATGTTCCAGACAAAGTGTGTGAACAAATCATTAGACAGCCTTAACATGAATGGCTAATTATAATGAAGTATCGATCCATATGTACATAGCGAAATATAGCAGACATATCAACAACCACCATATATGGATATATGTCACCAAGCAACGGACTGTCAACAAACACTCATATTATATATAATTTAAGGGGAATATACATTGTTAAAGGAGACAGGTTCATACAAGTGAAATGTTCACAGGCTAAGCGAGCAAACAGAAAGAGAGATCAACATATATATATATATACATATCAAGGTGCTAAACCTAGAAAACCAGCAGGACCAGATGAAACCATGCAGAAGCGTTGAAAATGGACTCAGAGACATGAGAGGGACTGATGGCACCATTATTGCAGAAGGTGCGTAGAGAAAGTGACGTACCTAGATGAAGGCATACATGCTGACATTACCAAAGCAAGGGTAGTCTTATTTTGCTGCAAGAACTGGCGGAGCAGTATGCTCCTCTCTACCCTAGGCAAAATACTAAACCTCTTCATCCTCGAGGAAACCAAACACGTATTGGATGGAAATCTTCGACCTCAACAGGCTGGATTCAAAAGAAACAAGTCATGCACTGATCAAATCGCAACACCACGTATCGTCACTGAACAAAGCTTGAAATGGCAGTCAGCTGTCTATCTCAACTTCGTTGACTTTAAAAAGGCCTTCGACAGTGTTGATCGAGAGATGATTTGGAAACAACTTTGCCGCTACAGAATGCCGCAAAAAATAGTATGCCACATCCAACAGTTGTACGAAAATGCTGCATGCCGAGTAATCCACAACGGGAAACTCACGGAATCCTTCGAAGTGGAGACAGGAGTAAGAAAAGGCTGGTTGACTACTATCTCCAACGATGTTCCTGATCGCGGTAGAGTGGATAGTGCGACAGACAGACAGCGGGTAATGATGAGACAGGCATAAAATGGACTCATACACTGAAAACCTGGAGGATCTGGATTTCGCTGATGACATATGTCT
The DNA here is from genome assembly GCA_944472135.2 of Trichobilharzia regenti. Lineage (NCBI taxonomy): Eukaryota > Metazoa > Platyhelminthes > Trematoda > Strigeidida > Schistosomatidae > Trichobilharzia > Trichobilharzia regenti. Next base: position 14,613,793 of record OX235262.1, read on the forward strand.
GATTTCCCAGAAACTGGAAGATATGCAAGTGAAAAGCTATAAGTTGGTCGAATAAGCATCAAAGATAGGATTCCCTCCAGGTGGACATGGAGAAGCCAAGAGTAATGGAGATTCCTGGACGACATCAGCAGCTACAGCAACAACAACAGACAAAAATTAGCCAGAATGAATGGGGGGATAAATCTGAAAGAAGCAACCTCCTTTACCACTCACCTACATGGGAAGTATCGTCATTTCAACTACAGTCGGGACTGACGGGAATGCCAAAGCGACGATCGGGAAATCAAGGAAAGCTTGCATTACTCTCAAGTCTGTGTGGAGATCAATAGCACTCAGCGTGAAAAATTAGATCCGGGTTTTCAACCCAAGTGTGAAGTCAGTTCCACTCACTATACGGATGAGAGACTTAGCGCGTAGAAGATATGAAGAATATAGAAAGTCATTCGAAAAGAAAGAGTGGGAAATAGAGAAAGTACAGAGCCTTGTGAGGCATACCAATTTCCGATAGCGCCAAAGTGGAGCACTTTTCATACACTGAGTTTCACCACTTCCTGGGAAAAAACAACAGAGAAATAAGAATTTTAATCAACTGAGCTAATCGTAGCGTGCTAATCGAAAAGCGCTTCAAGGAATTTTCAACCTCTTCACTTACAGATAGTTAATTCATGCATTCTGCCGATTCTTCTTTATTGCTCGCCGTTGTTCTTCTCTAGTGGACTTTTCAAAAAACGACTGTGACATATTACACAAAACACTGAAGGCTGTTAGTAGAGTTGGTGTTTTGCCTTTGAGTCAACTAACTGATATTATTATCAGTAGGCGCCTCAATTCATGCAAGCAGTTTTGCCAAATTTATCCTGTCTAATACTGAACGTCGTCTTTATTCTCAACTTCCTTCTTGTATCTCTTCGGGTGAAACCAGAAGGAACTTCATAAGAATATATGCTCGTTCAACTACTAAATATGAAAATTCTACAATTCCACCACATTTGTCACAGGTTTTGTGTGAAGAGAGAGTTAGATTTCAGATAAAGAACTTCCTAAACTTTTTAAATAAGTAATCTGAACTGCAGAGTATAAGCAAAGATTATTATTACATGTATTATCTATGATACTATCTACTTATACTTCAATATTCTGCTTATAGTGGTTCCATTGTTATTACTACTATTAACATTATTACTATTTAAAATATTATTTATGTATATTTGAGAATTCCACTGTGTATAATCATTATTTTTGTTTGAAATAAAGTGATTACTATCATTATTAATGTTTTGTCAAACCCTCCAGGATTATTGATTATTCAGTATATCAGAATGTATTTTATTGATTAAAGACAAATGATATGTGTTGATTTGGTCTGTTTATTATTTGTTTTGTTATGACAATTGGACGTGGAAAAGGAATGATTTACGTAGTGTTATTTACAATGGTAAATTCAGAAAAAATCACTCAAAAATGGTATGTAAAACCATAAACGTATAAATATATCTTTTTTCGTAGGTGTTTCTGTTTACAAAAAAATCAATTCTCTGAAGTTATTTAGTTTACTTCTCATGAAAAAGACTGTGGAATATCATAAAAAATGAGAATAGTCTAATGTTTCATTGGTAAGAATTGCCTTTAATCAATAGTGTTGGAGTTTAATTGAATTTGAGATTTTCCCGTCGATTGATTGGACCGAAGTGCTCGGTCTCAGGTTGACATGTCGGCTTCTTGTGCAGATACTTCGACGATGTCCAGGCATTTAATTAGAATTGAATTTGTGGATAGTGGCTAGCAGTGGAATCCAGTCAGGATGCGCATTTCGTCCTATTTAGGACTCGTCAGCTGGATGTACCTGCATTTCCAGTGAGTGATGTTGTTCCCACCGAGCCTTCAACCTAGTGCCCATAGTTTCAAACGCCAAAGCGTTATCCACTAGACCACTTGGGCCACGAGAGCCACCTCTTGTGCAATGGTTCATAATAATTTAATTGAATTTGAGCCCTTCGGTTCAATCAATCGACGGGGAAATCTCAAATTCGATTAAATTAATAATAACCGTTGCACAAGAGGTGGCTCTCGTGGCCCAAGTGGTCTAGTGGATAACGCTTTGGCGTTTGAAACTATGGGCACTAGGTTGAAGGCTCGGTGGGAACAACATCAGTCACTGGAAATGCAGGTACATCCAGATGATGTGTCCCAAATAGGATGAAATGCGCATCCTGGATTCCACTGCTAGCCACCATCCTCAAATTAAATAGTGTTAGAGGTTTGTGGAAAATTCCCATTGAGATATATAGAAAATGCAAACAAGTGGTTACTCGAAGAGATTCTTTCCAAAAACGAATTCATTATCTGGCTGTACAACTATATATATATATATATATATATATAGCTTTTTACACAAATTATATTCGGTGAGAAAATGGTTTTTTTCCATGTTTTATAGACGATAACCTACAGTCAAAATCAATCAAATGTGAATTAACATTCGTAACCAAGAAAATGCTGTATATGAGCTTGGAATTCAAAGATGTTTTAGCTTTAAATGTCTTTAAAAGAAAGATCTCACAATCCCTGAGAATTATGTTTTCCAGTCAACCATTACTGTTCAATAACTTGAAGAACAAGATCCTACAACTGACCAACTCTATGTGGATTCATCAGTTCACCTGGTTGTGTGGAGATAGGTATACCAGTGGTTCAATTTGAGCTTTTCCTAAAAGGGTTCAGGAACACTATCCCACATGGTCACGAAGAGGTGAAAGTGAAGGTAATAGGAAGCGCGATCATTCGATAACTGGTCGATAATGATCATCCTATCTGTCTACAGCCTCAGACTTTAAAGTCATCTACAAGGTGAAAAGTAATTTTCTCAAATCATTACATATCGATCCGACTCATCTGTATTGGTGAAGCCATCTTTGGCTTATTATTATTATCATCAATGATTTTGTATACAAAGCAAATAGTTTCAGTGAGGGGAACATTGGTGATAAGGGATGTCACATTCATGGATATCATTTTCTCCCCGGATACATTAGCATCACTTACTGAGTCGACGAATTCAAATGAATCAGAAACACTATGCTGGCAGAGATTATTTCTGATAGGAAGGATGACGTCTGCGAGTCATTTGGCAGTAGAATGATATGGGGAATTTGTCATAACCAAGATTGGACATGATAGTACGTTCTGTTTGTGCACTTTCAAGAGACCATATAAACGGGGAACCACGGGACCTGAGGGTCGTATTTGCTCAAATAATTCTCAGCTGATAATAGATTTTTTCTTCGTCTTCTTCAGACTTTGTGTTATCTTTCCTTTAATTTGTTCGTTTGGTCTTTCTGTCTACTTCCTTCTGAAAATTTGCTTTCATCTGACATGAAGGATAATATTTTATCGAAGTAGTCTTGGTGATTCATCAGGACAGTGCCAGCACCTTTATCGGGGTGGGTCAGAACTAAGGCTTTATTCTTTAAAATATCACGTAGTTGATTTCTGTGCTCGACTGAAATCAGTCTTTCGATATTTGGTTTTGTGTTGATGTACTGATGGCAGCTATTCAATACTGCAGATTTGAATTGTTCATATGATTTGTTGGACACTGGAAGAAGGTCATTGGTCTATTGGATCAGTGCTGCAAACTGGACCTTATTATCCAAGTCACTCGAATTTATCGAAATATCACAGAATTTTGGACCCGATGACAATATTTGAGATTGAATAGGAGTTAATAGTAAACTAGAGTGGTATTCCTCTAGTGTGGCAGGAAAACGTCAATAAGTGTCAGCGGCATTGAGGCTATTCATGAGTTTCAGGTTTACAACTTCACAACGTTTTCTTGAAACTGAATCGATGTAGTCAATATTCTTTCTTATCAATACAGCTCTTTAGAAAATTGATTCGCTATGGCAAGCTTGACAGAAAGCTTAAGAAACGTATTAAGTTCTTTCACTGTCACAGGGTTCTTACTCTGCTTCAAATCACCGACGAAAATACCTATTGGTTGAGTCATGAAGAAAATAAAAGACAAATTCAGCGAAGAAAATTTTCTTTATCGAGGAAATCCAACTAATTTACAACTTTTATTTTTTTTAATTCTTATTTGCTTCTAAAGCCACTTCTGAGTAATTACATCAATTATGCCACCCCCTATTAATCAGTAATAGACTACTATACATCTGTGGTAAGTATAAATACGACTGTACAGCCTCTGAAGATGACTTCGTCGAAAAAGATTGCGAATTTAAATATTAAGCCACAGTAAAAACGGTTATTATAGCTTGCCTTGTACTACAATTCTATCATCGTCTTTATGTTCAAACTACATCTAGCTACTTGCATCTTTAACGCACGCACACACACACACACAACAGATACACACAGACATGCATACATGCATGTCACTAAATTTAGCTGCTGAAGGTGTCAATATTATCGGTAGACTGTTTAAAGTAAACGCTGGCATAATTTTGTTTCAATTCTAATCCAGTAAACCATGTTCATATGACCGGGCTAGATTGAAGGCAGATTTCTAATTCATGGGGATATTTAAAGCGCTTTATTTTAGATTCACCCCTCAAATGCTGATAAATGTAATTAGCGCCAAAATAGTAGGACACTACAGTTTGCTAACAATTTCTTTTTATTCACGTGTTTTTTTTGTATTATCATCTGAACTTTGTTATGCCGGTGACATTTAGTCAGTACCTGAGTTAGACTATTCAGATTAGATAGAGCAACAATGATAGAAACCATTAATTTCAGTTATCAATACAGCTGTCCAGTACTCCCAGGTTTTCCAATGGTTGTCTAACCAATGTCAGCTCATGATGAAATCCTGTAACCAAGATAATGTACCAAAATATACAACAAAACACATATTAAAGTCTTCTCACACCTGTCTAGGAAAGCACAACAAAGATGCTACACATCTGACAACCTACTCAATCTAAGATGCATGTTAAAAAATACTAACTGGGATTTATTCTATGAAAGTACATTAGATGACTCAATCACCAATATAATGGATTATCTTAAGTTCTGCCTTGACATATGCTGTCCCAAACAAACACTGTTCAAACGCCTCGACCGCTTCTCGTCTCCCCGTCTCAAACAACTTCGCAGGCAAAAAGAAATGTTATATAAATGCAAAGACAAGTTAGGACTTAAAAAGATTAATGCTCAAATCAAATCTGAAATCAAAAATCTTAATGCTATCTATAACCAAACACTTTTATCATGCAAATCTCCTATCAGCATGTGGAAATTTTTCAATGAAATTACTGGCAATAGTAAGCGATGTAATGTTTTTCCCTCTTGTGATGTTAATGCTCTTAATCTGTCTTTTATACGCTCTCCTTCTACTATAACCACTTCTAACGTTACTAATCTTGTAGCTGATAACTTCCAGGACTTTAACACTCTCGATGTTTTGAAATGTCTTAAAACTCTTAAGCCCTCACATAGTCTTGGCCCTGATGGCATACCTGCATATGTTCTAAAACAATGTGCAGATGCTTTATGTTTTCCTCTAACTAATATCCTAAATGCTTCTTTCTCCGAAAACGTTGTACCTGTTCCATGGAAAGACATTAAAATAGTCCCTGTCCCTAAACCTGGAAATAGCAAGAACGTAAAGTTCAGACCCATTGCCATCACTTCCCCGTTTCTAAAGCTCATGGAAAAACTAGTACTTCTTAAACTCGAACCCTCCCTTAAAAGCTTCGAAGACCCCAAACAATTTGCCTACAGACAGGGTAGGAGTACTTTAGACGCTGCAGCCGTCTTACACAACAGTATTGTCTCATCATTAGACAAAGGTGCCAAATATGTCCGCTGCACGTTTCTTGACTTCACTTCTGCTTTCGACTCTGTACCTAGATGTCTCTTGCTAAATAAGCTCTCCATGACACAAACCGAGTCCTGGGTCACTAACTGGTTGCATTCCTACTTTTCAAACAGAATGCAGTACACCGTATACAAAGGCAATCCTCCTCTGCTGTGCTCACTGAAGCTGGTGTCCCCCAAGGTGCTGTACTCTCCCCACTTCTCTTTTCATTCTTTCTACATGACCTACCATCTTCAAATGACATTAACTTTGTCAAATATGCTGATGACCTAACTGTATCTTTACCTGTCAAATGTCAAAGTGACTGCTCTAAACTAAATGGCTTCTTATCAGAAATCAGCCAATGGTCCAAGGAAAACGGTCTAACCTTAAACCCCTCCAAATGCCAAACAGTTAATTTCACAAATCTGACCTAAACAAACTGGTTAGGACTCACGAGGTGTGCAACATAGATGGCAGTGAAATAGAAACCAAGTCGGAAATTAAATACCTAGGCGTCACACTATCTTCTGATCTTTCCTGGTCGTCTCATATCTTGACGATTTCCAAGAAAATATTCCGTCTTACCTTCTACATCAAGAAGTTAAGACATTCTGGTGTAACCCAACCCTTACTACTACAATTTGTTAACTCCCGTATTCTGCCTATTATTCTCTATTGCCCCCCCTTAGTCTTTCCTGGGCTATTGAAGAAAGACTATACCTTATTACGTAGGATGTTAAAGGTTGTCAGCAGGGTAAGCAGTTTGCCACTTAGCCAGCTTGTTAATATTCTGGTGGACAGGCACATGGACTCATGTGAAAAATGGGCGAAATCCATTTTATCTGACTCACAACACCCTCTACATTCACAACTCTCCCCATGTATCTCTTCAGGGAAAACCAGAAGCCTATATAGGAAACTATATGCCCGCACTAGTAAGTACAAAAACTCATCCATACCCTACCTAGCCCGTGTTCTGTGCGATAAAGAATGCATCAGGCATGAAACCTTTAACTTATTAAATAGTCAGTAGAACCAATGGATCTCGTCTTTCCAAATCATATCATTTATAGATACAACGTTTTCTTTATTTCTTTTCCTTTTCTCTCTCTATCTTTTTTCTGTTATGTGCAGCTTTGTTTCTTTTTTCTGCTTACGCCAGTAAATATGCTAGCATCTACTTTTCTAACACCTTCAAACACTCTGTTTAATTTTGGATTTGCTACCGACATGCTAATATGTTGTTGTCAAAACTAACTGAGATTACCCTTAATCTATATAGAATTTTATTTTATTTCTAATGTACTAACTGGATGCAATATACTGTTGTGAAATGCTGAGAATTCCATTCTGTATCACAAGTACTGTTTTCGAATAAAGCTATTATAATTTTCATTTTTTCATTTTCAATTAATCAAATCCCTACAAATTGTCCTGTCATTAACCATCATATAATATTAGTTTTGTGGTTTTTCCTTGTTCAGCACCATTTAACTGACAATCTTGTTTGTGAACGCCACTATCATCATTTTAAAAATTTTATATTATGCAGGATTACTCACACTACCACAACAAACACCGCATTAGTGCTGACAATAAAAATTTAAAAAACCCTGAAATGTTTATTTTATGATTGTTTAGTGTAGTTCAATCAAATTAACTGATCATCTTGGCTATAAACATTCTTAAGAACATCTCATAAATTCTTGTATGATTTTAGGTGTTACTGTTCACCACGCATACACATATCATAGCTTCCACTACCCAATACTGAAATATTTTTCATTATTGATGTTTATCTTCCTTTCTACTTGGTATTTTTATTTGCATCTTTCTTTTTGTTGTGTTTTTTTTTGGTTTTTTGTTGTTTTTTATATTTATTTTTTTGTAATACTCCTTTTAAATGTATGATATGTGCTGAAAATTCCACACTGTACCACAAGTACTGTTTCTGGAATAAAAGCGAAATTGTTGGAAAAACACACTTGAATACCCGTTGTTATTGTTTCAATTGTCTATGCATCTAGAAAATGCATACGGACAATTGCATCAAACAACTACTATTGCTAACAGCAGAAGGCAAACCACAAAAGCTAAGGTATATTTTCCATTGATCAAACCGTTTTTTATATGTATACAGTTTATATTTCCCTTAACCAATCACTGAGCGTGTGATTTTGATCTACAACAAACGACATGTATTATAATGTTCAAATAGATGTTATCGTATTCTGTTGCTAATGCAGTATTGAACTGTGAGAATATATGAGAATAATATTCCCTTGGAACACATTGTCTGTATCACACAACCACACAGTATCTCTTTCCAGTGGATATTTCGCTGGTGTATGAAACTCCATCTTTCAGAACCTTTCCCAACATGACAGTCACAGTTGGTTTCATTGGTTAAATTGTAGTTCATCTTTAATCCACAGTATAAATTGTTCGTCAGTTTAAAGATTCCATAGTATGTGATATCCGAAATGAAGTTGTCACACAATAAAGTTTAACAATCCCTGATAACTGCATCGTTTGGAGCTGAAAGTCTGTATCGTCAGTGTTTCTCGAAGCATTATAAAACTTCAATGGCCAATTTCGCAAAATGACAGAAGTTGAAATTCATGGCACCTTTTCATCGAATCTCAGTAGCTGAATAGTATACAACCTCGACTTACAACAGTGGAGGGGTTCTGGCTTCTCAGTGATGAAGAGTCTCAAACCAGGACGAAATAGCTGTCCAGTACTCCATATTGATTTTCCAATCGTTCTCTGACTGATGCCCTTTCGTAATCAAACTTGTAACCAATCAAATCGCTGCAAAACAACAGCCTGTTAAGTCACAATTTACAACAACTTATCAAGTAAGATTTTATTCCAAAGACTTTCCAGGAGTATACGAAGAACGTTTTACGCAGCACACCTATGTTTGTCATTCTCTAGCCGACGAATGATTGGGACGCAAACGAACGATAAGCTTGATAGTTTTGCCACATCTGTGTGCATCTATCAATTCAACTGCACCTGCGGTGATAGTTATGTTGGGCGTACTACTGAAAAGCTTAGCCAACCGACGGCTTAGTGAACATCTTCCATCGTGGTTTCGCAAAGGACAGACAAAAACAATCCGTAGCTCAATTTTGTCACATTTAATTGATAGTGGTAATGAAGTGGAGAGAACGAAAGTATTCAGTGTAATTCATCGTATCCCACCGAATCTTCCCAATAGACTTCGTATTCGTCTACTGCACACAGCTGAGGCGATAGGCATTCCAACTATCAAACCGAAACTATACTCATTCAAAAGAAGTTCGTGCAGCCATTGTCCTTCCCTTGTTGGTCTATTAAGACATAACCAACTGAGGACTTCTACACCACCCCTTACTTATATTTCAAACTCCTTTCTTATCATCCCTTGATCTTATCACATCTTCATTATAAACGTGTTTCACTCACGTCCCTTACAATCTGACATTACTTAATCGGTTCATTTGTTTTCACTAGACTTTATCGACTATTTCTACCGGAACATTTGTTTGCTTAATCATTCTGTTTTTTCATTATTCGTGTTATCACAGATTGCCTCGCTTTTTCATCCTTATTATTGATAAAACCATTATTATTATTATCATTACTACTATTATGACTAATTGCACAATTTATATTCACCATCTTATTATCCTATAGAGAAATCACCATGATTGGTTCATATTTGATTTTTTATTTGTACCTTTATGCATATTAGAGTTAGGCCTGATGAGATCTAATTGAAAACAACAATATTGTTCACTTAAATGAGTTGTTCTAAATTGTACTATGGGAATATTTAATAAATTGATAATTGTTATGGTTTGTATTCAAACCTTTCAGTGTAATTTTGTAATTTCAAGGCTAGAACGTAGAAAACCTGAATTTTTTTGACACTGTGTCACCCATTGTTGAAAATGGCGAATAAATTGACATAATTAGCTTACGTGAAAATTAGTCAATGAAACCAAACAAAAAATTTGTCGCCAACAGAAATGGACGATTCCCTCTTTGCACGTCATAATAGCACATATAAAGACAAAGAAAAGAATGATAGTTACTATGCACAAAATTGTATTAGGAAAAGTATAATTAAATGAAGAATATTGAGGATTTTCGAAATCTGAAGTATGACACAAGGTGTGCATACATCTTCTACATTGGGAAGGATTTTGAACTATTTCACAAGTAGTCTTCAGCCAATGATTCTTAGTACCCTAATGAACTCCTCCAGGCAGTCTTCATCTACATATGTGGCTCAAATGAGCATTCCATGACTTCATGGACTGATATCATGTTTGAGTCCGACCATTCCTTACTGTTTTCCTGCCCGAACCTGTATCAGCCAATATTCCTCTTTGGAGAAAAGGTTGACTCTGCAATTATTATTATTATTATATCCTTTAATTCCTAGAGGAACATAGGGCTTCAGCTGCACACCTCCATTGCCTTCGGTTTTCTGACAACTTTTTCACCCCGCTCCAAGTCTGCCCACATGCTTCCATCTCCTCTTCACACGACTTCCTCCAAGTCACCCTCACACTGACGACCAAATCTCCGCTTCCCTATCAGGTTCCACTCGAGCAATGGCTTGTCTAGTGATGTCACTTGATGGTTTGTTTCCTCAAAGTACGGCCAATCCATCTCCATTTCTTCCTGCCTATTTCTTTCACAATCGGTTCCTGGTTGGTTCGCTCCCAGAGATCCCACCCTGTCGCTGATCCTTTCTGGCCATCTGATCTTGAGTATTGAGCGAAGACAACTGTTATGAAGGTCTGTAGTTTGTTTGAGATGCTCTTTATGACGCGCCAAGTCTCTGATCCGTATAGTAGCACTGACTGACTTCACATTATAGCTGAAAATCCGGATGTCATTTTTGATACTGAGTACTGTTGACCTCCACACAGACTTGAGAGTAATGAAGGCTTGCCTTGTTTCTCCTATTCTGGCTTTGATATCTTCGTCAGTTCCGCCTGTAGTTCAAAAGACGATACTTCCCAGTTAGAGTAGGTAAAGGAGGTTGTTTCTTTCAGGTTCCTCACATTTATGCTGGCTGATTGTTGTCTGTTGTTGTTGTTGTTGCTGTTGGTGTTGACCAGGAATCTTCATCACCTCTGTTTTATCTAAGTTCACTTGAAGGAAGTCCTATCTTCTCTGGATGCTTCCTCTACCAGCCAGTTGCTTTTCACTTGCATATCTTCCTGTTTGTGGGAAATCAGACATATATCATCGGTGAAGTCCAGATCCTCCAAGTTTTTGTGTTGGTTCATTTTATGCCTGTTTCCTCATTGCCCGCCAGTGTCTGTCTAATTATCCAATCTACTGCAATCAGGAGGATCATTGGCGATAGTGGACAGCCTTGTCTCACTCCCGTCCTTACTTCGAAGGCTTCCGTAAGTTTCCTGTTGTGGATTACTTGGCATGCAGCATTGTCGTATAACTGTTGGATGAGATGTATAATTGTCGATGGCACCCCGTAGTAGCGATCACAATATTTTTCCCAGCTATTGTCTACCGATGCAACTTCACCACCTCATTGATTGACTTCCTCTCTCAAACCAAAAGTAAACCTATTCTCATAGCTAATGACCATAATAAACCGCTTAACAGGAGTAATTAAACTCAGACAATTATGATCAAAGACAGCTAGCATTATCTATATATTGTCCACTTTCAGCGTTCATGTATGCATCAGATTCGCAGAGAATTACGGAGAGGATCGTCACAAATGTAAAACATCCTTTGACGAGTAGCATTATGGAAGACTGAAAAGCCCAGCTTAACAACAACAACTGGTGGCCTATTAGCTATGTTGCATTCCCAGCTTGGATTGAATTAGTCAACACTAGATTAGGAGGTTGATATGCTGCTTTTGGATATCTTGAAAATTCTTTCATGTGATTAAAGCGTCGAAGAGTGAGGTACTGTTCCACTAGAGGTTTACTTATTCTACACTAAATATTAATAAAAATTTTAAAGTGAATATAAAATCAGTAATAAATAAACAGCTTTTCTTTTGATTGAATACTAAGATATGCAGCGAGGAAGTGGTTGAAGAAGAACTGCGTAATCTTCGAAAAACCCTGATGGAAAACGGTTTCCCACCCAGGTTCATAGACAAGAATCTCAAACCTAAGAAGACTTCCGGACAAGTCCAAACCGCTCCAAGGGAAACACTTCTGCTTAATCTAGAATTCAAAAATGATATTGAAGCAGAAATCCTTAGCAAACGCCTCTCAAAATCGCTGAGAAAAACATACTTCGCCGTGAGCCTACGACTGACGTTTTCCTGCAAGAAACTGTTCAGCCAGAACGCGAAAGACAAGCTGTCGCATTGGGCCACCTCAACGTGCATATACAAGTTTACTTGCTCTTGTGGAGCTGAGTACGTTGGCTGTACCATGCGCCAACTTGAAAAACGCGCTCGTGAACACTACCCAGCCTGGTTAGTAAAAGGAAACAAAAAGCGTGTATGCAGTTCAGCGACAGAACATCTGGTTAATTCAGGACATTCAGCGCCTTTCGAAAAATCCTTCAAAGTAATACACAAGATCCAATCAAACTTATCAAAGGGAGTGAAATCAAGACATCTGGGCATAGCCGAGACACTAGCTATACAAAGGCTCAAACCCACGCTTTGCATTCAAAAGAAATACGTTCAACCCCTGTCCCTGCCATGGCCATCATAAACAGGTAATTTCTTAGTAATGACCATCCCATAGCCTTTCTTAGCTAAACTTCCTGTTTATTCACGTTATTTCAAGTTTTTCTTAATCCCTGTTTACACTACCATATTTTCATACCCGAACTTCGTGTTTATTTTGTCATTTTACTATTTCTACATATTTAATCACTGACTGCATAAACAATTATTCATCACATTAGTTCTTATCCAAACATCCTGTCTATTTTGCTATTTCTACATCTCTAACCCCTAATTGCACAATGTCAACCTTCTTAGCTATCATGATGCTACTTTGTTTGTTTTATGCATCCCCCTGTTTATTATGGCATTCTAATTCTTAATTTTAATGTTTATTAATTTCACCCTTGACCGGATATTATTCTGGAACTTTCCCACCTATTTGATATAAATACACGAATGTACAGTCTAGATGATGACACCGTCGAAAAGAAAATTTTCTTCGCTGCAATTGTCTTCTAAATACTAACTAGTGTCGTGCGTCTAGTCCTCTGTTCACTGCATACTGAATTCTATCAGTCAGGTTTGTAATGTGGCCACCATGCTAGATGGCTCGCCATCCTGAGTGTACCGTGATGGCTGGTCACCTAGCCATCTGCAGTAAACAGAGGACCACAAACACGACACCAGTTACTAGATAATGTCCAATCAAAGTATGCAATACAGTCCTACAGAAGGTCAATCGTGAGTCTGAGTAGCTCTGTAGTAGCATCTCTGCCTGCACCACTAGGTGGCGACACGGGTTCTAATCTCAGAAGTGTCAAGAGATCCTTCAATGTTGAACAGATACACATTGCCGACTGGTGAGTGCCAACTGGAACGAAAACCTAGGTCGAAGGCTTCCTGTCGATTGCTTCCAACCACCTAATCAAAACAGCTTTTTTTATAGTTACCTATTGCAAGTGCAAGAATATTCCCACTTTTATGCTGTTTTAACTAGTAGGTGTTATAAAACCAACAGAAAATATGTGAACATTTGGTTGACTCTAAACTATAGCAGCTCAAAACTAAACTACCTAATTAGTATTTAACTGATGGATGCTGACTAGCAGTGGAATCCAGGATGTGCATTTCGTCCTATTTGGGACTCGTCATCTGGATGTGCCTGCATTTCTCAGTGAGTGATGATGTTCCCACCGAGGCTCGAACCCGATGTCCATAGTTTCAAACGCCAAGCCTTATCCACTAGACCACTTAGCCCACAACAGCCACCTCTTGTGCAACGGGTCATATTAATTGAATTCAATTTTAGATTTACATGTACATCCTGATGAGGAGTCCCAAATAGGACGAAATGAGCATCCTGGATTCCACTGCTAGTCACCATTCATCAATTAAATACTAATCGAATGCCCAGACATCGTCGAAGCATCTGAACAAGAAGGCTACATGTCAACCTGGGAACGAGGACTTCGGTCCAATTAATTGAAGGGAAAATCTAAAATTCAATCAAACTACCTAATGACCGAATTGGTGAACTTGATAAATTTATTTACAAAAATTGGTTTAACCTGACTATGAGTACTCCTGTGAGGAACTGGGAGGTTTTTCTGGAAGATATTAAAAGAATATTATCCTAAGTAACCATTTTTTAAACATTGCATTACTTGTGTATAGACGTTTATTTCAAATTGCACACTTTTACTTCTTACGAATCTGATTGGTTGCTAGAAGTGGTTTCGTTTTGAGCTGCTATAGTTTACAGTCACCGACTTTATTAGTCAATTTACGTTTTACCTAACTCTTTTCTCATTGGTCAGCCAAGGTTATTCAGTCGCAGCTATTTTGTAGCTTCTATCGTATGAGAAAAGGGCGTAAATAAAAACAATCGTTATACTACTTGCATAGTAAAGTAAACACTACCACGGTTGTATAGAAAAAATTGATAAAACACTTTTAAAACAGCCAACAGTACATCTAGTATCATCGCAATTTATTCTTTTAGCACATAATACAAAATCAGGTAAGAGCAACTAACCTGAGGAAATTCATGTCACCGCTGACTACCTGTCTTCTGTTGTTTCAAGTGAGTGGAAGAGAAAGGAAAGGAAATTCGTTTTGGTGATGACTTATTTTATTTATTTATTTGATTACAGCTTGATTCCACACCGTATTTTTGGTACAAGTATGGAATTTTCAGCATGTGATATCGGTAGCCCAAATTTCGCAGGCCGACCATAGATATCAAGGTGTGCGTCGGCGTGGGCTTGAACCCCGGTCGGCGAAAGTTCTAACCACTGTGCCACCGACTTACCCATCAGCAAATATTTCTTCTGAGAAAATTAAAACAATTAGTCCCTTTGATGAATTTGAATAAAGCATTAAGAAGACAAATTTCGCGAGATGATATCATCATTTCGTAGTTTCTTTACAACCGCTTTACAACTAACATGGTTAACAATAATAAAATAAAGCTCATGACAATTACTCAGTTAAATAAAAAACAAAAGTACATACTAATGACCAATCATATTTAAAAGGATATGTAGTCCATGGTAGACGAAGATTGAAGTCTATTGATTTTTGTATACACAGTTTAGGCTGTATGTGATTAAACCCCCAAAATGCTTCCATCACCTTCAATAACCAACCTTAAATTAGAGTTATGTGATGAAATAATTGTGAAACAATCATTAATATTGATTGATTTTGTGAACTGACATTAATAAGTGTTTTGCAATGGATGATGATGCTGGATTTCTATTAAGATTAGTCGCGTTAGGATTTTCGATATGATTTAGTGGCCATTTTGGAACATGTTCTTTTCGACGACATAGGAACATTCTGTTAGTTCTACCTATATGGGTGTCACCGCAGCTGCAGGTGAACTTGTAGATACAGTTTGAAGTAGAGTCCACAGAATTTCGTCCTTTAATCGTAGTTACAGGGATCGAAAATGTTCGCCAAGTGAGAAAAAGAGATGTGGTGGCGTAGAATGTGTGTTTGATAGCTGACTGAAGTCTTTGAGCTGTCAACTGCATAATCTGGTCACCCTTGAAAGGTAGGTTAATAAAGATGGCTTTCTGCGGTACAGAAGTTCTCTTTTCGAGATGTGGTCTTTCTTTACTACGACAAGTGATAAAGTTCTCCGGATAACCATTAGCTAATAAAACTGAATGTATATGTCGAAG
The DNA here is from genome assembly GCA_944472135.2 of Trichobilharzia regenti. Lineage (NCBI taxonomy): Eukaryota > Metazoa > Platyhelminthes > Trematoda > Strigeidida > Schistosomatidae > Trichobilharzia > Trichobilharzia regenti. The sequence continues at coordinate 14,629,475 of OX235262.1, forward strand.
CTCATCCATTAATGTGTCACTTATGCATATTTTTCGTGCCCTTGAGAACAAACATTTCACTAGGGAACGTTTATACTGGATAGGAACAAAACTGGTAAAATGAAGATATTGTCCACTCCATGTCTGTTTACGATAAATAGATAGCTGAATCGTTCCATCATCTCTCTTAGTCATTGTAACATCCAGGAAACCGAGTTTGTTATTCGATTCTTGTTCGGAAGTCACTCGAATATTTGGATGCATATGATTAAATAGGGTAATAAAGTTTTTAGTAGATTTACTATTATTACCAATAATGAGAGAATCATCTACATAACGTTTATACAACATGAATTCTTCAAGCATACCTTGCATTTGTTTCTCTAATTTCGACATGAATATATCTGCTAATAGGGGTCCCAGAGGGCTCGCTATCGCAACACCATCGCCTACCATGGACTACATATCCTTTTAAATATGACTAGTCACTAGTATATACTTTTGTTTTTTATTTAACTGAGTAATTGTCATGAGCTTTATTTTATTATTGTTAACCATGTTGGTTGTAAAGCGGTTGTAAAGAAACTACGAAATGATGATATCATCTCGCGAAATATGTCTTCCTAATGCCTTATTCAAATATATCTTTGCTTAATCTTTTTCCTAAATTTAGATAATTTTTAAAATGATTATGCCTGAAAGATGATATATATATAAATCATTATCTGATTATTGTTTGACAATGTACGTGATATTTTAAGATGTATACACATAAAGACCAAGAAAAACAAGAACTATTCAGACTTTAAACGCACATTTATACGCAAAAACAAACATGTTGAAACATGATTACTTAAAAATACAGATGTCTTCCTTAAACACTTAATTATGATTAAATCAATTTCTCTTCCTGACTAATTTATTAACTAGATAATTCATCGCATGCAAATTTATTACTACAATTGCATTTATGAATTTCAATGTTTGATAATATAAAAGTAAATAAATACGCAAATCTCTCTACATCCATGTAGTTTATTCAATGTCCAATGAAAGGTGACGCATATTTCACATTGAATTCATTTATGTAAATATGATGTAAAGAAACAAATTTCTTTTCAACCACATCACTTAGTGTGTGCCTAATAATTTAGTGGGTATTTAAAGAGAAGTTTATTATTATTATTATTGTTTCCTCTTATTCATAGAGGAATATAGGGCTTCAACCAGACTTCTCCACTGCGTTCGGTTCTCTGTCAAGGTTTTCACCTACCTCCACGTCTGTCCACATGCTTTCACCTCCTCTTCACATCACCTCCTCCGTGTCAAATTCAGATGGATGACCAAATCGTTGCCTCCCATTGGGGTTCCACTCAAGAGCGATAGCCTGGCATGTGATGTCATTCCTATTGATGGTTTTCTCAGAGTATGACCAGCCAATCCACCTCCATTACTTCCTTCATATTTGTTGCGCAATCAGTTCCTGCTGTGTTGGTTGGCTCCCAGTGATACCTCCCTGTTGGTGGTTACTTCTCACCAGTCATCTGATCTTGAGTCGTAATGAGCGAAGACTGTTGTTGATGCAGGTCTGTAGTTTGTTTGAATTGCTCTTCATGAGGCGCCAAGTCTGTCATCTATATAGTGAGTGGCACTGACTTCACACTGGAGTTGAAAATCGGGATCTTATTCTTCACGCTGAGTGCTATTGATCTCCACACAGACTTGAGAGTAATGCAAGCTTTCCTTGATTTCCCGATCGTCGCTTTGGCATTCCCGTCAGTCCCGACTGTCGTTGAAACGACGATACTTTCCATGTAGGTGAGTGGTAAAGGAGGTTACTTCTTTCAGATTTCTCCCCCCATTTATTCTGGCTAATTGTTTATTTTTTATTTTTTATTACAGCTTGATTCCACACCGTATTTTTGGTACAAGTATGGAATTTTCAGCATGGATATCGGTAGCCCAAAATTCGCAGGCCGACCATAGATATCAAGTGTGCGTCGGCGTGGGCTCGAACCCCGGACCATGTGCATGGTCGGCGAGAGTCCTAACCACTGTGCCACCGACGCTGTAGCTGCTGCTGTTGTCCAGAAATCTCCATTACTCTTGGCTTCTCTATGTCCACCTGGAGGGAATCCTATCTTTGATGCTTATTCTACCAACTTGTTGCTTCTCACTTGCACGTCTCGCGGTTTGTGGGAAATTGAACACATATGTGTCAGCGGCAAAATTCAGACCCTTCAAGTTTTCCATGTAGGTATATTTTGTGACTGTCTCCTCTTTCGTCGTTGTCTGTCACATTATCCAATCTACTGCAATCAGGAAAATCATTGGAGATAGTAGGCAGACAGCTTATCTTACTCTTATCTTCACTTTGAAGGAATCTGTGAGTGTCCCGTTGTGGATTACTGAGTAACTCGATTTTAAAACCAAAGTTCACTTCAGGTAATGTATTTTCATCTTCGTGTTTCGTAACTTCTTATCTGACATCTTCAACCCTAGACATTTTGATCTATATTGATGCAATTTTGACCTTCTGTATTCGAGTGGGGATGCCTAGAATGTGTTGCGTGAACACACTACACGTTTCAGGTCATTTACCACCTCTTTTAAGTGTTTTATCAAAATTCATAAAGGGAACTAATCAATTTGAATTTGAATAGTAATTACTACAAAAATCAATGTATTATGCAATCATCATTATATATACCATTGCTATGAGAAGTATATTACTTCAAGGTTAAAATTCCGTTACAAAAATAACTTTTATTCTGAATTCATTAGGGGTGTACAAACCTAAAAGCCTAACTATCAACCAACGTTATTTTTTTCCTTCACGTTTCCCAGTGGAACATAGGGCTTCAAGCTAATGGCTTGAAGTTTCTGTAGCAGTGTTTATTTTTACAGGATGCGGTTGCCAGCCTCATGCCCAAACTTTCCTCTTTACCAGCATTATTTCTGGTTTAGCGAGGTAAAGGAGTGCGTCGGCCAGGGATCAAACCCCGGATCATGTGCATGGTCGGCGAGCGTCCTAACCGCTATGCCACCGACGCAGAGCCAACGTTATATTCAACTTATATTGACTAATATTGAGTTAAAATTTGTGCGTAGTAGTGTACAGGCACCTCATATCCTTCTAGAAAATATAAGGTGAATTGATAATATTCAAGACGCTAAATATATTTTTTTCTCAAGTAAATGCATAGTGGACTTTAGTATCGATTCTTTAAGGATTTCTATAAAGATCCCAATATGCATTGACTCTTCGTTTAGTTGTTCACAGTTGTTGGTAACCAACTCAGTCGAGAGTATATTTATGCATAGAAATATTACGTCCAAAGATATCACAGTTTCATCTAACAGAGGGCGGACATTTCGTTCAAATCAATCAACAGGTAAATCAAAATTGAATTAAATAATAACTGATACCAGCTGCACATGAGGTGGCTCTCGTGGGTTAAGTGGTCTAGTCGCTTTGAAACTATGCGTACATGGTTTCGAACCTCAGCTGGAACAATATCACTCAACTGGTTACAGGATTTCATCATAAGCTGATATCAGTTAGAGAACCATTGGAAAACCTGGGATTACTGGACAGTTGTTTCGTCCTACTCTCGGACTCTTCAGCAATACGCACACACCACTACCACCAAGGTTCGAACCCAGGACCTTCTGGTTACAATGGTCTACGAACTCGCCTTGTAACCAGAAGGTCCTGGGTTTGAACCCCGGTGGGTGCATACTGATGAACAGTCCCGAACTAGGACGAAACAGGTGTCCAGTACTCACAGGTTTTCCAATGGTTCTTTAACCAATGTCAGCTCATGATGAAATCCGGTAACCAATCAAACAAATCCCTACAAACCAATACTTGAATATCACTAAATCCCTGGCGAATGCAGGTAAATCCAGATGACGAGTCAATCCTAAATAGGACGGAATAACCATCCTGATGGATTCCGTTGCTAGTCACCATCCACCGAGCTCCTTGAAATTAGATACCAGACATCGTCGAGGCACTTGTACATGCAGCCAACATATCAATAGAGGCCAAATGTTTCGGTCTGATCAGTTAGTGGAAACATTTTAATTGAATTAAACATCTTTAGCTGTGTCCATGAATTCCAGGATATTTATTATATTATCTTTGAATATATGTTAACTTAAAGGTTTCAGAGTAGTTTCTCTGTCGAGAATTTGTCTAACGGCATTCTAGAATTATGTAATTTGTGCAATCCGTATAATCTGGATGTGTGTACTTGTCCGTCGGTTGAAGTTCATGATATAAACTTGCGGAAATTGTTTATCCCTTCCTTAACTTCTTCAAACTTCTGGTTAGTTTATTCTCTATTTTATACACGTTTATGTGACTGGGAGAAGAAAGGTAACTGAACCCCCAAAAATTTCAATTAGCAGAAATGTTCCACGTTTAATTCATATTTACGAATGGAAAACTTATGAAATGAATATTTGGCGTTTCGTTACGTTCCCAATGAAACATAAGGGGCTTCAAGCGAGTGATTTGAAGTTTAAGTTACAATGGTGTTTATTTTTATGGGATTGGGTTGCTAGCTTCATATCCAACCGGCTTAGAGAGGTTTAACAGTGCATCAACCGAAGATCGAACCCCGAGCCATACGAGGCGTGGCTGAGCAATCGACAAATTAATGATCATTATACTCCTAGATATAATACATTTACTAGGCTCGGCGAAGTAAGGCGATGAATTAAAAACATCAAGAACACTGTTGAGAAAATATCCTTCCTCCTCTTTGATGCATTTAACAAGACTGTGAATGTCTAGAAACAAAAAATGTGGAGGTACTTCCTGGATGCATCGTAAAGACTAAGATATATAATGTTTCAAAACAAAACATTTAAGCGAACAACATTGTTTTCAATTAGATCTCATCAGGCTTAACTCTAATATATATATATATATATATAAGTTTACAAATAAATATTCAAATAAAAACCAATCATGGTGTTTTGTCTATAAGATAATAAAAATAATAATATTATTATATCCCTTAATTCCTAGAGGAACATAGGGCTTCAGCTGCACACCTCCATTGCCTTCGGTTTTCTGCCAACTTTTTCACCCCGCTCCAAGTCTGCCCATACGCCCTCATCTCCTCTTCACATGACCACCTCCAAGTCACCCCTCACACTGACGACCAACTCGCCGCTTCCCTTTCGGGTTCCACTCGAGGAATGGCTTGTCTAGTGATGTTACTTGATGGTTTGTTTCCTCAGAGTATGGCCAGCCAATCCATCTCCATTTCTCCCTGCCTATTTCTTTCACAATCGGTTCCTGGTTGGTTCGCCCCAGAGATCCCACCCTATTGCTGATCCTTCCTATCCGTCTGATCTTGAGTATTGAGTGAAGACAGCTGTTGATGCAGGTCTGTAGTTTGTTTGAGATGCTCTTTATGACGCTCCCAGTCTCTGATCCGTATAGTAGCACTGACTGACTTCACATTATAGCTGAAAATCCGGATGTTATTTTTGATTCTGAGTGCTGTTGACCTCCACACAGACTTGAGAGTAATGAAGGCTTGCCTTGTTTCTCCTATTCTGGCTTTGATATCTTCGTCAGTTCCGCCTGTAGTTCAAAAGACGATACTTCCCAGTTAGAGTAGGTAAAGGAGGTTGTTTCTTTCAGGTTCCTCACATTTATGCTGGCTGATTGTTGTCTGTTGTTGTTGTTGCTGTTGGTGTTGACCAGGAATCTTCATCACCTCTGTTTTATCTAAGTTCACTTGAAGGAAGTCCTATCTTCTCTGTATGCTTCTTCTACCAGCCAGTTGCTTTTCACTTGCATATCTTCCTGTTTGTGGGAAATCAGACATATATCATCGGTGAAGTTCAGATCCTCCAAGTTTTTTGTGTTGGTTCATTTTATGCCTGTTTCCTCATTGCCCGTTGTCTTTCTCATTATCCAATCTATTGCAATCAGGAGGATCATTGGCGATAGTAGACAGCCTTGTCTCACTCCCGTCCTTACTTCGAAGGCTTCCGTAAGTTTCCCGTTGTGGATTACTTGGCATGCAGCATTGTCAACAAGATCATATCCATAGTCTTAGTGTTCGAAAGTAAACGGATTGCAATAATTTCCAAAACTTCGTGGTCGGAAACACCAGAGAAATGAGAGTTTTATGTAACTAAGCAATTGTAGCGCACTAATCGAAATCGAAAATAAGATGATGAATATAAATTGTGCAATTAGTCATAATAGTAGTAATAATAATAATAATAATAATGGTCTTATGAATAATAAGGATGAAAAAGCGAGGCAATCTGTGATAACACCAATAATGAAAAAACAGAATGATTAAGCAAACAAATGTTCCGGTAGAAATAGTCGATAAAGTCTAGTGAAAACAAATGAAACGATTAAGTAATGTCAGATTGTAAGGGACGTGAGTGAAACACGTTTATAATCAAGATGTGATAAGATTAAGGGATGATAAGAAAGGGGTTGGAAATATAAGTAAGGGTGGTGTAGAAGTCCTCAGTTGGTTATGTCTTAATAGGCCAACAAGGGAATGATAATGGCTGTACGAACTTCTTTTGAATGAGTATAGTTTCGGTTTGATAGTTGGAATGCCTATCGCCTCAGCTGTGTGCAGTAGACGAATACGAAGTCTATTGGAAAGATTCGGTGGGATACGATGAATTACACTGAATACTTTCGTTTTCTCCACTACATGGCCACTATCAATTAAATGTGACAAAATTGAGCTACGGATTGTTTTTGTCTGTCCTTTGCGAAACCCCGATGGGAGATGTTCACTAACACGTCGGTTGGCTAAGCTGTCTAGTAGTAGGCCCAGCATAGCTGTCAGCGCAGGTGCAGTTGAATTGATAGATGCACACAGATGTGGCAAAACTATCAAGCTTGTCCTTCGTTTGCGTCCCAATCACGCGTCGGCTAGAGAATGACAAACAAAGGTGTGCTGCGTGAAACGTTCTTCGTATACTCCTGGAAAGTCTTTGGAAGAAAATCTTGCTTGATAATAAATTGTAACTTTATAAACAGAGGTGTTTTTATGTACAGTCAGAGCCTCAGTTTTTCTCTCTGATGTTTTCATATGTTTCTTTCTGAAACTACTCTGATAGCCCATCTCCGTCAAGGTATCGTGAATATATTTAAATTCCTTTTGTGAGAGGTCATCCGTACATATCTTTCTTGCTCTGCTCTTAAGACATTTAACAACATTTCATTCATATTTAATGGGCACATAACTAAGCAACTGTGTGTCTATTGCCCTGGTAATGTGCTTTTTCTATACACGTTTCTCTCAAGTGACCCATGATTGGTTTATATTTGAGTTTTTATTTGTAAACTTATGTATATTAGAGTTAAGCCTGATGAGATCTAATTGAAACCACAGTATTGTTCGTTGAAATGTGTTGTTCTAAATTTTACTATGGGAATATTTAATAAATGAAATCTTTGTGCAGTAGTTACTGAACGAGTATTTTCTAAACAGGTTGGAATACATATTTTTATTTTGAAAAGGTGATTTATGTCTACTGTCACATAAACCCAAAGGTTTACAGGGAGATCCAGCAAACTGGCTGAAGAAGCAACGGATAGAGGGTTCCAGGGGAACATGAAGAGGACAGATAGAGGTTATGAAGATAACCAACCAACGAACTAACTAACAACAATTAGAAATATTCACTGTCAACGCACGAAATCTGAAAGAGGTTACTTCCTTCACCAGGAACCATCATCCTTCATCTAGAAACCATCATTTTAACCACAGGCACACAGCACAGATGAAGATATTAAAGCCCGAATAAGAAAGGCATAGCAGACCTTCATCAGTGTGAAATCAGTTTGGAACTCTTCTACAATTGCCAACACAAAGAACAAGATTCGGATCTTCAATAAAAAAAATGTTAAATCAGTTCTTAACTTAAACTAAGCACCACGTAAAGCATTTCTTCCAGCAGGTTGCAGACTTTTATCAACAACTACCTTCTCTGGCTTCACAATGAAGATCAAATGGAACAAGAAACTCTGGGAACGAATCAAGAACCTGCTGCTCAACACTAATATGCAGAAGAAAATGGAGACAAATTGGACACACACTGAGGAGACCATCGAATTACATGACGCGCCAGACAATTGCTCGAAAAGAATCCGAATAAGAAACAACGAGTGGCGTGTCCGTAAGCAACATGAAGGAGGTGATGAGAGACTATAGACAGTCTTGAGAGCAGCTAAAGGGACCGCAGAGTATAGAACAAAGTGGAGACGTGCTGTTGAAGCCCTACATTCCACTCGGGACCCTAGGGAGTAGTAATAATAATAATTTTTAAAAGATAGACTTCAACAAAATCCAGAGCTTTCAGTTAACAGACTATGTTCCACAAGAAGTTTTGAAGACATCTTATCCGATGATTGGTTGTTGTTTTTGTTTACCACACTTACAATACCACTGCTTGGCATTCATTGGGGTATCAAAAAGGTAGAAGCAACCAATTGCGACAGACTGATTAAAGTAAGTACCCGTGCGATGTGAACATAATTTCGTAGAAAACTCTATTGGTCCAACAAAACCTTTTTTGCTGAGTGCATAAATCTACATACCTTGAATAATTTCAGTGTAGTGGGTTAAATGACTTTTGCTCACCTCTTTTTTCCATTCCGATTTCAAGGTAGGACTTCGAGGTTTGAAGTTTCAGGTAGTAGCAGTGATGTTGTTTCTACAGGGTTGGGTTTTCTAGTCATCGAACTAACCTCACCTCTCTTCCCAGATTACTAATTGTTAGTAAACTGGATGAGGTTGACCAATGTCTCCGTTGTTGATCGAACATGGGACCATGTGCCTAACTGATAAGCATTCTACCCTTTGAATAACCCATGCACTTAAATCCTTTAGGTTAGTTTATTGCATTTTTGATTACCGCTTAAGAGGTAACTATTTTTATATAACAGTTGGATGGAGCATTTGTGGTGAGAGGGAAAATTATGATCTCATAGATAATATAATGTATAAGCCAGAGTCGGCAATTAGCAAGTCTCTAGGTCGAATCCTACCATGATCACGTTAACTTTAGTCATAATTTGGTTATTTTTCTGAATCAATCACATGACAGATGATTAACTAACTAGCCTTGTTGACATCTTTGCACTGATGTTGTCGACAAAAACTTGGCTTAATTTGTTCATTCTAAAATCTTGAATTTAAACAATTGAAATATCTAAATTGAATTTTGAAATTAGTGTCAGGTTATTTGAGCTTGTGCTTTGAAAGTCTAATCACCTTTTTACGGTAAGTCCTAATGTCACTTCTTTAAATACGTCAACACTTATCGCTGTCTAATAACATCAAGTTCGATGGAGTAGTCCGTAAAAGTTCGACTACGAAATATTGCTGAGACTCTTGGGATCACCATTAAGAAGCCTAATTTGTGTGTCCAAAAGAAGCTAGTTCAAACATTATCCTTACCTGGGCCATCTAGGTTTGAATGAACCTCAATTTTTGTGGAATTTTCTATTATATCTTCATTATTACTTTTATAATAATTTAAGCATCTTTAACGAACTGTAATTCCATTGTGATCTTACTTAACAAATCGATATTATTTAAAAAAACACTAATATTGTTACTGACTACTATTCTAGAATATTCTATGTATGCAAACATATATATATATATATATATATATATAATTGTAGAGCCAGAGAAGGAGGAAATTATCGCGAAGGATATTCTTTGCTTAATTATTTAGTCTTTCACTAGATGTCTGTATGAATACCAGAATAAACAAAAGACTAAATCTTCAAGTGTTGGTTTTGTAGGGATTTGGTTTGATTGTATGGAGGATTTAATCATGAGCTGACATCAGTTAGAGAACCACTGGAAGACCTGGGAGTACTAGACAGCTGTTTCGTCCTAGTTTGGGACTCCTGGGGTTCTAGTGGGAAGCCGTGACCAGTAGGGTACAGCAGGTCGAAGATGAGGTATTAACTCATCGAAGAAGACATTGCGAAGTGGTCGCACTATGTCGTGAATTGGCAGAAGTTAGAATTCAAGAACCATTGGATCGGGTCCCAGTGGCTCAATGGTCTACGAGCTCGCTAGCCTTGTGACCAGAAGGTCCTGGGTTCGAACCCTGGTGGGTGCGTACTGCTGAGGAGTCCCAAACTAGGACGAAACAGCTGTCCAGTCCTCCCAGGTTTTCCAGTGGTTCTCTAACTGATGTCAGCTCATGATTAAATCCTCCATACAATTAAAGACTAAATCACTTTATCACTAGAGAAAAGACAGAACAGACCAGTATGGGATGAGTGAATAAATGTCCAGTTTTTGTTGAATTTTGAGTCATTTTATCTACAAAGTAACTGGTGAATACTGATATGTATTTAAATGTCACAATGGGCAAGTTACTCCTTTCTTGTACACTTTGCTGAGGAGTCCAAAACTAAGACGAAACAGCTGTCCAGTACTCCCTGCAGGTTTTCTAATGGTTCTCTAACCAATGTCAGCTGATGAGGAAATCCTGTAACCAATCAATCAGATCCCAACAAACTAACACTTAAAGGAAATTTTCTTTATCGACGAAATCATGTCAGAATCAGATATGCACTCGGGTGCTTTACTTAAAAGATCTGATGGTTCTCTTCAAAAAGTGATCTACAGGAATAGATGAATTTTCATAGTTGAGTCCTTTTGAAAAAAATAAAGAAATCTGATCCTCAAGAAAAAGGGTATGCACTAGTGATACAATCGACGGGGAACTAGTCCTCATAAAGAAAACACATGAAGTTAAAGCAAAAGCTTGAAAGAACCCAGACGGTGCCGAAGAAACTGATGTTTATGAATGCTGAATCTAAAGGTGATACCGAAGCTGAGATCCTGAAGAACCGTTTATTCAGATCACTTAGGAAAGCCTTCTTTGTGGCTGAGCTACGTATCAATTTCTACAGCCGACAACTGATCGATGGACGTGTGAAGGATGAACTGCCACTTTGGGCCACCTCAACGTGTGTTAATAAATTCACCTGCTCATGTGGAGCTAGTTATATTGGCCAGACAAAGCGCACACTTGACATACGCATCTCTGAACATTATCCGTTGTGGTTAGCAAAAGGACAATGCAGTACAGTTACTGGCTCAATTCTTTTAAGATTACCTACAAGGTGAAACCGAATGGTGCAAAAGACGTTAGTTTTCGGCACTTGTTTGTGGCAGAGGCACTCATGATTCGTCAATACAACCCTGAACTCTGTATACAGAAACCGTTTGTCTAGTCTCTTATTCTACCATGGTCTTAACCTCTTCACTAGTCGTTCCCTGTAAAAATTTTGTTTTATCTTTAATGGATACATTGCTTTTACTTTAATAATTAATTCACTAGTATCACTCTCACATGTTCTTTTTGTACATTTTCTCACCCTCTTCACACTTGTCAGATGGACACTCAACCAACTTCCTTCCCACTCAATAACATTTTTAACCATATCAAATTTCTAACTTTGTGCCGTCCAGTACCACGTAATTTACAACTTTTACTTTTTACTTTTGAAGCCACTTCTGAGTAGTTATGTCAATTATTTAACCCCCTCTGTTGCATAATAATGGAGTACTATACATTTTTGGTTAATATACATATACGACTGTACAGCTCCTGAAGACGACTTCCTCGGTGAAGAAAGTTTTCTTTGCTGAAGTGTGTTATATTATCTTTCATGACTAGACTATACAATAATATTCAGTGAAGAGACTCTTTACAATGAAGTTACTATCAATCTGTGTGAAGTCGAGAACATATTCCAGTAGCATCGTTTTACAAGGGAGAAAGGAAGAGTTTCAAAAGCTTTATTCCAGAACACTTGATCGACTTCTGTTACTCTATCAACACAGGCTGTGGTTTTAAGATCATCTGTCGAATCCGTGTTAACTTGTTGGCCGCGTTTTCTATGTTGTAAACTTCTCAAGACAATGGAGGCCTCGGCCATTCATGAATATAAGCCAGCCGGACCTTTGTGCACAAAAGAAGTATGTAGAATCCCTATTTCAATAAAAGTTCTTTTAGGTGGATTTTCGGCAACCCTATTTCTAAACTATGTGTATCATTATAATCACATATATAGTAAACAGTTTCCATGAGAGGTACAGTTGTAAAACAAAATTGTTTATGTAGTTATTCTAGGTACCTTTCCCTTATTACTACGATTATTATTATTATTCTCACTCTGAATTGTTTCCAGTTGTCCCACTTATGATTCTAAACCCAAAATTATTATTTTTTTATTTTTACAATATTGAATTCTATCGTATCGAATTTCACACCGTGTTATGTAACATTTTATATTCGTCTACTAATCTTATAATTATTTACCCCTTTCCAACATCTATACACCTTATGTATTATTCTATATATGACATTAATTATTTTGCCACTTGACATTAAACCATGATTATAATCACAAATAATTTAATCGCTTTTTAATGGAGGATTTCACCATGAGCTGACACATTGGTTAGAGAACTACTGAAAAACCACGTGGGAGTACTGGACAGCTGTTTCATCCTAGTTTGGGACTCTTCATCAGTACGCACCCATCGCCAGGGTTCGAACCTAGGACCTTCTGGTCACAAGGCTAGCGAGCTCGTAGACCACTGAGCCACCGGGACCCGATCCAATGGTTCGCATTTCATACTATTATTATTTCATGTATTCACACCTTTGACCTAATTCCCTCACCGGATATAATTTCTTTAAAAAAAAACCATATATATATACGGTTCGTTCGTACATTGTACGAACATTCTATGCGTCAGACAGTGGGAAACGAGAAGACAGTGTGGTGAGAGCAGGCTGCTAGCCGATTGGTTGGCACTAATCTACGTTAAGGTCTAGGTCACTAATATGGGCCGTGAACAAGGCTGAGTCAACAACCAATCACAGCGAAGTTAACGTGGCAAAATATGATTCGCAGATAGAGAACTCTGTTTGTCAAGGAATCCCGAAACAACCAATCAGAAGCCTGCGTTTGTCTACCTAAACAACCAATCAGATGACTGCGCTTGTCTATAATAATGTAGTATGAAAGATGTATAAATACGTGTTGATTTTCATAATAAAACGATCTGTTGCCTGGCCCTTGTCTTCTGTTGTTACATTTGGTGTCGCTGCCTACCGACAAATGAAAAGCCTATACCCTGCAGTTTTTGATGGAGACATATGGATCTTCGGGCAGGACTTCAAGGCTTCTGCGCAGTTGAGTGGCGTTCAAGATCTGTCAGCGATGGAGCTGCTACTTGAGACGCTGCTGGGAGGTCGGGCGAAAACAGCATATGAAGGTGTGGGCCGAAGTATGGACGAATGTTCGACAGGGTCAGGCAAACAGTTTCCAAAGTGGGAAGGACCATATATGGTCACTTCGAGATGGGGTTACGCAGACACAGTCGCAATGGCGAACAATGAGAGGCGCGTGAACGTCAGCGAGCTCCAGAAATGGATACAGCGAGACAAGCCAACGATGACGCCTGCACCAAGTAGATCAAGCCGACTTCAGTCGCACGTATTTGACGGGGGGACGAGTGTGGTGAGAGCAGGCTGCTAGCCGATTGGTTGGCACTAATCTACGTTAAGGTCTAGGTCACTAATATGGGCCGTGAACAAGGCTGAGTCAACAACCAATCACAGCGAAGTTAACGTGGCAAAATATGATTCGCAGATAGAGAACTCTGTTTGTCAAGGAATCCCGAAACAACCAATCAGAAGCCTGCGTTTGTCTACCTAAACAACCAATCAGATGACTGCGCTTGTCTATAATAATGTAGTATGAAAGATGTATAAATACGTGTTGATTTTCATAATAAAACGATCTGTTGCCTGGCCCTTGTCTTCTGTTGTTACAACAGGAATATCCTGGACCGACGCGAAGAACCTAGAAGACCTGGATTTCGCGAGTGGATGATTTATGTTTGATGTCACACAAAATCAAAAACTTACAAGTGAAAACCGACAAACTGGTCGAAGAAGCATCTGGAGAAGACAGGAGTCGAGGTGAACATAGACAAGACGGATTTTATGAAAATAACCAACCAACAACAACAGCAGCAACATCCAGCGCCAATCACCATCAACGGGAGGGATTTGAAAGAGGTTACTTCATTCACTTATCTAGGGAGCATTGTCTCAACTACAGGAGGAACGGGCAAGGATGTCAAATCGAGCGAGAATTGGGAAGGGGAGAAACACATTCATCAATCTGAAACCAATATGGAAATCTTCGTCAACAACAAAATTCGGTAGGATTTTCAATACAAACGTCAAGTCAGTCAGTTCTTCAATACGGATCAGAAACTTGGCGGGCGGGTCACAAAGAATATTTCCAACAGCCAGTTGTAGACCTTTATCAACAACTGTATTCGCTCTATACTGAAGATCAGATAGCCGGGTCGGAAAGAATCACCAACAAGAAACTATGGGCACTAACAAACAAAACAAGAACTAATCGCCCAACAAATATGCAGGAGAAAGTGGAGATGGATCGGACACTCGCTGAGGAGACCGCTGGGTGACATCGCACGTCAAGCCCTCAAGTGGAACCCGAAAGGGAAGCGGCGTGTGGGACGTCGGTGCAATGGTGACATGGAGGAGATCGTGTGAAGAGGAGTTGAAAGAGTATGGAATAACATGGATGCAGGTGAAAAGTACAGTAGAAGACAGAAGCAAATGGAGACGTGCAGTTGAAACCCTATGTTCCACTAGGAACCCAAGGGAGCAATAATAATAATACTATATACGATTGTACAGCTTGATAATAAATTCGTTGTTGAAAAGAGTCTCTCCGCTGAGTCACCACTTGTGTTCTTAATTCATCTGTTTCACACATCCCTAACCGTACGTAACAATCTAAAAACAATTCTGAATTCTGTTACTGCATATGCTTTAGAGACAAAAAAACATTCACCATTACTCCTGTTATATATATACACACACACCATCAATACTAAAGAATGATTAGTAAAATAAAGGGCAGTGTAAAAATATCCCTTGGATACGTTAGTCAATTTTCAAAACATGACAAAGTACGAAAACATACAAATACGAAAAGCGCAGAATACAGACATTGACACACATAGAAATGTAAATTACAAGAGAAAGGCGAATAGAGGGTGGGTTGGTGGGTGGGAATGTGAGTAGTGGTTATACAACAAGTAAAAAATATGAAAAAAAATAAAACATAAAAAGAAGAGAAAACGACATCACAAAACTCTTCAGAGAAAGACATTCTCTCCTTCTCTCTCGAGTATACAAAACTACTTACTTAAACAAAGGTAGTTATTACAGTTAAAAGGAATCTCTCGTCAATGTATAACAAAACAAAAAAAAAGAAAACACACGTGTTATTAAGGACGACAGTCAGTCGAGGATTAGACAAGAGACTCAAAATTTAAAAAATAAAAAAGAAACATTCATACAAAATTTGCAAGTTGATTACAAAATGCACTGCAATTTAAAACACACCAAAAAGATTCTCAGTTACTATGGACAGGATTGCTGCACTTTTAATTCTTGCCATTCAACTTCATCGTCTGATCCAGTGGAACTTGTTGTTGACGATGCTGATGAATGCGAAGGCGAAGAGGCACGCGAAGATGATGATGATGAGGAGGAGGAGGAGGACGTAGATGATGATGATGACGATGAGGTGGTGGAGGAAGATGAAGATGGGGAACGCGCTTTCATCGATTTACCCTTCTTTTTCTTCAACTTTTTAGCCTTTTTCAATTTAGACTTACGCTTCCGTTTAGCATGTTTTCGTTTCGATTTAGAATGAGATATTTTATGTTTAGCTTTTTTCTTTGGTTTTTTAACTTCTTGTTCTTTTGTCTCTTTTTCCACTGTATACTGATATGGTAGTTTTGGTGGTAAAGAGGCCGTCTTTACCTTCACACTATCATAGTTACCATCATCGGAAGCAGCAGCAGCACCAGTGTTAGTAGTATTAGATCGTCGAAAAGGTATTGGACCTTCATTCTGTAATTCTTCCCAACCATCATGACCCCAACGACCAGTATCACAATGTTGACGAGCCAATGTACGCCAAAATTCTTTAGCATTCTGTCCACCAGCAGCACTTGGCAATGAACGTGTAGCTTGTAATTCTAATTTTCGTTTAGCGTCTGCACGTAGAGCTCGTTCCAGGGCATCAAGTTGTTGTTCAGATTGTGCATAATTTGATACAGGTGATCGATCACGAGAATCATTTGATTTTTTATAACGTCGTTTTATTTCTCGCCAACAGTATTCTTCTTCTAATACCTTGAAGAAAAAAGTAAGAAACAAGTTAAGACAAATGTTTTAGAACAACAAGACGCATAAGCGAACAATATTGCTGTTGTTTTCAATTAGATCTTCTTCAGGCTTTCTTCTAATTGACACAGATTTATATTTAAAACAATTAGTTCCCTTTATGAATTTTAGATAGAACAATAAGAAGACGTAATTTGTCTGAATCGTGCAATGTATTTGCGCCCACAACACATTTCGAACAATCTGATCCATCACACACGGACTTGTCATAGGAATGTGTATATATGAAATTAATAAAGAAGTAAGAGGTGAGAAAATAGACTTAGATCAACTTAAAAGGACATACTGAAGGTCAAAATAACAATATGAAGATCACTAAACCAAATACCAGAGGTAATAGTACATCTGCTATGGTTGGCATCAAAACAAAGCTTACCAAGGAAGGTTTAATGTGATGACGAATTGTTTTTGATTCGCGAAAAATACCCATTAAGACATTGAAATAAGAACAAATAAGTTCAGCGAAGAGTCTCTTTTCGGCGAATTCATTCTCTTAGCTGTACAGTCGCAAATACATACAATTAATTTGTGTGTGTGTGTGTGTACATAAGGTTTGTCAAAATCAAAATAACAGTTAGTGTGGGTTGTTGATTACATCATCAAAATAATAAAGAAATTAAATTGTGTGAATAGTAATCAAAGTTGTAACTAAGTGGGGTGAAAATTGGTAAGATGTGAGTAGGGTTACGTCATCAAAATAATATAGAAATTAAAATGTGTGATTAATAATCAAAGTTGTAACTAAGTGGGGTGGGGGTTGGTTAGATGTGAGTAGGGTTACGTAATATAGACATGTTTAGAAAGATTACATGTTCGTGAAGGAGTATGGAGACAATTATGAAAATAAACTAGATAATAGGTGAAAAGATTGAATGGGTTAGTTACTAAAAATTATTATACGAATATTGCAAAAAAAAAATTTGATAACAAAATGTTGATGACAGATGAACTTGAAATTAAACCCACGGTAGTAGAAGGGGGTGTAGAATTTTCTTCTGTGTGCATAATTCAGGCTTTTCTATCCAAATCGCTAAGGCTTCGGCAATACAAAGTATTGTTTTTGAACGCATAAAGGTGGCTTAGACTTTCTAATTGCCAGCTAGGGCTTCCACAAACTTTAGGATACGCCCCAAACACGTTTTATAGATAGGTTTAAAAGATCTGTTAACGTCAATTTTATGTCCTGTCTCTATAATATGTTTCGCAATAAAAGAGCTAGGCCTCCTGTTCTCACCGTTAATAGGTTCTGAAGATGAATATATAAAATTTTTTAACCAATGACTGTGATTTTTGTGGATCAAATAATAATAATAATAATGTGGTAAATGTTTTGAACGGAGTTAATAACGATGATTATAGTGAAAACAAAATATTGATAATAAGGTATATACAGGTGGGGCGATAAGATTAACGAAGGTAGTAATATGTGTATATGTAGACAATTCAATAAATAAATAGATTAGGTCAAATCTTAAAAGTTACATAATACTAAAGGTGAAGTGAACAGATAATCAGAGTTTAAATAAATATCATAAAAGTACGAAGGAGATGGAAGATAAAAAAGGGTGCGAGGGTTTTGAATAGAATTCACCCAGGCGAGGAAGGGAGAGACAAAGGTGTAACAAACTTCTTTTGTTGTAGGCAAAGACTAGGATTGTTCTCTCGAATTAATTCCCATAGCTTCGGCTATGTGTAAAAGACGGATTCGTATTCCATTCGAAAGGCTCAATAGAATGCGATAGATAACTTCGAAGGCACTATTTTGTCCACTTGGTGACCACTATCATCAATCAAATGAGCCAAAATAGAACTTCGCATAGCTTTTATTTGACCTCTTCCAAACCATGAAGGAAGATGCTCATTAATGCGTTTGTTAAACTGTCTAGTTGTTTGCCCTATATAGCCAGCTCTCTCCACAGGAGCAACTAATATTTTAGATACACATAGAAGTGGCACAACTAGGTAGCTTGTCTTTCGCTTGAGCAACCATAATTGATCGGCTGGAAAATGAAAAACAAAGGTTGGCGGCAGTATAAAAGTCCGTTTTATCGCTCTCAATAATCTCAGATGTAAGACAACGCTAGGCACTTCCCCATTACAAAGGTTTCATTCACACACACACACACATACATTTTTTTATTCCTTTACGTTCCTAGTGGAACAACGGGGACTTGCAGCTAGAGCCAGCTTGAAGTTTCAGTAGCAGTGGTGCCTAATTTTTAACGGGATGGGGTTGCTAGTCTCATGCCAAACCTTCTCTCTTTACCAGTCTTATAACCAGCTTAGCGAAGTTTAAGAGTGCGTCGGCTGGGGATCAAACCCTGAACCACCTGCGTGGTTGGCGAGCATTCTACCACTGTAACACCGACGCCATCACGCCGGTCTCAGTGGCTTAATGGTCTACAAGCTCGCTGCTAGCCTTGTAACCAGAAGGTCCTGGGTTCGAACCCTGCTAGTGGGTGCGTACTGTTGGAGAGCCCAACACTAAGACGAAACAACTGTTTCCCAGGTTTATTGACACACACATACATACTCTAGGAAAACTATATTAGAGTATATATTTAAAAAGTAAAGAGAAGCTTAACTTATCGACGTCGATGAAGTAAGCCGTTAACCGATTGTGTAAGCACCATCGTAAATAAATTTGGTATTATTTCAAAAATATTGACAAAGCATGATCACAAGAAAGAGAGAGAGAGAGACAGAGAGATACAGAGGACAGTGCACAAGTGAACATATCAGGCCGAATGCGAAAAGTACCACTTGACTATTCAAAACGTAAGTATAAATGGAAGATTTTGTAAGCTTTTGATTTGATAATTGACCTAAACTACTTAGTAGCACGCACATATATAAGCTGATAACTTCACGTATCTACTGGTTTAGAAAAAATAAAACGCAGTGAAAGATAACAAGATAACCATGATAGTAAATTTGTACAGATTCTATGCAGTCGTTCTTTTGTTGTTGTTTTGTTTGTTTTTTCATTCCTGTGCTCTCCTATTGGAACGCAGGACTTTGAATGTCAAGCTTTTAATTTTCAGTAGCTTCACGCCCAACTTTTCCTCTTCTTCGGGCTTGACATCGGCTTATGAACTATGCGATGGAATCGGGGGGGGGGTGTTTAGGCCACCAGTTGAACCTAGCCCAAGCTAAGTGACTGGTGAACATTCTGGCAATGAATCACCACCACCACAGACATACACTCATGACAAGTTGAAGTAATATGAAGACATTGATTTGTTTAACATATTTCAATTAAAAAATTTATCACCTCATGAAGCTTTCATAACTTTTCCGACAAACTGACTGACTGGTTTCAACATAGAACTTTGCACAGATGTGCAGCAGTTCAACTTGCCACATTCCTTCCTTGTAATACACAAAGCAAGAGAAGAGGGTAAAGAGAGATTCAAAAGAGAGGAGAGAGATAATAAATAGAAATATGAAGCAAAAGGAACAGTAATATGGAGGAACAACAGAATTTTATTGGATATTATTAAATTACAACGAGTGAATGCATCTGCGCTATGCATTGAGAACGATTTTGAGCTATTATACCCGACTGTCCCCAGCTATCATTAGTTTTTATTATCCCGAGGAACCCCCCCCCCGCAACCAGGAAGTCTACCACCCCCTACATGGCTTAAACCAACTCATGTGGATTTCACTGACTGATGAAGTGATGTTTTCGTTTGACCACTACTGGCTAACTCTTTTCCAACTATATCCTATGTCAAAGGCTAATATTTCCCGTTGTCGTGGAAGGCGATGCGGTTAGACATTTCTAACACATATCCTAACGATCTCAATCGGTGGTGTAATTCACAATCACATCCATTGAATTCCAAACTTATTCACACTATCTTGAGGATCTGGAGGTGAAAAAGCATTGCTGAAGAATATGGATGTAAGAGGAGTAAATTATTTCCCTCAAATGATCAACAGATACACAATATTCCATATTCCTTTGATGTATGTACTCTTAATAAATCTTTTATTTACTCTCCCTCAAATGCCATGCTTCCCAGCATCACTTGTGTTAATAATAGCCCCTTTCCAGGTTTTAACACAAATGATGTTCAAAAGTGCCTCAAGTCTCTAAACCCTTCCCAGAGCTTAGGTCCCGATTATGTACCTAGTATTATTTTTTAAAAATGTTCTGATATTCTGTGTCACCCTCTCACTGATCTATTTAACAAATCTTTTTCCGATAATATTGTGCCTGCCGTTTGGAAGGACATTAAAGTTGTACCCATACCTAAATCATCTACTGGAGCATGTGTCAAATTTAGACCCATTGCTATTACCTCTCCTTTTTTGAAAACTATGGAGAAATTACTTTTACTTAGTCTTGTACCTTCGCTTAAATCCTTTAATGACCCTAAACAATTTGCCTATAAGCACAGTAGAAGCACTTTAGATGCAGCTGCCGTCTTATATCATAACATTGCTTCCAGTCTAGACAAGGGGGCTAAATTTGTTCGTTGTGCCTTCCTAGACTATACATCTGCTTTCGACTCGGTCCCTAGGGACATCTTATTAAATAAACTTGCTGCTAGTCAAACAGAATGTTGGGCTGTTAACTGGTTACATTCCTATTTCTCAGAAAGAAAGCAGTACACCGTGTATAAAGGGAAGTCTTCCACTTCATTGCCTACTGAAGCTGGTGTCCCTCAAGGCGCTGTTCTTTCTCCTTTTCTTTTTTCTTTCTTCTTGCATGACTTGCCTCACTCTGATGAAATAAACTTTGTGAAGTACGCTGATGATTTAACGGTTTCAATGGCTGTTAACTCCCAGCTAGATTGTACCAAAATAAATAGCTTTCTATCGGGAGTCAGCAAATGGTCTGAGTCTAACGGTCTTAAACTGAATCCTTCTAAGTGTCAAACTGTTGATTTCAGCTTAAGATGTAAACGACAGTTAAAAGAAGTCATCGATTCTCATGACAGTTGTAAAATTGACGACAATGATATAGGAATCAAATCAGAAATTAAGTATCTTGGACTCATTCTCTCTTCTGATCTCTCCTGGTCTTCCCATGTCTTAGCAATCTCCAGTAAAATATTCCGCCTGACATTTTACATTAAGAAGTTAAGACACTCGGGTATAACTCAACCCCTCCTCTTACAGTTCATAAACTCTTGCATCCTACCTATTCTTCTTTATTGTTCACCCTTATTCTTTCCTGGTTTGCTTAAACAAGACTATGTCACAATTCGTAGAATACTGAAGACTGTCAGTAGGGTGAGTGGTGTCCCAGTGGACCACATAGTTAACGTCGTTGTCGATAGGCACTTGACTTCGTGCAATAAATTTGCTAAAGGGATTTTGTCTGACTTGGAGCATCCGCTTTACCCTCAGCTTTCACCTTGCATCTCCTCAGGTAGAACAAGGAGTAACTTCAGAAAACTGTATGCTCGCACGTCTAAGTATAGAAATTCTATGATACCATACTTGGCACGTATTTTATGTGATGAAAATAGTGTCAGGCAAGAATTAACTAACCTTTTTTCATCTAGTAAATAAACAATTTCCTCCATCCATCCTTATATACCTTCAAGTTTTACTTTTATTATTTCTATTATATTTATGGTCCTGTTACTTCTTTGTTTTACTCTCATAATTGCAAACACCAACTTATCTCCATGACGGCTGTAATCTTTTTTTTCCCCTCACCATATCATGTAAAGAGAACATTATATTCAATATTTTTAAACATGTTAGGATTTCTATACCACATTGACAATACTGTGTGACACAAGCCAACGGCAATTTTCACTTGTATTCTTATTATTATTACCCTAGCTGTTATCATTATTATTGTTATTTCCATTTTATATGCTGCATGTTTTTGACACTACCTCTATTGTAAATGTGGAAAATTTTCTGTGTGATTAATTTTATTTATAATTTGAGGAAATTAGATGCAATATTGTGATTAATGCTGAAAATTCCATTCTGTATCACAAGTACTGTTTTTGGAATAAAGTAAATCATTATTATTATTATAATAAAAAAACATGCCAAAATGTGCTCCTTCTCTGCTCTAGAGACGGATAGCAGTTAGAAAAGGTTGACCGCGGAAATTGTACATGCCGCCTTACCTGCAGCGATCCGTCACAACCGATTGAGACCTTAGTGCGAAGGTAAATCAAAAGACAGATGCAAACAGGTCGTGTGTGACCGGCCTAAAACAGTTGTCCCATTGGCTCTGCTGTCATGCGACATTAATGCAGTTTCACACCATGACAAGAGTGATGACTTCAGTTAATTTTCAATCTTTTAAGTATTAGTTCGTAGAGGTTACGTTCGATTGGTTGAAGGATTTCATCAGGAGCTGACATTGGTTAGAGAACCATTGGAAAACTTGCAGGGAGTACTGGACAGCTGTTTCCTCCTGGTTTGGGACTCTTCAGTACGTACCTCTCAGGGTTAGAACCCAAGACCTACGAGCTTGTCTTGTAACTGGAAGGTTCTGGGTTCGAACCCTGGGTGCGAACGCCAAAGAGTCCCAAACTAGGACTTAATGACTGTCCAGTAATACCTGGTTTTCTGGTAGTTCTCTAACCGATGTCAGTTCATGATGTAATCCTCCAACCAATTTTTTAATTTGTTCGACTATATATGTTGAACTTTAATTACTCACGGTTTACACAATATGCATATTACTTGATCACACTTTATTTCCCAGAATACTTCTTTAATGGACACACTGTACTTATTTCAACGATACACTTGTAATGGAGATTTTTTTCTCTAATTTTTAGACAATCATTTTATGCAACGAGGTAACAGTTGACTTTATGTGGTATTTTAACTCGTTTAAAATGAATTTCAAATATGGTTTGACTTGTGAGACGACTTCTTAAGGAATTAATTATGTTACACAATTTTTACCACAACATAGTGAAGTGGTATATTTATCTTTCAATATAATAATAACCAGTAGTGATGCAGTTAGGAGGCGCAGTCAAGAGATAAGGCCGTGAAGCCCTACTATTTGAGATACTGCCTTTCTGCTTGGCAAATTGAAATAGGGTTAGGTTGAAAAAAAAATATTGGGCAAAGTAGTGCACCAACCCAACACATGATATTTTTGACGGCTGATTAGAGCCACGCTGGGAGGCGCAAACTACCTGGCTGGGATAGCTGACTGACTAACTGACTGGTTTCAACATAGAATTTTGCACCGATGTGCAGCAGTTCAAGTCGCCACACTTCATTCAGCACACAAAACAAGAGAAGAAAGTAGAAGAAATGCATAATAGAGACAGTGGACAGGGATTTGAGGCGAAAAGAATAGTAATATTCAAGAACAATATAGTTTCATTGGGTATTATAACTCAAAAGGAGTGGATGCATCCGGGCTATTGAGAATCAAGATTTTGAGCTATATCACCAATTGTCTCCAGCTGTCATTAGCTTTGACTATCCCGAGGGCCTCAACCAGGAAGTCTACATCTTCCTACGTGGCTGGCTTAAACTAACTGTTGTGGATTTCATTGACTGATGACGCCATATTCTGGTTTGACCGCCAGTAACAGCTCTTTTCCTACCTGATCTATCCTATGTAAGCGGCTGGCATTGTCCGTCGTCGAGGAAGGCGATAACATATCCTAACCATCTCGGTCGATGTAGCTTCACAGCCTCGTCGATTGATTTCCCCTCCTCACCTAGCACTCGACGACTGACCTCAATATTGCTCACCGTATTATACCACTTCACATGGGAGATAGAAAGCAGGCACCTATGACCGAAGACAGCTAGTAAGCCTTTTTATTTCTTCCACTCTCAATGGACAAGTCTCACAGCTAGCCACAAGGAAGGAGAGAGCGGTCTGCTGTGTTGAGCAGTGCACACGTCCTTTGGTTGATAGCTGACCGAATATCACATATACGTCAGAGACGGCGTAAACTGGCATATGCGAAACTGGCCTTCTGCATCCGTTCGGAAATTTCATCAGCGAACAACCCACTGGCATTGGCTGATGCAATTCCACCCCTCCAAGCCACTCTACTGAAACTCATGCAGCCAGCCAGGTGAGAGCTTACGGTGAGTTGTCATCTGGACTGGTGACAACTAGTGGTGTCCGCCAGACGGGATGCCCACTATCCCCATTTCTATTCAATTTCATCATAGATGTACTAATGGAATTAACCCTAACTCACTTCGGAGACTCATGGATTGACTTGTTACCAGGGGATAATCTCATTCACTTAAAATATGCAGATGACAGTCGTTCTAGGTAGAGACGCTGAAAAAATGCAGAGTCTTCAGAACATGTCGATCAGAAGGCAATTTGCGAATGTTTGGCATGTGATTCGCTCCAACCAAATTTAAGATGATGTCACTGGACTGCAGTGGAGTGGTAGAGCGTGTTGACCACTTACTTCACTTACGGTGTATATCCAAGAGGTTAATAATCTATAGTTGGAGATTGTTGTGACATAGGTGTTGAAGTCATTCTGTGTGACAAATATCTATTTACGCCATGCCTCTCTTCTTGTTATTAATTATACTTCCTTCCTTAACTCTTGTTCTATTGCGGTTTCATCATTACATTTCTTTTTCTAATTTTACGTTCGCAACTTTAAATGATACAACTTATTCTGTTGTCTGGATGTCTTGTTTGGTGTCATTATCATGTCTGCCTACTACTAATCATCAGGAAGATTTAGGTGAAATTTTGAATAGATTCATGTTTCCAGTACAGATTTGTAGAGCAGAGTCACTAGACTAAGTATATTAGTCGACAAACATAGTCTCTTTCATAACGGGTAAATACATAAATAGACAAGAACAAGTGGTATTTAGTATCCCTTGTTTTACACAAATAACTAATTTAATCATATTGCAAACATGTAACCTATGATTGAACACTAGTCAGTAACTAGTGTCCTCCGTTTAGTACAGACTGATTCTATCAGTCAAGCTTGCAATGTGGCCACCATACCACTAGTCGGCTCACCGTCACGGTTCACCTTGAATTGTTGATATTACATGGTCAGAGGTAATCGATAGGAAGTCTTACACCTTGGTGTCGTGCTAGTTGACACTAGGACACATTACACTAGTAAAAGTCCAATCAAACTAGCCAGGAGGTCAATGGTGAGCCCAAATAGCTCAATGGTAAAGTCTCTTACCCAGTTAGCACTGGCTGATGACACGAATTCAGGACCCACAAAAGTCAAGAGATCCTTCAGATACACCTTGCTGACTGGTGATTGCCAACCAGCACGAAATCCAAGGTTGAAGGTTACCTGTGACCGATCGCTATACGTAAAAGCCGACACTTGATGCCCTTTGTACCATTCGGCCTCACCTTGTAGATGATCATGAAAGATAACTCTGGTGGAGCTACGTGGCCTGAGTTCACTAAGTGCTCGAGAATTGAGCTAGTAACTGTACTGCATTGTCCTTTTGCTAACCACGACGGATAATGTTCAGAGATGCGTTTTTCAAGTGTGCGCTTTGTGTGGCCAATATAACTAGCTCCACATGAGCAGGTGAATTTATTAACACACATTGAGGTGGCTCAAAGTGGCAGTTCATTCTTCAGACATCCATTGATCATTTGTCGGCTGTAGAAATTGATACGTAGCTCAGCCATAAAGAAAGCTTTCCTCAGTGATCTGAATAAGCGATACTTCAGGATCTCAGCTGCAGAATCATTTTTAGATTCAGCATTCATAAACATCGATTTCTTCAGCACCATCTAGGTTCTTTCAGGCTTTTGCTTTAACTTCATGTGTTTTCTCGATAAATCTTAGAGGACATCCATTCTCTATGAGGACCTATCTGAGTCGCCCTAGTACAGCACCGATTGTATCACTGGAACATATCCTTCTTATTCTTGAGGATAAGGGACCCAACTATAAAAATTCGTGTACTAACCATTCCATGTTGGTTTTCATCACATCGATCTTTGAAGAGAACCATCAGATCTCCTCTTCAGAAAAACATCCAAAAACAAAAATGAAATTTCGAGTTCATCTCTAACTCCGACGCGAAATGGATGGCATAATGACAGCTGAGAACTCTTTAGTTAATATAAATACAACTGTGCAACCTCTGAAGATAATTTCGTCAATAAAAAAGCATTTTCTTCGCTGAATTTGTCTTTCATTTTCTTCAAATATCCAGGTAATTATTGCCGTATTGTCAAACTACACAGCAATCGAAATAGTGAGAACATTCCACATACACTGTAGCTGATAAATTTTCTGTAACTTAAATACCTTCACTTTCTGAAGACTTGAGGGATGCACAATCGACTTTTACAGGTTTAATTCCTTGTGATTCATTGAGACCTGCTCAAACAAGCAATTAAATTTATATCCCTTACAGAATATATCCTGTGGATTGTGTAGTGTAGAAATCTACCTGTGGCTTGTGAAATGTTTACTCATAAATGGCATATCAGTTTATTAGAAAATAAATTCACATTGAATAAGGGTGAATTTGATCTTGAAAACACTCTCCAGATTGACAACGAAATAACAGTTTTAAAAAAATTCCTTTCATTCACGGAATACTAAACTATGAAAACAAACATTCAGTTAAAATTACACCAAATAAATTGAACATTTATCAAATAATAATAATAATAATAATAATAATATAATCAATAAGCTTACTCGATTATGCGTAGTAGCATGTTTCACAAAATTATCGACCAATTTCTTATCCTAAGTGAATATAACAAGTAGGAAGAGCATTAAGCATTGTAATCAATAAATATACCAAAATCGAAACTCAAAACAATCGCGTTTCTTTTTCAAATATTGTATACTTTCCAAAGGTGTTACGAGATGTACTACTGACTGGTATAAGTAGGTTGAGAACTACTCATATCAAGGAGTATTGAATACCAGTTAAATCAGGGTAATGTGAATTCTAGAATTAGGTGAATGGAATCAAATTATACGATTTCATTTTTTTTTATATTTTTTTTATTTACAGCTTGATTCAACACCGTATTTTCGGTACAAGTATGGAATTTTCAGCATGGATATCGGTAGCCCAAATTTTCCAGGCCGACCATAGATATCAGGTGTGCGTCGGTGTGGGCTCGAACCCCGGACCATGTGCATGGTCGGCGAGAGTCCTAACCACTGTGCCACCGACGCAAATAAAGGAGTGCGTCAGCCGGGGATCGACATCGGCTAGAGAATCATCGGGAAACCTGAAAGTACTGGACAGCTGTTTCGTTACCCTAGTTTGGGACTCTGCACCAATATGTACCCATCCCCTATCGGGGGCTCGAACCCAGGACCTTCCAGCTTCGAGGCAAGCTAATGAATTCTAACTTCTAACAGTTCATGATTTTAGCGCGACTGGCACCAGCCAATGTCATCAGTGGGAAAGCCATGCTAACTTCCTATTGGATGAACCTAACTGGTCACGACTTCTCACTAGAACTCCACAGGCAACTTCCTTCTGTAACAAGTCACTAGCGAGAATATGGCAAGATATCTTGTCCTCCTTATAAGAGTGTGACTTCAAACTTCAATCTGATGTTGAATATATTTCCTCACATACAAAAACTGTAGGCTGTTGAGATATATCTTTGGGTTAATCATGGATTCTCTGACAATTGATGCCAAACTGACATATATATATATATATATATATATATATATATATATATATAATTACGTAATACACAGATGTAAACCATCTTATCAACCCATTTTTTTCCTTCACGTTCCCAGTGGAACATAGGGCTTCAAGCTAGAGGCTTGAAATTTCTGTAGCAGTATTTTTATTTTTACAGGATAAGGTTGCTAGCCTCATTCCCAACCTTTTCTCGTCACGAGCTTTACTTCTGGATTAGCGAGGTAAAGGAGTGCACCGGCCGAAGATCGAACCCCGGACCATATGCATGGTCGGCGAGCATCCTAACCGCTATGCCGCCGATGCACTATCAACCGATCTATAATACAGAATATGTATACAATAAGAAAGAAATTTGCTCATCAGTTAGCAAAAAAAACTCTTCATTGTAAGAAAAAGGAGAGATACCACGAAAAGGCACACGATTATTGGCATAATCTGTTTGAAAACAAAAATGGAAAGGCATACACACACACACACTCACGTACGTACGCATGCACACACACACATACACAAATCATCAGTTTAGAGTATTTTGTTAAGAAAATTTTTAAGAGCTTGATAAAAAAAGATAAACAACTGTAAATATGATTTTACAGTTTTACAACTTTTAGAAAAAGAACAGCATAGGATAATCAATAATCGAGAAAAATCTGCTCGAAATCTGTAATAAATTGATTATTTAGAAGAATGTATACAATAGCTAGCTAGATATCATTGTTACTATCGTTGTTATTGTTGCAACAGTAGGATAATCGATTACAGGACGAGAAAAAAGAAAGCCAACCTTTCTTCAGCATAACAGCATCCATGTAAGACACACTAAACATTCAATTGATGTTCTGTAAGCAGTCTAGCGATTAGGAAAGGCCAAGGAGCCCTTTTGTGTGTGTGTGCGTGTCAGTGGCTAAGTGCTGCAGTGCTCGTCTATCAGACATGTAGTCTGGGGTCCAATCCTCGACCGCGGCACTCCTAGACCTCCCTAGACCGGTTATAAAAGGCTGGTAAAGAGGGAAGGTGTTGAGTATGAGGCTATCAACCTCATCCCGTACGAAATAAAATATCACTGCTACGGAAACTGCAAAGCTCTTTAGCTTGAAGCCCTACGCTTCACTGGTAACGTAAAGGAATAAATAAAAAAAGAGCAGCTGGAGTCTTGAGATAAAGAAATTGAATACAAAAGTATCCCTAAACAATACCACGCCAGTCAATTATTTAATCTCATTATGTGCGTCGGTGGCACGGTGGTTAGAACTCTCGCCGACCATGCACATGATCCAAGGTTCGATCCCCTGCCGATGCACACCTGATATCTATGGTCGGCCTGGAAAATTCGGGCTACCGATATCCATGCTGAAAATTCCATACTTGTACCGAAAACACGCTGTGGAATAAAGCTGTAATCATTTAAATATAAATATAAAATATAAACCTGAGAGTGACGGAAAGTGACCACTGAAGTCATGTGATGTAAGAAGTGTATTTCCCTTTAAAGTAGAAAAATCAGTTTCATATACTGAGTCAGTGAACGGTTATGTAGAATAGTGAAAGCGAAAAATCGCAAGCGCACTGGTGTATATTAGATGACAAGCCAAAAATAAATGACAAGGATTTTAGCAATAATACACAGCACGTGACTGTAAATAGATTAGATTTCTAATTGCCATTCAACGGTTAAGAAGCAACTGGTTAGTCAAGAAGTCAGCTAATAACCACATAAATCCAACAGACTGGTTACTAAAACTTACAGAGTCTGTATCCTATAAAAACAGTTAGTAAGTTTGGAAAATATTACAAAACATAGAACAACGAAGGATATAATACAAATAGAAGCATTAAAAAAAAAGAATCAAATTAGGTTGTATGCTGCTCTGTGACACCAATTGTTAATCTTTCAAAGAATTTATTTTATAGACCTAACTTATTCTATTTGATTTATATCGACAAGCGCAAAGTTCACAGGTTTTTTAACAGTCGAATTGTCTGATAAAACATAAGTAGTTAAAAATAGTCCTACTTCGAAAAGCAAATTTTTGGAAGACCTAGAAGTACTGAGCAGCTGTTTCATCCTAGTGCTTGGGACTCTTCATCAGTACGCGCTCGTCGGGATTCACGCCCAGGACCCAAGAGTTTGTCTTGTAACTGATGAAGAGTCGTTAGCACTCAGACGAAACAGTTGTCCAGTACTTCCAGGTCTTCCAAAAGTTCTCTAACCAATATCAGCTCATGATGTAATCCTGTAACCAATCACAAATCAAGACCCTGTAAACCAGCACTTGAATCTAATCCTACTTCACCTACTACCAGTCACCAAGAAGGTTGGTAGCTCTGTACATCAGCGACTGGTCCCCACGAGGGGTCTTGTACATTTTATGAGTTCTAAATTTATCGAAGCACGAGTTTTACATTTCATTGTCGACTAAGATCAGACAAATTCACCACTTTACTACTACTAAGTATATGAAATCATTCCAGAAACGTATAGCACATAGTTATTGATGATTGAATGAAAAACGATTATATTCTTAAATAAAAGGGTAGCAGAGAAGAGTGAGAAATCAAAAGAAAACCTAGAAACACGTTTGCAATCTAAGCTTGTGTATTGGCATTATCTAGTCAGAGGGAATATAACACAAACACACAGAGGTGTGTGGCTTAATGGCATAAACAATCAACTTTCAGTTGCTAGATGCACAGTCTGAATCTCACTCCACCTACTTAACCAGTCTAAGAAACTGAGTAGTACAATGAGACCTCATACAACAGATGTGGATCACTGCCAGGTACATGTTGTGGTGAGAGCAGGCCGTGAGAAAATATGAGCAAGGCTGATTCAACAACCAATCACAGCAAAGTAAACGTGGCAAAATATGATTCGCAGATAGAGAAATCTATTTGTCGAGGAATCCCGAAACAACCAATCAGAAGCCTGCGTTTGTCTGCCTAACTTCTGATAAACAACCAATCAGATAACTGCGCTTGTCTACTTGCATAAGCTATAATAATGTATGTGAAATATGTATAAATACGTGTTGATTTTCATAATAAAACGATCTGTTGCCTGGCCCTTGTTTTCTGTTGTTACAATGTAACATCTGTATTGAATGAGTCGTAACAAAGTGAGTAAATGCATACACCAAGTGACTGCTGTCGACCAATTAGTAAGTCTTGCAACTGCCTAATCTTCATAAGGATTAACGATAAATAAGCAATGCGGTGTAAACATCAATGTGAAAGACGCAACCATGAAATGCACCATAACTATCAGATATTTTGATTATTTAACAATCCCTCGATATATCTATATCTTAATTTATGTAGAGTGGGCTGAAGTTTATCTAGACAGTAAATGGTTTTGTAGCGTAGTGTCGCTAGCCCCACGCACGAAGCTCCCACTTAACCCGGAAATCGGAACAGTTGCAAAACAAGAAACCTACTTAACAAACAGAGGCATAATAAACAAAATTAGTATTCAAAAATAAAACGCGGAATCAGTCATTTCTTCTATACAGGTAAGAAAATTGGCCGATGTGTCACAAAAAGCATTTCACACAACAAGTTACAGAACTGTGTCAACAACTGCGTTCTCCAGCAACATACTGAAGGTAGGATGGCCGTCCAGCCATCCAGCCAGAAAGAATCAGCACCATAAAACTCTCCAGTGGATCAAACCAAATCAAGAGCCGATCGCTCAAGAAAACAAATAGGTGAAAATGGACGTCCATCGGGTTAATGCCGCTGAACCGCCCGTCGAATAACATCGCGCTCAATGCGGCTAATCGTGTGGCTAGTCACCTGAACAGGACAGCAGAGAACAGAACAAAGCAGAGATGTCTTGTTGAAGCTTCATGTTACACTCGGAAAGCGAGGGAACAAATGTAATAATAATACTGAATATTCCATTAGATGATCACTTCAGCGTAACGTCTAGTGTTTCTTCTACCTAATTAAAAAGATCTTGTTACTGCTAACTTATTATTGAATTATCTTACAAATAAAATACTACTCATTTACACACATTCCTTCTCTCTTGTCATCATCCAATTGACCTCAAACAGTGTGATTATTACATTAGCTGAGCATGAAAGACAAAACCCATTTTTACATTGTAATTAAGTAGAAATCTTGTTCATACTGATTCTATTTGAATGATTTTCTGTTTGTCTGTTTGTTTTAATGTCTCTTCTGAATTAAAAGAAAGAGAAGTAAAAGTGACTGACTAGCTTGTCCACTTGTAGTAGTAGTAGTAGTAGTGAGAGTAAAATAACGTTGTGATGACCTTATTACCTTTTAAATTTTCACGTTATTGATTTATTTATTTATTTACTAATGTGCCTATAGTTTCCACTCACCTTCATCAATGTGTCCGTAGGTAAACTTAATAATAATAATAATAATAATAATAATAATAATACATCATGGACAACCTTATTCAATGTGTTGTAACACTACTGTCACCATCTCTCTTCTATCTAAAGTAGAGAATAGTAGTTCAAGTAGCTTAATTAGTTACTATGAGTTTTAAGCTTAAAATAATGCATAGTTGAATGTACAGTGTTGGAAAGTTGTTAGTGGCTTCTGGAAGATTCTCTTCGTCTATGCACTGAACCAGTGTAAATCTTGCCAAGACAAATATCTTTCATTCTGATATTAAAGAATACATGCATGTACTTGGAAATCAAAGGTGAAATGAATTCTCCTGAATGAAATGGTTCAAATACGCATTATTCATGGAGAAAATGTTCAGCTCAAGTGGATGATTTCGACTTAATCGTGTTCTCTGAGGAGCTGGTTGACTTAAATGTGAAGCTTTTGTCGTCCCTCACCTCGAAAACATCGCTTCAGCTCACGTTTTAGCATGAAATGAACTTACTTGAATTCTCTCCATGAATGATAATAAAATTACGTCTCCTGACAACCATTGTCGTGATTAGTGGTTGATTTGCATCCCTACTGATAATTTTTATTGACCTGGAATTAGAACTTTCTTTTTTATTAGCTGTTAAATTTTGTCTATAGGTAATGTGTGTTGTTGATCGCTGGCTGAAACATTTGAGTACCAGCTGTCTAGGAATTCCCTGACTTCATTTTTGGTGTTCCCTCTGTTTCAAAATTTCCCCATTACCTAATCATCAAATTGATTTCCGTAATTATCTGTATACATTGATATGAAATAAAACATATCGTCCGTTTTCACAGCTGATTTATCTTTTTGCATTTGGACATTAAGAGGATGCCCATTTTGACCAATGCAATGTTTATTGCAGTTCATACAATTCATTTTGTAAATATTATTGATTTTATCTTCTTTGTCTATGGGATCTTTTGGTTTGCACAATATTGAATGAACTGATTGTGTTGAGTGGATTATTATTCTAGCTGTTATTTCAGAGATAATATTTTTATACATGAAAAAATGAATTTTCATATAGTCTTTGATGATGGTTTCTTGTTAGTGTCATGACTCGCCTTTAAACATCTTTTGATGAAATTGTCAGGATATCCATTCCTCTTTTTGAAGACGGTTAATAAGTATTTTTGTGCCCATTCCTCTCAACACCATAGTGCTGTAGTGCTTTTCAGCTCTTTTAAATAGAGGAAACACCAAAAAAATGCAGTCAAGGAATTCCTAGAAACCTGGTACTCAAATGAATCAGCAAGCGATCTACAAACACTTCCACTTGAGCTAAACATTTTCTCCATGAATAATGAGTATTTGAACCATTTTATTCAGGGGAATTCATTTCACCTTTGATTTCCAAGTATATGCATGCATTGTTTAATATCACAATAAAAGATATTTGTAATGATAGGAAAGATTTGTAACTCAGGCGGATGATTTGCAATTAATAGTGTTCTCTGAGCTGGTTGGTTTAGTTGCAGAGTTTTCATTGTCTTTCTGGACGACATCTTCAGCACAGTATTTAGGATAAAGTGAAATGATTTAAATTTCTTCATGAGTGATATAATTGTGTCTCCCGGTAACCATATTTAGATATGTATTGACCGTTTTCTATTGATTGGGATTTTAAACTTTCTGATCACTTGATTTACTTTTTATTAGTTGGTATATTTCATCTATATTAACGTGCTTAGTAATTGCATTTTCGTTTGAGTACCAGGCTTCTAGGAATTCCCAGGCACATTTGGTGTTTCCTCTGTCTAAGGTTTTGACATTATCCCAATGAAATTGATGTCCAAAATCGTCTGTATGCATTGATACTAAAGAATTTATATCATGTCTTGTCACAACTGATTTGTGTTCCTGGATTCTTATTCGAAGGGGACGCCCACTTTGGCCGATGTAATGTTTGTTACAGTTCATACAATTTATTTTGTAAATGGTGTTAATTTTATCTCCTTTTTCTGTTGGATCTTTTGGTTTGCATAAGATCGAATTAAGCGATTCAGCTGGTTTGTGTGCTACATCTATATCAAACGGTTTCATTATTCTAGCCGTTATTTCAGAGATATTTCTGATATATGGTAGGATGAACTTCTTTTTGGTCTTTGGTGATGGTTCTTTGTTGGTGCTTTGATTCGACTTTAAACACTTTTTGACGAAATTTTTTGGATAACCATTCTTCTTGAAAACCGTTTGTTAGTATTTTTCTTCCATTCTTTTCAACTCTGGTGTGCTACAATGTGTTTGAACTCTTCTAAACAATGTCTGTACACAGTTTCTGTTGTGAGTAATACATATCCAAAGATGGTTACCGGAAGACATAATTATATCACTCATGAAGAAATTTAAATCATTTCAATTTATCCTAAATACTGCGCTGAAGATGTCGTCCAGAAAGAGGATGAAAGCTCCACAACTAAACCAGCCAGCTGAGGGAACACTATTAATTGCAAAAGATATTTGTCTTGGCAAGATTTACACTGGTTCAGTGCATAGACGAAGAGAATCTTCCAGAAGCCACTAACAACTTTCCAACACTGTACATTCAACTATGCATTATTTTAAGCTTAAAACTCATAGTAACTAATTAAGCTACTTGAACTACTATTCTCTACTTTAGATAGAAGAGAGATGGTGACAGTAGTGTTACAACACATTGAATAAGGTTGTCCATGATGTATTATTATTATTATTATTATTATTATTATTAAGTTTACCTACGGACACATTGATGAAGGTGAGTGGAAACTATAGGCACATTAGTAAATAAATAAATAAATCAATAACGTGAAAATTTAAAAGGTAATAAGGTCATCACAACGTTATTTTACTCTCACTACTACTACTACTACTACAAGTGGACAAGCTAGTCAGTCACTTTTACTTCTCTTTCTTTTAATTCAGAAGAGACATTAAAACAAACAGACAAACAGAAAATCATTCAAATAGAATCAGTATGAACAAGATTTCTACTTAATTACAATGTAAAAATGGGTTTTGTCTTTCATGCTCAGCTAATGTAATAATCACACTGTTTGAGGTCAATTGGATGATGACAAGAGAGAAGGAATGTGTGTAAATGAGTAGCATTTTATTTGTAAGATAATTCAATAATAAGTTAGCAGTAACAAGATCTTTTTAATTAGGTAGAAGAAACACTAGACGTTACGCTGAAGTGATCATCTAATGGAATATTCAGTATTATTATTACATTTGTTCCCTCGCTTTCCGAGTGTAACATGAAGCTTCAACAAGACACCTCCACTTTTGATGATATTAGATGGTTGAAGGCAATCAGCAGAAGGCCTTGGACCTAGGTTTCGTGGTACTTGGCACTAACCAGTCAGCAAGGCGTATCTGCGACCTTGAAGGAACGCATGTCCCTTCTGAGATTCAAACCCGAGTAACCCAGCCCTGCAGTCAATGATATTACCACTGAGCTATTCGGGCTCACGATTGACCTCCTGTAGGATTGTAGTGGATATTTTGATTTGACACGAGTAACTAGTGTGATGTGTCTAGTCCTCTCATTGGTGCAGACTGAACTCTATCAGTCAGGTTGTAATGTGACCACCATTCTAGGTAGCTCACCATCACGGTGCACGTTGGTTCGAATCTCAGAAGGGATATCAGTTCCTTCAAGGTTTCAGATACGCCTTGCTGACTGGTGAGTGCCAAGTAGCACGAAACCTAGGTCCAAGGCTTCTTGTCGATTGCCTTCAACCATCTAATATCATCAAATCAACGTGCACTGTGATGGCGAGCTACCTAGAATGGTAGCCACATTACAACCTGACTGATAGAGTTCAGTCTGCACCAATGAAAGGATTAGACACATCACACTAGTTACTAGTGTCAAATCAAAACACCTCCACTTTGTTCTACTCTATGCTATGCTATGCTAACTGAATAGCAATAGATTGCTCATAATCTCTCATCTGCTCCTCGCTACACAATCTCCTCCATGTCACTCACTCATCGCTTCCCATTGAGATTCCAACCGAGCGATGGCCTCGCGCACGAGATCATTCAACGTACACCCGATCAACGTCCATTTTCGCCTATGTATTGGTTGAGCAATCGGCTCTTGATTTGGTTTCTTCCACTGGAGAGTTTCCTGTAGCTGATTCTTTCTGGTTGGCTGGCTATCTTATCTTCAGTATGTCGCTGAAGACGGCAGTTGTTGATACAATTCTGTAACTTGTTGTGTGAAATGCTTTTTGTGACACGCTGGCCAAGTTTCTGACCTGTATAAAAGAAATTACTGAGTTCACATTTTATGTTGAAATGAGTTATTCATAGTTTGGCGATACAATAATGATGACAATTGGAGTTAGTGTGTTATCCCTGATGATTGTTTTTCCTAGTTCAACTGGTCGACTATCATTGGATGGGCAAATCGAAAACAGTTGACTGTAATCCTGATGGAAATTGGGCTTTTGTTTAAACTTCTGTCACGATCGACACCATGAGATATCAAAATATTGCATAAAAATTAGAGAAAAGACACTGATTTCAGCAGTCTATCAGGAAATGAATAATAAGCACTGCTGATGAATGCACATGACTTCACTCTTTTAATAGTCAGGTTACTGAATCGTCTGATAACAGTACATTGTAGGTATTAAGCAGATGGAGAGAGAGAGAGGGAAAGAAAGAATTCGTCTTCGCTTTACATTTTCTTCCATCAAGAATCAACGCCAGACAGAGAACCATCAGAAATCGGCAAACCCTGTACAACTATTTCAGCCTAATTTGATTGCTACAAATTAAAAGACTTCAAGCGATTAGACTATAAGAAAGACTAATCAACTTAACATGGCGTTACGTTACAAATCAGTAGAAGTTTACAAAATCCGACCGCCGAATTCCATCTTAGGGATTAAGTACTAATCTGTCTGCCATGAGACCTGATTGCCTTGAACCTTGAAATTGTTCTCACATGAGTTCATACCACTACTGAATGGTACCCAAAAACGATACAGTTGTCTAATTCTACTTGCGCTTCAACCATTTTCTTGTTGATATAGACCTGTGTGATCAAGTATACCTGGAAACAGTCAGTTTTTATTCACAAACCTTATATTAAGGGTAACATGAAGTCTATTTACAACAATTAAAAGCATTAGAAATTCATGAATTTATAGTCCCTACTGAAGGCCGGCCACGGCAGTAGTAGGTGCTGGACTTGCTTCTTTTCTACACAGAGCACTAGTTGTTTAAAGCGAATTGCAATAGCCTCTGCTGTTTTGGAGCATGCGGTGCTTCGATGATTTTGGCAATTTATTAGGCATGCAGTAGATGATAGTGAAGGATTCTTCAATCCTGGCTGGCTTTTTGGCCGGTTCGCACCAGATGGTCAAATATCGAAATGTTGATGATAGTTTTCATTACACCTTTATTTAGCCATAGTGGGAGATGGTGCTATCTCGACTGAAAGATGAAGTACCTAGACTAGCCACTTTCAATTGTATCTATCAATTCAACTGCGCTTGTGGTTGAGCGAGTTATATTAGCCGTTGCTCTAGCAACTTGATTTCTCGTGCTCGAGAACATCTCCCACTATGGCTAAGTAAAGGTGTGGTGAAAACCATTAACAGTTCGATATTGGACCATCTGGTGCAAACCGGCCACAAAGCCACAATGGAAGAATCTTTCTTTACAATTAAAAGGCATTCTTAGAATTGAAGAATAATTTACCGATGATTGGATAATACGTGATTGGAGTCACATAGGGTTGGTTTAATCAGTACCATAGACCAATTCAAATAATACTGTTCTCTGACGGCATTTTTAGATCAGCTTTCCTACATCAAAGGTACCTATTTTTAGAATAATGACTGACTCAATAGCTTAATTAATATATATGTAAAACTGTGGACACTGTGGTAGTAACTAATTCCATATTAGTTTGTTTATTAGATGTATCACACATTGAAACAGTATTATTTACTCGATGACTTTTCGAACAA
This sequence comes from Trichobilharzia regenti, assembly GCA_944472135.2. Lineage (NCBI taxonomy): Eukaryota > Metazoa > Platyhelminthes > Trematoda > Strigeidida > Schistosomatidae > Trichobilharzia > Trichobilharzia regenti. Next base: position 14,667,803 of record OX235262.1, read on the forward strand.
AATGTATTGAGGCTCATAATCATATCATCAATTATAATCACATGAATTCGAAACTTGAGTTTTATAGCTTTCTTTGTTCTCTCCTATTTGTCGTCATTGGGGTAATAGAATTTTCCAGATATCTGAGCGGACAGGTGTTGAATCATTCCTATTACATGTATTTGCAGTTGATTCAATAAACAAAGCTTCTATTATCAATCTCTCCCTATACCCTGTGACATTAGATTTTAAAACTGTCATTTTATCCCATCATTCCATTGTATGTTTGTGTGTAATTGCATATAGTGAGTGATATAGCTGAACTATTCTCTAGATTTCTTATCTTAATTGGGTCAACCGACCTAGATTTTGCTAGGTTTTTATGTTCGGCTAATCCGACTGCCCCTGTTCTACTAGTGTGACCTATGTATTTAACCTGACAATCATTGCAGGCAGGGTATTAGATAAACTAAATTGTTTCGTTTTAAAGGTTCCACAGGATCTTTTAACCGACAAAGCTTGTTTCTAATTGAGTTTGTGGGTTTGAATGCCACTTTTATTCCTGCCTTATTAAGGATTCTGCGTAAAGTTTCCGAGGTTCCTTCCCTGTATGGAATTACTACTGGTGATTTAGATTCCTTATTAATGGTGTCGTCATTGATATTATTATTATCACCATTATTATTATCACTATCGCTACTATCACTATTTATTTTATTTTTAAATTTCCTTACATATTCATTGACTAATTTATCCGGGTAATTATTAACTTCCAAGGCTTTTTTTACGTGTATCACTTCCTGTCTTAGATTTTCCTTGGTACTACTTAGTTTTTGTGCTCTGTCACTTAAACATTTCACCAGTCCTATTTTCACTGCCACAGGATGGGATGATCGGAAATCCAACTATCTATTTGAATGTGTGGGTTTCCTGTAAACACCGGTGTTTAACTTCCCATCTTCTTTCTTTTTACGTTGCAATCTAACATTGGAAGCTCCCCTTCCTGACTTTCTAATTCATAAGTGAATTGAATTGCCTCTACCTTCGCGTTGATTTGTTTGAAAAATCTATCTATATCTTGTGTTCTAAGCACAGTGAATGTGTCGTCTACATACCTCCACCATACTTTTGGGGTGGGAGAATAGTTCAGCTATATCACTCACTACATGCAATTACACACAACCATACAATGGAATGATGGGATAGGATGACAGTTCTAAAATCTAATGTCGCAGGGTGGAGGGAGAGATAGATAACAACGGAAGCTTTGTTTATCGAATCAACTGCAAATACATGTAATAGGAATGATTCAACACCTGTCCGCTCAGATATCTGGAAAGTTCTCCTACCCCAACGACGACTAATAGGAGATGACAAAGAAGACTACAAAAGTCAAGTTTCGAAGTCGTGTGATTATAATTGATGACATTTTTGATTTTGATTTTTGATTGCAGCTTGATGCCACATCGTATTTTCGGTACAAGTATGGAATTTTCAGCATGTGATATCGGTAGCCCAAATTTTGCAGGCTGACCATAGATACCGGGTGTGCGTTGGCAGGGGATCGAACCTCGGACCATGTGCATGGTCGGCGAGAGTCCTAACAACTGTGCCACCGACGCACAGTGAACCCCAATACATTTTTTTCGAAAAGTCATCGAGTAAATAATAATGTTTCACTGTGCGATACATCTAATAAACAAACTAATATGGAATTAGCTACTACCACAGTGCCCAAGTTTTACACATATTCAAAGAATGTCATTTAACAAAATACTACTACCGTATTTGTAGATCTGTTATAATCAAGCGTCATGACGCCATAACGAAAAGTTATTTGTGAATAAAAACAGATTTCTCCACTTATCTGCTTTTGTGAAAACAAACAGTATGATCACATTTTGTAACCAGTGTTGCGCTTAGCTTAGCAGGATTACATTACCGTACAGCACAGCGATAGGACGTGTTAATCTTAGAAATAAACGTAAGTACAGCGGGCATAAGTGTGAGGTAGTAAATTACCTAATAAGTGAGAGAAGACTAAATAATTTGCACAACGGTATCTGATGTGATGTTAAGTTGTTGCATTACCATAGTGCGAACACTGTAAATAAAGAAAAAACAAACAGCGAGCACCAATCACCACCACCACTACCGGGAGGAATCTAAAAGAAGTCATCCGCCTCACTAAGCAGCTTCTTTTCAACTACAAGACGGCGCAAATAACGATGTTAAAGTAAGGATTTGAAGAGGAAGACAGAAATCCCTTCCTCTGAAATCAGAATAGAGATAGATCTACAGAACTCAACAGATGGAAGAAGACCTGAATTTTCAACATCAATGCCAAGTCAACGGCTTGATAAACTTGGTGTGCGCGCCTCAAAAAAAGAAACCCTCGCCAACAGGCTACAAACTTTTATCAGTAACTGCCTCCAGTCAATATTCAAGATCAGATGAGTAGAAACGATGAACACTAAGAAACTCTGGTAAAGAATCAACCAAGAAACTATTGCCTAACAAATGTGTTGACAGAAATGGAAATTTTGACTGCATATAAGCTAAAGAAACCGCTAATTGATATCACACATTAGGCCTTCGAATGGAAACTGAGCAGGGAGCGACAAGAGTTCCCCAGGAAAATATGGAGGAGATTATATGAAGTCGAAATGGGCGCTAACAGGCGACGATAGAACCAGTTTAAAAAGACAAAAGAGAACAAAGTGAAGTGGAGATGTGTTGCTGAAGCTTTATGCCCCAATCAGAATCCAACAGGTGAATAACAAACAAAGAAAAGACGGCAATAATATCGGAAACTACAGAGTAACTATGAAAGAGAAAATAAAATTTTCAGAATAATCCCAGATGAAAGAGTACTAACTGCGAGCTCATTCTCAAACAAATATAAATCTATTATTACCACGGCCAAATACTGAGTTTTCTTTATATTCATTTGCGTTTCCATTGGAACAAAAGGCTACAAGCTTTGTTTGAGCTTTGAAATTTCAGTCGCAGTGGTGTTTTTTTTACAAGATGGAGTCGCTAGCCTGGCGCACAACCTTATCTCTTTGCCGAACTTGCTACCGACTAAGTTGGTTTTAGCAGTGCGTCAGCCGGTAATCGAACTCCGAACCACGTGCATAGTTGGTGAGCATTCTGCTGTCGAACCACCAACGTACAACTGTGGAATAATCTTTCACAATAGATGACTAGAGATATCTAACATTTTAGGCTTTTACTCTGTGACCAACTAACCTTTTTTATTCTATATTGTTCCCAGTGGAACATAGGCGGCTTCAAGCTAGAGGCTTAAAGTTTCTGTAGCAGTGGTATTTATTTTTTTACGGGATGGGGTTGCTAGCCTCATACCCAACCTTCCCTCTTTGCCAGTCCTATTACTGACCTAACGAGGTAAGGGAGTGAGTCGGCTGAGGATCGAACCCCTGACCACCTGCATGACTGGCGAGCATTCTACCGCTGTGTCACCGACGAACTGGTTTTTTACGTTGGATGAATTTACTGTTCTAGATGGAAATATGTATCGTAGTGTGAATTGATCAAACCTATTCATTAATACACAATCGATTTCCAGAAGCATATTTATTAGGACGCAAAGTATGTCACTTTGCATTTTAATCTTAAAGACTTAGTCAGTGAGACTTTTTAGGTAAAATGAATAGCATTATTCATATAAGTATAAAACTTGGGCAGTATGGTAGAGTATCACTCCATTATAGAAGATAAGATTTTATTTTGATGAAATCACACAGTGTTTCATACAGTAATATTAACTGATGACCACGTTTCGAGCACAAACTATTGCCACTTATAATCATATCAAGTCACTACTCACACAACTTTTTCCCTTCATTTATATACATGTGTGAAATCGATGATTAGACATTTGAATAAAAATCAATACAGGATAATGTACATTCATATGGGAAATAAGATGCTCTTATAGTAAAATAAATAAATAACTTGTTAGAATGTTATAATGTAAGTGGATTGAAATAGAACTTTAAGATTATTTATTATCCTTCTCTGATTTGGCTGGTGGTAATAATATTCTCTATATTTCTGGTATTTGCATTGATTCATTTCTGTTGCATATGTTGGGTGAAGACCCGATGAACCAGGCAGAATTCAGTGGTCAATCTCTCTTCACAATCACACAATAGGGTGGGACAGAGTCAAAATTCCAAAAAGTAATATAAGTAGGTGGAGAAAGAGATTGACCACTGAATTCTGCCTGGTTCATCAGGTCTTCACCCAACATATGCAACAGAAATGAATCAATGCAAATACCAGAAATATAGAGAATATTATTACCACCAGCCAAATCAGAGAAGGATAATAAATAATCTTAAAGTTCTATTTCAATCCACTTACATTATAACATTCTAACAAGTTATTTATTTATTTTACTATAAGAGCATCTTATTTCCCATATGAATGTACATTATCCTGTATTGATTTTTATTCAAATGTCTAATCATCGATTTCACACATGTATATAAATGAAGGGAAAAAGTTGTGTGAGTAGTGACTTGATATGATTATAAGTGGCAATAGTTTGTGCTCGAAACGTGGTCATCAGTTAATATTACTGTATGAAACACTGTGTGATTTCATCAAAATAAAATCTTATCTTCTATAATGGAGAAAATGAACAGCAATCACTTGATATTGCATATACCAGCTTGAATTTTACGACGGTAGTTGACGACAAAAATTTTTTTTAACTTTGCAATGACAAAAAGTTATTCAACAGCAAGGAAATTAATCCCACATACATTCCTCATCTGCCTGAAACTATGAAGCATAAAAAACTATTATCTGCTAACAAAGCCTTCATTTAACAACAACTATAGCCGAAAACTCCGTTCAAGTTGCCATGCAATCACAGCATAGATGTAACTTATTGCTCTTAATCACATGAAGGTGTCCATATATCATTCAGATTTTGTTTATGTAATTCCACTCCTTACTTCCCCTTGGTTCCATTATTAGCAATATTTTCTATATTTATAGTGTTGATACTGCACCATTCCTACCGCAATTTGTGGTGTAGATTAGATGGACAAGGACTCACTAGTCAACTTCTCCTTCCACCTAACTACAATACCTTCAAAGACTGAAGTTGTTTCTCACCATGTATGATTGTGTTTGAATGAGTTCGTTGAATTTAATGGATTTCTCCCTAAGTTAGTCTATTTTCATGGTCAATCATTCACAACCAGCTAAATTTACACTGAAATGACCTATGAAGCTGATCTCATAGTCATTGCAACATATTTTACACACTGGGTGATTTTAACTTATCGGGTCAACAGGTTAACAAATGAACAGCAAAACAAAAAAGAAAGTATAAATACAGGTGAGTTTACTCATCAACAGCATTCGAAGGAATACTCGGGTGTTAGGAAAATTACTGCTACCAATTAATATCAGCTAAGGTCAAGCTTCAGAAAATAATATTAAACTAAACCTTTACAAGTGCATATTTTCGATATCTAACGATATTCGACTGCTGAATACCAACTCCACATAAACTATGAAGGCTTAAGCAAAAAGTGGTAGCGTTAATTTACACATAATAGGCGTGAATTAGTTTTGTTTATAGTCGCCAACGTTTACACTCCTGGAACTTAGTTATACTTAAGAACTACTATCGGAGTCAGTCAGGAAAAGCTTCCAGCTCTTTATTCTGGATTTATAGTTTATGATCACTTACAGGTGCCTGGCATTTGATATTAACTTTCAAGTTACACGTTCAATATTTAGTCTCTATATGCTGCACATATACCGATGACCAATTATTAAGCAGCAGATCAATAAATACAGAGCTTCTTGATTTTGCAAACGTTCAAAGGGTTATTGAGACTAATCTATTTCTTTATACTGCTTTTTTGAAGTTACTTACGCTTCCGATATCCGAGGTGTGAAGCGAACGATGAAAGTTTGTAGACGAAGTATGGAGAAATTATAAGGAGCAAAGCCAAGCTCGTGGAGCAGTGAATAGTGGTAACAACAGAAAGTACTGCGTCAGAAGGAAAGAAGCCTTAACCAAGGCTTATTTACATTGTAATTAACTTGAAAGAAAGACCGTATTGTACCAAGATGATGATTTACGCCTTCCATGACAGGCAATGTTTCTTGCTTACACCTAGACACATACAATTCATGGCATACAGAGAAAGCGTCTACCCCACTAGGTATGAATATGACTTCTGTCACTTCCTTCATTTAGTTTAATAAGCATACTAGTGAGAATTAAGACAGCGAAACGGTTATTCTCACTGTTCAACTAGTTTTGCCAGAAATTAGTAGCGACGACGTCAGAAAAGTGCTTACACAGGAAAATATAGTGAATTGTACGGGTTCAGTTAGCAACACTAAGACCTCAAGATTAAGAAGACGTACATCCTGACAATACAATGAACGGAAAACGTAGCATTCTCAGGGAGAGCAATACTTAAGACGACCGTAAACTTACATAAAATGATTTTGTCTCGTATAAGCACAACTTAGAAGCACTAAACTATATATTTAAGTAAAAATTTGGATAACTGTGGTGTTTTGTTAGCAAATAAGTTGTATACCACGATTATTTAAACAAATAAAAACAAACCTTGTGGTCCACCATTCGAATAATTGCTATAAACGACCTTGAATCGCGAGATAATATTGATACTTCAAAACCTCATGATATTGAAATGCTGATTAGGTGCGGTAGCAAGTCCTTGTTGATTCTATTGAACAGTAAGAAAGGGACAAGTAATACTTCCAATTAAGTACCCTTTCTTCGGCTGCCCTCTCAGTGGATGTGAAGTAATGTGCCCGTTATTCTTGTGGCTTCTTCATTCGGTATCCAGTGATGACCTTCACCATGTAGTTGGAATGGGTAAGATTAAGGTACAACTCAGATTACACGTGCAATCTCCAATATCCAATATCCTGATTACGAGCTAGTATAAACCAGTGATTTCTTTGAGCTCGCTTCTTGATTGTGAGGTAGATGTTCCAGATCTTCGGTGAGCTTCTGCGTAGTAAGTCCCGCCACTCGACTGCTTTAGCTCTGGTAGACTCCAAGAGGAGTGGTGCGGGGATTGGTCAAGATGTGGTTTGTAGTATGCAGTATGTTAGGGCTGTGTTACTGCCGTGAACGGAGTTTGACCTAACTCCTGTTGGTCGTTCCGTGTAGTCATAAAAGCAGAATAGTAGTAATAATAATAATAGGTTGTAGTGTAGATATTATGGGTTGAGATAAGTGAAATAATAAAGGTGACCTAAGGAAAAGATAAAGTAGTCGGTACAGTGAGAGAAGGCAGAACAGGTCGTGGGGATTTAGTTTGTATGCTTACCCATTGACAGTGTGATTTTAAGTTTTATGAGGATAAGCCATTGAGACACAAACCTTGCATTTCTGCATGATTGTCTAGCTTCCGCTTAAAAATCTCCAGAGATGGCGCTGTAGTCACGGCCGCCGGTAAAGCGTTCCAGAGACGGCAAACACGAAGCGAAAAGAAATGTGATCGCACTCGAGTCTTTGGTCTCTGGTGTGCTATCCTTAGCGGGTTACCTCGTGGAAGCCTATAATCACTTAATGGCAGGATGCTTTTATTTGGGTGGGCCTGGTCATTTTAGATCTGGTAGACGGTGATGAGGTCTCCCCTGTGCCTACGGTAACTAAGTGTGAAAAGACCTAATTTCTTTAGTCGTTCCTCATATGATTTGTTGCGGAGGCCGATCACCCATTTTGTCGCTCGTCTCTGGACACTTTCTAGAATGTTAGCATCCCTTTTGAGTAGCGGAGGTGCAATGATATTATGCACCTCAAGGTGTGGCCTCACATATGTCTTATATAACCTTAAGAACAGTTCGGGAGTGAGAGCTCCCAGCTGCCTATGCATAAAGTGTAAAGTTGCGTAGGCTTTGGCGACGTCCCTCGCGTAATTTCCACTGGTGTCTAGCTTTTCTGTTAGAATAAGACCTAGATCGCGCTCTGATGGAACACAACTCAAGTTCTGGCCACCAAGGGTGTAATTTACACTCTGTGACCTGCCGGAATGAAGTTGCACTACTTTGCACTTCTTTAGGTTGAAAGGCATTCCGTTAGCCAGAGCCCAGTTTCCCAGAGTTTGCAGGTCAGCCTGCAATCTATCTGAGTCTTCCGATGAGTTTATTGCTCTCCAAATCTTTACGTCGTCAGCGTAAAGAAGCGCAGAGCAGTTTAGTTGGGAGGGTAGGTCGTTGATAAAAATCAAAAACATCAACGGCCCTAGGATAGAACCCTGAGGAAACCCTGATGCCGAGGTGTGCCAGGATGATCGGATGCGGTTGACTTTGGTGCAGAATTCTCTCTCGCCTAAGTAATCTTTCAGCCATGCGAGAAGTGCTCCAGAAACACCCGCCTTGCTTATTTTGTGAAGGAGCAGACCATGGTGAACTGTGTCGAATGCTTTCGCAAAGTCGAGAAAGATCACGTGGGCTGGTACCTTTTTGTCCCAGGATAGTGTCCAATCGTTCCAAGCTAGTAGAAGATTCGTCACGCAGGATCTTCCCCTCCTGAAACCGTGCTGTGCTTCGTGAAGAAGGTTAGTCCCATCGAAGTATTTTCTCATGTGGTCGTCAATGAGACTTTCCAATATTTTCGATATCACTGGAAGTAGAGCAACTGGTCTGTAACTGGTCGCATTCTGCCGGTCACCACCCTTGAAGATAGGGGATAGGATTGCTCGTTTCCATTCACATGGAAATTTCCCTACATCAAGGGAGTGTTGGAACAGATCACTTAGGGGTTGGCAGAGACCTTCTGAACACTGCTTGAGGACAGATGGTCTGATGTCGTCACAACCTGAAGACTTTCCCGAAGCCAACTTTCCCAATTTTACAAGTACCATACCCGGGGTAATTTGAAATGTACCCACCAGGTTTTCGCGCGTTGGTTTCGCAATGTAATCTTGATGTTCTGTGGGGGTAATATCCTCGTTGCTGTTTAGTGCGTCGGTGGCACAGTGGTTGGGACTCTCGCCGACCATGCACATGGTCCGGGGTTCGAGCCCACGCCGACGCACACTTGATATCTATGGTCGGCCTGCGAATTTTGGGCTACCGATATCCATGTTGAAAATTCCGCACTTGTACCAAAATACGGTGTGGAATCAAGCTGTAATCAAAAAAATAAAAAAAATAGTTGCCTGTGAAAGGCTAGGCTGAATGTCTCCGCCATTTCAAGACTAGTAAGAGATTTCCCATCAAAACCCACTAGATTGCATGCTCCCTGGTTGGTCGGTTTTCTTTCGGACATAAACCTGTAGAGGCTTTTGGGGTTCACGAGAAGCTTATTGGCGAGGTCTCCCTGAAATGTCCTTCTATCGCTCCGGACTCGTATGTTACATCGATTCCTGAGTTCAAGGTACACTTCATGTTCCGGTTGACTCTTCGATCATCGCCACGCAAACCAGGCTTTTCGCTTCGCCTGCAGAAGGCGTCGTGTCCCCCTTGTTAGCCATGATCGTTGCTTCCTAGCTTTTGGTGTGACTAAAGGAACAGTGTCTGAGACTGCCTGGTGAATGATCTCCTTTACCACTCTCCAGTGTTCTTCTACTGTTAGCTCTGTCCATTTTTTAGTCCAATTTGCTTCAGACAGAAGTCTTCGCATTTTGGTGTAATTGGCTTTGTTATAACACTGATAGGGCTGTGTATTGTCCCACTGTAAGCGCTCGCGAAGGACTATGTCGAATACTATGACCGCGTGGTCACTACTACCTATGGGAGTCGTGATCTGAACGTTTTCCACTAGTAGCTGGTCACTAGTGAGCACGTAATTCAGTCTAGAAGACTTCCCATCAGGGCCCCATCTAGTATCCATCTTGACATTTTCAGTGAATCCAGCCTTCCTGATAGTATGTAGCAGATTTTGATCAAATCTATCACGGGCTTTCCCCGACATCAAGTTAAGAGATGGGGCATTGAAGTCACCAGCTGTGACAATTTGATCATAACCCACGTCTTGAGTCGCGGAAATTGTATTTAGTAGTATCTGGTTGTGGTCTGCTCCACATAAAAGTGATTGATAAATGCTACCCACTAGATATTTGCAGTACCCAACGGTGAAGTGGCACCATATGGAGTCAGGGAGCTCTGTGAGGGGAGGGTCCATCGCATGAACACATCTCAGCTGTTAGTCGACGTATATGGCGACTCCACCTCCTTCTTTCAGTTCCCTATCTCGCCTGACTAGGACCAAATCATTTATACTTTGACTTCAAGCTTTATTTTTCCCATATATCTGCATTACATTCATGTGATGTCTGGGTTTTTTGTTAATGCGAAGACAATATTTCTATATCTCTTTATGTGCTACACAAACAGACTTTATAGCAGACTGTTCCGACTGACTCTAATGTCAGAAAGAACAACCAAACTGTAAGTCCATTATACATCAAAATATGTGTAATTTATATAATAACTTATCCATGCCTGTACAATTGGTATGTTCCTGCATAAACAGGAAGGAATATATTATTATTATTAAAACAATATTTATGCATGCCTATACAATTGGTGTACCCTACATAGCTAGGGAAAAAAATGTACTTTATTATATTATCTTTACTAAATATGATTATTAATATTATGTGTAAATTATCGAATTGATGATGCCTGTAAACTGACGTCCCTCATATAAAAACTGAGAATATATATTATTATTATTATACTGACTTAGCTGTCTGCCACCATAAGGGTTAGCCAAGTTTCCGCCAGTATTATGATTTTGGAGTTCATTTGTGATTGTAGGTGTCTAAGTTCAGCTATTTTGCCTCTTAGCCCTCTCACATTACTGTACAGCCAACTGGTAGTCAGTCTCACCACTTCCCCGTATTGGGGGGTAGTTGACTTGATATTGGCTATCGATTGAGGAGTTATCCTACGAACTAGTTGGCCGATTCCCCAGGAACCGGCCTGTTGGCGTTTTTTTCTTCTAGTTCAGTCGGAGAACTCGGATGACACTGGCTATCAGCGTCCGTGCTGCACCGCTGTAGTGTGACTAGGGGTTGAAAATTTTTTTAACTACGCTTTGTCCTCTCCTTTGGGTGCGAGGCCGGCTCTCGCAGCAGCAAATGTGTTTGCTGACCTTGTTCTTGGTCTCGTACCATCTATGGAGAGCGGTAGTCAACTGGTCTTGGGAGCTGAACTTGACAGCTAACAGACGTGGCGTGTTAATTGACATAAGATGAGTGGGTCGAGGCAGTTTATAAATAGAGACAGCCCCTGAACTCCCAGGGCCATCTGGGATGCCAACCATCTCCATTGCTGTACATCATGACAATGCTTTTCGCAGACGTTCCCAGTTACCAGTTCGGGAATGCCATGCACAACCATGGAGGCAGAAGGAATAAGCTCTGGCGGCTCCCTCGCCATTTGTCTTTCCTTCCACGGCCCGTCTGGCTTAACACGTATGTTGCAGGCCCTCCCTATAGAAGGGACTTGAGAAGCCAGTAACACTTTTTCAACATCCTCGGTAGAGCCGAATGTTACCCTCAGTGGGGATGGTTTGCCTTCAGGTGCAGCAGTGCCCCTATACAATCTGCATAGATTTACTGGTGGGATGTCCGAACCCAGTGTGCTACACAAGATGGACCACTGTTCCTGATCAAATAGGGCCCTATCTTTCAGCAGACTAATACTACAGTCTGGCACATTAAAGAGGATTACACAATTTGATCTACTAACCGTGGGCTTAGGCTCGGTCCTCGCACATTTGTGATCCCCTTTAAGACCGTTTTGTTTCGTCTGGTGCGACTGGGTATTTTTGTGTGTCTCAGGGTTATGGCCAGTATTACTGGCAGACGATAGGGGTCTTTTTCCAACGACGGAAACCCGTGGTGCTCCAGCCTCTGTGTCTGGAGCGATTATGTCAAGAGTTACAAGTTTAACCGGTGAGGATTTTGGTATCCCCGGTTTACGTGCGTTTTTACTAATTTCCGGATTGGTGGGGGTCAAACATTTCACATTTTTCCCTGCTACTTTTGCGCCGACTTTAGTTTTCAGAGGACTACTCGAGGCTACATCAGGACGGCAACTCGGGCATATGTACCAGAACCATTGGCATGGGTTCTCACGCATAAAGTCATAATATGCTTTTGGTACCTCATTGTCGCATCTGCAATGCACCCATCGCTTGCAAACGTTACATTCGAAAGCAGAGTCTGCTTGTTCGTCAACAGAAGCGCAGACCTTGCAGTCGTCTGCCTTCTTGGGGAGCGTTCTTTTCGTCTTGCGACGTCGTGAACGTTTCTTTTTGGCCTTCCTATTTGTTTCATGGCCTGCCATGGGGATGGGTGTTATGCAGTTCTCACTTAGTGTAATTTTCCCACTCGGCTCTGTTAGCCTGGTCGTGTTAACAGGGGTGGAGCCACATCCACTTGGCTGACTTTGCACAGCTTCAGTGTAGGAATGTGGCGACATGGGCAATCTGTACGAGCAGGGAATATTTGCCCAGGTCTTCAAGACCGGTATGCGTGAGTCCATCAGCTTCACCTGTTTGCCTAGTTGGCTGAGGCTCTGGTGACTACGGAGTATGATGTCCCATTACTTATCTTAGGGTGAGAATCTATCGTCATTTTACTCCTAAATTAATACTGCTGATTAAATAATAAGATACTGTTATTTTGTCCAATAGACTTACAGCAAAAGACAATAGAGAGTACAGAAAAGAAGGATAAAGTATTTAAGTAAAAGCTTTTGACTTTACCTGTAACTTTCAGGTTATTCGGCTTCACAGCAATCACGTAACATACCCACAAGTCCTGTATATTTGAAAGAGTGAGGAGGATGTTACTACAGAAGTAGCACCTGAAGGTTTGGCAGTGGTTCGAGAGAGCGGGAAGTACCACACACAGGCTCGGTGAGGAAGAAATGGTTGAATAAAATTCGCCGGGTAGGAAGATCAGATTTCCCAAACGAATAACTCACAAAATTGGATATTTCTGGTTAGAGAGGAAAAAGCACATCTTATTCAAGGAGCGTGCCTTGAACATCTGACACACTGTTGTCTAAAACTTGGTTATTAGTGAACGGCTACATGTTAGCAGTGCACACAACGCTGATCAACAGGGACCGTCACCGGACACATTTAGCATTCGGTAAGATTAGGTGCGACTGTGTGGACTGTTTTTGATTCATTTGAATTATGTGTACTTGGATTGTGAAAGTAATATACATATGATGTACAAACCCTTTATTCTTGCTAGCCGAAACCCATACAAACATGGTAGAAGTACCTTGGATGCTGCGATCGTCTTATATCACAATGTTGTCTCTCATTTAGACAAAGGTGCTAAATATGTTCGTAGTGCTTTCTTAGACTACAAATTTGCTTTTGACACTGTACCTAGGGGCCTTTTGTTAAATAAGCTATCGTTGACACAAACAGGATCCTGGGCTAAGAGTTGGCTGCACTCTTATTTTTCTGATAGAATGCAGTATACTGTATATAACGGCAAATCTTCTTCTACCTCGCTTACAAAATCCGGTGTTCCACAAGGTGCTGTCCTCTCTCCTTTTCTTTTTTCTTTCTTCCTACATGACCTACCTCATTCAAACGAAACTAACTTTGTCAAATATGCAGATGATCTGACTGTATCACTGCCTATCACTTCCGAGTCTGGCAGCTCCAAACTTAATAGCTTTCTGTTGGACATCAACAGCTGGTCCAAGTCAAATGGTCTTATTTTAAATCCTTCCAAATGTCAGGCAGTTGACTTTACTTTCAAGCATCGACGTGACTTACATGAACTAGTTAGTTCCCATGATGCCTGTAGCATAGACGGCACGGAAATTGAAACCAAGTTGAGCATTAAATACCTTGGATTAGTTCTTTCCTCTGACCTTACATGGTCATCCCACATCTTATTTCCTCCTGCATAAACAGGAAGAAATATACTATTATTATTATCTATCTCTAAGAAAATGTTTCATCTTACCTTCTATATTAAAAAGTTAAGACAATCAGGTGTCAATGGAGTTGAAGATTGAACGATCAATTCTTGGTTGCATGCTCAAAATCAACTTCCCTAATTTTTGCGGAGGAATCAATACGACAGTCATCGTCTCATCGGTCGCTGTTCAGAAAGAAGTCAATAGCAAACCATCAGAAGTAATCTCGTGATTTATTATTGTAATATTTGTTCACAGACCTTAATAGAAATATTTTTTATATGTTGGTGTTACAATAAAGAATTCCCAAGCGGCCAATCGGTGTTTTGGTTTTCGCGTCCGTTACTATTAAGCGTTTCTGAAAAACTGCAAGGAACAGCGTGGGCCCGAGCGTAGCAAGAGCTGGGCATTGGCCGTTTACGAGACGTGGCTGACAGTTTCTGACGGAGAAGTCAGTTTCTGACGGTAGAAACAGATTCTGGCGGATTCGGACAGTTGGTGAAAGTTTGGATAGTCACCGTTCATCTTTCCTGGTGCCGGTCAAGTCCTCTTTGAACAAGCAATATCTGGAACTTTTTTGGAATTGGGTCAAGTTCAACAATGCCTGGGTCAAAGAAGGGACAGAGTGTCTTGGATGCAAACAGGAAAGTAAGTCATCGTGACTTGTCTGTTACTTGTAACGATGTATCTGATGTTAAGCATGACATGGTTGATGTTACTGTTTCGCTGTCCAGGGATAATAGGAACATCAAATTCCCCAGATTTGAGTTTGAGATCATGTTGAGTGGTTTTTTATTAAATGATGATTTGAAGTTAATGTATTTGATGAGATATTGCACTGGAGATGCTGCAAGAGCTATACAGTGCTGTAAGTTTATGAAGCCAAAAGAGGGCTACGATGAGGCTATGAGCATATTACGTCAAAGGTTTGGAAGACCTTCAATGATTGCAGGGAAATTATTCGAGAATGTTCAGGGTAATGTTGGTCAATTACAGGATGACTCCCAGGCACCCACTGAGTTTTTGGATAATTTGCTAATTTACAAGAATGCAATGATTTCGATGAATCGCATGAGTGACCTCAACTCGAGTTATATACTAGATGTAATAGCAAGACGCCTACCTACTCGACTGCAAGGGAAGTGGGTGAAGATAAGCTCCCGTATGGAGGATGAGGGTGTCGAGCCAAAATTTGATGATATCCTGAAACTAGTAAAAGATAGTGTCAATCAATCCTAAATCGTATGGACTACGCAACCACAACTACCTTCTCAAGGTTAACACCCATAAACTCACCACTAGAGCTAACTTCTTCACCATTAAATATTGCAAACTTTGGAACCAACTACCCTCTGAGATAAGATCCTGTGAAAGGCCTGACAGTTTCAAAAGGAGCCTAGAAAAACATATAAACATGTCCACCCTAGCCCGCCTCAAAGATCTCAACTGCTGGTAGAGTGGAGAGACAATGGCTTTTCAATATTTAACTACGGAAAGTACACTAGTCCCAATACCAATATAATAACACTTAGTAATTATGTAGGTTCAATACTTGAAATTCGATTGTCATTAAAATACTTAAAATGATTAAAATAGCTATGCGGCAAGTGTTCTCTTGCTTTACCATGCTTGTTTCCCTTATAACACTCAGTTATTGAGCCTAATGTATTCTTTGATAATACGAATTATGACACTGACTATGCTCTTATTATACATAGATTGATTTACTTTACGACTACCTGTAGTACTAACTACCCTTCTGTAGTATTGTTAAACAAATGCTGAAATTTTGTTGGTTCTGTTAATATCTTTTTATAATATATGTAGACAGGTTACTTTGCAATGTCAAATGTTGACTATATATAAGACTGTCATGATAATTTAGTACACTAAGTCCTGCCAACCGACCTTACCTTCAGTTCATACTACCTACATTGATCCCTAACTATATTGTTCTGCTGAATCTTGCTTCACTATTCACAAAACCTATTCTTTTTATTCTTTAAGGTTCTAACTTCTTGTAAAGTAATCTGTTCATTAGGACGCATGCATACATATATAATGTTCATAAAGATGTACGCGGAGACCTATTGGAAGCACTCATTAAGAAAGCTAGGGAGATGGAATATGAGGTACGAACATGTCTGGTACCAAGCAATATATTTGCGGTAGCCATAATAATCATAGTCTCAGAGCTTAACATCAAAAAAGGAGGGAGGGTGGCGTTAGCTGATCAGTAGATATGGTGGGGGTCACTAAGGTGAATCGCCCCATTCTGCAGGAACAGCAATATACAAATTAAAGGCTCGAGATATTTCTGATTTTTATGAGGGCTTAGATCTTTATCTTGAAAAAGATAATAATGAACGCCTTGACAGATCATGCTTCTACCTCTAAATATATACTATTCGCCCAGCCTATTGTTGAGATGCGACCATGTGGGATGTGCACAGTTTTATGGGGCATCTTATAAACTAACTTGCTGTCCATTGACTGATCTTTAAATACCACTTCACAATGTCTTATCTCATTCATTTTCCAATAACGTCTTTACTTGATCCTCATTATATCCCATTAAACCTAACATTTTACAGCTCTTTATGACTTATTATATTCCTACTCTCTGAAGGGTACGGTTGTACATTAAATGCACAAAAAGGTATAAAACAAAAACAACTGGCACAACTGAGGATAAATGTATTAAAACCAAAAGTGGACATCATGATAGTACGAGATATACGTGTAGCATTATACATTGCAAATGAACGTTGTCAGCCTAGGGAGTTTTCTTTATTAATGCATTTATTAATGATACTTGCACTTACCTATTTCATTACAATTTAATGATTCACCTCAGCACTTTTACTTTTCTAAAACAGCTTTCAATCCCTTGTAAACGTTGTACTTACCTCAATATTGGTTGGTTATCGTATGCCGACAACCACGGGATGAAAACGAAACGAAGTCGATTTTCCCGCTCAACCTGGAGGACAATTGTACAATTCAATAACTATACAGCCTAGTTCAGACAATGTGTATTTATATATATATCAAATATTTAACTGTTGAAACATTATTAACTTGTAGACAATCTACGATTTGATATTATATCATACTTGATCGTGCCTGTAAAAATGGCATGCATTTTCATGTAAATTTATATGTTTATATGAGAATATACATTATTATTATTATTAATCGATGAGCAAGTTTGCCAGTATATTGAATCTCACCCCTAGAATAGAGCAGTCTGAGAGTAAAACGCAATCATTGATGACGAAAGGGCCTCGGAGAGGTGGATATCGAGGAGGCTCCATGATATCTAGTAATGCATAGAGATCTAGTGAGTGTAACAGGTTTCGTAGTACATCGTCAACAGATGAGTTGCAAGATGCAAGACAAACACGGTTTTGTTGTACACGTTTGCAAGAGGTGCATGCAAAGGTGAGCTGTGAACCAGTGAGCAAGTTCAGTGATAAGCTAAATGTAAACTCCAGGTCTGACTCCGAATTGTGTGACGATAACTGTGCGGTGAAGAAGTCTGTAGTTACAACTGGTAACCCATTGTTGAATAGAGTGTCATAGAATAGAGTTACTGCTTCAGAGTGCAGTTCTGACTCCAAAAGTTTACAAAGTATAACTAGTCAGAGTGAAGTTATAAAACCTTTTAGGATTTCCGAGGAGGAACCGAAATTGTCTACTTCTGTTATTAAAGAGTTTGAAAATGATGAAGTTGACGGCAAAGTGAATATTCGTGATAATGATCATGATACTTCACAGTTGTCTTTGGTTGATCATTATGAGATGAGGGATATGCCTACTACTGCTAAGTTGAACAAAGGTTCTGTACAACTTGAACGTGAAGTAGAAATAAATGCAGATTCAGTTGCAGAAGGCACGCATACTTGTGAGACCGTCAGTGTGATTGATCAGCATGTAGCCCACCTATCATCAGATGCCAGTGCTAAGCCTGAGCTGATAGTAAAAGACAGCAGTGGTGGTGGTCTTGCAGGTAGACAAATTTCTGAAAGTCGAGCAACAACAGCTTTTGATCCACCGCTAACTTCATCAACTGATATCAATCAGTCGTCGTTGGTGCTGTCATCCACAATGAAAACGACGCCCATCAACTCAAGTATCTTGTGCAATGACTATGATAGTATCAGTTCGTTTGAAAGGACGAATATCAATGGTCAGTTTGGTGAGGATAAGCCAAGTGTAAACGAAAGAGTAATTGTTAAATTGACTTGCACGAATAAAGGCATTTCTAGTTTCAAGTTACTATTTGAATGTTATTATCTTTGGTGTAAATTACTCTGCCTCTACACTTGGTTGATGAGATATGTCGTGTGTTTGTTGGTCATCTATATTCTACGATACAATGACATGGGCGTGTTGCCGTTCAGATTTGGGGATATAGCTCATAGAAGGAAGTTTGCAAATGAACTCTGCGACGATTTTTCAACCTAGAGCGTCAACCTGAGAAGGGTTGTAGGCGTACTGTTGCAAGTCCTACAGTTCATCAAGGGTAGTTTGTCGTGCCAGAATCCACAACATTTGATGTGTTGATTGTACATATGTTGGTGTTAAATATTTGTGTGGCTTCCAATTAATGTAATTGTTGATTAATCTCGTTTGTGTCCGGTCATTCTTCAACTTACAATCGTTAACCTGAGAAGGGTTGCAGGCGTACTGGTGTAAGTCCTGCGATTCTTCAAAAGAATTCCATCAAGATGTGATCCTCGAGTTTTTGTGTACAGTTTGTATGTATGTGTGGTGTGTCATATCAGTTGGTGTTTTTGGATTCATTGTGTTTACTTGTTGTTTTCGTACCTTGTTGTTATTGCGTAATTTTGTCAAAATTTTCGTCGTGATTATTTCTGAAGTTGTTTCGAGTCTTCTACATCCATGAATGAATTGATTGATATTAAGGACAGCAGATGGGTCGTATACGCCGGGGAGGCTAGGCTATTGCTGAGAATGGCATGCACACGGAGATAATTGTTAGCTGCGGTCCGACACGCCGGGGAGAAAGAGTGTAAACGACTGAGGCTCGCATACGTCACCGTAACTAGAACTGAGGCAGAATGGGTGACAAGCGATTTCAGTGGTAATTGGTAGTGAGTATATAAAAGGATGAGCGTAGAGTATCGTGAGGTACTGCCATGTTCACGTTGCATTCTGCAAGAGTCATTCTAGCAAGTGGTGATTGTGTTGCAAGAGGATGATTTTAACTGGAAGGAGCAGGTCGTCATTGATGTGTGAGATTGTGCTGTGGGTATGCCTGTGGTGTGTTGGCTTTTCTGTTTGTTTTCCATTTCAGCTCTGTCCGTGTGACCCAGGTTCTCGCAATGGCATCCAAGTCAACGTGTATTGGTCGTGAAGGAAAAAAGGGATGGATCCCTTTTTTGCCGGGGAGTGTCAATGTAGTTGAAGATTGAACGATCAATTCTTGTTTGTTTGCTCAAAATCAACTTCCCTAATTTTTGCGGAGGAATCAATACGACAGTCATCGTCTCATCGGTCGCTGTTCAGAAAGAAGTCAATAGCAAACCATCAGAAGTAATCTCGTGATTTATTATTGTAATATTTGTTCACAGACCTTAATAGAAATATTTTTTATATGTTGGTGTTACAATAAAGAATTCCCAAGCGGCCAATCGGTGTTTTGGTTTTCGCGTCCGTTACTATTAAGCGTTTCTGAAAAACTGCAAGGAACAGCGTGGGCCCGAGCGTAGCAAGACCTGGGCATTGACGGTTTATGAGACGTGACTGACATCAGGTGTCAACCAACCTTTAGTTTTGCAAATTTAAACTCCTGTATTTTACCTGTTGTACCCTATTGCTCTTCATTAATCTTTCCGGGCTTCTGAAAAAGGATTATATCATACTACGAAGAGTAATAAATGCTGTGAGTAGGGCTTGTGGTCTGCCACTGCATGAGCTCGCCAATACTATAGTCGAGAGGCATATAAATTCCTGTACGAAATGGGCAAAGACTATACTGTCAGACCCTCTGCACCCCCTTTATTCACACCTATCCCCTTGTATCTCATCAGGTAGGACGAGAAGTCAATATAAAAGGTTATATCCTCGTACCACTAAGTATAGAAATTCTACAATACCCTATTTAGCCCGTACTTCATGTGACGAAGACTCTGTTGGACGTGAAACTTATAAGTTGCTATGTAATTAGCACAGTGAATCGACCCTTTCATCGTTCATCTCTCTGTATTTTATGGTGTCACTCTTTCTGTCGTTTAATTATTACTGTGCTATTTTATTTTCGTTGGTATTACTATTGTTACTACAATTTTGTACTTTATGCATATTTTTCTCCGTATGGCATACAGTATGTTGCTATGTAGCTGCTATAACAATCGTTTTATTACTGTCGTGCAATGTGTATTTTTAATTTTTTTTGTTGTTAGCGTTTTTGAGTAAACTAGATGCAATATTGTACTGAATGCTGAAAATTCCTTGCTGTATCATTAGTACTGTTTTTGGAATAAAGCAAGAATTATTATTATTATTCCTTTGGGTTTCGAGTGGAACATACGGCTACAACAACACATCACCACTTTGCTCTATTTTCCACTATCCTCTTCAGATGACTGGCCGCACGACTGCCCACAATCTCTTATCTCCTCCTCTCCACACGATGTCTTTCATGTCACTCTCAATGCGACAACCCACTAGTCGCTTCCCATTGAGGTGCCAGTAGAGCGATGGCCCTGCGCACCATGTAATTTGACGGTCTCTTCAACACATATCCGATCCATCTGCATTTTGTCGGACAGTCGCTTCCTGAATCGTTTATTGCCAGAGATTCTTGTTCCTGATTTGGATTCTAATCACAAATGTGAAGTCAGACAGTCAAAAACTTGGTGCATCACGAAAAAAATTTCCAGCAGGTTATAGACTTTTACAAACGGCTGTTTTCACTCCATTCTGAAAATCAAACAGCAAGAAAGAATAAGCAACAAGGAACTAGTCAACACTAAACTCCACTAAAGGTAAATGTTAGCGCTCACTAACTATCTATATGTGCAACAGATTTAAGTATAGACGGAGATTTTAATATTCACTGAATAGTGAGTGACGCTTGAAAAACTTTTGGAGGTTCAACACTGTAATTTCTCGACAGTATGGTTCTGTTTGATTTTTTTGGCATTACTATAGTTTATCAAATTATCTGCTTTGGGATTGATCTTGTTGCAAGGTCTCGACACGAATCGCTCAAAAAATGGAGTTGCATCACTGGTTAATTCCACTTTTCAATCACATCACCAGTATTCGCGATGCACATGAACTGGCCATCGTCCTCAACTTTAATATATCTAGGGCGCTTTGCATGGCATCTCAAGGTATTCTCTATAGAATCTGTACTTCCATGGAATTCGCATTCTAATAATAATACTTGATTGACTAAAGTTATTTTAAAGCGATAAGTTACAAACAACCAGAGAAGAATCTATGCTCTCCCGCACTACGCAGTTCAATAATGGGGTTTTAAATGATCGTGTCTGAGGTCCACTTCGATTTATGGTCTACAAATAACTGTTTACCTCTGGTAAAAGATTCTTAATTGCTGTCAACCTCAAAATGTTTTACTTATGCTATACTCATGAATAAAATGGCTTAATAGGCGTTATTACTTTTGAAATAAGTAGTTTGGCATCATGGCGGGCTAAAACACATCTGGAGTCTAACATCACCAAGCACAACTAGATTTGCACCGCCGACAGTAATCTCGACATAAATTTTCCACTGAATGGCCAAAAACCATCCAGACTTTGCTCAGTCGTAGATATCCACAACATGCGTCTGACGTATTTTAGAATGCTAGCCGTTGATTCTCAGTTGAATCCGAGTGAATCACATTACTTAATTGAAAGAGGTGAAACGATAGCTTATTAAGAGGCTATTGTAACAGAGGACAGTGTCGATGTTTAGGTACAAGTAAAATGGACTGCCCTTAGAAGACTTTCAGAGAAACGTGTGTCAGACAAGTCTCACAAACTGTCAATGTCCAGATCTTACCACGCTTGACTTCACGCTGTCCCTCGAAGACTTTCAGAAACAATTTGTAATAACCAAACCGAAAAACCAGAACAGAGATTGGCGACTCGAGAATCCTTTATTCTTATTCCGATATGTAACCAACAATAAGGTTATTACCCACAAGGTCTAAGAATAAATGTTATAAAAATAAATTACGATAATATTTCTGATAGTTTTTCTCTCTTCCAACGAACAGAGAGCGATGAGACGATGACTGCTGGATTGATGACTACCACGAAAAATATGGAGTTGATTTGAGCAAGTAACCGTGTATTGGTCGTTCAATCTTCAACTACATTGTCACTCCCCGGCAAAAAGGGATCTATCTCTTTTTACATCACGACCAATACACGTTCACTTGGATGCCAGTGCGAGAACCGGGGTCACACGGACAAAGCTGAAATGGAAAACAAACAGAAAAGCCAACACACCACAGGCATACCCACAGCACAATCACACTCATCGATGACAATCTGCGCCTTCCAGTTAAAGGCATCCTCTTGACATCTTGCAACACAATCGCCATTTGCTCGAATGACTCTTGCAGAACGCAACGTGGCCATAGCACCACCTCATGATACTCTACGCACATCCTCTTATATACTCACTACCAATTACCACTGAAATCGCTTGTCACCCATTCTGCCTCAGTTCTAGTAACGGTGACGTATGCGAGCCTCAGTCGTTTACACTCTTTCTCCCCGGCGTGTCGGACCGCAGCTAACAATTATCTCCGTGTGCATGCCATTCTCAGCAATAGCCTAGCCTCCCCGGCGTATACGACCCATCTGCTGTCCTTAATATCAATCAATTCATTCATGGATGTAGAAGACTCGAAACAACTTCAGAAATAATCACGACGAAAATTTTAACAAAATTATCCGATAACAACAAAGTAGGAAAACGACAAGCAAACACAATGAATCCAAAAAACACCGATTGATATGACACACCACGCATATATACAAACAGTACAAATAACCTCGGAGATCATGTCTTGATGGAATTCTTTTGAAGAATCGCAGGACTTACACCAGTACGCCTGCAACCCTTCTCAGGTTAACGATTGTAAGTTGAAGAATGACCGGACACAAACGAGATTAATCAACAATTACATTAATTGGAAGCCACACAAATATTTAACACCAACATATGTACAATCAACACATCAAATGTTGTGGATTCTGCCAAGACGAACTGCCCTTGAAGACTGTAGGACTTACAGCAGTACGCCTACATTCCTTCTCTGGTTGATGATCCAAGTGGAAGTCATCCAGACACAAACAGAATTACCAACAGCTAGATGATAGATGATATCAATTCAGTATATACAATATGAATATATGTACATATATAAATGGAGATGGATTGGCCATACGCTGAGGAAACCATCAAGTGACATCACTAGACAAGCCATCACTCGAGTGGAACCCGAAATGGAGGCGGCGAGTTGGTCGTCAGTGCAAGGGTGACTTGGAGGAGGTCATGCGAGGAAGAGATGAAAGCATGTGCACAGACCTGGAACAGGGTGAAAAAGTTGTCAGAAAACAGAAGGCAATGGAGGTGTGCAGCTGAAGCCCTATGTTCCTCTAGGAACTAAAGGATACAATAATAATAATATAATAATACAAAATCACACACCAAGCACATTGGACTGCTCATTGATGCGCTACCCTTTGAAGAATTGTAGGACTTAAAGCAGTACGCCTACAACCCTTCTCAGTTCGACGCTCTAGGTTGGAAAATCGTTGCAGAGTTCATTTGCTAACCTCCTTCTATCATCTATACCCTCAACTCAACACCCATTTCATTGTATCGTGGGATGTAGACGACTAACAAACATACGACATATTTGACCAGCCAAGCGTAGGCACAGAGTAATTTACACCAAAGATAATAGCATTCATATAGCAACTTGAAACTTGAAAGGCCTTTATTCGTGCAAGTCAGTCTAACCATTTCACTGTCATACACAGTTGGCTTATCCTCACTAAACTGACCATTGACATCCACTCTTACAAACGGACCGATACTAGCATAGTCATAGCACGAGACACATGATTTCGTGGACGTCCCTTTCATTGTGGATGACAACACCGACGACGACTGAGCGATACAAGCTGAGGAACTTAGCGGTGCATCAGAAGCTATCGCTGTTTGACCTTCAGGAGGTTGTCTAACCGTAGGGTTATCGCCACTGCTATCTTTCATGGTTAGCTGCAGTTCAGCACTAACATCTGTCGATAGGTGGGCTACACGCTGATCATTTACACTGATGGTTTCACAAGTATCCATACCTCCAGCAACAGCATCTGCCCTTAATTCTACTTCACGTTCAAATTGTAAAAAACGTTTATTCAGCTCAGTAGTAGTAGACATTCCTTATAGCTCTTGCAGCAACTCTGGTGCAGTAGATCAACAAATACATCAACTTCATCTCATCATTTAATAAAAAAGTACTCAACACGATTTCAAACTCCTTTACAAACTGTGGATAATTAGCTGGATTTCCGTCGAAACCTTGAGGTTCATTCTTAGGCAGTTCTAAAATTCTTATTATCCATAGACAGCGAAACATGAACCACAGACTCATCACGCTGAGCATCATACATATCATTACAATTAACAAGCAACCCAGCATTAATTACTTTCCTGCCTGCTTCCAAGATGCTTTGTCTTTTCTCTGACCCGGGCATCACTGAACTTGCCCAAAGATTCCTGAAAGGTTCCAGATAATACTTGTCCAAAGAAGACTTGCAGACACCAAAAAAGACGAACAGAAACTCTCAGAAAATGTCAGCCAGCTCTCATAAACTGTCAATGTCCAGATCTTACCACGCTTGACTTCACGCTGTCCCTCGAAGACTTTCAGAAACAATTTGTAATAACCAAACCGAAAAACCAGAACAGAGATTGGCGACCCGAGAATCCTTTATTCTTATTCCGATATGTAACCAACAATAAGGTTATTACCCACAAGGTCTAAGAATAAATGTTATAAAAATAAATTACGATAATATTTCTGATAGTTTTTCTCTCTTCCAACGAACAGAGAGCGATGAGACGATGACTGCTGGATTGATGACTACCACGAAAAATATGGAGTTGATTTGAGCAAGTAACCGTGTATTGGTCGTTCAATCTTCAACTACGTTGACATACCCTCTGTAATATTTTAGCTTCAGTTACATACATTACTTTCATAAGCTTATATATTTTAAAGGTAAGATATCCTATAACATGTGAATGATACGTGTGATTTCGTTCTTTCTTTGGCGGTCACCGGTGCTCAGTGTTTTACTTCTCTTTTTGTTGGCGGTTTGCAGTTGATACTACTACGAAAATTGTTATCGGTACATTAACTGACGTCTTTCGAGAACAGCATTACCATTTCAGTAACAACCTTCTATATTTACCATTTGTGATGCACCCTTTAACCAATGTGCACCGTTGGCTAAATCTGAACAAGTATGACGCCCAGGATGACACTATGTAAATCGCTTCTACCTACGTAGACTGATCCTATCGACGTAATCCACTACCTTGTATTATATGTATCTTGTCCACTTGAATGCTTGTAAGTATGCTTGCTAAAAGTATGTATTATTTAACAAGCTGAAAGTGCTACTAAACTGACGTCCCTTATATGCAAACAGATGAGAATAAATTATTATATGGTTACAGACACTGCATAGTTCCAGTCTCCACATCTCATTGTTTTGTGGTAAATGAATGAAACCTGAGACATACTTTCCTCCCTCCATTACAGCGAGGCATTATTAGCCAGTAGATGAATAGTCATATATGTCTCATTTGTCTTCATGGATGGCTGTAGGCCTGCGCCAAAAGCAAATCGGTGACACAGTCATTGTTGGATGGCTGACCGTTTCGCCTGCATTTGCGTTTTCATTTAGGGTCTTACCGATAGTTAATCAGTGCTGTAATGTGAGAATGATGACTAGCTCAATCAATCGGCCTGCTTTATTTCCACAGCAGATAATTAAATGTGTCTGTGTAAATCTCATTTCCAAGGAATCACACGAATTTTCGAGTACATAATGGATGCTGTATTATTCAGTAATTAAGTTCTTCCCAGTGCTTTAGGCTCATCATAACAATTTTCGTGATTGCTGAGTCATTATATGGGAAACTATCTGATAGAATAAGTGGATTATTTAAATTACTCTAGCCATCTAGCCTTAAGATCAGAATAACGAGATAAAAAATCTTTAAAACGTTCGAAACATCCATTTTGCAAATGCCCGATTGTTCATCGAAGTATACACTCGAGCTGAAAAAATTTGCCCTTTCACATGCAGAATACAAAGAACGAATAAGATGGGAAGTTGTGTGTATAGTTCTTAAAAGTCTGCCATCAACACAAAAAATCTTGCGTCAGTTTTACTTTTGCTGCAGTTTACTGAAAGTTCCCAAATGATTTTCTGTTTTGAAAACTGTGCTGCATTTTCACTCCGGATAACCTTTCACCCCAACTAACAGTTTTTTCAAATCTTCTCGTCTTTGAAAGGATAGGAGGTTTGATAAACACTCACTCAGAAAACGCAACAAAGTTTGCAGTGGGAAAATCAAGTATAACGATAAATTTTTCCTGATACTCCCAGCACCCTGTTTACATAATCGTGGCTTAACTGGTATTCACTCGACAACAGCGCAGTTATGATGACTGTGACATATAACTCCGACAACGAGGACGCCATGGTTCTTGTGTATCTCGGTGAATAGAAGGAAAAAGAGATCATGGCCGAAAATAACTTTGTCAGTAGGGGTGAAAATTAGAATAAATTGCGACAAACAGGTTTACGGTGTTTTAGCACAAATACATGAGTCATCTTGCTTAGCTTTATTGGATGCAATCGCCCAACATTTAGACTTGCCTCTTGCATTTTTCATTCTTCCACGTTAACATAGTTTCACAAGTTCACCCATGAACCTGGTATTCCCCAATAGTCTCACCTCTCATATAAGGAGTCACAGTCTGTTCGATCGAATGATCTGAACGGATCACGACTGTTAACAACGCGGTCTTTTCATCGGTAAGCAGCAATTGTATTTCTACTCATACAAACATAGATATACACAACCAGACGTTCTGAATTCACGAAAAGAAGGTGAGTGGATCACAACAACCCCACTAGCCATCAAGTGCTGCTGACCCTTACTTCAAAAAATATTTTCGTGGAAGTCGCTGATCACCCTTTGAAAACGGACTCACTGTACCTAATATTCTAACTTCGCGTATCACTGAGACTATTAGGGACTACTTAAGAAACCTTGATAAGTACATAACAAATCGAATCTCGTCTATGTAGCAGAAGAAGTGAGTAGAACCCTTCATGGTGCGAACAGTTTCCTAGTGTTCTAAGCAGCAAAGCCAGAACTTCAGGTGAAAATAGAGAACACGGGGGGATGAAGATAACCGACCAAAAGCAAGAGCAACAACAACCAACACCAATCACCATCAACGAGAGCATTTTGAAAGAGGTTGCTTTTTTTTACTGATCCGGGAAGCATTGTTTCAACAACAGGCACATGGCACGGTTGATGTCAAAGCCAGAATCGGAAACTGGTTTGGAAATCTTCTGCACGCCTCGGCAAAAAGGAACAAGATTAGGATTTTTGGCACAAATATTACGTCGTCAACTTCTATACTGGTCAAAAACTTGCACTGCACGTCACACAGGGTATTTCTGATAGGCTACTGCAGAATATTATCAACAGCTCACTTCGCTGACTCCTTAATAAAGATCAGATTACCGACCAGAAACAGTTAGCAACAAGAAACTCCGGGAACCAGTCAACCAACCAAGAACCTATAGTTCAACATATCTGTGGGAGAAAACGGAGATGGATCGGACCAAACCTAGGAGACCGTCGTATGGCATTGCATGCCAAGTCATTGCTCGAGTGGAATCCAAACGGGAAACGACGAATGGTCATCCGAGAGTGACACAGAGGATATTGTGTGAGGAGTAGATAAGAGATTATGAGCAATCGTGGACCCGGTTGAAGAACATAACACCAAGTAGAACGAAGCAGAGGTGTGTTGTTGAAGCCCTAAGTTCCAATCGGA
Source organism: Trichobilharzia regenti (assembly GCA_944472135.2). Lineage (NCBI taxonomy): Eukaryota > Metazoa > Platyhelminthes > Trematoda > Strigeidida > Schistosomatidae > Trichobilharzia > Trichobilharzia regenti. Next base: position 14,695,881 of record OX235262.1, read on the forward strand.
ACCCAAGGGAATAATAACAATTTAATAGTACTACATTACTGTGTGATATTCAAAATTATCTTATCTAATATGGAATCATCTTCGAAGTATCCAATTATAACGTCAGCTTCATTCTTGTGACCGACACAATAAAAATATCCAGCCTTCTGACATTGTTATAGAAGACTGCTTTATCACTTAAATTCTAAAATTTATCAAACCTCTTTCCGTCGATCTTATGAACACATGTTTCAATGACATATATCATCCAAATCCAATAAATTACAACAAATGTAAGTAAATAAGCAAAGTGAGAAAAATGCGACTACTTAAATGACGAAAGATCTTATATTCAACATATTTTTGTTTCAAGAACAAGGTGATTTAATCTGTTGAAGTACGAATTCAATTCATCTCCTTTTAGATAATGCTTGATTAATCGATAAGTTGACTAAATTTAGCGGTAAATTTAAATGAAATATAATGGCTCCAAAAAAGAACCAATCAATAATACAGGTGTTAAAAATGTCAGTATAAATATGTTTGTTTATCCCTATGCCTACTTATCAGAATATACATTCAAATTACAAAAGTTACGCATTTATTGATGCGCATATATATATATATATGTATACAGCAGTCTTTTGGATAAATATACCTTTTAAATTATTACGCACTGACCAGTAGGACAACGAGGTGAATGTGAATAGTTTTCTTTATTAGTTGGTATTGAACGATCTGGCTTGATGCTGTCTGTTTGATCGCCCTCTTCTTTAAAAGAGTAAACAAAAGTTTTAAGTATAAAGTATAGTTGGAAAAGTAAAGTAAACTACGTTAGAGCTAGGTTTTAATAAAAAGTTAGATCAGAAATTCTGGAGTTCCTTTGCAAAATAAAACAATTAAACTAAAAAACGCTTGGACTGAAAACTGAAACACACTTAACGTTTTGCACTTTCCTTTTGAATTTAAAGTTACAACCTCTTTCCAGATGATCGTACACTAATCATCTTGACTGTTTGCTTCAAAATAACTGTTTCAACATATTCATCTGTTCATAAAAACTTATCTTTTACCTCACGTTTCCAGTGGAACAAAGGGTTTCAAACTAGAGTCAGCTTTAAGTTTCGGTAGCAGGGGTGTTTATCTTAACCGGATGGGGCAAAGTTACACTTTCGACACCACTAATAACCAATCAGCAAACGACCTTGAACGAACCAATTACATTAAAGAGGCATATATGATGAATGGAAATGTATATTTATAGAAAAAAAATCACAAAATAGAGAATGAAAAAGTTACATGGGATATCTTTCTCGGGCGAAGTTTAAGAATAGCGTCCCAAAACCTTCAACGCTCAAATGACCTTGAACGCATGCTAGTCGTTGGCTAACGGTTCCTGTCATTATCATAGCTGAAATATCAACCCTATTCATCAAATAAGGAGCAAGTTTCACCCAGATAACACTTTTATTACTGTTTGGACAATGTGTTAACATCTCGTTGGGGTTAGGATAGGGGTTAAGTCGAGTATTGTGGTTAGGGTTAGGGTTACGGTCATTGTGTGCGTCGGTGGCACAATGGTTAGGGTTACGGTTTAGGGTTAGGGTTATGGTTAGGGTTTAGGGTTATGGTTAGGGTTTAGGGTTATGGTTAGGGTTGGGGTTAGGGTAGCGATTAGGAATAGATTTTTCGTTTATTTCAAGTTCTTTTGTTATCCTTATTTCCATTGTATGTAGTCGCCAATGCTTCCACTGGAACCATAGTAACTAAACCGAGGGCTGAGGAGAGGACTACACAGCAAGAGAAGAGAGATGAACCATTCCCAAAACAGCACACCTTCAGTCTCTTTGGTGAATACATCTACAGAAACTAGTCCAAATTAGCAACTGATACTCTTCATCGCAACTGGAACGTATTTTTAAGTCATATCAGAGAAATATAATCCGTTTAATGTTTTTTTCACGCATTTTTATGTAAATATACGTCAAATTTTATGCGAAATTCCTCCTATTTTCTGATTGGTCGGCTCAAGGTCATTGTGCGTTCGCATCTCTTGGGACTCCATTCTTAAACTTTGCCCTTTCTCGAACATGTGAGAGAAACATCTCCCAGTTTAGCATGGGACTGTCAATGCTTTTCCATCTGCTATCCTTTCGACGAATCCCTTTCGGAGGGAGGTGTCATACAAACCTATTACCCAAATATTGTTCGTCCGCTAGCGACCACGGTTGTATTTCTTTTTTACCAGCACTGTCTCATCGACACGCACGACAACGTCTTCCCCACCTAGCAAACAAGTGATTTTCCCCATTTTCCATGATGCGATGTCTCTGCAATGCTGGTACCACTGAACTGTTGAGACATGGCTATTCTCCATCTCGGCAGCTGCTGCTCTCACAGCCTGTTTCAACACCCGTTAGTTGCAGATATACAAAATCTGGGTTAGGGAGAGATGCGACCTAGTGAAAGTAAGTTTCTACGAAATATTAAAATTATCAACTTACCCTCTCCAGATGAACAAACCCATCAGTTGATTTGGTATAGCTTTTTAAAGTAATGATACAACCACACAAACAAATTCGCTCTTTCCGGAGCAACTCAAATCCAGGAAATAGTGGAAAACATTAACCTCCTCGAATTGCAACTGTAGCGTTGTAAGGTCACGCATTAGAAATGAATCAAGCGCTATACAACATTGAGCTGCGTTCGTGAACCTCATTGGATAATTCGACATCGTTCGTGAATCTCATTGGATAATTCGCTGATTGGTAGTTGGTGGTGTCGAAAGTTTAACTTCGCCCCGGATGGGGTTGCTAACGTCATGCCCAACCTTCCCTCTTTACCAGTCTTAATACTGATTTAGCGAGGTAAATGAATGCATCAGTCAGAGATCAAACCCCGAACCACGTTAGGCATGGCTGGCCAACACCCTACCTCTGTGCCACTGACCCACGTATTCACCCATAGTGGTAAATAAGTCCCCAAAATTATCAGACTACAGCACTGAATGCTCACTTTCACTATTTAAGTCAACTTGTTAAGCTGAAGGTTCGTGGTCAGACATTCACAGCATTTGAGACGATGTCGTGTCACATTTGGGTTAGTCTTAAATGGTCTTTAGTTAGTCACGCAATCGTCATCGCTCTACTTTTCTCATCTTGAAATATATCTCGTCCTTCGGACGATCAGTTTTTTGTTTTAATTGGTCCTTGCTTTAAGCAGAACCAATACTTTGAGAGTCAGTCACAAGATAAACACTTGTGTCTGTATACAAAGTGTCTCATGTATCCGTCAACATCCCTTCAACTCTTAAAAATCCTTCTCAAGAAACCTGTTGATTCTGAGTATGATCAAAGAGTTGATCAAATTTCTTCTCGTCATCCAGACAATTTGTGATATTATAGTAATGATGACAAGAGTATTTCAACTGAAGAAGAATTCGATTCGAGTATCAGATTCCAATCCAGCCTCAAATTATTTAATGCAGCCTTTACCCAACAACTATGGATGATAGCCGCCAAATACATGAGAAGTCTGTTCTAGCTAACTGAATAGTAATTAACTAGTTAAAGAATTGGATGGAGGATTTCATCATTAGCTGACATCGGTTAAAGAACAACTGGAAAACCTGAAGGGAGTACTGGACTGCTGTTACGTCCTAGCTGGGGACTTTTCATGAGTACGCACCCACCATCAAGCTTTGAAGCCAGGACCTTCTGGTTACAAGGCGACCTCGTAGACCATTAGGCCTTTGGGACCTAACCCGATCCAATGGTCCATGAATCCTAACTTCTGCCAATTCACGAAGAATTGTTAGAAAATCTGGATTTTATTTTTTATTATTGTTCTGAGTTGCTTATTCTAGGATGATTACTAGTTGAAATTTCATGGGCTGATAATCCTATGACTAACAAGTTAGCTAACACTCTTCAGACGAAGTAAATGCTTATAGCCTTGTAACAACAGAAGACAAGGGCCAGGCAACAGATCGTTTATTAGATTTGCATGTGCATACTATAGATTATTGTTAGCAAAAAACAGTCTTCTGATTGGTTGTTTCTCACAGAAAGCTAACCTTGCATCTCTTTGTGGCTGTTTCTTGAATATCAGATCATCTATATGTTAACTATCTCCGCCTACGAAAAGCCTTTGTTAAGTTTGCAATGTGGCCACCGTGACATTAAGTGGCTCGCCATCATATTTTACTGTGAATTGTTGATATTAGATGATTAGAGGCAATCGGCCATAGGAAGCCTTACTTGACCTAGGTTTCGTGCTAGCCGGCACTCACCAGTTAACAAGATATATCTTCAGTCTTCAAGCACTTGTTGTCCCTTCTGAGATTCAAACTCGCGTTGTCACTTAGTGCTGCAGTTAAAAACTTTGATACTGAGGAGCTATTCGGACTTAGTTACACGAGTTACTAGATAGATTCCAATCAAAGTATCCAGTACATTCCTACACGAGGTCAATCACTATCCCCGAATAGCTCAGTGATGAAGTCCTTGACCCAGTCAGCACTGGGTGACGACGTGGGTTAAGATCTCAGAGGGGATTCGGATTCCCCAAGAATGTTGATATGTTTTGCTGACTGGTGAGTGCCAACAAGCACAAGACCTAGGTTCCAAGGCTTCCTAACGATTTCCTCCAATCATATAATACCTGATGATATATGCTTATTCAAAAAACAGTACATTTTTTATACATGTATATGGGTGACTGTAGCATAGCTCAATATGCTGTGGACCAGGAAACAAGTTATACAAATATTGACTGTCTATCTACTGGTCAGACAAGTAATCATTTACATTTCAGACTTTTAGACCTCTTCTGGTTGGCTCCACGATTGCCCATAAGCTTTTGGTTTTCTCCTCACACCCACCATCTTCTCCATGTCACCCTTGTATATCTATGATGAGAACTGTCTGCTAGCCAAAAATTGGTAGACAGTAATTTACATCAATGTTTACATCCCAAATATTGGTCATGAGATGAGAAAAACAAGAACAAAGACTAACTCAACAACCAATCACAGCAGAATTAGCGTGGGCAGATACAATTCACAGATAGATGATCTAGCCTTCAATGAAACGGCCACAAAGAGATGATAGATTAACTTCGTGTGAGAAAACGACCAATCAGAAGACAGTGTTTCTCTACTAACAGTAACCTTTAATATAATGTACATAAAATCTATAAAAAATCTGTTGCCTGACCCTTGTCTTCTGTAGTTACATGTCAAATTCGTCGTATCTCATTCAGGTTTAATCCAGCTTATTTAGCTGGACGATTAATTCTAACGTTTCTGTATGAATATTATTATTACTTCGATCGTACTGAAGTACACTTTCCATTATCATCGTTCCAGCCTTTTCATTTACTAACTGGAGTCAAGAAAATCTATTAGCGAGATTGTTGAACATTCATTATTATTATTATTATCCGTTACTGATGTATATATTCAATGAACACAACAATTTGCCTACTACTTACCTATTTTTGATGGAACATTCTCTATATACTCTTCATTTTTATTACCAGCTGGTAAATAATGCCCAACTACAAAGACAAAATTTCCTTGTTCAGGTATAGAAAATGCAAATCCAACTTCACGTGTAGTTTTCCAAATCATTTGAGTGAAATAACCTATTGAAAGGGAATACTATTCACAGATTACTTGGAAACTCAATGTTATCATATGAAATGCATGTATTTTTTGGTTGAAAAATAACAGAAAAATGTGAGTGAATCTCCTTGTGTAACTTAATATATGTGTAAAACTTGGGCACTGTGGTAGTAAGTAATTCCATATTGGTTTGTTTATTAGATGTATCACACAGTTAAACAGTATCACTGTTTACTGGATGACAAGGTTTCGAACAAAATGTTTTGATTATAATCATATCAATTGTAATCACACGACTTTGAAACTTGAGTTTTAAAGCTTTTTTTTTGTTCTCTCCTATTTGTCGTCATTGGAGTAGGATCCTGTGGAGCCTTTAAAAGAAAACAATTTAGTTTATCTACAACCCTGTCTGCGATGATTGTCAGATTAAATACGTAGGTCAAACAAGTAGAATAGGGGCAGTTAGACTGGCTGAATACAAAAACCTAGCAGCAAAATCTAGATTGGTTGACGCAAATAAGATAAGAAATCTAGACAATAGTTCAGCTATAGCCCTCGCTACATGCAGTTACACACAACCATACAATAGGATGATGGTATATAATGACAGTTTTAAAATCTTAATATAACAACAGGGTGGAGGGAGAGATAGATAACAACGGAAGCTTTGTTTATCGAATCAACTGCAAATACGTGTAATAGAAATGATTCAACACCTGTCCACTCAGATATCTGGAAAATTCTACTACCCATACGACAAGTAGGAGAAGGCAAAGAAAACTATAAAACTCAAGTTTCAAAGTCGTGTGATTACAATTGATATGATTATGAACAAAAAAATTTGTTCGAAACCTTATCATCCAGTAAACAGTGATACTGTTTCAATGTGTGATATATCGAATAAACAAACTAATATGGAACTCCTTGTGAGATATCTAAATGGATGATTTTAAACTAATATTAAAAAGATAAGTCCATAAAGCTGTAAGACTAACACTGGTACTTAGAAAGTATTTGGTGAATGGTGACTAGCATTGGAATCCAGGATATACATTTCTTCCTGTTTGGGAGTCGCCATCCAGATGTACCTGTGAGTCAGTGATGGTATTCCCACCGAGGCTCGAATCCAGTGCCCATAGTTTCAAACACCAAAACGTTATCCAGCAGACCACTTGGGGCCGAAATGAGTATCCTGGATTCCACTGCTAGTCACCATCCATCAATTAACTTCAAATTACATGCTCAGATATCCTCGAAGCATCTGCACAAGAAACCGACAGACACGTCAACCTGAGACCGAACACTTCGGTCCAATCAATTGATGGGAAAATCTAAAATTGAATTAAATAAACACTGTTACGATGGAGGAGATTTGTAACTCAGGTGGATAACTTTGATGTGGGTGTGTTCTCTGAGCTGGATAGTTCATTTGTGAAGCTTTCATTTGAAGTCTTCAAATTGAAGTATGCGATGAAGATGTTGCCGAGTAGGTCGCAAATTAACTATCCAGCTCAGAGAACATAACCACATCAAAAACACTGGTACATTGGTAATCATCAATACTGTAAGTTATTATTAACTCTCTGAATTAAGGTAGTAGAAGTCAACCATTAAGAATACCCACTTGACCTAGATTTTGAAGTTTTTGTCAGTCAACAATACAAAACATTTGAAGTCATTAATAAAAGTCATATTCTCCTCAATACTTGAACCGAGACCAGTCAGTGGTTGAGTCAAACACTTTAACATTGCGCTTTCTGAGTCATTATTGATGACTTGTAGCATTTGGTTATCCGTATAAATCAAATGATCGATAGTCACCTCTGATTATTTCAACTAAGATCTGTGCGTCATACATACATCGTTCTCAATGGATTAATTGACACGAAAGTACCAAATACTGAAGGAATTTTTTTTTCAATTAGATACACGGTTCAATACCTACTGATTAACATTCAAATGTTGGTTTGCAGGGATTTGATTGGTTACGGGATTTCATCATGAAGTGATACCGGTTAGAGAACCATTGGAAAATCCTCAGAAAATAACGGACAGCTGTTTCTTCTTGGTTTGTAATTCCGCATTAGTACGCACTCAGGTCATGATAACATCCTTCAATCAACCTACAGATTTATTCAAAAAACTAATGTCGAATTATAGTGTTTCGTAGTACACAGAAGACAGAGGTGTTGAAGATAACCAACCAACATCAGTAGCAACAATAACAATAACCAGCACCAGTCACCAGCAACAGGAGAGGCTTAACAGAGGTTACCCCATTTCACTTATCCGGCTAGGGTGCATCGTTTCAACTACAGGTGGAATGGATGAAGATTTCAAAGCCAGTCAGAATCGAAAAGACAAGATATGCCTTCATCAATCTGAAACCAGTTTGGAAATCTTCTACACTCAGCATGAGGAACAAGATTTGCATTTTCAACATCAATATCAAGTCGGTCAGTGTTTCTGTACGGGTCAGAAACTTGGCCAGTGTGTCACGAAAAGCATTTTCAACAGGCTATAGGCGGACTTTCATCAAGAGCTGCCCACTTCACTGGCTGGCTCCATACTGAAGATCAAATAGCCAACTAGAAAGAATAAGCCACAAAAAACTATGGGAACAAATTAACAGGTGAGGACCGATCGCTCGAAAAATATGTAGGAGAAAGTGGAGATGGATCGGGCACACATTGAGGAGATCGCCGAATGACATCGTTTGCCAGACCATGCGTGGCTCAACTGGAATCCAAATGGAAAGCAACGAGTCGGTTGTCTGTGCTTGGGTGACATGGAGGAGATCGTGTGAAGAAGAGATGAGAGAGTTTGGCCTGTCGTGGACCCACCTGCAGAGGACCACAAAAAGCAGAACAAAGTGAAGATTTGTTGTTGAAGTCCTATGTTCCACTCGGAACGCAAGGGAATAATAATAATATAGTGCAGATCATAGTAGTGTGACATAGTTTATTTATTTATCTATTTATAGTTTGATTCCACACCGTATTTTAGTACAAGTATGGAATTCTGAGCAAGTGATAGTGGCAGCGCAAATTTCGCAGGCCAACTATTGATATCATGTGTGCGTCGACAGGAGATCGAACCCCAGACCGTGTGCGTGGTCGGAGAGAGTTCTAACCTACGTGCCACAGCCGATAAAACTCCAGGAATACACACAGAAGTAGGTAGCTTCTGGTTAACGGGAACTTCAGGGAAACATTGAAAGTATTAAAAAACCATTTCATGATTTTATAGGGCTCTTCAATATTAAAAATGTATTAACCACTTTATTTGTTTAAAGGAATACTGATCAGGTTTTGGTTGAATTATTTCACAGTTTTTAAGAAGCCAAGAAAAAGCAGAAATAACTGAGAACTATATTTGTAGAAAATCTCAACAGTCTTGAAATAAATAATTCCAACGCTTCATTCAACACACCGGTCCTGATTTATACCAGAAGAAGTTCAGACTAGTTCTCTGAATATAACACTGAAGTTATTTATTTCAGTACTGCTGCGATTTAAACAAACATAGTTCCTATACATGCCTAATTTTCATTCCGCTTCTTAATGTTTGTAAAACTATTGATGGTCTGCTTAGAACTTTGGCTACCGAAAAAAACTCCATCAATATGTTGCATACAGTTTCTCTTATTCAGTTTGTTTAAATCTAGTAAAATATCACCTCTTATAGTGTTGTTGGTGATTCTGAACAATAACGGTCAAAAATGAAAATACCTAATGAATAGACCAATGACCTTGAGCAACCAGTCAGATAAGTTCTAAGTATATAGAGGGGAATATGGATGATGTACACGAATTATGTGGCGAATTTCAACCAAATCTAGTTATTAAATACTGCTTAGACAACCAGCTATTTGGAAGGAAGTGGGGAGGGGGTGGGGTAAACATGCAGCCTACTGTCGTCCCTGGGCTATATGCACAGCGTGGTCAGTCATACAGACAATTTCGTGGATCCTATTTGTGGGACTTGCACGAATTCCATTGAAGGTTTCTAGAGTTATCTAAAAAAGAGATTAGGAGAGGTGGATGAGTCAAGAAATAAGAAGATTTACAGTTATGTCGAGGCATTTATGCACAGAAATCGGTTTTACCTGCATATGAGGACTCTTATGAGAAAATGGAAGGTTTTCTTGGAGCATATACACAGACGTTGTCCTATATAACTACCTTTTAACACTGCATTACTTTTATATAAACACCTTTTTGAATTATGCACTTCCATTTCTGATTCATCTGATTGGTCAGTGGAGATCTGTCAAGGTTTCGTTTTGGGCTGCTATGGTTTAGAGGCACCAAAACATTATCCTCAATGGCAGCTTATTTCAGTACATGAGATAACCATTCCTCAGCGGTGGGCCTCGCTCATAAAATGCACTCCTTAACCTTTTATAAGTGGTATTCCACAAAATGTCCTCGTGTACTTCTCGAAGAAGTAAAAGAATAGAAAACCTAATTGATGATTGATTTGCGTTTCCGATGAGATAGAAATATGTCACACCATCTACTGTCAGTTAATCTGTTTTTATTTGAAGATCCTGATCGACGAATAGGAAATGTCATTCAATAAACTCCACTGAAAATTCTGTACATTATGTAAACATTGTTCGGAATAAAGCTATTACTATTATTTAAAAATAATCATGATTAATGTTCATATAAAGAGTATTACAAAACCATATGTGTGTTTTCAACTCGGTTTTACCACATATTTCAAGTTTTGCGTGATATGGAAAATTTCATTCACGTCAGTGAACAGAATATGAACATTCTATTGTTTGGTTTGTAAGGATTAGTTATGTTTTACGGGTTGATCACGGATTGATATCAGTTAGAGAACCATTGAAAACCAGGGAGTACTGGACAGCTGCTGTTTCATCCTAGTTTGGGAATCATCGGCAGTACGCACCCACTGGGATTCGAACCCGGGACCTTCCGGTTACAAGGCAAGCTCGTATACCATTCAGCCACTGGGACCCGATTCAATGGCTCGTGAATTCTAACTTCTACTAATTCGTGATTTAGCGCGACCCCAACCATTGTCGTTGGTGGGACATCCATCCACACACGTGACATCTAATTGGACCTCACTGGTCACGACTTCTCACTAGAACTCAGGAAACTCCAACCTGTAGCAAGTCACTAGCGAGCATCAGATTAACTTTCTATTGTTTGGTTTGTAAGGATTAGTTATGTTTTACGGGTTGATCACGGATTGATATCAGTTAGAGAACCATTGATATCAATCACGACATGGCTGTCCAGTACTCCCTGCAGGTTTTCCAACGGTTCTCTAACCAACATCAGCCCATTATAAAATAATCCAACCAATCAAACAGAAGTTGTCTACAAAACCAATACTTGGAAATTGAATGATCATTCTTAAATTTAATCAAAAGTGAAACCGAAATCGTCAGGAAGGCTTTGTAAATTCTTTTCAGCTGCTGAATGACAAAAGCAGATGATATTTCAAATCCATGATGTTTGAGGATAAAATAACAACAAAACACGTAGTTGAACGAAGAGGCATGATAGAATGTAGTAAAAAAAGTGATGAGCAGTCACAAGCATGTGACACAAATTAAGGCAGTGAAGGATGCCAATGGAAAGTCAATCACCAAAGAAGTGGAGTAAAGGAAACGCTGGGCTGAACACTTCAAAAGACTTCTAAATCGACCGCCATCCACGACACGCCCAACAATACCAACAACGGAAGCAGAACTACTAGTGAACACCAAACCCCCGACGAGGACGGAAGTTCTCAAGGCAATCAAGATGCTAAAAGCTGGAAAAGCAGCAGGACCAGATGGAATCCCAGTAGAAGCATTGAAAATGGAACCAGAGACAACAGTGGGCTTGATAACGCCATTGCTGGAGAAGGTGTGGAAAGAGGGCAAAGTACCCGAGGATTAGAAAACGGATACTTATTCAAACTACCAAAGATAGGAGACTTAAGTTAGTGCAAAAACTGGCGCCGAATTATGCTCCTGTCCATTCCAAGCTAAATACTAAGCCATATCATTGTGGAGAGAATCAATCAAGCCAAGCTGGATGAAAAACTTCGACCAGAACAGGCTGGATTCGGGAGAAACAAGTCATGTATTGATCAAATCGCCAGACTTCGGATCATCATTGAACACAGCTTGGAATAGCAGTCAGCTCTCTACCTCAGTCAACTTCAACGACTTTGAAAAGGCCTTCGACAGGCCTTGCTACTATGGGGTGCCGCCGACAATTATACATCTCACCCAACAGTTGTACGACAATGCTGCAGGCCAAGTAATCCACAACAGTAAACTTACGGAATCCTTCAAAATGAAGACGGGAGTAAGGCAAGGCTGCCTACTATCGTCAATAATTTTCCTGATTGCAGTAGGTTGGATAATTCAACAGACAGCGAGCAATGAGGAGACAGGTATAAGATGGACCCACACAAAAAACTCGGCGGATCCGGACTTCGCCGATGATATATGTCTGACTTCCCACAAACTGGAAGATATTCAAGTGAGAAGAAACAAGCTGGCAGAAGAAGCATCAAAGATAGGACTTACTTCAGATGAACATAGAGAGAACAGAGGTGATGAAGATTCCTGGCCAACAACAGACAACAATTAGCATAAATGGGAGGAACCTGAAAGAAACGACCTCCTTTACCTTCCTATCTACCTATCTGAGAAGCATCGTTTCAACTACAGGCGGAATTGACGAGGATATCAAAGCAAGGATCGGGAAAGCAAGACAAGCTTGCATTACTCTCAAGTCTGTGTGGAGATCAACAGCACTCAGCATCAAAAATAAGGTCCAGATATTCAACTCGAATGTGAAGTCAGTGCTACTCACTATACGGATGAGAGACATGGCGAATCACGAAGATGGCGCTTCGAACAAAATTCGGACCTCTATCAACTGCTGTCTTCGCTGAATACTACTCAAGATCAGATGGCCGGTTGGAAGAGATTAGCAATAGGTTGGGATCTCTTAGAACAAACCAACACAGCGGGGACCAATAGTGTAGCAAATATGCAGGAAGAAATGGAGGTGTATTGGTCATACTCTGGGGAAACAATCAAGTGACATCTCAAGACACGCCCTCGAGTGGAACCCGAAAGGGAAGCGGAGAGTTGGTCATTCAAGGGTGACTTGGAGGAGGTCATGTGAAGAGGAGATGAAAGCATGCGGGCAGACTTGGAGTCAGGTGAAAACTCTAGCACAGAACCGAACTCAATGGGGACGCGCGGCTGAAGCCCTATGTTCCTCTAGGAACTAAGGGAAACAATAATAATAATGTGTATTATAGTTACGTAATAGAATGAACAATCTAATAAGCTGTAATAAAGTAACACGTCGAAACAGGAAACAGTATGGAACTATGTAAGAGTTAATCTTTTAATCTTCTTCAGAAACCCTCTATGGAATTAGTATGAGTGATCGGAATGGTTAGCTCGGTGGTGTAAATGTCCTAAATCTGATAATCGGTTATACCCTGTTCATTCATCCGTGTGTATAGTAGTGCCAGGCAAAAGGAGTCCTTGAATAACAGGCAGAAGAGTGTCGGCACTCCTGTCTGGAATAAGTTCAATGAATCCCTTCTGAATTTAGATGCCATAAATTTCCAATAGCCAAAGGTTGTAAGCTCTAGTACGTTTGCGATTGTATTTCTTCTTTATAAGCACTGTTTCGTCGATGTATACGACAACACCCATTCCTCCTAACACTTGTGTAATATTGTTCATTTTCCTTGATGCTAAATCTCCAGAAGATTGAAACCACTGTACAGTAGACATCAGTGTATTATGTGTCTGAGCGGCAGTTGACCTCACACCGGACTTCAAAATCCAGTAATGGCAAAGGAACAGTATATTCTCCAAGGAAAGTTTCGAGTTTGCAAAGAAAATTCCTAGAAGATAATTAACTGAGAGTGTCACTTACCAGTACAAACGCTTGTTCGTTTCCTATACTCCATACATCTGCATACATATCAATCAATGACCTGTGAATATGGTTGCAGGCTCATTGAAGCACCTCAACTACATATTTGAGTACGTCCTATCAATCCATTATCCAGACAGTATTGAAATACATGATATGGGTGAAATTTTCACCTGAGCAGCCGAACAGTTTTCATTTTCGTGCTAAAATAATCGTTGGTTTCTTCAATCAACTACTAACATGATTTCAAAGTCATTTGGGCATTCGTACTCCTAGGACGCTACTCTTGAACTTCACCCTAGTTAGTTCGCGTGCTCCAACTATCATAGTTACCACAGAAACTGAGACCAAATCGAGTGTGAAAAACCTTGGATTGTGTATCTCCCCTGATCACCTTTCCTGGTCTTCCCACATCATCTTAGTTTACAGAGAGAGAGAGAGATTTCCTTCAACGTTCCACGTAAGGAAGTTAAGAAAATCCGGTACCAATCGACCTCTACTTATACACTTTGTTGATTCTTGCATTTCATCTATTCTTCTTCAGCGCTCCCCCACTCCACTTTAATCTCTCCTAGACTACTTCCTAAAGACGTTGTCACCCTGCTAAGACAACTAAAAGCCGTCAGCGTGGAGGGTGAAGTATCAGTAAACCAAGTCGTTAATACTGTTGTCGACATTGGACACATGGACTCATGCAAGAAATTAGCGAGTCTTATCAACTGTCTCTCTGATGCATCTCATCAGGTAGAACTAACAGTGACTGTGGCAGTCTGTATACTTGGACGGCTTAGTATAAAGCCTATGTGATACCTTATTTTGCAGGCACACATTCTGATATAATGTGGAATGTGTGAAACAGGTGATTAACAATCTACTGAAGAACTCTAAGGAAACAGCCTTCTTAATTTTATGCTCACATCCTAATTAAATAAAATTATTAATGTAAGCGGTGTGTTTGAGTTATTACCCTTGTAATAAGGAAGTTAGATGCTATACGATGATGCTGTGTTACATGCTGTACCACATTTGTACCAAAAGTACTGTTTAGAATAAAGCCATTATTATTATAGTTATTTGTTAAATTTAAAAATTACTAAAAAATGAAAACAACAGCACAAATCACCTCTGTTCAGTTGAAAGTGCTCTTTATAATCATAATTTTCTGACTGTTTGTACCATGCTTGTATTGCATTAAGACCTGAAAGGAGAGGAAACAAAGAACATGATGGTTTATGAAAAGCACTAAACAATATTCAAATGCACAAGATTCGCAGCAGTTGAATAAGTAAGAAGACAGTTGCAGCGAGGAAAATCTTCTTTTCGACAAAGTCATCATCTAGGCTGTACATTCGTGTATTTATATCAAATGGATGGGAAAGTTCCAGAATAATATCCGGTCAAGGGTCAAATTAATAAAAATTAAAATTGGGAATTAGAATGCCATAATAAACAAGGGGATGGATAAAACAAACAAACAAAGTAGCATCATAATAACTAAGAAGACTGACATTGTGCAATTAGGGGTTAGAAATGTAGAAATAACAAAATAGACAGGATGTTTGGATAAAAACTAATGTGATGAATACATGTGATGAATACATTTCTAACCCCTATTGCACAATGTCAGTCTTCTTAGTTATTATAATGCTACTTTGTTTGTTTGTTTTATCCATCCCCCTGTTTATTATGGCATTCTAATTCCCAATTTTAATTTTTATTAATTTGACCCTTGACCGGATATTATTCTGGAACTTTCCCATCCATTTGATATAAATACACGAATGTACAGCCTAGATGATGACTTTGTCGAAAAGAAAATTTTCTTCGCTGCAACTGTCTTCTTATTTACTCCTATGACCCAATGTGTATATTCCGTGAGTTGAATAAGTATTCATAAGAAAAAAAAACAAACAAAATATAAGTTTTAAAGTAAAGTTCTATTATATATATATATATATATATATATATATATATATATATATATATATATATATATATATATATATATATATATCAAGGCGAGTTGTTTACTGTCTAAGTTAAACTTTAGACATCAATGCGACCGCACCAGTGGCCTTGAAACGCTCAATGAGTAAGTTAGTAAAGCCTGGCCACTACTATCGTATTCATGAATAAGGTATGTTTAATGAAGTGTTATATTATTAAATGAGATATCTGGTAAATTTAGCGTTAGGGTTTGATTAACCTGATAAGAGCAAGATTAGGGTTGGTTAGAGTTAGATTAACGTTAGTCTGGGGATATTTACACTTTAGGGTTAGGTTAGAGAAAGATTAGGGTTTGATAATATTAGATAGCTGGAGACAATCGACCAGAGGAAGCCTTCAACCTAGCTTTCGTACTAGCTGGCAGTCGTCAGCTCAGTGGTAACGTCTCTGACTGCAGCACCGAGTTTCGCGAGTTCGAATCTCACAAGGGACATGAGTTCCTTCAAGTTCGCAGATACGCCATGCTGACGAGTGCCAGGTAGTACAAAACCTAGGTTGAAGGCTTCATGTGGTCGATTGTCTCCAACGATCTCATATCATCAAATCAACGTGCACCATGATAGCGAGCTACATAGGGTGGTGGCCACATTGCAAACCTGACTGATAGACTTCAGTCTGCATCAAAGAGAGGACTAGACATGTCACAGTAGTTACTAGTGTCCAATCATAGATTAGGATTCTCCTTAGGTTAAGAAGAATAGAATGCATAAGATGCGGTCAAATTAATTTATTGATACTGCAATCGAAAATTGAAAGGTATTTTTGTCACATATCAAAGAAGGGTATCCTGTATAACAGTGTGTGGTGTGTTCAGGGTCATTTGTCGTTTGGTACTTACTGATGCTTAAAGTTTAACTTTGCCGTTTATTTTCTACTTTCTGTTACACCGTAGAAGAACTGTTCTAGATCCAGAAGATCCCCTTGTCAACAGTTCATTTGAAGTGTATATTGTTTAACTAGTTATGAAGTATTAAAAATAATGTGGATTTAAATAATCCAAAAATAACTTTTTATTTGAATCATGCTTAATTACTGAAATGCGTGACATCTCTTTCTATGTGAAGATTAACATCTGAAGCATAAAAGAAGTAAGCCAACCCATTTTTATATTTATTATTCCATATGATATGTAACCCAATGACTGCGCGATTCATAAACGGCAAGGCTACCACTATTTAGCCAACGAATGAGTCAGAAGTAAATGACTTACATTTTGCAGATTCTGCTTATTTGCTATAAACCATAACTGAGTAATTATTATTCCCGACTGACTTAGTGTAATGTGTCTGTCATAAATCTACGCTTACTGTTATTACTGCTCTCTTGTGGTGAGAGCTGTCTGCTAGCCAAAATTGTGGACAACAACTTTCGTCATGAGAAAAAACTATAACAAAGCTTAACCTTGAGAAACTCATCAACCAATCACAGAGGACTTAAAGTGGGAAAATACGATTCGCAGATATATGGCTTAACTTTCTAAGAAACGGACACAAAGAGATGACAGAATAACCTTTAGCAAGAAAACAACCAATCAAAAGACGTTGCTTCTCTGCTAACAATAACGAGTAATAATCTACATAAAAATCTATTGGCAGAAGTTAGAATTCAAGGACCATTGGATCGGGTCCCAGTGACTCAATGGTCTACGAGCTCGCCTTGTAACCTGAAGGTCATGGGTTCGAATCCCGATGGGTGAGTACTGCTGAAGAGTCCCAAACTAGTACGAAACAGCTGTCCAGTACTCCCAGGTTTTCCAGTGGTTCTAACTGATGTCAGCTCATGATTAAATCCTCCATGCTATAAATATCTGTTGATTTTCCTAATAAAGGATTTGTTGCCTGGCCCTTGTCTTCTATCGTTACACTTTTGGGTTCCGAGTGGAACATAGGGCCTCAGCAGCATACCTTCACCTTGTCCTTTTTTATGCCGTCCCGTTAAGATGATCCTATTATTGTCTATATTATCTGATCTTATTCTTGCACGCTCTTCTTCATGTCACTATCAGACACTCAACTTGGATTTCAGTCAACCAATTGTCTGGCATGCAATGGGATTCGATGGTCTCCTCAGCGTTTGGTGGGTTGGTTTGTTCCCAGTGTTTCTTGTTGTTACTTCTTTCTAGCCTACCATTTGATCTTCAGTATACAGCTAGCCAAGTGAGTTGTTCATAAAACTGTGCAATAACCTGTTGGAAAAGCGTTTCATAACTCGTTGGACAGGTTTCATGTCGAAGAAGTGATTGACTTGTGTTAAAAATCCTAATTTTGTTGTTTATGTTGTGAAGCGTAGAAGATTGCCGAAATGATTTCAGAGAGATGAAGGTTTGTATTGCTTTTCAGATTCTGGCTTTGCTAATTTCATCCGTGTAGTGTGTCTATAGTTGAAACGATGCTGTCCAGATAGGTGAAGGAAATAACCTCTGTTGAACATCTTCCATTAATAGGGATTGGTACTGGTTATTGTCGGTTGATTATATTCACTTCAATTTTGATAAATCTACCCTGCAGACTCACTGATGACTAATTAGGGGGTGAACGTACATTTTCAAACAAAGTGGTTAATTACTGTTACATTGTTATTTTAGTTTCCTTCAGTTCCTATAAGAACATGTAGCTTCAGCCACACGTCTCCACTGCGTCTACTACTCCGCAAACGTTTCCACCTGCCTCCTCGTCTACAAACATCTTTCCATCTCCTATCCACATCACCTCCTCCATGTCATCCTCGAACTCATAACCAACTAACTCACTATTTCTAATTCGACTTCCACTAGAATGATGGCCTGCTGAGTGATCTCACTCACTTGATGGTTTTCTCAGAGGACAGTCAGCCAATCCACCTCTGTTTATTCCTACATATTTGCTACAACATTGGTTAGTGATGTGTTGGTTCGCTATCAGAGATCCCTCCCTACTGCTGATCTCTTCTATCCGGCCATCTGATCTTGAGTAGTATTCAGCGAAGACAGCAATTGATAGAGGTCCGAAGTTTGTTCGAAGCGCCATCTTCGTGATTCGCCATGTCTCTCATCCGTATAGTGAATAGCACTGACTTCACACTCGAGTTGAAAATCCGGATCTCATTTTTCATGCTGAGTGCTGTTGATCTCCACACAGACTTGAGAGTAATGCAAGCTTGTCTTGATTTCCCGTTGATGCTCACTGCGATGATATCCTAATCAGTTCCGTCCACCTATGCTTCCCAGTTAGGTACGTAGGTAAAGGAGGTTGATTCTTTCAGATTTCTCTCCCCATTCATGCAGGCTGATTGTTGTCTGTTGTCGTTGCTGTATCTGTAGCTGTAGCTGTTGGTCAGGAATCTTCATCATCTCTGTCTTCTCTGTGGTCACTTGAAGGAAGTCCTATCTTTGTTGCTTTTTCTGACAATTTGTTTTCTTCTGGGTGACCGGAGTAGATCACTGACTCTCCTGTTGACACTTTTGTGAGTCCACTCCCATGCCATCTACTATCACATATTCCCAGTACTTGGATTCCGTATCTTTTCACTTAGTTTGCAATCTGAGCAGCTTTGCCAGTCTTATACATGGTGCAGACGTTCTACGTCTCCACACAGACTTTTTATTTTGTCGCAAGGAGACTCATTCTACCGAAGTTTCTGTAGCAATTTTGTTTACTGGTTGAAGTTGCTAGCCTCACACCTGACAAGGGAATCGTTACATGAATGTGTAGTTTACAGAGGAGTGACTTTTTCCGTTGCTCCTGAATTAGGCCGACTTGTGCATGTATATCCAACAATAAACACAATAATAGATATTTATTATTAGTGAAAGGTATGCTATCAGTGTGTTTAACAGTCACAAATTGGCAGTTTATACACATAGAATCAGTGTTTGAAAGTAAACCAATTACAACGACTTCTTCTTGGCGAGAAACACCAGAGAAATGATAGTTTCATGTAACTAAGCAAATGTAACACACAAATCGAAAGGAGCGACAAGGTCCTTCGAAAGAAGTTGAAATAAGCTAAGGAATTCCAACGGTTTTGTTGCATAGTAGTGCAATAACAGCATGACTCATGCGGCTTAAACTTTTCGATCTTCGGTCTACCTATTAGTTAAGTGCTCTTTGGTTTTCTAATTTCGGGTGTAATTAATCTTCAAGTTTGAATAGCTTCATGAAAATATTCATAACTTTTGATAAATCAAAAAGGGGAATCCAATATTTTCTTTCTGTGATAAATATAAACAGTCAGTCTTTGGAACATATCAAATGTACTTTTAACTTGATCTGTAAATCTAGAACACGGTAATATTTGATAGCAGAGTGGTTATAACAGTTATTCAGCACCAAGACATTGAAATCTGAATTTGCACATGTTCTTCGTTTTGTTCTTCTTTGGTCCTTTTGTCATTCTGACTATACTATTTCACACAAGGACCCTTCGTTCCTACTTTTTGCGATGTAATTTGACGCTCTTTTATTCAACATTCTAACTGAAGACTTCCCATGCAGTATACTACTTACAAAATCTTATCAGTAGCACACATCACACTAGCATTTAAATAGTTAGCCCACGTGTAACTCTATAGTGCAATATATTGAAATTTTTAGATAATTAGGTATCTAATTACAAAGCAATAATTTAGCTATTGAAATCTGTCATATGATTACAATTATTTGACACGTATTCATATCGTGATCAATTAAGGTTGATTTTACAAAATAAAGTAACTTAGCGATATTTCACAAGGCCTAATGAAATTCTGTTTTCTTCTATGAACCTTATCAGAACTATCGATCATTAGCGTACCAGTATATTTTATTAATTATTTGATTAATTAACAATTGTTTATACTGGTCGTACAAACTGACAGAAGTTAGGATTTACTGGTCAATGCTTTCCAACCCAGTAGCTGAATAGTCAACCGGATCGTCAAGTAGTTATAAGATGCTGGATGCAATTTTCTGTGGGATCTTGGATGATCACTGATGAAGATTCCTGTACATAAGCGAAACAACTGTCCAGTACTTTCTGGTTTACAATGGTTCTTTAACTGATGCCGTTCATAGAGAAGTTGACCCTAAAGAAAGTACCCATACAAGTCAGGAGGTGTAAATGCCTGTTTGCTTGACTTTTAACTTTATTATTATTGTTATAAATCACTCCTGAACTCTTCAGAACACCTGTGTGGCCCCAGCAATTGTATTCAGAGTTAATTATGGGTGACTAATTCAAGTAAATTTTGCTGAATTAAATAGTTTCATTAGTTTTGGACAAATATATTCAGTTAAAAGATATCACTAACACGGAGGAGTCTTAAAGAAAGATTTGGGAAATGTACACTTAAAATGCAATTTTAGAAAAATTATTTCATCTTATACTGTTTTGTTTTATTTCATGATGTGCTGAATTCACTTGTCATTGCTGAATAAAATTTATTGTTATTCAAGTGTTGGTTTGTAGAGATTTGATTGGTTTCAGGATTTCATCATGAGCTGACATTAGTTAGAGAACCATTGGAAAACCTGGGGGTACTGGATAGCTGTTTCGTCCTAGTTTGCAACTGTTCATCAGTACGCATCCACCGGGATTCGAACCCACGACCTTCAGGTTACAAGGCGAGCTCGTATACCATTAAGCCACTGCGACGTAATCCAATGGTCCTTGATTTCTAACTTCTACCAATTCACGACATAGCGTGACCGCTAGCCAACGTCTTCGGCGAGTATTTGTCCTCACACCCGACCCGCTGCACCCTGATAACAGATTTGGGAGAATTTGTCCGATTTCACTTCAGTCCTTCAGGTTAGGAGGTTGGCCTGTCTATCATTCAAACAATGAGATACAACCGATTATCTTAGTAATCGTAGCTTCTGTCAATACGTGGTGAGTATTTGTCGTCGCAACCTACTAGGTGTACACTTAATGAAAAACAACTTTACACTAACATTCCTTAGTAGCTCCATCTTTTAGTCAATTACTGGTGAGCACCAGATCGATTTTCAAGTCCTAGTTTCCAGGTGTTATGCTTGCGTGGTAGTGGACAGTCTTTGACTAGGATCCAATAGTTATCCAGTACTCCTGGGTTTTCAATGCTTCTCTAACTGAAGTCCCTTCATGATTTAACTTAATATTATTTTATTTCACTTTGATAATGAAGTGTACAATCAGATACAACTAGATTTATTGGATATTTACAAATCCCCCTGAGGATAATCATTCAGGATATCTATGAGATAATATACTTCAACAAAACACTAAACTGAATATTGGATATTCCTGAATTTAAGGATTTATTGATTCCACAACAAGTAAAAGCAACTAGTAGTCATTGGACCTCTTCCCATGGTACGCAAATTTCTGCTGGTTTTAAGCAGGTTTTTATTGCTTCTAATGTTTAAAGTTCTGAATATCTGGAGTCCTTTGGCAGTCTATTTGAATTCTCCAAGAATGGTGTAATTGTCTCTTGACGATTCAGATTGTGATTGGCTGTTAATCTGCATTAGTATCAATTGTTTTATTGACTTGGAGTGCAAACTTCTTTGTCATGTGGCTTATTCTTCATTATTTTGATGAATTCGGTCTGTTGATGACATATTCATCTAAGCACTAGGCAATTAGGGATTCCTTGGAATGTTTTGTGTCTTGTTGGTCTAAGATTTGTGGATTTTCCCTGTCGGAGCGGCATCCGAAGTCATTAGCATGCATTGGCATGGGAGAATGTATATAACATGAACCTTCTTACAACTAGTTTATGTTCGTGGATTTAAAGATAAAGACATACAGTGTTTTTCACGCTTGTCACAGTTTATCTTGGAGATAGATGACTTTGGTTTCGTCTTCTTTTGTTGTTACCTTTTGACTGGTATAGCATAGATTGAAGTGATCTTATTGGTTTTTGTGGGTGACTTAATAATCTAAATAGTCCTACAGTGGTTTCAGAGATGTTCGTCATATCATTACTATTATTATCTCCTTATGCTCTGGGTGTAATATAGGGCTTCAACAGCACATCATCATTTCAATCTGTTCTCTGAAATTCTTTTTCAGCTGACTTCACAACTACTCACAGACTTTTGCTTCCTGCTCACATGACTTTCTCCATGTTCTACTGGGATTTCCCATCTCGCTGTTAACTATTTGAGTTCCACATGAAGGCCTGACGGGCTTTGTCACTCAAAGTTCTGCTTAGTGTGTGTGTGTGTCCACTCCATCTTCTTGGTTGGCTCGTTCCCATGTACGATAAGGTCGTTCATAACCTTCCTCAATGAAAACTTCCTTCTTACTTACTAACTGATTGAGCGACTGGTTTCAACATAGAACTTTGCAGAGATGTGCAGTAGTTCAAGCTGCCACCCTCCCTAATTGTAGTACACAAAATAAGCGAAGAAAGTAAAAGGAGATTCAAACACAAATAATAAACAGAGATGTGAGGCAAAAAGAATAATAATATGGAAGAACAATAGAGTTTTATTGGATATGACAAATCATTCAAAAAGAGTGGATGCATCTGTACCATCATCTAGAACGAAAATTTTTAGCCATATCACCGATTGTCTCTAGCCACTGGTTTCTACCTCCACAGGGACCACAGTCAGTCAGCCACGCAGTCTGCACCTCCCTATGTGTCTGACTGGCTGGCTTAAACTAACTGTTATGGATTTCGATGACTGATTCCATGTTTTGGTGTTACCGCCACTAACTAACTCCTTTCCATCCTGATCCTACATCAGCAGCTAACATTGTCCGTCGTCAAGGAAGGCGTTTGCTAGTCATGCATGCGTAACATGCATGCTCTAACCGTCCCATTCGATGTAACCGCTTCACAACTCCGCTGACTACACTCCCCTGCTTACCTAGCTTTCAACAAAAGACTAACCTCAACATTATTGACTATATTATACCATCTAAAGCGGTAGATAGAAGGCGGTCACTTACTGTCAAAGACAGATAGCCTCAAGAAGGGTTTGGTTGGAAGACAGCTAGAGGCGGCACCAATACATACTGCCTTTAGCTGTTGCCACTGACAGTGGTGTATAGGATAAGGACCTCAAAATGATGAGACCAAATTTTCACTGTTTCTTGACAACTTACCTGAATATCTTCAAAAGGGTTCAAAGGTTTTTTTTACTTAGTATCACCTTTAAAATCCCTAAAAGCTTCTCTAGTCTCTAGTTAATAGTCTTTCCATTTATATCAGATTTCTTTTTCTGCCAACTACACATTTGTCTGTATACTTGGAAATGTAGTGGATTAATTCGTTAGTGCATTATATATGTAAACTTCTGCTTTGATTTATTGCTCAGTTATCTTTGTCAGGGTATTCTTGACTCTTTGGTTTCTCAAATAAATATTCCTTCTTTTCATTAGACAATGTGTTTCATGCAGCTGTTTCTTTCACTAGTTACTAGTGTCCTACAGGAGGTTAATTGCGAACTGGAATAAGTCTTCAGTTGTCACGTCTGTGACTGCAGTACTAGGTGACAATGCAGGTTAGAATCTTAAAAAGGACATAAGTTTCTTTAGGAATACTGTTACGCCTTGGTGAGTGGTGAGTGCCAACAAGCACAAAATCTAGGTCAAGTAAGGCTTCCTGTGGCCGATTGCATTCAACCATCTAATGTCATCGAATCCACTTTCTTTCTTTTTTTAAAAAAAACTATGATGAATATATGAAGATTGGATTAAATTTGCAATTTGCATTATATACATTTCTAGGGGACAATTCACCACCAAAGCTTTTCAGATCAAAATATATGGTGTGTTTCAAACCATAAATGTTAAACTAGAAAGCAAATATATTTGCATGAAACTATACACTAATGATTGATCGACAGTGAGTAGTTGGGTAACACTTATACCAATTAGTAGTGCTTACTAGCCAGGTTGAAGTGATTTAAACACCAAATGTTAATTTTGCTCCTTTGCAGCCAAGCTCATCAATGGTGTACCCGGGTTTTTAGCTCAGCTCATAGATCTGAATCAATTCGCTTGGATGGTTGGGAATTTTCAAAACAAATAAGATTTCTCTATTGACATATGTGTAAAACTTGGCCACTGTGGCAGTAAGTAATTCCATATTAGTTTGTTTATTAGATGTATCACACAGTGAAACAATGTGTATTATTATTTACTGGTTGACAAGGTTCCGAACACAATTTAATATTGTTCACAATCATATCAATTATAATCACACGACTTTGAAACTTCAGTTTTGTAGTTTTCTTTGTCCTCTCCTATTTGTCGTCGTAGGCGTGGTAGCAGAACTTTCCAGATGTCTGGGCGGAGAGGTGTTGAATCATTTCTATTACACGTGATTTCAGCAGCTATGCCTAACTTCCAAATTATTTAAATTCCAGGAGAAAATATACGAACAAACTAAGGAGTTGTCATGGGATCACCAATATCCCCGGTTGTGGTAGATATATTCATGGATAGGTGGGAAAACATAGCGATCGAAACGTTCACCTCCACCCCAAAAGTATGGTAGAGGTATGTAGTTGACACACTCACTGTACTCAGATTATAGGATATAAATAGACCTTTCGAATACATTAACTCGAAGGTGGAAGCAATTCAATTCACCTATGAATTAGGAAGTCAGGAAGAGGAACTGCCAAAGTTGGATTGTAGCGTAAAAAGGAAAGAAGATGGGAAGTTAAACACTAGTGTTTACAAGAAATCCACAGATTCAAACAGATATTTGGACTTCCTATCATCCCATCCTATGACAGTAAAAATAGGACTGGTGAAATGTTTGAATGATAGAGCACAAAAACTAAGTAGTACCAAGGAAAATCTAAGACAGGAAGTGATACACATAAAACAAGCTGTGAAACTTAATAATTACCCCTACAAATTAGAGAGAAAATATGTAGGGAAATGTAAAAATAAAATAAATAATCATAGTAGTGATACTGATAATAATAATAGTAGTAATATTAATGATGACATGCATGTCAAACATGCGCAGAGTAATGACAACACCAACAATAAGGAGTCTAAATCATCAGTAGTAATTCCACACAAGGAAGGAACCTCGGAAACCTTACTCAGAATTCGTAACAAGGCAAGGAGTAAAAGTGGCTGGCATTCAAACTCACAAACTCAATTAGAAACAAGCTTTGTCGGTTAAAGGATCCCGTGGAGTCTTTGAAACAAAACGATTTAGTTAATCTAATACCCCGCCTACAATCATTGTCAGCTCAAATACATTGGTAAAACTAGTAGAACAGAGGCAGTCAGACTAGCCAGGCAGCATGAAAACCTAGCATCAAAATCTGGATTGGTTGACTCAAATAAGATAAGAAATCTGGAGAATAGTTCAGCTGTAGATGGCACTATATGCAGTTACACAACCATACAATAGGCTGGATGGGATAGGATGACAGTTTTAAAATCCATTAAAATATGTTTGGGGGGGGGGAGAGATTGATAGAAATGCAATCTTTGTTCATTGGATCAACTGAATGAAAATACGTGTAGTTGGAATGATCCAACACCTGTCCACCCTGACATCTGGAAAGTTCTATTAACACGCCTACGGCGACAAATAGGAGAGAATAAAGAAAACAACTATCAAACTCAAGTTTCGAAGTTGTGTGATTATAACTGATATGATTGTGAGCAATATTAAATTGTGTTCGAAACCTTGTCATCCAGTAAATAATAATACACACCTTTTCACTGTGTGGTATAACTAATAAACAAACAAATATGGAAGATTTCTCTGTGATGATCTGGATGGCTTCACTACTAAGCATAGAGATCAGTTACGGATGTCAGTCAGTGATACAAATGTGTTAGGAGCCTCCTAAACTTCCAGTTTTTAAAATTGTATTTTGAATAACCCTTTCACATATTTTTTCATGTGACTGTGGTTTGGATAAGATGTTATTTTTAAGTATAATTTCACAATCGCTTTCATTTACTTCGCATCCTTAGATAACAAAACCCAAATAATGATAATCATATAGGGTTTACAACAACGAAAAGAAAAGCAAACATTACCAGCAACTTTGTAGTCTGTTTGACCGATTATTAATGCCAAATTCTGTCCACATTTAATATCTGCAACCTGTTGTAGTTGACGCTGTTGTCGAAGAAATTCAGAATGTTGTAGGGCGGATTTCATCAATTTTCTGCTTAATTTTAGTGGAGGACAGTTGTGCAGACTTCTTAATCTAACATGAAATTTTAAGGAAAACGTAGACTGCAGATAAATACCACACATAAAGTTGAAAAATAATTAAACAGAAATGAAGATGAAACTTGTCTAACTATTTCAATCTATAAATAATCGATTGATTTCATGATTGATTCAATTTATAGATGACGACTATATCACGTTGAAAAAATTAGTCACTATCCGGATCCAGCTGGTAAGTGCATGATAGACAAGTGGGGAATTCTAGACACTGCTGGCTCTTTGCTTCAATGCTTCAGTGGACGAATACTCATCAGCCATCTGGATGTTCCGGGTTCAACTCCTGAGCGACTTACTATTAAACCTGTTATGTACTGGTCGAGAATTTAATAGTCCTGACGCAAGAAAGACGGAAATCAGAAGACCACTAGGTTTGCAATGATACTTCTATTTTCCAAACACAAGGAGAATCAATGTCACACAAGTGTGTGAGAGCAAAATATATGAATGTCCGAACAAGTGTGTGAGCGAATATTCAAAATGAACAAATCAATAGACAGGCTTAACATGATTGGCTAATTATAATGGAATATCGATCCATGTATATATAGCAAAATATACCCGACTGTCAAACAAACACACATATTATATAGATACATATCAAAACCTTACCTAGTTAACCAGCTGTTAGTAATTCTGGAAATACGGAGGATTTAGCATGACACTAGTAACTTGATATCGTAAAAAATAATACCTACAGTATTGAAATCTCAGAGCCTAAAGCCCTAAAAAATTTAAATGATGAACTACTAGAATCAAATCTGTACCAGACCACTGTTCCTCGGTATCGATGTCTGGGAATGTGATTGAAAGTTAATTGGTGTATGGTAACTAGCGGTGGAATCCATGATGCGTATTTCGTCCTTTTTTCGGACTTATCAGCTGGATGTACTTGCATTCCCGTGCTAGTCAACATCCATCAATGAACTTCTAGTTATATGCCCAGATATCGTCGAAGCATCTGGACAAGAAGCCAACACATCAGTCTGACACCAAACACTTCGGTTTAGTCAATCGATGGGAAAATATTAAATTAAATTAATAATATGACCCGATGCACAAGAGGTGGCCAGCTGTCGTGGGCCAAATTGTCTAGTGGATAACGCTTCTACGATTGAAAACTATAGACACTGGGTTTGTAACCTTGGCAAATATCAATAGTAATAGTTATAATAATAATAGTGTTGAAGTGAGTTAAGATAGTCTTACTGATAAAGCACAGTTTTAAATGAATTAAGAATCATAATAGTGATGATAATAAAAATAACAATAATAGTAAGAAGAAGAGGTAGAATAATAGTAATAACAAGTAGAGAATAATAAGTAAAACGTATTACCATGGTAGATTCAGAGTCACTACCATCTCCTTTTGTATATAGAGAGCTGGTTTATAAATTCGAATTGCACAAGCCTCTGCAACTGCAAGCATCTTCTTGTTTCTTTGTTTACTGACAACGGTGAATGACTTGACTGCGTCTTACTATTATTGTTATTATTATTATCATTATTATTATTCTTGATTGAGCTAAAACTGTGCTTTATCAGTAAGACTATCTTAACTCACTTCAACACTATTATTATTATTATAAGTATTACTATTGATATGTGCGTCTGTGGTATAGCGGTTAGCACGCTCGCCGACCATGCATATGGTCCGGGGTTCGATCCCCGGCCGGCGCACTCCTTTACCTCACTGAGCCAGAAATAATGCTGGTAAAGAGGAAAGGTTGGGCATGAGGCTAGCAACCCCATCCTGTAAAAAATTAAACACTGCTACAGAAACTTCAAGCCACTAGCTTGGAGCCCTATGTTCCACTGGGAACGTGAAGGAAAAATTATTTATTATTTATTATTATTACTATTGATATTAGTTTGTTTGCAATTCTCGTTATATTCCCTAATGACTAATTGTTTATCTAAGTGATGTAATTGAAGCGTAATGCAATTTGTCTTAATTTTGATTTCTCATACTCTCTCTCTCCCCTTAGCAAATATAGTGGCTTAAATCTAAAATATCCTTAACTACTAATGTTCAATACCAATTCAAAATGATACCGTTTTCAAGATATAAAGTTATCCATAGGTTCAAATGAACAAAAGCTGCCTCAAACTACGGTGTACCGAATTAAGATCGAAGTAGTTCAGTGTAGGAATTTAGGAGTCAATTGGCAGAAGTCATTATTTAAAATAGGTTTCACAGATGTTAGTCTTTATCTGCAAGTGTGTGAAATTACATTTTAATTAAAGATCTTAACTGGAATCACCTCATAAACCTTTACGCTAGACTATTCTAGTCAAGGCGGATGATATACAATATCAGCTGCTACAAAGTCCTAAGTGCTACTTTGTATATTTATATGCCAAGTGGAAACTTCTGCTCACTAGTCTCATATAGTCCAGTTTTCACTGCTGACTGATTTATACTAGCTAAGTTTGTCAAGTGGCTGTCATACTTAGGGATTCGACATAACAGCATACTTAGGTGGAGACAGTAAAAAGCAAGCCTTGTAATTAGGTTTTATGTAATACATTTTCGCCATATCACCTCAAAGATTAAAAATCGTCTGATATCCTGTCCATATTTCGCAAACAACTAAAATGGAGACAAAATCTGACTAAATACTTAACCATTCGGATTCGGCGTTTCTGAAGTCCTGGCGCCCTGGAAGTAGAACTGGATAATCTGAAAGAAATCTTCATGCAAAATGGATACCCACTAAGATTTATTGACAAGAATATCAGACCAAAAGTCCTGGTAGATTTAGCTTACAATTTCCTCAAGAGAGGAAACTCAGTGACTTTGAGAACAACATTCTTCGCAACAACGCAAAGAGAAGTGGTCACCAGTCACCCATCGGTCTACAGAAGCCTTAAAGACAAGATCTTGCATCTGAACGCTTCTGTGTGCATATATCTGTTCAACTGTTGTTGCATAGCCATGTACATTGATCATTCGACGCGTATCCTCTCCAAAGGAGTTCAGAGGCACTATCTCGCAAAAAGTTAGTTGTGGCTCTATAAGAAGTGCAATAATTGAACACTTTGTCAACACTGGTCATTCCAACTCAACAAACGCCTCCTCTTTCAGATTGATCTACAAAGTGAAGGACAACCTACCAAAAGCAATACACTTTCGTCTCCTTTGTATTAATGAAGTCGCAGTCATTCAGGTGGAGAAATCAGAGACCACGCATACACAAGAAAATCATCCATCCACCCACTTCTACTATCATGGTAACAACTATGTTGATTTCTACTAACTTGATTCTTGTGTGCTAGTATTTCTCTAACTCCTTATAACTTTTTTTTCTCTAGAACTCTTACATAATTCCATATTTTCCTTTGTTTAACTCATTAAACTATTCATCTTATTACGTGACTACAATACACTTATTCAGCTTCGCCTATTTACTGGCTAACATTAACACAATTATGTCTTTGACAACTTATCACCACACTGTCCTCTTACTAATCTTCACGATCCACCCACCCCTAGTTACAGTTTGATTATTCATCATATTTTTTGAGATATTTTGATGACGTAAACAAGAACCCTAACTAATTTTTATTCTTATTGGGCAAACCTAATGCTCACACATATAAAAAGAAATAAGTATACAGATAAATACGATTGCACATCTAAGTGTGAATAAATTGATCGCCAAAAAGAGACCCTTCGCTGAACACTACGTGTTTTGTTTTCGTAGAAGTACAGCGGTAGAGTACTTGCCGACCAAGCAGGTGGCTCGGAGTTCAACTTCCGGCCATTGACGCACAAGTTTACCTCACTAGGCCAGTAATAAGATTGGTAAGGATGGAAGGTTGGGCATAAGGCTAGTAACCCAATCCTGTAAAAATCGCCGCTGCTACCGAAACTTCAAGTTGGCTCTAGCTTGGAGCCCCCCTATGTTCCACTTGGAATGCACAGGAATTTCTGTGGAATAACTTTCGAAAAACATTACTATAAAAATGTATTTATTGTCAATAATCAGTCAACTTCTACAGATATAATTTCTTCCGTTTACATAACTTTGTTGAAACAACCCCCACTCCATATTATTTAATTGATTTTCAACCTCAGGCGCACAATAGTCTAATTCCGCGTGAACTATGAAGACATTCATGATACTATAGTCAGCCAATGGTCCTAGAGAATGGATGGATTTAATATGAATAGCGTGAGAAAACGACCAGATACCTTTGAAAAATCAACAATAAGTCAAGTTTGAGTAAAGTTCTTGGGTAATTTACCATCAAATACATTTTGCGTTATATAACAAGAGGAGTTTTACAAGCGTTAACACTTTGTATGTGGATATTGATTCGTATCGTTGACTGAACGATAACACTTTAGTTTAAATTGAACAAATACTTCTGGTTCCATAATAGTTAGTTTATTAGATGTATCACACAGTGAAACTTGAGTTTGATAGTTGTTTTCCTTGTTCTCTCCTATGTGTTTTTGTTGAGGTAGTAGAACTTTCCAGGTGTTTTAATGAACAGGTATCGAATCATTCTTATCACACGTATTTTCATTCAGTCTCTCTCCACCCAGCTGTTACTGTCATCCTATCCCATCCAGCCTATTGTATGGTTGTGTGTAATTGCATGTAGTGCCATCTACGGCTGGACTATTCTCCAGATTTCTTATCTTATTCGAGTCAACCAATCTAGATTTTAATGCTAGGTTCGTATTTTCGGCTAATCTGACTGCCCCTGTTCTACTAGTTTTACCAATGAATTTCACCTGACAATGATTGCAGGCGGGGTATTAGATAAACTAAATTGTTTGATTCATTGGCTCCACAGGATTCTTTTTTTGCATAAGTTGCTCGATTTCATATCGGATATGTTGCAACGTTTTAACATTTCTGTGGATCTCTTCTTTTATGCATAATTTTTGTAGACTTTCTATTCTGCTTCTAACTCTGACCGTCGGAACTTTACCCGGTAGACGTAGGTATTTATGAATGATTTCATTTTTCAAGCATCGAATATTGAAAATACGATGATTTTCATATCTTGCTTCAGTTTGGGAAGGTTGAATGAGTTTATTGATAAGTCTTCATAAAGGAAAACCATAAGACCATAAGGATCCTGTGCTGCCTTTAAATCAAAACAATTTAGTTTATCTGTCACCCTGCTTTTAATGGTTTTCAGGTCAAATACATTGGTAAAACTAGTAGAACAGGGGCAGTCAGACTAGCCAGGCAGCATGAAAACCTAGCACCAAAATCTAGATTGGTCGATTCGATTAAGATAAGAAATCTGGAGAATAGTCCAGCTGTAGATAGCACTACATGCAATTACACACAACCATACAATAGGCTGAATGGGATAGGATGACAGTTTTAAAATCCAATGTAACAGCTGGTTGGAGAGACTGATAAGAGGAGCTTTGTTTATCGAATCAACTGAATGAAAATGCGTGTAATGGGAATGATTCCACACCACTCCTCCCAGACATCTGGAAAGTTCTAATACCCCAACAACGACAAACAGGAAAGAACAAAGAAAACAACTATGAAACTGAAGTTTCAAAGTCGTGTGATTATAACTGATATGATTGTGAGCAATATTAAATCGTGTTCAAAACCTTGTCATCCAGTAAACAGCAAAACTGTCTCACTGTGTGATATATCCACTAAACAGATTAACATGGAATTACTTACTACCACAGTGCCCAAGTTTTGCACGTATAAAAGAAAAGGTGTTCAGTGAAGAGTTACTCTTTTCGGCGATATCATTCTCAAGCTGTACAAATCGCAAATTTATAGTAATTTGTCTTGGCAACAAAAGGAGTATTTCCAAAGATGTGTTAATGCAATTGTTAATTTTTGACAAACAAACTACGTAATTTAGAAGGCGTTGATCGATTAGAAACTAAAATAAAGTTACAAAAGTAGGTTGGGTGACGTAATCTAATTGATAGGGTTCAATAAAAAAATGAATGAGAGTCAAGTTAATAATCTGAGTAGAATTCACTTAAAAATAAACGAAAATCGAGTAAGTAACAGTCGTCATGAGCGTAGAGATTTAATAGAGGGTGGGGGTAGAAAATAATGCAATTAAGAAATAGACAAACAAAGAAGAAAGAGGTCAGACAAAATTACGTATTTGGTGTTAAGATAGATCAGGACCATTGTGGATTTGGTGACTGAATAAACTTCTTTTGTATGCAGAGTTCAGGATTCAATATGTGAGTGCCATTGCTTCTGCAGTTTGAAGAAGTTTAATTCGTACTCTTTTGGCAAGATTCCCACGTATTGTGTAGATAACTGAGAAGTTGTTTTGTGGGTTTGCTTGGTGTCCGGATTCGATCAAGTGTTCTAGGATAGAGCTGTGGCGGGGAAATCTTCTTTCTCCTTTATAAAACCATGAAGGTAAGTGTTCGCTGATTCGTTTGGATAGTTTGCATATTGAATCCTGAACTCTGCATACAAAAGAAGTTTGTCCAGTCACTAAATCTACAATGGTCCTGATCTATCTTAACACCAAATACGTAATTTTGTCTGACCTCTTTCTTCTTTGTTTGTCTATTTCTTCCTTGCATTACTTTCTACCCCCACTCTCTATTAAATCTCTACGCTCATGACGACTGTTACTTACTCGATTTTCGTTTATTTTTAAGTGAATTCTACTCAGATTATTAACTTGACTCTCATTCATTTTTTCATTGAACCCTATCAATTAGATTACGTCACCCAACCTACTTTTGTAACTTTATTTTAGTTTCTAATCGATCAACGCCTTCTAAATTACGTAGTTTGTTTGTCAAAAATTAACAATTGCATTAACACATCTTTGGAAATACTCCTTTTGTTGCCAAGACAAATTACTATAAATTTGCGATTTGTACAGCTTGAGAATGATATCGCCGAAAAGAGTAACTCTTCACTGAACACCTTTTCTTTTGCACATATATTGATATAGACTACTAGTTTCCACAATTACAACAGTTAAAGTATGATGCAAACTAGAATACCAGAAACCGGCGTTCAAAAACAAACAATGAAATAAAATTAAAAATAACATGATTATCGAAATCACATGACTGAAGTCTGAGTTAATGTGCTTAAAAAATGGAATCGCCTATCATTCACCTTTCAATCACATTAGAAATTTGGATTCCAGCTATTGAAAAACAATCTTCCACTGGTATACATGTAAAATCTACTCTACACGCTACTCATGTTGTTAAACTCAATGAAACCTCATCAAAATGCGTAATTCCTTTCAAAAAAGTTGCATATTTGTTACATTTAAGCAAAGTTGGCTGATCTGATCTAGTACTCAACATTTTTTTCTCTTTCCATTTTCTGTGAAATGATTGATTTTTGGCAAGTGAATTAAAGTATGTTAAATTTTATTCTTATCATTCTATGTTACAAATGTTGGAGGGCGTACACAGTTGAAGAAGATCGATGAGATAAATCGGCTATTTATTATTTATTTATTTATTCGTGTAAGTTCCCAGTGGAATATAGGGGGCTTCAAGCTAGAAGCTTGAAGTTTCTGCAGCACTGGTGACTGTTTTTTACGGGATTGGGTTGCTACCTTCATACCTAGCCTACCCTCTTTATGAGTCTTGTTACTAGCTTGGCGGAGAAGAAAAGTGCGTCGGTTAGAGACTGGACCCTAGACCACGTGAGATGTTGTTGGCGAGAATTATACCGCTGTGTGATCAACGCGATGATATAAAGTGCATCCATGTTAATCTAATCCAGTATTTGTCTTAGCTGTGTTTTATCTCAGAAGAGTTATATATTTCTTTAAATCGTTTTGAATACACATCAATACAATACCGGGAGAAAACAGAAAAAGTCTAATGTCTTTCTCACTTGCCTTCATTTATTCAACATGCAATATACCAATTTTACTGACAGAATTCAGAATGCACTAAAAAAGGACTGGATACACGATACTAGTTACTAAACAGTGTCCAATCG
The DNA here is from genome assembly GCA_944472135.2 of Trichobilharzia regenti. Lineage (NCBI taxonomy): Eukaryota > Metazoa > Platyhelminthes > Trematoda > Strigeidida > Schistosomatidae > Trichobilharzia > Trichobilharzia regenti. Next base: position 14,730,552 of record OX235262.1, read on the forward strand.
AAGTGTCGAATACGCTCAGTCCTACAGAAAGTCAATCACAAGGCCAGATAGCTTAGTCATAATATCTCTGACTGCATCAGTGGATGGCGACGCGGGAATGTATATAAGTTCCTTCAAGGTGACTACATATCTGTAATGCTGACTCACTGATGAATGCGAAGAAGCACGAAGCCTAGGTCGAGGTCTTCCTTTGGCTGATGGCCTTCAGACGTCTAATATCAACAATTCACAGTGCACTGTAATGGATAGCCACCTAGAATGGGCGCAACATTGTGAAACACGACTGGCAGAATTCAGTCTTCATCAAAACAAAGGACTAGACACATGATAGTAAAAAACGAATCAGTATCAGTATTGCAACTCTACGCATAATCATCGAACAAAGCATGGAATGGCAATCAAACCTCTACTTCAACTTTATAGACTTCGAGAAGGCCTTCGACAGCGTTGACCGCGAAGTAGTTTGAAAACTACTCGAGTACTACGGCGTACCACAAATATTCATCAACCTTATCCAACAGCTGTACGACAACGGCACATGTCAAGTGATGCACAACGGAAAACTCAGTGAGCCGTTTGGAGTAAACACAGGAGTCAGACAAGGGTGCTTATTATCACCAATGGTATTCCTAATTGTCGTGGACTGACTGGATTACGCATCAGACAGTGAGTGGGAAACGAGAAGACAGTGATTGATATCCTGGACCGACGTGAAGAACCTAAAAGATCTGGATTTCGCGAGTGGATGATTTATGTTTGATGTCACACAAAATCGAAGACTTACAAGTGAAAAGCGACAAACTGGTCGAAGAAGCAGATGGCGAAGACAGGACTCCAGGTGAACATAGACAAGATGGAGGTTATGAAAACAACCAACCAGCCAACAACAACAGCAACATCCAGCGGCAATCACCATCAACGGGGGGATTTCAAGGAGGTTACTTCATTCATTCACTTATCTAGGGAGCATTGTCCCAATTACATGAGGAGGAACGGACGGGGACGTCAAATTGAGAACCGAATCGGGAAGGCGAGAAACACATTCATCAATCTGAAACCAATCTGGAAATCTTCGTCACTCATCGACAACAAAATTCGGTCGGATTTTCAATACAAACAACGTCAAGTCAGTCACTTCTTCTATACGGATCAGAAACTTGGGGAGTGGGTCACATAGAATATTTTCAACAGGCTATTGCAGACCTTCATCAACAACTAACTGTCTTCGCTCCGTGCTGAAGATCAGATGGCCGGGCCGGAAAGAATCACCAACAAGAAACTATGCGAACAAACAAAACAAGAAGCACTCACCAACCAACAAATATGCACGAGAAAGTGGAGATGAATTGGACACTCACTGAGGAGGCCGGGCCGCTGGGTGACATCGCGTGCGCGTCAGGCCATTGCTCGAGTGGAACCAGGCCGAAAGGGAAGCGGTGAGTGGGTCGTCAGTGGGAGGGTGACATGGAGGAGATCGTGTGAAGAGGAGTTGAAACAGTATGAACTAACATGGATGCAGGTGAAAAGTACAGCAGAAAACAGAAGCAAGTGGGGACGTGCAGCTGAAGCCCTATATTCCACTAGGAACCCAAGAGAACAATAATAATAACAACAATCAGTATCAATCAACAGAAATTGGTGAAAATGTGATTAAATCTTTGCGCTAGCTGTTAATAATTCCTAGATGACTGCTAACGGTGGAGTTCATGACAGTTATTTTTAACTGAACAGCATCATTTAGCGGAGTTCAGATACATCAATACTTCAAAATATTGTTTTCTGGATACCAATAGTAGCAGTCACTTATGTGGTTGCGTAAAAGTGAAATCTGCTAACATACTCGTATTCCAACACGACAAATAAAGTGGAAATGACAAGTTATAATTACCCGTTTTATTGACGATAATAATTTCATTGTCAAAATCATACAGCATAGATGCCTTGAGATACAGGTCGTATAGCTATCTATCCTACTTTGCTTTCCAAAAGTTCCCTTGACAATACAGGGACGCTAAAAGTGATATAACTGTACTCATTTCAAACATTTACAACTTATCTATTATAACACGTTTGAAATATTTTTTACTTTTTGTTAACACATATTCAAGAAAATATTTTATGCATGAAATAGACAGATGGTGTAGCAGTGGAATGGATCACCAATATCCCATATCGTAGCAGGTATCCTCATGGACAACTGGAAAAATACTGCTCTAAATACATTTAATCCTACTCCAAAGATAATATGGTGTAGATATGTGGATGACACTTTCACAGTGTTAAAAAGAGAACATCTCTCTCTCCCTCTCTAGCTTCTTGATGCATATAAACTCACTAGTAGAAGGAATAAAATTCATATTTGAATCAGTAAATGAACAAGGAGAATTTGCCATGATGTTGGATTGTAAAATAAAACGAATAGAAGAAGGTAAACTTAAACACTAGCGTTTATAAAAAGCCAACAGATTCTGCAGACTTCGTTAATTCATATCATTCGTTAACTGTGAAGGCAGGCCTAGTTAAGTGTCTAATAAACCGAGCAATAACACTATGCAGTACATCAGAAAACCTAAACGATGAAATGAAACGGAGAGAAGAAAAGGAAGCGTTGGTGTCAAATAATTATCTATCCTTTACCTCACTGAGCCAGAAATAATGCTGGTAAAGAGGAAAGGTTGGGCATGAGGCTGGCAACCCCATCCTGTAAAAATTAAACACTGCTACAGAAACTTCAAGCCACTAGCTTGGAGCCCTATGTTCCACTGGGAACGTGAAGGAAAAATTATTATTATTTATTATCAGACAAGTTGAAAAGTAAAATAAAAATAATGGTGAAAGTAATAATGATAACATAAATAAGAGAGAATATAAGTCATTCACTGTTATACCATATAGGAAGGAGGCATCTGAGGCCCTACATAGGATTTTTAATAAAGTGGGAATCAGGGTGGCATTGAAACCTTCATATGTATCCACATATATATATTTATGTGTGTGTGTATGTTGGTCTCTCTTTCTGTTTGCTCTCTTAGTCTGTGACCATTTCACTTGTGTGAACTTGTCTCCTTTAATAATGTGTATTCTCCTTATATTATATTATATATAATATGAGTGTTTGTTGACAGTCCGTAGCTTGGTGACATATATCCATATTATATGTGGGGTTGTTGACATGTCTGCTATATTCGCTATGTATATTTGGATCGACACTCCACTATAATTAGCCATTCATGTTAAGACTGCCTAATGATTTGTTCCCACGCTTGTCTGGAACATTCATATATATTTCGCATTCACAATCTTGTGACTTACTTACTTACTTTGGTGTGAGACCATTTATTTCGTCTCCTTGTGTTTGGACAATAGAAGTATCATTGCAACCTAGTGGTCTTCTGATTTCCGCCTTCTCGCGTCAGGACTATTAGTTTCTCGACCAGTCCATAACAATAATTTAGCGACGAGTACATAACAATTTGGCGACGGGGAAACTAGTACATAACAAACCTACAAACTCACTCAGGTAAGACAAGCTCTGTAGGTTGACCCAATTAAACAAAATAATATAATTTACAAAATGCCCTGCAATGACTGTAAGTTATTGTCAACTACGTGGATGAAACTAGTAGATCCAACAGGAGGAGGGTGTTTATCAGAATATAAGAAATCAACTAAATCTAGAATGATTGATCCCACCGGCGAGGATAAGTAATTTAGAAAAGAATTCAGCTGTACCACTGCATGCATTAACAGACAATGACACAATAGGATGGGAGGGACAGAGTTAGCTAGGTGGAGTGAGAGGTTGATTACTGAATCCTGCCTGGTTCGACGAGTCTACATTCAACACGCACAATAGAAGTGACTCAGTGCAAATAGCAGAGAGATATGGAAGATATTATTGCCACCAGTCAAATCAGAGGAGGATAATATAAATAATGTTCAGAGGTATGTATTCAATTCACATTATTTACTAATTTGTACAATAAAAACATCTTATTTCCCATTTTATTATATTTTATTGGTAACACTTATACTATTTATTTTTTTAAAATTTTGGTTATAGCTTGATTTCATGCAGTATTTTTTTTGTACAAGTATGAAATTTTCAGCATGTGATATCGGTAGCCTAAATTTTGCAGGTCGACCAGTAATATTAGTTGCGCGTTCGCAGGGAATCGGACCCCGGACCATTTGCATGCTCGGCGAGAATCCTAACCGATGTGCCACCGAATGTACTTCATCTTACATTGATTTTATTCAAATGTCTAATCCTCAATTTTTACTCATGTATATAAATGAAGGAAGAAAATTATGTGAGTTACTTGATATGATGATTATGAGCAGTAACAAACTGTGCTTGTAACCTGGTCATCAGTAATTATAACTTACTGTACAACACTGTGTGATTCTATCAAAATAAAATTTTATCCATAATGGAGTTACACTCTACCACAATGCCAAGGTTTTAAAGTAATATGAAAGTTTTGAAGTTTCTATTAGTAATATTGATAATAGTTTTATTTAAATATTTTTACTTTATTCTTTTGGTTCCGAGTGGAATATAGGGAGCTTGAAGCTTAGTGGCTCTGAAGTTTTGGTAGCAGTGGGTTTTTAAAAAGTATTTTACTGGACAGAGTTGCTAGTCTCACTCCCAACCTTCCCTCTTCACCGACCTTACTACCGGTTTAGCGATGTGTGCAAATGCATCGGCTGGGTGGTGCGGGTGGGGGTGGGGAATCAAACCCCAGACCACATGAGGCGTTGTCGGCGGACCTTCTACCGTGAAACCATCTACGCATACTGATAATACAATACACATTCAAATAAATAAAAATAAAACAACGCAACCACTTACCGATTATTCTCTTCCAAGCAAATCAGATTAAATTCATACAATTCACTGGTTGTAGGAATATTCTCAGTGTTGTCTTTCGATTTCTTTTTCTCTTTTCTCCCTTTATGCCGCTTTCGGTGTCTTGGCGTCGCTTGTAAACCATCCTCTGTATTCATAACTGGTTTCAAATTTTAGAAAAACAAAAACTTCAATTAATTCTAAAGTGATCGTTCATTCATGCATTCATTCGTGGTGCATTCATGCATTCCAGGTAGTAGAACAAAGCATCTCTCGATTTTTATCTTTAAAATGTTCTTTTCCTTCTATCTTGTTGTTATTATTATTTTTTATAAGACAAAAATCACTAAAAGATTAATAACTCATCTGTTATGAGTATCATTTCATTGAAAATATTATCTCAGTGAAGTGGAATTTTTAACCAATCGAATGAGGCTATAATCATTTATCATTTCAGAGTAATTACCTTGAAAGTACAACCATATGTATATATATATAGTCATAAATTCATCATTCTTCAAATATTCTTCTAAGAGTGCAAACTGACAAAAACTATTATACCCAATGAGCACTTTTATTATATATATATATATATATATATATATATATATATATGCAAACACTCCATTTAAGACAAAAACAAGTTGTACGTCTTCATTAATTACACCATTGAATAACGTATTTTTTTTAAGCGTTGATATTAAATAGTTTAAAGCTTTTGGCAGGTAGGCTTGCATCTAGGTTGCTGTATTGGGCAAAGTTAAACTCTGAGCACCACTAACTACCAATCAGTTTACGACCTTCAGCCGACCAATGACATGAAAGAGAAATTTTCGATTAACGAAAACGTATATTTATGGGGGAAAAAAGTGTAAAAACTACATAAAACTGTTACATAGGGTATTTTTCTCTAACATATCACAGAAACTTGTGCACTGTGGTATAGTGTAATTCCATTATGGGTAAATTTTGTTTTGATAAAGTCTCACAGCGTTATACAGTAAACATTACTGTATAACGCTGTGAGACTTTATCAAAACAAAATTTACCCATAATGAAATATCACAGAAACTTTTCCCAGTTTAGCATAGGAGTGTCAACAGAAATGCTGCACCATATTCTGTACATATATTCATCCAAATGGCTACAAATGCGATCCATTTGAGATCCATTTATAGCCTTAATCCTATCTTACAGTCTTCCCTAAAATCCTTCTATAGAATTTATGTGTGTCCTTGTAATTGGATCCACAAAATTACTGGAATGGTTCACTCTGTGGTGAATATATTCAAGAGATGATAGCGAGTTATAACCTTTTCATTCATCAGTATGCACTATAGCTCCCGATTTCACCAGTCGAGTAGACTTTCTATCTTCTATTCTCTCCACGAATCTTTTCCGCAGGGAGGTGTCATATAAAACGATCACCTAAACATTATTGGCTCGCTCACGACCACGGTTATATTTTTTCTTCAATAAGGCCGTTTCGTCCACGTGTGAGACGACACCTTTTTCGCCTAACAACGAAGTAATTACCTCCATTTTCCATGGAGGGATGTCTCTGCAGTGCTGGTACCATTGAACTGTTGGTACGAGGCTATCTTCGGTTTCTAGAAACTGCGCCTCTCACAGACTGTTTTAAAACCCGGTAGTTACAAATATACAAAATCCGGTTTAAGGAGAGATGCGACCTAGCAAAAAATGTCCCTAAGAAATATTAAAGTTATCAGCTTACTTCCCCTGATACTCACTTTTCTCAGACAATTTACACAACTATGAATATATCCATCAATCGACCTGCTAAAGATTTTTAGACTTGTGACACCAACATATGAACACATCCTGTCATTCCTAAGCAACCCCAAATCCAGGCAATACTGCAAAAGCTTATCCTCCTCGAGCTGCAAGCGTAAGTTCGTTAGAGCACGCATTTGAAACGAATCATTCATGTACATGAACTTCATTGGACCATTCGAGGTCATTTGCTGATTAGTGGTTATTGGTGCTTAAAGTTTAACTTGGCCCTGTGTTGGTCAACACTCATCGGTAAGGCGTGTCTGCAAATACTATGCTGTGTATGCCGTTCAGGATGACCACGACAGTTTTATAATTCAACCAGGTAACTGAGAGGATAAAGCATTACCTAAAGAATTCTCTTGAAGTGAAAGTACTCTTCGTATTTATCAAAATTCTAGTGTGTATGTTAACTTTATCCATTTTACTAGATTGTCTGGTGACGCTGATTAGATGTCATTCATCTTCCAATGAATAAGATTCTTTAATTTTTTCATTGTTCAGGGTTCTTAGATGTAGCTGTAGGTTTGTAGCTAAGTTGGATGATTTTGATGTAGTTGTGTTCTTTGAGCTGGATGATTTACTTGTGAAACATTCATTGCCCTACTACTAGGCTACATCTTCAGTGCATACTTCAGTTTAATTGGTGAGTGATGACTAGCAGTGGAATCCAGGATGCGCATTTCGTCCTATTTGGGACTCGTCAGCTGGATGTGCTTGTATGTGACCAGACATCGTCGAAGCATCTGCACAAAAAGCTGACAGATATGTCAACCTGAGCACTTTGGTCCGGGAAAATTTGAAATTGAATGAAATAATTAATATGACCGGTTGCACAAGAGGCGGTCAGCTCTCGTGGGCGAAATTGTCTAGTGGATAAAGCTTCGACCTTTGAAACTATGGCCACTGGGTTGAAGTCTTGGTGGGAACATCATCACTGACTCACTGGGAAATTCAGGTATATTCAACTGACGCGAGTCCCAAAAAGGACGAAATGCGCGTCCTGGATTCTGCTTCTAGTGACCATCTACCAGTTAAATTCTAATTACATGCCCAGATAACTTCGAAGCATCTGCACAAGAAGCCGAAAGACATGTCAACCTGAGACCGAGCACTTTGGTCCAATCAATCGATGGGAAAATCTAAAATTCACTTACATACTTCAGTTTGTTGGAGTGCACCTTTAAATTTCTCCACGAGTCCATTAGTCACCCCTCCTGGTAACCTCTAACAGATTAGTTGTTTATCTCTGTTTTACACCCTCTAGTCTACGTGTATTAGCATTGGTCGTTTCCTTGATTTAAAGTTTCAAGTTTTGTGTATTAGATTTTCCGTTTATGAGATGGTAAATTTTATCTATGTCAATGTGCTTGTTGATTGCCGATTCAATGGGATACCAGGCTTCGAAAAATTCCATGGTGTGCTTGGTGTTTCCTTTGCTTAATATTTGAATGTTGTCCCAGTCAGATTGATATCCATGGTTGTCTGCATGCAGTGATATGATGGAGTGGATATCATCCTGACACCTAGCTTATGTACATACATGCGAAGACAAAGATGGAATCGAGAAAGAGAAATCTTATTTATTCCTTATGCTCCAGAATTCGTAAAATCTGCTCTGCAGAGACAATCGATAGGGAACTAGATAACCTTAGATCAAATCTCCTTAACAATGGTTATTCTACAAGGTTCATTGAACGTAACATCAAGAAAGAATCCACCCCTAAACAAATCACAGTTCCAAAGAAAAAACTGTTTATGAGTCTGGCATTCAAAGGTGACACCATTTTGGAATTGATTAAATATCATCTATCTTAATGTGTTAAACGCACTTTTCCTGCAGCTGACTTGCAACTAATTTTTATTAGCCGAAATATGATTAGACAATGCGTCAAGGATAGATTACCGCCTTTGTCCACATCTATGTGCATTTACTCTTTTACCTGCTCTTGTGGAGCTGTTTATATTTAAACTGTGCGTCGGTGGCACAGTGGTTAGGACTCTCGCCGACCATGCACATGGTCCGGGGTTCGAGCCAACGCCAACGCACACCTGATATCTATGGTCGGCCTGCGAATTTCGGGCTACCGATATCCACACTTGTCCCAAAAATACGGTGTGGAATCAAGCTGTAATCAAAACTTTAAAAAAAAACTAAAATACATTGGACGTTGTAAGCGTAATCTCCGAAAACAGGCAGCTGAACACTATCTGGTTTGGTTCATGAAAGGCGAAAGTAGAACTGCGAAGTCGTCTATTTGTGATCACCTGTTAGAGTCTGGTTATTTAGCCCCACGTGATTCATCTTTCAAAGTTATCTTCATGGCAAAATCGAATCGATCAAAAAGTTTACGTTTTCTTCACTTATGCATAGCCGAAGCTTTAGCTATACGTGAACAGAAACCTAAATTATGTGTTCAAAAACGTTTTGTCAAACCCCTTTCTTCACCTTGGTCATAGTAATGTTCTTTCTAGTTTTTATTTTATTTTACCACTTGAATTCATTCCACTTCACTTCACATCTTCATTCTTATCGTAATCGTACTCCTAATTTTCAAAATTTTTAGACAACACTTGACATTTTTGTTATAGAATAATCTTTCATATGTTTGTAATTTATCCACTTCAACTCTACCCCTTATAACTTTTATCACATATATACGTACATTGACTGAGCAATTATTTAGTGCCACTTAATAACCTTTTTCTGTAATATAAATACGACTGTACAGCTTGAAAATGAAGTCATTGAAAAGAAATTTCTTCCCTGAACAAGAAACTGTGTTTTTACTTATGAATAAATGTGTATTTTTCGTGATTTAACCAATGTACTCTTTTTTTTCAATCTTTGCAACTATTTTGCAGATGATGTTGGTTTTAGTTTCTTTGGCTGTTTAGTCTTTTGATTGACACAGAGCCATCTGAGTGAAGTGATTTTATTGGTTTGTGTGAGACATCAACTCTTAAAGGTTTCAAGAGTCTGGCAGTCATTTCTGAGATGTCCTTTATATATGGTAGGGCGATTTTCTTTGTGCTTTCCTTGGTTGCCTTTGCTTTGGTAGGTTGGCTTGGGGATATATATCTCTTGATGAAATTCCGTGGATATCCATTCTTTTGGAAGACGTCCATGAGATACTTTTCTTCAATTTTCCTTAAGGTGGGAGTGCTGCAGTGAGTCCTTGCTCTCATGAATAGTATTTGTATGCAATTTCTTTTGAGTGCTATTTGATTGTTGCTGTTGTAATTCAAGATTTGGTCTGTGTAAGCTGATTTTTTATAGACTTCGGTTTCTAATTCCCCTGTGGTTGTTCGCTTGACTAAGATGTCCAAAAATAAGATTTTATTCTCGAATTCCTCTTCTCTTGTGAATTTGATGTTGTTGAAGACGTTGTTTATTAAGTCGTGAGTTTTATTCAACTCGTTTCCTGTGATTATTACAAGTGTTTGGTTTATGTAGCGTATCCAAATTTTGGGTTTGATCTTTGCTAGGATTATGTTTTCAAACCTTTGCATCACTGCTTGTACAATCAAACCTAATATTGATGATCCCATAGGTGTTCCTTTGACCTGTTCAAATATTTGGCCGCTGAACTGTAAATATGATGTCAGACATAGGTTTATGCATTCCATTTAACTTGTGTATTGCATTTCGAGTGGTACAGGTGATGGGAGGCAACAAAAGCTTCACAAGTAAAACATCCAGCTCAGTGGACACAACTACATCAAAATTCTGAGATCCCATTTATAATTAGGAGTTTAGTTTAGACTTTTCTTTGTTATCTAGCATCATTTATCATCATTATTTCTTTTAGAAAGAAGAGAACACGAAGTTCAGAAAAAAGACATATTTTCGGTGATTTCATTTTCAAAAGCTGTACAATCGCATTTAAATACATAATTTTACAGGGATACAATTCTTATTTGATTCTACGTAATTATGATGGCGAATAAAGGGTGATAATAATTTTCAACTGGATATGGTTTACGAGAGGCTTAGAAACAAAATTACACAGAATTAGAACGGATAACAAGTGTGCAAAAATCAGCATGGTAACAAAACTGAAATAACAATTTTCAATTTGAGATGGGAGCTACGAGATGCCAAAATAGATTATAAGAGCCTTAAAAATTATACAGGGTTACAACGAATTACAGCTGTATAGAAAATGAGTATGAAAACAAAATTGAAATAGTAATTTTCAGCTTGAGATGGGAGTTAAGAGGTGAGAATATAGATTATTTCTTCTTATTATTATTATTTCTTTTCCCTACTTTTGAAGATTCTTAGAAAATTAAAAGTGATGACTGTCTTCAACTAAATCGCAGATATTGATCGTCTGATATAAAATTGAGTAATCTTAAAGATAAAAGACGGCAAAGGGCACTTAGAAACATTCCAGACTATCGCCTGCACTTAATTAGAACAATAATAACTTTAAAAAGTAAAGTACACAATGGTTCATACTGGTGGCTCCTTGAGGAGTAATCTCCCTGTCTGTTTTCAATGTAAAACTTTGTACCGATGTGCAGCAATTCAAGTCGCCACACTCCATATAGCACACAAAGCAAGAGAAGAAAGTAGAAGAAATACAAGATAGAGACAAAAAGAATAGTAATATTGGAGAATAATATGGTTTCATTGGGTATTATAAGTCACAAGTAGTGGCTACATCTGCATCATCCATTGTGAACGATATTCAGCAATATAAACGATTGTATCCGGCGATTGGTTTTTATCATCCCGAGGACCCCAACCAGTCAGTCAGTCTACACCTTCTTACGTGACTGGCTGGCTTTAACAAACTGTTGTAGATTTCATTGACTGATGAGGAGATGTTTTGGTTTGACCACCGCTAGCTCTTTTCCAGCCTGACCCTATGTCGCACAAGATTGCCCTTTGTCGAGGAAGGCGATGACTAGGCATTGGTGCGTAACACATGTCCTAACCGTCTCAGTCTTTGTAACTTCACAACTTCGTCGATTGATTTCCCCTGTTTACCATGAAACTCGACCAATGGCTAACCTCAATATTGTCCACCCTATTACACCACTCTATACGGGAGATAGAATGCAGATACCTATGATCAAAGACAGCTAATCTTTTCATGTCTTCCATTTTCAATGACCATGTCTCACCGACAGCCATAAAGGAGGGCAGAGTGAACTGTGTCTGAGCGGTACACAATTCCTTTGATGGAAAGCAAGTCAATCGAATATCTAGTCTACTACAGAGATAGTGTAAATTAGCATATGCTTAACGAGCCTTCTGTATCCGTGCTGAGATTTCGTCAGCGATCAACCCATTAAAGCTGACTGACGCAACTTTCCACTAAATAAGTGAAGTGGTAAACGTGCTGCACTAACCACGTCACTCCCGATTTCTAAATGTAATGTCAATATAATCCAGTCCTGTAGCGTCATTTTACATTTGATGGGGAGCGAATCGCATGCCAAGCTTTCGAAGATAGCTGCTTCTCACTGTTTTCAGAAGACTCTGCTGTATTTTGTCAGCGTCTTTACCTAGGAGGAAGGACTATATCATCTGCATATACCCTGTTAACAAGTCCACCCCTGAGTCACTAAAGTGAGTTAAGGTTAATTCCATTAGTACATTGAATAGAAATGGGGATAATAGGCATCCTTGACGGACATCACTAGTTGTCACCAGTTCAAATGACAACTTCTTGTAAGTTCTCACCTGAGTGATTGCATGAGTTCTAGTAGAGTGCCTTGATCAGTGCACTGTATTTTCTTAACGTTCCCTTTACAGCCGAGCATTGCCATAATACCTCTCGGTCGACAGAATCAAATGCCACCCTCAGGGAAGTCAGGAAATATAACGATTGTTGGACGCTGCTGGTAAGTACGCCTATGTTCCAGAATCTGTCTCAGGGTAAACATATGATCAATACATCCTCTTCCCGGTCTAAACGAGGAGTAATTAGTGTCATGTGTGAATGCCAGCTGAATCTTACCGGTCAGCTTCTCAGTGTAGGCATCAGTCAAAGACATCCACTGTCATGATACACTTTAAATTGATGTTCGGTGGTTAAAGACAATCACCAGGAGACCCTAGTATTAAGTTCCATGTTTACTGGTATTAGTCGGATGTCACTTTAAAGACTCAAATCTAAGTCACCCATTGTTCCAGTCTGAGAGGTTGTCACAGTTCCAAATGAATTAGTTGACCAACAAAAATCATATATTAAAAACTTCTCTTCAGTAGACATTCAAAATCAGATGAAAGATTGTATCCAAGACCACTTGATATCTTTTTAGGCTACTGTATTTAAGTTTTTTTTAGTAAGTTTTCAGTTTTTTCAATACTTTCTCCAACAAATGAATATCCATGATGGCAGATAATTTTTTGATCCATGAATTCTTCAATAAATGTTTCAACTAAGTACTCGAAACACTTAATTGACAGAAAAATAGTGTTCCCCAGAGGGACATGCAGCACTCACAGCACTGTACGCCATCACTTGACACTATTGATGATTATACTTTATTAAGTCAGGTGGAGACATTAATATGACATACACATACACGTATGCATATATACTTCTTCGAGAAACTATACTACTAATAATAATACTACTGAATAATCGTCATGTGTTCTAAGCTATTTGGTTTATTTTAATGGTAATTGTGTGTGTGTGTGTGTGTGTGGTAGATAAAATGAATTACTATTAGTTTTACAATAATGCAGGACTGTTAATCTCATATGTATATCTATATCACGGTGATGGCGTGTTATTGATAAATTATCAGTATGAATTGTTGTTAAACCGATGACTTATTTTTTAGAAAGACAATAATAATTAAATAAGCTAATTAAATTATGTGCAGTTTTTCAAATATGCTTTTACAGCTATTCGCAATTAATAGTGTTCTCTGAGCTAGTTGGTTTAGTTGCGGAGATTTCGTCGTCCACCATCTGGACAACATCCCCTTTCAGCGCAATATTTAGCACAATAGGATTAAAAAATACCACCATTTGATTAGGTTTCAAAAAGTAAAGGTTGAACAGACTCTTACCCCAGAACATCTGTCAACATTGAATACTGCCATTAAAATATTAAGTGAACGACACAAGAAAAAACGAAAACGAGTTGTCCTCAGAGAAGAACTAGCTAAGATATCCAAACAAACCTCTGAAGAAACTCCAACTGATTGCGTAATAAATCTATCGAAACAACCATTATCGAAAACCGAAGAAAACCCGGGAAATTTAGAAACACAAGTATATAGAAGATTAAAGCACACAAATCAAATACTCAACTATACTAGCAACAATCGAATTACTCACTGACAAACGAAACTGTGTGCAGACATTGTTTAAAAGAGTTCAAACAGATTGTAGCACTCCAGAGTTGGAAAGAATGGAAGAAAAATACCTACAAACGGTCTTCAAAAAGAGGAATGCATATCCGCCTAACTTGATCAAAAAGTGTTTGAAATCGAATCACAACACCAACAAGGAACTATCATCAAAGACTACAACAAAATTCATCCTACCATACATGAGAAATATCTTTGAAATAACAGCTAGAATATGGAAACCGTTGGAAATAGATATAGCACACAAACCAGTTAAATCCCTTAATTCGATATTGTGCAAACCGATAGATCCATCAGAAAAAAGGAGATAAAGCTAAAACCATTTACAAAATAGTTTGTATGAACTGTGACAAACATTACATCGGCCAAATTGGGCGTCTCTTTCGAATCAGAATCCAGGAACACAAATCAGCCGTGAAAAGACATGATATATATTCTTTCATATCAATGCATGTAGATAATTATGGACATCAGTTTGACTGGGATAATGTCAAAATCTTAGACAGAAGAAACACAGAAAGTGCCAGGGGATCCGTACAGGCCTGGTACTCAAATGAATATGCAATTAACAAACACGTTAATATAGACCAAATATACCAACTAATAAAAAGAATTTCATATGACCAGAAAGTTTAAAATCCCAGTCAACAGAAAATGGTCAATAAATAACTAAAGATGGTTACCGGAGACTCAATTATATCACTCAAGAAGAAATTTAAGTCATTTCACTTTATGCCAGATATTACTCTGAAAGTGGATGTTGTCCAGAAGGACAACGAAAGCTCCGCAACTAAACCAACTAACTCAGAGAACACTATTAATTGCAAACCATCCACCTGAGCTACAAATCTTCCCTATTATTTTACAGCTATTCTTTTGTAACTATACTGCCTTTAATTAATTGAATTTCGATTTTCCGACTGACTGATTGATTGGACAGAAGTGCCCGGCCTTAGGGGTTGACGTGTCGGTTGTTTATTCAAATGTTGAGATGATGCCTGATCATTTAACTTGAAGTGAATTGCTGGATGGTGACTGGCACAAGACGTGGGTCGCATGGTCTAAGTGGTCTAATGGATAGCACTTTGACGTTTGGAACGAAAGTGGGTGTTGGTTTCTAGCCCCAGTGGGGACACTAAAACTGACTCACTGTGGAATGCAGGTACATCTGGTTGAAGACTCCCAAATAGGATGAAATGCGCATCTTGATAGATTTCACTGTTAATCATCATGCACCAGTTAACTTCACATTAATACTATTGTTAAATGAGATTGTTTCTAACCTTATACTGATCATGTGAAATTCAATTCTCGTTTTTCACTTTAAGGGAATTTCTGTAGTGGTTAGCAACCTAAAGATGACATAAGTTATAATTGGTTATATACAGGAAGATAGTTTCGTTAACGTCTCACTATCCTAGTAACTAGATTCCTCCTTTTTCTGTTTGCATTACAGTCTTTCCCTAGTTTTCAGTCGCTGAGTTAAACTCATTACTAATTTTCCAATTTACTTAGTAATTTTACTATTATTTACTATGTGTCTTCATTTCCACCTGTTCCTCTCAAAACTTTCTGTCACCGGTCTCTGGATACCTAAGTCTTGCGGTCTGTCATTTCACTACAATGAACAGTCGAAGAATTATTCAATGACCTGATAGCTGGGTATTATGTGTAATGATTTTAGTGGAAATTACGATCTGACTAGCAAGTGGATCAAAGAATTCGGCTCGTAGAACTCCAGACTAGTAATTCAGATACTTCTGGTTCAAATGTTACCAAGACTCAAATTTCCACTTCATAATCAGTCATCACTTATTACATCCATAGCAGTCCGTCAGCTCAAAGCTGCCTCAGATAATCTTATCATTGGTTATTTTTCAAGTGAAATGCGTTTTTCATAAAATCACTCTTCAAATAAATCAAACATTCAGAAATTTTGTCGTTCTGTAAACGGGTTCAGTATACTAATTTATTCGGTCAGAATTCATTTAAATTGTTATTGTTTGTGAAATTTTGTGTTGAATAGTAATTTCAGCGTATCTGAAATACAGGTGTCAACAGGTGTGTTCTACATAAATCTTCAACTTTCAAAAGTACCTTCATCAAATACTACAGTTACAACGTGAATGGATAAAGGTGATATTTTAGAGAACTGCTTACATCTCTGAAAATTACTCCCATAGTTACTTTTTAACTCAGTAAAGTGTTTCCTTTTAGATAAGTTTATTTTAAATGTCAAACAGTAGTGCAGTATTAACCAGTAGATGACGTTTCGAGCATAAATTATTACTAATTATAATTTAAAACAATTATTTCCCTTTATGAATTTAGATAAAGCAATAAAAAGACGTAAATTTTCTGAATCGTGTAATGTTGTATTTGCGCGGACAACACATTTCGAACTATCCGATCACACATAGGAATGTGTATATATGAAATTAATAAAGAGTAAAGAGGTGAGTAAATAGACTTAGGTCAGGTTAAAAGGACTACATTGAGGGTCAAAATAACAATGAAGACCACTAAACCAAATAACAGAAGTAATTTTACATCTACCTACCCTGACTGGAATCAAAACAACGTTTACCAAGAAAGGTGTAATGAGGAATTGTTGGCTTGAACGCATAAAGGTGGTTTAAACTTTCTTATTGTTAGGGGTTCCACAAACTTTAGGATACACCCCAAACACGTTTTATTGGTAGGTTTGAAAGATGTGTAGACGTCAATTTTATGTCTTATCTGTATATAATGTTTCACAGTAGAGGAGCTAGATCGTCTGTTATCAGTATTAATGGCTCTTGAAAATTCTGTCTGATTCTACAGCCATTTGGTAATATGCTGTGAAGCCAGCCCTTTTCTTGAAGAGATCAATGAGTCCTCCCTTCTGTGTATGTGTGTCCACACGTACATTCAAATTTGTAAATACAGTGGGATGTGATATTTTTCGCATGTTCAAAGGGCTTAGATGGATGGATATGTTGGCTTCACATGCTCAATTTTAATGATATTAGCTGCATAAAAAAGTCTTTTTAACCACAGCAGCGTTCAGTCTTTGTCTAGTTATCAAGCTGTTATGATGCTGCATATAGGGTAGCTTGATGTACACGTCTTTCTTAGGGGTGAGTTGTAGAATGGCTCTTGGTATTCTGACTACTTTATATCTCTTGATGAACTTGTCTGGATAATTGTTATCAAGCAGAGTTTGTGTCAACTTTCTTTCTTCTTCATCAAGTGTGTCTACAGTGCATATTTGATGAATTCTACTGAAGACGCACCTGACTATTTATGTCAGTTCGGTTACGGCTTCACGGCTTGTCTTCCCAATGCTTATTGTTGCTACTTTTCCTATCTTCGGTTTAGGCTTGGCATCATTCTGACAGCATGTATGCGGTGCTGAATGGATAAAAAAAACTTTAGTGACTAACCCTCCTGTCTCTCCACCTAACTATATTAATTTTTGATATTCTCACCCTGTTCCAACCCACGCATTATATGAATACATGCAAGTGGATGCAATGCGATGGCTGAGCGATTTTCTAAATAATTTAACTTAGTAGCGTCAATTATTCTTGGTCCAGGTAAATTTCTATGTTCCACTAATCTAGTTGAACCCATTCTTCTAGTTTGACCTGTATAACTGACCCTACTCCCAGTCGATACCTAGGATTTGGTGAACTATATTATTTTTGCGATTTCATCATGAACTGATATTGATATAAGAATAAAACGTGTGCGCTGTGGTAGAGTATAATTCCATTATGGGTAATTTTTTGTTTTGATAAAGTCTCACAGTGTTATACAGTAATGTTTACTGATGACGTTTCGAGTACAATTTATTGCTCATAATCATATCAAGGTATTCATACGACTTCCTAACTTCATTTATATAGTTCCATTATTTTTCACTTGATTTGATTGGCAGTAGTATTTCCCATATTTCAGGTATGAGTGATGACTCATTTCTATTGAATGTGTTTAGTGTAGACTCGATGAACCAGGCAGGATTCAGTAATCAACCTCTTTCTCCACCTATCTAGATTACTTTTTAGAATTTTAACCCTTTAACTAACTGCGGATCCTGAACTCAATCACAGGACAAAGCTGCTCATTGAACAAATTATTTTAGGGATTCAGCTATGCCTCACATCTACTACCTTTAAATTCCAAGGTAAAATATATAGACAAACAGAAGGTGTAGCAATGGGATCACCAATATCCCCTATTGTGGCAGACATATTTATGGACAGCTGGGAAAATAGTGCCCTCAATACATTTAACCCTACTCCGAAAATATGGTGGAGATATGTGGATGACACTTTCACAGTGTTACAAACAGAACACATCTCTAGCTTCTTGACACATATAAACTCACAACTTGAGGGAATAAAATTCACATTTGAATCGGAAAATGAACAAGGAGAATTAGCTATGTTAGATTGTAAGATAAAAAGAATAGAAGAAGATAAACTACACACCAGTGTGTACAGAAAACCAACTCATTCTAATAGATACTTAGACTTTAATTCATCTCATTCGTTATCTGTTAAGGCAGGCTTAGTTAAGTGTTTAACAAACCGAGCAGTAGCATTAATTAGTACAAGAAAAGACCTAAATGATGAAGTAAAACAGATAGAAAAGGCTTTGGTGTTAAATAACTGTGCTTTAGAATTCATTAGGAAGATCGAAAAAGGCCAAACGAAAAATAAAAATAACTGTGAAACTAGTCATAATAACATAAATAAGACAGAATATAAGTCATCTACAGTTATACCATATAAAGAGGGAACATCTGAGACCCTACGTAGGATTCTAAATAAAGCATGAATTCGAGTGGCATTTAAACCTACAAACTCACTCAGAGACAAGCTCTGTAGGCTAAAAGACCTCATGGACCCAATTAGACAAAATAACATAATTTACAAAATACCCTGCAATGATTGTGAGGTCAACTACATAGGTCAAACTAGTAGGTCACGGGTAATCAGATTGTGGGTACATGAGAATTTAGCTAAGGGAAGAATGGTTGACCCTACTCGAGAAGATAAGTAATTTAGAAAAAAGCTCAGCGATTGCACTACATTCGTTAACATACAACCACACGATAGGGTGGGAGAGGGTTAAAATTCTAAAACGTAATCTAGATAGGTGGAGAAAGAGGTTGATTACTGAATCCTGCCTGGTTCATCGAGTCTACACTAAACACATTCAATAGAAATGAGTCATCACTCATACCTGAAATATGGGAAATACTACTGCCAATCAAATCAAGTGAAAATCAAGTGAAAAATAATGGAACTATATAAATGAAGTTAGGAAGTCGTGTGATTACCTTGATATGATTATGAGCAATAAATTGTGCTCGAAACGTCATCAGTAAACATTACTGTATAACACTGTGAGACTTTATCAAAACAAAAATTTACCCATAATGAACTGACATTGGTTAGAGAACCACTATAAAACTTGAGAGTACTGGACAGCTGTTTCTTCCTAGTGCTTGGGAATCTTCAGCAGTACTCAACTACAGGTGGCCAAACCCAGGATCTTTCAGTTACAAGTCGAGTTTGTAGGTTTTGGGTTAGAACCCTGGCAGGTGCACACTGATGAAGAGTCCAAAACTAGGACAAAACACCTGTCTAGTACTCTCAGGTCTTCCAGTGATTTACTTCCGACTAGTAAATCACTGAATCAGTAAATCACTCAATCTTTGTTTATGGATTCAACACCGCACACGTGCAATCGGAATGACGCAACGCCACCTATACCGGAGATATGGAAAGCGGCAACATATACATTGGGAAGAGGGAGAGAGAGAGAGAGAAAGAGGAGTGAAAAAGAAGGTATATATACATATGCAGACCGTGAAGACGTGTTGCTAAAGTGATATGATAATGGGCAATAATTTTTACTCGAAACGTTATCCAGTTATTAATACTGCGTCATCACTTATCTAATACGGGATTACATTCAATACCACAGTGTCAAAGTTCTACACTTACATTAATCAACAAACTGTCATATAATATCTACGATGTGATAATTAGTGGAGTGTCATTTAACCAACCACGAAGAGGTCGTTTCGTTACGAATTCATTACAAGTGATTGCTTATGTAAAAAAAAGTACGCAAGATTCTCATTTCATGTAATTAAGGATTCATGAAACGGCAAAGACAACCCTTGTTCTCATAACTTCACTTCAAAGCTGTACAGTTATTCAGGGGTTAATATATGCAATGTAGATTGACAACAGAGGTCAGAGGTTATTGTCTGTTAGTAACAGAGTAAATCAAAGTGTATGAGTAATATTCCTTTACGCTGGCAATGGAACATAAGGGGGCTTCAAGCTAGAGCTAGAAGTTTCGATAGCAGTGGTGTTTATTTATGTTTACGAGATGGGGTTGCTAGCCTCATACACATCCTTCTCACTTTACCAGTCTTATTACTAGCTTAGCAAGGTAAAGGAGTGAATCTGCGGCAGGGCACCGAACCCTGGATCATATGAGGCGTGGTTGATGACCATTCTACCGTTGTTCCGTTGACAAACTATGAGCATGAGTAGTAACGATGCTTGAATATTTGAGAATAATCAATATGGTTGACACATAATTAGTTAAATGGTGATTAATCGTTTCGGAATAGCTGGCAAGATACAAAAGAACAAAGTTTTGAAAATGGATCGCAAAAACATGGAAATAACAAGACAGTCTACATAAATCTATTCAGAAATACAAAGTAAGGAAGCAAATTTTGTACTAAGGCCACATTAGTAAAAGAAGCTAAATAAAATGTTTCTGAACACAACGACTTCATCCAGATGTCATGTGTGAGGATGGATGTCCCACCTACGACAATGGTTGGGGTCGCGCTAAATCACGAATTAGTAGAAGTTAGAATTCATGAGCTGGCCACTGAATCGGGTGCCAGTGACTGAATGGTATACGAGCTTGCCTTGTAACCGGAAGGTGCTGGGTTCGAAGCCTTGTTGTGGGTACGTACTGGCAATGATTCGGAAACTAGGCTGATGAAACAGCAGCTGTCCAGTACTGCGTGGTTTTCAATGGTTCTCTAACTGATCTCAATCCGTGATTAACTTCGTAAAAACTAAATATTATAATTATTGTCTTGATACGAATGATGTCGAAGGGATTCCAGATGGAGTCGATCGATTCACGATAAGGCAGATACAGAATCCCCTACATATCCAGCAGGTTATAGCTTATGAAGATTTCATTGGAAGATAATCCTGGAAAAATACTTTTTAGGAATAAGTCTTGTAAATCTCAGCAGGGAAAATTCCATTTTATTAAGATTTAGCATCCTGAATATCGAAAGCTGCACGCTACTCTGTGCGTCTTGTTTACTTTTTCGAAAAGTCAGTATTTCCTGTTAAGCTTAATAGAAGCCAGCTTTATCCTTATGGGGTTGTCAAGATAGGCTGTTAGGCTTAATGCTGAGTTAAGCGCGCTTCAGAATTTGAATAAGTTTCATATTACAGTTTTATTAGCATTATAGTTCATAGTGATAATAATCTCTTCGAGAGAAGTTAGTTTCAGTACTCATTTTGTGATGAAGACGATTCATTTCGAAGGCAAATGCTGAGAAACATGCATTTTTAATCATGAGCTGATATCAGTTAGAAGCCGTGACGAGTAGGGTACAGCAGGTCGAAGATGAGGCAGTAACTCATCGAAGAAGACATTGCGAAGTGGTCGCGCTATGTCGTGAACTGGCAGAAGTAAGAATTCAAGAACCATTGGATCGGGTCCCAGTGGTTCAATGGTCTACGAGTTCGCTAGCCTTGTAACCAGAAGGTCCTGGGTTCGAACCCCGGTGGGTGCATACTGCTGAGGAATCCCAAACTAGGACGAAACAGCTGTCCAGTACTCCCAGGTGGTTCCCCAATGGTTCTCTAACTGATGTCAGCTCATGATTAAATCCTCCATACAATCAAACCAAATCCCTACAAAACCAACACTTGAAAACATGCATTTCACACTAATTTTCGATGAGAAATCTTCTTCATTTAAACTAGACAGACTACTAGTATCTACAGAACTCGGAAGAGTTTTTTTTATTCCTGTTTGCAGTGGAACCTGACTGCCATAATCTAAACAGTTTGAGACATCGGTGGCTACTGCTGAAGATTCGTAAACTAGAACTAAGCAGTTGTCAGTGCTCCTTAGTTTTTAATGATTCATTAGTTAACAACGGTCTGTGATGAAGAACTTTTGAAGAAACTGATGGCAAATGATACTTTCCTCTAATCCGGTCTCTTGACTTATGGCGTATATGAACCCATTGACATGCGACAAAAATAATCAAACAGACGATAAATACACGATATATCCGATTACATGTACTATCGATTATTTTTATGTCACTCACCGTATGTGTTAAAATAATAGCAGGATATAACTGAACAGGAATGAAATTCAATGAAATTTTTAGTTTCCAAGTGGTTGATTTTGATTGAACCATTTTTATTGGTTCTCTAATAACTGGTATCAATCCATGGGCAGACTTGAAAAATAAATGAAACCCCTTAAAAATAAACTCTTAAAAATCAATATGATGCTCGCCGGTGACTGTCTAGAGGACAAAGGTTCCTGGAGATTTTTACAGAGAAGTTGTGACCAGTGCGTTTCATCCAGTCGTGAGTGTGGATAAATGCTCACCGATGACATTGGCTGGTGCCAGTTGCGCTAAAATCACTAACTGGTAGAAGTTAGAGTTCATGGGCTGGCCATTGTCCGTCTGACTGTTTTCAAAATAGAGCTCTGTACTGATGTGCAGCAGCTCAAGTCGCCACACTCCATGTACCACACAAAGCAAGAGAGTATGTCTCAGTTGACAGAATCGAATGCCACCCTCAGGTAGGTTAAGAAATATGACGGTTGTTGGACGCCGGTAAGTATGTAGATGTTCCGGATTCTTTAGAAGGGTAAAGATATGATCAATAAACTCTCTTCCTGGTCTAAAGCCTCCCTGCTTCTCTCGCGTTTGAACCTGCTGTGGACCGCTTAGTCTACACATGATTAATGAGCCTAGAACTTTAGATACCATGTTAGTCAAGCTGATCTCCCTGTGATTACCACAGTAGGACTTGTCTCCATGTCAGGGTAATCATTAACTTACATCGGCCTGACATGACTTCCTTTGATTCCCAAACGCCGCCTAAAACCTTAGTTAATGCAGACAGTAAACTGTCTCCACCATCCTTAAACACCTCAGGAGTCAATCCATCAGGTCATGCTGCTTCGCCTCATTTCAGACTAGTGAAAACGTTTTTAACCTCAGTTAGGGATGGAGGACCTGTGTCTATATCCCATTCAGGGAAGTGTCCAATGTTCTGTAAGTTGAACGTGGGTATAGTCCAATTGTATTGCTCCTCAAAGTGTTCTTTCCAACGTTCCAGTCGTCTATCCTGGGAGCTAATTATGGTGCCTTTTTTCTCAGAGATTGTTTCGGTTATGTTTTGGCTTCAACCACCTGTTTCCGTGATAAGCCTAAATAATTGTCTGGTGTTACCAATCGCCGATGTCTTTTTCATCTCTTTCGTTTTTGTCACCCACCACTGTTCATGGTCGTTTCAGAGGCTTCTTTATAGTTTGCGTTTGAGTAGCTTCCGTTCAGTGGGTCCTGAATGCCGATGAAACCCAAACTAGGATGAAACAGCTGTTCACTACTTCCTGGTTTTCAACGGTTCTTAAACCTGATATCAATCCGTAGTCAAACTTGAAATTTTTAGATTTCCCGCTGAAATTTTCAAATTTCTACTTCACTGGAGCGAAATGTTAAATCTCTGTTTGTACACTATAATCTAATCCGGGTGATTTGATACAGAATTACTGGGAACCCTATCACTCCACAGGATGTGGATACATCCAGTTGAAAATTCCTAAACAAGGCAAATCAGGCTTCTTGCATTCCACTGCTGGCAACGGCTAATCAACAAATAAAAGCTATGTGTAGCTTTTATGCTTTAATTCAGTGTTAAAGCATAAGTTATCGAGAAGTAACTGCGGATATATATATATATAATTACCAGACCTTTTCATTTTATTTTCTTATAGTTATGTGAATAAAAATATACTACATATGAACTGTGATCAAGATTTGACCGGATAGTTGCAAAATAATTAAGCACCGAATGAGAAGTAGACATTTATAAAATTATATTTGTAAAAACATACTACTCATGAGTAAGCAAACATTTACAATTTCATATTAGAATGATAGTAAAGGTGTGTTTTTTTGACGGAGGTTGATTCCAATTGGTATTATCTACTCTTCACTAGGTGGTTTAAAAATGAAGCTTCCATTATCATTCTAGACAAGCATCAAGTTTGAGTCAAGCTGTGCTGCATAAGTTTTTAGATAAGGGATTCACCAGTCTGTTTTCTGAACCTTGAATTTGGTTAGTTGTTATTGCAGTTTTTTTTTATTTACAGCTTGATTCCACACTGTATTTTCGGTGCAAGTATGGAATTTTCAGCATGGATATCGGTATCCCAAATTTTGCAGGCCGACCATAGATATCATATGTGCGTCGGTGCGGGCTCGAACCCCGGACCATGTGCATGGTCGGCGAGAGTCCTAACCACTGTGCCACCGACGCACTCCCAGCTTTTCATTAACCGTTTTAATGAACTCAGACAATCCACATGACATTAAGAAGAGCCTATTTGTCTTCTTTTTATGAGAATGTTTATGAGTCTGTATCATAACATAAGAAGGAAAACTGCTGACAGGAATTCAACAGAGAAAAGGTATAGTATCTTGACTACGCAGAGAACATAGGAATGTTAGCGGATTCAAAGAAGACTTGACACTGTATAAGTCAGCGAACTGTAGACGCTCAAGGGTCGTGGAGTATAATTTGCCTGAAAATGAAAGATAAAGAAAACCGGGTTTCAGCGTTCAATTTGATTTTGGCTGAGAATAACCGATTAGCTAATGTTAAAAAGTAAACTCAATAATCTGATACTAACTAGAGACTGGCCCTATTCAGGCAGTTAGTTTCCCGGGAGTCCAGCGGGAAGCCGTGACCAGTAAGGTACAGCAGGTTGAAGATGAGGCAGTAACTCATCATAGAAGACATTGACAAGTAGTCATGAATTACCAGAAGTTAGAATTTATGGGCTGGCCATTAGATCAGATTAGGTCCCAGTGGCTTAATGGTCTACGAGCTCGTCTGGTAAAAAGGAGATCCTGGGTTCTAACCCTGGCCATGGGTGCGTACTGCTGAAGAGTCCCCAGCTAGGATGAAACAGCTGTTCAGTAGTCCCTGCAAGTTTTCCAACGGCTCTCAAACTGGTATCAGCTCATGGTGAAATCCTCCAACCAATAAAATAAATAAGCCAGAAAAATTTTCCTTTTTATTCCTTCAAGTTCCCAGTGGAACATATGGCTTAAAGTTAGAGGCTTGAAGTTTCGGTAGCAGTGTTTATTTGCTAGCCCCATGCTCAACTTTTCATCTTTACCAGTTTTTATTTCTGGCAAAGCGAGGTAAAGGAGTGTGTTGGCCGGGAACCAAACGTCCTCAACTGGTGTGCCACCGACGCACTAAATCTTTTAGCAGAGCGTGTCAGTGAATTACATAATTATTATTCTCTTAGGTTCCGAGTGGAAGATAGGAATTCAGCGGCACATCTTAATTTCATTCTGCTACCTGATGATTCCAGCATCCCCTATAAGGTCACATCTCTTCTTCACATGATTTCTCTCTCAAACCCACGCCAAACTCGTCGTTTCCCATTCGAAATCCATTTGAGGGTCTGGTTAGAGTGTAGTTTTGCTCAACGATCTCCTCAACGTAAATCCAATCCCACTATATTTCTTTCAGCATACATGTAGGGAGATGCGTTATTCAATGATGCGTTATATGTGTTTTATGTTGTTAAGTCTTTCCGACCAGCCATCTGATGCTCAGTATGCAGTGAAGGCAGTTGTTGATAAAATTCTGCATTAATCTGGTGGAAATGCTTTGGAGGAAACCCCTAAACTTCTGCTCCTGTTTTTATCAAATCACACCAACCAGAATGCATCAACACTTCAATAGTGGACAATAGAAATATCAACCAGAGTAACATAAGAAAAAGGCACAAACAGCGAAAAAAAAATTTTCTTTTCGACGATTCATTCTCATTAGCTGCTGTGCAATCGTAATTATATTAAACAAAGAGATCTTTGGACAAATCAGATGCTTGTTAATTTCGTCCTTGAAAAATTGTATTACATAATGTAAGGTGTGTGAAAGGATGACTAATTGTAAGTTAGGAAGGAGACAGGAGTTGGTGTGACGTAATAATTGTAAGATAATGACTAATCAATAAGCTCGTGTAGAATAAACAGGAACTAGTGGATATGTGATAAAGTGTTTTTGTATAAAATTTGTATGAAGAAGCAATGTTATCAACAAACAGTAATGGAGTGGTAATAAAATATGGATCATGGGGATAATAATGATAATAACAAAAATAGTGAACTTACATAATAATGGAAAGAAGCAAAATTGTAGTAAAAACTTTACTGCGGCCATGGTAGGGCGAGAGAATGTAGGTATCGCTTTTGAATGCTGAGGTCCGGTTTCAGATCTCGAATAGCTAATGCTTCAGCTATGTACAGATCACGTATCCAAAGTCCCTTTGTACGATATTGAGGGACCCTGTGTACCACTGTGAAGCATTCATATGGGGGTGCTTGATGTCCGGAGGTGACAAGGTGTTCAAGGATCGAGCTGTTGTTATTCTCCTTTTCTCCTCTGGTTAACCAAGTCCTTACTACAATTATGCTTCTTTCTTTCATTATGTAATTTCACTATTATTATTATAATTGTTATTAATACTTTTATTATCATAATTATCTTCACCAATGCGTCGGTGGCACAGTGGTTAGAGCGCTCGCCGACCATGCACACGGTCCGGGGTTCGACTCCCGGCCGACAAGGCACTCCTTTACCTCGCTAAGCCAGAAATAATGCTGGTAAAGAGGAAAGATTGGGCATGAGGCTAGCAACCCTATCCTGTATAATGAACACCGCTGCTACAGAAACTTCAAGCCACTAGCTTGAAGCCCTATGTTCCACTGGGTACGTGAAGGAAACCAATTATCCCCATGATCCATATTTTATTACCACTCCATTACTGTTTGTTGATAACATTGCTTCTTCATACAAATTTTATACAAAAACACTTTATCACATATCCACTAGTTCCTGTTTATTCTACACGAGCTTATTGATTAGTCATTATCTTACAATTATTACGTCACACCAACTCCTGTCTCCTTCCTAACTTACAATTAGTCATCCTTTCACACACCTTACATTATGTAATACAATTTTTCAAGGACGAAATTAACAAGTATCTGATTTGTCCAAAGATCTGTTTGTTTAATATAATTACGATTGCACTGCAGCTAATGAAAATGAATCGTCGAAAAGAAAAATTTTTTTTCGCTGTTTGTGCCTTTTTCTTATGACTCAATAGGGGAATATTTCGTTCATTGAACCAGAGTAACAAGAAAAAATGATTTGGAGTTATTTACAGTTGAGCATGTGGATGAAAGAGGTTACAGTCAGTTTCTAGGTCATGATGAGTTCCTGCGTCGGCTAGTTATATGTTTTCGTGAATTCGTTTTCCATTGAATTTTAAAGGTTTTTCTGGATGTTTTGCTCATTTTGCAGTGTGTAGGTCAGTTTTTGTCACTGGATGCTACTATTTAGCTTATTTTTAGCCTAAAGTTCACAGTTATTATGTTGGTAGTCAAAGATTATTGTAAACCTGCAATCAGTGAGCTAATTAACGTATACTATGCTAATATAGTAACATAGACTATGCTAATAATAGTAACATTAAACTCCCTTACTGTTTTGCCATTGTTTGACAGTGAACCTGTGCGCTGATTTTTCAGCATGAGTGGCACTAAATCGAACCTACTGGGTCTGCTTATCAACGTTGTTCCAGCCCTCACAGGACATATTAAGCATGGACTAGCGTTACTCCAGAGTGGAAAGTTTTGATTCAGCACGCAGCTGTCTTTTTAAGCACGACCTGTGTCATTTCAGAACATAGTGGGTCAATAAGATCTTCAGTTACCATAAAAAGGCATTATCGAGGAATAGGTTAGAATAAATTTAGAATTGTTTTAAGCTTGGTGGTGCTGGGGTCTAAGTGATAAATCGTATTAGTCACCGTTCTTCAGGATATGCTATGAATAAGACACGGATCGGTGTAATTTATAACTGACTCCAAATTGCTTTCATCACGAAATAATCAACCAAAGTATGCTTTAAACTGTCACTCTCAGCCGTTTGAGGGGAAATTTACTTGATTTATGCTGACCTAGTATGCACAAATCCCAAAGGTCATTGAATTGACAACTTAAAAAAGTAGATTAGTTACTACATACATTTATCTATATGTACTAATTAAGGATACAATAAATTTTTAGAAATTGTAGTTAAATTTTATTCGCCTAGTAATCAAAATTGCATACATCCTATTTCGGACTTAAAATAAATGCATCAAAATGATTGTTGATTTATATTCACTTTCTGGACATTCTCATACATCTCAATATACTTTAAACATCAACAATGCATCCAAATAGCGTGTGACTGTCACACTACACTCACACCAAAAAAATTAACACGCCATTATATTATGGTAAGGTGAGCCCAAAATTTTAGTGACTGTAAATTTCCGTGTCAAAACAAAGAGATTGGCGCTTTAATTTATATTTTAGACCAATAAAAAGCCAGCGAGCCAACAGCCAATAAAAAACTGCCTATATCTATTTTCCTGGTTGTTGGAGTTACATAATACATAATCAGTCAGGAAAATTGTGTGTCAATGAAATTAGGGTAGTAACAAAGGTAGGTGATGAGTTGTCACAAACAGTTGTTAAAAAAGAAGTTATGTAATAATAATATGAATAGTTTGATGATTGAGGTTTACTCAGAAGTTTTCATTTTCATATAAACCAAGTAACTTTACTCAGAATGAAGTAGAAATCTGGAAAGAATGAATAGTGATTTGCAAAACATAATAAAGTTTTTGGTGTTAATGTGTTTTCTGAACTGTCTGGTTCAACTGTAGATCTCTAGACAGTTTCTTCACTGTCAAATTCAAATACTGAAGCTATACTGTGAAAAAAATTACGAATTAGAGAGCATAACATTACCAAAGGCATCTACCTGTGATACAAATTTTAGCCTGTTAATTCAGCACTGAATAATGAAAGTGTTCAAATCTTCAAGGGGGTATTGACCCTTTCAAGGTTGCAGATACAGCTTACTGAAGAGTACAAATAGGTACAAAACCTAGGTCCATGGTGTCTGTACACCACATATCCACACTGATGGTGTTTACTCTGGCGAGTATTTAAAAAAGTTTAAAATCTACTAAACATGAGAAAAATCATTATCCTCGATGGATGGCAAATTATCCCATTGCATGGCATGACCTTGGCTCAGGGGTGTCCCTAGTTCAAAAAATGTACTCCTGAACTATTTATAACTGGCACTCAAAAAGATGCCTTCGTGTATTAATCGAAGGGGAGAAAGAAGACATACCATAATGGATGATTGATTTGCGCTTCGGGTGAGACAAAACTGTGTCATACTATCCACTGTCAGCTCATACCTTTTATTTGAAGATCCTAGTGTGGTGAGAGATGTCTGCAAGTCAAAATTGTAGACAACAATAATTTACGTCAATGTTCACGTTCCGAATCGGGGTTATGAGAAAAACGGTAACAAAGCCTAACTTTCTGAGAAAATCACCAACCAATCACAGCGGAGTTAAAGTGTGGAAATATGATTTACAGATATATGAGTTGATTTTCTGAAATAATGGCTACAAAGAGACGACAGAATAACCTTCAGCAAGAAAACAACCAATCAGAAGAGGTTGTTTCTCCGCTAACAGTAACGCTTATAATAATGTACATACAAATCTATAAACATCTCTTGATTTTCTGAATAAATGATCTGTTGCCTGGCTCCTGTCTTTACACTGGAAGAAGAGATAAAATATTATGCAATAAACTCGACTGGAAATTCTGCTCATAACATTAACATCGTTCAGAATTATTATTATTCTTTATTATTGTTCCCTTGGGTTCCTAGTGGAAGATAGGGCTTCAACTGCACTTCTCCACTTGCTTCTGCCTTCTGATGTACTTTTCACCTGCGTCCATGTTAGTCCATACTGTTTCAACTCCTCTTCACACGATCTCCTCCATGTCACCCTCTCACTGACGACCCACTCGCCGCTTCCCTTTCGGCCTGGTTACACTCGAGAAATGGCCTGACGCGCGCGCGATGTCACCCAGCGGCCCGGCCTCCTCAGTGAGTGTCCAATCCATCTCCACTTTCTCCTGCATATTTGTTGGTTAGGATTGGTTCTTGTTTTGTTTGTTCCCATAGTTTCTTGTTTGTGATTCTTTCCGTCCCGGGCATCTGATCTTCAGTATAGAGTGAAGACAGTTGTTGATAAAGGTCTGCCTAGATTACTAGCTCGCTAGTTTTCTAGCAGGTCCCAAGCCCAAATGAAAAGGGACGGTTGGGGCCTGGTGCAAGCAACTCCACCCCAAAACTTAACCAAATTGCTACAGAAACTTCAACGCATAAATATATTAAAAATACTGAAAATATAATCAATAACCTTATTTTTCGTTGGAATCAGGGAAGTGAAATGACGCAGGCTAGTGAAAGCCTTAGGGAAGTCAGTCAGTCGATGTGCCTTCTTTCGATGAAAACTAAAATAAGGATGGGAACGTGGAATGTTCGTACAATGTACGAAACCGGCTGTTAAGGCTGCCCAGCTAGCAGCAGATATGAGAAGATACAGAATAGAAGTGTTGGGAATCTGCAAGAGCGAATGGAACGGATGTGGAAGGTGCCATCTATCAACTGGAGAAACAGTAAACGTTCAGAATAAAGCTATTACTATTATTATTATTGTTACTGTGAAGGAAATAATGATTTGTCGTCATAAAACATTGAAGCATGCTTGAAATAGACAAGTGATAAAGCACATATTAGAAAATTTGTGCACTTTATCACAAACTCTCCCTCCTCTGTTTACCTGAATGAAGATAAACATCAGAAAACTGACCATTAAAAATAAGATATACCAAATGACTTTTACCAATTTTTTTGAATGAATCAATACACATGATATGAATTCTACACTGTTGTATTGATTAGTAAAGCGAGATACACTACTCCTACGCTTACTGACGATAATGCTTATCAAATGACCTTGAAGGTATGAATCATTAACCCTGATATTTCGGTTCATCATCATAGAGATTAGAAAAGACGACATTAAAAGAAACAATCAACACTGAAAATTGTTATTTTTTGATTAATAACCAGCACATATGCATAATTCAAACTGAAAACAAAGATAACAGTGTCAACAAGTTAATTCACCATGGTAACATTATGTTTTGTTGATGTTATTTGTCAGAATTAAGCAGGACAATAAATTTGAAGGGAGGAGTGTTACAAGCAAACATAGTCTGCACCAAACAAAAGACTAGAGAGATTACACCAATTAATGACTAGTGTTCAATCAAAAATTTACAATACAGTGAGTCTTATAAAAGGCCAATCAGGAGGCTCGATAGCTCAGCGGTAACGTCTCTGACTGCAGCACAGGGTGACAACCAGGGGTTCGAGTCTTAGAAGCGATATGAATTCCCATAGGGTTTCAGATACGCCTTACTGGCTGACTGGTGAGTGCTAAGGAGCACGAAACGTAGGTCAAGTAAGGCTTTACTGTGGCCAATCGCCTACAACCAGTTAACAGCAACAATTCATAGTGCACCGTAATAGATAGCCACCTGGTGTCATGGTGGTCACATTGCAAACTTGACTGACTATGGAATTCAGTCTACACCAAACAAATAACTAAACCTATCCCCCCCTCGACACACACACACATACACGCATTACACTAGTCACTGACTAGAGTCCAATCAAATGTAGAATTGTTTATTTCACGAAATGATGTACGATAAACAGCTAGTATTGTAATGTCAAATTTTCAAAAGTTATTTCGTATTCTACTTCTTTTATCACGATTTCATGCCTTCTGTTGTATTATTTCACAAGGATTGTCATTTCTTCTCTTCACAGCTTAATCTATCACTTCTCTGTTCAAGATTCTTTCAGAAGACAGCACGCATACACTACTTATAAGCTTTTGTCAGTAGCCTGTGTAACAGTAGTAATTAAAACTCGTCCATTTTCTGTTTGTGTACTTTGTATGTGTGTATCAACGTTTCATAGTGTCATTCTATTCATTATTTCAATTCAGTTGTACACACTTTAGTGAATTTTATTGTTTATGGCTTATTATTTATGATTTTTTCATTTATTTATTAAAACATTTCGAGTCATTAATTTACTTTTCAAGTGTTGGTTTTTTAGGGATTTAGTTTGATTGGATGGGGGATTTCCTCATGAGCTGACATCAGATAAAGAAAAATTGGAAAAACATCTGGGAGTACTGGAACACTGCTTCGTCCTAGTTTGGGACTCTTCAGCAATACGCAGGGGTTCGAACCCGGGACCTTCTGGTTACTAGGCGAGCTCGTAGACCATCAAGCCGCTGGGACGCGATCCAATGGCCAACTCATGAATTCTAACATCTTCCAATTCACACTAAATCCCTACAAAACCAATACTTGAAGATTAATTTGATGCTGACTAGCTACTGGCCCTATTCAGGCAGTGACGTGGGGTTGTAGCGGGAAGCCGCGACCAGTAGGGAACAGCAGGTTGAAGATGTGGCAGTAGCTCATAGAAGAAGACATTGCGAAGTGATCGCTCTATGTAGTGAATTAGCAGGAGTTAGAATTCATGAGTTGGCCATTGGATTGGGTGCGTCCCTACGAGCTCCCCTAGTAATCAGAGGGTTCTTGGTTTGAACCCTGGTGGTAGTAGCGTACTGCTAGAGAGTCCCGAACTAGGCTAATGAAACAGCTGTCCATTACTCCCTGCAGGTTTTCGAATGGTTCTCTAATTGATGTCAGCTCATGAGGAAATCCTCCATCCATTAATTTACTGTTGAAGTTAAACTACACTACAACAAATGAGCCTAACACAACAATGACCTTGAGCCAACAAATGGCGTTACAAATGACAAATTTCGATAAAAAATGTCTCTAATCTGTGTTAAAGAATATTGTAAAATGTAAGAATGTATGAAACCAAACATACACGCAAACACACAACCAGTTTGCCTTAGAAGCGTCTGTACTCATCCAAATATCAATTTTTAAGGTTGCAGTTGTGAAAGGATTGGCGTTAGGTTAGGGCGAGAATTTACGCTGAAATCAGAGTTTTGAAGATTAGATGGTCAACCAAAGAAAACATAAGCAGTAATCTAGGACATCGGCAGAGAACCAAAAGGCCACCTATAAGCTAACTGATAGGCGGAAGACGATGGAAACACGACGAGAAGGATGTTGAGAGGATTCATCAACCAAATCCTTGATTGGAACATCTACGGGAAACTCCGAGTTCATCTTGGATCTGAGGGTGACATGGAGGAGGTCGTAATAAGAGGAAATGAAAACTGATGAGTACTTGTGGAGCCAATTGAAACAAAAATGCAAAGACAGTGAAATGCACACTTTGGTCGAACACTAGGCAGTAACTAGTGTCAGGCTTGTAGTCCTTTTTTCAAGTTTGGAATGTGGTCAGTATGCTAGATGGATCGCCACCATGTAACCTTATAAGCCACTGTTATTAGCTGATTGGAAACGATCAACAGGAAACCGTGGATCCAGGTTGTTGTCACTCGTCATCAAGGCATATTTGTAAACTTGAGGGAGATTACGTTCCTTCTGTAACTTGAAGTCGGGTCACCATGTGTCGCTGTCAGCGACGTTACCACTAAGCAAACCAAGCATGCGACTATTGACTGATAGCTATATTCTTACTACATAAGCAAACTCTGATCACGACAAATATGATTGATGTTTAAAAGTTGGGTTTCAGGAATTTAATTTGATTAATTACAGGATTTCATCATGAGATGACATTAGTTAGGGAAGCCAGCACCGGAGTATTGGAAAGCTGTTTCATCCTGGTTTGGAACCCACTATCAAAACGCACCCACCGGAGTTCAAACCCAGGGCCTTCCGGTCACAAGGCAAAGTCGTAGACTATTAAGACACTTGAACCTCATCCAATGGCCAGCCCATGAACTCCAACTTCTGCTAATTCACGATGTAGCGCGACCACTAGCAAATTTCATTCGAAGAGAGTATTTGTCTCTACACCATACCTGCTCTACCCTATTGGTAGCGAATTCAGTAACTGACCCTATCCAGGTAGGTAGTTACCTGGTCTACATTTATCACTCCTATAAAATATCTCAACAAGTGACCAGCAATTATTTGATTCACTTTGGACTTTCAGGTCGACTGACAGGACCAAAGTGTCCAGCCTCAGTGGATAACGCTTTGAGTTTTCAAACTATGGGTACTGGGTTCAAGTGTCAGTGAAAACAACATCACGGTCGATGAGTCCTAAATAGGACAAAATGACCGAATCCAAAGGCCAGCCAGCCAGTCCATGAATTCCAACTTGTGTCAGTTCACGGTATAGCACGAATTGAACTAGCCAATATCATTCATCGCTGGCACGTATTTATCCTTACACCATACATACTGTACGCCACTGGTCACGACTTCCTACTAGAGCCCAGATAACTGCCTACCTGAATAGGACTAGTCATTAATGAGCAGTAGACTGATATTCAAGTTTTGGTTGACACGGATTTGACTGGTTCCAGGATTTCATTATGAACTGACATCGGTAAGAGGACCACTGGAAAACTACCTGGTAGTACTAGACAGCTGTTTCATGCTAGTTTTTGGACTCTTCATTAGAATGCACCCACCGAAGTGGATCCCAGTGGCTCAATGGTCTACAAATTCAACTTGTAACCAAAAGGTACCGGCTTAGAATGTCAGCAGGTACGTACTGATGAAGAGTCCCAAGTATTGCCAGTTGATTTTCCAATGGTTCTGTAACCGGTATCAGATCATGATGAAATCCTGAAAATAATAATTGTTAGGATTGTTCTAATTCCTATCTGGATCTGGGCTTCGACGATGATATATTTCTGATTTCCCACAAACTAGAAGATATGCAAGTGAAAAGCAACAAGTGGGTAGAAGAAGCATCGAAGGTAGGACTTCCTTCAGTTGAACATAGAGAAGACAGAGGTGATGAAGATTCCTGGTCAACACCAACAGACAACAATCAGCCATCATAAGTGAGAGGAATCAGAAACAAACAACCTCCTTCACCTGCCTACCTACCTACCAACCTGGGAAGCATCACTTCAACTACAGGCGGACGGAACTGATGAGGATATCAAAGCAAGGATCGGGAAAGCAAGACAAGCTTTCATTACTCTCAAGTATGTGTGGAGGTCAACAGCACTCAGCATGAAAATGAAAATAAGATCCAGATTTTCCACTCGAACGTGAAGTCAGTGCGACTCACTATACGGATCAGAGACTTGGCACATCATGAAGTGCACCTCAAGCAAGCTACAGACCTACATCAACAGCTGTCTTCGTTCAATTTGTCAACAGCGAAACAAGATAAAACCAACATCATCTACAAAATAAATTGTAACAACTGCGAAAATCACTGCATTGGCCAAAGTGGACGTCCCCTTCGTCTTCGTATCCACGATCATAAACTAGTCGTCAAAGGACATGACATCCACTCCCTCATATCACCACACTGCATACAAACAAACACGGACATCAATTCCACTGGGACAACAAACGTTCAAATATTAGACAGGAGAAACAACAAGAATGCTAGAGAATTTTTAGAAGCCCACCTGGTATTCTAGTGAATCATCAATCAATAGACACATCGAGATAGACAAAATTTATCAACCAATAAGAAAGAAACTTCACACACACACACAAAGGGTCAAAGTTCAAGTCAAAGAAACAGTCAGTTCCAATACAAGTCACCTACCTAGATGGTATGAAAACACACAAAAATAACCAATCACGTCCTAGGTCACCCGTCAGGAGAGATGATTAATAAGCTCGTCGAGAAGTCTAAAATCTCACTTCAACAAATTGAAGTATGCATGCTGAAGATGTTGCCTAGTAGTGTGTCAATGAAAGCTTCGCAAATTAACTATCCAGCTCAGGGAACACAACCGCATCAAAATCATCCACTTGAGCTACAAATCTTCTCTATCATATCTAACTATGTTTTTGTTTGACTAATTTAATGCACGCAAATATACAAAATAACGCATATATATATATATCTATATTCGCAATTGTACAGGTAAGAAAATGAATTCGTCGAAAAGAGACTCTTCGCTGATCTACGTGTTTTTTCTAGGCTAATTATATACACATATATAGTAGATTTACTTGCTGTCATCATCAAGACAATGTTTTCTGCTTTTATTGAGAGTTGTTCCACTTTTATTCTATTGACCTTAGAATTTATGATTAAGAAAACTACAAAAAAACCAACAATTAATCACATTCAACCAGATTAGTAGTTAAGTTCAATAGTCACTTTTTAAAAAAAAAAACAACAACAAAAAAGATTAATAATTTCAAGACTTCCGCTGTCTTCAGAGAAACAGATAGTGACAAAAAAGAAATAATAATTATAACAATAATAATAATAGTTCTAATGGCTTTGTTCTGAAAGAAATGTGTTTGACATAAGAAAGCATTTCTCGTGCGTTTCATTTCAAGGTAATTAAGCCTTGTGTAGCATCTTCAAATAGAATAGAATAATCGATAATACATCATATCTGTTGCACTCGAATTATGCTTCAATGCTACTCGACGATGTTTTCCATTGATCACCACCTTCAAAAAAGTTCTCACTTGTAGGCAGAAAGTTGTTTGAAATAGTGCGCGAGTATAGATTGTAACTCTTTATGGCAATAAGGTTGATTGGATGATCTGAAGTGGAATAAAAATGATGCATTTCGTTCGATGAGGAGAAAAAGTTTAGGTAGCCAAGTAATTCAAGCAAGGCCATCAGGAGAGGGATAATTAAAAATTTTAAGTGTTGGTTTTTAGGGATTTGATTGATTGGTTACAGGATTTCATCATCAGGTGGGAGTACTGGACAGCATGCTGTTTCGTCCTAGTTTGGGACTGACTCTTCATCAGTACGCACCCACCACCAGGGTTCGAACCCAGGACCTTCTGCTTACAAGGCGAGTTCGTAGACCATTAAGTCACTGGGACATACAAACCCTACAAACCAACACTTGAATATCGATGAGATGATCACTAGCGACTCGCCATACCCAGGTAAGTAGTTACCTGGGGTTCTAGTGAGAAGTCGTGACCAGTAGAGTGCAGCAGGTTCGGTGTGACGACAAATACTCGCCACTGAATACATTGGCATACATCTTAACAGCCTACATTTTTTATGTATGACGAAATATATTCAACATCAAATTGAGGTTTGAAGTCACACTTATGAAGTGGACAAGATATCCCGCTATATTCTCGCTAGTGACTTGTTACAGAACGGAGTTGCCTGTGGAATTCTAGTGCGAAGTGGTAACCAGTTAGTTTCATGCAATCGGAAATGAGGATGGATTTTCCACTGATGACATTGGCTGTTGCCAGTTGCGCTAAAATCGCGAATTGTTAGAATTCACGGGCTGGCCATTAGATCGGGTCCCAGTGGCTTAACGGTCTACGAGTTAGCTCGCCTTGTAACCAGAAGGTCCTGGGTTCGAGCTCTGGTGGGTAGGTACTGCTGAAGAGTCCCAAACTAGGTTGAAACAGTTGTCCAGTACACCCAGGTTTTCCACTGACTGCAGTTCGGATGAAACGAAGGATGAGATCTACCAAAAGCTGTCTAGTTTGCTGCGAAAGGCTAAACGCTCAGATACAGTCGTTCTAGCTGGTGACTTTAATGCTCAAGTAGGGAAATTGTGTCAATCTGAGAAGGATGTCGGTGGCACCTATGGAGTTCCGTGCCAGCGAACCGACAACGGTGACCGTCTCCTACAGTTCTGCTCTGATAATCATTTGTTTCTTGTAAGCACTAACTTCAAACACAAGGAGAGACACTGTTTGACTTGGAGACCCCCTTCATCAAACCAACGCTGGACACAAATAGACCACATAGCAATAAGCTATCGTTGGCGTGGGTCGGTAGGAGATTGTCGCTCCTTCTGGAACACGTGCGTAGATACCGACCATGCACTGGTCCGCGCTCGGGTGTGCTTACGACTGAACGGACGTAGGAAACAGCTGGCGGTAAAACCATCACGTCCCCAGCTCGATCAGGAAACTAAATCCGTATTTGAGGAAGAACTAGCTAAACACATATCTGTGTTCGACAGCTGTGCTCACCCTGAAGAAGCTTGGAAAAATATCCAGGCAGCCATAGATACAGCTGTAAAAGCTGTGAATAAGGTAAACCCAAAGGTGAGTAAAAACCACTGGATCTCCACCGCCTCATCCGAACTGATAGATGCTAGAAGACTTATTCCGGCGAGCTCCGAATTCAATGAGGAGCGAAAGCTGCACAAGAGGAAACTTACGAAAAGTCTCCGCAAGGACCGTGAACAGTGGTGGGCGACAAAAGCCAAAGAGATGGAGAAAGCTTCGAGGATAGGCAACACCAGGCAACTCTTTGGACTCATCAGGGAAACGGGTGGGAGAAGACAAATCATTAGTGAGACAATCTCGGAAAAAAATGGCACTATAATTAGCTCCAGGATAGACGACTGGATCGTTGGAAAGAGCATTATGAGGAGCAGTTTAATTTGCCCACAGCCACGCTCAACCTTCCGAGCATCCAACACCTCCCTGAATGGGATATAGACACAGGTCCTCCGTCACTAACTGAGGTTACTAAAGCTGTCACCAATCTGAAACTAGGCAAAGCAGCGGGACCTGATGGAATGACTCCAGAGGTATTTAAGTACGGTGGAGACAGCTTACTGTCCGGATTAACTGAGGTACTAGGCAGCGTCTGGGAATCAGAAGAAGTCCCATCGGGTTGGTGTAAGTCACTGATTATCCCCATATACAAGAAGGGAGACAAGTCTTCCTGTGATAATCACAGAGGGATTAGCTTGACTAATATAGTATCTAAAGTCTTAGGCTCAATAATCATGCGTAGACTGAGTGGTGCTCGGGAAGCACAAACACGAGAGAGCCAGGCAGGCTTTAGACCAGGAAGAGGGTGTATTGATCATATCTTCACCCTCCGACAGATTCTAGAACATAGGCATTCCTACCGGCGTCCAACAGTCATTATATTTCTTGACCTAAAGGCAGCATTCGACTCTGTCGATCGGGAAGTTCTCTGGAGATGCTTGGCTGTAAAGGGAATTCCAAGAAAATATATTGCACTGATTAAGGCACTCTACTCGTACTCATACAGCCAGGTGAGGGCTTACGGCGAGCTGTCATCTGAACTGATGACGACCAGTGGTGTCCGTCAAGGATGCCCATTATCTCCTTTTCTATTCAACTTCATCATAGATGTGTTAATGGACTTAACCCTAGGTGACTTCAGCGACTCAGGGATTGACTTGCTACCAGGGAATAATCTCGTTGACTTGGAATATGCAGACGATATAGTCCTTCTAGGCGAAGACGCTGACGAAATGCAGAGTCTTCTAAACACCTTGAGCCGCAATCTACGAATGTTTGGCATGCGATTCGCTCCCGCCAAATGCAAGATGATGTTACAGGACTGGACTACACCGACTCCTAGTTTAGAAATAGGAAGTGAAGTGGTAGAGCACGTTGACCGCTTCACTTATTTGGGAAGTCCCATCAACCAGCCCCAACAGGTTGATATCTGACGAAATCTCAACACGGATACAGAGGGCTAGTTTCGCATATGCCAGTTTACACCGTCTCTGGCGTGGACAAGATATGACCGGCTATCGACCAAAGGGCGGGTGTACTACTCATCAGTCCGCTCCGTCCTCCTTTATGTGCTGGTGAGACCTGGCCATTGAGAGTGGAAGACATGGAAAGATTGGCTGTCTTTGATAATAGGTGCCTGCGTTCTATCTCCCGTGTGAAGTGGCATAACAAGGTGTGCAATATTGAGCTTAGGCGTGGAGTTCTAGATAAACAGAGGAAATCAATCGACGAAGTTGTGAAGTTACAAAGACTGAGATGGTTAGGACATGTGTTACGTATGTCTAGTCATCGCCTTCATCCGACAAGCAATGCTAGCTGACATAGGGTCAGGCTGGAAAACAGCTAGCGGCGGTCAAACCAAAACATGGCACCAATCAATGTAATCTACAACAGTTAGTTTAAGCCAGCCACGTAGGAAGGTGTAGACTTCCTAACTGACTGGTGGGGGTCCTCGGGACGGTAAAAACCAATGGTTGGAAACAATTGGTGATATGGCTCAAGATCGTTTTCAATGGATGGCGCAGATGCATCCACTCCTTGTGACTTACAATACCCAAAGAAACCATATTGTTCTTCAAAATTACTATTCTTTTTGCCACATGTCTCTGTTTACTGTCTCTATTATTCCTTTCTTCTACTTTCTCCTCTGGCTTTGTGTGTTACAAAGAGGGAGTGCGGCAACTTGAACTGCCGCACATCGTTGCAAAGTTCTATGTTGAAAACAGACAGACAGACCTCCTCCATGTCACCCTCGCACTGACAACCAACTTGACGTTTCCCTTTCGGGTTCCACTCGGGGGCTTGTCTAGTGATGTCACTCGATGGTTTCCTCAGAGTATGGCTGTCCAATCCATCTCCATTTCTTCCTGCCTATTTGTTTCACAATCGGTTCCTGTTGTGTTGCTTTGCTCCAAGAGATCCTCATTGCTGATCTTTTCTAGCCATTTGATCTTGAGTATTGAGCGAAGGCAGCTAGCTGTTGATGAAGGTCTGTAGTTTGTTTAAAATGCTCTTTATGACGCGCCAAGTCTCTGACCCGTTTAAAGAGTAGCACTGACTTCACACTGGAGTTGAAAATCCAGATCTTATTTCTGATGCTGAGTGCTGTTGTAGGTTGAATAATTCCGTAGCATTATTAGCCTACAGCCTCACCATTAATTCAGGATTAAGTGTTAGCACACACTGCTGAAGTTAACCTATCTTATTTGGCACGCTATTATGTTACATTCCCTTGTCCGTCCGTACACCATGTCTAGTTAGCCAAGCAGTCATCTGGGTTTCTAACAGCGTCAGTTTCGAAACATATTTCGTTTTGTGA
This sequence comes from Trichobilharzia regenti, assembly GCA_944472135.2. Lineage (NCBI taxonomy): Eukaryota > Metazoa > Platyhelminthes > Trematoda > Strigeidida > Schistosomatidae > Trichobilharzia > Trichobilharzia regenti. Next base: position 14,771,799 of record OX235262.1, read on the forward strand.
ACAATCCTAATTCGTTATGATGATTTGAATTACTAACTGTATTTCTGGCAGTTTGAATTTGAGGATAGTATAAGTGTACAATAGGACCATCTAGATTGTAACATCTTCCTAATTGGTGAGTTTGCAAAACAACATAAGGCCCAAAATACTTTTAGACAAGCCTAAAGAAATACATTTGACCACTTAACTTTTCCAGCGGGTCAATTATGACTGCTCAAACGAAAGACAAGCTGCCTAGCTATGCCAATTCTATGTGTATTTAGAAAACTTTAGCTGCTTCTGAGGAGAAAGCTATATAGAGCGAACAGCTCAACAAAGACATCACTACTGAGCATCTTCCTACATGGTTCAGAAAAGGCCGAATATAATCCATAAGAAGCTCTATTATGACTCATATGATTGAAAGCGGACACCAAGTGAACAGAAGAAGAAGAAGAAATACCTTCAAAGTTACCTATCTCGCATTCCATTCAACCTTTCAAAAGGAATTCAAACCCCCCTGTTAAACGCATAGCCTAAGCTATGGGAACTAATTCGAAAGAACAATCCTAGTCTTGGCATAAAAAAAAAGAAGTTTGTTTTACCTTTATCTCTCCTTGGCCTAGTTGGTAAAGTTTAATTGAAACCTTCCCACACCATTCTTATTTTTTCAGTTTCCTTCGTGTTTTAATTATATTTATTAACTTAAACTCTGATTATCTGACCACTTCATCTTTAGTATTACGTAACTTTTGAGATAAGACCTAATTTATTTATTGATTGAATTTTCTAAATGTACACACGTATCACCTTAGTTATTCTTATTACCACCCACCTAGATCTTATTTTCATTACAATCATCGTTATTACTGACGTTCAAAACACTTATAACTATTATTCGATCCACAAACTCACCGTCATTGGTTAGATTTCTATATTATATATGTCTGTATAAATTAGAGTAAAGCCTAAGAATCTACTTGAAAACAAGTATAATGTTCGCTTATATATCTTGTTCTAATATTATTAATGCGAATATTTAAAAATTAATCGTATCCAACTGTGATTGGCTCTGTTTATAGCTATTGCATTTTAAGCACACTGTACAGTTAATTGAATTTTGACTGTTCTGTATGGACAACAGAACTGTTTGTAACTGTTGTAACCGCAAATGAAACAGTGCAAGTCGTAACTAGTAGGGTACAGCAGGTCGGGCATGATGACAAACAGTTGCCCCGAATGAAATTGGCTCGTAGTGTATCGTGAATTGGAAGGCAGAAGTTGGAATTCATGGGCCATTGGATCCAGTAACAGTGGCTCAATGATCTACGATTTCGATATGATAGAGAAGATTTGTACCTCACGTGGATGATTTCGATGTGGTTGTGTTCCTGAGCTGGATAGTTGATTTGCGAAGCTTTCATTGCCACACCACCATTAGGCAACATCTTCAGCACATTCTTCAACTTGTTGAAGTGAGCTTTTAGATTTCTCGACCAGCTTATTAATCATCTCTCCTGACGGGTGACCTAGGACGTGATTGGTTATTTTTGTGTGTTTTCATACCATCTAGGTGACTTGTATTGGAACTGACTGTTTCTTTGACTTGAACTTTGACCCTTTGTGTGTGTGTGTGTGTGAAGTTTCTTTCTTATTGGTTGATAAATTTTGTCTATCTCGATGTGTCTATTGATTGATGATTCACTAGAATACCAGGTGGGTTTCTAACAATTTTCTAGCACTCTTGTTATTTCCTTTGTCTAATATTTGAACGTTTGTTGTCCCAGTGGAATTGATGTCCGTGGTTGTTTGTATGCAGTGTGGTGATATGAGGGAGTAGATGTCATGTCTTTTGACGGCTAGTTTATGATCGTGGATACGAAGACGATATCCACTTTGGCCAACGCGGTGTTTTTCGCAGTTGTTACAATTTATTTTGTAGATGATGTTGGTTTTATCTTCTTTCGCTGTTGAGTCTTTTGGCTGACATAGAATTGAGTGAAGCGACATTGTTGGTTTGTGTACGACGTCAATTCCTAAAGGTTTGAAGAGTCTTGTAGTGATTTCTGAGATATCCTTTATACATAAATATTAGACAGAGGAAACAACAAGAATGCTAGAGAATTTTTAGAAGCTTGGCATTCCAGTGAATCATCAATAAATAAACACATCGAGATAGACGAAATTTATCAACCAATAAGAAAGAAACCTCACACACACACACAAAGGGTCAAAGTTCAAGTCAAAGAAACAGTCAGTTCCAATACAAATAACCTAGAAGATGTGAAAACACACATAAACAACCAATCACGTCCTAGGTCACCCGTCAGGAGAGATGATTAATAAGCTGGTCGAGAAATCTAAAAGCTCACTTCAACAAATTGAAGTATGCGCTGAAGATGTCACCTAGTAGGGTGATGAAAGCTTCGCAAATTAACCATCCAGCTCAGAGAACAAAACCACATCAAAAAGATCTACGATTTCGTCAGTGATCAACCTGTCGGCACTAGCTGATGCAACTTCCTGAATAAGTGAGTGAAGTGGTCAGCGTGCTGTACACCATCACTCCCTACTTCTAAGCTACGAGTCAATTTAGTCCAGTTCAGTCCTGTAGCATCATCACCTTACATTTAGCAAAACAACGTTAGAATGAATATATACTGAGAGAACATTATTATCAACATTAGAATCTGTTCAACATAAAGACAGAAAGGGATCGCTCATTCGTACCAGTACACTGATCATATTTTTTCAGCTTATTTGCTCAACGCAACACCAACAACAACAGCAATAACAACAACATGACCATCCTTATTTGTTACACCAGAAACCAAAAAAAAAATACAATTTACAACAAAATTATGTAAAAACCGATATTTGGCTGATGAAGATGACGACGATACAGTACTTGTAGGGCAGGAGGATCGCTCAGAGACGAAGGGAGAGACAGGGCTGTTGACATTATTCTCTCTACTGTTCAGTTAAAAATAAGCATTGAATTTTTCCAAATACAAAATGAGTCAATATTGAAGAAGGTCTGATGATGATGATGATGGAAATCATCTATTGATTGTCGGTGAAATTGAGCACAGAAAACAAAGAAAAAACAACAACTTCAGACTGCATGACCATCTTCAGCACAGTGTAGAATTTCTCACATATTTCAGTGCTGATTTCGTCATGACAAAAACACCTATGAAAAAAAGACACATTATATCACTAAACAATATGGAAATCGATAGAAAAGCAGAAGCAAGCAAGTGAAATCTATTCATCCACCCCACCCACCCACCCACACACACACACAAGATGAAACCGAAAGGTGCTACAAGTAGAAAAAAATATTGAAAAAATCATTAATACGATGTAAATTAGCACAGTTTCGGGTATCATTAAGTGTATAGCACACCCACCACACACACACACGCACGCACAAAGAGACATAGAAAGGTGAGAAAGAAACCAAACAGAGAAGAAACAACACCTTCAATGTTTATATTCCCTGAAATATTTCAAAATACCGCCATTCTTATAGAAAATAAACATAAGTTTAGAAGGAGACAAACACATTTATCGACAAGACGGTCTCAGAGATGAATATACGGTATATATTACAATGCAAAATAATGAAATACATCTTCAGAGAAGAAATAAAAACTTTTGTTATAAATTAGAAAAGAAAGGATAGAATTCGAGGTTGAAGTTGATCACATTTTTTTTTAGAGTATGGTATTGATATCCCACTTGTGAATAGTTCATCATCTCACACCGAGGAGATATGCACACTTCTTTGCCTAGTATTGATGTCACCATAAGAGATAATAGACAGTAGAGGTACACAAACAGGAGAAAGACAGGGAGTACCCCACAGTATCACATCATCATGTTGTGAAATGTGCGCATATTCATCACACACAAAAAAAACAGATATGTAGATGTTTTTATACATACATACATGCATACATGTATATCACAGATGTTGAATTGACGAATAGAAATTCTGCAGCACAAATGATACAAGTGTCATAAAGTAAAATAATAATAATAACACAACCCTTAGCAAAACCACCACCACCTTGACAGGAAAATGAAATCCAATGCAAATTACAGTAAGATTTAAAAAGAAAAAAAAATAATGAAGCAAACAAATAAAAAACAAATCAATAAAAGCCTACAGTATCACCTGAGTGAGTAGATAAGGTAGTAAGTAGTTAGTCGACAAGTGAAGGTGAGACACCAGTCGACAACAAACGAATAACACGTTCACATCAACCATCCCGGCAACCCTCTCCTCCCCCTCAAAAAACTACTACTAACTACAACTACTAGTAACTAAGTAGAAGTTCTGTTTAATTAAAATAAGGTCTAAGAAAAAACAACACATCCCATTGAATGAATCAAATATTTAAAATAATGGAGTTTTATGCTTAGTTTGATCTTTAACATAAGCACTGAAACGTTTTAAGAAACGTGGATATTCACGTCGAGCAAGTGAACGTAGCCCAGCGGCTGGAACCCAACCACCTGGATTAATATTTGCCATATACACAAGTCTAGTTTGAATTTGATCACGGGTTAACTTTGATAAATCATCATTATCACCATTATTTGACATCATTGATCCATTGTTGTTGTTGGTGGTTATTAATTCAGTTCGACAGAATAGGACAACTTCAAGACCTAATCGAACAGTAGGTGATGGTGATGGTTGTATTTTATCGGATAAATAATCCGTTGACATATTGATCACCATCCAACCGTCTAAAACTTTGTCATCATTGATTTTATTATTTGGTATTGAATTCTCTGGTATACTGGATTCTTTAGACAAATTATGTAATCGTGTATTCGGTGACTTTGTAGATGACGAATCAATCCATGATGTACAACGACCACCGACGCCGCCACCGCCAACACCGCCATCCATAGATGCTGAACGTTGATGAACTTTACTATGACTAATATCACTATCATCAGTATAATTCTTTGAGGATGAATGATGCTGCATTGACATACTAGAGCTATGATTCAACTTTCGATGATAAGATTTTTGATGCATAGGATTTACAGGGCATATATGCGACCAAAATAATGCATCACGTTGTGTTGTAGGCCATACACGTTTATACACCTAAAGAAAGCAACAGACAACAAACAAAATCAGTAGAATAACAATAATGTGAAGGTCTCACTCAGGACTATATATGTGAATGTAGTCGTCTCATATTCAACAAAGTGTACAGTAAACGCAGTACTCAACTTACTTCCCATGATGTTATGTGCAAGAAACTAGTTTGTTTTTATTTTTATTTTGATTGTAGTGGTTATAACCGACGGTGTCACAGAGGTAGAATGCTCGTCAACCATACCTCATTTGGTTCGGGGTTCGATCCCCGGGCCACGGACGCACTCGTTTACCTCACTAAGTCGGTAAAGAGGGAAGGATGGGTATGAGGCTGGCGACCCCAACCCGAAAACATAAATAAACACTAGTGCTACCGTAACTTCAAGCTGCCTCTAGCTGCAAGCTCCTATGTTCCACTGGGAACGTAAAGAAATTTACAAAAGGTGATTATAAAACGTTTTACATACCTGAGAATTTGTATATGTGTGCGCTGATGTTGAGCGCTGATTCGATAAAAAAAAGCAGAAATGATTATAACTGGTCGATTTCTAACCTTCAGCATGATATGTTACAGTTCCATCAAATACCGTATACACCATCAAACACTAATTTATCAGTGGTCATATTATAAAATGACTTTCTCTCTTCAAAACAATAACAGTGTTAGAAACGACAGATAGCTGGATGGATAATTCATGTTTCAGCAAAGGCAATAGAAAAAATAAGTAGGCACAAAAACAACGACCAACTGGAGTGTAAACAAGCCAAGCCATCCATCAAGTAAGATAAGACGATACACATTGCACATTACAATCAGATAAATAAAATTATAGGGTGGCGGCGGAGGAGAGCGGTAACAAGTTTCCAAATGCCGAGAAAATATATTGCATACTCACTCTACTTGAACTTATACAGCCAGCCGGGTGAGAGCTTACGGTGAGTTGTCATTTGGACTGGTAACAACTAGTGGTGTCCGACAGGGATGCCTATTATCCCCATTTCTATTCAGTTTCATCATAGATATATTAATGGAATTCATCCTAACTGACTCCAGAGACTCAGGGATTGACTTGTTACCAACAGGGAATGATCTCATTGACTTAAAATATGCGGATGACATATTTCTTCTAGGTGAAGATGCTGACAAAATACAAGCAGTCTTCTGAACACTCTACGAATGTTTGGCATGCGAAACGTTCCCTCGTCAAATGTAATATGATACTACAGAACTGGACTAGATTGAATCCTAGTTTAGAAATAGGAAGTGAAGTGTTGGCTGAGCGCTTTGGGAAGTTGCATCATCCAATGCCAACGGGTTGATCACTGAAAAAATCTTAGAACGGATATAGAGGGCTAGTTTCGCATATGCCAGTTTACACGTCTCTGGTGTAGACGTGATATCCAGCTGGCTATAGACCAAAGAGCGTGTGCATTGCTCATCAGTCCGCTGCGTCCTCCGTTATGGCCAGCTGTGAGACCTGGCCATTGAGATTAGAGGACATGAAAAAGCTGGTTAGCTTTATTTGATCATAGGTGTCTGCCTTCTGTCTCCCGTGTGGAGTGGTATAATAGGGTGAGCAATATTGAGGCTAGGCTTTAATCGAGTGCTAGGTAAGGAGGGAGGGGAAATCAATCGACAAGGCTGTGAAACTACATCGACTGAGATGGTTAGGACATGTGGTATGTATGCATACCTAGCCATCGGCTTGCTCGACAACGGGCAATGTTAGCTGACATAGGGTCAGATTGGAAAAGAGTTAGCTAGTGGTGGTCAAACAAAAAAACATGGCTTCATCAGTCAATGAAATCTGCGACAGTTAGTTTTAAGCCAGCCATGTAGGAAGGTGTAGACTTTCTGACTGACTAGTTGGGGTCCTCGGGGTCGGTAAACACCAATGAAGGCTGGAAACAATCATTGATATGGCTCAATGAACAGCGCAGATGCATCCACTCCTTGTGACTTATAATTTCCGATGAAACTATATTGTTCTTCGTTATTACTATTCTTTTTGTCTCATATCCCTGTCTACTGTCTCTATTTTGCGTTTCTTTTTACTTTCTTCTCTTGCTTTGTGTGCTACGTGGATGGAGTGTGGCGACTTGAACTGCTGCACATCGGCGCAAAGTTCTATGTTGAAACCAGTCAGTCAGTCAAATGTAAACTGAACTATATATAAATGAGTGTGTATAGGTCTATATACTAGAGAAAATGCATCCTACACTTCTCTCTCTGATTTTTCGTGTGTTTGTTTCAGTCTTTTAATAATATTAATAATAATATGTTTGCATTCGCAATATGAACTCACGTCGTTGTTGTATTTTTAAATAGCTTGAAACTTCTAGGAGAAGAAAATGTAGAGAAAACAGTTGTATGGAGCACAAGAATGTCTTGTTTCAAGATAGAACAACAACGAAGTTGAATCAAGATGATATATACACACACAGTGTCAGTCGTATGGATATTGACTTCAAGATTCGCACACAAACAAACCAAGAAAAAGGCTGATATGATTACGATGATTATTATTATATTATTTATATTATTATTATTTATTGTACCCTTTAGTTCCTAGAGGAACATAGGGCTTCAGCTGCGCACCTCCATTGCCTTCGGTTTTCTGACAACTTTTTCACCCTGCTCCAGGTATGTCCACATGCTTTCATCTCTTCCTCGCATGACCTCCTCCAAGTCACCCTTGGACGACCAACTCGCCACCTCCCTTTCGGGTTCCACTCGAGGGCTTGTCTAGTGATGTCACTTGATGGTTTCCTCAGCGTATGGCCAATCCATCTCCATTTCTTTCTGCCTATTTGTTTCACAATCGGTTCCTGATTGGTTCGCTCCCAGAGATCCCTGTCTCTGATCTTTTCTGGCCATCTGATCTTGAGTATTGAGAGGAGACAGCTGTTAATGAAGGTTTGAAGTTTGTTTGAGATGCTCTTTATGACTCGCCAAGTCTCTGATCCGTATAGTAGCACTGACTTCACATTGGAGTTGAAAATCCGGATGTTATTTTTGATTCTGAGTGCTGTTGACCTCCACACAGATTTGAGAGTAATGAAAGCTTGTCTTGCTTTTCCGATTCTGGCTTTGATATCCTCGTCAGTTATTGATTATTATTATTGATAAAATAACTTTTCAAGAATTCGTTTGTAGGAATTTTATTTGTATCAGGTTGGACTACGGATTGATATCAGCTTAGAGAACCACTAAAAACCAACAGGAAGTACTGGACAGCGGCTAGCTGTTTCATCCTAGGGCTTGGGACTCATCGGCAGTACGCATCCAACCGTTATCGGGGCTCAAACCCAAGACCTTCCTTCAGAGGTTTCAAGGCAAGCTCGAAGACCATTCAGACACTAGAACCCAACTCAATGGCTAGCTGCTTATGAGTTCTAACTTCTACGGATTCGTGATTTTAGTGCGACTGGCGCACTAGCCAACCGGTGGTCATCGGTGGGAAATTCATCCTCACTCCCGACAAGATGGACCCCCCCCATCGGTCACAACTCACTAGAACTCTCCAAGGACAAATTTGTCCTGTAGCTAGTCACTAGCGAACATCATATTAATTCTCAAGAATCGGTTTTTGTAGGGACCGATAGGGATTGATATAAGTTAGAGATTTGACGTCAAAGAGAGGAAATGGCTCAGTGTTGTGGGAAAACATGAAAGACATAAAAAGAAGACACAGAAACGCTATATGAAGTAGCAGAATTAGCCAACACAACTCAGAAATCTGTGTAAATGACGATTTGGAGATTTAGTGAAGATTAAGTATCTGCAGCAGAACTACAGTGAATTCACAGACTTTAATCTGACCGACAAACACAAAAGTTAACCAATCAATTTTCAAGTATATTTTACATTTACATTTAAAATACTTAAACAAGAAAGAAAAGCAAAAGGCAGCTATTCATACCTGATGTATGACTACAGTATCATCTCCACAGACTTCAAGGACTGTCGGTGCTTGATCCACTGTAAACTCCCAATCCATACGATAGCGTACATCCCAAAAGTATGTACAAATCTCTTTGGCAGTAACACCATGAACAACATCGATAGCCTAGAATAAAGTGTACACAAGAAAAAAAATAAACATTTTGAACAGTTAATAATGGTTGAGTTCAAATCAGTCTAATCATAGGAAGTCTTCGTGTGCTATTGGAAGTGTGTGGGCGGTTGTTACTTCCCGGCTGCCTACAGTGTGGAAGTTGATTGATTCTTCGGGTACCTGAAACAGAAAGACGGTTCGTGTTGCATGACTGCAGAGCCCCTGGAACAGCTGCTTGAGGCCGGTCACACAAGGCTTGTGTGAATTGGTTTGTTGATTTCGTTCCGTGTGAGTAAACTCACCGCCGGTTACGGACTACCGTAGGGTAAGTCGGGATGCACAATTTTTGGGGTCGACCTTTTCTAGCCCCCCCCTCTCCGGAGTGGAGAGACAGCATAGTTGGCTGACATGCTGGTCATCTGAGGGAAAACCTCACTGCTGTTACATCCCTTTTCCTCTGCAGTACAACTTCACCCACAGACCCCCAGCATAGTGTAAGAAAGATTCTTACACAATTCCGGTAACTGCTTTTAGTCTAATCGCTATCCCAACAACTTTCCTGGCATGATAGGACCTCCAGGAACATTGGTTCCAGCCAGTACAGCTTGTTGGGTCATCGCGGTGTGCAAGCCCGGCCATATATATATATATATATATTCCTATGACAAGTCTGTGTGTTCGATCAGATAGTTCGAAATGTGTTGTTTGCGCAAATACAAAATTACACGATTCAGACAAATTACGTCTTCTTATGGCTTTATCTAAATTCATAAAGAGATAATTGTTTTAAATCTTTCTTATTCCAACTTTGCAATACTACATACAGTATTATATATATATATATATATATATATATATATATATGAGCAAAGAACTTGGTAATATTTGTGATCTACTAAGTAGAAAGAGATATCCGACCAAACGTTTGGACAAACACATGAACTCAGCAAGTAAAAAGTCGAAGGTGACCAGCGGCCTCAAAAAGTCAGTCTTCTATAAAATTGCAATTCACGAGTGGTATTAATAGTGAAGTGTTATCACAACGTCGGAGAATGGTCTTTAAAAGGATTTTTATTAACTCAGACAAGTTATTCTGTATATTCATAAGCCAACCAAACTGCACTGTTTCGCCTCTTCCATGTGTATGTACCAGTTAGCTGCCATGTGTGGAGCTAGTTATATAGGGCGTACGATCAGTCAAGTTTCATTGTCGGACTTCTGAACACCTCCCATCTTGGTTTGGCAAAGGTGCGAATAAAGCTCCTATACACAGCTAAATACTAGAGCTCATCTCATCGACACTGACTGGACATCAAAAGTTGACTACAACACAAAGCTTTTAAAGTTATTTTATCGTATTTCACTCAACCTTTCGCATGGTCTACGAGTACAACTTTTACATACGGTAGAGGCAATCGGAATTCATCTGAACAAGAAGTTTGTACAGCCTCTTTTCTTTGTTATGGCCAAAAACATAATATGTATTGAGTATTTACGACGATTTTTCCTATCCCCTTGTAACTAACTACCTTTGCACTTTGTTATTTTTTTTACAATTTTAACTCATTCTATTAACTTGTTTGTATTTCACGTAATTTTTCTGAGTCATCTTATCCTTCTAAGTCACCATTGTTATTTTACAAATTTCGTGAATGTGTAATAATTTGTTGCTAAAGCCTAAGAATTAAAAAACTGATATGTACCCATATATATATATATATATATATGTGCGTGTGTGTGTATGGTGATCTCTCTTTCTGTTTGCTCGCTTAGTCTGTGACCATTTCACTTTGATGAACCTGTCTCCTTTAACAATGTATATTCTCCTTATATTATATATAATATAATATGAGTGTTTGTTGACAGTCCGTTGCTTGGTGACATATATCCATATATGGTGGTTGTTGACATGTCTGCTATATTTTGCTATGTATATTTGGATCGACACTCCATTATAATTAGCCATTCATGTTAAGACTGTCTATTGATTTGTTCACACACTTGTCTGGATGGTCATATATATTTCGCTCTCACAATTTGTGTGACTTACTTACTACCTTGGTGTGATACCACTTATTGCTTCTCCTGGTGTTTTGGAAAATAGAAGTATCATCGCAAACCTAGTGGTCTTCTGATTTCCGTCTTCCTTGCGTCAGGACTATTAAATTCTCGACCAGTACATAACAATAATTTAGCGACGAGTACATAACAAAAACAAAACAACTCCAATTGTGATGTGAACACGGGCAGTAATTTTGCTCGAAATATTACCAATAACAAAACTTATCATTGTGTGTAAACCATTGAAATATATATATAATTATACTTTATTTAGCCTAAGAATCAGCTTATCTTGAATTTCGTAATTAATTTTCTTTTCTTCTTTAAAACTTGGATATCTTGTTGCCAACATCTATTAGTAGTTAATTATTTTGATGACCTTTAACCTCTTAATTTCACCCCCCCCCTCCCCTTTTTATATCTAAGAGTGATAGCATAAAATAACCACTTCTATATGAGTTTGTTTAATAAATATACCATACAGTGAACTAGTACTATTGTTTACTGGATGACAATGTTTCAAACAAAATTTATTGTTCATAACCATTTCATCAATTACCATTGCACGACTTCAAAACTTGAGTTTGATAGTCTTCTTTGTTTTCTCCTGTTTGTTGTCGGTGGGGTAGTAGAACTTTCCAGATACTTGGGCGGACAGATGGTGAATCATTCCTATTACACGTGCTTGCAGTTGGTTGATTCCATAAACAAAGTTTTTCTTCATCAATCTCTCCCTCCACCCAGCTGTTACATTAGATTTTAAAACTGTCATCTTATCCTATCCATCCTGTTGTATGGTTGTGTGTGAGAGCTATCTACAGCTGAACTAACTATTCTCCAGATTTCTTATCTTATTTGGGTCAACTAATCTAGATTTTGCTGCTAGATTTTTATGTTCGGCTAGTCTGACTGCTCCTGTTCTACTAGTTTGACCCATGTATTTGACCTGACAATCATTGCAGACAGGGTATTAGATAAACTAAATTATTTAGTTTTAAAAGCTCCACAGGATTGATCCTTTAACCGACAAAGCTTGTTTCTAATTGAGTTAGTGGGTGGCCTGAATGCCAGCCACTTTTATTCCTGCCTGCCTTGTTAATAATTCTGCGTAAGGTGGTTTCCAAGGTTCCTTCCTTGTATGGTATTACTACTGATGATTTAGATTGGTAAAAGAAAACTTTGATGTGAAAACTATACATTAGTGTAGAGTCAGCCGGGTAAACAGCCGAAGATGCTGAGGAGCTAAGTGAAGTGAAGGAATGAATATTTTTGTTCAATCAATCTGTTGTTCGCCTAGTTATTAGGACGTCTGAAATTAGATGACTTATTGAAATTAGCGGTTAGGTGAAAAAAATGGAACTTATAGCCAAGTGATAAACTCAAAGAAACAAACACAAATCACAAATGTTGTATGCAGTCCACAAAGGTATGCACACACACACACAATTGGATAGCACATCAACAACAATAATCAACATAAAATTTACCTGTAAAGGATCCAGTACAACACCGTCATCTGTTTCAAGCTCTCGTCTGAAAATAATCATATCACCATCTTGAACAACAAGTCTCCAGTTTTCAGGTGCTTCATTGACATTTTGTTCACTAACAGACAGATTGTTAGTATTTTGAGAATCAGCAATATTCGATGGCATACCGTTACCGTTGTAGTGTATAGAAGACGATGACGAGGAGGATAAATTCAGTGTATAATCAAATATTTGTGTAGTAGCAAAATTTTTCACATGCATTTTAACAATTTTATCCAATTCATTATATAATGGATGATTTGATGGCATAGCCCTGGCCCAACGAATTGCTTCACTGGCTGATTTCAGTGCAGCTAAACGTACTGCATTCTCTGTATACACGTATATAAATATAGAAAAAAGTGACATAGGAGAGATGAAAATACAATGAAGACTAAAGGGCTAAGCCAAGTGAAACTTTAAGCACCACCGACTACCACCAATGAAATGTGATCGCACACGAATGACTTTGAAATACTAACTGAGCAAATTAGTGAAACCTCGCAAGTAATGTTGTCATCGTCAATTGAACACGCCCGACGAAGTGCTAGATTACTAAATGGGATACCCGGAAAATTTCAACTTAGGTTTGGGAAAGATTAAGTTGCGGTTTAGGCCAAGGACAAGTTAGGGTTAGGTTAACCTACTAAAGGTGACATTAAGATAGTTCAGGTTATATTAGGGTTAGTTTAGGCATATTTTCACGTTAGGGCTAGTTTTAGATAAGATTAGGCTTATTGTTAGGGCAAGAAGATCCAAATAATTACATGCATAGAATGTGGATAAATTACTCCGTTGATGTAAGAATAGAACTTCTTGTGCACTGTGGTAGAGCATAATTCCATTGTGGGTAAAATTTATTCTGATAAAGTCTCACAGTGCTATGCAGTAATATTTACTGATGACGTTTCAAGCACAGTTTATTGTTCAGTAAATGTTACTGAATAACACTGAGACTTTATCAAAATAATTTTTTTACCCACAATGGAATTATACTCTGTTGATACTCCAACTTATTTTTATCAAATGAGAATGGTATCCTCTGTAACTCTTGTATACAGTTTTTATGCATTTTTTTTTCTCATAAATATATGTGTGTTCCATGCACAAAAGTACCTCCAGGCGAGTGGTGGGGTCCGAGGAAATTCACCGATTGGTAGTTGGTGGTGCTTAAAGTTTAACTTTGCCGACTAAGAAATACACTTAAACTTATGCAGCAGCACATATGGTAATTCCGTGTGATATGCAGCATCCTAACCTACTTCGATCCGGATAAACACAATTGGTATGATAAAGGTGAGTATCACTGGATAAAATGGAAAAAATTTTATTTTGATATAATCACACATTGTTATTCAGTAACTTATATTTAATGATGACCACGTTTCAAGCACAATTTATTACTGCTCATAATCATCAATCACATCAATGTACTCACATAATTAATATCAGTAAAAAGTTTGAGCATTCTGGAATAGATCAAATAAAGCGTGTAATTACATTTCAATAGTTTAAACACAATGATAAGTTTTGTTACTGGTAATATTTTGAGCAAAATTACTACTGCTCATGTTCACACACCACTGTTGGAATTAGGATCCAACGAACAAAACAATTCCAACAGTGGTGTGAACACGGGCAGTAGTAATTTTGCTCGAAATATTACCAGTAAAAAAAACGAATCATTGTGTGTAAACTATTGAAAAATAATTACACACTTTATTTGTACTCACATTGTGGTGAGAGCTGGTTGTTAGTCAAAATTGGTGGACAGTAATTCACGTCCATGTTTATGTCCACAATACTAGTCGTGAGAATGACACGAACAAACACTTTGCGTAGGCGGATACAGTTAACACATAGATGATCTGACATTCAAGAAACAGCCACAAAGAAATGCAAGGTTAACTTTCTGTGACAAACAATCAATCAGAGGACTGTGCTTTTCTGCTAACAATAATCTATAATAATGTACATGAAAATCTATAAATATGTGTTGGTTTCCTTAATAAACGATCTGTTGCCTGGCCCTTGTCTTATGTCGTTACACAACTTTCTTGATTCACCAATGGCTAATTGGTATACCAGCTTGCCTTGTAACCAGAAGGTCCTGGGTTCGAACCCCGCTGGCGGTGGGTGCGTACTGCTGATGACTCCCGAAAAACTAGGATGAAACAGCAGCTGTCTAGTACTCCCTGGTTTTCAGTGGTTCCGTGAGTGATATCAATCCGTGATCAACTCGTAAAAGAAAAGTTAATCCTTACAAACCAACTACAGAAAATTGTATACATGAGTAAAAATGATGGTAAGACATTTGAATAAAATCAATATAAGATAAAATACACATTCGGAAATAGTATTAGTATTTGTGTCGTCAATAATATATAATCAGATGGGAAATAAGATGTTTTCATAGTAAAATAAATAAATATCTTGTTAGAATGTTATAATGTGTGAATTGAATACACACATTTTAACATTATTTGTTATCCTCTATTGATTTGACTGGTGGTAATAATATCTTCCATATTTCTCCGGTATTTGCAATGAGTCATTTCCGTTGAGTGCGTTCGGTGTAGACTCGATGAACCAGGCAGGATTCAGTAGTCAACCTCTCTCTCTCTCTCTTCATCTACCTATATTAATTATTAGATTTTGACTCTGTGCCACACACCCTATTGTATGGTTGTGTGTTAATGCATACAGTGATATTGTAGTGCTTTTTTCTAAATGACTTATCTTCGTGGGTAGGATCAATCATCCTAACCTTACTTAAATTCTTAGGTTTGTGTTAATGTCACTACTCCTGCTTGATCTACTAGTTTCACCTATGTGGTTGACCGCACTCACAGTCATTGCAAGGTATTTTGTCAATTATATTATTTTGTCTAATTGGGTCAACCTACAGGGTCCTTCAACCTACAGAGCTTGTCCAACCTGAATGAGTTTGTAGGTTTTAGTACCAACCTAATTCTTGCACTATGGAGAATTGAGTCTACACCCAACACATACAAGAGAAATAACTCAACGCAAATCCTGCCATACTACCATATTTATTAACCCGGGTTCTGTGTGAAGAGAGTGTCAGATGTGAGAAAAGAACTTATAAACTGTTTAAGAAGTCAGTGTAAGTGAACTGCAAAGTATAAGGAAAGATTGTTATCACATGTATTGTCCATGATACCACCTACTTGTACTTCATTGTATCCATCAATATTCTGCTTATATTGGTTCCATTATTACTATTATTGTCATTAATATTTTAAATTTTATATACGTACATATTTATCTAAAAGCAGCCAAATTGTTTCAATGTGTATAAAAACGCTGAAAATTCCATTCTTTTTTTTGATTATATCTTGCCTCCACACCGTAATTTTGGTACAAGTATGGAATTTTCAGCATGTGATATCTATAGCCCAATTTTGCAGGCCGACCATTGATATCATGTGTGAGTCGGCCGCGGATCAAACCCTGGACCATGTGTATGGTCGGCGAGAGTTCTAACAGCTGTGCCACCGATGCATCGGTATAATTATTACTGTTTGAAATAAAGTGATTATTGTTATTATTAATGTTATTTTCTGTTCAAAGGATTCAACATAAGCAGGATGAAAGTTTATTGTCATAAAGAGTTCTCCAACGACAGAAAACAACAAATAACAAAGAGAAGTTTAAAGTACTCAGCTGCCAAACCCCATTGAGCATAAAAGGTAACACATAGACAAATCTATTTGAAAAATTAACAGACGATTGCACTGTACAATCGACAACATCACACGGGACGTGAACACTATCTTTAAATCCGGTTCACACGTACGTCATAGAAGAATGATCATTTTCGCTAACAGCTAAGTCAACAAAATAAAGAATGAAGAGAAAGGGAATCAATTTATGTGTTACTAGATGGTTGGAGGCAATCAGCATGAAACCTTCGAACCTAGATTTTTACGTCTGTTGGTATTCACCAGTCAGCGAAGTGTATTAGCAGTAATGAAGGAACTCATTTCCTTTTTGAGATCCGAACCTGCCTCACCAAGTCCTGCAGTCAGTGACAGCATCACTGAGCTATTCGTGCTCGCAATTAACTTCCTGTAGGACTATAATGGATACTTTGATTGGATACTAGGTAGTGCTGACTGATAAAGGAGAATAATGGTCGGGAGGACTTCAATGTGCTTTTGGATGTGTGTGGGTGGTTGCTACTTCCCGGGCTGTCCATACCATGGAATTCGATTTTTTTTCTTGGAGCACGTGAAACAGAAAGAGAACTGGTATCGCATAACCACAGGGTCTGTGGGACAACCGCTAGAAGCTGGTCACGCACAACCTGTCTGAACCGACTTCCTGGTTTAGTCCCGTATTATCACCGGCTACAACCACGGTAGGGTAAGTCGGGATGTACATTTGTTGGGGTCGACCTAACCTCCTCTCTCCAGAATGGAGAGACAGAATAGCTGGCTGGCATGCCGGTCATCTGAGGGAAACATCTCACTACTGTTACATCCCTGTTTCCCAGCAGTACAACTTCACTCACAGACCCCACCCCCCAGCATAGTGTAATAACAAAAAATCTTGCACTATTCCGGTAACTGCTTTTAGCCTCATCGCTATCCTAACAACCTTCCTAGCATGGTAGGACCTGCTGGAACCATTGTTCCAGCCAGTATAGCTTGTTTGGTCATTGCGACGTGCAAACTCAACCACCACGTCAAGGAAGCAGGTGTATGTCGGGGGTAATGTTAAGCGTCTAGTCCTGCATGATGGCAAACCACCTAGAATGGTGGCCACACTGGAAACTTGACTGATAGAATTCAGTCTGCACCAAACGAAGGACTGTCTGTCTCTGTCTGGATTCAACATAGAACCTGGAACCGAAGTGCAGCACTTCGAGTTGCCACCTTCCAAATACCACACAAACGTAGACAAGAAGATGAGTGAAGAGAATCAATAGACTTTGACAAGTATAAGAGCAAAACAGAATGGGTAATGGTGGAAAGGAATATGAAAGATTACAGAGACTGAATACATCTGCGCTGGCCATTGACAACGATTTTGAGCCATGTCACCTATTGTCTCCAGCCATGGATTCCTAGAGTCCCGAGGGCCCCAATCCGGAAGTCTGCATCTCCCTACCTACCTGACTCAGTTTAACTGTCAAGGATTTCATGGATAACGAAGGACCAAACAAACGCAGCATCAGTTACTACCAGGTGTCCAATGAAAGTACTTGTGTATATAAATTTCATAAGTAAGTCTGCCCTATCGTGAAATAAAATGAGGATACGAAAAGCTATAGTTATAACAATAATAATGATAACAAAAATAGTGATAATAATAATACTGATAATAATAACAATAATATTAATGACGACACCAACAACGAAGAGTCTAAATCATCAGTAGTAATACCATACAAGGAAGGAACCTTGGAAACCACCTTACGCAGAATTCTTAACAAGGCAGGCAGGAATAAAAGTGGCTGGCATTCAGGCCACCCACTAACTCAATTAGAAACAAGCTTTGTCGGTTAAAGGATCAATCCTGTGGAGCTTTTAAAACTAAATAATTTAGTTTATCTAATACCCTGCCTCAAATGATTGTCAGGTCAAATACATGGGTCAAACTAGTAGAACAGGAGCAGTCAGACTAACCAAACACAAAAACCTAGAAAAATCTACATTGTTTGACCGAAATAAGCTACGAAATCTAGAGAATAGTTCAGCTATAGCACTCGCTACATGCAGTTACACACAACCATACAACAGGATGGATAGGATAAGATGACAGTTTTAAAATCCATTGTAACAGGTAGGTGGAGGGAGAGATAGATAACAACAGAAGCTTTGTTTATCGAATCAACTGCAGATACATTTAATAGGAATGATTCGACACCTGTCCACCAGGATATGTGGAAAATTCTACTACCCCAAGGACGACAAACAAGAGAGAACAAAGAAAACTATAAAACTCGAGTTTCGACGTCATGTAATTACAACTGATATAATGATGAACAATAATACATTTTGTTCGTATCCTTGTCATCCAGTAAACAATGATACCGTTTCACTGTGTGATACATCTAATAAACAAACTAATATGGAATTACTTAATACCACAGTGTCCAAGTTTTACACATATATATATTATTAATAAGCTATCAACAAGCTGGCGCTAGTGGCAATAACTCACCTTCTATTTTATCCGATTCTGCATCAATAGCATCGAAGAATTCCTCTTCACGTATCGGAGAATTAATACCCTCTTCATAATCTGGACCAACTAGTCTCAGGACATTTTCACCAGCGACAACTGATGATGATGATGATGAAATAGTTGTATTAACAGTGGGAGTCACAGACGTACTATTCACAATGGTTGTTGTGGTTGACTTAACAACACCATTTTCCCTAAGAATAACATCTGGTGAAGAATGCTGGAAATCTATACTACCATAACTGGAAAATCTTGAATGTGATGCGTTATTTGTAAGATGGCAATTATGCTGGTAGAGCTGATGATGATGAGGCGGATGCTGTTGATTTTGACACTGAAATTGATGATTAGTGTTTAAACCAATCAAACTGCGTAAATGTAACAATTCTTGTCCCATAGCTTTTTGTGTCTCTTCTGATCGACGTCGTTTTTCAATTTCACGTTCTAATCGTTTACGCCAATGCTCTTCGTGTTGCTGCATCATTTCAACTGAATTTGATAAATTTGTAAGTATGCCAGCTGTAATCGCCTAAATGGGAAGAAATAACATTGAAAAAAGAGGGAAATATAAAAAAAAATTCAAGGGATCTTAATGAACTAAAATATTCGGGAGAAACAATATGTACTTGAGGGACGAATGCATCTGCCTCCTTGAGAATGATTTCAGGCTATGTATCATCAACAGTTTGAAGACACTGGTTCTGACTGCCTTGAAAACTGGGTAGTCTATGCCTCTCCGCTTGGCTCGAACCAACTGTTGAAGACTTCATGGAGTAATGCCAAGTTACAGTTTTACCACTGCTAACTCTTTTCTAGCCTACTCTGATATCAGTTAGCGCTGTTCTCTGAAGAAGACAATAGCTTGGGAAATATAATACATATTATTATATTAGTATTCCCTTGGATTCCAAGTGGAACATAGGGCTTCAACAATACATCTCCACTTTTTTTTCTATTTTCTGCTATCCTCTTCAGCTGGGTCCATGATTACTCCTAATCTCTCATCTCTTATTCACACGATCTCTCCTCCACGTTACCCAAGGACACACAACTCATCCATCGCTTCCTGTTTGGATTCCACTCAGTCAATGCAGTTTCACAACCTCATCGATCGAGTTCCCTTAGTTATCATCTAGCACTGTTTCAAACGTCAATATTACTCACTATATTATCCTACTTAACACAAGAGATAGAACAAAAACACTTATGGTCAAAGATAGCTGACCTCTTCACATCTTCTACTTAAATACCTATCTTCAAGCTAGGAGTCAGTAGAGTCCAGTCCTACAGCATAAGAGTAAATTTGACAAGGACGAATCGCATGTTAAACATTCCAAGATTTCTATTCAAGCCATCAGAAGACTGCATTTTGTCAGCATCTTCATCTAGATCATTTGCACACTCTAAATGGACGAGGCTGTTACCTGATAATCCCTGAGTCGATAAAGTCAATCCATTAGTACATCTATGATAACATTAAACAAAAGTGGAGACACTGGGCGTCATCTATGACGGACACAACTGGTTGTCATCACTTCAGAAGTGTTTTATGAATCTCCTACCTCTAATAATCTTCAAAGGAAAGAAAGTGGACAGGGAGATAAAATCCTGAGTCTTTATCCAGTGAATTTTTCCTTTCATTGGTTGTACTGCATGTGGAACATAGGGCGACAAGCTCTGAATCATGCAACGGAGTTCAATTGCTAGACTTACACCCAACCTTCCCTCTCTCCTCGACTTATTATCGGCTACACGACGTCAAGGAATGCATCCAGACCCAACTGAATTAATCCTGTTTTCTTTCTTCCTCTCTCTCTCTCTCTGTTTTCACAGAAAGATCATTCCTTGAAGATGTGGTTCATTGGCGTAAGTACTTGACTCTAAACTGATGGGTCTCAGACTTCCATCCCACTGTATATACTTCAGCTTCGATAAACGGATGTTATCACCAGCCATTATACAATATGTGTTTGGCTGGCTAATAGCCTGAAACATGAAATACTTATCCCGCGAACTAAGTGGGTCTAGACAAAAACATACTGTCGCTTATCTCTAATAGGATTTACCAACTAAAGTAGAAATAAGGACGACTGGAAGCGACTAACATATGCGGCAGTTCAAGTCGCCACACTCTCTCAATTTAGCACACAAAGCAAGAGAAGAAAGTACAAGAAACGCACAATAGGGACAGTAAACAGAGGTGTGAAACAAAGGAATAGCAATAACGGAGAACAATATAGTTTCATTAAAATCATAAGTCACAAGGAGTGGATGCATCTGCGCCATCCATTGAAAACGATCTTGAGCCATATCACCAATTGTTTCCAACCATTGGTTTTTACCGTCCCGAGGACCCCCACCAGTCAGTTAGGAAGTCTACACCTTCCTACGTGGCTTAAACTAACTGTTGTGTATTTCATTGACTGGTGAAGGCATGTTTTGGTTTGACCGCCGCTAGCTCTTTTCCAGCCTGACCCTATGTCAGCTAACATTGCTCGTCGAGAGAGGCGATGACTAGGCATACGCAACACATGTCCTAGCCATCTCAGTCGATGTAATTTCACAGCCTCGTCGATTCATTTTCCTCCTCACCTAGAACTCGACGCCCAACGTGAATATTGCTCAACTTCTGTCTATCTGGATTCAACATAGAACCTGGAACCGAAGTGCAGCACTTCGAGTTGCCACCTTCCAAATACCACACAAACGTAGACAAGAAGATGAGTGAAGAGAATCAATAGACTTTGACAAGTATAAGAGCAAAACAGAATGGGTAATGGTGGAAAGGAATATGAAAGATTACAGAGACTGAATACATCTGCGCTGGCCATTGACAACGATTTTGAGCCATGTCACCTATTGTCTCCAGCCATGGATTCCTAGAGTCCCGAGGGCCCCAATCCGGAAGTCTGCATCTCCCTACCTACCTGACTCAGTTTAACTGTCAAGGATTTCATGGATTGATCAGGCCGTGTTTTTGTTTGGCCACCACTTACCCTTTTCCAACCTACACCTATATCAGCTAGTAATGCCCGTCGGGGGAGGCGATGGTTAGGCATGCACAGCACGTGACCTAGCCATCTCAATCTGTGTAACTTTATAGCCTCGTCGATTGATTTTCCCTCTTTACCCAACACTCTACGCCTAACATCAGCATTACTTACCTTATTATACCACCTAAAGTGAGAAAGAGATCGCAGACATCTATGATCAAAAGCAGTCAACCTTTTCATGTCTTCAACGCGTATTGGCCATGTTTCAGAGCCATAGACAAGGACGGAGCGAACTGATGAGCAGTACACACGTCCCTTGGTTGATAGCCGGATGTCACGCCTACGCCAGAGATGGCGGAAGTCAGCGAAAGCAGCTCGAGCTTTTTGGATCCGTGCTGAGATTTCGTCGCCAATCAGTCGCTGGTGCTGATACAACTTCCCAAATAGGTGAAGTGGTCAACATGTTCTATCACTTCACCTTAATATCCCACTTCACACGAGAGATAAAGCGCAGGCATCTATGATCAAAGACAGCTAATCTTTTCATGTCTTCTTATATTTATAATTACGCCGTTCCGTTCCCGTAGTACAGTTTTGTTTTTTAAAGGCAGTTCAGTTCAGGTAAACTAATGGTAGTGCTTTGCACTGAAGTGTATTACTTAAAATTGGCACATTTAACAAAATTAGGAAAAAAGAAAGCAGGCAAAACTAGGATGAAAGTGAAGAGAACAAAAGTCAATTATTTATTATTTTTTTCTATCCCATTCCGTTCCCAGTGGAGCATAGACCTCTAAGCTAGGGGTTTGAAGTTTCAGTAGCAGTGGTGTTTATTTTTACGGGACACCGTTGTTAACCTCTTTACCAGTCTTGTGACTAATTTAGCAAGGTGGTAAAAGAGTGCGTTCGTGACCGGGGATGGAACCCCGAACCATATGAGACATGGCTGACGAGCATTCTACCACTGTGCCACGGACGCACCAATCATTTATAGATTTCTGTATTCAATCCTATTATGATTCAGTTTCACTACAAATTCAATCATCACTATCGGGTGTAAGGACAAATACTCGCTGCTAATTAACATTCGCTAATAGTCGCGTTGTAACGTGAATTGACAGGCAGAAGTTGGAATTCATGGGCTAGCTGGCCATTGGATCGGGTCAGTAGTCTACGAGGTAACCAGAAGGTCCTGGGTGAAAACCATGGCGAGGGTGCGTACTGGTGAAGAGTCCCAAGCACTAGGATGAAACAGACGGCTGTCCAGTACACTCTCTGTTGGCTTTCTAATGGTTCTCTAATCGATGGCAGCTCATGATGAAATACTGTAATCAATCAAATCGAACCCCCTGAAAACCAAAACTTGAATTATGTTGTTTAAAACAGAGTTAAATCCTAAAAAGACCATGAATAATAATAATAATAAAATACAGGCTTTGTTTCATTTTAATTACGAATAACAATCACTAACTAGATCAGCTTACTTTGAACATATGTGCTTCACCTTTAAAATCTAAAGCATAGCCACCATGTTGTTCCAGTATACAACGTAAGTCATTGAAACGTGAAGATGGTTGATACTGAGATGCTTCTTTGCTATTGTTATTATCATTATTGTCTTCAGAAGCGACTACCGATTCAACTTTCTGTTTGTTTGTTTTTTAAATGATAATGAAAAAGCAAAAAAACAAGACAAATACGACAAGAAAATGTGAGTATAACTCATTTCAACTTCAACAATCTACCATTTCACTAAGACTCTTAAAATATTTCGAATCAATTACAAGGATGAAACACACTGAAATTCATCAAACTGACACTTTCATATTTCTTTTTGTGCAAATGACGTATTTATCCAACTTGGTTAAATTTCTTTTTTTGTTTTTTGAGATATCCTTTGAGTGTTATTGCACACCCTGACGTAATCCTAACTTTCCTGTTAGACAGGTAGGTAGGTAGGTAGGTAATATCTTTGATTGAATTTTACTAAGAGTGTACTCATGCAGGATGATCATAAATGTAAACACTATATGTCACATTCTGTATCAACTGTCATCAAAGGTTAAGCTGGGAATTGAGAAGCTATGCGTACTCCCCCCACCCCCCCCGCGCAATGGACGTGTATATTCCTCAATACTTCACCTTATCCAATGTTAATAGTGATGAAACATGATTGCTGAAAACTAGATATGAAAACGTTACAAGTTTCTAGTCAACTAGAGAGCAACTAATGTGACGGGGGTATGAGATTATGTTGAGTTGAAGGTGGTTAGACGCCAACATAGTGTTAGCCAACTATGTCAACAGCATGAAGAAATAATTTAGTGGATGGTGAGTGGCAGTGGAATCCAGCAGGATGCGCATTGCGTTCTATTTGCGACTCGTCATCTGGGTGTACCTGCATTACCCCCCCCCCCCCCAGTGAGCGATAATGTTCCCAAAGGGGCTTGAACCGGGCAGATCAACAGAGCACCGAGCAATTCAGTCCAGCCAGCCAACGAGAAGTCCAAATTAAATTGAATAATTTAACAACTGTTAGTAAGTAACAGGTGGGTCAGTGGCACAATGGTAGAATGCTCGCCAACCACGCCTCATGTGGTTCGGGGTTCGATCCGCGGCTAATAATAAGACTAGTAAAGAGGGAAGGTTGAACATGGGCTAGCAACGCCATCCTGTAAAAATAAATACAACTGCTAGGGAGACTTCAAAGCTCTAGCTTGAAACCAACCCCCCCCATGTTCCACTGGGAACGTAAAGGAATAAAATAACAAATAATAATGAAGAAAGTACATAACAGGTACACTAATTGTAGCTTGTCTTTTAATCATCAGCAAACGTGGAAATAATACTACCCAGTCTTTTAGACAGAAGTAAATGAAAAGAAAGTGTGAAACTGTTACTCACTGCCTGAAAGTCAAGTCAAGAATGATACTGCGGTTGGTGAAAACAAACGCGAAGGAGAAAACAATTAAATGCACATTTATGAAGATTTTCCATATCTGGAGGGACATTGAGAAGCGAATACATTCGCGTAATTTTGAGAACTTTGGTGTTATCTTACTAACAGCCTCCAACCACTGCTTCTTGGTATCCCAGGGATTACGACTCAGCAACATGATTTCACAGACGAACAACATGTTTTGATCTTGCAACGACAGAAGACAAGGGTCAGGCAATAGATCGTTTATTGAGAAAATCAACAGATTTTCATGTACGTTATTATTCGTTATTGTTAGCGGAGAAACAGAGTCCTCTGATTAGTTGTTTTCCTGCTGAAGGTTATTCTATCATCTCTTTGTTGCCGTTTCTTAGACAGTCCGTTGATATTTCTGTTAATCGTATCCGCCCACGCTATGTTGTTGAGTTAGTCTTTGTTCTTGTTTTTTCCTCATGGGACGGAAACATTGACGTCAATTGCTGTCTACCAATTTTGGCTATCTACCAGACGGTTCTCACCACAATCTGACTACCTCCAGCTTCATTGATGAAGAAAACTTCATAACTTCGTCAGTCAGGTTTTCTCAATCCACACAATATTTCTTATTATATTTTTTTTCTTCACGTTCCCGGTGGAACATAGGGCCTCAAGCTAGCGACTCGAAGTTTCTGTAGCAGTGTTTATTTTACAGGATGGGGTTGCTGCTAGCTTCATGCCCAACCTTTCCTCTTTACTAGAATTATTTCTGGCTTAGCGAGGTAAGAGAGTGCGTCGGAACATGTGCATGGTCGGCGAGCGTCCTAAGCGCTATGCCACCAACGATCTTATCTTACTGCTCCATTAAAAAACTAGCCATCGAATGAAAGCACTTATAGTCGGAAATGTCCAATCTCATTAAATTGTATACTTTCAGCAACCATGTATCACATAGCCACGAAGTGAGGGCAAAAGGAAGTGCGGCAGGGGATTACATCCTCATCGGTAGGTAGTTCGATGTTACATCGAAAGCAAGCTGACAAACAGTAAATAAGAACTGCTACTGACATTTCGTCAGCAATCAATGCCACCATTTGAGTCAATGGGACTTCTTCATTAAGTGAAGAAGCAATGAGGGTCCAAAAAAGACCCCCATCAGAACAAAAGTACACTTTATAGTGGCTTAGCTAATCGATTACATAGCATACTTGACCGCATACCATATAACGACGTTAAATCGAGGCCATTGCGTATCGACAGTCCAAATATACTCTGTGTATAACAATACACCCGATCAACAGATCACCAACGTAATTCTTATCTGATCATATTACCAAGGATAGTGTCAATTATCATCAACCTTCTTATTCGTAAATGCTTCATCATTTAGCTTATTTAAATGGGTCTTTCACTACTTCGATTTTTTTCTCTTCATATAAATTGATTTAACAAGTAGTAAATGTGTGGAGGGATCCGATTATTCAAAATGTACTGAGCCAATACATCAACACACAATCTCTAGATAAACACCATCTTCTCTAATACAGCTAAACAAATACAAATGTAACTAGAAATGTTTTGTTTTCACAAAAGTATGTAGTAATAAAGACAAAGCAACATAAACCAACTAACATTATTCGTAGTTTCTGATTCACCCGCAGTAGACGTATTTCCAAAATTACGAAAAGGTAAAAATCGTGAAAAGAATCCACCAGATTTTGCCACACTACTGTTAGTAGTAGTAGTGATGATTGAATCCTTGTCAGGGAGAACACGGCAGTCAAGATCAGGTGCATGTTTTGAATCCGAATGGAAAGCAGATTTGTCTGTCAAACAGTTATCACCAGAAGATGAAGTCAGTGTCTGCACGAAGAGAAAGAAAAGTAGAATAAAAGTATATACGTATATGCGTATACTGACATTGGGCCACTTTAACATGCTTACACCAGTTCACTTGCTCGTGTGGAGCTGAGTATATTATACTATGTGTCCGCTTGTAAACCACAATAGAGAAAACTATCCAGCATAGTTAGAGCAAAGGAAGAATGCAAGGGTGTATCTATTTCAGTAACAGAACATCTGGTCAATTCAGGACAATCAGCTTCATTTGAAAAGTTCATCAAGGTCATATATACAAGATCCAATCAAACTTCTCAAAGCGCGTGAAATCAAGGTATCTGGGAGTAGCTGGGGTACTTAAGGTCGAAAAGTCTAAACCCACAATATGTACTCAGAAGAAGTATGTCCAATCGTCATCTCTACCATGGTCATCATAAAAATTCAGTCCCCTCAGTAGTAATTATCCTATTACCTTTGGTAGACAAACTTCCTGCCTATTTTGTTACTATCACGTTTTAAAACGCCAATCGCAACTCAACAAATGTCCATGAAGCAATCAGCTAATCTGAATGTCCGAACTTCAGTTGAACAAATTTCCAGTCTCTTTGTTGAAAAGCAATCACAAAGTACCACGATAGACAGGAACCAGACCTTGTATAACCTACACACAACTAATTGCGAAACGTTCTTAAGCAAATAAATACGGTATTGATAACAAATGACGCATGTTTTCGTCAGCGTTTGAAAGTCAACTTATTTGGTAGTCAAAAGTAACTCACACAGGAAACTCTACATCAGATAAGCTAATCTGATGCATAACACACACACACACACACAGTAATGCAGTACTCATAATTGGATGACGTTACGAGCACAACCTATTGCGGCAACAGTAAAGAATAAACACTAACTTCAGACGACCTTGAAACAACCAATCATATTCTTCTAGGTGAAAAGTGGTACCTAATTTACAAAGTGTATCTACGATATATGACTAATAAAAATGAATCCTATAGGGCATATATATCTCTAATATGCCGCAAAAACTGACTCCAGATTCTCATAGAAGTGGTCATAGTCACATTAAACCAATGTATTCTGAGCTATCTGATTGGTCAAACCAAGGTCATTTGACTTTGGTGTCTATTCTTTACTCTTGTCCTTATTGCCAATAATCAAAGCAGTTGTTTTTCACATTGCTTCATAATTCACTTAAGTCACTTTTTTTGATGTGCTGCAATGAGTCCTTGCCCTCTTGAATAGTGTTTGTATGCAATTTCTTTTGTGTGCTATTGGATTGTTGCTGTTGTAATTCCCACTCCCACCTTAAGGAAAATTGAAGAAAAATATCTCATGGACGTCTTCCAAAAGAATGGATATCCATGGAATTTCATCACAAGACATATACCCCCAAGCCAACCTATCAAACCAAAAGCCGCCAAGGAAAACACAAAGAAAATCGCCTCACCATATATAAAGGATATCTCAGAAATCACTACAAGACTCTTCAAACCTCTAGGAATTGACGTCGTACACAAACTCCACTCAATTCTATGTCAACCAAAAGACTCAACAGCGAAAGAAGATAAAACAAACATCATCTACGAAATAAATTGTAACAACTACGAAAAACACTGCATTGGCCAAAGTGGACGTCCCCTTCGTCTTCGTATCCACGATCATAAACTAGCCGTCAAAAGACATGATATTCACTCCCTCATATCACTACATACAGACAACCACGGACATCAATTCGACTGGGACAACAAACGTTCAAATATTAAACAGAGGAAACAACAAGAATGCTAGAGAATTTTTAGAAGCCCACCTGGTATTCTAGTGAATCATCAATCAATAGACACATCGAGATAGACAAAATTTATCAACCGATAAGAAAGAAACCTCACACATACACAAAGGGTCAAAGTTCAAGTCAAAGAAACAATCAGTTCCAATACAAGTCACCTAGATGGTATGAAAACACACAAAAATAACCAATCATGTCCAAGGTCACCCGTCAGGAGAGATGATTAATAAGCTGGTCGAGAAATCTAAAAGCTCACTTCAACAAGTTGAAGAATGTGCTGAAGATGTTGCCTAATGGTGGGTGGCAATGAAAGCTTCGCAAATCAACTATCCAGCTCAGGGAACACAACCACATCGAAATCATCCACGTGAGGTACAAATCTTCTCTATCATATCTAAATCTTAGGAGCGGACTCAACTATATTCACTGACTCCTAGCTAGAAAACAATCGAGAGTGAAGTGCTGGCTGAGCAAGTTGAGTGCTTCATTTATTTTGTGCAAAGTTACGTCAGTCAGCCGAGGGGGTTGATCGCTGACGAAATCTCAGGATGGATTCAGGAGGCCTGTTAGGCTTATGCCAACTTTCGCCATTTCTCGCTTAGTAGATGTGGTATCCGACTGGCTTCCTACCGACCAAAGGACGTGTGTGCTGCACAGCAACAGTTCACTCTGTCCCCCTTTATGGATGTCAGTGAGATATGGTTATTGAAAGCGGAAGATATGAGAAGGCCAGGCGTCTTTGATCATAAGTGTCTGTTTTCTATCTCCTGGGTTAGATAGTACAATAGGGTGATTCATATTGAATTTAGTCTCTTGTCGAGTGTTAGGTAAGGGGGGGAGAAATCTATAGACAAAGCTGTGAAGATGAATCGATTGAGATGGTTAGGACATGTGTTACGCATCAATGCCCAGCCACCACCTTTCTCGATGATGGGCGATGCCAGCCGCTTATATAGGATGGATCAGGTTGGAAAAGAATAAGCTGGTGGTGGTCAAACCAAAACATGGCTTCATCAGTCAAGGAAATCCACAACATGTAGTTCAATCCAGCCAGCCATCCAACCAACCACTCACGGATATGTAGACTGCCAGTGTGTTTGGGTTCTCGGATGGTGAGAACCAATGAACGTTGGAGACAATTGGTGATATGGCTCAGAATCCTTGCTCTCAATGAATACCGGTGGATGCATTCACTCTTTGTGAGTGATTTGTCATATCCAATAAAACTTTGTTGTTCTTCCATATTAGTATTCTTTTTGCCTCGTATCTCCGTTTATTATCTGTCTATCTCTCTTCTGAAACTTTCTTTACTCTGTCCTTTTGCTTTGTGTGGTAAGAGGAGGGAGTTTGGCAACTCGAACTGTTGCACATCTTTGCAAAGTTCTATTTTTAAACCAGTTAGTCGGTCGGCATCTAACCCACCATCTTATTTTCGTTTTATTGAACAGTCCAACACGGCCAAGTCAATTAGTTTATTTTTTAACTCAAAAATGAATTGAATTCCATTTACTATTTGTGAAGCACTGAGGGATATGTTCGCATTTCGACGGAGTGAATGAGTCATCCACATATCTCCACCATAACCAAAGAGCAGGATCTTCTAAGAGCGCCAACGTTCTCAAATGTACATAAGTATGTCTACTACTTTTAGGGATATTGGTGATCCCCTTGCACTCCATTTGTTTGTTTGCTAATATATTTTATTTCGAAATTTAAATACGGTGGAGGTTAGATATAAATGCACGTCTAATATTATTTCATCAACCGAGAAAGAGAGATTACTCCTATTTTTCATTCCTAACTGCCTCCAAAGCTGTATTGATGGTAATATAAATGTGAAAACTGGTTACATAAAAAACAAACCATTATTTTTCATATTTTTATCTATTCGAATTCCTTCTAGCTTCTGTTTAATTATGTAATAATTAGTCTAGAATTTGAACTATCTTGAATGAGTTATAATGTTACTGCTAAATATTTATGACTGTAAGACGTGACCATTGAAAGTGGAAGACATGAATAGGTCGGCTAACCGTCTTTGATGATAGGTGTCTGCCTTCTATCTCCCGCGTGAAGTGGTATAGTAGGGTGAGCAATACTGAAGTTGGGCTACGCAAATAAGGGGAAATCAATAGACGAGATTGTGAAGTAAACTTATCTCATACGGAATTACACTCTACCGCAGTGGTGAACTTCGTTTCTTACATTGACAACAACAACAACAACAAAAGCTCTGTTATATTTGGGTTTTGTAAACGTTGATTGTTGCAAATTTGAAAACTCGAAGAAAGTAATGATCGATCGGCTGTAGAATACGAGACCACGCCATCATCTAGTGTTGCAATCAGTTTTTACAACTCTTTCCACTGCATTATGGATAAAAATTTATTTTGATAAAATCACGTAGTGTTATACAGTAAGTTATATTTACTGATGATCACGTTTCGAGCACAGTTTATTACTGCTCATAACCATCACATATCAAGGTACTCATACAACTTTTTGACTTCGTTTAAATAATTAGATCAACTCTTGTCTGTTCATTTCATTGTTGGCAAAATTTTCCATATCTCCGGTATTGCACGTGTCAGATTAAAGACGACTCGATAAGCCAGGCAGGATTCAGTAATCAACGTCTCTCTCTCCATCTACCAACAATACTTTTTAGAATCTTAACTCTGTGGCACACACCCAATTGTGGCTATGGCTGAGTTTATTTCTTAGTTATTTATCTTCGCGGAGGGGGGGGGGTCAATCATCCTAAACTTACTTAAATTCTTAGGTTTGTGTTAATCTCACTACTCCTGCTTGATCTACTAGTTTCACCTATGCGGTTGACCGCACTCACAGTCATTGCAACGTATTTTGTCTAATTGGGTCAACCTACAGGGTCCTTCAACCTACAGAGCTTGTCCAACCTGAATGAGTTTGTAGGTTTAAATGCCCCCCAAATTCCTTCCTTATTAAGAATCCTACGTAGGGTTTCAGATATCCCCTCCTTATATGGTATGGTAAAACTGTAGGCAGCTTATATTCTTCCGTATTTATGTTATCGTTATTAATTTACCTATTATTTTTATTTTACTTTTCGCCTTTTCTGATATTCCTTATGAAGTTTATAGGAAAGTTATTTAACACCAACGCTTCTTCTTCTTCTTCGTCTATCTGTTTCATTTGATCGTTTAGGTTTTCTGATGTACTGCATAGTGTTGCTGGTCGGTTTATTAGGCACCTAACTAAGAAATAACACTAAATAGAAAGTTAAGTGAGTACACTGATATAATGATGACGAGCAGTAAATAAACAGTGCTCGAAACATGGGTCATCAGTAATTATCACTTACTGTATAACACTGTGTGACTCTACCATGAATGCCCTCGTTTTATCCTGATACACCAATGTTACAACTCTTTCTTTAGCACGAATAAGCAGTGACACTTTACATTCAACTTTCAACTTCAATGGGATTAACAGTCAACTTGTAACCAAAACTGACAGACGACAAATATCATTTGATTTCTACTCAAGAATTGAAAAGTCATAGGATTTGGTAAGGCTCAGATGACAATCAAAGATGTAACGTTATCCGTAATACAATACATGTGTAGCTCTTAGACAGGGTTGCCCAATCTCTCCATTTCTCTTTAACTTTGCCATCGATGACATTCTGGAATCAGCTCTGAAGGATGTGCATGAAGGTGGTGTAGATTTGCTACCTGGAGATAGACTTTCGACCTCGAGTAGGCAGACGATATCGTCTTACTGTGCGATAGCATGCAGGCTGCCCGAATCGCACTTAATCAGTTGGCGATCAGTGTCTGTAAGTATGGTATGTACTTTGCGCCGTCTAAGTGCAAAGTACTATTACAAGATTGGCAGGAACCTGTACCTGCACTCACTCTGGCAGGTAAACCGCTTGAAGATGTTGATAAGTTTGTGTATCTGGGTAGTTGTGTGAGTGCTGGCGGAGGGGTAACGGATGAGATTTCCAACCGTATCATGAAGGCTAGAGTGGCATACATCAACTTCAGCCACCTCTGGCGCCGTCGCAACGTCAGCCTGGCTGTCAAAGGTCGGGTATACGATGCTTCAGTGCGGACTGTCTTGCTCTACGGCTGTGAAACCTGGCCTCTCCGAGCTGAGGATGTGCGGCAACTCTGCGTGTTCGATCACCGCTGTCTCCGGTGGTTTGCTTGCGTTCGATGGTATCATCGCGTGAGTAATTCTAAGTTTCGGCGGCGTGTGTTTGAACACAGTGGAGATCACCATTCACTGAGTGTCGTCATCTGGAAACACCGGCTCTGGTGGCTTGGACATGTGCTGTGAATGTCATCCCAGAGGCTTCCGTACACGTCTCTGTTCGCTAGCCAGCCCTGGGACGGGATGGAAGAGGCTGAGGGGTGGTCAGTCCATGACGTGGCATCGTGAGATGAATGATATTTGTGCTAGATTAGCATCAGTTGGTGTGTCACGACTCCCTGGTTGGGGTCCGAGAGATAGCTCAAATCGATGACTCGAAACCTTATCGGATTTCGCCAAGAATCGTAATCATCAATGGCGATAGTGTTGCGATTTCCTTCTTTCTTCCCTTCCCGTTGATAGTTAACGAATACTGTTTGAACTTGTTAAGCATGGCTATTTTCCTTCCCGATGAAGTTCTTTATCCGTTCTCTACTTATATTTGTTTTACTTTTAATCTATGTTGTTTTATTATTATTATGTGGTGCATCTTTTTTGATGCCATATTGTTTTTTTTCTGCGTTTAAATAAATAACTTTGCCTTCTAATGAAAGATGTCAAGAAGAATAATAATAAAAAGAAAAATTCTCACAATGTACACATACTATATCCACCATGAAAGTAAGAAGAGACACACAAAGATAAATATAATCCTAGTTTACTTACCACATTTGATGGACACTCTACTAAGCATTGACCACCTTCATCACTAGTAGTAGTAGTAGTAGCTATGCCTTCCTTATTTCGGTTCTTTTCAGCTTTGCTGTGCTTATTTCTAAATTGTTTCTTTTCGTTCAACTTCACGTCATCGTCATAATCATCGATTGCCTCTTTTGAATTCGATGTAGATGATGATGAACATAAAGATGATGGGGATGAACTCGTGGTCAAATGATTTTCACCAATAAACCATTTTTCTATATTCTCATGACCATGATGTTGGACAATAGAACTGCAAGCATCAAAATAGGCTTGTAATGAATCCACTTGTTTGCATAGAATCTCTCTGTGTGCGTGTGTGTGT
This sequence comes from Trichobilharzia regenti, assembly GCA_944472135.2. Taxonomy (NCBI): domain Eukaryota; kingdom Metazoa; phylum Platyhelminthes; class Trematoda; order Strigeidida; family Schistosomatidae; genus Trichobilharzia; species Trichobilharzia regenti. The sequence continues at coordinate 14,805,580 of OX235262.1, forward strand.
TGAATTCCATTTCGATTGGAGTGTTGATATATGATTGTTTCGTTGATTTGTTTGTTTTTTTATTTTTTTTAAAAATAGAGAGAGAGCGGTGAAACGAAAATATTCAAGAAGAAAATTAGTCAGTAAGCCTACAAAATTTATATTTTTACAAATGACAAAAATGATGTACTACTAATTGCTCGGGATGAGTAGTAGTAGCAGTAGTAGATCACTTATATCAACTAGAAGTGCTTCCTAGCTGACTGACAGGTTTCAACGTAGAAATTTACATTAATGTGCAGTAGGTTGAGTCACCACACTTCGCTTAGCACGCAGAAGAAAAGAAGAAGGTAAAAAGAGATTCACCGATTGTCTCCAACAATTGATTTTCACCATCCTGAGGACCACAACCAGTCAGTCAGGAAGTCTACATCTTCTTACGTAGCTGACTGGCTGGCTGGCTTAAACTAACTGTTGAGGATTTCATTGACTGATGATGCCATGTTTTGGTTAGACCACTGTTTTACATCCTGATCGTATGTCAGTAGCTAACAGTCGAGGAAGGCAACGGCCAGGGATTCATGCGTAACACATGTCCTAACCATCTCAATCGATTCATCTTCACAGCTTTGTCTATTGATTTCCCCTCCTTACCTAACACTCGACAAGAGACTAAATTCAATATGAATCACCCTATTATACCATCTAACACAGGAGATAGAAGCCAGACACGTATGATTAAAGACGGCTGGCCGACCTTTTCATGTCTTCCACTTTTAATGACCATATCTCACCGACATCCATAAAGGAGGACAGAGTGAACTACCGCTGAGCAGTGCACACACCCTTTGATCGACAGTCAACCGGATATCACGTCTACGCCAGAGACGGTGTAAATTGTTATATGGGAAACTGGCCTTCTGTATGCATTCTGAGTTTTCGTCAGTAATCAACCCGTTGGAATTGGCTGACGCAACTTTTCAAATAAGTGAAGCGGTCAACACGCTCTACCACTTCACTGCCTATTTCTAAACTAGGAGTCAATGTAGTCCAGTTCATTCCTGTAGCATCACCTTACATTTGACGGGAGCGAATCGAGTGCTAAATATTCGTAGATTGCAGCTCTGCATTATGTCAGCATCCTCACCTAGGAAGGCTATATCATCTTCATATTCTGAGTCAACAAGATTATTTCCTTGTAACACGTCAATCCCTTCCTAACTACACTTAAGCGGTCTAAAACCCGGCCAGACACCCATTCCGCGCATTACCAGCCACGCTGATTATCCGACTCCTTAAGCTGAGTCAAGCCGGGTAAACCAATGATGAGCTAGCCGCCAAACGAGCTAAATCACAGTCAGACGATTAGATGATTACCTCGATCTGCCAGGAAATCAATATTGGTATTCGCGCCTGTCAAGCAACTACTCATCCCAATCAATTAGTAGTTCACCGTTTTATGCGAATTTCTTCATAAATAATAATAATAAACATATTCGAACTATTACAAAGACGTCACAAGAATATACATATCGGTATATTAGTGAAGTTGTCCTCTCCAAAGTGGACGGCCTAACTGAAAAGCTTTTTCTAGACAACATTCTCAGGACAGACGTCAACATGAAACTAGCTTGTCCAAGTCTCAATCACATTTTGGATAGAACCATAATGTGAGGTATTGTCAGATTGAAGTAAGACAACACTATTCATAACATCGTGAATTTTGATTATTAACTGATACATTGCGAGGAACCTGAAAGAAACAACCTGATATGTATCCATATAATATGTGTGTTTGTTTGACAGTCGATTATATTTTGCTATGTATATATGGATCGATACTCCATTATAATTAGCCAATCATGTTAAGACTGTCTATTGATTTGTTCATTTTGAATATTCGCTAACACACTTGTTCGGACATTCATATATTTTGCTCTCACACACTTGTGTGACATTGATTCTCCTTGTGTTTGGAAAATAGAAGTATCATTGCAAACCTAGTGGTCTTCTGATTTCCGTCTTTCTTGCGTCAGGACTATTAAATTCTCGACCAGTACATAACACAACCTCCTTTACCTACCCAACCTGGGAAGCATCGTTTCAACTACAGGCGGACGGAACTGACGAGGATATCAAGGCAAGGATCATAGAGAAAGCAAGGCAAGCTTTCATTACTCTCAAGTCTGTGTGGAAGTCAACAGCACTCAGCATGAAAAATAAGATTCGGGTTTCCAACTCCAATGTGAAGTCAGTGCTACTATACGGATCAGAGACTTGGCCAATGTGTCATAAAGAGCACATCAAACAAACTACAGACCTTCATCGCAGCTGTCTTCGTTCAGTACTGTTATGTACTGGTCGAGTATTTAATAGTCCTGACGCATGAAAGACGGAAATCAGAAGACCACTAGGTTTGCAATGATACTTCTATTTTCCAAACACAAGGAGAATCAATGTCACACAAGTGTGTGAGAGCAAAATATATGAATGTCCGAACAAGTGTGTTAGCGAATATTCAAAATGAACAAATCAATAGACAGTCTTAACATGATTGGCTAATTATAATGGAGTATCGATCCATATATACATAGCAAAATATAATCGACTGTCAAACAAACACACATATTATGTGGATATATATCAAATACCCAAGATCAGATGGCCAGAAAAGATCAGCAATAAGGATCTCTGGGAGCGAACCAACACAACAGGAACCGATTGTGAAACAAATAGGCAGGAAGAAATGGAGATGAATAGGATAGCCATACTCTGAGGAAACCATCGAGTGACATCACTAGACAGGCCCTCGAGTGGAATTCGAAAGGGAAGCGGTGAGCTGGTCGTCAGTGCGAGGGTGACTTGCAGGAGGTCATGTGATGAGGAGATGAAAACATGTGGGCAGACTTTGAGCCAGGTGAAAACCCTAGCAGAGAATCGAACGCAACGGAGACGCGCGGCTAAAGACCTATGTTTCTCTAGGAATTAAAGGAAATAATAATAACAAATAATGATACAATGGGAAAACTTTGGGGGAGGGGCAGAGATGGGAATAATTCGATGAAAACGTCTACTAACTAATGAATGAGATGCAGAAATATACTGCTAAGATGGTGATTAGGAATAATAATTTTAAAAAACAGTTCAATTTAAGCGACACACAGACACACACGTGTTATTTACTCACGCTATTAATAACTACCCCTATCTGATCATAATTTGCAAAGTTATTATAGATTATTTTATAATTCAGACTCTAGATATTGTTTAGGCTCAACACTATAAGCCTGTTTCAACCGTGCCAAGTTAGTCGGCAAAGATGAATTCACAATACAGAAATTTAGTAAAATGATGACAAGTGGTTAATTAATAAGACTGCAAAGAAAACCACAATGAAAACGAAAGAAGCACACACACAAAAGAAAAAAAGAATTAATTACACTCCTGATGGTTATTCACTGTTATTATTGACTGACTGACTCACTGACTTTAAGCATAAACACACAATGTTAGAACAGCAACTTACTCGGATCACGAAATATTGAACTAATTGAGAGATAAAAGGAGAAATTGTATTATCCCATAATTTATTTATTGTATTTATTTATTAAGCCATTGATGAAGAAATGTACAGAGATTAAGTAAGGCATTTTGTCACAAGTCAATCAATACATCTTAGAGTAGAGAGCTACTGGAGCACTGTAAGAAGCACTGATGAGGAATTTTTTTTATTTTTTTTTATTTTTGATTTACAGCTTGATTCCACACTGTATTTTTGGTACAAGTATGGAATTTTCAGCATGGATATCGGTAGCCCAAATTTTGCAGGCCAACCATAGATATCAGGTGTGCGTCGGTGCGGGCTCGAACCCCGGACCGTGTGCATGGTCGGCGAGAGTCCTAACCACTGTGCTGGATGATTAATTATCCAACACAATCAAACTACCTAGCGCTATGAGACCATAAGGTTATAATTGTTTTGCGTCTTGTAATAGGAAAACTGGACAGAATGTGGAATGTTACTCAACGACCAAATTGGAATTTTAGTACAGTTGGGGCAATGAACTACACCTATTGTAGGGGGGTGGTGGCTAGTGAGATACTGTCTCCTAGCCAAAATTGGTAGACAGTAATCTACATCAATGTTTACACCACAAATCTTGGTCATGAGAAAATAAGAAACAAGAACGAAGACTTTACGTGGGTGGATACAAGTAGCAGATATATGTTCTGGACTTCAAAGAAACGGTCACAAAAAGATGACAGAATAACTTCCAGTGAGAAAACAACCAATCAGAAGACGCTGTTTCTCTGCTAATAGTAACGAATAATGATGTACATAAAAATATATAAATATCTTCAAGTATTGGTTTTGTAGGGATTTTGTTTGATCAGACGGTGGAGTTCATCATGAGCTGACATTAATTAGAAAACCACTGGAAAACCACATGGGAGTTCTGGACAGCTATTTGAGACTCTTCATCAGTACGCACCCACCGGGGTTCATAGGCCATTGGATCGGGTCTCAATGACTCAATGTTCTACGAGCTCTCTAGCCATGTAACCAGAAGGTCATGGGTCCGGACCCTGGAGACGGGTGTCTACTGTTGAAGAGTCCCAGACTAAGGTGAGACAGCTATCCAGTACTCCCAGGTTTTCCAGTGATTCTCTAACTGGTGTCAGCTCAAGGTGAACTCCTCCATCCAATATAAATATCTCTTGATTTTCTCGATAAACGATATGTTGTCTGGCCCTTGTATTCCGTCATTACACTCCAACACCAATCTCACACACAGCTATGTATATATATATACACATTCATATAGGAGAGACCGACTAAGTGCTTAAGTCAGTGAATCTATAACGTAAAAACAATATCCTCCATTTTTAGAATTCAACTCATGACAGCAGAACATGCATTTCTTCTACTTTCTTCTCTTACTTTGTGTGCTACAAGATGAGAGTGTGACGAATTGAAAGCCGCACATCGATGCAAAGTTCTATGTCGAAAACAGAGAGACACCAGAATATACTATGTTATTTGTTAACGAAGTATAAACAGAAGGTGGCAGCAAGCATAATTTCAAAATTTACATCATCACCGAATGAATGAATGAATGGATAAATAAATAAGTAAATAAAAGTTCACACAACAAAGCACTATCGAATGATGCATCACACCACTATACACAATAGACTTTAAATCCCTTTATAATAATAATAATATTAATGATAAATAGTGTGATGAATTTTAGATGACAGTAATCAATCAATCGAAAATAGAAGAAATTACAAGTATAAGTAGTGACTGGCTTTAAAGTAGTTGAAAAATCTTATCGTCTACAAATTAGACAACAGTACAAAGTGAAAATTCACCAGTACAGTTTCTTTAAAAGATTTGAAATAATCAGATTGTACTATGTGATCTATCTGGTGAATAAAACAGATGACAATTGCTAAAGCCAATGAAATAAGGGTTGTTATATAGTCACGCCTTGACGAGTGCTACTGATAAGATTTATCAGTACGATATATATATAAAGAAACATTCATCGGCAAAAAAAGAAAAAGTTAAATAGCAGGGAGATACATTTGATGCCAGAGAAGACAAACGATACAGTGTTGTGAAGATACAATGGGAGAAGTGAAAGGAATACAACATGGAGTCAGTCCACAGGTACCACAACACGAAGATACATAGAGATGCCGATTTCCGATTATATAAACATTCCTTTGCCAAGTTTCCGTCTTCTATAGTTTCGAGGCAAGCACTAATTGTTGATGTGAAGGAGTTCCGCTTACTCGTTTCGACCAGTGGTATGTGCGTGAGTGTATGCATATATATGTATGTGTACGGAATCATTACAAGAGTAAGTGGAATCGAGTGATCTGCCTGTCGTTGTGTTTGTGTATCTTTGCGGCTCTTAAAGATTGTGTCATGTTCTTATGAAACGGGAGAACAAAATGGTATCTGGCAGTAGAATTGTCTCTTTTTTGATGAAATAACAAGGAGTAATGAAGAAATACAAGAATATTGCATCGAAACTTCCATTTATTTTTTTTGTCTCCATATCATGCTTTCTATGCCACTTCAAATGATCTTGATTTTTCCCTCTTCGCGATTTATTCGCATCTTCGGCATTCAAGATTTTTGCAGGAGACAACGCTTATGTATAATACCGACAAATTCTTGCGAGTAGCACACGTCATACTCTAAGCTAGATGGCGGTATCATTGCAAAGCTTTCACTGCTATCCATCTGGACAACATCTTCAGATCTAACTTGAAAACGAAGTGAGATTCTGCATGATAGAACCTGAAGCATACCTGACACTCACAGCGACCTTTAACCTTATTATTAATTTGTTTTTACGAGTTTGACCACGGATTGATACCACAGTTAGAGAACCATTGAAAAACTCACCAAGGAGTACTGGACAGCCAACTGTTTTCTCCTAGTTTGCGAACCATCAGCAGTACACACTCAACCACTGTCGGGGCTCGAACCCAGGACATTCAGAGGTTGCAAGGCAAGCTCATAGACCATTCGAACACTGGGATTCGATACAATGGCCAACCTATGAATCCTAACTTCTACCAACTCGTGATTTTAGCACCACCACCAACCGATGTCATCGGTAGGAAATCCATCCTCACACTTGACTGGTTGGACCTCACTGGTCACGACTTCCTCACTAAAACTCTCCAGGAAACTCCGTCCTGTAGCAAGTCACTGGCGAACATCAGATTAATTTTGTAAGGATTAAGTTTGTTTTTATTATTAACTACAATGTTCAAAAACCACAGGGAGGGGAGGTCTGCATGTTCAGGACATTCTATCGTGCTCAAAATTATTAAAAGGATACATAAACATTTCACACTATGATACTTGTGTTTAGGATTCGCTTCCATTGACGATGATAAGTAAGAGTTAACAGTAACTTCCAAAACAAAAGAGACTTAAGAAATTGAATAAAAACAATCCTATTCTGATTGATGTTTGTTAGAAAAGACGGTCACTGGAATGAAAGTCTACAGACAATTAAGGTGGTTTTTCAAATTATTATTTATTATTATTGTCCCGTGGTATCCGAGTGGAGCATAGGCCTTCAAAAACACATTTCCACTTTGTCCTATCTTCTGATGTCCTCCTCATCTGGGCACATGATTATTGCTCATAACCTTTAATCTCTTCCTGCTACGATCACCTCCATGTCATTCTCTAACAATCTACTAAACATTTCTCACTCGGGTTCTACTCAAGCGTTTACCTGGAGCAGGATATCCATTCGACAGCCTCCTCAGTGTTTGCCCGATCCACCTCCATTTTCTCCTAAAAGTATATTGAACGATAGGTTTCTGGCTGGTTGGTTTCTTCCCAGAGTGTTTTGTTGCTAATTCTTTCTGGTTGGTCATTTGACCTTCAATCGTCTGTCTGTCTGTTTTCAACATAGAACAACTTTGCACCGATGTGCAGCTGTTCAAGTCGCCACACTCCCTCCATGTAGCACACAAAGCAAGAGAAGAAAGTAGAAGAAATGCAAAATAGAGACAGTAAACAGAGACATGAGGCAAAAAGAATAGTAATATTGAAGAACAATATGGTTTCTTTGGGTATTTATAAGTTACAAGGAGTGGATGCATCTGCGCCATCCATTGAAAACGATCTTGAGCCAATTCACCAATTGTTTCCAACCATTGGTTTTTACCGTCCCGAGGACACCCGCCAGTCAGTTAGGAAGTCTACACCTTCCTACGTGGCTGGCTTAAACTAACTGTTGTAGATTTCATTGACTGGTGCCATGTTTTGGTTTGACCGCCGCTAGCTGTTTTCCAGCCTGACCCTATGTCAGCTAACATTGCCTGTCGGTTGATGAAGGCGATAACTAGACATTGATGCGTAAACCATATCCTAACCATTTCAGTCGATGTAATTTCACAACCTCGTCGATTGATTTCCACTCCTTTTCTTGCAATCAACTGATGCCTAAGCTCAATATTGCTGACCTTATTATGCCACTTCACACGAGAGATAGAGCACAGGCACCTATGATCAAAGACAGCTAGCCGACCTTTTCACGCCTTCCACTCTCAATGGCCAGGTCTCACAGCCATAAAGGAGGACGGAGCGGACTGATGAGCAGTAAACACGCCCTTTGGTCGAAAGTCGGACATCACGTCTACGCCAGAGACGGCGTAAACTGGCATATGCGAAACTAGCCCTCTGTATCCGTACTGAGATTTCGTTAGGGATCAACCCGTTGGCGTTGGCTGATGGTACTTCCCAAATAAGTGAAGCGGTCAACGTGCTCTGCCACTTCACCCCCTATTTCTAACCTAGGAGTCAGTCTAAACTAGGAGTCTTCAATTAGGAGCCAGAGAAGTAAGTTGTTGATAAAACATTGCAGTATCCTGTTTGAAATGCTCTTTGTGATGCCCTGGCCAAGTTTCTGACCCACATAAAAGCATGAACTGACTTCACATTGATGCTGAAAATTCGAATCTTGTTCTTTATGCTGGAAGGTGGAGTGCAGAAGACTTTCAAACTGGTTTCAAGTTGATGAAGGCGTATCTTGCCTTGCCTTTCCGATTCTGACTGGCCAGCTTTGACATCTTTATCCGTTCCGTGTGCCTGTAGTTGAAACGATGCCTTCTAGCCGGATAAGTGAAGGAGGTAGTCTCTGTTAAATCTCTCTCTCTCTCTCTCTCTGATGGTGACCGGTGCTGGTTGTTGTTGTTGTTGTTGTTGCGGTTCGTTGGTTATCTTTATCACCTCCATCTTCTCTATGTTCACCTGGAGTCCTGTCTTCGCTGCCTGCCTCCTCACCTCTTCAGCCAGTTTCTTGGTTTTCGCTTACAAGTCTTCAACACGAATCATTCACACACACAAAATTGAGATCTTCTAGAGTCTTCTTATCGGTCAATGCAGCGTCTATCCTGTCTTGTCACCGCCTACGCGTACAGTCTTCCGCATAATCTAGTCAAGCACAATTAGGAATAGACATAATGAGAATGAGAATGAATAGTCTATATCTTTAGATAAATAAAAAAAAAAGGGAAATTAGGCATAATCAATAAAGCAAACAATAGAAAACCAATAGGAAGAAATTTGAAACAAAAGAAACAATAAAATTAAATTAACAACTTAAAAGTATGTAGAAATGAATGAATAGAGGGATGAATAAAGAAAAAGAAAGCATAAGATATGAGAACAGGAAGAAGAAGAGGCGAGAGAGAGAGAGAGAGAGAGATGAAAACCGGATACAACCAGTTACTATGGTAACTGGATTATAATAAACAACAATACAATGAAAAACATGAAAATTGAATATTAGGATCAGTGTGTGTATGTGTGCGCCAGTGTGCTTAAAAGCCCGACAACAGGTTCACTTATATATGCACAAAAACCTAAGGAGAAAACATCCCAGAATATAATTTAATAATTCCCGGCCGATAACTGCTACCTTGTCGTGGTGGTCAGGCTTGAATACCGTAATGACCCAACACGTTAAACTGACTGGGACTCTGTGTCTGCAGGTCCATGTCAGGAAGGTTTTCTGGATTGCGGTTATACTAAAAGCAGTTACCATAGGGTACATGAGCTCCAGTATCCAATCGGATCAAATGGCGTATGAACCCATATGAGTCACCGGCAACCATGGGAGTCCAGCTCCTGACGTTGCATCGCTGCCTTGCGGATTAGACTCCAAGTCAAAGGCTCGGTGGGTGGTCCCTTAATAAAACCACCTGCTTCGGTCTGGGCGCCCGGGCAGTATCTCAGCCCTCACACAAGGAATTGAATAAAGCAACAAATAATCAATGAAACTTATCGCGTGCTATTAGACGTGTTGCAGTTTCCTTCTTTCTTCCCTTCCCGATGATAGTTAACGAATACTGTTTGAACTTGTTAAGCATGACTGTTTTCCTTCCATATGAAGTTCTTTATCCATTCTCTACTTATATATTTTTTTTCTTTTCCTTCCTTTTTTTCTTTTGATCTATGTTGTTTTATTATTATTGTGTGGCGCATCCTTCTTGGTGCCATATTGTACCAAGTTTTTATGCGTTTAAATAAAATAAAATATAATATAATTTAATAATTCCCATTGTACCATTAACAACACAATATTCAGCGAAGACACTTTTTTCGACGAATTTATTATCAAGCTGTACAATCGTATATGTATGCTTTTTTTAAGAAATTATATCCGGTGAGGGAATTAGGTCAAAGGTGTGAGTACATGAAATAATAATAATAGTGGTAGTATGAAATGCAATTAAAATATTTGTGATTATAATCATGGTTTAATGTCAAGTGGCAAAATAATTAATTTCTTGGAAAATACCCATATGGACATTAGACAGAAGAGAACACGAAGTTCAGCAAAGATATCTTTTCGGCGATTTCATTCTCAAAAGCTGTACAATCGCATTTATATAGATTATTTTAACATGGATAGAATTATTATTTGTTTAATTTCACATAGTAACGAAGGTGATAATAATTTTCAACTTGATATGATAGTTTGAAGGTACGAATATAGATTACAAGAGGCTTAGAGACAAGATTTCATAGGATTAGAAAATAGTTACAACGTATGCAAAAAATTAATATTTGATAACTGGAGAAATAATTTTAAAGGCGAATCGAAGGTGATAATTATTTTCGACTTGATATGAATTACAAGAGGTTTAGAAACGCAGGGATAGGACGAACTACAGGTGTGAACAAAATGAGCATGGAAACAAATTGAAATCAAAATTTTCAACTTGACATGTTAGTTAGGAGGTATGAATATAGATTACAAGAGGCATAGAAACAAAAAATTACACAGGATTAGAATATAATTGTAGAATGGTTATTTTAAACGGATTACAAGTGTGATCAGGAGGAGTATGGAAACAAAATTAAAATAACTAGTTTTTTTAACTGAAAAAATAATTTGAGCCTGAAATGAAAGTTAGGACGTGTGAATATAGATTACAAAAGCCTTAGAAACACAAAAATTGCACAATATTAAGATATAATTGTAAAATAGTTATTTCAAACGAATTATAAATGTGAACAGGGAAAGCATGGAAACAAACTTAAAATAACTGTTTTTATAGCTGAAAAAAAAATTAGGTGGATTAAACGAAGATTGAGGGACTAAGAATCAGACACACAGCGAACGAAAAATGCTCTAAAGGAAAAAACAAGAACGAAAACAGACGAGGAAGAGAAAAAAAAGACGGAAACAAAGGGAACATACCAAGCTAGGTCCATGGTAGTTGTAGAGGTTGGACTAACTTCTTTTGAACACACAGCTCCGGCTTCTCGATGCATATTGCGAGGGCTTCTGCAGTACAAAGAAGTCGGAAACATATTGCTTTTGGTAGGTTTCTGTTGACTTTGTAAATCACTTTGAAAGAATCGGTTGAGATTTTGTGGGAGGTGTTGACCAGATGTTCAATAATGGCACTTCTGATTGAACCGGTGCCTCCTCTTTGCAGCCACGCTGGGTAGTGTTCTCTAACACGTTTTGAGAGGACGCGCATACAACGACCTATGTACCTAGCTCCGCACGAGCAAGTGAACTGGTATATGCACATTGAATTGGTCATATGCGAAAGTTTGTCCTTCGTGTTGTTTCGAAGTATTGGGCGGCTAGAGAATGTCACTCTTAGTGTTGCTGCAGGGAAGGTCTTCTTTAGAGAGCTGGATATTCTCCTCTTCAGGATATCAGCTGCCAAATCTCCCTTGAAATTCAGATTTAGATACAGCGTTTTCTTTGGCGCTGAATCGCATTCTTCTCTTTTAGGTTTAGGTTTCATGTTCTTTTCGACAAAACGTGTCGGGTAGCCATTTTGAGCCAGGATATTTTTGAGGAATAGGAGCTCCTCTTCCATGCAATCGTTGCTGCAGATTTTTCTAACGCGATGGGTTAGTGCGCTGATGAGGGCTCGTTTTCGGCTCAGAGGTATCCAACTATAGAAATGCGTTAGTTGGCCATTCCATGTCGGTTTTCTGTGGATGGACCTCTTCAGGGTTCCATCATCTCTTCTTGTCAATTCCACGTCCAGAAATGGAATCTTTGAATCGCTTTCTAACTCCATTGTGAATTTAATCGAAGGATGGGAATTATTGAATTCTTGTAAGATGCAGTTGAAGTCCGAGTTCTCGTAGCAGACTATAAAGGTATCGTCAGCAGCAGCAACGATTGCATGGAAGAGGAGCTCCTATTCCTCAAAAATATCCTGGCTCAAAATGGCTACCCGACACGTTTTGTCGAAAAGAACATGAAACCTAAACCTAAAAGAGAAGAATGCGATTCAGCGCCAAAGAAAACGCTGTATCTAAATCTGAATTTCAAGGGAGATTTGGCAGCTGATATCCTGAAGAGGAGAATATCCAGCTCTCTAAAGAAGACCTTCCCTGCAGCAACACTAAGAGTGACATTCTCTAGCCGCCCAATACTTCGAAACAACACGAAGGACAAACTTTTGCATATGACCAATTCAATGTGCATATACCAGTTCACTTGCTCGTGCGGAGCTAGGTACATAGGTCGTTGTATGCGCGTCCTCTCAAAACGTGTTAGAGAACACTACCCAGCGTGGCTGCAAAGAGGAGGCACCGGTTCAATCAGAAGTGCCATTATTGAACATCTGGTCAACACCTCCCACAAAATCTCAACCGATTCTTTCAAAGTGATTTACAAAGTCAACAGAAACCTACCAAAAGCAATATGTTTCCGACTTCTTTGTACTGCAGAAGCCCTCGCAATATGCATCGAGAAGCCGGAGCTGTGTGTTCAAAAGAAGTTAGTCCAACCTCTACAACTACCATGGACCTAGCTTGGTATGTTCCCTTTGTTTCCGTCTTTTTTTTTCTCTTCCTCGTCTGTTTTCGTTCTTGTTTTTTCCTTTAGAGCATTTTTCGTTCGCTGTGTGTCTGATTCTTAGTCCCTCAATCTTCGTTTAATCCACCTAATTTTTTTTTCAGCTATAAAAACAGTTATTTTAAGTTTGTTTCCATGCTTTCCCTGTTCACATTTATAATTCGTTTGAAATAACTATTTTACAATTATATCTTAATATTGTGCAATTTTTGTGTTTCTAAGGCTTTTGTAATCTATATTCACACGTCCTAACTTTCATTTCAGGCTCAAATTATTTTTTCAGTTAAAAAAACTAGTTATTTTAATTTTGTTTCCATACTCCTCCTGATCACACTTGTAATCCGTTTAAAATAACCATTCTACAATTATATTCTAATCCTGTGTAATTTTTTGTTTCTATGCATCTTGTAATCTATATTCATACCTCCTAACTAACATGTCAAGTTGAAAATTTTGATTTCAATTTGTTTCCATGCTCATTTTGTTCACACCTGTAGTTCGTCCTATCCCTGCGTTTCTAAACCTCTTGTAATTCATATCAAGTCGAAAATAATTATCACCTTCGATTCGCCTTTAAAATTATTTCTCCAGTTATCAAATATTAATTTTTCGCACACGTTGTAACTATTTTCTAATCCTATGAAATCTTGTCTCTAAGCCTCTTGTAATCTATATTCGTACCTTCAAACTATCATATCAAGTTGAAAAATATTATCACCTTCGTTACTATGTGAAATTAAACAAATAATAATTCTATTCATGTTAAAATAATCTATATAAATGCGATTGTACAGCTTTTGAGAATGAAATCGCCGAAAAAAAATAATTAATGTCATATATAGAATAATTCATACGGTGTATAGATGTTGGAAAGGGGTAAATAATTATAAGATTAGTAGACGAATATAAAATGTTACATAACACGGTGTGAAATTCGATACGATAGAATTCAATATTGTAAAAATAAAAAAATAATAATTTTGGGTTTAGAATCATAAGTGGGACAACTGGAAACAATTCAGAGTGAGAATAATAATAATAATAATAATCGTAGGAATAAGGGAAAGGTACATAGAATAACTACATAAACAATTTTGTTTTACAACTGTACCTCCCATGGAAACTGTTTGCTATATATGTGATTATAATGATACACATCGTTTAGAAATAGGGTTGCCGAAAATCCATCTAAAAGAACTTTTATTGAAATAGGGATTGTACACACTTCTTTTGTTTTAGTTTTAATTGCATTTCATACAACTATTATTATTATTTCATGTATTCACACCTTTGACCTAATTCCCTCACCGGATATAATTTCTTTAAAAAAAACCATATATATATATATATACGATTGTGCAGCTTGATAATGAATTCGTTGTTGAAAAGAGTCTCTTCGCTGAATGCTTGTGTTCTTTATCCCAGAATATCTTTCTTATGAGAATTGAACTAAATTTAAGCACTCTGTTGCAGATACATATACATCGAAATGACTACATACATGAAAGCTGCTATAAAAGGAAAGGAAATTTTTTTTCAACAGATTACCTGCACTAAAATATTAATTATTACTTCCCAAGAGTTAATTTGTGAGGATTTGATTTGTTCTTCTAGTTTGACCACGGATTGATACCACAGTTAGAAAACCATTGAAAAACTCACCAAGGAGTACTGGATAGCCAACTGTTTCCTCCTAGTTTGCGAATCATCGTCAGTGCGAGCCCACCCACTCTGTCGGGGTTCGAACCCAGAGCACCTTTAGGCTACAAGGCAAGCTCATATACCATTCAGCCACTGCAACCGGACTCAGTGGTCAACCTATGAACTTTAATTTCCATCAATTCATGATTTTAGCGCGACCGGCACCAGCCAATGTCATTGGCGAGCATTTGTCATCACTTTCGACAGGATGGACCCCATAGGTCACGACTTCTCAGTCCTGTAGCAAGTCACTAGCGAGCATCAGATTAAACGCTAATGACTTTCCTGGAGTTCTCGTGAAAAGTCTTGATCAATGAGGTCCATCCAGTCTGGAGTGGGGATGGATTTCCCACTGATGACATTGGCTGGTGCCAGTCGCAATAAAATCACGAGTTGGTAGAAGTTAGAATTCATAGGTTGGCCACTGAGTTGGGTTCTGATGTCTTAATAGTCTACGAGCTTGTCTTGTGGCCTGAAGGTCCTTGGTTCGAACCCTGTTGTTGGGTGCGTACAGCCAATGACTACCGAGCACTAGGACGAAACAATTAACTGTCCAGTACTCCCTGTTGGTTTCCAATTGTTCTCTAACTGATATCAAACCGTGGTCAAATTCGAAAAACTAATGATTACACTTTAAAAATGGACGATAATTTGATAAATTACATGTATAACTTGTCCATTGTTTGTTCATCGTCAGGTAGAGAGGTAAATGAAGCATATAGAAAAACTGATGAGCTCTTTAAAATATACACAGTGTAATCGGGTAAATTCCACATGAACTCCAGAATCCGAAAACATTGATTGGCATCTGAACCTGTGGAGCCAGGTGGAAACGTTCGCAGAGAACTGAACGCATTGGAGAGGTGCGGCTGAAGCCCTAATAATAATAATATCAAGGGACTAATGTACATTTTGATGGAACGACCAACTTCAGTCACTTTCTATAACCTTGAATACATAAATATTAGATAAAATTACAATAACGTGGTCTACTCCTACAGAAAGAAATGTTCATGCAAAATGGATACCCACCAAGATTCATCAACAAGAACATCAGATCAAAAGTCCAGAAGAATGAAACATCACTTGTTCTTAAAGACAAAAGAAACTTAACATGAAACTGGATTTCAAAGGAGACTTAGCCCATGATATTCTTATAAGAAGAATTTCAGCGTCTTTAAGAAGGATATTCTTCGCAGCAACGCTAAGCGTAGTGTTCTCTAGTCACCAATTGGTCTGCAGAAGCCTTAAAGATAAGACCTTGCATGTCAACGCTTTTGTGTGTATATACCAGTTCAACTGTTGCTGTGGTGCCGTGTATATCTGTCGTTCGACGCATATTCTGTCAAAAAAGGATTCAAGAACACTATCTCGCATGGCTGCAAAAAGGTAGTAGTGGCTCTATAAGGAGTGCGATAATCGAATACTTCGTCAACACTGGTCAATCCATCTCAACAAATGCTTCCTCCTTCAAAGTGGTCTATACAAAGTGAAGGACAACCTACGAAAAGTAATGCGCTTTCGTCTCCATTGTATTGATGAAGCGGTTGTCATTTATCTGGAGAAATTAGAATTATGCATACGAGAGAAAATCGTCCAACTGCTTCTACTACCATGGTAACAACTGTGCTGATTTCTGCTGACTTGATTCTTGTGTGTTGGTTTTTCTCTAACTCCTCATAACTTTTGTATTTCTTCTTTAGGACTCTTACATAATTCCATATTTTCCTTTGTTTCTATATACATCTTAAACTTGGCACCAGTCAATGAAATCCACAACAGTTGGTCTAAGCCACGTAGGAAGGTGTAGACATCCAGGCTGGGGTCCTCGGGACGGTAAAAATCTATGGTTGGAAACAATTGGTGACATGGCTCAAAATCGTTCTCAGTGGCTAGCGCAGATGCATCCACTCCTTGTGACTTATGATCTCCAATGAAACTGTTTTGTTCTTCGTTATTACTCCTTTGTCTCACACCTCTGCTCACTGTCTCTATTATGCTTTTCTTGTACTTTCTTCTCTTGCTTCGCGTGCTACACGGAATGTGGCGACTTGAACTGGCGCACATTTGTGCAAAGTTCTATGTCGAAAACAGACAGACAGACATCTTAATCACAACTCATTCATTAAACTATTCATCTTATTAAGTAACTACAATACACTTATTCAACTTCTCTTCTCTTATGCACTAACTAACATTAACAACTATTTTTTGGCAACTCATCACCACTACCCTCTTACTAATCTTCACCACACACACACACACCCAGTTATAATCTGATTATTCATCACATTTTTTGAAATATTTTGATAACGTAAACAATAATCCCACCAACGACAATGGTTGGGGTCGCGCTAAATCACGAATTGGTAGAAGTTAGAATTCATGAGCCATTGAATTGGGTCCCAGTGGCTGAATGGCATATGAGCTTGCCTTGTAACTGGAAGGTCCTGGGTTCGAATCCCAGTGGGTGCGTACTGCCAATGATTCCCAAACAGGGATGAAACAGCAGCTGTCCAGTACTCCCTGGTTTTCAATGGTTCTCTAACTGATATCAATCCGTGATCAACTCGTAAAAACATAGCTAATCCTTACAAACCAAACTATAGAAAATAATCTTAACTAATTTTTTATTGGTTACAGGATTTCATCATGAGTTAGAGAACCATTGAAAAACCTACAGGGAGTACTGGACAGCTGTTTCGTCCTAGTTTGGGGCTGACTCGTCAACAGTACGCATCCACCGTCAGGGTTCGAACCCAGGACCTTCTGGTTACAAGGCGAGCTAGCTCGTAGACGATTGAGGCACTGGGACCCTCTATCCAATGTCCCATGAATTCTAACTTCTGCCAATTTACGACATAGCGCAACCGCTAGAAAATGTCTTCGGTGACTATTGGATCGGGGTCCCAGTGGCTCAATGGTCTACGAGCTAGCTCACCTTGTAACCAGAAGGTCCTGGGTTCGAACCCCGCTAGCGGTGGGTGCGTACTGATGAAGAGTTCCAAACTAGGACGAAACAGCTGTCTAATACTCACTAGTGGTTTTCCAGTGATTCTCTAACCAATGTCAGCTCATGATGAATTCCTGTAATCAATCAATCAAATCCCTACAAACCAATACATGAATAGTTTTTCATTCTTGTCTGGCAAACGTAATGTACACACATATATAGTTGCGACTTTGCAACTAAGTGAATAAATTTGCCCAAAAGAGACTCTTCGATGAAATACATGCTTTGTTTTCAGTAAGGTCTGGATGGGGATTATTCATAAGTTAAAAAATGCAATAATTTACCAAGACGTTTCCAGAGATGTCAAAAATCAATCGAAAGTAAACCCTGAATCTTATTTTTATAATGGTTGACAGTTATTCTGAAAAAGCAATGCCTACAACGTGATTACTAATATTATTACTATTACTGAAGTTATAATGAGTAGCATGTGTAGCAGGCGTTACTGACAAGATTCTGTTAAGACTGTATTGTATATGATGCCGTCTGTAAGAATATTGAAGAGGGAAGTGGAGAAATGAAAGATTTTTGTGAAACAGCATAGAAAGCATGAGAGGAGGACAAAAGAAGCAGCACACTACGGAGGTTTTACTCTAAAAGGTACATATATATATATATGCCACTTATGCTGCTGACAAGATTTATCAGTAGTATATGAAGACACACGTTCGTCTGCGGAGTGATAAATTTAAGGTCAAAGAGAGTAAATGATTCAGCATTGACCGAAAACATGGGAGACACAAAAATAAGACAAAGAGGCAGAATACGAAGAGCAGGAGAGCAGCAAGCACAACACGGAAGATCTAAGCAAACGACAATTTTAATAGGTGTATACATAATTCCTCTATATGTATATATCAAATTACTAATGAACACCTGTAGAGTATGTATTTCGCCATATCTGTGCATTAATTTACCACCATCAAATACACTATCGTGTTCTTTTATTTCATATATGTGTACTAAAGCGCATTGTAAACTGTCAATCACTTTAGACTGGATACTAGTTAGTGACTAAAGTTATGCGTTTGGTCTTCTGTTTGGTGTCGACTGAATCCTATCAACACATTTAAGCGAACAATATTGTGCTTTCAATTAGATCTCATCAGGCTTAACTCTGATATATGTAAGTTTACAAATAAAAATTCAAATATAAACCGATCATGGTGTTTTGTCTATGGAATAATACGATGGTGAATATAAATTGTGCCATTAGTCATAATAGTAGTAATGATAATAATAATAATAATAGTCTCATCAATAATAAGGATGAAAAAGTGAGGCAATCTGTGATAACACGAATAATGAAAAACAGCATGATTAAACAAACAAATGTTCATGTGGACGTAGTAGTCGATAAAGGCTAAGAATAACAAGGGAACCGATTAAGTAATGCTAGACTTCATGGGAAGTAAATGAAACACGTTTATAATGAAGATGTCATAAGATTAAGGGATGATAGGAGAGGGATTGGAAATATAAGTAAGGAGTGGTGTAGAAGTCATCATTTGGTTATGTCTTAATAGGCCAACAATGGAAGGATAATGGCTGTACGAACTTATTTTGAATTGAGCATAGTTTAGGCTTAATAGTTGTTCGAATGGCTATCGCCTCAGCTGTGTGCAGTAGACGAATACGAAGTCTATTGGAAAGATTCGGTGGGATACGATGAATTACTTTGAAAGTTGTCGTTTTCTGCACTACATGACCACTATCAATTAAATGTGACAAAATTGATTATGAGCAATAATTTGTGCCCGAAAAGTCATCAGTTAATATTACTGTGTAACACTGTGTGACTAATCAAAATAAAATGTTATCTCTAGTAGAGTTATACTCTACCACAGTGCCCAGGTTTTATACTTATATGAACATTTGTTTATTTTTTTATTCATTATTCGTGTTTATTATTTCATTATTCGTGTTCTGTCACAGATTGCCTCACTTTTTCATCCTTATTATTGATAAGACCGTTATTATTATTATCAATATTATTATCATTACTACTATTATGACTAATGGCACAATTTATATTCACCATCTTATTATCCTATCGACAGAACACCATGATTGGTTTATATTTGAATTTTTATTTGTAAAGTTATGTAGGTATATTAGAGTTAAGCCTAATGAAATCTAATTGAAAGCACAATATCGTTCGCTTCAATGTGTTGTTCTAAATTTTACTATGGAAATATTTAATATATTGAATCCTATCAGTCACGTTTTCAAAAGTGGCAACCATGCAACTAGGTGGCTCGCCAGCACACTGCACTTTGAATTGTTGACATTAGATAGTTGAAGACTATCGCTACGAAGCCTTGCTTGACCTGGATTTCGTGCCAGTATGATACTCACTAGTAAGCAAGGCGTATCTGCAAGCTTGAAGTAAGTCATATACCCTTTGAGATTTCTACTCGTGAGCCTGAATACCTCAGTGGTAACGTCTGTGACTGCAGCCCTAGATGACAACGCAGGTTCGAATTTCAGAAGGGATATATGTTCCTTTAAGGTTGCAGATACACTTTGCTGACTGACTGATGAGTGCCAAACAGCACGAAACCTAGGTGTGCAAAGCGTCCTGACGATCGCCTCCAACCATACAATATCAAACTGTCAATCAATATGGCAAGCCACCTTGTAACAATGGACAGTGTTATTCAGACGCATTCCATACTTATATCAATAAGTCACACCAAAAAAAGCTGTTCAAACATTACTCCACCGCTCATTAGGCATGACTAGATTTAAGACAAATTTCTAGGTCTAGCAGATAGGCGGCTATAAGGATAAACATAATTAATCCCAATGGGTGGTCGTAGCATACTGAAAATTGACAGAAGTTGAAAGTGATAGGCTATCAGAAGTCAGTCTAGTAACTGGTTTTTAAAATGCTAGAAAAGTAATCTAACGGTGGTCTTGAGTTTGACTCTTTGTAGGTTAGTGTATATATGTTAACCATTGAATAGCCCAAATCTAGGATGATTATTTCTCACAGTGCTAATACCAATCTAACTGATGTCAGCTCATGATGAAATCCTCCATGCAATCAAACAAAATCCCAACAAAACCAATACGTGAAAATTAATCTTATGCTCACTAGCGACTAGCCCTATATTCAAGCAGTTAGTTACCTGGGGTTCTAGTGGGAAGCCGTGACCAGTAGGGTACAGCAGATTGAAGGTGAGATAGTCAGTCATTCATGGAAGAAGACATTGTGAAATGGTAGCGCTGTGTCGTGAATTGGCAGAAGTTAGAACTCAAAGACCTTTGGATCGGGTTCCGGTGGCTCAATGGTGTACGATCTCGCTAGCCTTGTAACCAGAAGGCCCTGGGTTCGACCCCTGGTGGTGGCTGTGTGCTGATGAAGAGTCAGTCCCAAACTAGAACGAAACAGCTGTCCAGTATTCCAGGTGGTTTCCCAATGGTTCTCTAACTGATGTCAGTTGATGATGAAATCCTCCATGTAATCAAACAAAATCCCTACAAAACCAATACTTGAAAATATCAATTAGTGACAACGTTTAGCTTGACAAAATCAAATTGCTATGGATAGTTTAGTTTCTCATTTAAGAAAATACCTTAACATGTAGATATAAAAGACTGAATCTATCAGTACATGATAACAAAAGACAATAACATATTGTTTTCTTACAAAATCGTCTAACTTACTTGAAAGTTTCCATTTCAGCTAGTTTCTCTTTTAATCCATGATTTCGTTTAAAGCTAGACGTTGAATGTATACTAGGACTGTGTGTTGAATTAAGCGATAATAATGAGCTGTGCCGATGAAGTGTTTTTTCTGATCCATAGCCTGATTCAGCGATACGATGCCGTTCAATAGCTGATATCCAGTTGTAACGTTCTTCTTGACTTAATCCACGTAGATACCAGATAACATCACCAACACGTACCTAAGCGCGTATATAACACAAAGCATGAAATATAACTCAGATATTTCAAAAGCCAATAATAATACCAATTATTATTGTTTCATTTGCAATCTCAATAATTTGGTATTTTTTTTATCAATGATTCAACTGTCAATTTTCACTTGTCATACTGGATGGACAAAATGCACACTTCGAAACAATGTTTCAATTAATAGAGACTAATGATAACAGGCTGGATTCAGGAGAAACAAATCATGTATTGATCAAATCGCCACACTACGGATCATCATTGAACAGAGTTTTGAATGGCAGTCACCCCTCTATTTCAACTTCATCGACTTTGAAAAGGCCTTCGACAGCGTCGATCGAGATGTGATTCGGCAACTACTTCGCTACTACGGGGTGCCACCGGCAATTATACATCTCGTCCAACAGTTGTATGACAATGCTCTATGCCAAGTAATCCACAACGGGAAACTTACGGAATCCTTCGAAATAAAAACAAGAGCAAGACAAGGCTGCCTACTATCGCCAATGATTTTCTTGATTGCGGTAGATTGGATAATACGACAGACAGTGGGCAGCGAGGAAACAGGTATAAAATGGACCCTCACGAAAAACCTAGAGGATCTGAATACCGCCAATGATATATGTTTGATTTCCAACAAACTGGAGGATATGCAAGTGAAAAGGAACAAGTTGGCAGAAAAAGCATCAAAGATAGAACTTCAGGTGAACAGAGAAAACAGAGGTGATGAAGATTCCTAGCCAACACCAACAGTAACAACAACAACAACAGACAACAATCAGCATAAATGGGAGGAACCTGAAAGAAACAACTTCATTTAACTACCTGAGAAGCATTGTTTCAACCACAGGCGGAACTGACGAGGACATCAAAGCAAGGATCGGGAAAGAGAGACAAGCTTTCATTACTTTCAAGTCTGTGTGGAGATCAACAGCACTCACCAAGAAAAATAAGATCCGAATTTCCAACTCCAATTTGAAGTCAGAGCTACTCACTATACGGATCAGAGACTTGGCCACCGTGTCATAAAGAGCACGTCAAACAAACTACAGACCTTCATCAACAGCTAGCTGCATTCGCTCAATACTCAAGATCAAATGGCCAGAAAACATCAGCAATGAGAATCTCTGGGAGCAAAGCAACACAACAGGAACCGATTGTGAAACAAATAGGCAGGAAGAAATGGAGATGGATTGGACAGCCATACTCTGAGGAAACCATCAAGTGATATCACTTGACAAGCCCCCGAGTGGAATTCGAAAGGGAAGCGGCGAGTGGCCATCAATGCGATGGTGACTTGCAGGAGGTCATGTGAAGAGGAGATGAAAGCATGAGGGCAGACTTGGAGCCAAGTGAAAACTCTAGCAGAGAACCGAACGCAATGGAGACGTGCAGCCATATGTTCCTCTAGGAATTAAAGGAAATAATAATAATTTGCACTGCAGAGATAACATTCGTAGCGCAAATTACACGAAACAATCCATATTTAGACATTCAAAACTGAAAGTACATAATCACAACTTTTAATTGTCTAATACATGTTTCATCCTGTTTTCTACTACAAAAGGGCTAGAAATCTTCTGGAAATGCTTCCATTTACTAATATGCAGATAACATCCGCTACATAATTCTTTTTGACAGTCTCTAAGTGTTTTCACAAAAGCAAAAGCATAAACTAGTATATTCAGCAGATAAGAAGGCTCACCTAGAAGAATTCTGAAATCCTGGTCCTAAATCATATGATACATATAGAATCTATGGCCTTAAAGAAGTGAATAAAGCCACTTTTATATATTCAGCAACCATCGAAATGCATTTTCTGATTCATATTCAATGGTTTCTGAGTTAAACTTTACGTTGAAGAATTATTGAGCTTTCACATTTAGGCATTCGAATGATATCTCACTAAAAGAGTGAATGACAATCACGATAGCGTTCCGAAAGCTCTTTTATCAATGAATCCTTTAGCTTTTTAGCCCCTCGTTCTCATAAAAAGCGGTTTTATTCACATGGAGTGTTGTCTGAATCTCATTTCTTAATATGCATGATATATAGGCAGTTTGCGCCTAGAATTATTAAGCACGAGCAATACACTGGCATTCCATTAATACCCAAAATTCAACGACTAGTAACGACAAATAAGGTTTGGACACTAATCAATGGTAAAAAAAGACAATAAAAGATCAACAGTTACCTCAAAACGACATTCATCATACTCATGAGTCTTTACATATGCATTTTTGATACGAACAGAGCCCCTAGAGCCCAAATCCAGGTCTTCGGCATTGCGATAATACGTTAAAAACCCATCAGACAAGATAAAATAGCGCTCTTGCCAACCGTGTAACAAATTTGTCCACTTGCTAAGATAACCACGGACAGCCAGTGGCGCCCATAATTCACCATCTGACGAACCACCCCCACCCCCACCGACACCACCGCCGCCATCATCGTCATCCGATGTGGTACTAATATTTTCTTGACTTGGTGTAGGACATGAACCAGAAGTCTGTGTGATAAGTGTAGTAGGAAGCGAAGAAGAAGAAGTTGAGCTTGGACCACATATGGGCATTACAGTAATTTGATGCATCAAGCTTGAAAATCGTTAGATAGTTAAAACCTGAGAATATGAGAAAATGTGATATGAAATGATTAATAAATGCACTGATCTACACTACAATTAAAAATTGTACATAGGAAGTTCAACGGATAATTTATTGGATCACAGTAGTAGTAAGTTTAAATAACCAGCTAATTAACTAATAGATCCGAGCTAATATTAGCTCACCAGTAGTATTTGGCCAAATACACGACAATATGTCACGAAAAGATATCAGTCTTATCCGTTAATTAAGCAGTACAAAGTTCATAATGATATCGAACTGCACTACCATGTGCTGAATCGTTAACGTCTGAACATCTCAAAAGTCTTGTACATTTGAACTCTTGTTGATTTCTTTTTCTAAGTGATGTTTCGTTTGCCATTATTTACTTTTTATATAATATAAAACACAAAAACGCATTCATTGTTCATTCTTCAGTGAACTTAAATCTACACAAAACTGCAAAATTTTATATTCCGATGAAATGAAAACTGCTTTCATCCTTTTTTTTCTTCACGTTCCCCAGTGGAACATAGGGCTTCAAGCTAGTGACTTGAAGTTTCTGTAGCAATGTTTATTTTACAGGATGGGGTTGCTAACCTCATGCCCAACCTTTCCTCTTTGCCAGCATTATTTCCGGCTTAGCGAGGTAAAGGAGTGCCTTGTCGGCCGGCAGTCGAACCGCGGACCATGTGCATGGTCGGAGAGCGTCCTAACCCCTGTGCCACCGACGCACACTGGTCCGGTTTCATCATACAGCAGATTATCTATGCTGGATAGTATTAGTATCACAAAAATATAAACGTGACATAAAAAAACGTAAATGATGATAATAAGAAGTTCGTAGAGTTTTGAATAATTAATTATCTGATTGCTGTTTGGTTGGTTGGATTTTTTCAAAAGTAATGAGCAACTCTACGTTATGAAATTTAGTCAATTTCCTACTCAAGGAACTAAAACGTCGTAACAGACGTTAACTCAACGCGGATGCTTTACGCGTTACAGAAACACATTGCAAACTGACTTTCTTTTCAAACTTCTTATAGGCAAGTAGTGCTTCTTAGGTCAACATATGAAATAAAAATCTCAGAAATTCACGAACACTGGAAATCACTGTTATGATGCTAGGATTTGAGCTCTGTTAGATTGATAGCGATAATCCGTTTAAGAAAATAACTCAAGGTCACCAAGTTAAAGTGTTAAGCGCAGCTTTCTGTAATAGAACGTTGTAGGTAAAGCCCTTCACGAGCAAATGCATATCAGCTGTGAGCCTTACATAGTAATGAATGTGATCAGTGCGTATTACTTTGAGGAAGAGAAATCAACAATGAAACGGTAAGGACATGAAAGATTAATCCACTATTGTACCTTGCCTACGATAATTTTCGTGCATTAGGATACTTCTCAACCGCTCTGGTTAGATTATGTTAGATAACTTTCGAACCATCACTTGTCAGTTGACACTGTAGCTCTTCGGTCAATTAATCACATCTCACAGGTGGTCAACAGTGAGTACATTCACTGCATGATTTTTCGACTACACAACTTACGAAGTTTAATCAGTAGCTTCAAAAATATTTTCAAGACCTTATCCAAATACATAACACTTCGCTGTATGGATCATGAAGGCTGTAGAGGTAGCTGTCATTTCCTAGTAATGATGTAACTCACTGACGTAATCGCTTGACTTTAAGTCAATGGGTATGTGGTTCCAAATTCACTCCACCTACTTTAGTGTGAATAAGTGGGTAGTATAATTAACTCGCAACTGAAATCTAATAAAACTCTGCACAGATGCATTGTGAATACAATCTCTGACGACCATAATAATATCTCGACGGCGACAGAAAGATACCAAGTTGACATATAACACCCTGGCCTTTGACATTCAACTGCAAATTGTATGCCTTACCACAACCAGCACTCACAACCATCTAGGCAGATACACAACTCACTAGTGAGTGTCATTGTAAATACATGCTTCTGATAATCTTGCAATAATATTTTGCACTTAATGCAATTCACATACCATACTTATATATGCTAGTCGCCGACTGATTAATTAAGTGGGATTTAAATAGCCTGTATGTTGTCGTACGGCAAGACAGCAATATCTGCATAATGAAGGTCAAAAAGCTTTTACACAGACATTATATCTACACAACCATATGCTTCTTTCAGAGCTACTGTTTATTGCCAACCTAAAGGAAAGTGGCGAAATCAAGCAACTCTGTCTAACTCTGCCGCTGGTGATAGCTGCTTCATTGACCTTACTAAAATGACTTTGTAAAGATAGTAAACTGTATTAGTAAACTTATTCGATATACCTCTCTCTTATGGATAAAACTAAAGTCCTAACCAAAGAATAGGAAGTAATTCTACTATTAAGAGATACAATGATTGCCTGACTATGATAGATGTGAAGCCGTTCCAAAGACTGACAAAGGATATACAGGTGGCCGATGCATCCACAATCTGAACGAAACCCAGCCTGCGAACTAAGTTTCCACGCATTTTATAAAGCCTGAAGGGCACAAAGGCAGCCAATATTTTAGATGTGACTTGTAACAGACTTTTTTCCTTCATGTTCTCAGTGGAACATAGGGCTTCGACCTAGTGGCTTGAAGTTTCTGTAGCAGTGTTTATTTTACAGGATGGGGTTGCTAGCCTCATACCCAACCTTTCCTCTTTACCAGCATTATTTCCGGCTTAGCGAGGTAAAGGATTGAGTCGGCCGGGGATTGGACCCCGAACCATGTGCATGGTCGGCGAGCGTCCAAACCGCTGTGCCACTGACGCACTGTAACAGACTAGTGTCTTGATAATTGCCGCACGCAGTGATTGTCTCATCAAGCACTAGTGGTACATTTTTCAATTCCCAAGCTTTCCTAAACAATCTAGTCAGTCTCCTAACCAGTTTCACCAACATCTACAGAAAGACGAGCTAAGTCATCCGGGTTGCGTACCTCTAAGTGCCTGAGTACTTGGAGGGTGTCTGGTACCTTTACTTTGGTAGGTGGATCGATTTCAGCCCAACATGGAGCTATGTAATCAAGAATATTGAACACACACACCATTAAAACTGTCTCCCAGTGCTATGCCCAACATTTCAGAAGTCTGTAGATTATTGATTACCACTCCATCTACCGTAGAGGCCATCTCGCCGACAATTGTGGATGGCTAGTATCCGCTGGATTAGCTTCCAGCTACCATCAGACAATTCTGCTCATCCCACCTCACACGCGTGTTCTGACAAACAGGCTTTGTCATCTGTTTTCGTAAGCATTAGAAATGTCCTCACACTCATTGTATGCCAGAACAGTAGATATTCTTTAGAGGACCAGCAACAAATCTTGAGTTTAGCACAGTTTTATGTTTGGTTGTAGTAGAAAGCGGAAACGTGTTTAAAAAAAACTTGTTTAGAACATTTATGACCACTAAATAGTAAGGGAAAAATGGCCCAAAATAAATACAATCGAAACTGAAATAGGTATCCCAGAAGGAGCGTAACCATGTACTCACACACACCCTAAGCCAAAATGTCAGCGGAGGACCACGAAATTCTCGCAGTATGTTTGGACCATACCAAAAATGTAGCAACTACCCGATTTCAGTGCTAAATGGAAACAGATTTCCGGTATTCCTTAAGCCTTTCTGAAGAACATATGACATATCAATGTCCCATTAAACGAAACTACATTATACTGAAGCATGGATTATTTTTCTCCGTAGAGTAGATGATGTTACGGGTAATCTGGCCACCCAGCTACGATGTACCATCCTAAGAAGTCAGGAAGACCTGTAGCCAACATACCTAGTAGCTGTGTGATCTATTTGAGTCCAGGCCCAGGTGACGGAGGGAAAACAACAAAAAACACAACAGAAATATTTGCAGCTGGAATCACTAAGTGCTAAGAATGGGATGTCGTCTGCCTAAAACTGCAAAAGGTGGTCCTCATTACTAAGCCTGAAAATATCCGAGTCCTCTAAGTCCAGGTGCCTAACGCTGAGGGCGAACATAGACAACAGCAACTGGGACGAATAAAGTACCAGATGAACTCTAACAGATGATGAACATAGCTACACGGCAGAAACGTATTCAGTAAATGGGAAAGTACTTACATTAAAGTTCCCTAACTTTCAACAAGTATTGCGAGGAAAGTAAAACTGACCTTAGGAACTAATCATGCTAGAGTTTATTGGTCTTTATAACATTTGCCATCTCAAGTAAAAATAGGTTATTTTCCTTATTTTGTATTTGAATGCATCTAACCTGAAATATTCACACATTTACACTTCTCAATCTCAAGCGTAATTTCATTTTCCTTTCTACCATTACCCATTCTGTTTCACTCTTATATTTGTCAAACTCTATTAATTCTCTTCACTCATCTTCTTGTCTACCTCTGTGTGCTATTTGGAACGTGGCAACTCGAACTGCTGCACTTCGGTGCCAAGTTCTATGTTGAATCCAGACAGACAGAAGCGTAATTTGATCAAGTCTGACATTGCACTTGTCAATTTACTCACACATTTCTTGCACCTCAACCCTTAGTCATGTACAATTTCCCATAAATTCGTTTCGACCAATTTTACCTAAGCTAACAACAATTTTCAACCTATTCTAACCTATGCGTCGATAATGACTTTTTATGGTGCAATGTATTGCACTTCGATACATCCACTTATTTTCAAAAAATTAACAGACTTAATGGAAACGTAGCCGGCTCTACTCTGCATAACTACGATTTCACACTTATAAAAAACATGATAGCTTTGCGTCGGTGGCACAGTGGTTAGGACTCTCGCCGACCATGCACATGGTCCGGGGTTCGAGCCCGCACCGACGCACACCTGATATTATTTCTGATTCCTTTTTTCTGATTACAGCTTGATTCCACACCGTATTTTTGGTACAAGTATGGAATTTTCAGCGTGGATATCGGTAGCCCAAATTTTGCAGGCCGACCATAGATATCAGGTGTGCGTCGGTGTGGGCTCGAACCCCGGACCATGTGCATGGTCGGTGAGAGTCCTAACCACTGTGCCACCGACGCAAAATTTAGGCTACCGATATCCATCCTGAAAATTCCATACTTGTACCAAAAATACAGTGTGGAATCAAGCTGTAAATCAAAAATAATAAATAAAATAAAACCTCTCAAATATCGAATTTAAATTCGGTAACAAATGTTATTGAAATGATTGATTTTCCGCATTACAGATCATCTGGGAAACCTTTGGGTGCACTGAAGATCTTTCAAGCATAATTCGAGCGCACCGTGCAATGGTTTCTTAAACTAAGGGGAATTTCGTCCTGCTTTCTTCAGTGAACCCGAAGTTTGCTAGCTGTAACCTCAGTAAGCCTTTCAATTCGGCTACTTCATAATTTTATTAACCATCAGCAAATAAATATAAACAGAACCACAAGGAGTGACATAAATCTGACTGAAAACTCCAGAAGAAATCACCTACCTTAATAAAAGAACAGTAACCCAAAAACTTAACGTAGCGTTTGCATGTCAAACCGCGCACTTTCAACACCAAACATCCAATATCCAATATTTTATTGCGAGCCAGTAAAAACCAATTTGATTTCTTTGTGCTTGCTTCTTGATTGTAAGGTATAGGTTCCTGATCTTTGGTGAACTTCTGAGTAGCTCGTCCCGCCACTCGACTGTCGTAGCTTTGGTTGGCTCCAAAGGGAGTAGTGCTGGGATTTATTAATTAGTTGGTTTGTAGATATGAGGTGTGTTAAGACTGTTACTACTGTGAATGGAGTTGATCCTTTCACCAGTTAGTCCTCCGGTATCATCGACAAGAGAAAAGAAATAATAATAGATATAATTAGTGAAGTTATTCAGACTAACAGACAAAAAGAAATAAAAAAACGTAACAGCAGTCAGCTGATTAAATATGAAGAATAATATGAATAATATATATATATATCGGTAATAATGATGATAATAAGCGTAGTTAAAGTTCTCAGGAGAGTAAGAAGGGAGAGAATATAAAGAAGTAAGACGACAAGTTTAATTGTCTACCCCTGAATGGTGTATGAGATTTTAAGGGGATAGGCCATTTGAATGCAGTCATTGTGTCGCTGCATGGTTGTCTAGCCTTCACTTAAAGGTGTCCAAAGACGGTGCCATAGCTACATCTGCCGGTAAGGAATTCAAGGGACGGCAAACCCGCAGTAAAAGGAAGTGGAAGCTCACCCGGATCCTTGCCCTCTGGTGAGCTATCCTTCTACGACTTCCATGAGGAAGCCCATACCCACTCAATGGCAGAACACTTTTGTTTGGGTGATTCTGGTCATTTGTTATTTTGTAGGCAGTAATTAATTCCCCCTAAGATGTCGGTAGCTAAGTGTGAACAGGCCTAATTTCCTCAGGATTTCATCATATGCCTTATTTCGGAGACCAACCGCTCCTTTTGTCGCCAGTCTTTGGACTCTTTCCAGGAGGTTTGCGTCTCCTCTAAGCAGTGGGGGTACAGTAATATTATGCACTTCAAGGTGTGGTCTGACGTATGTTTTGTACAACTTTAGAAACAGCCCAGGAGTGAGTACACCTAACTGTCCATGTGTAAAGTGTATGACCGCATACGCCCTAGCTACGTCCTCCGTGTAATTTACGCTTGTGTCCATTTTTTCCGTTAGAACTAGACCTAAGTCGCGCTCCGATGTTGTGCAAGACAAGCTCTCGCTGCACAGTGTGTAACTTACATTTTGCAGTCTACAGGTGCATAATTTCACCACTTTGCACTTTTCAGGTTGAAAGTTGTGCCACCGGCCACCGCCCAGTCTTCCAGAAGCTTTAGATCTGCCTGCAGCCTATCTGAGTCCTTCGGACACTTTATTTCCCTCCATATTTTTACATCGTCAGCGTATAGAAGAGTCGGGCAGCTTAGGCGGTATGGTGGGCCATTGATAAAAATCAAAAGCATCAGTGGTCCTAGAATAGAGCCCTGCGACACTCCTGATGACAAGCTGTGCCAAGATGATCGAACTAGATGGACCTTGGTGCAAAATCGCCTTTCAGCTAGGTAGTCCTTTAACCATGACAGAAGGGGTTCACCTATACCTACCTGACTTATTTTGTGTAAGAGGTCATGATGAACTGTGTAAAATGCCTTCTCAAAGTCTAGGAAGACCACATGAACCGGAACATTCATATCCCAGCATGATGTCCAATCGTCCCAAGCTGATAATAGGTTTGTTACACAGGATCTGCCTTTCCTGAAACCTTTGACGTAATCTCTGAACTCACCTTCAGATAAGTATTCACCCAGGGAATCACGACAACTGGATTACGTTTCACAGTTTACATCAGATATTCGCCATGTATCCAGAGTAAACAACACTGTGGCAGATGCCTTGTCGCGCGTTTGTTCCCTCACCCAAATCGACGGCGTAGACCTTGTAAAACTGTCTCGTCTTCAAAAAGAAGATACCGAGCTTCAACATGAGTTGTCGAAAACAACTCTACAATTAGCTGAGAAACCCTCAGGTATGGGAACAGATACCATTCTATCCGACATTTCCACGAGTACTCCTCGCCCCCATCGTGCCTAAAAGTTATCGCCGTAACGTCTTCAATACGTTGCATGGCTTATCTCACCCAGGTATCCAAACTACTGTCAAGCTCGTAACTAATCGGTTTTGTTGGCCTGGCATTAATGAAGAAGTAAAGGAATGGGCACACACGTGCTTAATTCGTCAAAAGTGCTACGTGATAAGACACACCAAAGGCCCATTTGGCACCTTTCTTCTCCCTGACGCTCGTTTTGAATACGTCCATATAGATTTAGTTGGGCCCCTTCCTGAATCCCACGGATATACCTATATTTCAACTTGCATCGATCGATTCACACGATGGCCGGAAGCAGTACCCATCAAGGACGTATCTGCTGAAACAGTCGCACGCGTCTTTGTGGAAAGATGGATCGCTAACTTTGGATGCCCATCTTCCATAACAACTGATCGCGGGCGGCAGTTCGAAAGAGACTTATTCTTCGCCCTGACTAAAATCATAGGTTGCATGCGTTTTCGAGCAACAGCCTACCATCCTCAAGCTAATGGTATGGTAGAACGTCTACATAGACAGCTGAAAGCTGGTCTGTCAGCCGCAAACACCACCCATTGAACTGAATCCTTTCCGTTAGTTCTCCTAGGGATACGAAACGCCTTGAAAACCGATGCTGGTTGTACTAGCGCCGAGCTAGTATATGGCACGACACTGCGACTGCCTGGTGAATTCGTTTCTCCCTCGAGCTTCCCACCAGTGGTAGATCACGCTTCATACGTCAACAGGCTTACAAACGCAATGCGTTCAGTTAAACCTGCTCCCCTTCGTCCACAGTCCATTGATGCTTTTGTTCAGTGTTTAAAAACTTCTTCACATGTATTTGTTCGTCGTGACTCTGTGCGTAGACCTCTGGAACCGTCATACAACGAACCTTATAAGGTAATTAAACGTTCGGATAAATTCTTTGTCTCAGACAGAAAAGGCCGCGAGGACACCGTTGGCATTGACCGTCTGACACCGGCTTACTTGGAAGGTAATCCTATTAGCATAGAGCTAAGCGTACCCCATAATCTACAAGTAACCGAAGATCGTTTAGACCTCGATGAAGTAACTAGCACGGCGACAGCTACCGAATCTTCTGTCGAGCCCCCTAAGAAAATCCGTTCTGGACGTGCCGTAAGATTCCCAGCATATCTTCACACCTATATTACATAACTAAATCGTGTGATTCACCAAACTCATTCGTTTGTGGTACTAATTATTTTTTAGACGCATCAATTTTTTTTATATACAGTATCACTGAACACAAGTAAACTTTTTTCTTTAACAGTATATTTTACATGCACTGAAAAATTAGATGTATTCTTTTCGATGTTCTAAACTTTGCATTATTTTACTGTATGGTAAATGCACATCATTTTTTTAAAAACACTGATTTGGTACGTTTTTCTCGACATGGTTCCTAGCGTTCTTGTTTTCTTTTCCAGGTGCAATGGGCACTGGACAGGAAACAAACGAAACACGGGATCCAAAGAACAACATCAAGGAACCTATGTACAAACACCATATTAGCATGGGCAAACAAACAAGGAGGCACGCCACCATGCCGTTTGGAAGAATTTTTCACTCGTAGTGGAACCATCGAGTTTTTTACTTCCGGCTGGTTCTGTCTTAGGATCCTCACAACCCCACTATGGGGGAGTGAGCAGTAGCGGTAAATAATTCCCATAGGGATTGACCATAGGAATCATCAGTGGACATTGGATGCTGACCACCACTGTTTAAGTCGACTTGTTTAGCTAAAGGCTTTCGGTCAAGCATCCCCACCATTTGGTACTCCGTCGTGTCATGTTCGTGCATGATCACTAGCCAGCTAAGCGTTCGTCTAACAACTCGTTTTGGTCCCGAAATATATCGCGTAATTCGGGCGATCAAATGCTGTCTTTTGCGTTGCCTTTGGTACGAGAGAATTAAATAAGTTAGAAGTTTTTGTATAAGAGCTTGCGTTAATATACCCAGTACTGTTCGCGAACGTCTATACCGTCAACCACTAAACTCCTATTCATTTTTTATCCTGATTTCGGTTATCTTACATGTAATATCACTACGGTAATAAAGGTTGCTTATACTGTGCTGAATTTCTGAAATTAAATAGAATGTACAATCAGCATTTTCTCCCGTAATCTGACCAAAATATCAATTCGTCGTTTCACTGTCTACGCAGATAAGCCAGTCAGCCAACCGAGGTGTCCTCTTTCGATGAAAACAAGAATAAGAATTGGGGTTGTACATATCTAGATTATAAAAATCCTTTTGATTCTACCATCTACAAGCCTGTTCAGCTTCTTCTCAAGATGATACACCTTAGGAACAATAGAAATTCGTGAAACATCTTACAGGTCAGCTTGTCCTACGGGTTCTAGTCTTCCAGGTCTTTGAAATCATTTCTCACCGAAATATTACTTACCTACCTCACGATAACCCTTTTGTTTACGCACTTTCATACTCTATTTTATCTTAACTACCTTAGCCATTATTAAAGCCCAAACCTACCCTATGTTCATATTTGTTGCTTGCTTAAAGTCTGGTCGCTTTGATTAAAGACACAATAGCAGCAGTGTTTGAACAAAGCTACATTTTCATCAAAAGCGTCGTAGTATTCACGCTTAGGCAAATGTAGTTGGCATTAAACACTGCATATGTATACTATCATTCCAAGGAGTCCCCACCTCCTTTCACATATTTTTAAATGTACCTCCAATTATGTATTATCCGTAATTGATTTTGTGCCATTTCTTGGTTTCCCAGGAAGTTCTCCTCCTCCGGAAATAGCCTTTAATAAATAACCCACTCAAATATACGCGGTTCACTGGTTGACTATAACTATCAGCAGGAAACGCAACCAAGTTTGGGTTGTTACTCAACTTTGATGATGAAGGGTTTACAGTTTAACATTTACAAGAACCTATTCTGATCGGATGTACCACTATCGAACAATTGCGAATTTGAAAATGTATTAATTTGTGATACCTCACGATTGTGATTTTTAACATGAGTGATCGTGCCTGTAAAAATGGCACGCGTTTCTTGCATACTTAACTGTTTATACGAAATATAAATTATTATTAATATTATAAATGCTGTCAAAGTTCAGGGCTAACTACACCGGACGTAACGCTGTCCTTAGAAGACCTTTAGCAACAATGCATAATAACCAACGTGAAAAAACAGAATACAGATTAGTGACTCGAGCATCCTTCATTCTTGCACCACTATGGAACTAAAAATAAGGTTATTATACACAAAGTCTAAGAATAAATGTCATAACAATAAATCACGATAATACTTCTGATAGTATTTCTCCGTCTTCTAACGAACAGTGTACGATCGAACGATGACTGCAGTACTGATGAATCCCGCCAAAATATGGAGTTGGTTTTGAGTAAACAACCATGAACTGATCATTCATTCTTCAACTACATTGACACTCCCCGGCAAGAACGGGATCCATCCCTTCTTTTCATCACGACCAATACACGCTGACGTTGATGCCGGTGAGAGGACCTGCGCCACAAGAACAAAGCTGAGATCAAAAACAAAAAACAAAGCCAACACACCACAAGCAACATGACCATAGCAGTGCCTCATGATACTCTTTACACATCCCCTTATCTATTCACTACCAATTACCACTACTATCACTTGTCACTCATTCCGCCTCAGTTCTAGTAACGGTGACGTATGCGAGCCTCAGTCGTCTACACTATCGCTCCCCGGCGTGTGACACCACAGCCTAAATCTAAACATTCATTCTAAATCATTGATTCCACAGCTACTCCTTGTCTACGTGTGCATGCTATTCTCAGAACTAGCCTCCCCGGCGTATACGACCCATCTGCTGTCTTTAACATCAATCGATTCATTCACGGATGTAGAAGACTCGAAACAACTTCAGAAGTAAGCATGACGAAAATTTTAACAAAATTATGCAATACAACAAAGTACGAAAACAACAAGTAAACACAGTGAATCCAAACACACCAACTGATATGACACACCACGCATATATACAAACAGTGCATACAACCTCACAGCTCATGTGCTGATGTAATTCCTTACAAGAATTGTAGGACTTACACCAGTACGCCTACAACCCTTCTCAGGCTAACTCCTTAAGTTGGAGAGTCGTCGTTGAGTTCATTTGGTGACCACCTTCTGTCATCTATATCCTCAACTTTGAACGGTGACACGCCCATAACATTGTATCGTGGAATGTAGATGATTAACAAACACACGACCTGTCTGACCAACCAAGCGTAGGCACAGAGCAATTTACATTCACATAGTAACTTGAAACTTGAATGGCCTTTATTCGTGCAAGTCAGTTTAATAATTACCCTCTCATACGCAGTTGGCTTATTCTCAGTAAACTGACCATTGACTTTTGTCCTTTCAAACGGACCGATACTAGCATAGTCACAGCACAAGACACATGAGTTCATGGACGTCCCTTTCATTGTGGATGACAACACCAACGACGACTGACTGATACCAGTTGATGAAATTAGCGGTGCATCAGAAGCTGCAGCTGTTCGACTTTGAGAAGGTTGTCTAACTGCAAGATTACCACCATCGCTGTCTCTTATTATTAGCTCCAGCTCAGCCTTAACATCTGTCGATAGGTGGGCTACACACTGATCATTTACACTGAGAGTTTCAAGAGTATCCATACCCTCTGCAACAGCATCTGCCCTTAATTCTACTCCACATTCAAGTTGTACAGAACCTTTGTTCAACTCGGAAGTAGTAGGTATTCCGTTCATCTCATCATGATCAACCATAGACAAAAGTGTACTATCATGATCATTATCACAAATATTCACTTTACTGGCATCTATCTGGTTAACTTCATCATCTTCAAACTCTTTAATAACAGCAGTAGATGACTTGGATTCTTCCTCAGGAATCCTTAAATATTTCATATCTGTACTCTGACTACTAATACCTTGTAAACTTGTGGAGTCAGAACTTGATGACGCTGATTTCACATTTAGCTTACCAATAAACTTGGTCACTTCTTCACAGTTCGCCTTTGTGTGCACTTCTTGCAAACGTGTGAAACACAACCGTGTTTGTTCATATTTCTCATGCAATTCATCGAAATCAACTTATTCTTGTAGGTCATCAGATTATCCAGAAACTCAGAGAATGCCTTGGAGTCATCTTGTAATTGACTACTGTTACCCTTAACAGCCTCGAATACATTCATTGCAATCACCGAAGGTCTTCCAAACTTTTGACGCAGTATTGTAGTAATTTATTGTACTTGGAATATTAGTATTTCAAGATGACCGAATTACACGAATCCAACCAAAACACAGAGAGAGCGGAATTCAGGAATTTGTATTTAGCGGAATTATTATGCCATTCATATAAGAAACATATTAACAGTCAACAGTAAGTATTTAAACAATACAGAGATAGAAATTGTCAATCACCACAAGTATACTCATAGCCTCAGATTATGCCAGACGTAAAACGCGAAGGCTGATAGGATGCATAACACGCAATTTCTTTTGTTGTGAAACTAGGGTTTTATTATACAAAGTATGTGTCCGACCTATCTTAGAATACTGCCCGTTTATTCTTAGCGGACTAAGACAAAATGACAAGCTTAAATTAGAGGGAGTGCAACGGCAGTTTACCTCAAGAACTCTTGGTTTAGAAAGTGGTCTGGAATACCATGAGCGATGCGTAAGACTAAGATTAGAACCCCTCTGGAAAAGACGCCTTAAGCTAAACCTTATCTTTTACTACAAGCTAACTAATCTTCTCTTGCATTCCTCCGAGCCAATAACTAAACCTACCGCTGTCATCAGTTACAATCTTAGAAATCATCACAACCTAGCTGCTATGGAGCACTGTCAGACTTACGTGCGGTACAACTTCTTCTTAAATAAGTTTTCAGTCATTTGGAATAGACTACCAGCTAATGTGCGCGATGCAAACACACTTCCAGTGTTCATCTCCTCAGTCACCAGACTACTCAAAGATGACAATGCACTTTTGCGCCTGACTCTTACACCTTCTTTTTCACCCTACATAGATATTTTAAGTTCTTTAAACGTGTAGTTACAACAAACTACAATTATAAATTTTAATATTATTGGAACTAGATGATTAACATTTCTACACAGGACAGTAATATTAGTTTACACATAATATAAAAGTTAGCATAACGGGACTAGTTAGTTTGTGTACCAAAATAACCACAGTTACTAAACAGAATATATGTGTATATATTTATTAATCACTCCTTAAGGACTCCCGTTGCTTTCTTTTGCGTTGCTGTTGTTTGTCTTCTTTTTTCTCTCACCATTTCAGCTTCCATTTGACTTTTTGAATGAGAATGAATAATGTGGATATTTGACCATTTACAATGACAAATGATCTGCAAACATTATTGGTCCCGTATCTTTCAGTTGCCTGGTTAATAACGAATTAACTTTCTCCACGACGCAACCTGGATTACATTTGTGGAATATACTCTTATACCAATGGAAAAGTATCTATTTGTAATACAACGTCACGATTGTAGCTTATAACATAACTGATCGTATCTGTAAAAATAGCTTCCTTATTACCCAATTTGGATATAAATCAAATCAAAAATAAGATTCGGATTTGTACACACCCAAGTTATATTGAGGAATTACTTCAAGCTTTATTTTTTCCCAAGTATTTTTAATCCATCCAAAACTTACTTGGGTTTTTTTGTTAATGCGAAGACAATATTCCTATATTTCATGATGTGCTCCATTGAATGACTTGTTATATTGTGGAATAACTTCAAGCTTTATTTTTTCCCAAGTATTTTTAATCCATCCAAAACTTACTTGGGTTTTTTTGTTAATGCGAAGTTAATATTCCTATATTTCATGATGTGCTCCATTGAATGACTGGTTATCATATTGTTCCCACAGACCTAAGACAAAAACGCCAGCAACCATGTAACTTAACCATAAACCAAATTTATGAAATTTAAATAATGCTTATCCATGCCTGTATATTTGGTGTGTCCTACACAAGTAGGAAAAAATGTGTATTTTATTAAAACATTATTATTAAGTATGATTGCTAATCGTATATGTAATTTATCATATTGATGATGCCTGTAAACTGGCGTCTCTCATGTACAAAATGAAAACACAGAGAGGGCAGAACTCAGGAATTTGTATTTAGCGGAATTATTATGCCATTCATATAAGAAACATATTAACAGTCAACAGTAAGTATTTAAACAATACAGAGATAGAAATTGTCAATCACCACAAGTATACTCATAGCCTCAGAGTATCCTTCGTTTGGGGGCATAACCTTACAGCACTGTATAGCTCTTGAAGCAGCTCTAGTTCAGTTGTTAATGTGAAGACAATATTTCTATATCTCTTTATGTGCTACACAAACAGACTTTATAGCAGACTGTTCCGACTGACTCTAATGTCAGAAAGAACAACCAAACTGTAAATTCATCATACATCAAATTATGTGTAATTTATATAATAACTTATCCATGCCTGTACAATTGGTATGTTCCTGCATAAACAGGAAAAAAAATATATATTTCACCTCAACAAATACATCAACTTCATTTCGTCGTTTATTAGAAAACCACCAAACACGACTTCGAACGCTTTGACAAACTGTGGATAGTCAGGTGGGTTTCCATCAAAGTACGGAGGCTCAAACTTCGGTAACTTAAAATCCCTACTATCACTAGGCGGCGAAACATTAACATCAATGTTGTAATTATTTGTACTAGTAGTATTAGTATTTCGAGATGACCGAATTACAAGAATTCAACCAAAACACAGAGAGGGATGAATTCAGGAATTTGTATTTGGCGGAATTGTTATTCAATTCATATAAGAAGTATATTAAAAAGCAACAGTAAGTATTTAAACAATACAGAGATAGAAATTGTGAATCACCACAATCAAGCTTATCACGCTGAGCATCAGTCACTTCATCACAAATAACAGGCAACTCAGCATCACTTCTTTTTCGGCCTGCTTCCAAAGTGTCACGTCCCTCTTTCGCCCAAGAATTATTCAACTTTACAAAAGATCTGAATTACATCGCAATAATCCGTGTCCAAAGATGCTTGTGGGCAGAACAAGTAAGTACTCTATAAAAAAGAGTTCCAGAAGGCGCCCAAGAAGTACGAACAGAAGAATAAAAACTTTGAAGGAAACTGACCTTAAGTCCCTATTATTTTTGAAGACGCTCGAATCGGCAATTAAACTATGCACAATATCAACTTTAACTCAAAAACACAAGGGCTGGCAAGATATTGTATTCTTCGTCAGTTAAAATCGATACTCTGTACAAAGTCTATAAACAGATGTTTTACAAGGAACGTATTGTACTTGTACACGTAACATTTTTTTACATGTTTGCTATGAAACTAATTCACTGCTTTTTGTCATATAATCCTCGAAGTTATGGTACAAATCTCTAAAAAACGTGTTCGTAGAAACACAATTGTTTTAGATAGTGGCTAAAATTTATTTATAACTGCATTACCGCCTGGTAATACAGTATCAACTACTAGCTCTCAAAATGGTTTGACTGCAGATCTCACTCCTGTGATACAGGTGAAAGATGTTCTGTTAGAGAAATCTGAGTTCTGTAAATTAAACCTCCTTGTAAAAGATATTCAGAGGCAAGTAAGTGAACTTCAGAAGAAATTAGATCAGTTTGATAGTATGTCACCGCCAATCTCAAATACCACGGAAAGCCGTTCTGATATTGGCCAGGTTAAGTCTTTACTGGATGTAACTGAAAACAAGCTTTCAGATTTAGGCCCAATAGCCTGTCTGTTAAAACAACATCCTAAAATATCTCCAGACAACCTAAACAAAGCTGAAAATCTGATTGACTGCTTGGCTACGGAGGTAATGAAGCGTATAACCTCTTCTCACGAAGCTATAATTTACAACGTCCCAGATTCTCTGCCCCTGAAAACTGTAAGACGCCAAACCCTGATTTGTTGCGGCATGGCTAGTGTTCCATGTGAATGCAAAAGACTTCGTAAAAAGTCTAACCAGGCTAATTGTCCCGTCATTTTTAAATTCAGTAATTCCCTTGATGCTAGTAAGTTTACTAAATGTCAGGATCACTTAAGACTGAATAGCAGTTATAAGTCTATAACTGTAGCTCATGATAAAACACTGTGTCAGCGCAGATAATGCGTAGTAACAACCTGGTCACCTCCTCTAGCTTAGATTTAGCAAAAAGGGACCGGGCACAGCAACAATCACCTAGTGCTGAAACTAGCAATCAGCAAACTACACAACAATCACGCTTGCCAATGGAACTAGGGACTGATTTGGATACCACCAGCC
The DNA here is from genome assembly GCA_944472135.2 of Trichobilharzia regenti. Taxonomy (NCBI): domain Eukaryota; kingdom Metazoa; phylum Platyhelminthes; class Trematoda; order Strigeidida; family Schistosomatidae; genus Trichobilharzia; species Trichobilharzia regenti. The sequence continues at coordinate 14,846,614 of OX235262.1, forward strand.
CTGTAAATAAAGCCTCATCGAAAGATGTTAAAATAGCTAGAACTGCTACAAATTGCCCTAAGAAATTTTCCTCCAAACGTAGTAACCTCACCACGATGAACAAATTTCGCAGGGTTGAGACTAATGGTGGGGAAGAATACTTTGTATTCAGTAAGCCAGCTGACAGTAAGAGTGTCAACAAACCCTCACCTGTTACGAAAAAATCCTCTTGAAACACAAGTATGTCTGGAGGTTTACAGCATGCTCCACCTTATAGAAAGTCAGGCTCCAAGGCTCCCAAAGTCTTGCAGCCAAAGCACCTTCCCTCACAATTCCCTTTAAGTTATAAAAACAACACGAAGGTGTGTACCGGTATGACGAATAACAGTTGGATGGGTAGACCTTTTGATGCTATGCTTTTTAACCGTCAACCCAGGCCCAACCTGTACTACTCTTATATCCAGGAACACATGGTAAATTTTCCAGGTGTCTCGAATCACTGGTACGACCCATGGCACCTGGGACCACCTCATTGCACTCTAACCCCGATGTACAGACATCCGGTCCGACCTCCTATCATTCACTAATATTATTCTACATTTATAGCAATTTACTCGTGATGTTATGATGCAAATGCTGACAAAACTATACGAGTGTATCACTTATTTTAATTATTACTAAATTTGGATATAAATCAAGAAAAAGATTCGGTTTTGTACACACCTAAGTTATAATGTGGAATTACTTCAAGCTTTATTTTTTCCCAAGTATTTGTAATCCATCCACAACACACTTGGTTTTTTTAATGCGAAGACAATATTTCTATATTTCTTGATGTGCTCCATTGAATGACTAGTTATCATATTGTTCCCACAAACCAACGACAAAAACGTCAGCAACCATGTAATTTAACCATAAACCAAATTTATGAAATTTAAATAATGCTTATTCATGCCTGAACATTTGGTATGTCCTAAACAGGTAGGAAAAAATGTGTATTTTATTAAAACATTATTATTAAGTATGATTGCTAATCGTGTATGTAATTTATCATAATGATGATGCCTGTAAACTGGCGTCCCTCACGTAAAAATTGAGAATATATTATTATTCTGTTCGTCTTCTTTCGTGTTCTTCCAACTTGTACACGATTGAAACATTTGCGCCTTCGAGTTGCCCGCTAATGGTGACCAAGGCCAATGAACCGACGTTTAATGTTTACAATCACTGACAAGACCAATGGTGAGTGAAATTCAGTTGACCAGTCCTACCCCAATTTAACGGCAAACCCGAAATGCAGAAGCCATATATACCGTTAGGACCACCAATCGTATCGCTCCCAGGAACTTCAACATACAATTTATCCAAAGAATTATACAGAAAACTGAATCACCTAACAGAATTTTGTGATCGCTCCATCAACTCTGCTATCCAATTTCTAGAGAAAATCGGAGGCATCTAATTAGGTGAAGGTGACATAATGATATCCTTCGACGTCACAGCGTCGGCACAGTGGTTAGGACTCTCGCCGACCATCCACATTGTCCGGGGTTCGAGCCCACGCCGGCGCACACCTGATATCTATGGTCGGCCTGAGGAATTTGGGCTACCGATATCACATGCTGAAAATTCCATACTAGTACCAAAAATACGGTGTGGAATCAAGCTGTAATCAAAAAAAATTATATACCTCCATCGGACAAAAACTAGCAAAAGAAACCATGGAGCAATTACTTAGCAACGACGAACAACTTCCACAACAATCAAAAATGCAACACACAAGCTGGATGGAATGCATAAACCTATGCCTAACAACGTACTTCCAATTCAACGGGCAACAAGTCAAAGGGGCACCCATGGGATCACCGATACTAGGTTTGATTGCAGAAGCAGCGATGCAAAGGCTCGAAAACATAATCCCACCAAAGATCATACCCAAAATTTGGATATGCTATGTATATGACACATTCACAATAATCAAAAGAAGGGAGACAGACAAGACTTGCAACTTAATAAACATCGTTTTCAGCGACATCGAATTCACAAGGGAAGATGAATCCGAGAACAAAATCCTATTTTTGGACGTGTTAGTCAAGCGAACAACCACAGGGGATTTGGAAACTGAAGTTTATAGAAAACCAACTCACACAGACCAAATACTGAATTACAACAGCAACAATCCGATAACACAAAAGGAATCCCATACAAAAACTATTCAAGAGGACCAGGACTCATTGTAGCACTCCCATTTTAAGGAAAATTGAAGGAAGATACCTCATGGACCTCCTCCAAAGGAATGGATATGTACGGAATTTCATAAAAAGACATATACCCCAAGCCAACCAACCAAACCAAAATTCCCGAAGAAAAGAAGTCACTGAAAGACTCTTCAAACCTTCAGGAAGTGACGTCGCACACAAACCGACAAAATCACTCCACTCAGTTCTATGCCAACCAAAAGACTCAATAGCGAAAGAAGATAAAATCAACGTCATCTACGAAATAAATTGTAACAACTGTGAGAAACACTTCATTGTCTAAAGTGGACGTCCCCTTCGTCTTCGTATCCACGATCATAAACTAGCTGTCAAAAGACATGATATTCACTCCCTCATATCACTACATACAGACAACCATGGACATCAATTCGACTGGGACAACAAACGTTCAAATATTAGACGGAGGAAACAACAAGAATGGGGGAGAATTTTTAAAAGTACACCGGGTTTTCCAGTGAATCATCAATCAATAGACACATCGAGATAGACAAAATTTATCAACCGATAAGAAAGAAACCTCACTCACAAAGGGTCAAATTTCAAGTCCAAGTAAGAATCAGTCCTCATACGAGTACCCTGAAAACACACAAAAATAACCAATCACGCCCAAGGTCACCAGGAGAGATGATTAATAAACTCGTGGAGAGATCTATAAGGTCACTTCATCCACCTGAGCTACCAACCTTCTACATCATATCTAAATCAGATTTTTCATCACAAATTATCAACGTATCATCTACGTATTTCCTTTATAATTGCAGGGGGCTTGTCAAAGGACCGAGGATGTTGTTTGTTCCGAAAAAAATGTGATTTATATTATCTCCTTAAAACCTTCGAAGCAGGTTACCGGTTAGTGATCTTCACCTTAGAATGTGAATCACACATGGCATTTCCATTCCTGGGTGTGCTTCTTACTGGCAAATAAGACTGTACTATCCAAAGATCGACATATCTCAAGACAACATGGATGGGATATTTTATCAACTTCCAAAACTTCATCTTACTGATCTGAAAACGAAACCTGATAAGTACATTAGGTTCAAGAATAGAAAAAAATCTTTTCGAAAGACACGATAAAGACGGAATTAAATTCATTACGTGAAACCTTACCAGAGAACAGGTATGCGCCAAAATTCATCGGCAGAAATATGAAGGAAAAGCCTCCATCGCCAAAATTGACAAGTGTTCCTAAGAAAATCCTCTTCATGATCCTGGAATTCACAGCTGACATTAAAGGAGAAATTCTTAGAAAGTGCCTCTCCAAATGTCTGAAAAATATATTTCAAAAAGCCACCTTATGCATCACGTTCTGCAGAAGACAATTTGTCTAGTCTAATGTAACACTTTTGGCCACCTTAGTGTGTATTTAGCAGTTCACTTTTGCGTGTCCCGACCGATAGCTGCTACTTTGACGTGGTGGTCGGGCTTGCACATCACAGTGACCTAACAGGCTACAATGCCTGCAACTATTGTTACTACAGGTCCTACCATGCCAGGAAGGTTGTCAGTATAGTGATTAGACTAAAAGAAGTTACCGGCTTGGTGTAAGAATTTTTTACACTGTGCTGGGGTCTGTGGGCAAGGTCGTACTGCTTGGGAACTGGGGTGTAACGGCAGGAAAGTGTTTCTTTCAGATGAACAGCATGTCAACTATGCTGTCTTTCTACTCCGAGGAGAGGGGGTTAGAGAAGGTCGACCCCTAAAATTGTAAATCCGGACTTACCCTACTGTGGTCGTAGCTGGCGGTAATACGGAACCAAACCAAAACGCCAATTCAGATAGGTTGTGCGTGACCAGTCTCAAGCAGTTGTCCCGTCGGCTCTGTGGTTATGCAATAGTGATTCTCTTTCTGTTTCACGTGTCCCAGGAGGAAATCAACTTCCAAGGTGTGAGCAGCCAGGAGGCAACAACCCCCCACATACTTCCGAGAGCGCACGGAGCCTCCTCGAGTATCATTCCTCTTTACTCACATCACCATCATCTTACTCCCCTACTACAGTTAGTACTATCCCTCACTTCATTCTGTGACCACAAACATCAATGAGAGCCATGGAAACACCCCCGACAGTCTCTTAAAGCCACGTCACCAACTTCGTATAGGAGCTTTCAACGTCATGAACCTCTGCCAAATCTGACAACAGGCATCACTAGCAAGAACTCTGGAATCTGGAGCCATGAATGTATGTTGTGTTTCGGAGACACGCATACAAGACCCGAGTGTGGTCATTCACTTAACCTCACCCGGCCAACAAGGCGAATCTGAAGAATTTACCTTAAGATTTTCAGGAGACCCCTCAGTTAGTTCGTTAGGACTCGCAGGTGTAGGGATAGCGCTGAGTGTTAGAGCGGAAAAATCACCTCTTGAGTGAATCCCAGTAGACAGTCGTATGTGTGCGATCCATCTGAATGGGTCCGTTAGAAGAAGGAAAGACGGCGCTACCCGTCGTTGCCTTTTCGTAGTCTCCGCTTACGCCCCAACAGGCTGATACTTAGATGAACTGAAGGATGAATTCAACCAGAAACTGCCTAATTGGCTGTAAAAAGGGAAACGTTCAGATATAGCTGTTTTAACAGGAGACTTCAATGCCCAAGTAGGAAAGTTGTACCAGACTGAGAAGTACGTAGGTGATACTTGTGGAGTTCTCTGCCGACGATCCAACAACGGTGATCGTCTCCTACAGTTTTGCTCAAACAATCATCTGTTTCTGGTCAGCACTGACTTTAGGCACAAAGGGAGACACTGTGTAACCTTGCAACCTCCATCACCGTATCAACGCTGGAGTCAGATAGACCACATTGTCATAGGATATCGTTGGCGGGGGTCAGTAGAAGACTGCCGATCCTTTTGGAACACGTGCATAGACTCCGACCACGCGCACGTTTATGCTTACGACTAAGCGGACGTAAGAAACTGACGGCAGCGAAACATTTACGTCCCCAACTAGATGGAGACCCTGAGTCCCTATTTAAGGAAGAAACAGCGAAACGAGCGTCTGAGGTTGACAGCAGGACTCCTCCTGAAGAAGTCTGGCTTGAGACACAGCTGTAAAAGCTGATAATAAGCTGAAAACAAAAGTTATTAAGAGCCATTGGATCTCTACCGCCTCATCCGAACTGATTGAGGCAAGAAGACTGGTTCCAGCGAGCCCTGATTATGATTGGCAGCGAAAGCTACTCAAACGCAAACGAACAAGAAGCCTTCGAAACAACCTTGAACAGTGGTGGGCGACAAAAGCAAAAGAGGTGGAAAAGGCATCGGCGATTGGTAACACCAGACAACTATTTAGGCTTATCAGGGAAACAGGTGGTAAAAGGCAATTGCTAGGTGAAACAATCTCTGAGAAAAATGGCACCATAGTTAGCTTTCAGGATAGACGGCTGGAACGTCGGAAAGAACACTTTGATAGGCAATTCAATTGGCCTTCAGCCACACTCAACTTACTGAACACCCAACACCTCCCTGAATGGAATATAGACACAGGTTGTCGGCCCCTAACTGAGGTTATTAGGGCTTTTGCTAGCCTAAAACTAGGCAAAGTAGCGTGACCTGATGGAATGACCCCAGAGGTATTTTGAGGACGGTGGAGACAGTTTACTGTCTGCGTTAGCTGAGGTACTAGGCAGTGTTTGGGAATCAGAGGAAATGATGTCGGGCTGGCGTAAGTTAGTGATTATCCTGACATAGAAGAAGGGAGACAAGTTGTCAATGGAGTTGAAGATTGAACGATCAATTCTTGGTTGTTTGCTCAAAATCAACTTCCCCAATTTTCGCGGAGGCATCAATACGACAGTCATCGTCTCATCGGTCGCTGTTCAGAAAGAAGTCAGTGGCAAACCATCAGAAGTAATCTCGTGATTTATTATTGTAATATTTGTTCACAGACCTTAATAGAAATATTTTTTATATGTTGGTGTTACAATAAAGAATTCCCAAGCGGCCAATCGGTGTTTTGGTTTTCTCGTCCGTTATTACTAAGCGTTTCTGAAAAACTGCAAGGAACAGCGTGGGCCCGAGCGTAGCAAGAGCTGGGCATTGACGGTTTATGAGACGTGACTGACAGTTTCTGATGGTAGAAACAGACTCTGGCGGATTCAGACAGTTGGTGAAAGTTTGGATAGTCACCGTTCATCTTTCCTGGTGCCGGTCAAGTCCTCTTTGAACAAGCAATATCTGGAACTTTTTTGGAATTGGGTCAAGTTCAACAATGCCTGGGTCAAAGAAGGGACAGAGTGTCTTGGATGCAAACAGGAAAGTAAGTCATGGTGACTTGTCTGTTAATTGTAACGATGTGTCTGATGTTAAGCATGACATGGTTGATGTTACTGTTTCGCCGTTCAGGGATAATAGGAACATCAAACTCCCTAAATTTGAACCACGGTGTTTTGATGGAAACCCGGCTGATTATTTACAATTTGTAAAGGAGTTTGAGATCATGTTGAGTAGTTTTCTATCAAGTGATGAATTGAAGTTAATGTATTTGATGAGATATTGCACTGGAGATGCTGCAAGAGCTATACAGTGCTGTAAGTTTATGAAGCCAAAAGAGGGCTACGATGAGGCTATGAGCATATTACGTCAAAGGTTTGGAAGACCTTCGATGATTGCAGGGAAATTATTCGAGGCTGTTAAGGGTAATGGTGGTCAATTACAGGATGACTCCCAGGCACTCACTGAGTTTTTAGATAATTTGCTAATTTACAAGAATGGAATGATTTCGATGAATCGCATGAGTGACCTCAACTCGAGTTTTATACTAGAAGTAATAGCAAGACGCCTACCTACTCGACTGCAAAGGAAGTGGGTGAAGATGAGCTCCCGTATGGAGGATGAGGGTATCGAGCCAAAGTTTGATGATATCCTGAAACTGGTAAAAGATAGTGTCAATCAATCTATGAGCAAGTTTGCCAGTATATTGAATCTCACCCCTAGAATAGAGCAGTCTGAGGGTAAAACGCAATCATTGATGACGAATAGGCCTCAAAGAGGTGGATATCGAGAAGGCTCCATGATGTCTAGTAATGCATATAAACCTAGTGAGTGCAACAGGTTTCGTAGTACATCCTCAACAGATAAGTTACAAGATGCAAGACAAACACGGTTGTGTTTCACACGTTTGCAAGAAGTGCGTACAAAGGTGAACTGTGAACCAGTGAGCAAGTTCAGTGATAAGCTAAATGTAAACTCCAGGCATGACTCCGAATTGTGTGACGATAACGGTTTGGTCAGGAAGTCTGTAGTTGCAACTGGTAAGCCATTGTTGAATAGAGTGTCACAGAATAGAGTTGCTGCTTCAGAGTGCAGTTCTGACCCTACAAGTTTACAAGGTATTACTAGTCAGAGTGAAGTTATAAAACCTTTTAGGATTTGCGAGGAGGAACCAAAATTGTCTACTTCTGTTATTAAAGAGTTTGAAAATGATAAAGTTGACGGTAAAGTGAATATTCGTGATAATGATCATGATACTTCACAGTTGTCTTTGGTTGATCATGATGAGATGAGGGATATGCCTACTACTGCTAAGTTGAACAAAGGTTCTGTACAACTTGAACGTGAAGTAGAAATAAATGCAGATTCAGTTGCAGAAGGCACGCATACTTGTGAGACTGTCAGTGTGATTGATCAGCATGTAGCCCACCTATCATCAGATGCCAGTGCTAAGCCTGAGCTGATAGTAAAAGACGGCAGTGGTGGTGGTCTTGCAGGTAGACAACTTTCTGAAAGTCGAGCAACAACAGCTTTTGATCCACCGCTAACTTCATCAACTGATATCAATCAGTCGTCGTTGGTGCTGTCATCCACAATGAAACAGACACCCATCATCTCAAGTATCTTGTGCAATGACTATGATAGTATCAGTTCGTTTGAAAGGACGAATATCAATGGTCAGTTTAGTGAGGATAAGCCAAGTGTAAACGAGAGAGTAATTGTTAAATTGACGTGCACGAACAAAGGCATTTCTAGTTTCAAGTTACTATTTGAATGTTATTATCTTTGGTGTAAATTACTCTGTTTCTACACTAGGTTGATGAGATATGTCGTGTGTTTGTTGGTCATCTATATTCTACGATACAATTACATGGGCGTGTTGCCGTTCAGATTTGAGGATATAGCTGATAGAAGGAAGTTAGCAAATGAACTCTGCGACGATTTTCCAACCTAGAGCGTCAACCTGAGAAGGGTTGTAGGCGTACTGCTGTAAGTCCTACAGTTCTTCAAGGGTAGTTTGTCGTGCCAGAATCCACAACATTTGATGTGTTGATTGTACATATGTTTGTGTTAAATAATTGTGTGAGTTCCAATTGATGTAATTGTTGGTTAATCTTGTTTGTGTCCGGACATTCCACAAATTACAATCGTCAACCTTTGAAGGGTTGTAGGCGTACTGGTGTAAGTCCTGCGATTCTTCAAAGGAATTCCATCAAGATGTGATCCGCGAGTTTTGTGTACAGTTTGTATATATGTGTGATGTGTCATATCAATTGGTGTTTTTTGGATTCATTGTGTTTACTTGTTGTTTTTGTATCTTGTTGTTATTGCGTAATTTTGTTAAAATTTTCGTCGTGATTACTTCTGAAGTTGTTTCGAGTCTTCTACATCCATGAATGAATTGATTGATGTTAAGGACAGCAGATGGGTCGTATACGCCGGGGAGGCTAGGCTATTGCTGAGAATGAAATGCACACGGAGATAATTGTTAGCTGCGGTCCGACACGCCGGGGAGAAAGAGTGTAAACGACTGAGGCTCGCATGCGTCACCGCTACTAGAACTGAGGCAGAATGAGTGACAAGCGATTGCAGTGGTAATTGGTAGTGAGTAGATAAGAGGATGTGCGTAGAGTATCATGAGTTGGTGCTATGGTCACGTTGCATTCTGCAAGAGTCATTCTAGCAAGTGGCGATTGTGTTGCAAGATGTCAAGAGGAGGTCTCTGTCTGGAGGCGCAGGTCGTCAGCGATGTGTGAGATTGTGCTGTGGGTATGCTTGTGGTGTGTTGGCTTTTCTGTTTGTTTTCCATTTCAGCTCTGTCCGTGTGACCCAGGTTCTCGCAATGGCATCCAAGTCAACGTGCATTGGTCGTGAAGGAAAAAAGGGTTGGATCCCTTTTTTGCCGGGGAGTGTCAATGGAGTTGAAGATTGAACGATCAATTCTTGGTTGTTTGCTCAAAATCAACTTCCCCAATTTTCGCGGAGGCATCAATACGACAGTCATCGTCTCATCGGTCGCTGTTCAGAAAGAAGTCAGTGGCAAACCATCAGAAGTAATCTCGTGATTTATTATTGTAATATTTGTTCACAGACCTTAATAGAAATATTTTTTATATGTTGGTGTTACAATAAAGAATTCCCAAGCGGCCAATCGGTGTTTTGGTTTTCGCGTCCGTTACTATTAAGCGTTTCTGAAAAACTGCAAGGAACAGCGTGGGCCCGAGCGTAGCAAGAGCTGGGCATTGACGGTTTATGAGACGTGATTGACACAAGTCTTCCTGTGATAATCACAGGGAGATTAGCTTGACTAATATGGTATCTAAAGTTCTAGGCTCAATAATCATGTGTATTCTAAGCGGTCCACGGGAGGTTCAAACACGAGAGAACCGAACAGGCTTTAGACCATGACGAGGGTGCATTGATCATATCTTTACCTTTCGACAGATTCTGGAACATAGGCATACTTACCGGTGGCGTACATCAATTGTTATATTTCTTGACCTAAGAGCCGCATTCGATTCTGTCGATGGAGAGGTACTCTGGGATGCCTGGCTGTAAAAGAAATGCCAAGAAAATACATTGCACTGATCAGAGCACTCCACTTGAACACATGTAGCCATCCAGGTGAGAGCTTATGGCGAGTTGTCATCTCAAGTGGTGACAACTAGTGGTGTCCGTCGAGAACGCCCACTATCCCCATTTCTATTCAATTTCACCATAGATGTACTAATGGAATTGACCCTAACTCACTTCAGTGACTCGGGGATTGACTTGTTACCACCAGGGAATAATAGTCTCGTTGACTTAGAATAAACAGTTGATGTAGTCCCTTCTACTAGGTGAAGACGCCGACGTAATATAAGGAGAGTTTTCCGAACACCTTGATCAGAAGGCAATCGTCGAATGTTTGGTATGCGATTCGCTCCCGCCAAATGTAAGATGATGTTGCGGAACCGGATTACATTGACTTTTAGCTTAGAAATAAGGAGTGAAGTGGTAAAGCGCGTTGACCACTTCACTCACTTATTTGGGAAGTTGCATCAGTTGATCACTGACGAAATCTCAGCACAGATACTGAAGCCTCTGTTCGCATACGCTAATTTACGCCGTCTCTGGCACAGACGTGTTATCCGGCTATCGATCAAAGGGTGGGTCTATCACTCAGTAGTCCGCTATTTCTGTGGTGGACCTTTTACTCTGTTAGCTTAGTTACCCAAATTCAAATAGAAAATAAAATACCAAATCATTTTAGTTACGGGAAGAATATATTAAAGTTTCGTTACTTGGGTTTACAAAGATCCAAAAGCCACAATAAACGTAATAGACTCCAGAGGCGCTGCGGGAAGACTGCTCCAGTACTAATTCTCCAATGTTGACTTTGCCGGAGGTCGACCAAATTACGTAGGAAGAAACTACGGTGCTCCTGCAAAAATTTGAGATAGATAGCAGGTGGTTAGAATTGATCGACGGCAGTTGAGATGGTGGAGAAGACGGAGAGTCGGAGTCAGAACTATATATTTATTCAAAACCCGAGGTAAAGTTCAAAGTACAGAGTTTATGGTTAAAACAAAGTGATGTACAATATGTTCATTTCTTACATAGTAGTAAAAATTGGATAAGTTTATTTTTGAGGACTCCACACGGCTCCCCCTCTTAGATGTCCGGAGGACCATCAGTACTGTTCTCGTGGACGATTACATGAATATAAGCAATATAAATAATGGATAATGTCAACAATAAGGATAACAAAAAATAACAACAACAATAAGGATACAAAGTTAGATCAGGATGTATAGAATGCATCCGTATCGTATAAAGTTTAGCACATACAAGCATGATTCAGGAATTAAAAAAATCAAAACTTGTTACAATTTTAAATAAAAAATTTATGTACATAATAAACCATGACATGTTCGTTAACATTTGTGAAATTCATATATAAATAGATATATACATATACTTGGTGAATGTGTGTGCTTGCAGTACAGTTAACGAACAGCAAACAATAATACAAATAAATATTAATGGTTATAATGAAATGAATGTAGACAACAACAATAATGAGAAGAATGTCTAAATGAGGTTAACGTTTATGTCAGTCAATGACATGAACATAGCGGGCAGGTTTACAGATCTGCCGTCCACTCCGTATCTGTACAGGGGGAAGTGTGAGGAGCGGGAGAGTTGGAGTTGCATTGACTTTCTCCTTGTTTATTGGTGCAGGCGTTGCTAGTGTTTCACATTCGCTGTCGGTGTACGCTGGTTTAAGACGATCGATAGAAACAGTCTCCGGTTTACCATGTTTGTTCAGCGTGAAGTATTTATCGGTGCGTTTAAGTACTAGAAAAGGACCTTCATATGGATGTTGTAAACCTTTTCTAATGGCATCGACGCGAACAAATACAAATTCGCAAGTGAGTAGACTCTTGTTAACTTGAGCTTTCTGAAGTGATTGGCGAGGGGCTACTGGTTGAAGCTGAAGCATCTGCTGGGTAAGGCGGTTGGTGAAGTCGGAGATATTTACATCAGTGGTATCATTAGACGGAACTAACTGACCAGACAATGTGAGGGCAGTACCATACACAAGTTGAGGTGGTGTACATCCCAAATCTTCTTTGACAGTTGATCGGATACCGAGAGGAACTAATGGTAGGTGTCAGCCACGTCTCGTAAACCGTCAATGCCCAGCTCTTGCTACGCTGGGCCTCACGCTGTTCCTTGAAGTTTCTCAGAAACACTTAGTAATAACGGACGCAAAACCAAAACACCGATTGGCTATTTGAGAATTTTTTATTGTAACACCAACATATAGGCAACTTTAAATTAAGTTTTAACTAAGGTCTATGAACAATTATTACAATAATAAATCATAATATTATTTCTGATAGTTTTGGCCTGACTTCTTTCTGAACAGCGACCGATGAGACGATGACTGTCGTATTGATGCCTCCGCGAAAATTGGGGAAGTTGATTTTGAGCAAACAACCAAGAATTGATCGTTCAATCTTCAACTACATCGACAGTAGGTGTTCACTCCACTTAGATGAATCAGCTTGTGCCATTAGGGATCTTTTCAGTTGTCGATGAAAGCGTTTCACCAGACCATTCGCTGCAGGTTGATAAGCTGTAGTGGAGATATGGTTCACTCCAAGGAGTCTCGTAAACTCTCGAAACAGAGTTGATTGAAATTGAGCTCCTCGGTCTGTTGTAATAGTCGTTGGTACTCCGTAGTTTGACACCCAGCGATCTAAGAAAACCAAAGCGGTATTTTCTGCGGATATGTCGTTGAGAGGACAAGCAATAGCTCATCGGGTAAATCGATCAATAGCAGTAAGTATATGAGTAAACCCTCTAGATGTCGGTAATGGTCCAATAATATCTATGTGCACGTGTTGGAATCGTCTATCCGGTAAATTGAGCTGCTTTGGAGGTGTGACGGTATGATGATGTACCTTGGATCTTTGACATTGCAAGCATTGGCGGGCCCATTTCCGAATATCGGAGTTCATCTTGGGCCAAACAAAACGCTCGCTGATTAACATGACCGTAGCACGCACTCCAGGATGAGACAATGAATGTAGATGTTCAAACGAAGGTTTTCGACAACTTAGTGGAACAAAAGGTCTATGAACGCCCGTTGAAACGTCGCAGACGATATTTGTATCAGACAGGGGAATAGGTACGTCCTGCAAGTGTAGGGAGGAGCTTCGTCTACAAGTATGGAGTTCGGCGTCATTTTTCTGCAGCTTGGCTATATTGTCTAAGCTAATATCTATCGAAGATAGAAGGTGATTAACGTCACATCGAGACAAAGAATCGGCTACGATATTGGAATCTCCTTTGATGAACTGGATGTCTGTTGAGAATTGTGAGATGTAATCCGGTTGTCTGGCTTCTCTCGGAGAGTGTGTGTCCAACGAAGTGGTGAAAGCATAATAAAGAGGTTTATGGTCGGTTAAGATAGTAAAATGTCGACCTTGTAGTAGGAAGCTGAAATGTTTAACTGGTAGGTAGATGGCTAACAGTTCTCTGCCAAAAGTGCTGTAACGAGTTTGCGCAGGTTCCAACTTCTTGGAGAAGAAAGCAAGTGGAGTGATGTCATTATTGAACTTTTGTTGTAAAACTGCTCCCACTGCTACCTGCGATGCATCTGTACATAGAATGAGTGAAGCTTCTGGGTTGATATGAGATAACATTACAACGTTGGATAAGGCATCTTTTGCGTTATTAAATGCTGCTTTTGCTTCTTCAGACCACTGAAATTTCTTCGAATTGCATCTAAGTGGGTCGGTCAGTGGCTGAACTATGGAGGCTTATGATGGAATAAAACGTCGATAGAAGTTGAACATCCCGAGAAAACGTCTAAGTTTCTTTAAGGAATCAGGTTCGGGAAAGTTCTTAATAGTTTCTATCTTATCTTCGGTAGGTCTGATGCCTTCGGCATTTATTCGATGTCCTAAAAATTCAATGGAAGGGGAACCAAAAATACATTTCTTTGGATTGATAACAACTCCAAATTGTTCAAACCTTTGAAGTAACTGGCTTAAGTGTTCCATATGTTCTTCCATCGATGAGCTGGCTACTAAGACATCGTCGGTATATACAAAGACAAAATCAAGACCTTGGGTAACTTGGTCCATAAAACGCTGAAATGTTTGAGCGGCATTCTTTAGTCCGAAAGGCATTCTCAAGAATTCGAATAATCCAAAAGGCGTAATAATTGCTGTTTTTGCAATGTCTTCTGGAGAGACTGTTATTTGATGATATGCCCTGACCAAGTCAACTTTAATAAAAATGGTCTTTCCATGTAAGGTCAAGGAGAAGTCGTGGAGATGAGGTATAGGATAACGGTCTGGGACCGTAGCATTATTCAAAGCGCGATAATCACCACATGGTCGCCAGTCGTGATTAGTTTTGGGTACCATATGCAAAGGTGAAGACCATGGACTGTTAGATGATCGTATAATGCCTAGCTGCATCATATGTTCGAATTCTAACTTAGCTGCTGCTAGTTTATCTGGTGGTAACCGTCGTGGACGTGCCTTCACAGGTTGTCCTGTTGTGATGATCTTATGAGTAACTGCATGAGGTATATCTTCGAGGTTGTATGACGGTTTAAGGATTTTAGGAAATCGTTGTAATAAAGTAGAGAACATTTCACTCTCCGGCTTTTCTATGCAAATACTATAAACAGAGTAATCACATTTAATACCGTGGATCTTGAGTTGTGTGCAGTTGTCAATCAGTTTTTTCTTGCTGATGTCAACTAACAGATTGAAATGACTTAGGAAGTCTGCACCTAGTATAGCGTGACGTACATCAGCTACTATGAAGATCCATGTGAAACGTCGGCGTAATCCTAGGTTTGAAATCATTGACTGTTCGCCATACGTCTGTATGTTGGTTTGGTTGGCAGCACGGAGTGAAAGTTTCCCCGGTATTTTGGCTGATCGCCTGGAAAGTGAGGGGGGAATAACACTGACCTCGGCGCCTGTATCCACCAGGAATAATGTGCCGGTAGTCAAATCCCTCACATAGAAAAAGCAACTGGGGTGATTGCCAGTAACAGCCGGCGCCATTACTGTCTGGCTTGGGAGTTTCCCGGCAGTTGAGACGATGGAGAAAACGGAGAGTCGGAGTCAGAACTATATATTTATTCAAAACCCGAGGTAAAGTTCAAAGTACAGAGTTTATGGTTAAAACAAAGTGATGTACATTATGTTCATTTCTTACATAGTAGTAAAAATTGGATAAGTTTATTTTTGAGGACTCCACACTTCTTCCTTTATGGCAGTTGGAGAGACCTGGCCATTGAGAGTGGAAGATATGAATATGCTGACTAGCTAGGGAAGTCAATCGAGGCTGTGAAGCTACATCTACTGAAATGGTCAGGACATATGTTACGCATGCATGCCTAGTGATCGCCTTCCCAGACCGACAGGCAATGTTAGCTGACATAAGGTCAGGTTGGAAAAGAGCAAGCTGGTGGTGGTCAAACCAGAACATGGCTTCACTAGTCAATGAAATCCACGACAATTATTCTAAGCCAGCCACGTAGGAAGGTGTAGACTTCCTAACTGACTGGTGGGGGTCCTCGGGACGGTAAAAACCAATGGTTGGAAACAATTGGTGATATGGCTCAAGATCGTTTTCAATGGATGGCGCAGATGCATCCACTCCTTGTGACTTATAATACCCAAAGAAACCATATTGTTCTCGAATATTACTATTCTTTTTGCCTCATGTCTCTGTTTACTGTCTCTATTTTGCATTTCTTCTACTTTCTTCTCTTGCTTTGTGTCCTACGTGGATGGAGTGTGGCGACTTGAACAGCTGCACATCGATGCAAAGTTCTACACTGAAAACAGATAGACAGACTTGTTCGTTTGGAGTAAAGTATATCGGCCGTACGCAACTTCAAGTTCAGAAAGATATTCTGGAACATTGTCCAGCTTGATTAGCCGGCCAGAAGAGAAAAGAAGAATACTATCAGCTCCATCCTCGAACACTCTGTCAACTCTGGACATCAAGGACCCCTACCTACATGAATGATTCACAGTAATACACAGAGTCCCCCAATATCACACAAAAGGACTTTGAGTACGCCATCTGTACATAGCTGAATCATTAGCTATTCGGGATGTGAAAGCTAACCTCTGCATTCAAAAGCGCTACATACACTCACCCTACGAGGGCCAGGGTAAAGTTCTTACCATAATTTTGCCTCTTCTTTTTATTATGTAAGTTCACTGTTATTATTGGTACTATTATCTTATTATCATTATAATTTCCATCATCCATATTTTATTACCACTGTATTACTGTTTATTAATAACATTGCTTTTTCATATAGATTTTATATAAAAACACTTTATCGCGTTTCCACTAGTTCCTGTCCATTCTACATGAGCTTGTTGATTAGTCATTATCTCACACTTATTACGTCATGCCAACTTCTGTCTCTTTTCTAACTTACAATTTGTCATCCCTTCTTACACCTTACATTATGTAATACAATTTTTCAAGGACAAAATTTACAAGTATCTGATTTGTCAAAAGATCTCTTTGTTTAATATAAATACGATTGCACAGCTTATGAAAATGAATCGTCGAAAACAAATGAATTTACTCTATAACCGAATTATACTTTACTGCAATGCGGAAGTTCTATTCTCGTAAATATATATTCGTATATTCATTCATTATTAGCTACAGAAACCAATATACAAAGATTGCTCTCTCTCTCTCTCACTATATATATATATATATATATATATATATATATATATATAAGTATTGTAGCGGTAAATAATTCCCCAAAATTATTGACCACAGCAATCACTCATCGGATGCTGACCACCACTGTTTAAGTTGACTTGTTTAGCTGAAGGCTTCCGGTCAAGCATCCCCGCCATTTGGCACCCCGTCGTGTAACGTGCACGATCACTAGCTAGCTAAGCGTTTGTCTGAAGGCTTGTTTTGGTCCCAAAATATATCTCTTGGTTTGGACGATCAAATATTGGCTTTTGCTTTGTTGTTGGTACGCGTGTAGGGGACTAATATTAGAGTTCACTAACATTCCAAATATAAAAGTAATAATCCAAGTCAGTGGAGTGTTAAATCACAATATATTACCAAAAATACAGTGACGAGTTATAGCAACAAAAAGGATTACTTGGATATAAAGTCTAAGTCCTCGGCTACAAATTAATTATATAATCCACGGGCACGTTAATTGTTTGGACTGCGTCTGCTGTAGCTGCTGTGTTCCGGTTGTAGAAATGTCTTCGGTTGAGAGTAGTAGGCTCCTACAATAAATCCGAAGTATACAACACGGTGTGAGTGGAGCAAGTAAGCAGAAGTGACCAGGGAGAAGACGAAGTCTCCAACAGCAGAGTGTATTTTTCAATTGTACACGGAAGTTATGTATATTTCAACAAGAAGCGTTTTAAACAAAAATTATGTACAATATCTCGAATTTATACAAGTAACCAAAAAGTGTACAATCACATTGTTACGTACTCCACACGGCTCCCCCCTAGAGGTCCGGAGAGACAACCGGAAAATGATAAGTAAAACTATGAAGTAAATAATAATAGTAATAGCAACTTTTGGATAAAAATAGGGATATATTACAACATGCATAAACGCGAGAAGGTATGTGAATCATGTAAAGTCTGAAAGCATATACAATGAGTTCAGCAATAAAAATTGAAATAGAAAGTCATGTCACTTAAATTTGCACTAACCATGAACATAGATTTTTAATGTATAAAGAAAAATATGTAAATACACAGTA
Organism: Trichobilharzia regenti; assembly: GCA_944472135.2. Taxonomy (NCBI): domain Eukaryota; kingdom Metazoa; phylum Platyhelminthes; class Trematoda; order Strigeidida; family Schistosomatidae; genus Trichobilharzia; species Trichobilharzia regenti. The sequence goes on from OX235262.1 coordinate 14,864,378, forward strand.
ATTAAGGAGGGGAAAGAAACATTAAAAAAATATGGATTAAAGATCAATAGTTTTTGGAAAGGACAATACCTGTTTTTTAGGTGAGGTACATATAAATAAATAATAGTGATAGTAACATCAAAGTTTACGACGAAATACTAACGGTCATGATGATAATGTCTAAACGAAAAAGATAATAATAATTTTTAATTATTTTTCTTTTGTTAGTCCTCAAAATGAACGTAGCGAGCCGGTTTACTGATTTGCCGACCACTACGTGTGTGATATGGAGGGAGGATAAGACTTGGTGCCGGTGGAGTGGAATCGGATGTTTGATTATTTGATTGCGCAGCTGCCGATGTAGATTCGAAGTCGTTGTCGGTGTATGCGGGTTTGATTCGATCAATTGAAACAGTCTCTCGTCTTCCATTCTTGTTCACTGTAAAGTGTTTGTCTGAACGTTTAATAACTTGAAAGGGTCCTTCGTATGGAGGTTGCAATCCTTTTCTGATGGCGTCGACTCGAATGAAGACGAATTTGCAAGTTTGTAGATGTTTGTTGATCTGATCTCGTCGGGGAGATTGTCGAGGTGCTGTTGGTTGAAGTTGAAGCATTTGTCTAGTTAATCGGTTAGTGAAGTCGGCAATGTTCACGTCTGTGGAATCGGCTGAGGGGACTAGCTGTCCAGGCAAGGTTAGGTTGGTGCCATAGACAAGTTGAGCCGGTGTACATCCTAAATCTTCTTTGATAGTAGAACGGATACCAAGTAAAATCAAAGGTAAGTATTCACTCCACTTAGATGTATCATTCTGCGCCATCAGGGAGCTTTTCAGTTGTCTGTGGAATCTTTCCACTAGACCATTCGCTGCCGGATGATAGGCTGTTGTGGAGATATGTTTCACTCCCAGAAGTCTCGTCAGTTCGCGAAAGAGTGTCGATTGGAATTGAGGACCGCGGTCGGATGTAATAGTAGTTGGTACACCGTAGTTTGACACCCAACGGTCGAGAAAAACTAAAGCAACGTTTTCAGCAGATATGTCGTTTAAGGGGCATGCAATAGCCCAACGAGTAAATCTATCAATCGCTGTCAGGATATGTGTATATCCCCTTGATGTTGGCAATGGTCCCACGATATCTATATGGATATGCTGAAATCTCCTTTCGGGTAATTCAAACGTCTTCGGGGTTGTAATAGTGTGGCGGTGTACTTTGGAGCATTGGCATTGGATACATTCTCGTGCCCATCTCCGAATGTCAGAGTTCATTTTAGGCCACACGAAGCGTTCGCTGATCAGTCTGACCGTGGCGCGTACTCCAGGGTGAGAAAGCGAATGTAAATGTTCGAACAATGCTTTTCGGCAACTGAGAGGGACAAATGGACGATTAGTGCCGGTAGATACATCGCAGACTATGGTTGCATCTGATAAGGGGATAGGCACATCTTTGAGCTGTAAGGAAGAGTTTCTGCGGCAGGTTTGGAGTTCAACGTCATCTCTTTGTAATTGAGCCATACGATCAAGACTGATGTCTACCGACGTTTGGAGCTGGTTAATGTCACTTCTTGAAAGAGAATCGGCTACCACGTTCGCATCCCCTTTGATGTACTGGATGTCGGTTGAAAATTGGGAGATATAATCCAACTGTCTGGCTTCTCTAGGGGAGTGTTTATCGAGTGAAGTAGTGAAAGCATGACACAGGGGCTTGTGGTCAGTAAAAATAGTGAAATGCCGGCCCTGTAGTAAGTAACTGAAATGCTTCACTGCAAGATATATGGCCAGCAATTCTCTCCCAAAAGTGCTGTATCGTGTCTGAGCCGGTTCCAACTTCTTAGAAAAGAATGCGAGTGGGGTGACTTCGCCCTTCATCTTTTGTTGTAATACTGCCCCTACAGCTACTTGGGAGGCATCTGTGCACAAAATAAGCGACGCTTCGGGGTTGATATGGGATAGCATAGTGACTCTGGATAAGGCATCTTTTGCGTTGCAAAATGATTCGTGTGCTTCAGCTGACCACTGAAACTTTTTAGGATCATTTTTAAGGAGGTCGGTTAACGGCTGGACGATGGAGGCACACGAAGGAATGAAACGCCGATAGAAATTAAACATCCCCAAAAAACGTCTGACCTTCTTGAGTGAATCTGGTTCGGGGAAGTTTTTGATGGACTCTATCTTTTCCTCCGTAGGCGTAATACCATTCGCGGTTATGTGGTGTCCCAGAAACTGTATAGAGGAGACACCGAATATGCACTTTTTGGGGTTAATGACGACTCCATATTGCTCAAATCGTTGAAATAAGATGGTGAGGTGATCAGTATGTTCTTCGGGCGACGAGCTAGCAATTAAAACGTCATCGATATATACAAATACAAAGTCCAAACCTTGTGTGACCTGATCCATGAAACGTTGGAAGGATTGTGCTGCGTTCTTTAGGCCAAATGGCATGCGGAGAAATTCAAACAAACCGAAAGGTGTGATGATGGCCGTTTTTTCGATATCCTCTTGGGCAACTGGTATTTGGTGATAGGCCCTGACCAAGTCTACTTTAGAAAAAATGGTTTTTCCGTGTAATGTCAGGGAGAAATCATGAAGATGAGGAATAGGATAACGGTCGGGAACTGTGGCATTGTTTAAATGTCGGTAATCCCCACATGGCCTCCAATCATGATCAGCTTTAGGCACCATGTGTAAGGGCGAAGACCAAGGACTATTGGAGGGTCTGATGATGCCGAGCTGCATCATGTGTTCAAATTCTGCCTTGGCTGCTGCCAATTTGTCCGGGGGTAATCTACGAGGACGAGCACGAACTGGTTGACCCGTAGTAACTATCTTGTGAGTAACTGTGTGAGGGACGTCCTCGATGTTGTACGACGGCTTAAGAATTTTAGGGAAACGGTGAAGTAGGGAGGAAAAAGGGCAATCTGCTGGTCTTTCAATACTGATATTATAGACAGAATAGCTGGAGATAATTCCATGGATCTTTAGATGGGTGTTGTTATCAATCAGTTTTTTATTGTTGACGTCAACTAACAGGTTGAAATTACTCAAGAAATCTGCTCCGAGGATGGCGTGACTGACGTCGGCTACTATGAAAATCCATGTGAAACGCCGACGTAAACCTAGATCCAGTATGAGGGATTGCTCTCCATACGTCTGTATGCTTGTGTGGTTAGCTGCCCGGAGAGACAGTTTTCCGGGTGTCCGTGTAGATCGCCTGGATAGTGAAGGAGGGATTACGCTAACTTCTGCTCCCGTGTCTACCAGGAATAAAGTGTCTGAAGTTTTATCCTTCACATAGAAGAGGCGACTTGTTTGCTTGCCAGTAACAGCTGTCGCCATCACTGTCTGGCTGAGGCGTTTCCCTGAGCCTGGTTGGCTTCGCTAAAGCTGCACGGTTTTACACATTTCAGGGCATGACGTCCAAACTTCCAGTGATACCAGCATATATTGCTATCCCGAGAAGACGTGTAAGAACGCTGTCGTGAGAAGGATCGTCGTCGTGATGGTGACCTTCTTTGTGAACTCCGCCTCCGGACTCGTCGATCAGACCTATTAGTTTCCAACTTGTCAATCCTTGCCGCTAAGTCTGCAATGGCGGCGAGTATCGGTGTGTCTGCCGTGGGTGTGGAATGACACGGTGTGGCACTATCAGATGCTACGTGACTTATGGTGTTATCAGATAAAACATCCATAATACTATCTGCCATGTCACTTAGTTGGTCTAAGTCATACGACTTTCCTGAGATGATTAAAATTTGCTGGACATTTCTAGGTAAACGTTGCAACCACATCTGTTTCAGCACTACCTCGTCTACTTTATGATGTCCGATTAACTGGCGCATGTGCCTGAGCAGCTGGGATGGTTTACGTGGGCCTAGTTCACAGCCTGTGAGCAATTGTTGGATTCTTTTCTCATCCGACAAACTGGTACGTTGTATGAGGAGGGCTTTAAGTTTATCAAATTGATGTTCCGTCGGAGGATCTTCGATGAAATCGCTGATTTCTGTCAATACTGACGGAGGGAGTTCTGCCAGCACCATACCATATTTGGCTATTTGGGACTTAATGCCCCGTGCTTCTAGCAACGGTTCAATTACCGCAAACCAAATCCTTGGTTCTGCGAAACCGTATTGGGGTAAACGAAAATCAGTGATGGCATTTATTGTGGCATTTGTCTCGCTATTAGTTGTCTGCTCGTTTGATGTACCGGACTGAGGTGATGACATTATAAATATGAGGTTATTGGTGCAAATTAGGATACAAATATAAACCACACACAAAATCACAATGAATATACAAAATAGCAAAAATAAGAATATGAATATGCCAAAATAATCCGTGTTCTTATCGGGCTCACCAATTAATTTGTAGGGGACTAATATTAGAGTTCACTAACATTCCAAATATAAAAGTAATAATCCAAGTCAGTGGAGTGTTAAATCACAATATATTACCAAAAATACAGTGACGAGTTATAGCAACAAAAAGGATTACTTGGATATAAAGTCTAAGTCCTCGGCTACAAATTAATTATATAATCCACGGGCACGTTAATTGTTTGGACTGCGTCTGCTGTAGCTGCTGTGTTCCGGTTGTAGAAATGTCTTCGGTTGAGAGTAGTAGGCTCCTACAATAAATCCGAAGTATACAACACGGTGTGAGTGGAGCAAGTAAGCAGAAGTGACCAGGGAGAAGACGAAGTCTCCAACAGCAGAGTGTATTTTTCAATTGTACACGGAAGTTATGTATATTTCAACAAGAAGCGTTTTAAACAAAAATTATGTACAATATCTCGAATTTATACAAATAACCAAAAAGTGTACAATCACATTGTTACGTACTCCACACGCGAGAACTAATAAATTAGAGACGGTGTAAGATAATTCCACTAACCCTCTAAACTGGTGAGCCTAACCGCGAACTTCATCCACGATAAATCCGCAGATAACCCCGGTGAGTTCGTTCCATTTTGTATTTGTTCTTGTACCATATATTATTTGACATAATTTTCGTCATGAGTGATCTTAGTCCCAAGGTCATCCGTATCCGCTCAACTCCTAAAACCATTCAGCTCGTACCATACTGGCCAGATAATGCTGAAACGTGGTTTCTGCTAGCTGAAGCAGATTTTGGTGAGCATGGGATAACCGATCAACGTTCACAGTTGCTTGCAGTTATTCACGCCCTACCGCGGGAATTCAGCAAGTACGTAACATCACAGATGTTGAGTCCCGAGGTAAGTAACTCGTACGAGTTGCTCAAAGCATCCCTCCTCAGGAGAAACGTTCTCACGGATCGACAACGTCTAGATGAATTATTTCCTAACATCGAGTTAGGAGATCAGTCAGCCGTGAGCATGCTGACAAGAATGAAACAAGTCGTCGGCCAAAGTCAGTTCGACGAAGGACTGTTTAGAGAACTCTTCTTAACCAAGCTGCCACAGTCTGTACAGACCGTACTTGTGACACTTCAGGGTACTGTAATAGAGGACTTAGCTATTACTGCAGATAGGATTCTAGAGATTACCAAACGGTCTGTTCCCGAAATATGCTCGATGACTAAGCAGACTTCGAGTAAGGATCCTGCAATGATAGAGTTATGCAACTCCATCCAGCAGATGTTTAGGTCAAACATGCATTCTAAATCCTCCGACCGTCGTCCTAAATCTCCTCAACGCAGGAACTCACGTGGTCGATCTAAGTCCAAACCACGTTCACTGAAAAACCCTGACTGGTGCTGGTACCACAACACCTATGGCCAAGAAGCGAAGTGTTGCCGTAAGCCTTGTAACTTCGGAAATGTCTCAAAGTCTGTGGGAAACTATCCCGCCGGCACGCGTTAGCGGCAACCGTCGCCGGTGGCACTAGCCGCCTTCTTTACATCCATGATGTGATAAGCCAGACTCGATACTTAGTCGACACAGGCGCCGAAGTCAGCGTCCTTCCTGCTACAGCAGCAGATCGACAGAAGGAACCTACCTTCAACTTACAGGCTGCAAATGGAAAACCAATCGCAACCTTTGGTAGGAAATACGTCTATCTGAACGTAGGTTTACGCAAACCTATTCGGTGGATTTTCCTTCTCGCTGACGTTACAATGCCCATCATTGGCACGGACCTACTTAATCATCATGATTTACTCGTAGACGTCCGCCGAAAACGACTGATTGACAATACTACTAGTCTGTCTATCAAAGGCATCAGCTACATAGGCCCTAGTTTGTCACCCGTTAAGATAAAGGCAATTCTTGATCCAACTTTTCAACCTATTGTTGACAAGTATCCGGAACTTAATTGCCCGTCGAACGACCTACCGTGCATAACCAGCAATGTTATGCACCACATCATTACCACAGGACAACCTGTGACATCTAAAGCACGACGATTAGCTCCTGACAAACTGAGAATCGCCAGGAATGAATTTGACCATATGCTTACCCTTGGCATCATTCGACCTTCGAATAGCCCATGGGCATCCCCACTTCATATGGTTCCGAAAAAGGATAGCAATGATTGGCGACCCACCGGTGATTACCGGCGAGTGAATGCCAAAACAACCCCTGATTGCTACCCGTTGCCTCATATACACGACTTGACGGCAACCTTATCCGGCGCGACTATATTCTCCAAAATCGACTTGGTTAAAGCGTATAACCAAATCCCGATGGCAACAGAAGATATCCCGAAAACGGCTATCATTACGCCTTTCGGACTTTTTGAATTTCTACGTATGCCATTCGGTCTCCGGAATGCAGCCCAAACATTCCAACGCTTCATTGACGAAGTATTTCGCGGTCTCGACTTTGTATACGCATACTTAGACGACTGCCTCATTGCCAGTCCAGACAAGGAAACTCACCTTAGGCACTTGGACTTGGCATTTGAAAGGTTACGCCAACATGGTGTTACCATTAATATTCAAAAATGTCAAATCGGTGTTGACTCACTCGACTTCCTGGGTCACACTATTGACTGCAAGGGCATTCGCCCACTGGCTACTAAGGTCGAGGCTATACTGAACTTTCCAGAGCCACAGACGGTGAAAAGTCTCCGCACTTTTAACGGCTTAGTAAGTTATTATCGACGCTTTATTCCCAACTGTGCCTCTTTGATTCAGCCATTGACAGACCTCCTTCGAGGGAATAACAAGTCCATAGAACTTGACGCGTCTGCTCGAAATGCTTTTACCCAGATTAAAAAAGCTATTGCGAATGCCACACTTCTGATGTATCAGGATCCAACGGCACCGTTAAGTATCTCGGTTGATGCATCAAACACTGCAATCGGCGCAGTTCTACAACAGCTAGTTGACAATGAGTGGCAACCACTCGCCTTTTTCTTGAGGCGCCTTCAATTAGCTGAAACGAAGTACAGCACATTCGGCAGAGAACTTCTGGCTATGTACTGTGCTATACGACATTTTAGACATTCGGTAGAGGGTCGTGAATTCATAATTTTTACTGATCACAAACCTCTGACGTACTCTCTGAACTCACCTTCAGATAAGTATTCACCCAGGGAATCACGACAACTGGATTACGTTTCACAGTTTACATCAGATATTCGCCATGTATCCGGAGTAAACAACACTGTGGCAGATGCCTTGTCGCGCGTTTGTTCCCTCACCCAAATCGACGGCATAGACCTTGTAAAACTGGCTCGTCTTCAAAAAGAAGATACCGAGCTTCAACATGAGTTGTCGAAAACAACTCTACAATTAGCTGAGAAACCCTTAGGTATGGGAAGAGATACTATTCTATCCGACATTTCCACGAGTACTCCTCGCCCCATCGTGCCTAAAAGTTATCGCCGTAACGTCTTCAATACGTTGCATGGCTTATCTCACCCAGGTATTCGAACTACTGTCAAGCTCGTAACTAGTCGGTTTTGTTGGCCTGGCATTAATAAAGAAGTAAGGGAATGGGCACACACGTGCTTAGCTTGTCAAAAGTGCAAGGTGATAAGACACACCAAAAGCCCACTTGGCACCTTTCTTCTCCCTGACGCTCGTTTCGAACACGTCCATATAGATTTGGTTGGGCCCCTTCCTGAATCACATGGATATACCTATATTTTAACTTGCATCGATCGCTTCACACGATGGCCGGAAGCAGTACCCATCAAGGACGTATCTGCTGAAACAGTCGCACGCGTCTTCGTAGAAAGATGGATCGCTAACTTTGGATGCCCATCTTCCATAACAACTGATCGCGGGCGGCAATTCGAAAGTGGCTTATTCTTCGCCCTGACTAAAATCATAGGTTGCATGCGATTTCGAACAACAGCCTACCATCCTCAAGCTAATGGTATGGTAGAACGTCTACACAGACAGCTGAAAGCTGGTCTGTCAGCTGCAAACACCACCCATTGGACTGAATCCCTTCCGTTAGTTCTCCTAGGGATACGAAACGCCTTGAAAACCGATGCTGGTTGTACTAGCGCCGAGCTAGTATATGGCACGACACTGCGACTGCCTGGTGAATTTGTTTCTCCCTCGAGCTTCCCACCAGTGGTAGATCACGCTTCATACGTCAGCAGGCTTACAAACGCAATGCGTTCAGTTAAACCTGCTCCCCTTCGTCCACAGTCCATTGATGTTTTCGTTCATCCGTGTTTGAAAACTTCTTCACATGTATTTGTTCGTCGCGACTCTGTGCGCAGACCCCTGGAACCCCCATATGACGGACCTTATAAGGTAATTAAACGTTCTGATAAATTCTTTGTCTTGGACAAAAACGGCCGCGAGGACACCGTCAGCATTGACCGTCTGAAACCGGCTTACTTGGAGGGTAATCCTATTAGCATAGAGCTCAACGTACCCCAAAATCCACAAGTAACAGAAGATCGTTTAGACATCGATGAAGTCACTAGCACAGCGACAGCTACCGAACCTTCTATCGAGCCTCCCAAGAAAACCCGTTCTGGACGCACCGTAAGGTTCCCAGAATATCTGCACACTTATTTGACTTAACGAAGTCGTGTGATTCACGCAACTCATTCGTTTGTGGTACTGACTATTTTTTTTGACGTATCAATTTTTTTTATATACAGTACCACCGAACACAAAAAATTTTTTTCAACAGTTCATGTAACATACACAAAAAAATTAATTAGATGTATTTTTTTTCGATGTTCTGAACTTAGCATTATTTTACTGTATAGTAAATGCACACAATTTTTTTTAACCAAAAAGCTCATTTCGTACATTTTCCTCGACATGGTTCTTAGCGTTCTTGTTTTCTTTTCCAGGTGCGACGGGCACTGGACAGGAAACAAACGAAGCACGGAATCCAACGAACAACAACCAGGAAGCTATGTACAAACACCCTATTAGCATAGGCAGACAAACCAGTAGGCATACGACCAAGCCGCTCGGAAGATTTTTTTCACCCGAAAGGGAACCATCGAGTTTTTTTACTTCCGGCTGGTTCTGTCTTAGGGTCCTCACGACCCCACTAGGGGGGAGTGAGCTGTAGCGGTAAATAATTCCCCAAAATTATTGACCACAGCAATCACTCATTGGATGCTGACCACCACTGTTTAAGTCGACTTGTTTAGCTGAAGGCTTCCGGTCAAGCATCCCCGCCATTTGGTACCCCGTCGTGTAACGTGCACGATCACTAGCTAGCTAAGCGTTTGTCTGAAGGCTTGTTTTGGTCCCAAAATATATCTCTTGGTTTGGACGATCAAATATTGGCTTTTGCTTTGTTGTTGGTACGCGAGAACTAATAAATTAGAGGCGGTGTAAGATAATTCCACCAACCCCTTAAAGTATAATCAATGTATCACTATTTACCTATGCAAGGTTAATGTACGACCAGCTTTATTAATGTAAAGTTCGTTATAAAACATATATGGGTATATGACACTTCTGAGTGATGCTAATTAACTCATATATATATATATATATATAGAAAATCAAAACAAGTGATTCAGCGAAGAGACTCTTTTCAACGAATTTATCATCAAGCTGTACAGTCGTATATATATGGTTTTGATTGTTTTGATTTTCTAAATGTTACAATGGGAATTTTCCATGAGTTAAAAAATATATATATATATCCACTGATGTCTTCATTCGCCACTCCATCAACTAGGTCTTCACAAACGGAATATTTAGAAGTCATGTGAAGTTTCACATATAAAAGCATAATATTAATGCGCTTACAATTACCATAAACCCAACTATTTATAAAAACTGTCCACAAAAACTAAATATGCCTAGTGCAGTTTTTAATTATACACATCAACTCATGTGATTACGTCAATATTTCAACTGTGATAGGATTGATATATATTATTGTATCATGAATCCAATAAACATATTAAATTTAGAGAGTGTATATATTATCGTATATAACCAACGTAAAATATGCATGAACAAATAATGACGATTACCTAATTAGCTAATTGTCTAAATATCTGACTCACTAACTAAGTAACTAACAAAGCGATTGATAACTAAAAGTCGCATTCGCTACCTCACTGCCACAGTAAATAAATCAATATCTCACCCAATAATCACTTGCTAAATATCTCCACAAGTAACCAGCCAGCTAACATACTTACTCACCACCAAAGTAAATATCTAAACAGCTATCTGAATATCTAACTAAAGAGATAAGTGCCTGAATAGGTCGCTAGGTAAACCACTAACTAACAGACTTACTAACTAACTAACTAAATAGTCAAGCGAGTGACCAGATGATTTAAAAATTTTGAAATCAGGACTTCAGTGGTTGATAGTATTTAAAACCTGTGAAATATATCTACATCATAATATGGAGGAATACCGCGTGGGCGATTATGCCCGCCACCATCGACAAATACAATACCACCAACAACAACAACGACAGTAATATCATTATTACGCTTCATCATGCTCGACGCAGTTTCACTCGAAAAATTCACCATGGAGAACTCCCTCAAGCGTGTGGAACATGCGGAAATCAAAGATCCACTGAATTCGTGTGTGAAAGTCATACATTCGGAAAACAGCCTCTACATATCAAGACAAATACACAAACCACCGTCACCTGAGAGAATGACAATCCAAACACACACACACCTTGACAATAGTTCAATTATTCTGTAGACGCTACTAAGAAGGACTGAAAGCTACAGGAAACCCAGGGGGAAGGGTGAGGGAGGATATTTCTTACTGAAAATCAAACTCACTGTGCTGTCGTCTCAATATCCGTGTACAAATCGGACGGAGGCGGTTATTCACGACGTGAATTACTTCAGGTAGTTAACTTTGTATTAGCTGTCTATGGGAATTCTGTCATCATATCACACCTCACGTTCGCCCAGCTTCAGACGTATCATGTCAATTAATTTCGTACAGATTGAATATCTGTTGCGGACTCTGGAGGAACGCTGTTCGTGAAAATAACTTGTGGTAGACAGCTCCTATCCTCACCCGATCACAATTACTCACAAGACAGGACAACGAATTCACACGTGAGTCAGCACACAACGTGAGAATGTTGATTCAGTCTCATCAGAAATCCAACAACATCCGAGGGAAGTGTTTGGAAATGGTGCGAAAATTGTTTGTTAGTAAGTCAGTTACTTAGGTTTATGTAGTAATTAATTGTAATCGTAGTGTTAGCATTTCGAGATGACCGAATTACAAGAATCCAAACAAAACACAGAGAGGGTGGAACTCAGGAATTTGTATTTAGCGGAATTGTTATTCAATTCATATAAGAAACATATTAACAACCAACAGTAAGTATTTAAACAATAGAGAGATAGAAATTGTCAATCACCACAGTTTAGTTTCAGCTATAACGTGAATCGCTCACATTCAATCAGGATTGTCCCTTATTCAACACACTTTCATATTATTAGGATTAATTGAGTCAGGAAACGACTGTTCATTTCCCCCACCACACAATACACATTGTGTACAGTTGGAGATATACAGCAGGATGCACAATCCACCAATCCCCATTCACTCGTATTTGTGTCGGTGTCACGGTGGTTAGGACGCTCTCTGTCCATGCAGTTGTTCCGGGAATCGACACCACGTCGATGCATACCTGATATCAATGTTCAGCCTGGTAAATTTCGGCTCCCTACATCACATCGTGACAATTTCACGATTGTATCGAAAATACTGTGTGGATTCAAAGTACGATAAAATGGGACAAAATAAAATTAATAAATCTCATCATGCAATATTATTTCCTATTTCGTAAAATTTCAGAATGATTACTGGGTAGGGAGGAGACGAGCGATGGTGATTGCATACACATGAACATGTCCGTATGTTCACCATCGTCTGGTCCATCCACATGTGTGTGCGTTCGTATGTAAGTTAGTGAGAGAAATAGTGAGAGGTGGAGTGAGAGAGAATGAGAGGCGATTGTTTGTATCCTCCTCACTAAATTATTAATTCTGTAGAGATGACAGGATTTCAGGTAAACTCTCATCTCAGCAATAATCACTTATTCCACGTAGGAATATGTGAATCTGGTTAGAAACTCTGCGAGATAAACATCAGCCTTACCTCATCTCACTTCACTCAGCCAGTTAATTAGTCGCTCACTAAACTTGATATCAACTGCATTCATTGTACATTTCACCTGTTTTTATTCAATTACTTCTGGATTCATTTTGGTAATGGGTTATTAATCGACTTTCAGTAATTTAAGCGACTGTTCACTGTGTAAATATCTCGTCTTTCATTATCATTTAATACCATTAGTGGACTAATTCTAATGACCGAATATGTTTATTGATTCAAACAACTGATCTTCCCTTGTCTGATAATTTGTTCACGTCTTAGGTATTCAAAATGTTTATTCGCTTAATGGAGTATACTTGATTAGTCGAGTAAAACAAATTTTAGTAAAGTGGTACAGTTCAAATGTTTTATTGGTTGAAGAATCAATCAGTGATTTACAACATACAGAAAGTGTGATGAAGATCACTGTAGTGTTTAACAAACTTCTTTCAATATCATAATAATAATAACATTTGTGAAGGAAGGAAAATGAAGACGGAACGAAAGCAGATCATCTTCCATATTCTCGAAGTATGAATCCTCTTAATTGTACAGTCTTCCTACTCTCTGTCTGACTGTGTGTGTGTGTGCAAGTTCAAACATGCAGACTTATGGATATTTCTTTTCATTTTATGAAATTCTATTTATCAGAGACTTTTGTTTTACTTTTATTGTGAAGTTTAAAACAGGACAAGAATTTATTCATCACTGTAACTCTAGTTGCCTAATTCAAAAGAAAACATACAAAGTTTTATATACTATGAACTGCATTCCTATAAAAATATAGACAGATTATTAAGAAAGCAAAGTATCTAATTGACAGCGAGTGAGCAAGCAAGCGAGCGATCGAGCGAGACATTGACAGAATAAATTATCTAGTGTTATGTCTAATAGTCATATGGAAAATTTACATTGATGACAGTGGAAACAAGGCGATGTGTGACATCAAAATAGACACAATGATAACCACGATGTAAGCTGTGCTTTGTATTCTTCTCGAGTTGGATCCATTTCTCTGTGTTCAAAAGATGAAATAGAAAACAGTGACATGAACTTACTGATTGCACAATATATTCGATGTATAATTTTAAATTAAAGTTAAGAAAAAATGTTTAAAAAACAACAACAATTACATCAGTGTAATCACTCTGTCCCTTCCCTCCTATCACGCCTTTTTGGTGAATATCTGCATTTCAGCATTAGAGAGGATTCCATCATGAGCTGACATCAATTGGAGAGGCAGTGGAAAATTCTCTGAGAGTACTGGACAGCTGTTTCCTCCCTCCTAGTTTGAGACTCTTCTTCTGTACCCACCCACCCACGGGGTTCAAACCCAGGACCTTCTAGGTACAAGGCGAGCATATAGACTACTATATGCTATCCGAGTGGCGAAGTGAATTTCTATTACTGTACTTTACACCACATCACATCACATCACATCACTTCACATGTGAATATCAAGTACAGGTTTCAAGTTCTGGTAAAATCTTAAGCAATGCGAAACTCGCATTTGACCTTGAAAAGACTGACGCGTGAACCACCCTTGAGAGTGAATGATTCTGATGTTCTCAGTCTAAATGATTAGGTGGAAGGGAAGAACACTTAATATGAGTGAGATTGAAATTACTCTGCAAAAATGCAAGAGAAACGTGCTATTCAGCGATATCAGACACGCCAATTGTGAAGATTTCATAATCGAGTGGTATTTGCAATATCGAATTCAAAGACTAGTGCAATATATATGTATATATATATATATATATGCATCACAGTTCTGAGTAATAACCGACAACTCTTATCCATTACCAGTTTTCGGCGTCTTCTTGAAAGTTACATTGCATTCTTTTAGTTGTTAAGAAAACACTAAATTTTTGAATTTTATCATGAGCTGACCTTGTTTAGAGAACCATTGGAGCGGTTCGAGTGTCAAAAAAAACACTCGCCAACGATGACATTAGCTAGTGGTTACGTTATATTGAAAATTGACAGCAGTTAGAATTCATGGGCCATTGGATCGAGGCTCCCAGTGGCTCAATCGTCTACGAGCTAGCTCGCCTTGTTAGCAGAAGTCCTGGGTCAGAACCCTGTTGGGCGGATACTGATGAAGAGTCCCAAACTAGGACGAAACAGCTGTCCAGTACTCCCAGGTGGTTTTCCAGTGGTTCTCTAACTGATATCAGCTCATGATGAAATCCTCCATACAGTTGAAATTGTTTCAGGAGACATAAATTCTTTCAAGGTTGCATATACATCTCACCTACAAGTGACATCAAGTATACCACCTAGGTCCAGGTCTTTCTACTGACTTCTGGTGGTCATCTTACTTAGAGACACAAATTCACATATTCCTAAAATCAAAGCCTTTGGAATAAACAGTTACCGGAATGAATTAGTACTTGCGAGAATTAATCAATGCACATAGTGGCTATAGGATGTTTCAAGACTATGTTTAAAACTATTTTCTATTTTGTTTTTGTTTTTTTAATCTTACCTGAAGGGTTAAGAAAGGAAGAATTCGATCGATGCTGCCATTATTTGGTGCTGGTTCTAGATCGAGCAGAAGACAAACCATGTTGTATATGTCTAATAGGTGAACATCGCCATCGGATAAATCGGTATGATTGTTTCTCACACGAGGTCCCATAGCCATGAGAAATGAGGACATCTCTTCGTTAATTGGATCGTATCCATGACCACCTTTAAGTGCTATCATTGAAAAAAATAAAAATAATTTTATTATTCATGCCTATCAGTGCAATCGGATACCATCTCTCCAATGAAATATTACTCCACGACGATGAGCTTAGTGTAAATGAACATTGATCGCATGTCAACGTGTTGCCTCTTTTTATCTCCTTCACATTTCCAGTGCGACATAGGGCTTCGAGCTAGTGGCCTCAAATTTCTGTAGCAGTGTTTATTTTACATGATTGGATTGCTAGCCTCATGCCCAACCTTTCCTCTTTACCAGCATTATTTCTGGCTTAGCGAGGTAAAGGTGTGCGTCTGTGGCCAGGGGTCGAACCCCGGAACATGTGCATGGTAAGCGAGCGTTCTAACCGTTATACCACCAATGCAAAATGCTCGTCCACATCCCGGAACCGGGATGTTTAGTTACCAAATTTTCGTCAGTAATAGAGACATCTTCGGATAAGTAAGGCTTCACATACAAGAGGCTGACAATATACCTCAGTTTATTGTGTAACAACAGATGACAAGACGCGGAAACAAAAGTATATTTCATTAATAATACGGCTGTTTATATATCTATACAGTTTATATATCGGTTAACCAAAATCTGTAGTGAACTGTGGGAATAACATTCCGACTCCAACATCAAATAGAATGTTCAACTAGATATGTATTGCATACTATTGCGATTGCCAACTTGCACTGTGGGAATATGTGAGAATGATATTCCGTTGGAATACATTGTTGATGCCTTATGAAACGGTTACAATGTATGCGACAATGTTAAACTTAGTGCAAAGTTTATGACTTCAGCTTGATTTCTGTTCGCAGACAGAGTTTCCTAGTACGCTGGCAGTAATTTTAAGTCCATAAGATGGAATCATAGAAATGTGTCTTAATGTACTTTTGGATTACTTTTTACGAAATGTATACAGACAGTGTGATAAAGTTTCCAATAATATTGTTTCCTTTACAATTTTCTACCTAAAAAAGTGAGTCATTCCAGAGTATCAACATCTACAGTCTGTTTTCCTAAAAAGAGAATGTGCGTTGGTGGCACGGCGGTTAGGACGCTCGCTGTCCATGCAAACCGCCCGGGGTTCGACCCCTTGATATCAATGGTCGGCCTGCAAAATTTAGACAACCATTATCACAAGCTGGAAATTACATGCCTGTGCCAAAATTACGGTATGGAATCAAGCTGTAATCCAAAATAAAATAATAAAAAAGAGAAAAGAACGAATGGGAAAAGTATGCCTGAAAGAATAAATTCACAGAAAATAAAGTGAAGAAGTTGCCCAATGTCCTAAATGAAATCGACCACTTGAAACACAAATTTATACAGATGTTTAGCAACAAGGATAGTGAGCATATAATGAAATCTATTGATAATGACATAGTTGCGGGTATCAAGCATTCCAGGAATACTCAGAAGTGGCTTTAGGTGTAAAAAAGAAGAATATAAGTTGCGAATTACGTAGTAGTCAGCGGCACAAACAAAGAAATGGTTAGAAATTTGATAAGGTTAAAATTGTTTTCGAGTGAGAGAAGAAGGGTGTTAGTTGAGTGTCAATTTAACAAGTGTGAAGAGGGTGTGGAAATGTACAAAAGGAGCATATGAGAGTGGTAATGGTGAATTAGTTAATAAAGTAAAAGCAAACTAAACGTTGAATTGAAAATGAAAAAGAATTAAAATTCAAATGAATTTTACAGTCTCTTATTCTTCCTTGATCTGAACCTCTTCATTAGTCGTTCCCTGTTAAATCCAGGAATAATCAGATTAGGAAATTCAATAAACTAGTGGAAGATATATGCGAAAGCGAGAACAGTGAGACTACCAATAAGACGACGTCATCGATCAATAAATCAAAGTGGGTTATCAATCTCAATTCATACAGAAATCCATAAAGTGTATGGGAAAATCGTGTAAGTTTCAGTGTAACATTAGAAAAGCTGAAATTTAAGGATGTTACTCCAGAAAATAGAAACAGCACTAAATGCAATAGACACAACTACTTAGAAAAAGTTTACGCCAACATACTTACAGAACTTCTAATTTTGATTTTCAATCTTGCCGTCGATTGATTGGACCGAAGTGCCCGGTCTCAGATTGACATATCGGCTTCTTGTGCAGATGCTTCGACCATGTCTGGGCATACAATTAGTATTTAATTGGTGGATGGTGACTAGCGGTGGAATTCAGAATGCGTATTTCATCCTATTTGCGACTAGTCAGCTGGGTTTGTATCCAACTTTGAAGGAACTCATGTCTCTTCTGAGATTCAAAACCGCACCAACCGGTGCCGCCTTCAGTTAGAGACGTCGCCACTGAGCTATTCGGGCTCACAACTGACTTCATATAGAACTGTATTGGATAATTTGATGTTACAATAGTTAATCACTAGTGCAACTAGTGAAGGTCCGAATCTCAGAATGGATATGAGTCTCTTCAAGACTGCAGATACGCAATACGAACTGGTGAGTGCTAACTAGCACGAAACTCTGGTTAAGCAAGGCTTCCTGTGTCCGAGTGCCTCCAACCATCTAATATTAACAATTCGGAGTGTACCATGATAGCGAAACACCTAGAATGGTGGGCACATTTCAATGTGACTGACAGAATTCCATCTACATCAAAACAGAGAACTAGATACGTTACGCTAGTATCCAGTCAAAGACAGACTCACCGATGCTTTTGAACTTAAACATTAGATAGTGAAAAAAACTGGTTGGATCTGTTATCGTCATATTTTATACACAAACACGAATGAGCATAACTATAGGAGCGGTCAGGAAGGAGCTTATTTTTGAATAAGGACTTGATCTGAGAAGCAAAGTATCATTAGAAGATGTTAAACCTGTAACTAATGAATATGATATTCAAGTCTAAAGGGAAAGACTACAGACAAACTGAAGTAATTGGCATGCAGCCATCAATGTCTCCAGCTATGACATATATACATATATATGTTTAAGGATAGGCGGGAAAAGTTAGTAGTTGAAACGCTCAGCTCCACCTCGAAAGTGTTATGGTGGTATGAAATGTTTAAGTGACAGTATGAAACGGATGAATAGTAAGCCATGCAAGAGAGGCTTTGGCACTTAAGAGTTGCCCTGTTAAATGAGTTAGAAACTATGTGAAAAATTATAAGAATGAAAATAGTGCAGATACTAAGGGTGACATGAATATTAAACATACTTAAAGATTATGATAGCATGACGAAGAGAGAATTCAAAACAGTAATGTTGTCATTACGAAAAGGGACGTAGGATTTATAACAAGTTGGGGGAAAAGGTGACATTCAAACACACAGACCAATTTACTAACAAACTGTGTAAGTTAACGAACGCTTTGGAGTTGATTATACAAAATAATTCACTTTATCTAACCCTTTAAAGTAGTTGTGAGGCCATATACACAGGTCAAAGTAAGTAGGCCACAGTATATGAGATTAGCAGAGCACAAAAGCCGTTGGGAAATCTAGACTAGTAGATCCTAACAAGATAAGGAATCTGAAAAATAGCTTAGCTACAAAACTACGTGCAATTTACCACGACCATACAATAGAATGCGATAAAGTGCCAGTCTTAAGGTCTAATGTGGCAAGCTGGAGGGAGAGAAACTGATAACTGAAGCTTTGTTTATTCAATCGATTGGAAATAAGTACGGTGGGAATGATTTATATAGCCAACAAACAAATTATTACGGAATTATAATGTGAACTACACTGCTATGTGGAAACTCAACTGAAATCTCCGAACTCTTCCACACAACCACACACACACACAGCCAATTATGTCACTGAGTCAATGTAAAATATCTCAAATAATTTTCAACATATTGACATAACATGTATTATTAATATTATTTAGTGTTTACTGAGGTGATAAATAAACTCATTGGTTTTGGAAATGTATGACTTTTGTGTAGAGCTTACGTGGAACGTCAGATTATACAAGACTGATAGGGAAAATGGTTTTATCGAATAATTATCAATGGTCCTAATGAACTTCAGTTCGACAGCTTTTCATTAGGACGGATAAACATCAAGATACTAAGTAATTGATGGCACAAATCATTCTATAGGTTAGTAATAGTTAGATTCTAGTTTGAATGTTTACGAAATAATTATTGGATCTGATAGGTACAGGTTCAATGTGAAATCGAATTATGATTTCTCTTACTGATGGAGAGCAATGATGTAGGATAAATGTGCTTTCGGATTCTTCTGTCATTTCAGTGATTCAAATTTCTTTTTCTGTCTTACGTACCAGAGGTATACAAATTAAGTATTCACCAGGGAACTGGGCACATTATTTCTTTACATTCTCATAGAACTATATTTTCAGATGATCTACAGAGGTTGAAAAAACTGAGCGGAGATTCGTATTCACTACTTAAATCAACTCTTCAAGGTGTATTGCTTAGGCTTATCTGCATTGTGACTTCGTAAATTATGATGTGTGGGCATCACTCATACCAACATTATATTCATAACGAGAACCAGTGTGAAATGTCACCACAAAATAGGTGTGATGTGATGAGCTCGAAACGAGTAATCAAGAGATCCTTCATAAGCTTTCACACCATTCAAGTTATATACATGTATATATCCATAATTTTCTGAAATGCTTTCATAATATACAAGTGGCCAGATTTCAAGATGAAATTTCAGACAGAAATCAAACGTTATAGGCATCGTCTGTCATTCTCTCACAATAAACTACTCATTGACATGAGATGTTGTGGATATAAATAAAAATATAAACAAACTGAAGAGAAGGTAGGAAACACTTACTGAAATTGTATCGGCTATTCCGTTCAGGCACAATTATCCAGCCCAGATCTGCAAAGACTACCACAGGACCAATACGCCAACTCTTCTCATATTGTAAACGTTCCGGTAGATTGTTCTTCAAGTACACTTTCATGTATTGATGTTTACCTTTGAGTTTCCGATACAAGGATTCCGCAGAACTTCCTGTGAAACTATCATAGGTAAGCGACACATATCTTACCGTTTTGTGGCCATAATGTCCAAACTACTGCGAATTCTCGAGGCGCTGAAAGATATTCATTAGGTTCTATATAGTCATTCAAATATATTACACTGTCTGCGCTGATATTCGCCATTCCGTGATCAGTAGATACAATTAAATTCAGAGAACATTTAAGATTTGGTCGTGACTCGATTGACATCAGCAGATATTCTAATTGACTGTTGATATCTTCGATAGCCTCGAGTACCTGATGGCTTCCTGCACCGTAAATATGTCCCGCTTTGTCTGGTTGATGATAGTACATAAGGCCAAGATTAATTCCTTCATTTTCATACCAATTCATTAGAAGGTCAATTCGTTGTTTAAATGTGATAGTGTCATTATATGGTTTCAAGTAGAAATTCGGTCTGACTCCTTTCACTTCTGCTTCACTTCCAATCCAATAAACTATCCCAGTCTTATAACCATGTAGTTGATTTGTTACCCATATCGGTTCAGCACCACGTTAAAAAACCGAGAATCCTTTAATGATTTAGGATCTCTTGAATAGAATGTGGCATTTATAATTGGATCATAGAAAACATTATCGACTATTCCATGACTTTCAGGATAAAGTCCAGTCGCCATAGTATAATGCGATGGGAATGTTGAAGTTGGGAAGATATTTGTCAACCTGTGCACATAAACGCCAGACTGTTGAATTTTTTTAAACGCTGACAGATTGATATTATTTTGTTCAGCCAAATCAAAGTAGTCATAGCGAAATCCATCAAGAGATAGGAATAGAACTTTTGGATTACCTGAGCAGTTCCCATCACCATAGATAAATTTTTGATGAATTTGAAGTAAAGTTAGAGTGACCAAAACAGTGACGATTGAAGTGTACTTCATTGAAGCCTACAATTTATTTTATCTGTCTAGCCTATACGGTTTTATGTTTATATATATATGGTTTATTTATGGTCGTCTATTTGGTTAGACATCACCTTGGTCAGTCATGTGATATAGGTGAATATTAAAATACAGAATAATTTTATAAGTGCTTATAATATCTATACACTTCCGTAAGTAATTAGCATAAAATTGTGAATTATGCTTCATTTGTCAGTCTTTCTAACATGCAGACTTTGCCCAATTGAATAAATTTACATAAATCAATTTATTACCTGTATATGAAGCAACGAATCAAATATCATCTAAAAGCTAGAAAAATGAGCTTAATTTATTGTCTCGTAAAACTACTAACCACTAGTCTGCTTTATAGCGGAATCAGTGGGATTGGTCACCCACTTTCACACACACACACACACCATTATCATTATCAGTTGGAATGCAGTTTGAATGCTGTGATACATTTAATCATTCTCACTGACTAACAATACCTAATTTCCAAGTAGATGAACTTACACTATTCCTGAAAAAATATTGTGGAGACTATTCTGATTATGTCCTCGTTACATGAATTGAAGAATTCAATTACTCAGATGTCCAGCCATAGTTTGATTTATTAGGCGTACGCTATATTAGACGTCTACCTGTTCGATCACAGTTCCACTGTAGACAGCATATAGGCTCAACCATTCGAAAACTGATAGTCTGCTGTGTTCATTTCATGAGGATTTCTCAATGTGGTTGTGACCGACATTTGAATACAGCTTGCATTAACTACCTCATTTCCAAGAATCGTGTCAAGACAGCAGCATACAACATGTTCATTGCCTACAAATTAAGTGGCTTTTTATCAGAAATCAGCCAGTTGTCTAAGGAAAACGTTATTACCTTTAACCCCTCTAAACTTCCAGCAGTCAATTTCACCTTCAGGCATAAATCTGACCTAAACAAACTGGTTAGCACTCATGAGGTGTGCAACATCGATGGCATTGAAATAGAAACCAAGTCGGAAATTAAATACCTTGGCGTCGTTCTATCTGCTGATCTTTCCTGGTCGTCACATATCTTAATGATTTCTAAGAAAATATTCCGTCTTACCTTCTATATCAAGAAGTTAAGATATTCTGGAATAACCCAACCCATACTACTACGATTCGTTAACTCTTGCATCCTGCCTATTATTCTCTATTGTTCCCCCTTAGTTTTTCCAGCGCTACTGAAGAAGCGCTATATCATATTACGTAGGGTATCAAAGGTTGTCAGCAGGGTAAGCAACGTGCCACTTAACCAGCTTGTTAATATTCTAGTCGACAGGCACATTGACTCATGTGAAAAATGGGCTAAATCCATGTCTATCTAACTCACACCACCCTCTTCATTCACAACTCTCCCCTTGTATCTCATCAGGCCATACGAAACCAGAAGCCTATGTGGAAAACTATATGCTCGCACTAGTAAGTACAAAAACTCAATCATACCCTACTCAGCTCGTGCTCTGTGCGATATAGAAAGCATTAGGCATGATACCTGTAACTTATTAAATAGTCAGCAGAACAACTGCATTTCGTCTTTCCAACTCATATCATTTATAGGTACAACGTTATCTTTCTTTCTTTTCCTTTTCTCTCTATCTCTTTTTTTGTTATGCGCTGTTTTGTTTCTCTCTTCCTTACAAACTCTACTTAAAATATTCTTCTTCGTTCCTTCACACTCTGTATATCTCGACATTTTTGTTACCGCTTACGCCAGTAAATATGCTAGGATCTACATTTCTGATACCTTCAAACACTCTGTTCAAATTTGGCTTTGCTAGTGACATGCCAATATGTTGTTGTCATAACTAACTGAGATTACCCTTAATCTGTTTAGAATTTTATTTATTTTTAATGTACTAACTGGATGCAATACTGTTGTGAAATGTTGAGAATTCCATTCTGTATCACAAGTACTGTATTTGAATAAAGCAAAATATTAATAATAATAATATTATTATTACAATAACGTCGTCATTCGAATGGTTGAACAGAACACTTCATCGAGATAAGTACAGATACAGTATCCCTACGAGAAGAGAAGAAGCAACTGATAAATTGCACCAAATATTCATTTCGTGTGTGGCTTATTCTGATGACCACTGCTTCATCCAAAAGCACCACTAACACAGATCCCAGATGTATTCTTCCTTGGTTGTTGAATAGCTTAAATTCCCTTGGTTAGAAATCTCACTATCAAATAGTCAAATTACACATTCTCGAGAGTGGAAACAACCCATCAGGGAACACAAAGATGGAAAATGTGACACTGTAATGTGACTTTATGTAAGGAGACGCGTGTAGAGAAAATCATCATAACAACTGGTGAATTACATATGACGAAGCAAAATATTCTCTACGAATCGTCTTGCCTTCTCGTCAGAATAATCTCGGTATATCTGAGCTGATTCACATCATCATATTCTTCGTTTCAATAGTGGTAATTCCAAGATTACACATGAATTCAACAATACAGCTCCTCACATCCCACGGAGATTGCACAGTACGCGAACACACATCAATACATTGTATTCGATAAGGATGAAACAGCAAGTCATTGATGTGGAACTCACTTTCCACTCACTAGTTTAATGCAAGTGTATTGCGGACGAACACCTCATAATCAGTTGAATTTAATATTTATAATATTCAGTCTGGTTTAGTTAACAGTGAGTTCCACAGAAACAATTAAACGTTGCAGACATTTTTTTAATTTTATTTATTTCATCTAGTAAACGGAATGATACACAGGTAAATTAAGTATTTAGTGGAGGTGTTCTAGATTCTGACTAAGTTCTACCAATCAACTTTGTAATTTGGTCAGCAAGCAAAGTGACTGTCCACTTCAGTTAATCATAGAGTGGTATCGAAAAATGGTGTAGATGTTTGAAAGCTCATGGATCGCTGAAGCAAACACCAGTGAAATCTCTACGTGTGATAGTATGAGACAATTTCATTGAAGAATATTAATAACAGAAGCCTGAAACAGAATTACTCAGGTGTTGTCAAATGTCTAGGTCTAACTACACTGGACTTCACACTGTCCTTATAAGACTTTCAGGAACTACGCTCAACAACCAACGCAAAAAAACAGAACACAAATTGGTGACTCAACAACCCTTTATTCTTGCACCAATATAGAGCCAACCATTAGGTTATTGTACACAAAGTCTAAGAATAAATGTCATATCAATTAATCACAATAATACTTCTGATAGTATTTCTCCGTCTTCTAACGAACAGCGAACGATGGAACGATAACTGCAGTATCGATGACTACAGCGAAAAATATGGAATCGGGTATGAGTAAACAACCATGAATTGATCATTAATTCTTCAACTACAGTGACAGGTGTCATGAAAATGGATTCATACATATTGAATCAAATAATTCTTCAGATTGATAAATTCCCTCCAGGAATCTATTCATCCAATGCTTCCACCATGATCCATTTCATTGTGAAGTAAGGCTACACCCTGTTCATATCATCTTAAGCGAGCCCAAATCGAGAAATGAAGTCATGTAATTACAGTGATGTCTGTTCGTCAACACCAGCAGATTTATTGCAAAGATTCCGCGTGATGAAGGCAGTTTCCCATGTTATTTACATGCTCTGGGACTCGCTGAAGCGTGCCGAACACATGGACCAAAAAGATTCATTAAATAAGTATGAGACACATTCGTAAAACAGACTCTACATATCAAGACAACTACACAAACCACCGTCACCCCCCAAGGATAACTCAATTAATTTGTGGACGCTACTGAGATGGACTGAAAGCAATAGGAGACACAGTGGAATAGGTGACGATATTTCTCACTGCAAATCAAAATCACCGTGCTGTCGTCTCAATATCCGTGTGTAAATCGAACGGAGGCGGTTATTCACGACGTGAATTACCTCAGGTAGTTAACTCTGTGTTAGGCGTCTATGGAAATTCTGTCATCATCTCACACCTCACGTTCGCCCAGCTTCAGACGTGTTACGTCAAGTAACTTCATAAAGATTGAAAATCAATAGAAAAAAGACAGGTAGATCAGCGAAGAAACTCATTTCAGCGAATTCCAGAAAATTTGCCGAATACAATTTGCTGAAGAGAGTCCCCTGGCTGGACTACTTGTCTCTCGTCCATTATTGTTCGAATGGGAACTGTTCATGAAATAAAAACATCGAATATCTCCTGAAGACTGTGGAGGAACGCTGTGTGCGAAAATAACCTTGTGATAGACAGCTCCTATCCTCACCCGATCACAATAACTCACAAGGCATGACAACGAATTCACACCTGAATCAGCACACAACATGAGAATGTTGATTCAGTCTCATCAGAAATCCAACAACATCCTGGTGGATGTGTGTGTGAATGGTGAGAAGATGGTTAGTCGAAGAGTCAGTTACTTCGTTTTAGTCTCCACTGTGACGTGAATCGCTCTCAGTCAATCAGAATTGTCCCTCATTCAACACACACCTTCATATTATTAGGATTAATTGAGTCAGGAAACGACTGTTCATTTTCCCCACCACACACTACACATTGTGGACAGTTGGAGGGATACAGCAGGATGCACAATCCACCAATGTCAATTCACTCGTATTTGTGTCGGTGTCACGGTGGTTAGGACGCTCTCTGTCCATGCAGTTGTTCCGGGAATCGACACCACGTCGATGCATACCTGATATCAATGTTCAGCCTAGTAAATTTCGGCTCCCTACATCACATCGTGACAATTTCACGAATGTATCGAAAATACTGTGTGGAGTTAAAGTATGATAACAAAGTATGTGACAAATTAAAATTAATAAATCTCATCATGCAATATTACTTCCTATTTCGTAGGACTACAGAATGAATACTGGGTGGGGAAGAAGCCAGCGATGGTGACTGAATACGCATAAGCCTGTTCGTATGTTCACCTTCGTCTGGTGATGATTTCCATCCACATGTGTGTGCGTTCGTATGTGATTTAGTGAGTGAGTTAGTGAGAGAAATAGTGAGAGGTGGAGTGAGAGAGAATGAGAGGCGATTGTTTGTATCCTCCTCACTAAATAATTAATTCTGTAGTGATGACAGGATTTCAGGTAAACTCTCATCTCAGCAATAATCACTTATTCCACGTAGAAATATGTGAATCTGGTTAGTTACTCTGGTGAATCAGTTTAATTACAGGAAAGTGTTACCCCCGGATGAATATCAGACTCAGCTCACCCCACCTCGCCCAACTTCACTTCTCTCACTCACTCATTCTTTCTCTCACTAACCACACTATCAATTTCATTCATAGACCACTTTTCGGTCCTTTGAATTTCAGTCCAACTAATCCTGCATTCAGAAGAATCGACAAGGTTTCACGAGACATCCGTATCACCATTGATATTACAAAAAAATAAGGTGTCGTTGAGATAATTTACTTTGTTATGAGAATGTATAATCTTGTATCATGAATTCTAGCTGCACCCAATGTGTTGGAAGGGGCGACCTGTGAATGTGTGTGGAGGTTTCTGATAGTCAGACGACATGGATTTGGACCAGTCATCTGACAAATTCAAGCATCCGTCGACTACAGTATTAAAGAACTGATTGACTGACACACTCACCACCTTACTGACAACTATCAATACCCTTCACAACATGACATAGTCGCTTGTGACTGAATGGCACAGAAAAGACTCAGGATGAGCAATAAACAACGACAGGTAGGTAGGACACGACAGTTTACAAATTGTAAAAGTGGAGGTTGAGTGATTCGGGTCAGCCAGCCGCCAGGAGGAAAGTGGGCCAGTCAGAAAGTTTTCCTGGCTTGTATCCCAGAAAGCTATTCAAATTCCAACAGTCAGACAAGGACGTGATTGGAAAAGACACAGTCACATCACCAGCATGTTTGACGAAGTTGATTTCTTCCGGAAAAAGCGAGTCGTGTGTGAAGGTAGAGAAAAGCGGATGGTAGAGAGGAGAGAACGTTGACACTGGCTTCAATGAGTTTTGCGGAGAAGGATTCGCGCTTATGAAGAGTATAGCGTATTCTGTTCGAGAAATGACAATGCAACTAGTCAAGTGTCCAGGACTCGGTCTGTGTCATGGGTGGCTGATTCAACGAAAGTCATCTGTGCGTGATGATTGTAAAGCGGTGGTGCAGTGAAAGAAGGCTCATCGGACATATTTGGGTGGGTTTTCTGAGGTGGAAACAATATTATGATGTGAGATAGCAGAAGCAACAGCAGCGTCATCATTACCAGCGGTACCTACAGCAGCAGTATCAATACCATTTAAATTAATTTTCTCCTGTTTATGCGCAATCGGTCTGGGGTCATTGAAGCTCTTCAAGTAACAGGGGGTGGTGTTTCTGTTGAGTAGGAGTGATTCTCCTATTGACTTAAGAAGAGTAGAAGTAGTCGAAATAGGTCTGAATTTACAGTTCAAACCAGTGGATGATTTAAGTAATGAGATAATCGTCACGAATTCAAATGCGTGAAATTCAATACTACTGGAGGCGGATGACTCTTAGAATGTGTGAAAGGAGATAAGATGCGTTGTCTGTGAACTTTTATTTAGAGGAGTAGTTGGTTGGTTGTCATCAATTCTTGCTAAATTAGTCGGAGTTATGAGACATTCGAGATCAGTTGCGGTGAACGGATGAAAGCAGCTAGCTTAGCATCGAGCAAACAAACTAACTAACTTAGTAAATCACTAACTATAAACTAATGTACTAAATAACCAAACAACTAACTAACTATGTAACTAACTGAGCAAATGTCCAACTAATTAACTAACAAAATTAAAAACAATAAATATCAAGCCAGCTAAATAATTAAACTAAAAACTCCACAACTTAATAAGTAACTATTTAACTACTCAACATGCAAAATAATTAACTAACTATCTGACGAAGTGACTAACTCAATCACCCACAAACTAAAAAATTAATTAACTGACTAGCTGAATAACTAAATAACTAATCAAATTAATAACCAACTGAATAGATAACTAATTAACTAAGTAACCAGCCCAACTGGAAAACTAGCTTAGTAACCGGTCACCAATTAAAAGCGTATCAGCTATCTAACTAACACACTAATTAACTCGACTACTCACCCACTCACTAAATAATTAAATAAGTAACTCACTCCCTAGATATCTATCCCACGAACTCACTTAATCTGTAGCACAGGAGACCAATAAATCACTGACTAAATAGCCTACTAACTAGGGAACCAAATCTATCACACGCTAACCAACTAAAAAACGAAATAACAACTTTGATAACTAACAAACCACCCAACAAACCATTTCACTCACTCAATCAATCACTCGCTAGCTAATTAACTAAATGACTAGATTACTTGCTATCTATCAATCTAACTAACTAAACAAATGACTGAACAATAAAACAAATAACTCTTTAGGTATCCAAATAAACTAACTAACTAACTAACTAACTAACTAACTGACTAACTGACCAAATAACTAAATAACTAACTAACTAACTGACTAAATAACTAACTAACTAACTAACTAACTGACTGACTGACTGACTAACTAACTAACTAACTAACTAACTAACTAACTAACTAACTAACTAACTAACTAACTAACTAACTAACTAACTAACTAACTAACTAACTAACTAACTAACTAACTAACTAACTAACTAACTAACTAACTAACTAACTAACTAACTAACTAACTAACTAACTAACTAACTAACTAACTAACTAACTAACTAACTAACTAACTAACTAACTAACTAACTAACTGACTGACTAACTAACTAACTAAGTGACTGACTAACTAAGTGACTGACTAACTAACTAACTAACTAACTGACTGACTGACTAACTAACTAACTAACTAACTAACTAACTAACTAACTAACTAACTAACTAACTAACTAACTAACTAACTAAACTGACTAACTAACTAACTAACTGACTAACTAACTAACTAACTAACTAACTAACTAACTGACTGACTAACTAACTAACTGACTGACTAACTAAGTGACTGACTAACTAAGTGACTGACTAACTAACTGACTAACTAACTAACTAACTAACTAACTAACTAACTGACTGACTAACTAACTAACTAACTAAGTGACTGACTAATTAACTGACTGACTAACTAAGTGACTGACTAACTAACTGACTGACTAACTAAGTGACTGACTAACTATCCAACTAACCAAATAAGTATTTGGCTACCTAAATTACGAAATAACTAACTGATGAAGCCACTGGCTGAATAACCGACTGACTAACTAACTGACTTACGCTGTAACTGAGTAACTGATCAAGTAACTGAATATATCTCTATTTCGACAACTAACTATCTCACACACTCGCTACAAGACAAACTTAATAACTGACCCAACAATTCACTCGCTAAATATCTGCATAAATAACCAGTTGACTAACTACCTCACTTGTTTTCCAAATAAGAGATTATCTATATTACAGATTGAACAGCTAACCAAGGATTCAAGTGCCTGACTAAGTAATCGGCTAAACCACTAACCAACAAACACACTAACTAAGCAAGTGACCCGACAATCAACAATTATTGAAATTGGGACTACAATAGTTGATGGTATTTGAGTATATCTACATCACAAGATTATCCCCACCGACCTCAACAAATACAATACCACCACCAACAACAACGACAGCAATTTCGTTATTACGCTTCATCAAGCTCGAGGCGGTTTCACTTGACAAATTCACCATGGAGAACACCCTCAAGCGTGTGGAACACGCTGAAATCGAAGATTCAGTGAATTCGTGTGTGAAAGTTATACGTTCATAAAACAGCCTCTACATATCAAGACAACTACACAAACCACCGTCACCCCCAAGGATAACTCAATCAATTTGTGGACGCTACTGAGATGGACTGAAAGCAATAGGAGACACAGTGGAATAGGTGACGATATTTCTCACTGCAAATCAAACTCACTGTGCTGTCGTCTCAATATCCGTGTGTAAATCGAACGGAGGCGGTTATTCACGACGTGAATTACCTCGGGTAGTTAACTCTGTGTTAGGCGTCTATGGGAATTCTGTCATCATCTCACACCTCACGTTCGCCCAGCTTCAGACGTGTTACGTCAAGTAACTTCATAAAGATTGAAAATCAATAGAAAAAAGACAGGTAGATCAGCGAAGAAACTCATTTCAGCGAATTCCAGAAAATTTGCCGAATACAATTTGCTGAAGAGAGTCCCCTGGCTGGACTACTTGTCTCTCGTCCATTATTGTTCGAATGGGAACTGTTCATGAAATAAAAACATCGAATATCTCCTGAAGACTGTGGAGGAACGCTGTGTGCGAAAATAACCTTGTGATAGACAGCTCCTATCCTCACCCGATCACAATAACTCACAAGGCATGACAACGAATTCACACCTGAATCAGCACACAACATGAGAATGTTGATTCAGTCTCATCAGAAATCCAACAACATCCTGGTGGATGTGTGTGTGAATGGTGAGAAGATGGTTAGTCGAAGAGTCAGTTACTTCGTTTTAGTCTCCACTGTGACGTGAATCGCTCTCAGTCAATCAGAATTGTTTAATAATTCCCATTGTAGCATTAAGAACACAATTTTCAGCGAAGAGACTCTTTTCAACGAATTTATTATCAAGCTGTACAATCGTATATATATGGTTTTAGAAAGAAATTATATCCGGTGAGGGAATTAGGTCAAAGGTGTAAATACATGAAATAATAATAGTATGAAATAAATTTAAAATATTTGTGATTAGGTTCATAGTTTAAGTCAAGTGGAACAATAATTAATGTCATATATAAGATAATACATCGGGTGTATAGATTTTGGGGAGAGGCATATAATTGTAAGATTAACAGACGAATGTAAAATGTTACGTAATATGGTGTGAAATTTGATAACATAGAATTTAATATTGTAAAAATAAAGATAAAAAGTATACACATGAATAATTTTTGGTTTAAAATGTCGAGTAGATCAAGTGGAAAAGATTCAGAATGAGAGTCGTAATAATAATAATAATGATAATAATAATAATAATCGAAGTAATAAGGGAAAAGTACATAAAATAATAAAATAAATGTCTACCCCTCTACGGCCAAGGCAGCAGTAGGGATTGTACATACTTCTTTTGTACACAAAGGTCTGGCTTAAAGTCATGAATTGCCAAGGCCTCAGCTGTCTTTAGAAGTCTGTAACGAAGAAAACGCGGGAAGTTGGCATGAATCCTGTATAAGACCTTGAAATCATGGTCAGGGTTGACCGAGTGACAAGAGTCGATGAGGTGTTCTAAGATAGAACTTCGCACACATTTCCTTTCTCCTTTGTAAAACCAAGCTGGAATATGTTCTCGTATCCGTGTGGAGAGCATTCTCTGACTACGGCCAATGTACCTTGCTCCACAAGAGCAGGTGAACTGGTAGATGCACATGGAGGCGGTCAGACGGGGGAGCTTATCTTTTACAGAGGTAGAGAACAGTTTGCGGCTCGTGAACGTCATATGTAGTCTAGCTGCAGGGAACGTTTTACTAACTGATTTAGAAAGACGATTTTTGAGCATATCAGAAGCTTGATCTCCTTTGAATTCCAAGTTCACGAATAGGGTTTTCTTTGGAACTGAGTCAGTGACCAGTTTAGACTGCTTCTCTTTCATGTTTCTGTCAATAAATCGGTTAGGGTAACCGTTTTCTGCAAGTGTGGCTTTCAGGAAGTCAAGTTCTGAGTCGACGCAATCAGAACTACAAATTTTCCTTATCCTAAAGCAGAGTGAATGGATTAAATTCCTCTTCCTGGATTATTATTATTATTATCATTATTATTATTATTACGACTCTCATTCTGAATCTTTTCCACTTGATCTACTCGACATTTTAAACCAAAAAAAAAAATTATTCATGTGTATACTTTTTATCTTTATTTTTACAATATTAAATTCTATGTTATCAAATTTCACACCATATTACGTAACATTTTACATTCGTCTATTAATCTTACAATTATATGCCTCTCCCCAAAATCTATACACCCGATGTATTATCTTATATATGACATTAATTATTGTTCCACTTGACTTAAACTATGAACCTAATCACAAATATTTTAAATTTATTTCATACTATTATTATTTCATGTATCTACACCTTTGACCTAATTCCCTCACCGGATATAATTTCTTTCTAAAACCATATATATACGATTGTACAGCTTGATAATAAATTCGTTGAAAAGAGTCTCTTCGCTGAAAATTGTGTTCTTAATCAGAATTGTCCCTCATTCAACACACACCTTCATATTATTAGGATTAATTGAGTCAGGAAACGACTGTTCATTTCACCCACCACACACTACACATTGTGGACAGTTGGAGGGATACAGTAGGATGCACAATCCACCAATGTCAATTCACTAGTATTTGTGTCGGTTTCACGGTGGTTAGGGCGCTCTCTATCCAATCCCGGTCGACGAATACCTGATATCAATGATCGGCCTGCTAAATTTCGATCAGATGACAGATGCAGAGTGACGCATTGTCATTAAGTCACACATACAATGTGATCTTCAATCCATTAGGCGTTGAAGAATAATCTGTCGGAATACCCTGAATAATAGCTTTCCTATGCAATGAGTTTCGGTTTGTACCATGTGAAGTATTTCTCCCCTCTTATTTATGTCGCATCGTCAAGTTGGCGAGTTTTATGATTGGCTCAAAAGACATCGAGGTGATTCATTCAGAACGCGTTGCAGTGTGTTGGTTGCATCAATGTGAAGCACTTAATTTGATGGTGATGATGTTGAGACAAGTGACAGATCGTGCAAGCTCAGTATTCCCATACTCCAACTGTATTCGTTAACTGACCGACTGACCAATTAATCACTTTTACTAGGACAGATTCTCTCATTGCCAATTCTCTAAATTAACTCTCCATTGTTAGATACTATGAAGACGTAGCTGACTCTAGAGGAGACATCAGGTGTTTCTCCCAATCACTTTGATGTGTCTGAATGACTAGCGAGTGACTGAGTGCATTATATTGGTCAGGTGACGTGGTCAGATAGTCATCAGAACGCACTACACACCATTGAATTTAGGTTGATACTCACTCGCGGCTGATATTGGTAATGTCCATCCATTCTAGTTTACGGATAACTGTTACCATGGATGTCACAATCAATGATGCCTAGATAGAAGTCAAGCGGTCATGCACATCGAGCATCAAATTTTGCGTTCAGTCGAAGTGAACGTGATGATTGAGTGAGTTTGATTGGTGGTTGAACTGCTGAATGATTTGGCGTTCTATTCAGATATGCTTTCAATATTCGCACTAGTTGCATTGTTATTTCTGCGATAATTTGATTGTATTGACTGACTGAGTTTCTCAGGGCTTCGTTGATGTGACTTGTCAGTCTTCAAATCTGTAGTCCAGGCATTACATGAGATTGACCATTTCACATTCCTCTCCGCTCAGTGAAATAATTGAGTTTTATTTCCTGTCTCACACTTGACATTCCTTTTCCAGACAGATGAATATTCGCCGTTCTTTCTTCGACAGGGATGAGTCGGTGTGTAACGATAGAAGACAACAGCCAGGCCACAGATCGTTTATGGAGAATATCGGAAGATGTTAATGAATTTTTATGTTTATTATTCGTTATTTAGCAGAGAAGCAACGTCATCTGATTGGTTTGACTTTCTGAAGGTTTTCCTGTACTTCTTGTGACCGTTGCATACAAAGTTATCCATATATATATATATATATATATATATATATATATATATATATATATATATATGAATCGCTTTTGCACACGCTGCGTTTGCTGTAATTGGTTGTGGAGTTCCTCAAGGTAAGGGTTTCTTCTTGTTCTTTATCATGACCCCGATTTGGGAAGTAAACGATGGCTTCAATAGTTGTCCACATCTTCGTCTTGCAGACAGCTCTCACCACAGATGCAGATCTTAGCTAAGTTTAGCTTGAATAAACGACTTCACTTACTGTTTTCTACTTCTGCCTGATTGTCGAAATGAAATTGAGAAGTTGGTTGCTCGTCTGTCAATGCATAAATTACATTCAAGTTATGCGTATCATGGCGGTGTTGATGAGATAGACCTTCCCGTCTCAGTATGGGCTTATTCGATGACACACATCAAATACTGTCGACGGATGTGTTCGTGTTTACTCGATACTCTCCTCCTACAAGTTATTCTTCTGCAAACACACACTCACTCTCACACATGAAATGCATGCTTGAAGCACTTATTCTAAGCCTTATTCATTTCCTCTCACATCGTTTCGTCCAGTTTTGTCTCGACAAGGTGTTCTACTTCAGCAGTGGAATGAGGATGTTCTCATACAGGGAATGAACAATTTTGGAGGTATTATCTTCGAATCTGCGTAGGTTTTCGGAGAAATCAATATAGAGGGTGAACAATCAAACTTTCGATAATGTCGATCAAACAATTCAGTTATGAGTGGAGTCAACGACTAATGATTTGACAAGCGAATGCCAGGCTACTAATGGATGTACATATTTCAGTAGACAAATAGAAACCTACAAAATCTGGTTGGCTGGATTAACTGAAGTGGAAGACAGTGAGTGGCCATGTATATCAGAGAGACGAAAGACAAAGTTGCATCAAAATGGTCGACTGTAGGGAGAAAATGAAGAGGAATTTAAGTGGACAGGGCTCAGTAGAGACTGGAAGGGAGGCAAGAGGAAGCATGTTCATCAGGTACAATGCAACAACAGCAGGAGGCGAACTACTCACTACAAAGACGATGGAATGTCGACAGTCTCGATGAGATGTAGTGGAATGCGAATGAACAATTCAGGTGATAGTGTGAAGGCAATATGAATACAAATTTACACTACTTATCACTAATGAGTGATATGACGTTGAAATGATAATAATTCTGATAAGAGATGGATGAGGGATGAGAAACACGTGTGTAGAATTTCTGCATCTTCTTCACTGACGAGGTATTTTATTGACTGAATTCCGTTGTCGTGTTGTTGTCTCACCTTGGAATGCATGACTATATCTACTCTGATAAATGATGCTTTCAGTAAGAGATTCCTCAAATCAATTTTACTACGCATGATATTTGTGTTTGTTTGTTCCCCTTAATTACACGTGGTCTGTTTGATTCATCACCGTAGATGTCGTACGTTCACCTGTCAGAAGTACAGAACATAGAAGATATGTGTGTGAATAATACGTATACGAGGCAACCGCAAAGACTTTTGGTGATGACCGTGAGATTTTCAATTCAGGTGGAATTTGCTGCTCCGTTGAGTTGTGAGATATAATTATCTCATCCTGTACGATGATGAAGACGCTCTTTGTGCTCTTCACATAGACGGTAAATACTTGGATTGTTTATCCCTGTTGGTTTCATCCATTGATACATGTCTGGAGATAATATTCCATTTCGACTTAGCTTTGTGAGAGAATATGTAATCAATTCTTTCCCGCAAACACATTCAGGTCTTTGGAAATAGAAGGGGATTGTAAATTAGTTTCATCATTCAATATAACCTCGAAATTGTCAACGAAATTGTGGACACCCAATAACACCACACGGTCAACATTATCACTATTATTATTATTACTATTAGTATTAGTAGTAGTAGCATTATTATTAGCATTATTAGCATAAGCATAAGAATTGGTATCCTTATTATGATTCTTAATATTTCGACTATTTGCACAACTGCTATGCACAATCTTATCACCCCATTGAAACGTCAGTGTGATTAGTCTATATGTGAATATTTATTTGTAAATTCATGCACATTGGAGTTGAGTGTGATGAAACCTGATTGAAAACACTGATTGAATTCAGTGTCACTGTTTACTTGGGAGCGTTCTTCCACCTTTCACCAGTACAGAACATTTAACATGTGTGTGAATAATACGTACACGAGTTTAATGCAATTTTTTTCTGTTTTGTTTGAGAGAATTTCGACTGAAATAATTTGTCGTATCAATCGTCCTCTTGTTCTTCACTTTCCACCCCATACATCTCAATATCTTTCCACCAAAGGAAAGAAATCTCAGGTAATCCTAGTGGAGACTATGGAACCTGTATTTCTATGACATCCGAGAATCTGACTATCTATCGATTTATATACCCTAATTTTGAGGCTTTGAATGTGAAAGTATCGATCGGGGAACATGTATTAGTTATAAACTTCAGTTTTAGTGTACGGAAGGCAACATGTATTTCGGTTATCCTAAGAGAAATTAACAACGGCGAAATTTTCCTTTACTTCAAATGAAAGTCCACAACTAACTAGTAGTTTATGTTCAATTCGACAGAAAATTTATAACGCCAGTGCAATAACGTTGGCCGAAGTCTATGGAGGTGCGCAGCTGAAGCCCTATGTTCCTCTAGGAACTAAAGGATACAATAATACTAATAATGTTCTAGAAAATAATTCCAGACAATTTTGCGGGTAATAATCTGGAGAGGAATCCGCAAGTGGAAGTTAGGTTAAGAACGTTGTACAGTGGTTAATCAGTGATGAACGTTAAAAGAATGTAACACGATACTTCTGATCGTATTTCTGAAATCGTCTGACAACCAGTACACGACGAACAAGCAGAGACAGATTCCCTCTTCTTTGCCGCCAGTGGAGACTAGTCCGAATAAAAAAATGATTCAATGTTCTCCAGCATTGACAGATGTTTCTTTAAAATAAAAAGTATAAAATAGTAACTCATCGCCTAATATGTACAAGATGGAAAGGAAATTTGAAAATACGTTTGCGTTTTCATTGAAATACATATGATAATCGCAAAAGAAAATTATAGAAATAAAATATTGATTATAACAAATAATTGACGTAATCATGAAAGAGACAAATAAGTCGAGGAAACATTACCATGTCCGGGCTACGGTGACAGTTCGCCTTCTCATTCAACACACACACACACAGGTGTCGAAATCCAGATTAAAACGTGAGCTACCAAAAGCCTTCATCATTATGTCACATATAATATATATCCTGTTCACTCGATTAGGATCGAATAAAACATGACTCCTAATGGCACTTCTCACTCTCGCGAATATATAAAGTGCTAACAGCCTGCTGATTCACCAGTTTCCACTAAATCTAAGGAGAAGCATAATCATGAGCGGTAGATACCGTATTCGAATGCATGGGACATCTGTTCCTCACTTATGTTCTTCCGACACATGTTGTGCTGGTCAACTGTTCACCATTAGCTTTCAACCAAATGTCATGCATTTCTCCAGGGAGACAATAAAGAAATATAATCATGGATTGATTTGCGCTTCACGTCTGACATTATTCTGTCTCACAATATACTACCAATTACCGTATTATTTGTAGATCTAGTACGGAGAGGAAATATCATGAAATGAACTCGACTTAACACTGTGCTACAATCAACGAACACTGTCCACAATAAAGCTATTTATTATGATTATTATTGATATTATTGTTGGGTCAAGTCGAAGTTTGCGTAGAGTCAGTTATTCAGTTATGTGGATTCGCATATGTCACATTCGAAATCCTCTTTCTTCGTACAGTCTTCCTTTACGAACGAGGCAATCTATGTCAGGCAACTAGATAGGACTTCGTATATATTACACTAGAACTATTATCATATTCATTTCGAATACAGTCGAAATTCTGTGATGCATTTAATCATTATCACTGACTAACAACAAAATGAAATTTCCAAGTAAATGAACTTACATTATTCATAAAGAAATATTGTGGAGACTATGTTTATTATGTAACCTCGCATAGACTACTAGCTCGCTAGTTTTCCAGCCGGTCCCAAGCCTGGATAAAGAGGGAGGATTGGGGCGTGGTGCTAGCAACTCAACCCGCAAAACTTAATCAAATTTCAACGGAAACTTCAACTCATAAATATATTAAAAATTACAAAAATTTAAACAATAACCTTCTTTCGATGAAAACGAAAAAATGGATGGGGACGTGGAATGTTCGTACAGTGTACGAAACTGGAAAGGCTGCCCGGATAGCAACAGAAATGAGAAGATATGGCATAGAAGTGCTGGGAATCTGCGAGAGCATATGGAACGGTTGGGGAAGGTGCCAACTCTCAACTGGAGAGACAGCAATCTATTTCGGTCACCCAGAGTACAATCACGAGCACACCGAGGGAGTGGCCATCATGATGTCACCAACAGCAGCCAAAGCTCTCATGCAGTGGGAACCAATCTCCTCCAGGATAATGACAGCCAGGTTCAACTCAAAAAGAAGGATAGTTACAGTCATTAAATGCTGTGCGCCTAAAAACGTCTCAGAACAAGAGAAGAAGGAGGCGTTCTACAGACAACTACAAACAGTAATGGACAACGTCCCGAATGGCGATATCAAAATCCTGATGGGCGACATGAATGCGAAGCTGGAAGGAGACAATACAGGAAGAGAAATCACCATGGGTCGAGAGGCTCTCGGTGAAATGAGCGACAATGGTGAACTCTTCTCAGACTTCTGCGCCTTCAATGATTTGGTGATTGGTGGTAGTGTGTTCAAACACAAGGATATACACAAGACGACATGGATTTCACCAGATGGAAACACCAAGAACCAAATAGACTTCATCTCAAATTTCAAGAAAGTGGAGACGGAGCCTACTGGACACAAAGTCGAGGAGAGGAGCAGATGTGGGTTCAGACCACTATCTAGTACAAGGGACTTTCAAGGTGAAGCTAAAAGCCTCGAGGATAGCTGGGGACAGGCCACAATGCAAGTTCAACACTCAGAAACTGAAGGACGCATCCACAAAAGACACTTTCACTGCAACTTTCAGAGCAAAGCAGGAAACACTACGCGACAGCACTGAAGAATCATGCATGGAAGAACATTGGAAGTCTCTGAAGGCGATTCTCAACAAAACGTGTTCAACGGTTCTAGGAAGAAAGAAGAGACAAGACAAGGAATGGCTCTCAACGGACACTTGGAAATTAATAGAAGAGAGGAAAATGGTAAAAGAGAAAATGATTCAATGCAAGGACGGACAGGAGAAGGAGACACTGAGCTCAACGTACAAAGCACTGGACAAAGAAGTGAAGAAGAGTGCTAGGAAGGACAAAAGACGATTCTACGACAACCTGGCCACTGAAGCTGAGAAGGCAGCAGGCTAAAGGGACCTGAGTACATTATATCAGATAACCAAATCTCTATCCGAGAAGAGATCAACACAAGCGAAACCTATAAAGGACAGCCAAGGGAGCCCAATCACCGAGGAAGAAAAACAGATTAAACAGTGGGCGGATCACTTCAAAGGACTCTTGAACCGACCATCACCTGCAACCCGTCCAGAAATACCAACAACAGCGCACACACAACTGCAAGTTGACACCAATCCTCCAACGAGAGCTGAAGTCTTGAATGCAATCAAGCTTCTGAGAGCTGGAAAGGCAGCTGGACCAGATGGAATACCCCCTGAAGCACTGACAGCTGATCCAGAGACTACAGCATACATGCTGACTCCATTATTGGAAAAAGACTAGAAGGAGGGAAAGGTGTCTACTGACTGGAAGAAAGGTTACCTTGTGAAAGTACCAAAGAAGGGCGACTTAGACTCCACTCTGCAAGAACTGGTGAGGAATCATGCTCCTGTCGATGCCAAATAAAATCCTGAGTTGCATCATCCTGGAGAGAATAAAGGACACACTGGATACAGAACTCCGATCCGAACAAGCTGGATTCAGGAAAGGCAAATCATTTACTGACCAAATTGCGACTCTACGCATCATCATCAAACAAAGCATGGAATGGAAATAAAACCTGTGCCTAAACTTTATTGAATTTGAGAAGGCCTTCGACAGCGTTGACCGTGATGTAATTTGGAAACTCCCCGAGTACTGCGGCGTACCCCAAATATCCATCAACCTTATTCAGCAGCTGTACGACAACGGCACATGTCAAGTCACAGGAGTCAGACAAGGGTGCCTGCCTATTGTCACCAATGAAATTCCTAATTTTGGTGGACTGACTGGATTATGCATCAGACAGTGAGTGGGCAACGAGAAGACAGTGACTGATATCCTGGACCGATGTGAAGAACCTAGAAGACCTGAATTTCGCGAGTGGGTGATTTATGTTTGATGTCACACAAAATCGAAGACTTACAAGCGAAAACCGACAAACTGGTCGAAGAAGCAGATGGCGAAGACAGGACTCCAGGTGAACATAGACAAGAAGGAGGTGATGAAAATAACCAACCAACCAACCAACCAACAACAACAGCAGCAGCATCCACCGCCAATCACCATCAACGGGAGGGATTTGAAAGAGGTTACTTCATTCGCTTATCTAGGGAGCATTGTCTCAACCACATGAAGGGGAACGGAGGAGGATGTCAAATCGAGCGAGAATCGTGAAGGAGAGATACACATTCATCAACCTGAAATAGCCAATCTGGAAATCTTCGTCACTCAGCCAGCATCAACAACAAAATTCGTTCGGATTTTCAATACAGACGTCAGGTCAGTCAGTTCTTCTATACGGATCAGAAGCTTGGCGGGCGAGTCACAAAGAATATTTCCAATAGACTGGCTATTGCAGACCTTCACCAACACCTGTCTTCGCTATATACTGAAGATCAGATGGCCGGGCCGGAAACAATCACCAACAAGAATTTATGGGAACAAACATAACAAGAACCACTTAATCGTCCAACAAATATGCAGGGGAAAGTGGAGATGGATCGGACACTCGCTGAGGAGGAGGCCGCTGGGTGACATCATGCGCGCGTCAGGTCATTGCTCGAATGGAACCAGGCCGAAAGGGAAGCGGCGAGTGGGTCGTCAGTGAGAGGGTGACATGGAGGAGATCGCGTGAAGAGGAGTTGAAAGAGTATGGACTAACATGGATGCAGGTGAAAAGTACAGCAGAAGGAAGATAGAAGCAAGTGTAGACGTGTAGTTGAATCCCTATGTTCCACTAGGAACCCAATGGAACGACAACAACATGCTTAATATGTCTTCGTTAAATCAATTGAAGAATCCAGTTTCTTAGATGTCTAGCCACAGTCCAATCTATTAGGCTGACGCTTTTAAAACATCTACATCAGTTATGTCA
The DNA here is from genome assembly GCA_944472135.2 of Trichobilharzia regenti. Taxonomy (NCBI): domain Eukaryota; kingdom Metazoa; phylum Platyhelminthes; class Trematoda; order Strigeidida; family Schistosomatidae; genus Trichobilharzia; species Trichobilharzia regenti. The sequence goes on from OX235262.1 coordinate 14,905,575, forward strand.
AATGAAGAAATCATATTTCAATTGTCGTTCAGTGTTGATGATAATGATACTGGTAGTGATAATGATAACACTGGCTTTATTCCACACGCTGCTTTCTATGACAAATGCTGTAACTCCAGGTAGGCTTTCGAACAAATGCATTTCAGGCTATTCCAAATCCAGACAATTCAAGAGTTCTTCTTCTTCATCGGATATTGGTTAGTGTTCCAATGATATGTGTGTGTTTAATAATAATAATAATAATAATTTTTGCTTTATTCCAAAAACAGTACTAATGATACAGCAAGGAATTTTCAGCATTCAGTACAATATTGCATCTAATTTACTCAAAAACGATAAAAAAAATTAAAAATACACAATACATAATAGTAATAAAACGATTGTTATAGCAGCTACGTAGCAAAATACTGTGTGCCATACGGAGAAAAATATGTATAAAGTACAAAATTGTAGTAATAATAGTAATACCAACTAAAATAAAATAGCAGAGTAACGATTTAAACGATAGAAAGTGTGACACCATAAAATACAGAAAGATGAACGATAAAAGGGTCGATTCACTGTGCTAATTACATAGTAACTTGTAAGTTTCACGTCTAACAGAGTCTTCGTCACATAAAGTACGCGCTAAATAGGGTATTGTAGAATTTCTATACTTAGTAGTACGAGCATATATCTTTTTATATTGACTTCTCGTCCTACCTGATGAGATACAAGGGGACAGGTGTGAATAAAGGGGGTGCAGAGGGTCTGACATTATAGCCTTTGCCCATTTCGTACAGGAATTTATATGCCTCTCGACTATAGTATTAGCGAGCTCATGCAGTGGCAGACCACAAGCTCTACTCACAGCATTTAATACTCTTCGTAATATGATATAATCTTTTTTGAGAAGCCCAGGAAAGATTAATGGAGAGCAATAGAGTACAATAGGTAAAATACAGGAGTTTAAAAATTGCAAAACTAAAGGTTGGTTGATACCTGATTGTCTTAACTTTTTAATGTAGAAGGTAAGACGAAACATTTTCTTAGAGATAGATAAGATATGGGATGACCATGAAAGGTCAGAGGAAAAAACTAATCCAAGGTATTTAATGCTTGATTTGGTTTCAATTTCCGTGCCATCTATGCTACAGGGATCATGCGAGTTAACTAGTTCAAGTAAGTCACGTCGATGCTTGAAAGTAAAGTCAAGTGCCTGACATTTGGAAGGATTTAATATAAGACCATTTGACTTGGACCAGTTGTTGATGTCCAACAGAAAGCTATTAAGTTTGGAGCTGTCAGACTCGGAAGTGATAGGCAGTGATACAGTCAGATCATCTGCATATTTGACAAAGTTAGTTTCGTTTGAATGAGGCAGGTCATGTAGGAAGAAAGAAAAAAGAAAAGGAGAGAGGACAGCACCTTGTGGAACACCGGATTTTGTAAGCGAGGTAGAAGAAGATTTGCCGTTATATACAGTATACTGCATTCTATCAGAAAAATAGGAATGCAACCAACTCTTAGCCCAGGATCCTGTTTGTGTCAACGATAGCTTATTTAACAAAAGGCCCCTAGGTACAGAGTCAAAAGCAGATGTGTAGTCTAAGAAAGCACTACGAACATATTTAGCACCTTTGTCTAAACAAGAGACAACATTGTGATATAAGACAACCGCAGCATCCAAGGTACTTCTACCATGTTTGTATGCAAATTGTTTAGGATCATTAAAAGGTTTCAAAGCGGGTTCAAGACGAAGTAAAAGTAATTTTTCCATCAATTTTAAAAAGGGGGAAGTAATTGCAATAGGCCGAAATTTAATATCAGAACCAGAAGATGGTTTTGGTATAGGGATAATTTTAATGTTTTTCCATGCAAAAGGTAGAACGTTACCGGAAAAAGAGGCATTAAAAATGTTAGTAAGAGGATAACACAAAATATCAGCACAATTCCTGAGGACAATGGCAGGTATGCCGTCAGGACCAAGGCTTTGAGAAGGCTTAAGAGACCGGAGACATTTAAGCACATCAAGGGTATTAAAACCACTAAAGTTATTGTCAATATGATTTGTATCATTTGGAAGGGTATCAACAGAAGAGCGTATGAAAGATTTATTAAGAGTGTCAACATTAAGAGATGGAACAGAAATACATCGCTTACCGTTAGTAATTTCTTTGAAAAGTTTCCATAAATTAGAAGGGGTTTTACATGACAAAAATCTTTGATTATATAAAACATTTAGTCTTTTTATTTCCAGTTTTATCAGCATGTTTAACTTTTTTACACCAGGCTTATCATTAGTTTTGAACAACAGTTCTTTATTTCTACGTAGCTTTTTGAGATATGGCGAAGATAAGCGATCAAATCGAATGAATAATGTTTCTTTAGGACAACATATTTCGAAACAGAATTTAAGATAATCGGTAGTGTTTGTGATTGTTTCATCTAATGTTTGTTCTGTAAATAAGTCCCAGTTAGTGTCTTTCAACATGCATCTGAGCTTGTCTAGGTTGTCTTTTGAGTAGCATCTCCGTTGAACTTTACTGTAGAGGTGAGAGAGGACACCTTTGTGTGATTTGGAATATATTTTAGGCAGTACACGTATGATGCAGTGGTCAGAGTTAAGTAAGGAGCACGTTTGCGAGCTTCATATATACCAACATCATTGATAAATACTAGATCCAGGTTTTACCAAGACGGGTGGCAAAGTTAACAATATTGTCATGACCAAGTGATATAAGGAAGGAGCAATCGCTTCCATTGAAGTCGCCAGTTACTATTGATAAAGAGTTCTCGAAACAAGCTGCAGCAAAAGCGGTGAATTCATCGGCGAACATAGATAAATCCAATATGGTACAGCCAGGAGAGACATAAACATTAGAAATATAAATGAATTTGTATTTTGACAGGTGTTTCGGGCGACATCTCACAGTGATGCAATCAATGAAGTCATTCGAGAATTTGAAACAAACTTTGTTAGAAATGGACCATTTTGAGTGAATAAAAGTTGCAACACCTCCACCACATTTTTTCTTGGAACAAACACGGTCTTGTCGAAAAACATTGAAATTGTTTAGAGACACAATATTGTCATCGTATGAGTCATGGAGCCAGGTTTCTTGTTGAGTGACAATACCAGTATTGTGGTAGGTACTAGAAGACAACAGGACTGAAAATCCAGAATTTTATTAGGCAGGGACCGGCAGTTGGTACTAATGATAACTGGAACAGTGGTGTGATGTATGGGTGTAGATTTTAAGGCACGCTGCCAACCTCCATGGTGCTTTTTCTTGAGTTTATTGCAAATATGAAAGTTTTTGGGTTTAAAACGTTTTATAAAATCCCGGAGTGGATAATACGATTAGAATGCATAATGTGATATGTAAATACCAATAAAATACGAGTAAATAGATGCAAAATGTACATGGAATGTGGTAGCCCAAAAATGTTAAAACAGGCCGCCAAAGACATTCGATGTTGATGAGGTTCACGAATTCCCGAATTTTGAACCTTGAAAGCATCAGTGAAGGGGCTAATTATTCTCATTCGGAGTGTCCTCACTTTAAAGGTATTGTTCGATTTCCGTTGAAATCCTCCCTAGTGGAAGAACGCTCCTAAGGAAACAGTGACACTGAATTCAATCATTGTTTTCAATCAGGTTTCATCACACTCAACTCCAATGTGCATGAATTTACAAATAAATATTCACATATAGACTAATCACACTGACGTTTCAATGGGGTGATAAGATTGTGCATAGCAGTTGTGCAAATAGTCGAAATATTAAGAATCATAATAAGGATACCAATTCTTATGCTTATGCTAATAATGCTAATAATAATGCTACTACTACTAATACTAATAGTAATAATAATAATAGTGATAATGTTGACCGTGTGGTGTTATTGGGTGTCCACAATTTCGTTGACAATTTCGAGGTTATATTGAATGATGAAACTAATTTACAATCCCCTTCTATTTCCAAAGACCTGAATGTGTTTGCGGGAAAGAATTGATTACATATTCTCTCACAAAGCTAAGTCGAAATGGAATATTATCTCCAGACATGTATCAATGGATGAAACCAACAGGGATAAACAATCCAAGTATTTACCGTCTATGTGAAGAGCACAAAGAGCGTCTTCATCATCGTACAGGATGAGATAATTATATCTCACAACTCAACGGAGCAGCAAATTCCACCTGAATTGAAAATCTCACGGTCATCACCAAAAGTCTTTGCGGTTGCCTCGTATACGTATTATTCACACACATATCTTCTATGTTCTGTACTTCTGACAGGTGAACGTACGACATCTACGGTGATGAATCAAACAGACCACGTGTAATTAAGGGGAACAAACAAACACAAATATCATGCGTAGTAAAATTGATTTGAGGAATCTCTTACTGAAAGCATCATTTATCAGAGTAGATATAGTCATGCATTCCAAGGTGAGACAACAACACGACAACGGAATTCAGTCAATAAAATACCTCGTCAGTGAAGAAGATGCAGAAATTCTACACACGTGTTTCTCATCCCTCATCCATCTCTTATCAGAATTATTATCATTTCAACGTCATATCACTCATTAGTGATAAGTAGTGTAAATTTGTATTCATATTGCCTTCACACTATCACCTGAATTGTTCATTCGCATTCCACTACATCTCATCGAGACTGTCGACATTCCATCGTCTTTGTAGTGAGTAGTTCGCCTCCTGCTGTTGTTGCATTGTACCTGATGAACATGCTTCCTCTTGCCTCCCTTCCAGTCTCTACTGAGCCCTGTCCACTTAAATTCCTCTTCATTTTCTCCCTACAGTCGACCATTTTGATGCAACTTTGTCTTTCGTCTCTCTGATATACATGGCCACTCACTGTCTTCCACTTCAGTTAATCCAGCCAACCAGATTTTGTAGGTTTCTATTTGTCTACTGAAATATGTACATCCATTAGTAGCCTGGCATTCGCTTGTCAAATCATTAGTCGTTGACTCCACTCATAACTGAATTGTTTGATCGACATTATCGAAAGTTTGATTGTTCACCCTCTATATTGATTTCTCCGAAAACCTACGCAGATTCGAAGATAATACCTCCAAAATTGTTCATTCCCTGTATGAGAACATCCTCATTCCACTGCTGAAGTAGAACACCTTGTCGAGACAAAACTGGACGAAACGATGTGAGAGGAAATGAATAAGGCTTAGAATAAGTGCTTCAAGCATGCATTTCATGTGTGAGAGTGAGTGTGTGTTTGCGGAGGAATAACTTGTAGGAGGAGAGTATCGAGTGAACACGAACACATCCGTCGACAGTATTTGATGTGTGTCATCGAATAAGCCCATACTGAGACGGGAAGGTCTATCTCATCAACACCGCCATGATACGCATAACTTGAATGTAATTTATGCATTGACAGACGAGCAACCAACTTCTCAATTTCATTTCGACAATCAGGCAGAAGTAGAAAACAGTAAGTGAAGTCGTTTATTCAAGCTAAACTTAGCTAAGATCTGCATCTGTGGTGAGAGCTGTCTGCAAGACGAAGATGTGGACAACTATTGAAGCCATCGTTTACTTCCCAAATCGGGGTCATGATAAAGAACAAGAAGAAACCCTTACCTTGAGGAACTCCACAACCAATTACAGCAAACGCAGCGTGTGCAAAAGCGATTCATATATATATATATATATATATATATATATATATATATATATATGGATAACTTTGTATGCAACGGTCACAAGAAGTACAGGAAAACCTTCAGAAAGTCAAACCAATCAGATGACGTTGCTTCTCTGCTAAATAACGAATAATAAACATAAAAATTCATTAACATCTTCCGATATTCTCCATAAACGATCTGTGGCCTGGCTGTTGTCTTCTATCGTTACACACCGACTCATCCCTGTCGAAGAAAGAACGGCGAATATTCATCTGTCTGGAAAAGGAATGTCAAGTGTGAGACAGGAAATAAAACTCAATTATTTCACTGAACGGAGAGGAATGTGAAATGGTCAATCTCATGTAATGCCTGGACTACAGATTTGAAGACTGACAAGTCACATCAACGAAGCCCTGAGAAACTCAGTCAGTCAATACAATCAAATTATCGCAGAAATAACAATGCAACTAGTGCGAATATTGAAAGCATATCTGAATAGAACGCCAAATCATTCAGCAGTTCAACCACCAATCAAACTCACTCAATCATCACGTTCACTTCGACTGAACGCAAAATTTGATGCTCGATGTGCATGACCGCTTGACTTCTATCTAGGCATCATTGATTGTGACATCCATGGTAACAGTTATCCGTAAACTAGAATGGATGGACATTACCAATATCAGCCGCGAGTGAGTATCAACCTAAATTCAATGGTGTGTAGTGCGTTCTGATGACTATCTGACCACGTCACCTGACCAATATAATGCACTCAGTCACTCGCTAGTCATTCAGACACATCAAAGTGATTGGGAGAAACACCTGATGTCTCCTCTAGAGTCAGCTACGTCTTCATAGTATCTAACAATGGAGAGTTAATTTAGAGAATTGGCAATGAGAGAATCTGTCCTAGTAAAAGTGATTAATTGGTCAGTCGGTCAGTTAACGAATACAGTTGGAGTATGGGAATACTGAGCTTGCACGATCTGTCACTTGTCTCAACATCATCACCATCAAATTAAGTGCTTCACATTGATGCAATCAACACACTGCAACGCGTTCTGAATGAATCACCTCGATATCTTTTGAGCCAATCATAAAACTCGGCAACTTAACGATGCGACATAAATAAGAGGGGAGAAATACTTCACATGGTGCAAACCGAAACTCATTGCATAGGAAAGCTATTATTCAGGGTATTCCGACATATTATTCTTCAACGCCTAATGGATTGAAGATCACATTGTATGTGTGACTTAATGACAATCCGTGACTCTGAATCTGTCATATGACCGAAAATTAGCAGGCTGATCATTGACAATCGTCTAGGTGGTCAATAGGGACTGCATGGTCGCAAGCCAGATAATGGGGACCGTCTTCTTCAGCTTTGCGCGGATCACAACCTATTTCCAGCCAGCACCAACTTCCGGCACAGACATCGCCGTAGCGATACCTGGGGTCCTCCCTCTGCGAAGGAAGCTTGGACTCAGATTGATCATATTGCTGTCAGTTTCCGGTGGCGAGGATGCATACAAGACTGTCGCTGCTTCTGGAGCACATGCCTGGACTCCTATCATGCGTTAGTGTGTGCCAAGTTCTTCTTGTGATTTGGTAGGGTTCGTAAAAGCCGTCGTCTAAACGTTAATGTTAGCAAACTAGTAGCACCTGCTACTTCTTTGAAATACCAGAATGAGTTACAATCAATGCTTGCCAGCAACCCCCAAGTAGTATAGATGAACATTGGCTTCATCTGCAGGGTGCCATGCAAAGGGCGAGTGTAGCCGCTTGCGGCTTTAAAGAATGCTCCGTTATCGGATATGGCCAATAGTCGTAATCAATGGCGAACATGTTGCAATTTCCTTCTTTCTTCCCTCCCCGATGATAGTTAACGAATACTGTTTGAACTTGTTAAGCATGACTGTTTTCCTTCCAGATGAAGTTCTTTATCCATTCTCTGCTTATATTTTTTTCTTCTCCTTCTTTTTTTTCTTCTGATCTATGTTGTTTTATTATTATTGTGTGGCACATTCTTCTTGGTGCCATATGGTACCAAGTTTTGAGTTTAAATAAATAAAATAAATAAGTCAGTTAATTAATTGTTTAGTTTGTGGGTGATTGAGTTAGTTCGTCAGATAGTTAGTTAGTCATTTTGTAATCGTGACGATTATCTCATTATTTTAATCATCTACTGGTTTGAATTGTAGATTCAGACGTATTGCAATTACTTCTACCCCTCTGAAATCAATGGAAGCACTACTCTCACTCAACCGTGACGCCACCCACCCCCACATCACTTGGAGAGTTTCGATGACCGCAGACAGATTGTGCATGAACAAGACGGAAGTAATTTATATGGTGCTGTTTCCACTGCTGATCCTGATACTAATGCTGCTGTTGCTAATGCTGTCTCACATTATAATATTGTCTCCACCTCAGAAAACCCACCCAAATATGTCCGATGAGCCTTCTTTCACTGCACCACCGCTTTCCAATCTGCACACAAAGGCCTCTCGTTGAATCAGCCATCCATGACACAGACCAAGTCCTGGACAGTTAACTACTTGCACTGTCATTTCTCGAACAGAATACGCTATACTCTTCATAAGTGCAAATACTTCTCCGCCAAGCTCATTGAAGCCAGCGTCAACGTTCACTCCTCTCTACCATCCTCGTTTCTCTTCCTTCACGCACGACTCGCCTCTTCCGGAAGAAATCAACTTCGTCATACACGCTGATGATATGACTGTCTCTTTGTCAGTCACGTTCATGTCTGACTGATGCAAAGTGAATGGCATTCTCGGATATAAGCCTGCCAGTTGTGAGAACTAAATCACCTTACTGTGAATCCCTTCAAATATCAGAGAGTTAAATTCACCTGCATCTTAGGTAGTAGCAAGATGGAAACTCAGTCAATTCCTCGGAATTCTTTTATCACCTGAACATTCTTCATCGCTTATATCACATCTTGTAAAATGCGAGAAGATGTTGCAACTAGACTACCGACTACAACAAATAGCAGACAAAATCAGACAGGCAGACAGGCGGGATTCCTGACTAACCCAATGCATGATCAGAAAGATGACCGGGTGCCTGAGTGGCTGATATCACTCAACCTCCTCGTTTACAATTTGTCAACACTCGCGCCCTACCTACCTGTTGTTGTTTATTGCTCATCCTGACTATTTTGTGTGCCATTCAGTCACAAGCGACTATGTCATGTTGTGAAGGGTATTGACAGTTGTCAGTTGAGTAGTGAGTGTACCAGTCATACTGTAGTCGACAGATGCTTGAATTCATCAGATGACTGGTCCAAATCCATGTCGTCTGACTATCAGAAACCTCCACACACATTCACACGTCGCCACTTAAAACACACTGGGTATGACTAGAATTCATTATACAAGATTATTCACTCTCATAACAAAGTAGAGAATATCAACGACACCGTATTTGGCTCGCCTTCTAGTCATGAGCGTGACACCTACACCTTACTATGTAAATAGCACAATGAGTGGGTGGCTCTTTCATCATCTCCTCCTGTTTGTTATTCACAGTGACCCCGTTTCAATTATCTTCTGGTCTGAGTTATTCACATTGTTGTTGTTATCATTACTATCATCATTATTATTGTCATTTTACAATTTGTGTATAGTTTTTGGCTTGAATGTTACTGGCAATGTCGGAATACTGCTACCATCAATTCTCACAGCCTCTTCCCTGTGCTTCAAAGTCTTTTGTTTTTTTATTGTCGTTGAGTTAATTAGATGCGATATTGTAGCAAATGCTTAGAATTCCATTCTCTATCAAAATTACTCTTTTGCAATAAGCCAAATCACTATCAGTGTTATGATAGATATTATTATTGCTAGTCATGTTATCATTAGTTTTCTAGATATCAATGACGATAAGGTTGTCTTGTGAATCCCTGGTGGATTCTTCTGAATGCAGCATTAGTTGGACTCAATAATTCAGAGCACCAAAAACTGGTCAGTGAATCCAATCGATATTGTGGTTTGTGAGTGAGTGAGTGAGTGAGTGAGAGAAGTGGAGTGAGATGAGGTGAGGTGAAATGAGGCTGATATTTATCGAGCAGTAACACCATCCTGTAAATAAACTTCTCCACCAGAGTTGTTAAACAGATTCACATATTCCTACGTGGAATAAGTGATTATTGCTGAGATGAGTGATTGACTGCAATCTCGTCATCACTACAGCAATAATTATTTCGTCAGGAGAATACAAATAACCGTCCCATTCCATTTCCATCTCTCATTCTATTTCTCTCTCTCACTCCATGTTCCTTTATTCTCTTTCACTCACCCTCGCATTAACACACACACACGCCGTTGCACATGGACGGAAATCATCACTACACGAGGGCGAACATACGAACATGCTCATGCGTGTTCAATCACCATCGCTACTCTCCTCTCTACCCAGTATTCATGCTGAAATTCTACGAAATAGGAAATAATATTGCGTGATGAGATTCATTACGTTTAATTTGTCTCATTTTATCATACTTTGACTCCACATAGTATTTTCGATACAAGCTTGAAATTGTCAGAATGTGATGTAGGGAGCCAAAATTTACCAGGACGACCACTCATGTCAGGTATTGGTCGACCGGGAATCGAACCCCAATGTATGTGATATGTGTATGAACAGAGGGCGGATTTATCCGCCGTGATGCCGAATCACATACGAGTGAATAGGGATTGATGCATTGTGAGTTCTGCTGTATCTCTCCAACTGTCCACAATGTGTGGTGTGTGGTGTGGGAAATCAATAGTCCTTTTCTGACTCAATAAATCCAAGTAATATGAAGGTGTGGTGAATGAGGGACAATCCTGATTGATTCACGTCACAGTCGAAACAAAAACTAAGTAACTCACTTACTGACTAACCATTTTCCCACCATTTCCACACACTTCCAACAGGATGTTATTGGATTTCAGATGAGACTGAATCAACATTCTCATGTTGTGTGCTGACTCACGTGTGAATTCGTTGTCCAATCTTGTGAGTCAATGTGATCTTGTGAGGATAGGAGCTGTCTATCACAAGGTTATTTTCGCGAACAGCGTTCCTCCACAGTCTGCAGCAGATATTCAATCTCTTTGAAGTTACTTGACATGACACGTTTGAAGCTGCGCGAATGTGATGTTGTGATATGATGACAGAATTCCCCCAGACACCTAATACAAAGTTAACTACCTGAAGTAATTCACGTCGTGAATAACCGCCTCCGTTCGATTCGTACACGGATATTGAGACGAAAGCACAGTGAGTTTGATTTGCAGTGAGAGAAATATCCTCCTCCTGGGTTTCCTATTGCTTTCAGTCCTTCTCAGCAGCGTCCACAATTCAATTGAGTTATTGTCGAGTTGTGAGTGTGTGTGAGTGTGTGTGTGGATTATCATTCTCTTAGGTGACGGTGGTTTGTGCACTTGTCTTGATATTTGGGGCCTGTTATCTGAATGTGGGATGTTCACATACGAATTCACTGGATCTTCGAGTTCCGCGTGTTCCACACGCTTGAGGGTGTTCTCCATGGTGAATTTATCGAGTGAAACTGCCTCGAGCATGATGAAGCGTAATAATGAAATCGCTGTCGTTGTGGTTGTTGTTGTTGTTGGTGGTGGTGGTGGTATTGTACTTGCTGATTTTGGTGGGGATAATCTTCAATGTGGTATTCCTCCATATTATGATGTAGATATACTTCACAGTTCCCAAGTACCATCAACTATTGTAGTCCGAATTTCAATCATTGTTAATTATCGGGTCACTTGTCTAGTTAGTGAGTTAGCTGGTTAGTTGTTGAGCTAGTGACTTAGTCAGGCACCTGGCTCCTTAGTTAGCTGTTCAATTTGTTAGTTAGATATTTGGTTGGATAACGAGTGAGTTAGTTAGTCAACTGGTTATTTATGTAGATATTTAGCGAGGAATTGTTGGGTCAGTTAATAAGTTTTCCAGTTAGCGAATGTATGAAATATCTATATAGTTTGTTATTTAGTTATCGAGAGATTGAGTGAGTTATTAACTTAGTTAGTTTGTCAGTGAGTCAGTTATTTAGATTGCTACTTAGTCACTTAGTTATTGAGTGAGTTGCTGAAAATTCCTTGCTGTATCATGAGTACTGTCTTTGGAATAAAGCAATTATTATTATTATTATTATTAGTTAATTATTTAGTTATTATCTAGTTAGTGAGTTAGTTAGACATTTATTTAGTTATACAATTATCCAATGATTCAGCTAGCTAGCTGATGAGTTACTTATTTAGATATTCAAGTAGTCAGCGAGTTAGTTTGATATATAATGAGTTAGTCAGATAGTTAGTTAGCCCAGACGACAACCACAAACACACTGAGCCATTGAGTGGCTATCAGGATTTCACCAATGACAGCCATAGCCCTATTGCAGTGGGAACCAATTTCATCCCGCAGGATCATGACATCGCGATTCAACTCAAAACCAAGAAAGGAAGGTCACAATTATCGAACACTACACACAGTCTAAAGACAACGTGGAACAAGAAAAGAAGGAGGATTTTTACAGACAACTAAAAACAGTAATGGACAATATCCCAAATGGTGACATCAAAATCCTGATAGCCAATATGAATGCCAGCCAAACATGGAGCAGCTAATGCAGGAAGAGAACTCATCATGAGTCGAGAGGCTCTCGGTCGGAGGAATGAATGAGAATGGGAATTATTCTCAGACTTCTGCTCTTTCAACAACTTGGTGATCAGAGGGAGCGCGTGCAAGCACAAAGCAACATGGATTTCGCCTGACGGACATATCACAAACCAAGTAGATTTCATATCAATACTGCTCCAGGAAGTGGAGATGCAGTCAGCCTGCTGGATACAAAGTCGAGGAGGGGAGCAGATGTGGGCTAAGACCATCACATACTTCAAAGTGAAGCGGAAATGCATGAAAACAAATGGAGACAGACCACTGCAATTCAAGTTCAACATTCGGAATCCTAAGGAGAAAACTACATCGGATGCCTTCGTTACAAATATCAGAGCAAAGTCGAACACGCTATGTGCATTCACTGACCAAATCTGAGTGGAGGAATATCGAAACTCCCTGAAATCGATATTTAGCAAACGTGTACAACGTTTTGAGGAAGGCGGAAAAGAGGAGGAATGAGTCTCAATGAATACCAGCAAGCTGATGGCGGAGAGGTAGATGGTGAAAGAGAAGATGACTGAATGCAAAGATGGATAAGAGAAGGAGAAGCTGAGTTCAATGAACACAGCACTGAATAGAGAGAAAAGCGAAGAAGAGTGCTAGAAAAGACAAACGACAATTATACAATACACTGGCTGGCGTCAACTGAAGCAGAACAGGCCGCAGGCGAAACATACATCAAGACACTATAACAGATAAACAAACTAGCGGGTATACGAGGAGAGATCAACTCAGACGACGAAACCAATAGAAGACGCTCAAGTGGACCTGATCACAAATCAGACAATAGGCTGGCCACTTTAAAGGACTCTTGAATTGACCACCAACAATACTGTCACCGGCAACTCGCCCAGAAATACCACCAACAGCATACACGGAAATACCTGTCAGTAGTCACCACTCCTCCAATGGAACGAGAAATCTTGAGTGCAATCAAGATACTGAACGCTGAAAGGGAAGGCAGCAGGACCAGATGGAATTCCTCTCAAAGCACTGTAGACGGCCCCGAAGATTACGGAAGATGTTCTCACTCCATTACTGCATAAGTTTTGGGAAGAAGGAAAGGCGCCTACTGATTGGAAGAAGGAAGGCTGGTTGCCTCGTCAAACTGCCTAGGAGGGACGACTTAGGCCTCACTGTGCATGAACTGGCGTGGAATCATGCGAATAGTGTCCATGCCAAGTAAAATACTAAGTCGAATCATCCTGGGGAGAATAGAGGATGCACTGGATACAGAACTCCACCAGCCCCACCAGAACAAGCTGGATTCAGGAAAGTCAATTCATGTACTGATCAAATTCCAACTTTACGCATCGCCATCATCATCAAACAAAGTATAGAATGGCAGTCAATTCTCTCTCTACCTCAACTTCATCGATTTAGAAAAGGCCTTCAACAGAAAGCGTTGATGGAGAAGTAATCTAGAAACTACTTCAACACTACGGCGTACCCCAAGTCTTTGCCAACCTCATTCAACAGCTGTCTATGTGACAATGTCACGTGTAAGCTGATCAAAAGCGAAAAACTCAGCGAGGTGTCTGAAGTGCATACAGGAATGAGACAAGGCTGACTGCCTATTATCACCGATGTTACTCTTCATTGTGGTGAACTGGATTATGCATCAGAATGTAAGTCGGGAGCGAGGAGACAGGAATACTCTGCACTGACCGATGAGAAGACTCTCGATGGGATGATCGGAAGTCCAAATATCTGTTCGTATGTGTGGGTTTCCTGTAAACACTAGTGTTTAACTTCCCATCTTCTTCCATTTTTCGTCGCAATCTGACATTGGGAGCTCCCCTTCCTTACTTTCCAATTCATAAGTGAATTGAATTGCCTCTACCTTCGAGTTGATGTGTTCGAAAATCTATCTATATTTTCATTTGACACTAGTAACTAGTGTGATACATCTAGTCCTCTCATTGGTGCAGACTGAATTCTATCAGTCCGGTTGTAATGTGGCCACCATTCTAGGTAGCTTGCCATCATGGTGCACATTGATTAGATGGTTGGAGGCAATCGACAGAAACCCTTGGACCTAGGTTTTGTGCTAGTTGGAACTCGTCAGCAAAGCGTATCTGCAACCTTGAAGGAATTCATGTCCCTTCTGAGATTCGAACCGGCGTCACCCAGTGCTGCAGTCAGAGACGTTACCACTCAGCTAGCTATTCGGGCTTGCGATTGACCTCCTGTAGGACTGTAGTGGATATCTATCTATATCTTGTGTTCTAAGTACAGTGAATGTGTCATCTACATACCTCCACCATACTTTTCGGCTGAGGATGAACGTTTCAATCGCTATGTTTTCCCACCTATCAGTGAATATATCTACTACAACTGGGGATATTGGTGATCCCATGCTAACTCCCTCAGTTTGTTTGTATATTTTCCCTTGGAATTTAAATACTGTGGAAGTCAGGCATAGCTGTACTCCCAGCATTATGTTCTCAAGTGGCACATTTGTCCTAAGTTTGAGTTCTTGGTCAGAATTGAGGTCGTTTCTGACTGCCTACCTCTATAGCCATATTTATTGGTATATGTGTATATAAACTGACAATGTCAATGCTAACAATTTTTTCTTACTTATCTAATTTTAAATTATCTAATCTGTGTTTTAGTTCATAAGAATTAGTCAGTCTAGATTTCGAGTGCCTTTTTAGGGGATTTAATACCATGGCTAAATATTTAGATAATTCATAAGTAGATGAATTCCTAAAATCAACAAAACACTCCCGACGATCTGGATTTCACAGATTATATATGTCTTATGTCATACAATCTCGAAGACTCACAGGCAAGCGAATACCAACAAATTGGCTGAGGTTTCTGGCAGGGAGTGAAGAACGGATTGCAGGTGAACACAGAGAAGACGAAGGTGTTGAAGATAGCCAATCAACAGCAACAGAAACCAGCACCAATCAGCATCAACGGGAGGGATTTAATAGAGGTTGCCTCCTTCACTCATCCCGCTAGTGAGCATCGTTTCAACTACAGGCACACGGAGTGGACGAAGATGTCGAAGTCAGAATCGAGAATTCAAGGCAAGATTAGCCTTCAACAAACTGAAACCAGATTGGAAATCTTCTACACTCAACCAGCATATGGAACAAGTTTCACATTTTCAACACCAATGTCAAGTCGGTCAGTGCCTCTATACGGCTCAGAAACTTGAACTGCACGTTAGTCGTGAAAAGAATTTTCAACAGGTTGCAGCAGACCTTCATCAACACCTGCCCAATTCACTGGCTGGCTGCATACTGAAGATCAAATGGCCAACCAGAAACAATAAGCCACAAGAGACTGTGGCAACGAACCAACCAAAAGCCGCTTAACAAATATGCAGGAGAAAGTGTAGATGGATCGAGCATACATTGAAGTGGCAGCCGAATGACATCGCACGCCAGACCAATGCTTCAGTGCAATCAAAACGGGAAGCGACGAGTTGATCGTCCTACAGTGACATGTAGGATATCAGGTGAAGAAGAGAGGAGACAGTCTGGTGAAAATTACATCCACATGAAGAGGACTTCAGAAAACAGAACAGGTGGATATGTGTCGTTCCACTTGGAAGGCAAAGGAATCAAAATAGAAAATAACTTAGACAGTAGTGAGGTGGAAACCTAGTCTGGCGTAAAATGCCTCAGAATAAATCTATCATGTGAACTAAATTCGTCGGTCATCTCACATCTTGTCAGTTTGTGAGACAATGTTCCGACTAGCCTACTCATTACATCAAGCACTAGTGACGATCAGACAGGCAGAAAGCCAAGATGGCTGACTGACTCATTGACTGAATCGCCGAGTCGCTGGGTGTCATCACTCAACCTCCACGTTTACAATTTGTCAACACTCGCGTCCTACCTACCTGTTGTTGTTTATTGCTCATTCTGAGTCTTTTCTATCCCATTCAGTCACAAGCGACTATGTCATGTTGTGAAGGGTATTGACAGTTGTCAGTTGAGTAGTGAGTGTACCAGTCATTCAATGCGTTAATACTGTAGCCAACAGATGCTTGAATTCATCAGATGACTGGTCCAAATCCATGTCGTCTGACTATCAGAAACCTCCACACACATTCACACGTCACCACTTAAAACACACTGAGTAGGACTAGAATTCATTATACAAGATTATTCACTCTCATAACAAAGTAGAGAATATCAACGACACCGTATTTGGCTCGCCTTCTAGTCATGAGCGTGACACCTACACCTTACTATGTAAATAGCACAATGAGTGGGTGGCTCTTTCATCATCTCCTCCTGTTTGTTATTCACAGTGACCCCGTTTCAATTATCTTCTGGTCTGAGTTATTCACATTGTTGTTGTTATCATTACTATCATCATTATTATTGTCATTTTACAATTTGTGTATAGTTTTTGGCTTGAATGTTACTGCCAATGTCGGAATACTGCTACCATCAATTCTCACAGCCTCTTCCTTGTGCTTCAAAGTCTTTTGTTTTTATTGTCGTTGAGTTAATTAGATGCGATATTGTAGCAAATGCTTAGAATTCCATTCTCTATGAAAATTACTCTTTTGCAATAAGCCTAATCATTGTCAGTGTTATGATCGATATTATTATTGCTAGTCATGTTATCATTAGTTTTCTAGATATCAATGGTGATAAGGTTGTCTTGTGAATCCCCGGTGGATTCTTCTGAATGCAGCATTAGTTGGGCTCAAATTCAAAGCACCGAAAACTGGTCAGTGAATCCAATCGATATTGTGGTTTGTGAGTGAGTGAGTGACTGAGTGAGTGAGAGTGTGAGTGAGTGACTGAGTGAGTGAGTGTGTGAGTGAGTGAGTGAGAGAAGTGGAGTGAGAGGAGGTGAGGTGAAATGAGGCTGATATTTATCGAGCAGTAACATCATCCTGTAAATAAACTTCTCCACCAGAGTTGTTAAACAGATTCACATATTCCTACGTGGAAGAAAGTGATTATTGCTGAGATGAGTGATTGCCTGCAATCTTGTCATCACTACAGCAATAATTATTTCGTCAGGAGAATACAAATAATCGTCCCATTCCATTTCCATGTCTCATTCTATTTCTCTCTCTCACTCCATGTGCTTTTATTTCTCCTTCACTCACCCTCGCATTAACACACACACACGCCGTTGCACATGGACGGAAATCATCACTGGACGAAGGTGAACATACGAACATTCTCATGCGTATTTAATCGCCATCAGTGGACACCTCCCTACACAGTATTCATGAGAAAGTTTTACGTAATATTTGGAAACATTGCATGATGAGATTTATTACTATTAGTTGAGAACAACTCATTTAAGTGAACAATATTCTTGTTTTTTCAATTAGATCTCATCAGACCTAACTCTAATATGCATAAGGGTACAAATAAAAATCCGAATATAAACCAATCATAGTGTTTTGTCTATAGAAGAATACGATGGTGCATATAAGTTGTGCAATTAGTCATAATAGTAATAATGATAATATTAATGGTAATAATAATAATGGTCTTATGAATAATTTGAATGAAATAGTGGGACAATCTGTGATAACAGGAATAACTAAAAACAGTATGATTAAACAAAGAAATGTTCAGGTAGACATAGTAGTTGATAAAGGCTAGTGAAAACAAAAGAACTTATTAAGTAATGTTAGATTGTAAGGGAAGGAAATAATAGACGTTTATAATGAAGGTATGATAAAATTAAGGGATGATAAGAAGGGAGTTGAACATATAAGCAAGGGGTGGTGTAGAAGTCTTTAGTTGGAGGGACAATGGCTGACCTTTGCCTATTAAGACATAACCAACTAAAGACTACTACACCACCCCTTGTTTATATGTTCAACTCCCTTCTTATCATCCCTTAATTTTATCATACCTTCATTAAAAACGTGTTTCATTTCCTTCCCTTACAATCTAACATCACCTAATCGGTTCATTTGTTTTTACTAGCCTTTATCGACTACTATGTCTACCGGAACATTTGTTTGTTTAATCATACTGTTTCTCATTATTCGTGTTATCACAGATTGCCTCACTTTTTCATCCTTATTATTGATAAAACCATTATTATTATTATTATCATTACTACTATTATGACTAATTGCACAACTTATATTCACCATCGTATTCTTCTATAGACAAAACACTATGATTGGTTTATATTCGGATTTTTATTTGTACCCTTATGCATATTAGAGTTAGGCCAGATGAGATCTAATTGAAAACGATATTGCTCGCTTAAATTTGTTGTTCTAAATTTTACGATGGGAATATTTAATAACTGTCTCATTTTATCATACTTTGAATACATACAGTATTTTCGATACAAGCATGGAATTGTCAGAATGTGATACGGTTGGCCGAAATTTAGCAGGCCGAACATTGATACCAGGTATATTTTGATCGCGGTCGAACCCCAGACCATGTTGCATGGACAGCGAGCGTCCTAGCCGCCGTGTCATCAACTCACGAATGAATATAGATTGGTACATTGTGAGTGTTAATGTACCTCTCCGAATGCCTACTACCTGTGCCTCAATTATTCCTAATTATGTGAAAGTTTTGAATAAAGTTACTTGGTGTGACAGGTTTGAAGCGGGTCGAACATAAGGTGTAATAGACTGACAGCTTTCACATTGAGACCCAATACAAGGTTAACTATCTGAGGTAA
This sequence comes from Trichobilharzia regenti, assembly GCA_944472135.2. Classification (NCBI taxonomy): domain Eukaryota; kingdom Metazoa; phylum Platyhelminthes; class Trematoda; order Strigeidida; family Schistosomatidae; genus Trichobilharzia; species Trichobilharzia regenti. The sequence goes on from OX235262.1 coordinate 14,924,588, forward strand.
TTCACGTCGTGAACAACCGCCTCCGTTCGATTTGTACAAGGATATTAAGACGAAATTACAGTGAGTTTGATTTGCAGTAAGAAATATCCTCCCTCACCTATTCCGTGGTTTTCCTATTGCTTTAAATCCTTCTCAGTAGCGTCTACAAATTATTTGAGTTATCGTCGAGGTGAGGGTGTGTGTGGATTGTTATTCTCTCAGGTGACGGTGGTTTGTATAGTTGTCTTGATGTTTAGAGGCTGTCTTCTGAATGTATGACTTTCACACACGAATTCAATGGATCTTTGATTTCCGCATGTTTCACACGCTTGAGCGGTTATGTAAATATCAAGTGAGTATGCCTCGATCATGCGTAAGCTTTTCAATGAAATTGCTGATGGTGGCGAGCAGACATCAATGGAATTATATGCCTTTATTTCTCAATTCGCGCTCGCTAAACATTATATGATCAGGCTGTAGCCTTCCTTAACATATTCAATGAAATGGCTCATTGTGGAAGCATTGGATGAATAGATTCCTGGCGCGAATCTCGCAGTCTGAAGAATTATTTGATTTGAGATGCACGAAACCACCTTCCTGACACCTCAATAATTCCATGTCAGGCTTCTGTCATTCGTATTCTTCAATGAAATTGGCTCACGCTATCACATATAGAGATTTCACTGGTGCCTGGTTCATCGATCAATGAGCCTGTGACTCTCGCCACCATCACTCGACATCCCTCCAAGATGAACTGCAGTAGAGAGTGTCTTCACTTGCTGACCAAATTAAAACCTTGCTTGGCAGAACTCAGTCAGAAACTGGAACACCTGCGTCGGTGGCACAGTGGTTAGGACTCTCGCCGACCATGCACATGGTCCGGGGTTCGAGCCCACGCCGGCGCACACATGATATCTATGGTCGGCCTGCGAAATTTGGGCTACCGATATCCATGCTGAAAATTCCATACTGTACCAAAACTACAGTGTGGAATCAAGCTGTAAATCAAAAAAAAAATACTTAATTCACCTGTGTATAATTCCGTTTACTAGATGAAATAAATAAAATTAAAAAAATGTCTGCAACGTTTAGTGGTTTCTATAGAATTTACTATTAACTAGAGCAGATTGAATATTGTAAATATTGAATTCATCTCATTACGAGGTGTTCGTCTGCAATACACTTGCATTAAACTAGTGAGTGGAAAGTGAGTTCCACATCAATGACTTGCTGTTTCATCCTTATCGAATACAATGTATTGATGTGTGTTCGCGTACTGTGCAATCTCCGTGGGATGTGAGGAGCTGTATTGTTGAATTCATGTGTAATCTTGGAATTACCACTATTGAAACGAAGAATATGATGACGTGAATCAGCTCGGATATACGGAGATTATTCTGACGAGAAGGCAAAACGATTCGTAGAGAATATTTCGCTTCATCATATGAATTCACCAGTTGTTATGATGATTTTCTCTACACGCGTCTCCTTACATAAAGTCACATTACAGTGTCACATTTTCCATCTTTGTGTTCCCTGATGGGTTGTTTCCATTCTCGAGAATGTGTAATTTGACTATTTGATAGTGAGATTTCTAACCAAGGGAATTTAAGCTATTCAACAACCAAGGAAGAATACATCTGGGATCTGTGTTAGTGGTGCTTTTGGATGAAGCAGTGGTCATCAGAATAAGCCACACACGAAATGAATATTTGGAGCAATTTATCAGTTGCTTCTCCTATTCTTTTGCGGTACTGTATCTGTACTTATCTCGACCAAGTGTTCTGTTCAACCATTCGAATGACGACGTCATGGTAGGCATTGAACGTGTTGTATGCTGCTGTCTTGACATAAATCCCACTAAATGGGGTACTTAATGCAAGCTGTATTCGAATGTCGGTCACAATCGCACTGAAAAATCCTCAAGAATTGAATACGTCAGTCTACCAGTTTCCGAATGGCTGAGGTTATATGCTGCCTACAGTGGAACTGTGATCGAATATGCCATCATTTCAGTCGTCATTGAATGCACTTTTAGGAAGCTACCCACAGTTTTAAGTGATTGTGGTCAAATCAGAGAGATTGTGAGTTACAAATGAATATACAGATAATACAGAGGGCACAATTTTATTAGAATTAATTCTAGTTGCACAGACACCTTGGTGACAATCGTTGCACCTATCAAATATGAACTGGTAAAATTCGAGGAGACTTGTGGACACTATGATGATTAATTCATTGTCACATCAATTGAAGCATTCAGTTTCTTAGATGTCCAACCACAGTTTGAATTATTAGATGTACGCTTTAATAGACATCTGTAAGTTCGATCACAATTTCATTATAGGCAGCATACAGCCTCAGCTGTTCAGTTTTTGAGGATTTCTCAAATCGATTGTGACTGACCATTGAATACAGCTTGAATTAAGTACCTCATTTCCTAGAATTCAATCAAGATGGCAATACCCAACATGTTCATTGCCCAACCATGATGTGGTCATTCGAATGATGGAACAAGACACTTGTTCGAGAGAAGTACAGATACAGTATACCCAAAAGAATAAGAGAAGCTACTGATAAATTGCTTCAAATATTTATTTCGTGTGTGGCATTTTCTAAACACCGATTCACCAAGTCTCTCAAACACGTCATTGTATCACCAGAATTTACATCATAGTGTTTTCCAGAATCAGTAAATCGTGGTAAGCAGTGCGATCCTAGTGAAATTCCCGATTGATTGGCATGCGATGAGATTCGATTTTCTGTTAACACATAAAAGCCTGTTCGATTTTGTCCAGTGGAACATCAGTTTGCAGATTGTCAGATAATTTTCCTATTCGATCTCCTGCATGCATGTGCAATACACACATCGGTTGGACGACGATTCCCACACAGAATGCATTGATTGACGCGATCTCCGGAGAAATCGGATTTCGTGCATTGAGTATTTATCGTCAGACATCTGATCCATACTCGGGAAGAAGGTGTGGTGTTGGAATAGGAAGCGGGTGAAGCGAAATTAACAATTTATGCTAATTACCTACGGAAGATTATAGATATTTTAAGCAATGATAATTAATTCTGTATATTATTATTAACCTGTTATATATACCCAAACCAAGTTCACTTTTAACGGTTTGAAAAAATTTGGGCATTGGGTATATGATATTCATTATAATAGAGGTTTTTTGTATTTACCAATGAATGAAAAAACAAAACGAGATTGTTTTTACAATCTCGTTTTGTTTTTTCATTCATTGGTAAATACAAAAAACCTCTATTATTATTAACCTGAATCACATGACTGACCAAGGTGATGTCTAACCAAATAGACGACCATAAATAAACCATATATATAAACACAAAACCGTATAGGCCAGACAGATAAAATAATTGTAGGCTTCAATGAAGTACACTTCAATCGTCACTGTTTTGATCACTCTAACTTTACTTCATCTTCGTCAAAAATGTATCTATGGTGATGATAGCTGCTCAGGTAATCCAAAAGTTCTATTCCTATCTCTTGATGGATTTCCCTATCACTACTTTGATTTGGCTGAACAAAATAATATCAATCTGTCAGCGTTTAAAAAAATTCAACAGTCTGGCGTTTATGTGCACAGGTTGACAAATGTCTTCCCATCTTCAACATTCCCATCACATTATACCATGGCTACTGGACTTTATCCTGAAAGTCATGGAATAGTCGATAATGCCTTCTATGATCCAATTATTGATACCACATTTCGTATAGGAAATCCAAAATCAGCAAATGATTCTCGGTTTTTTGATGTCGGTGCTGAACCGATATGGGTGACAAATCAACTACAAGGTTATAAGACTGGGATTGTTTTTTGGATTGGAAGTGAAGCAGAAGTGAAAGGAGTCAGACCAAATTTCTACTTGAAACCATATAATGGCAGTATCCCATTTGAACAACGAATTGACCTTCTAATGAATTGGTATGAAAATGAAGGAATTAATCTTGGCCTTTTGTACTATCATCAACCAGACAAGGCAGGACATATTTACGGTGCAGGAAGCCATGAGGTACTCGAATCTATCGAGTATATCAACAGTCAATTAGAATATCTGCTAATGTCAATCGAGTCACGACCGAATCTTAAATGTTCTCTGAATTTAGTTGTATCTAGTGATCACGGAATGGCCAATATGAGTGCAGATCGAATAATATATTTGAATGACTATATAGAAAGTAGTGAATATCTTTCAACGCCTCAACGATTCGCAGTAGTTTGGACATTATGGCCCAAAAACGGTAAGATGTGTGTCGCTTACTAATGACAGCTTCTCAGGAAGTTCTGCAGAATCCTTGTATCGGAAACTCAAAGGTAAACATCAATACATGAAAGTGTACCTAAAGGACAAACTACCGAAACGTTTACACTTTGAGAAGAGTTGGCGTATTGGTCCTGTGGTAGTCTTTGCAGATTTGGGCTGGACGATTGCGGCTGAACGGAATAGCCTATACAGTTTCAGTAAGTGTTTCCTACCTTCTCTTCAGTTTGTTTATATTTTTATTTATATCCACAACATCTCATGTCAGTGAGTAGTTTATTGTGAGAGAATGATAGCCGATGCCTATAACGTTTGATTTCTGTCTGAAATTTCATCTTGAAATCTGACTACTTGTATATTATGAAAGTATTTCAGAAAATTATGGATATATACATCTATATAACTTGAATGGTGTGATGGTATGAAAGGTAAAGTAGGATCTCTTGATTACTCGATTCGAGCTCATCACATCACACCTATTTTGTGGTGACATTTCATTCTGGTTCTCGTTATGAGTGATGCCTACACATCACAATTTACGAAGCCACGATGCAGATAAGCCTAGGCAATACACCTTAAATAGTCGACTTAAGTAGTGAATACGAATCTCCGCTCAGTTTTTTCAGCCTCTGTAGATCATCTGAAAATTTAGTTCCATGAGAATGTGAAGAAATAATGTGTCCAGTTCCCTGGTGAATTCTTACTTTGTATACCTCTGGCATGTAAGACAGAAAAAGAAATTTGAACCACTGAAATGACAGAAGAATCCGAATGCACATTTATCCTACATCATTGCTCTCCATCAGTAAGAGAAATCATAATTCGCTTTCAGATTGAACCTGTGCCTATCAGATCCAATAATTAGTTCGTAAACATTCAAACTAGAATCTATCTATTACTGACCTACAGAGTGATACTACCTTCAATCACTTAGTATCACGATGTATAGCCGTCGTTGTGAAAGCTGTCTAAACGAAGTTCATCAGTTCATATTAATATATGTGTAAAACTTGGACACTATGGTAGTAAGTAATTCCATATTAGTTTTATTATTAGATGTATTACACAGTGAAACATTATTATTATTTACTGGATGACGTTTGGAACAAAATTTATTAATCATAATCAGATCAGTTGTAATCACACGACTTTGAACCTTGAGTTCTATAGCTGTCTTTGTCTTCTCCTGTTCGTCGTAGGGGTAGCAGAATTTTCCAGATATCCAACTGGACAGGTGTTGAGTCACTCTTATTACATGTATTTGCGGTTGGTTCAATAAACAAAGCTTCTGTTATCAATCTCCCCATCACTCCACCCTGTGACACCCAAATGTTACATTAGATTTTAAAACTGTCATTCTATCCCATCCATCCTATTGTATGGTAGTGTTTGACTGCATGTTATGCTATAGGTAAACTAATCTCTAGATTTCTTATCTTATTTGGGTCAACTAATCTAGATTTTGCTGTCAGGTTTTTATGTTTGGCTAGTCTGACTGCCCCTGTTCTACTAGTTTGACCTATGTATTTAACCTGACAATCATTGCAGGCGGAGTATTAAATAAACTAAATTGTTTTGTTTTAACGGCTCCAAAGGACTGATCCTCTAACCGACAAAGATTGTTTCTGATTGAGTTTGAATGGCAGCCACTCTTATTCCTGCCTTGTTAAAAATTCTGCGTAAAGTGGTTTTCGAAGTTCCTTCCTTGTATGGAATTACTACTGATGATTTAGATTCCTTATTGTTGGTGCCGTCATTAATGTCATTATTATTATCACTATTGCTACTATTGTAAAAATAAAATAAATAATGATAATAATATTAGTGATGACACCAACGATAAGGAATCTAAATCATCAGTAGTAATTCCATACAAGGAAGGAACCTCGGGAACCTTACGCAGAATTCCTAAAAAGTCAGGAATTTCTGAATGAATTGAGATTGATAACCCACTTTGATTTATTGATCGGTTGACTCGTCTCACTGTTCTCCTTTCCGTATATATCTTCCACTAGTTTAGTGAATTTCCTAATCTGATTATTCTGGATTTAACATGGAACGATAATGAAGAGGTTAAAATCAAGGAAGAATACGAGACTGTAAAATTCATTTGAATTTTAATTCATTTTCATTTTCAATTTTACTTTTAGTTTGCTTTTACTTTAATAACTAATTCACCATTACCACTGTCATATGCTCCTATTGTACATTTCCACACTCTCTTCACACTTGTTAAATTGACACTCAACTACCACTTTTCTTCTCTCACTCAAAAATAGTTTAACCTTATCAAATTTCTAACAATTTCTTCGGTTGTGCAACTGACTACTACGTAATTCACAACTTATATTCTTTTTTTACACCTAAAGCCACTTCTAAGTATCCCTGGATTGATTGATACCCGCAACTTTGTCATTATCAGTAGATTTCATTATATGCTCACTATCCATGTTGCTAAACATCTGTATAAATTTGTGTTTCAAGTGGTCGATTTCATTTAGGACATTTCCCAACTTCTTCACTTTATTTTCTGTGAATTTATTCTTTCAGGCATACTTTTCCTATTCGTTCTTTATCTTTTCCAACATTCTCTCTGTGGTAATATCAAATGTAGATGTTGGTTGATATTCTGGAATGATTCACTTCCTTAGGTAGACAATTCTGAAAGAAGCAATACTATTGGAAACTTTATCACACTGTCTGTATACACTCCGGAAGAAGTAATGCCAAGAGACATTAAGACGCATTTCTGTGATTGCATCTTGTAGACTTAGAATTACTGTCAGCGTACTAGGAAACTCTGTCTGCAAACAGAAATGAAGCTGAAGTCGTAAACTTTGCACTAAGTTTAACATTGTCGCATACATTGGAATCACTTCATAAGTCTAAATCTCATTCTGACAACCAAAGGCATCAACAATGTATCCCGACGGAATATCATTCTCACATATTCCCACAGTGCAAACTGGCAATCACAATTGAATGCAATACATATCCATTTGAACATTCCATTTGATGTTAGAGTCGGAATGTTATTCCCACAGTTCACTACTGCATTAACAAAAGAATACTATGCATGTATATTTGATCATTCTATTTCATGTTGTTTGATGTAAACTGAAATCGCACGCCCAGCTTTTGGTTGACCAATATATAAGCTGCATAGATATTCGAACAGCGGTATTATTAATGAAATATACTTTGCTTTCCGTGTCTTGTCATCTGTTGTTACACAATAAATAAACTGAGGTATTTTGTCAGCCTCCTGTATTTGAAATCTTAATAATCCGAGGATGTCTTTATTACTGACGAAAATTTGGTAACTAAACATCCCGAGTTCCGGCATGTGGACTAACAATTAGCGTCCGTGGCATAGCAGTTAGGACGCTCGCCGACCATGCACATGGTCCGGGGTTCGATCCTCGGCCACAGACGCACTCCTCTAACTCGCTGGGCCAGAAATAATGCTGGTAAAGAGGAAAGGTTGTGCATGAGGCTGGCAACCCCATCCTGTAAAATAAACACTGCTAGAGAAACTTCAAGCCACTAGCTCGAAGCCTTATGTCGCACTGGGAATGTGAAGGAGATAAAAAGAGGCAACACATTAATAGGCGATCAATGTTCATTTACACTAAGCTCATCGTCGTGGATTAATATTTCATTGGAGAGATGGTATCCGGTTGCACTGATAGGCATGAATAATAAAATTATTTTTATTTTTTTCAATGATAGCACTTAAAGGTGGTCATGGATACGATCCAATTAACGAAGAGATGTCCTCATTTCTCATGGCTATGGGACCTCGTGTGAGAAACAATCATACCGATTTATCCGATGGCGATGTTCACTTAGTAGACATATACGACATGCTTTGTCTTCTGCTCGATCTAGAACCAGCACCAAATAATGGCAGTATTGATCGAATTCTTCCTTTCTTAACCCTTCAGGTAAGATATAAAAACCAAAACAAAATAGAAAATACTTTTAAACATAGTCTTGAAACATCCTATAGCCACTATGTGCATTGATTAATTCTCGCAAGTACTAATTCATTCCGGTAACTGTTTATTCCAAAGGCTTTGATTTTAGGAATATGTGAATTTGTGTCTCTAAGTAAGATGACCACCAGAAGTCAGTAGGAAGACCTGGACCTAGGTGGTATACTTGATGTCACTTGTAGGTGAGATGTATCTGCAACCTTGAAAGAATTTATGTCTCCTGAAACAATTTCAACTGTATGGAGGATTTCATCATGAGCTGATATCAGTTAGAGAACCACTGGAAAACCACCTGGGAGTACTGGACAGCTGTTTCGTCCTAGTTTGGGACTCTTCATCAGTATCCGCCCAACAGGGTTCTGACCCAGGACTTCTGCTCACAAGGCGAGCTAGCTCGTAGACGATTGAGCCACTGAGACTCTCGATCCAATGGCCCATGGATTCTAACTTCTGTCAATTTTCAATATAACGTGACCACTAGCTAATGTCATCGTTTTTTTTGACACTCAACCCGCTCCAATGGTTCTCTAAACAAGGTCAGCTCATGATAAAATTCTGATTTTTAGTGTTTTGTCAACAGTTAAAAGAAGGGAATAGAACTTTTAAGGAGACGCATCAAACTGATAATGGATAAGAGTTGTCGGTTATTACTCAGAACTGTGATGCATATATAAGTATATATATATATATATATTGCACTATAGTCCTTGAATTCGATATTGCAAATACCACTCGATTATGAAATCTTCACAATTGGCGTGTCTGATATCGCTGAATAGCACGTTTCTCTTGCATTTTTGCAGAGTAATTTCAATCTCACCCATATTAAGTGTTCTTTCCTTTCACCTAATCATTTAGACTGAGTACATCAAAATCATTCATTTTTAAGGGTGGTTTACACGTCAATCTTTTCAAGGTGGAATGCGAGTTTCGCATTACTTAAGATTTTACCAGGACTTGAAACCTGTACTTGATTTTTACACCTGTGAAGTGATGTGATGTGATGCGGTGTAATGTACAGTAATAGAAATTCACTTCGCCACTCGGATAACATGGAGTAGTCTCCTTATCAGTCAGTTGTATACAGAAAAATACAGTAATCAAATCACCTGTCACTCATAAAATATCATCGAAGGAATTTGATAGGAAACAGAGGGAAATTTACAAATCTATAATCTATATTGGCTCGATGGTCTATGTGCTCGTCTTGTACCTAGGAGGTCCTGGGTTCGAACCCCGTGGGTGGGTGGGTACTGAAGAAGAGTCTCAAACTAGGAGGGAGAAATCAGCTGTCCAGTACTCTCAGAGAATTTTCCACTGCCCCTCTAACTGATATCAGCTCATGATGAAATACTCCAACCGAATCTGTAATGCTGAAATGCAGATATTCACCAAAAAGGCGTGATAGGAGGGAAGGGACAGACTGATTACACTGATATAATTGTTGTTGTTTTCTTTTAATCTTTTTTTCTTAACTTTAATTTAAAATTATACATCGAATATATTGTGCAATCAGTAAGTTCATGTCACTGTTTTCTATTTCATCTTTTGAACACAGAGAAATGGATCCAACTCGAAAAGAATACAAAGCACAGCTTACATCGTGGTTATCATTGTGTCTATTTTGATGTCACACATTGCTTTGTTTCCACTGTCATCAATGTAAATTTTCCATATGACTATTAGACATAACACTAGATAATTTATTCTGTCAATGTCTCGCTCGATCGCTCGCTCGCTTGCTTGCTCACTCGCTGTCAATTAGATACTTTGCTTTCTTAATAATCTGTCTATATTTTTATAGGAATGCAGTTCATAGTATATAAAACTTTGTATGTTTTCTTCTGAATTAGGCAACTAGAGTTACAGTGATGAATAAATTCTTGTCCTGTTTTAAACTTCACAATAAAAGTCAAAAAAAAGTCTCTGATAAATAGAATTTCATAAAATAGGAAGAAATATCCATAAGTCTGCATGTTTGAACTTGCACACACACAGTCAGACAGAGAGTAGGAAGACTGTACAATTAAAGGGAATCATACTTCGAGAATATGGAAGATGATCTGCTTTCGTTCCGTCTTCATTTTCCCTCCCTTACTAATGCTGTTATTATTATTATTATTATATTAAAATAAGTTTGTTAAACACTACAGTGATCTTCATCACACTTTCTGTATGTTGTAAATCACTGATTGATTCTTCAACCAATAAAACATTTGAACTGTACCACTTTACCAAAATTTGTTTTACTCGACTAATCAAGTATACTCCACCAGACGAATAAACATTTTGAATAACTAAGATGTGAAACAAAATATCAGACAAGGGGAAATCAGTTGTTTCAATCAATGAATATATTCGGTCATTAGAATTAGTCCACTAATGTTATCAAATGACAATGAAAGACGAGATATTTACACAGTGAACAGTCGCTTGAATTACTAAAAGTCGATTAATAACCCATTACCAAAATGAATCCAGAAGTAATTGAATAAAAACAGGTGAAATGTACAATGAATGCAGTTGATATCAAGTTTAGTGAGCGACTAATTAACTGGCTGAGTAAAGTGAGATGAGGTAAGGCCGATGTTTATCTCGCAGAGTTTCTAACCAGATTCAAATATTCCTACGTGGAATAAGTGATTATTGCTGAGATGAGTGATTGCCTGCAATCTCGTCATCACTACAGAATTAATAATTTAGTAAGGAGGATATGAATAATCGCCTCATTCCAGTTCCATCTCTCATTCTCTCTCAGTCCATCTTTCCCTGTTTCTCCCATTCCCTCACTCACTCACTAACTCACATACGAACGCACACACATGTGGATGGAAATCATGACCAGACGATGGTGAACATACAGACATGTTCATGCGTATGCAATCACAAACGCTCGTCTCCCCTCTACACAATATTCATTCTGAAATTCTACGAAATCGGAAATAATATTGCATGATGAGATTTATTAATTTTAATTTGCCTCATTTTATCATACTTTGACTCCAAACAGTATTTTCGATACAAGCTTGTAATTGTCAGAATGTGATATAGGTAACCGAGATTTACCACGCGGAACATCGTTATCACGTATGTGTCGCTCGCGATCGAACCTCAGTGCGTGTGCATGGATAGCGAGCTTCCTAACTACCGTGACACCGAAAAAGTACAAGTGAATAGAGATTGGTGGATTGTGAGTTCTTCTGTATCTCTCCAACTATTCACGATAAGTAGTGTGCGGTAGGGGAAATGAACAGTCGTTTACTGATTCAAACAATCCCAATAATTTGAAGGTGTGGTGAACAAAGGACAATCCTTACTGACTGAGAGCGATTCACGTCACAGTCGAAACTATAAGGAAGTGACTGACTTACTGACTAACAATTTTCTCACCATTTCCACACACTTCCAACAGGATATTGTTGGATTTCGGATGAAACTGAATCAACATTCTCATGTTGTGTGCTGACTCACGTGTGAATTCGTTGTCCTGTCTTGTGAGTCAATGTGATCTTGTGAGGATAGGAGCTGTCTATCACAAGGTTATTTTCGCAAACAGCTTTCCTCCACAGTCTGCAGCAGATACTCAATCTCTTTGAAGTTACTTGACATGTCACATTTGAAGCTGGGCGAACGTGAGATGTGATATGACGACAGAATTCCCATAGACACGTAATACAAAGTTAACTACCTGAAGTAATTTACGTCGTGAATAACCGCCTCCATTCGATTTGTACATGGATATTGAGACGAAAGCACAGTGAGTTTGACTTGCAGTGAGAAATATACTCACCAGCTAACTGATTAGATAACTAACTAACTAACTAACCAAATGACTCAATAAATAACTGACAAAGTAACTAAGCAACCAACGGACCGTCTACAGAAGTGAATAAATCACTTACTAACTAATCAATTAACTAAACCCATCGATAACTAAGTGCGTCATTGGAATAGCGGTTGGGACGCTCACCAACCATGCACATGTGCCGGGGTTCGATTCCTGGCCGACGCACTCCTTTACCTCGCTAAGCCATAAATAATGCTGGTAAAAAGGAAACGTTGGGCGTGAGGCTAACAACCCCAACATGTAAAATAAACACTGCTACAGAAACTTCAAGACACCAGGTTGAAGCCCTGTGTTCTACTGGGGAACGTGAAGGAAAAAAAATCGATAACTAAATAATTACAGTGAGTTTGATTTGCATTGAGAAATATCCCCCCTCACCCATTCTTCTGGGTGACAATTTCAAGCTTTTATCGAAAATACTGTGTGGAGTCAAAGTATGATTAAAATGAGACAAATTAAAATTAATAAATCTCATCATGCAATATTATTTCCGATTTCGTAGAATTTCAGAATGAATACTGTGTAGAGGGGAGACGAGCGTTTGTGATTGCATACGCATGAACATGTCTGTATGTTCACCATCGTCTGGTCATGATTTCCATCCACATGTGTGTGCGTTCGTATGTGAGTTAGTGAGTGAGTGAGGGAATGGGAGAAACAGGGAAAGATGGACTGAGAGAGAATGAGAGATGGAACTGGAATGAGGCGATTATTCATATCCTCCTTACTAAATTATTAATTCTGTAGTGATGACGAGATTGCAGGTAATCTGTCATCTCAGCAATAATCACTTATTCCACGTAGGAATATTTGAATCTGGTTAACAACTCTGGTGGAGAAGTTTATTTACAGGATGGTGTTACTGCTCGATAAATATCAGCCTCATTTCACCTCACCTCATCTCACTCCACTTCTCTCACTCACTCACTCACTCACTCACAAACCACAATATCGATTGGATTCACTGACCAGTTTTCGGTGCTTTGAATTTGAGCCCAACTAATGCTGCATTCAGAAGAATCCACCAGGGATTCACAAGACAACCTTATCGTCATTGATATCTAGAAAACTAATGATAACATGACTAGCAATAATAATATCGATCATAACACTGACAATGATTAGGCTTATTGCAAAAGAGTAATTTTGATAGAGAAAGGAATTCTAAGCATTTGCTACAATATCGCATCTAATTAACTCAACGACAATAAAAAAACAAAAGACTTTGAAGCACAGGGAAGAGGCTGTGAGAATTGATGGTAGCAGTATTCCGACATTGGCAGTAACATTCAAGCCAAAAACTATACACAAATTGTAAAATGACAATAATAATGATGATAGTAATGATAACAACAACAATGTGAATAACTCAGACCAGAAGATAATTGAAACGGGGTCACTGTGAATAACAAACAGGAGGAGATGATGAAAGAGCCACCCACTCATTGTGCTATTTACATAGTAAGGTGTAGGTGTCACGCTTATGACTAGAAGGCGAGCCAAATACGGTGTCGTTGATATTCTCTACTTTGTTATGAGAGTGAATAATCTTGTATAATGAATTCTAATCCTACTCAGTGTGTTTTAAGTGGCGACGTGTGAATGTGTGTGGAGGTTTCTGATAGTCAGACGACATGGATTTGGACCAGTCATCTGATGAATTCAAGCATCTGTCGACTACAGCATTAACGCGCTGAATGACTGGTACCCTCATTACTTAACTGACAACTGTCAATACCCTTCACAACATGACATAGTCGCTTGTGACTGAATGGCACACAAAATAGTCAGGATGAGCAATAAACAACAACAGGTAGGTAGGACGCGAGAGTTGACAAATTGTACACGTGGAGGTTGAGTGATGACACCAGCGACTCGGCGATTCAGTTAGTGAGTCAGTCAGCCATCTTGGCTTTCTGCCTGTCTGATCGTCACTACTGCTTGATGTAATGAGTAGGCTAGTCGGAACATTGTCTCACAAACTGACAAGATGTGAGATGACCGACGAATTTAGTTCACATGATAGATTTATTCTGAGGCATTTTACGCCAGACTAGGTTTCTATCTCACTACTGTCTAAGTTATTTTCTATTTTGATTCCTTTGCTTTCCAATTGGAACGACACATATCCACCCTGTTCTGTTTTCTGAAGTCCTCTTCATGTGGGTGTAATTTTCACCAGACTGTCTCCTCTCTTCTTCACCTGATATCCTACATGTCACTGTAGGACGATCAACTCGTCGCTTCCCATTTTGAATGCACTGAAGCATTGGTCTGGCGTGCGATGTCATTCGGCTGCCACTTCAATGTATGCTCGATCCATCTACACTTTCTCCTGCATATTTGTTAAGCGGCTTTTGGTTGGTTCGTTGCCACAGTCTCTTGTGGCTTATTGTTTCTGGTTGGCCATTTGATCTTCAGTATGCAGCCAGCCAGTGAATTGGGCAGGTGTTGATGAAGGTCTGCTGCAACCTGTTGAAAATTCTTTTCGTGACTAACGTGCAGTTCAAGTTTCTGAGCCGTATAGACGCACTGACCGACTTGACATCGGTGTTGAAAATGTGAAACTTGTTCCATATGCTGGTTGAGTGTAGAAGATTTCCAATCTGGTTTCAGTTTGTTGAAGGCTAATCTTGCCTTGAATTCTCGATTCTGACTTCGACATCTTCGTCCACTCCGTGTGCCTGTAGTTGAAACGATGCTCACTAGCGGGATGAGTGAAGGAGGCAACCTCTATTAAATCCCTCCCGTTGATGCTGATTGGTGCTGGTTTCTGTTGCTGTTGATTGGCTATCTTCAACACCTTCGTCTTCTCTGTGTTCACCTGCAATCCTTTCTTCACTCCCTGCCAGAAACCTCAGCCAGTTTGTTGGTATTCGCTTGCCTGTGAGTCTTCGAGATTGTATGACATAAGACATATATAATCTGTGAAATCCAGATCGTCGGGAGTGTTTTGTTGATTTTAGGAATTCATCTACTTATGAATTATCTAAATATTTAGCCATGGTATTAAATCCCCTAAAAAGGCACTCGAAATCTAGACTAACTAATTCTTATGAACTAAAACACAGATTAGATAATTTAAAATTAGATAAGTAAGAAAAAATTGTTAGCATTGACATTGTCAGTTTATATACACATATACCAATAAATATGGCTATAGAGGTAGGCAGTCAGAAACGACCTCATTTCTGACCCAGAACTCGAACTTAGGACAAAGGTGCCACTTGAGAACATAATGCTGGGAGTACAGCTATGCCTGACTTCCACAGTATTTAAATTCCAAGGGAAAATATACAAACAAACTGAGGGAGTTAGCATGGGATCACCAATATCCCCAGTTGTGGCAGATATATTCACTGATAGGTGGGAAAACATAGCGATTGAAACGTTCATCCTCAGCCGAAAAGTATGGTGGAGGTATGTAGATGACACATTCACTGTACTTAGAACACAAGATATAGATAGATATCCACTACAGTCCTACAGGAGGTCAATCGCGAGCCCGAATAGCTAGCTGAGTGGTAACGTCTCTGACTGCAGCACTGGGTGACGCCGGTTCGAATCTCAGAAGGGACATGAATTCCTTCAAGGTTGCAGATACGCTTTGCTGACGAGTTCCAACTAGCACAAAACCTAGGTCCAAGGATTTCTGTCGATTGCCTCCAACCATCTAACCATCTAATCAATGTTCACCGTGATGGCAAGCTACCTAGAATGGTGGCCACATTACAACCGGACTGATAGAATTCAGTCTGCACCAATGAGAGGACTAGATGTATCACACTAGTTACTAGTGTCAAATCAAAATATAGATAAATTTTTCGAACACATCAACTCGAAGGTAGAGGCAATTCAATTCACTTATGAATTGGAAAGTCAGGAAGAGGAGCTCCCAATGTTAGATTGCAACGAAAAATGGAAGAAGATGGGAAGTTAAACACTAGTGTTTACAGGAAACCCACACATACGAACAGATATTTGGACTTCCGATCATCCCATCGAGAGTCTTCTCATCGGTCAGTGCAGAGTATTCCTGTCTCCTCGCTCCCGACTTACATTCTGATGCATAATCCAGTTCACCACAATGAAGAGTAACATCGGTGATAATAGGCAGTCAGCCTTGTCTCATTCCTGTATGCACTTCAGACACCTCGCTGAGTTTTTCGCTTTTGATCAGCTTACACGTGACATTGTCACATAGACAGCTGTTGAATGAGGTTGGCAAAGACTTGGGGTACGCCGTAGTGTTGAAGTAGTTTCTAGATTACTTCTCCGTCAACGCTTTCTGTTGAAGGCCTTTTCGAAATCGATGAAGTTGAGGTAGAGAGAGAATTGACTGCCATTCTATACTTTGTTTGATGATGATGGCGATGCGTAAAGTTGGAAATTGATCAGTACATGAATTGATTTTCCTGAATCCAGCTTGTTCTGGTGGGGCTGGTGGAGTTCTGTATCCAGTGCATCCTCTGTTCTCCCCAGGATGATTCGACTTAGTATTTTACTTGGCATGGACACTATTCGCATGATTCCACGCCAGTTCATGCACAGTGAGGCCTAAGTCGTCCCTCCTAGGTAGTTTGACGAGGCAACCAGCCTTCCTTCTTCCAATTGGTAGGCACCTCTCTTTCTTTTCTAACCTTTGCATTAATGGAGTGAGAACATCTTCTGTGATCTTTTGGGCCGTCTTCAGTGCAACAGGAGGAATTCCATCTGATCCTGCTGACTTCCCTTCCAGTGTTCAGTAGCTTGATTGCACTCAGGATTTCTCGTTCCATTGGTGGAGTGGTATCCATCGGCAGGAGTTTCTGTGTGTGCTGTTGGTGGTATTTCTGGGAGAGTTGACGGTGGTGGTAGTGTTGTTGGTGGTGGTCGATTCAAGAGTCCTTAAAAGTGGCCAGCCTGTTGTTTGATTTGTGATCAGGTTCCCTTGAGCGTCTTTAATTCGTTTCGTCATCTGAGTTGATCTCTCCTCGTATACCCGCTAGTTTGTTTATCTGATACAGTGTCTTGATGTCTGTTTCGCCTACGGCCTGTTCTGCTTCAGTTGACGCCAGTCAGTGTATTGTATAATTGTCGTTTGTCTTTTCTAGCACTCTTCTTCGCTTTTCTCTCTATTCAGTGCTGTGTTCATTGAACTCAGCTTCTCCTTCTCTTATCCATCTTTGCATTCAGTCATCTTCTCTTTCACCATCTACCTCTCCTCCATCAGCTTGCTGGTATTCTTTGAGACGCATTCCTCCTCTTTTCCTCCTTCCTCAAAACGTTGTACACGTTTGCTAAATATCGATTTCAGGGAGTTTCGATATTCCTCCACTCAGATTTCGTCAGTGAATGCACATAACGTGTTCGACTTTGCTCTGATATTTGTAACGAAGGCATCCGATGTAGTTTTCTCCTTAGGATTCCGAATGTTGAACTTGAATTGCAGTGGTCTGTCTCCATTTGTTTTCATGCATTTCCGCTTCACTTTGAAGTATGTGATGGTCTTAGCCCACATCTGCTCCCCTCCTCGACTTTGTATCCAGCAGGCTGACTGCATCTCCACTTCCTTGAGCAGTATTGATATGAAATCTACTTGGTTTGTGATATGTCCATCAGGTGAAATCCATGTTGCTTTGTGTTTGTACACGCTCCCTCTGATCACCAAGTTGTTGAAAGAGCAGAAGTCTGAGAATAATTCCCATTCTCATTCATTCCTCCGACCGAGAGCCTCTCGACTCATGATGAGTTCTCCTCCTGCATTATCTGCTCCATGTTTGGCTGGCATTCATATTGCCCATCAGGATTTTGATGTCACCATTTGGGATATTGTCCATTACTGTTTTTAGTTGTCTGTAAAAATCCTCCTTCTTTACTAGTTCCACGTTATCTGTACCACTGTGTGTATCATTCGATAATTGTGACCTTCCTTTCTTGGTTTTGAGTTGAATCGCGATGTCATGATCCTGCGGGATGAAATTGGTTCCCACTGCAATAGGGCTATGGCTGTCACTGGTGAAATCCTGATAGCCACTCAATGGCTCAGTGTGTTCGTGTTTGTCGTCTGGGCTAACTAACTATCTGACTAACTCATTAAGTATGAAACTAACTAGCTAACTAAATAAATGACTCACCGACTAACTAACTAACCAAACAAATAACTCACTAAATAACTATATATCTAACCCCGTAACACACTAACTAAATGACTAGTTATGTCAGTGCCTCGCTGACTAACTACTTGACGAATTAACTCAATAAGCTAGTAACTAAGTAACTAACTGACTCACTAAATAACTACCTCACTACATAAAGGTATAATGCAATAAATAACTTAGTGACTTACTCACCAACTCACTAACTAGAAAACTAACTAACCAAATGACAAATTCGTGTGACAAAAAACTAACGAAATAATTAACTGACTCACTAACTAGATAATAACTAAATAATTAACTAACTCACTCAATAACTAAGTGACTAAGTAGCAATCTAAATAACTGACTCACTGACAAACTAACTAAGTTAATAACTCACTCAATCTCTCGATAACTAAATAACAAACTATATAGATATTTCATACATTCGCTAACTGGAAAACTTATTAACTGACCCAACAATTCACTCGCTAAATATCTACATAAATAACCAGTTGACTAACTAACTCACTCGTTATCCAACCAAATATCTAACTAACAAATTGAACAGCTAACTAAGGAGCCAGGTGCCTGACTAAGTCACTAGCTCAACAACTAACCAGCTAACTCACTAACTAGACAAGTGACCCGATAATTAACAATGATTGAAATTCGGACTACAATAGTTGATGGTACTTGAGAACTGTGAAGTATATCTACATCATAATATGGAGGAATACCACATTGAAGATTATCCCCACCAAAATCAACAAGTACAATACCACCACCACCACCAACAACAACAACAACAACCACAACGACAGCGATTTCATTATTACGCTTCATCATGCTCGAGGCAGTTTCACTCGATAAATTCACCATGGAGAACACCCTCAAGCGTGTGGAACACGCGGAACTCGAAGATCCAGTGAATTCGTATGTGAACATCCCACATTCAGATAACAGGCCCCAAATATCAAGACAAGTGCACAAACCACCGTCACCTAAGAGAATGATAATCCACACACACACCACACACACACCCACAACTCGACAATAACTCAATTAATTGTGGACGCTGTTGAGAGGACTGAAAGCAATAGGAAACTCACGGAAGGTGAGGCAGGATATTTCTCACTGCAAATCAAACTCACTGTGCTTTCGTCTCAATATCCGTGTACGAATCGAACGGAGGCGGTTATTCACGACGTGAATTACTTCAGGTAGTTAACTTTGTATTAGGTGTCTGGGGGAATTCTGTCATCATATCACAACATCACATTCGCGCAGCTTCAAACGTGTCATGTCAAGTAACTTCAAAGAGATTGAATATCTGCTGCAGACTGTGGAGGAACGCTGTTCGCGAAAATAACTTGTGATAGACAGCTCCTATCCTCACAAGATCACATTGACTCACAAGATTGGACAACGAATTCACACGTGAGTCAGCACACAACATGAGAATGTTGATTCAGTCTCATCTGAAATCCAATAACATCCTGGTGGAAGTGTGTGGAAATGGTGGGAAAACGGTTAGTCAGTAAGTGAGTTACTTAGATTTTGTTTCGACTGTGACGGAATCAATCAGGATTGTCCCTCATTCACCACACCTTCATATTACTTGGATTTATTGAGTCAGAAAAGGACTATTGATTTCCCACACCACACTCCACACATTGTGGACAGTTGGAGAGATACAGCAGAACTCACAATGCATCAATCCCTATTCACTCGTATGTGATTCGGCATCACGGCGGATAAATCCGCCCTCTGTTCATACACATATCACATACATTGGGGTTCGATTCCCGGTCGACCAATACCTGACATGAGTAGTCGGCCTGGTAAATTTCGGCTCCCTACATCACATTCTGACAATTTCAAGCTTGTATCGAAAATACTATGTGGAGTCAAAGTATGATAAAATGAGACAAATTAAAAGTAATGAATCTCATCACGCAATATTATTTCCTATTTCGTATAATTTCAGCATGAATATAGAGTAGAGAGGAGACTAGCTATGGCGATTGAATACGCATGAGCATGTTCCTATGTTCACCTTCGTCCAGTGATGATTTCCGTCCATGTGCAACGGCGTGTGTGTCTGTTAATGCGAGGGTGAGTGAAGGAGAAATAAAGGAACATGGAGTGAGAGAGAGAAATAGAATGAGACATGGAAATGGAATGGGACGATTATTTGTATTCTCCTGACGAAATAATTATTGCTGTAGTGATGACGAGATTGCAGGCAATCACTCATCACAGCAATAATCACTTTCTTCCACGTAGGAATATGTGAATCTGTTTAACAACTCTGGTGGAGAAGTTTATTTATGAGACATTATTACTGCTCGATAAATGTCAGCCTCATTTCACCTCACTTCACTCATTAACTCACTCACTCACAAACCACAATATCGATTGGATTCACTGACCAGTTTTCGGTACTTTGAATTTGAGCCCAACTAATGCTGCATTCAGAAGAATCCACCAGGGATTCACAAGACAACCTTATCACCATTGATATCTAGAAAACTAATGATAACATGACTAGCAATAATAATATCGATCATAATACTGACAATGATTAGGCTTATTGCAAAAGAGTAATTTTCATAGAGAATGGAATTCTAAGCATTTGCTACAATATCGCATCTAATTAACTCAACGACAATAAAAAAACAAAAGACTTTGAAGCACAGGGAAGAGGCTGTGAGAATTGATGGTAGCAGTATTCCGACATTGGCAGTAACATTCAAGCCAAAAACTATACACAAATTGTAAAATGACAATAATAATGATGATAGTAATGATAACAACAACAATGTGAATAACTCAGACCAGAAGATAATTGAAACGGGGTCACTGTGAATAACAAACAGGAGGAGATGATGAAAGAGCCACCCACTCATTGTGCTATTTACATAGTAAGGTGTAGGTGTCACGCTTATGACTAGAAGGCGAGCCAAATACGGTGTCGTTGATATTCTCTACTTTGTTATGAGAGTGAACAATCTTGTATAATGAATTCTAGTCCTACTCAGTGTGTTTTAAGTGGCGACGTGTGAATGTGTGTGGAGGTTTCTGATAGTCAGACGACATGGATTTGGACCAGTCATCTGATGAATTCAAGCATCTGTCGAATACAATCCTAATGAGGTTTCTGAGTGGTTCACTTACTTCCCTACTGACAACTGTCAATACCCTTCACAACATGACATAGTCGCTTGTGACTGAATGGCATAGGAAAGACTCAGGATGAGCAATAAACAACAACAGGTAGGTAGGAAGCGAGAGTTGAAAATTTGTTAAAGTGGAGATCGAGTGATTCGCGCCAGCCGGCAAACCACTCAGCTTTCTTTGACCAATAGATATTTGCTCCCTTTTCTACTTCTTGAGATATTTGAGTTTGTTTTCCTTGAATTTATGTGATCTGTACTTGTTTTGTCTAACATATATATATATATATATGTATGTATTTCGTCTTACTCGTTCACCTGTCACAAGTACAGAACCTGGAAGATATGCGTGAATAATACGTATACGAGTCGACTGCAAATACTTTCAGTGATGAATGTGAGAGTTTCGATTGACGCCGACTTTGCTGTTCTGTAGAGTTGTGAGATAGACTACATATCTCAACCTGAAAGATGACAAAGACATATTTTGTGTACTTCACGTAGACAGTGAATATCTAACTAAGTGACCTCCTAGATTCGAAATGTAAGGCCTCAGTGGGAATTGACCTAATGCATATGCACAATGCGAATCTCAAAATTTCCACTTTGCATTTCAACTATCGACACACTGAAGGCAGTCTGAGGTTCTCCACGTCAACCAGATCGCTGATACACACAACATTGATATTTTTTGCAAACATCACGTCATTTTCATCAATCGATCTCTTTAAGGTGGAAATCACACACAAATAACTTGTCTTATCGTCTGATAGTAGTAGAATGTGCACTTTCAAAGGAATGTGAAAGAGAGAAAAAGTAATTGAAAGAAAGAAATATGGACAGAGAGAGAGAGATAAATGAGGTGACAATGGATGAATGGATTAAAATATTGATTATTTAAATAATTAATTAATTGATTAATTTTTAGCGTTTGTTTCACTGCCCACACTTGCCTTATCGTCACTCAGTCAACCATTGTGATTCGGAAATAAAATAGTACAGTGGAGTTGGGAATGTGAAATCTGAATTTATTTATCTGTAAATGTGAATCTTCGAACTCAGCTGTCAGGGAATAATGTATAACAATAATTTCTTCTTGTGAAAATTTCCAGTGCTTTGAGAACTTGATGATGATGCGTTCACATGGCAAGATTTTTCAAAGGTATCTCAGTTTGACTCTATTTATCTGAGTCATTGTTATCTGGAATCATTAGTATTAAGAAGACTCATTTCCTCTACACATAATTCACTCCATGTAACAATCGAATGCACTCATAAAACTGCCGTTTCGCACTTAGGCTCCATTCGAGAGTTTTGACGCGTGATTTCACGTTGACAAGGTTTGAATAGAGATTTGATCCCCGATGCTCATGATTGCGTGACTGATATTTGGGCATCATTGTCATGCACATTGTAACAACCAGCTGTAAACTGAAATGGATAAACATTGCAAACATCAGCCGCGAGTGAGCATTAACCTAAGCCCGATGGTGTGTATTGCCTTCCGATGACTATCTGACTACGCCACCCCACTAATATAATGCACTCACTCGCTCGCTAGTCATTGAGATTCATTCGTGGTAGAGTAGTACACGACGTTCAGTTCATTCAGGTTTCCCTCTCAGTTGACTTGAAATGTTAATGCCTACCGATAAATAAAGTCAGATTTCACATTCTCAACTTCATTGTACTACTTTATTTCCGACATACAGACCCTAATTTCTTCTTGAGAATATTTCAATAATGCCCTACAACAATGCCAACAAATACTATATAATCATTTACACATCAAGTTCTCTTCACAACGATTTCGTTTCTCTACATTTAACTTTGTTACACTGACAAACGTTCATTTCTGACCTGTTTACAATTCCATGAGCTTTCTCATGATTTCTATTGCTTGATGTTTAAATAGTGCTTTCTGAGGTAGTTATCATATTTATAAAATCCTGTTCATTTCAGTTCACTAAATTATTTCATTTCAACTCCCAATCCAATGACCAGTCAGCCCACGAATTCCAACTTCTGTCAATTCACCACATAGCACGACCACTAGCCAATGTCTTCAACGAGTATTTGTCTATACACCGGACCTTGTACAGCCTACTGGTTACCACTTCACACTAGATCCCCAGGGAATTACCTACCTGAATAAGGCCACTCACCAGTGAGTATCTTATTGATATTCAAGTATTGGTATATAGGGGTTTGATTAATTGGTTACAGGATTTCATCATGAGCTGACATTGGTTAGAGAAGCATTGGTCAGAGAGTATATGGTTGACGAAGAATTCAATTGAACAAAAATTATGCACACTGTGGCCATCTTTGAGATTCAGCTAAACACTGTAGAAATTTATTGCTGTTAATGATTCCACACACACATCACACCAAAACAGAATAAATCAGAACTGCATGGAATAAATTCATTTCAAGAGAACTGCACACAAAGTGTACTCGTTCAAATGAAGAGTATGATTTTACTAGTAAAGCTTATCAGAAATGAACACAGTAACAGAATGAATCGATAATGAATGTATAATCTGATTAGATTTCTGTCAATATTTTACAGGCTATTCATACTACTTCAAAAAGCAGTTAGTAATATTCACATTTACCTATTAAGAATATTTTACTCATTATTTAACGACACTTAACTGCGACATCTTTCATTTCAATTTCACTTCACCATATTTCACTTTCATAAAAGCACAAGCATACCTTCATCATGAAGTCATCTCATGCCCTGTTCACACTACCTCCTCAATCTTCTCCTTCAATGCTTTCCTATTACTGTGAGAAATGTCATGAGATTTCAGCTAAATCATTCACAATGTCTGACTGTATGGTAGAATTATGTGTTGTCGATATGTTGATACAACAATTCTATGGAATGAAGTATTAGAAACAAATAAGAACGTGAAAATTTGAAGGTTATATATATATATATCTGCATATTTTCCAGTTGAATAAACTTACTTTGAAAACTCGACGTGTGAACATTACGCCGAAATCGCTTAACTTCACTGTGTTTATGTCATTCGTTACATAACAATCGAATCAAAAAGGTGCCTTTCGTATTGGTCGAGACAACACCGACAACAACAGCAGAAACATTCAGCGCCAATCACCATCAACGGGAAGGATTTGAAGGAGGTTACTTCATACATTCACTTATCTAGGGAGCATTGTCTCAACAACAGGTAGTCGGGACAGACGAGGATGTAAAATCGAGCGAGAATCGTGAAGGCCAGAAAC
Source organism: Trichobilharzia regenti (assembly GCA_944472135.2). NCBI lineage: Eukaryota > Metazoa > Platyhelminthes > Trematoda > Strigeidida > Schistosomatidae > Trichobilharzia > Trichobilharzia regenti. The sequence goes on from OX235262.1 coordinate 14,949,267, forward strand.
ACATTCATCAACCGGATACAGCCAATCGCTATATACTGAAGATCAGATGGCTGGGCCGGAAATAATCACCAACAAGAAACTATAGGAACAAACATAACAACAACAAACCAGTCGCCAACCAAAAAATATGCAGTGGAAAGTGGAGATGGATCGGATACTCGCTGAGGAGGAGGCCGCTGGGTGACATCGTGCGCGCGTTAGGTCATTGCTCAAGTGGAACCAGGCCGAAAGGGAAGCGGCGAGTGAATCGTCAGTGAGAGGGTGACATGGAGGAGATCGTATGAAGAGGAGTTGAAGGAGTATGGACTAACATGGATGCAGGTGAAAAGTACTGGAGATGGAAGACAGAAGCAAGTGTAGACGTGCGGTTGAAGCCCTGTATTCTACTAGAAACCCAAGGGAAAAATAATAGTAATAATAATGGTCACTTCATGAGTAATAACTCTCAGTGGGACCTAGTATCCACACCTGAGCTAGAATTGTCCATTAACAAATTCATAACTCAATCAATTTCATATGATCGATTTCTAAAATATATGTGAGTTGATTTCAAGAAGTAAATAGGGTAAAGTTGTCGGTCCCACGATCAACGTTCCCTCTTCATGAGGCCTGCTAATTTCTAAATGAGGTTGAGAAGTGTGTTGGCTGGTAATCGAACTGCAGACAATCAGGCAGTCGGCGAGTGTTCTATCATTGAACCGCCTACGCATTGCAAATGACCTACTTAAATCTATGTAAAAACTTCATCTATTCACACGCTTGATATCACAGTAGCTGAAATAGTAGAACTCTTCTGGTTTCATCAGCCTTTATGCATCGGTTTCGGTGGAAATTGTTTCACAGCATGCATTTATGACATATACCTACTGTAGATATATGGTGACAAATCGGGTGGTTGTATATTACTTACTCACAAGTACCATGATGTTTGCATAGACAAAACTACATATTGCTTTCATCGACCTAATTTGATGGCTCTCGGAAAATTTTGGGACACAACCATCCTTCATTGGAAATATCGACAAGCACGTTGATGAACCCATCCTAAATGTTTTATATTTGTCAAATTACAAGAAGACATATAAGCGAACAATATTGTTGTTTTGAATTAGGTCTTCTTCAGGTTTTACTCCAACTTCCATAGATTTATACGTAGATTGATATATAAGAATTTTAACCAATAACGGGGATTTTGTCGAGCAGATAATAATAGTGATAGTTACAGTAATAATGATGCTGTAAGTGATTTGAACATCATCAGTTAGGATGATTATGATGATAACAAAATATTGATAATGAGGCTTATCCGAGTGGGGATAGGAATAACGAAGGTGGTGAGTGACATGTGTGTATGTAGACAATTCAATAAATAAATCAGGTCGAATCTTGAAAGTCACGAGGTAGTAGAGGTGAAGTGAACAGATAATCAGAGTTTAAATAAATTCGGGAAAAGTACGAAGGAAATGGAAAATGAGGAGAGGTGGGATGGCTTCAATTAGAATTCCCCTCGGTGAGCAAGGGAGAGACATGAGTAGAACAAACTTCTTTTATGTGCAAAGATTAGGATGGCTCTCTCTCTCCCTCTCTCAAATTCCCGTAAATTCGGTTATTTGTGAAAGGCTGGTTCTGATTCCATCCGAAAGGATCGGTGGAATGTAACACAGATAACATTGAAGGCACTAATTCTGTCCACCTGTGGACCGCTATTGTCAAGCAAATGTATCGAAATTGAACTTGTAATGGATTCCATTTGAACTTTCCTGATACATGAAGGAAAATGCTCATAGATTAATTTGTTGAGCTGTCTTGTCTTTTGGCCTATTTAGAGTTCTACTCAGGAGGAACTTAATTTTTAGATGAACATATAAGTGACTCATCTAGCCAGCTTGTCTTTCACTTGAGAAATCATAATTGGCCTGCTGGAATATGACAAATAAGGAGTGGTGGCAGTATAAGTCCGCCTCAGCACTCTACATAATCTCTGATGTAGGAATTCACTAACCACCTCCCATTAAATTGCAATTTCGTAAACAGTTGTTTCCTTGCAATTGTTGTCAATTTCTCTTTATCATACCTGGTGCGTATTGATGTCCTTACAAATTTATTAGGTTAGCCCATTTTGACCGGTGTATTTTGGATGTATCCTAACTCATTTTCTAGGGAGTCATCTGAACAGATCCGTGTTCCTGTATTCGTGAGGCATCTGACCAAACTGATTTTGTATCGAATTGTTACAAAACTGAAGAAATGTGTGTATTGTCATACAGATGTAGGTTTTCTGTATACATCTCTCTTGTGTGAACCATCCTCCACTGTGCTCAACTGGACATCAAGAAGGTGTAGTCTCCCATCATTTTCTTCTTCAAAAGTGAAGATTAGCTATGGATGTGCATCATCGAATTCTATTAACATTTCTCATCAAGAATAGTGAAAGTGTCATCAACATAACGAAAATAAGAATCCATTTTATCTGCTAGTTGCTCCAATGAACAACTTTCAAGCTTAGCAATAAAGAAATATGACAACATTGAAACTAATGGAGAACCCATGACAATAACGTCGATTTGTCTGCAGTAAAGGTTGTTGTTGAATGTGAAGTATACATTTTTATTGCATCTTAAAAGCAGCCCTTTCAGACTAATAACTGGAGTTTCGGTGTCGAGTTACTTTTTTAGTGTCTGTTGGCATATGAATTCCACAGTCTCCATAAGTCGTACATTAGTGAACAGTGATGTGACATGTAAGTCTGGCATTTCCTTCCCATTTACATAGATATCATGCACGTCAAAAATGAATTAAAAACGTATTTGAAGCTATGATCTACCAGATTCTTGTAAAACGGTTGGAGGACTTCACCGAGTCAATTTACTACTTCATGGTATTTGAAATTAGACTTGTCTGGGACTGGGCGAAGAGGAAGTCCTTGTTTAAGTATTTTGGGAAGATGGTACAATCGTGAAGTATTACATTAAGTAGGTTTAAGACGGTTGTAGACTGTCTCTGAGATTCCTCCACTTTTTCTCAGCTCCTTAGGCTTGCTTTTAAGCTGCTTTTCAGCTTTTCCGTCTAGATTTGTTTGGTTGTTAGGCTGTCGAAATTTCGTTTCATCGGTTAGAAGCGAACTCATTTTGTCAACATAATCGGACTTATTCATCAGTACAAATTCGGCTCCCTTATCAGGTCTACTGGTCATAATGTCCTCGCTGTTCCTTAGCTTCCTCAGGACTTTGCGATGGATTTTAGCCAGAAAGAGTTTACTAGAAAGATTACTGTTTTTAAACTGCTGACAATTTTTGACTAGTGTAGTTTTGAACCTAGCGACATCATTGTCTGACAATGAGAGCAAGTCTTTTTCTTGTGGGAGGAGGTTTTCAAACTCGATATTGGTATCAAGTCGGTTGATCTTATACCCTTGGTCACAAAATCTAAGACCCCATGATAAGCCTTCTGAATGCAATTAATCCAGTGTAAGATTTGAAAAATTATGGACATAACGATAAGGGTCTGAAGGGAAATCCTTTTCAGGATTTCGACTATCTAGAGATTCGATCATTTTCGTCCACCTTATCTCTGCTCTGTTTTGGCCAACTCTGTCTACATACTCCATGAAATCAAATAATAAATCCTCAGGAAGTTGACCAACCGCCGATTGCTTCCGTAACAAATTTCTTTCTATATCTGAAATGTGAATCTTTAAATAGTCCGATTGACTAAGTGCATATCGTTTCCATGATCTAGAATTTGGATAAGCCTTTATACGGCGAAGAGATTTCCAGTAAATTTTAGGATATCGATTATTGTTATACAATCAGTCATTTGTATAATCCAAACATGTTTTCGCCTGTCTGAGTCTGGCATTATACTTCAGGAACACAGTGAGTGACTTCAGTGCACTGGGAACACCACGTTGATCTGTATTAGTGATTTTTACGAATGCTAACACCTACATTTGGAAGAAAGTGAATACAGTTTCATGTAGTCTAATCGACAAGTGGACTGCGTCAAATCAAATGTAATTCATTGACTGACACATGAAGAGTTATTGATCAGGAGTAAAATTCTGATTCTTATAGCTTATGATGGTTTCGTTAAACGTCTTGTTACTTAATTAACATGACACTCGTTCATTCAGTGAATAAACGGTCTCTGGAAATTTATCTATACTCGTTTGACTACATTTCAAATTTTGATGAGAACTAGTGTAGAACTAATTGTGTGAATCTAATGACACAGCTGTTCTTTGAGATATGATTCCGAAAAGGAATAACATTCATTTCTACATCTGGTCATTGTTGAGGTATGTGATATCTTTTGTCTAAAATATATCTACAAGTAATTAATTTGTATTCTGTTCCTTTACATCCCGAGTAGAACACAGGAATTCAAGCTTCAGCTTTGAAGGATCTGTGTTGTGGTGTGACAACAGAAGGCAAGACACGGTAGCCAAGTTAGGCGATTCCATTGATCAAACAGCTGTTTACGTATATACAGTTAAAATTCTCCAACCAACCAGTGAGCACGTGATTTCGGTTTACATCAAACGACATGGAATAGAATGTTCAAATACACATCGTATTCTTCTGTTAGTGCGGTAATATAACTGTGGGAAATTTATTCTGTTGCTATTGCAAGACTGAACTGTGGGAATATGTGAGAATAATATTCCGTTGGGACATATTGTCCATATCACACCACCACAATGGCTTTACTTTTACTGGGTGTGTATGCTAGCCACACGCCCAACCTCCCCGCTTTACCAGTCATACTACTCGTTTTGCGAGTTCTTGGAGTGAGTCGGGTGGGTGTAGAATACCAAGTCATCTGAGTGGTTGGCAAGTAATAGATACAATACAAGTAAAAGAATAATTTAATAATCTTTGCTGCATAGTTACTGTAATACACTATTTGACTGCTGAATTTTTATTTACCGATTTTGATATTACCATTTCTTTGAATACAACAGAAACTAACACCTTCAGTTCAAGAGAAATTTCAACGAATTACTTTTGTTGATCTTTGTGAGAATTTTGACTCAGGTTAACTTAACTGCTCTGTAGAGTCGGGAGACATACATATCTCAACCTGGACGATGATAAAGACGCAGTTTGTACCCTTCAGGTAGACAGTAAATACCTGGAGTGTTTGTCCTTATTTCTTTCATGCATTCATACATGTCTGAAGATATTATTCCATTTTGAATTATCCCTGTGAGAGAATCTGCGATCAATTTTTCCCCGCCAACACATTCAGGTCCTTGGAATTACCAGGGGATTGGAAATTAGTTTCATCATTCAATATAGCCTCCAAATTGTCAACAAAATGGCTTTAACTCAAAGCGCCATACTGTCAGTATTATCCATACTATTATTATTACTGCCGCCATTAGTACCGTTATTATGATTATTATTATTTCGACTGTTTGCACAACTTTTATTCACAAACTTATCACTCTATTCAAACCTCAGTATGATTGGTTTATATGTCAATATTTACTTGTAAACTCATGCGCATTGGAGTTAAGTGTGATCAGATCTCATTGAAGACAATGATTGAATTAAGTGACACGGTTAACTTAAATGACTTACTTTACTTCCAACGAAAATCACACGAACGAATTAATCAGCATTTTCCTTCATGTATCAGAAAAGGTCGAATGGAATCCATTACAAGTTCAATTTCGATACATTTGGTTGACAATAGCGGTCCACAGGTGGACAGAATTAGTGCCTTCAGTGTTATTTGTGTTACATTCCACCGATCCTTTCGGATGGAATCAGAACCAGCCTTTCACAAATAACCGAATTTACGGGAATTTGAGAGAGGGAGAGAGAGAGCCATCCTAATCTTTGCACATAAAAGAAGTTTGTTCTACTCATGTCTCTCCCTTGCTCACCGAGGGGAATTCTAATTGAAGCCATCCCACCTCTCCTCATTTTCCATTTCCTTCGTACTTTTCCCGAATTTATTTAAACTCTGATTATCTGTTCACTTCACCTCTACTACCTCGTGACTTTCAAGATTCGACCTGATTTATTTATTGAATTGTCTACATACACACATGTCACTCACCACCTTCGTTATTCCTATCCCCACTCGGATAAGCCTCATTATCAATATTTTGTTATCATCATAATCATCCTAACTGATGATGTTCAAATCACTTACAGCATCATTATTACTGTAACTATCACTATTATTATCTGCTCGACAAAATCCCCGTTATTGGTTAAAATTCTTATATATCAATCTACGTATAAATCTATGGAAGTTGGAGTAAAACCTGAAGAAGACCTAATTCAAAACAACAATATTGTTCGCTTATATGTCTTCTTGTAATTTGACAAATATAAAACATTTAGGATGGGTTCATCAACGTGCTTGTCGATATTTCCAATGAAGGATGGTTGTGTCCCAAAATTTTCCGAGAGCCATCAAATTAGGTCGATGAAAGCAATATGTAGTTTTGTCTATGCAAACATCATGGTACTTGTGAGTAAGTAATATACAACCACCCGATTTGTCACCATATATCTACAGTAGGTATATGTCATAAATGCATGCTGTGAAACAATTTCCACCGAAACCGATGCATAAAGGTTGATGAAACCAGAAGAGTTCTACTATTTCAGCTACTGTGATATCAAGCGTGTGAATAGATGAAGTTTTTACATAGATTTAAGTAGGTCATTTGCAATGCGTAGGCGGTTCAATGATAGAACACTCGCCGACTGCCTGATTGTCTGCAGTTCGATTACCAGCCAACACACTTCTCAACCTCATTTAGAAATTAGCAGGCCTCATGAAGAGGGAACGTTGATCGTGGGACCGACAACTTTACCCTATTTACTTCTTGAAATCAACTCACATATATTTTAGAAATCGATCATATGAAATTGATTGAGTTATGAATTTGTTAATGGACAATTCTAGCTCAGGTGTGGATACTAGGTCCCACTGAGAGTTATTACTCATGAAGTGACCATTATTATTACTATTATTTTTCCCTTGGGTTTCTAGTAGAATACAGGGCTTCAACCGCACGTCTACACTTGCTTCTGTCTTCCATCTCCAGTACTTTTCACCTGCATCCATGTTAGTCCATACTCCTTCAACTCCTCTTCATACGATCTCCTCCATGTCACCCTCTCACTGGCGACCAATTGTCGGACGAATAAGTGGTTCTTGTTTTGTTTGTTCCTATAGTTTCTTGTTGGTGATTGTTTCTGGACTGGACGTCTGATCTTCAATATATAGCGAAGACAGGTGTTGGTGAGGGTCTGCAATAGCCAGTCTGTTGGAAATATTCTTTGTGACTCGCCCGCCCGCCCGCCAAGCTTCTGATCCTTATAGAAGAACTGACTGACCTGACGTTTGTATTGAAAATCCGACCGAATTTTCTTGTTGATGCTGGCTGAGTGACGAAGATTTCCAGATTGGCTGTATCCGGTTGATGAATGTGTTTCTGGCCTTCACGATTCTCTCTCGATTTTACATCCTCGTCTGTCCCGACTACCTGTTGTTGAGACAATGCTCCCTAGATAAGTGAATGTATGAAGTAACCTCTTTCAAATCCTTCCCGTTGATGGTGATTGGCGCTGAATGTTTCTGCTGTTGTTGTCGGTGTTGTCTCGACCAATACGAAAGGCACCTTTTTGATTCGATTGTTATGTAACGAATGACATAAACACAGTGAAGTTAAGCGATTTCGGCGTAATGTTCGCACGTCGAGTTTTCAAAGTAAGTTTATTCAACTGGAAAATATGCAGATATATATATATATATATATATATATATATATATATATAACCTTCAAATTTTCACGTTCTTATTTGTTTCTAATACTTCATTCCATAGAATTGTTGTATCAACATATCGACAACACATAATTCTACCATACAGTCAGACATTGTGAATGATTTAGCTGAAATCTCATGACATTTCTCACAGTAATAGGAAAGCATTGAAGGAGAAGATTGAGGAGGTAGTGTGAACAGGGCATGAGATGACTTCATGATGAAGGTATGCTTGTGCTTTTATGAAAGTGAAATATGGTGAAGTGAAATTGAAATGAAAGATGTCGCAGTTAAGTGTCGTTAAATAATGAGTAAAATATTCTTAATAGGTAAATGTGAATATTACTAACTGCTTTTTGAAGTAGTATGAATAGCCTGTCAAATATTGACAGAAATCTAATCAGATTATACATTCATTATCGATTCATTCTGTTTCTCTCTGATAAGCTTTACTGGTGAATTGATACTTTTCATTTGAACGAGTACACTTTGTGTGCAATTCTCTTGAAATGAATTTATTCCATGCAGTTCTGATTTATTCTGCTTTGGTGTAATGTGTGTGTGGATTCCTCAACAACAATAAATTTTCACAGTCTTTACTTAAGTGTCGAATAGGGCCACAATGTGCATAATTTTTTTCAGTTGAGTTCTTTGTCAACTATATACTCTCTGACCAATGCTTCTCTTACCAACGTCAGCTCATGATGAAATCCTGTAGCCAATTAATCAAAACCCTATATACCAATACTTGAATATCAATGAGATACTCACTGGTGAGTGGCCTTATTCAGGTAGGTAATTCCCTGGGGTTCTAGGGTGAATTGGTAACCAGTAGGCTGTGGAATGTCCAGTGTGTAGACAAACACGCGTTGAAGACATTTGCTAGTGGTCATGATATGTGGTTAATTGGCAGAAGTTCGAATTCGAGGGCTGGCTGGTCATTGGATAGTTTCCCGCTGATTTGATGGCCTACGAGCTCGCTAGCTTTGTAACCGAAAATTCCTGCGAGTGATTAACTGACTAAATCAATAAATATCACACTAACACGCTGACTACTTGAAAATCTAAATAAGAAACTCACCAGCTAGCTAGCTAGCTGAATCATTGGATAATTGTATAACTAACTAGATGTTTAACTAACTCACTAACTAGATAATAACTAAATAATTAACTAACTCACTCAATAACTAAGTGACTAAGTAGCAATCTAAATAACTGACTCACTGACAAACTAACTAAGTTGATAACTCACTCAATCTCTCGATAACCAAATAACAAACTATGTAGATATTTCATACATTCGCTAACTGGAAAACATATTAACTGACCCAACAATTCCCTCGCTAAATATCCACATAAATAACCAGTTGACTAACTAACTCACTCGTTATCCAACCAAATATCTAACTAACAAATTGAACAGCTAACTAAGGAGCCAGGTGCCTGACTAAGTCACTAGCTCAACAACTAACCAGCTAACTCACTAACTAGACAAGTGACCCGATAATTAGCAATGATTGAAATTCGGACTACAATAGTCGATGGTACTTGAGAACTGTGAAGTATATCTACATCATAATATAGAGGAATACCACATTGAAGATTATCCCCACCAACATCAACAAGTACAATACCACCACCACCAAGAACAACAACGACAGCAATTTCATTATTACACTTCATCATGTCCGAGGCAGTTTCACTCGATAAATTCACCATGGAACACGCGGAACTCGAAGATCCAGTGAATTCGTATGTGAACATCCCACATTCAGATAACAGGCCCCAAATATCAAGACAAGTGCACAAACCACCGTCACCTAAGAGAATGACAATCCACACACACACAAACACACTCACAACTCGACAATAACTCAATTAAGTTGTGGACGCTGCTGAGAAGGACTGAATGTAATAGGAAACCCAGGAGGAGGATATTTCTCACTGCAAATCAAACTCACTGTGCTTCCGTCTCAATATCCGTGTACGAATCGAACGGAGGCGGTTATTCACGACGTGAATTACTTCAGGTAGTTAACTTTGTATTAGGTGTCTGGGGGAATTCTGTCATCATATCACAACATCACGTTCGCCCAGATTCAAGCGTGTTATGTCAAGTAACTTCAAAGAGATTGAATATCTGCTGCAGACTGTGGAGGAACGCTGTTCGCGAAATTAACTTGAGATAGACAGCTCCTATCCTCACCCAATAGGAATAATTCACAAGACAGGACAACGAATTCACACGTGAGTCAGCACACAACATGAGAATGTTGATTTCTTGCTCACAACACACGGGAAAACGGAGAAATGAGAATTGAATCATAGTAGAGATAAACTAGTCTGAAGAGTGGGCTGCGCTAATCGCAAGTCGGAAAAAGATTCACTTGACTGCACACTGAGAAGTTGTCAAACATAGTGGGTTTACACGATCACAAATCAAATATCAAACAACAAACTTCACCATTCACTCGTGATTGAGGAGATGAAGCTGTGCACATGCGATTCAACGCCACAAAACTCAGTGAGCATCAGTAACGATCGAAGAACGCGATATCAATTCGGATATGTGAGAACACCTAGTTTGTGAATGTGAATCACTGTGAAATTGACCAACACTCCTGATGTGTACATCTTTCATGGGATCTCACCACGTGTTTGACAAAAAACTAAATACGCGATTCCCTTGATTCGAAATGTAAGGCCTCAGTAGGAATCGACCTGATGCATATACACAATGTGAATCTCCACATTTCCACTCTACATGGAAACAGTCCATCCAATGAAGGCAGTCTCAAGCTGACCAAGTTAACCAAGTCGCTGATACTCACTCACAACACTGACATCACTTGTAAACATCACGTCATTTTCGTGATCACGTCATCTCTTCAAGGTGGAAATCACACACAACTAACTTGTCTTATCATCTGATAGTAGTAGAATGTGCACTTTCAAAGGAATGTGAAAGAGAGACTGGGTGAGTAAAAGAAACAGATACACACACACACAGATAGGCAGTCAGACAGAGAGACAGTGGCAGAGAAGAATGAGCTGACGATGTTGGAATGGATGGACTCATTGATTATTTAAATAACTAATAACCTAACTCACTAACTAACTAATTATTTAGTTAGCTAATTAGTTAACAATGTCTGATTCTTTGTCCTCACTCGCCCCATCGTCACTCAGTCGACCAGGTCTACTTCATTGCGTTCTACCAACTCACACCATCTGTTTATCTGTCTGTCTCTCTGGTCGCAGTTACAATCTCACTCACTGTCTGTGAGTCGGAAACAAAGTAGTACAATGAAGTTGAGAATGTGAAATCTGACTTTGTTTATTTGTAAACTTGAATCTTCTAACTCAACTATCACGGAATACTACATAACAATACTTTCTTCTTGTGAAAATCCCAAGTGTTTAGAGCACTTGATGATGATGCGTTTTCGTGACAAGATTTTGGAGAGGTATATCCGATCCGCTATATTTTTCTGAGTCTCTTTTAGCTGGTTACATTATTATTGAGGAGACTCCCTGCCTCTACACATGATTTCCTTCAATGAAATGTACACACAAAACAGGCATTATTGTCATGTCCTTTGTAACAGTTATCTGTAAACTGAAATGGATAATCACTGCCAACATCAGCCGCGAGTGAGCATTAACCTAAGCCCGATGGTGTGTATTGCGCTCCGATGACTATCTGACTACGCCACCCCACCAATATAATGCACTCACTCGTTCGCTAGTCATTGAGATTCATTCGTGGTAGAGTAGTACACGACGTTCAGTTCATTCAGCTTTCCCTCTCAGTTGACCTGAAATGTTAATGCCTACCGATAAATAAAGTCAGATTTCACATTCTCAACTTCATTGTACTACTTTATTTCTGACTTACAGACCCTAATTTCTTCTTCAGAATATTTCAGTAATGCCCTACCATAAGGCCAACAAACCCTCCATAATCATTACCACGTCAAGTTCTCTTCACAACGATTTCGTTTCTTCTACTTTTATCTTTGTCACACTGACAAGCCTTCATTTCTGACCTGTTTACAATTCCATGCGCTTTCTCATGATTTCTATCGCCTGAGGTTTAAATAGTGTTTTCTGAGGTAGTTATCATATTTATAAAATGCTGTTCATTTCACTTCACTAAATTTATTTCTCTTTTCATTCCAACACTTTCTCACTGCTGCCTATCACAAATTATCATTTTCGCGACCAGTGTTCCTCGACAGTCTTCAGAATATATATTCAATCTTTATGAGGTTACTTGACATGATACGTTTGAAGCTGGGTGATCTTGGGGCTTGATATGTTGACAAAATTCCCGTAGACACCTAATACAATTCAAACTAACTCAGGTTATTCACGTCGTGAATAACCACCTCCGTTCGATTCGTACACGGATATTGAGACGGAAGCACAGTGAGTTTGATTTGCAGTGAGAAATATCCTCCTCCTGGGTTTCCTATTACATTCAGTCCTTCTCAGCAGCGTCCACAACTTAATTGAGTTATTGTCGAGTTGTGAGTGTGTTTGTGTGTGTGTGGATTGTCATTCTCTTAGGTGACGGTGGTTTGTGCACTTGTCTTGATATTTGGGGCCTGTTATCTGAATGTGGGATGTTCACATACGAATTCACTGGATCTTCGAGTTCCGCGTGTTCCATGGTGAATTTATCGAGTGAAACTGCCTCGGACATGATGAAGTGTAATAATGAAATTGCTGTCGTTGTTGTTCTTGGTGGTGGTGGTATTGTTCTTGTTGATGTTGGTGGGGATAATCTTCAATGTGGTATTCCTCTATATTATGATGTAGATATGCTTCACAGTTCTCAAGTACCATCGACTATTGTAGTCCAAATTTCAATCATTGCTAATTATCGGGTCACTTGTCTAGTTAGTGAGTTAGCTGGTTAGTTGTTGAGCTAGTGACTTAGTCAGGCACCTGGCTCCTTAGTTAGCTGTTCAATTTGTTAGTTAGATATTTGGTTGGATAACGAGTGAGTTAGTTAGTCAACTGGTTATTTATGTGGATATTTAGCGAGGGAATTGTTGGGTCAGTTAATATGTTTTCCAGTTAACGAATGTATGAAATATCTACATAGTTTGTTATTTGGTTATCGAGAGATTGAGTGAGTTATCAACTTAGTTAGTTTGTCAGTGAGTCAGTTATTTAGATTGCTACTAAGTCACTTAGTTATTGAGTGAGTTAGTTAATTATTTAGTTATTATCTAGTTAGTGAGTCAGTTAATTACTTCGTTAGTTTTTTGTCACACGAATTTGTCATTTGGTTAGCTAGTTTTCTTGTTAGTGATTTTGTGAGTAAGTCACTAAGTTACTTATTGCATTATACCTTTATTTAATGAGTTAGTTATTCAGTTAGATACTTAGTTACTTGCTTATTGATTTAATTCGTCAAGTAGTCAGTCAGCGAGGCACTGACATAACTAGTCATTTAGTTAGTGCGTTATTGGGTTAGATATCTAGTTGTTTAGTGAGTTATTTATTTGGTTAGTTAGTTAGTTAGTCAGTCGGTGAGTCATTTATTTAGTCAGCTAGATAGTTTGACATTTATTGAGTTAGTCAGTTGGTTAGTTCGCCCAGACGACAACCACGAACACACTGAGCCATTGAGTGGCTATCAGGATTTCACCAGTGACAGCCATAGCCCTATTGCAGTGGGAACCAATTTCATCTCACAGGATCATGACATCGCGATTCAACTCTAAACCAAGAAATGAAGGTCACAATTATCGAATGATACACACAGTGATACAGACAACGTGGAACTAGTAAAGAAGGAGGATTTTTACAGACAACTAAAATCAGTGATGGACAACATCCCAAATGGTGACATCAAAATCCTCATGGTCCATATGAATGACACTAGGACCGGGAGCAGATAATACAGGGAGAGAACTCATCATGGGTCGAGAAGCTCTCGGTCGGAGGAATGAATGAGAACGAAGAATTATTCTCAGACTTCTGCTTTCTCAACGATATGATGATCGAAGGGAGCGTGTACAAACACAAGCACACATACACAAAGCAACATGGATTTCGCCTGACGGACACACCAAAAACCAAGTAGATTTCATATCAATAATGCTGCACACAGAATGCATTGATAAACGCGATCTCCTGAGAAATCGGATTTCATGCATTGAGTATTTATTGTCAGACATCTGATACATACTCGGGAAGAAGGTGTGGTGTTGGAAGAGGAAGCGGGTGAAGCGTAATTAACAATTTATGCTAATTACCTACGGAAGAGTATAGATATTTTAAGCAATTATAATTAATTCAGTATATTAATATTAACCTGAATCACATGACTGACCAAGGTGATGTCTAACCACATAGACGACCATAAATAAACCATATATATAAACACAAAACCGTATAGGCTAGACAGATAAAATAATTGTAGGCTTCAATGAAGTACACTTCAATCGTCACTGTTTTGATCACTCTAACTTTACTTCAACTGCACCAAAAATGTATCTATGGTGATGATAGCTGCTCAGGTAGTCCAAAAGTTCTATTCCTACCTCTTGATGTTGTCTCTTGTTTAGACAAAGGTGGTAAATATGTTCGTAGTGCTTTCTTAGATTACACATCTGCTTTTGACTCTGTACCTACAGGGCCTTATGCTAAATAAGCTATCGTTGACACAAACAGGATCCTAGGCAAAGAGTTGGTTGCATTCATATTTTTCTGATAGAATGCAGTTTACTGTATATAACGGCAAATCTTCTTCTACCTCGCTTACAAAATCCGGTGTTCCACAAGGTGCTGTCCTCTCTCCTTTTCTTTTTTCTTTCTTCCTACATGACATGCCTCATTCAAACAAAAGTAACTTTGTCAAATATGCAGATGATCTGACTGCATCACTGCCTATCACTTCCGAGTCTGACAGCTCCAAACTTATTAGCATTCTGTTGGACAACTCCGGACAGTGTCGAAGATACTGGTGATGTGTGACACAGATAACTGGGCTACCAATATTTCGATGAACATGAACGATGAGCCTATGAATGAGGAATGAGTTGGTCGCTCGACCAGTCAGTCGAGCAAAAAATCTTTACCAGTTTCACCAACAGAAGTACACTTGACTATGCAGGATAGGGTCTACACACACTCGCCCACCAGACATTCAACCAGATTAAAGAGAATGGTAGTCGAGTTAGTCACACAGATCAACAGGTGGGGATTTCGGAGGACGAGACGGTCATCACGTGTGACATGTTGAAAAATTCGAAGTCCACTTCTCACTATGCGACACAAACGATGTGAAGAGCACCACATACAGAATGCATCACTGACATGTAGCTCCACATTCCTTTGTCAGTCAAATTCAACTCTAACTTATTTCGGTGTTTCCAAAATGGAAGAGGATTCCCAGCACCCTCAGCCCCGTAGAACACCACCGAGTAAACTTTCACTGACTCAATCACATGATTCCCTCTGCACTCGAAATTCATGTGAGATGCGTTCATCAAAACTGCTGGTCCCTCAGTCTCACCAACTACGCCTAATGTATGAGTGTTGTTGAATACATTCCAATGAGTATACCCGAGTAACTTTAGCATCCGCCTCAGGATTTCAACCTCCAGGGAGAAGAATAAGAAGATTCAGTGTCCTATAAAATCAGCCCGTCAAAAACTTAAGTGAATTTGGCCTTCAAAACGTATGTGAGAAAAGGAATATAGGAATCGAATCAAATTCCACTTAAACTAGACGGATGAGCTTGTCCCACATTCTAAAGCCAGGCGGAGATTGCGTTCACTGTAGTCTAAACAGTGATCAAACATCATGCGCTGCCACATTTACACATCAAAGGCGAAGTCCACCTAATTATATCGAATTTATTAGCATAACAGCAAAATGCATACCGCAGAATGTGTCGACAATCAATCGACTTGTAGACAGTTGACCGATCACTGCAGATAACAACAGAATTTCCAATGACAACATCAATCGTGATTACGTCTAATGAATTCAAACATGTCAACCAATCTCGCCAATCATCATCTCTCACGAAGAATCAAACAAAAAAATTCATCATTCACTCGTGAATGAGGAGATGAAGCTGTGCACATGCGATTCGCTGTCACACAACTCAGTGAGCATCAGTATGGATCGAAGAACACGATGTCACTTCGGAGGTGTGAGAACACCTAGTTTGTGAATGTAAATCACTGTGAAATTGACCAACACTCCTGATGTGTACATCTTTGATGTGATCTCACCACGTGTCTGACAAAATACTGAATACGCGATTCGCTTGATTCGAAATGTAAGGCCTCAGTGGGAATCGACCTGATGCATATACACAATGTGAATCTCCACATTTCCACTCTACATGGAAACAGTCCATCCAATGAAGGCAGTCTCAAGCTGACCAAGTTAACCAAGTCGCTGATACTCACTCACAACACTGACATCACTTGTAAACATCACGTCATTTTCGTGATCACGTCATCTCTTCAAGGTGGAAATCACACACAACTAACTTGTCTTATCATCTGATAGTAGTAGAATGTGCACTTTCAAAGGAATGTGAAAGAGAGACTGGGTGAGTAAAAGAAACAGATACACACACACACAGATAGGCAGTCAGACAGAGAGACAGTGGCAGAGAAGAATGAGCTGACGATGTTGGAATGGATGGACTCATTGATTATTTAAATAACTAATAACCTAACTCACTAACTAACTAATTATTTAGTTAGCTAATTAGTTAACAATGTCTGATTCTTTGTCCTCACTCGCCCCATCGTCACTCAGTCGACCAGGTCTACTTCATTGCGTTCTACCAACTCACACCATCTGTTTATCTGTCTGTCTCTCTGGTCGCAGTTACAATCTCACTCACTGTCTGTGAGTCGGAAACAAAGTAGTACAATGAAGTTGAGAATGTGAAATCTGACTTTGTTTATTTGTAAACTTGAATCTTCTAACTCAACTATCACGGAATACTACATAACAATACTTTCTTCTTGTGAAAATCCCAAGTGTTTAGAGCACTTGATGATGATGCGTTTTCGTGACAAGATTTTGGAGAGGTATATCCGATCCGCTATATTTTTCTGAGTCTCTTTTAGCTGGTTACATTATTATTGAGGAGACTCCCTGCCTCTACACATGATTTCCTTCAATGAAATGTACACACAAAACAGGCATTATTGTCATGTCCTTTGTAACAGTTATCTGTAAACTGAAATGGATAATCACTGCCAACATCAGCCGCGAGTGAGCATTAACCTAAGCCCGATGGTGTGTATTGCGCTCCGATGACTATCTGACTACGCCACCCCACCAATATAATGCACTCACTCGTTCGCTAGTCATTGAGATTCATTCGTGGTAGAGTAGTACACGACGTTCAGTTCATTCAGCTTTCCCTCTCAGTTGACCTGAAATGTTAATGCCTACCGATAAATAAAGTCAGATTTCACATTCTCAACTTCATTGTACTACTTTATTTCTGACTTACAGACCCTAATTTCTTCTTCAGAATATTTCAGTAATGCCCTACCATAAGGCCAACAAACCCTCCATAATCATTACCACGTCAAGTTCTCTTCACAACGATTTCGTTTTTTCTACTTTTATCTTTGTTACACTGACAAGCCTTCATTTCTGACCTGTTTACAATTCCATGCGCTTTCTCATGATTTCTATCGCCTGAGGTTTAAATAGTGTTTTCTGAGGTAGTTATCATATTTATAAAATGCTGTTCATTTCACTTCACTAAATTTATTTCTCTTTTCATTCCAACACTTTCTCACTGCTGCCTATCACAAATTATCATTTTCGCGACCAGTGTTCCTCGACAGTCTTCAGAATATATATTCAATCTTTATGAGGTTACTTGACATGACACGCTTGAAGCTGGGTGATCTTGGGGCTTGATATGTTGACAAAATTCCCGTAGACACCTAATACAAAGTTAACTACCTGAAGTAATTCACGTCGTGAATAACCGCCTCCGTTCGATTCGTACACGGATATTGAGACGGAAGCACAGTGAGTTTGATTTGCAGTGAGAAATATCCTCCTCCTGGGTTTCCTATTACATTCAGTCCTTCTCAGCAGCGTCCACAACTTAATTGAGTTATTGTCGAGTTGTGAGTGTGTTTGTGTGTGTGTGGATTGTCATTCTCTTAGGTGACGGTGGTTTGTGCACTTGTCTTGATATTTGGGGCCTGTTATCTGAATGTGGGATGTTCACATACGAATTCACTGGATCTTCGAGTTCCGCGTGTTTCATACGCTTGATGGTGTTCTCCATGGTGAATTTATCGAGTGAAACTGCCTCGAGCATGATGAAGCATAATAATGAAATTGCTGTCGTTGTTGTTCTTGGTGGTGGTGGTATTGTTCTTGTTGATGTTGGTGGGGATAATCTTCAATGTGGTATTCCTTTATATTATGATGTAGATATGCTTCACAGTTCTCAAGTACCATCGACTATTGTAGTCCAAATTTCAATCATTGCTAATTATCGGGTCACTTGTCTAGTTAGTGAGTTAGCTGGTTAGTTGTTGAGCTAGTGACTTAGTCAGGCACCTGGCTCCTTAGTTAGCTGTTCAATTTGTTAGTTAGATATTTGGTTGGATAACGAGTGAGTTAGTTAGTCAACTGGTTATTTATGTGGATATTTAGCGAGTGAATTGTTGGGTCAGTTAATAAGTTTTTCAGCTAGCGAATGTATGAAATATCTACATAGTTTGCTATTTAGTTATGGAGAGGTTGAGTGAGTTGTTAATTTAGTTAGTTTGTTAGTGAGTCAGTTATTCACATTGGTACTTAGTTACTTAGTTATTGAGTGAGTGAGTTAATTATTTCGTTAGTTATTTGTCTCACGAGTTTGTCATTTGGTTAGCTAGTTTTCTAGTTAGTGAGATGGTGAATTAGTCACTAAGTTATTTATTCCATTATACCTATATTTAGTGAGTTAGTTAGTTAGTCAGTTGGTTACTTAGTTACATGCCTAGTGAGTTAATTCGTCATGTAGTCAGTCAGCGAGGCACTGACATAACTAGTCATTTAGTTAGTGCGTTATTGGGTTAGATATCTAGTTGTTTAGTGAGTTATTTATTTGGTTAGTTAGTTAGTTAGTCAGTCGGTGAGTCATTTATTTAGTCAGCTAGATAGTTTGACATTTATTGAGTTAGTCAGTTGGTTAGTTCGCCCAGACGACAACCACGAACACACTGAGCCATTGAGTGGCTATCAGGATTTCACCAGTGACAGCCATAGCCCTATTGCAGTGGGAACCAATTTCATCTCACAGGATCATGACATCGCGATTCAACTCTAAACCAAGAAATGAAGGTCACAATTATCGAATGATACACACAGTGATACAGACAACGTGGAACAAGAAAAGAAGGAGGCTTTTTACAGACAACCACAAACAGTGATGGACAACATCCCAAATGGTGACATCAAAATCCTCATGGTCCATATGAATGACACTAGGACCGGGAGCAGATAATACAGGGAGAGAACTCATCATGGGTCGAGAAGCTCTCGGTCGGAGGAATGAATGAGAACGAAGAATTATTCTCAGACTTCTGCTTTCTCAACGATATGATGATCGAAGGGAGCGTGTACAAACACAAGCACACATACACAAAGCAACATGGATTTCGCCTGATGGACATATCACAAACCAAGTAGATGTCATATCAATACTGCTCAAGCAAGTGGAGATGCAGTCGGCCTGCTGGATACAAAGTCAAGAAGTGGAGTAGGTGTTTGCTGAAACCATCATATACTTCAAGGTGAAGCTGAAATGCATTGAATTAAATGGAGACAGATCACGTTGAAATTCAGATTCAACATTCAAAAACTGAAGGACAAAACTAGAAGGGATGCCTTCGCTACACATATCGGAGGATGTTCGGACACGCTACGTAGCATCACTGACGACACCTGAGTGGAAAAACGTTCGAAATCGATATTTAAGGAAACGTGTACAGCGTTTCCGGGAGAAGGAGGAGACAAGACAAAGAATGCCTCTGAACGAATACCAGCAAGCTGATGAAGGAGAGGTAGATGGTGAAAGAGAAGATGACTGGATGCAAAGATGGATAAGAGAAGGAGGAGCTGAGTTCAATGAACACTGCACTGAATACAGAGAAAAATGAAGAAGAGTGCTAGAAAAGACAAACGACAATTATACAATACACTGGCTGGCGTCAACTGAAGTAGAACAGGCCGGAGGCGGAAGGGACTTGAAGACACTTTATCAAATAACCAGACTAGCAGTTATCCGAGGAGAGATCAACTCAGATGACGAAACGAATTAAAGACGCTCAAGGGAACCTGATCACAAATCAAACAACAGGCTGGCCACTTTAAAGGACTCTTGAATCGACCACCAACACCAACACTACCACCACTGTCAACTCTCCCAGAAAGACCACCAACAGCACACACGGAAATGCCTGCCAGTGGATGCCACTCCTCCAATGGAACGAGAAATCTTGAGTGCAATCAAGATACTGAACGCTGAAAGGGAAGGCAGCAGGACCAGATGAAATTCCTCTCAAAGCACTGAAGATGGCCCCGAAGATTACGGAAGATGTTCTCACTCCATTACTGCATAAGTTTTGGGAAGAAGGAAAGGTGCCTACTGATTGGAAGAAGGAAGGCTGGCTGCCTCGTAAAACTGCCCAGGAGGGACGACTTAGGCCTCACTGTGCATGAACTGGCGCATAAATCATGCAAATCGTGTCCATACCAAGTAAAATACTAAGTCGAATCATCCTGGGGAGAACAGAGGATGCACTGGATACAGAACTCCACCAGCCCCACCAGAACAAGCTGGATTCAGGAAAGTCAATTCATGTGGTGATCGAATTCCAACTCCACGCATCGCCATCATCATCAAACAAAGTATAGAATGGCGGTCAGTCCTCTCTCTCTCTCTCTACCTCAACTTCGTCGACTTCGAAAAGGCCTTCCACAGAAAGCGTTGATGGAGAAGTAATCTAGAAACTACTTCAACACTACGGCGTACCCCAAATCTTTGTCAACCTCATTCAACAGTTGTCTATATGACAATGCCACGTGTAGGCTGATCAAAAGCGGAGACTAGGCGAGGCGTCCGAAGTGCATACAGGAGTGAAACAAGGCTGACTGCCTATCATCATCGATGATAATCTCAGTTGTAGTGGACTGGATTATGCATCAGACTGTGAGTCGGGAGCGAGGATACAGGAATACGCTGCACTGGTTGATAAGAAGACTGTAAATGATGTGGATTTCGCAGATGATACATGTCTAATTTCACACAAACTCGAAGACTCACAGGCAGACGAAAACCAACAAACTGGCTGAAGAGATCATCAGAAGCGAAGACAGGACTGCCGGTGAACACACAGAAGAGGAAGGCGATGAAGATAACCGGTCAACAGAAACAGAAACCAGCACAAATCGACATAGACAACGGGGAGATTCAATCGAGGTTGCCTCACTCACTTATCCGGCTGGGGATCATCGTTTCAAATACAAGCACACGAAATGGACGAAGATTTCAGCCTTTGAATATCTCTACCATCAATCGACATCACTCCAAGAAGAAATTCAGTGGACAGTCACTTCGCTTGCTGACCGAATTTCAAACTTGATTGGCAGAACTCAGTCAGAAACTGGAACTCCTCCACTAAATACTTAACTCACCTGTGTATCACTCCGTTTACTTGATGAAATGATCGAATAAAATAAATGTCTGCAACGTTTAATTATTCCTGCGGAACTCAAAGTTAACTAGACCAGATTGAACATTATAAATATTGAATTCAACTGATTATGAGGTGTACATCTGCAATACATTTGCATTAAACTAATGAGTGGATAGTGAGTTCCACTTCAATGACTTGATGTTTCATTCTCATCAAATTCAATATATTGATGTGTGTTTGCGTGCTGTGGAAACGTGGGGTGGGGATGTCAGGAGCTGTATCGTTGAATTCATGTGTAATCTCGGAATTACCACTATTGAAACGAAGAATGTGCAGACGTGAACAAGCTGTGATATATCGAGATTATTTTGACGAGAAGACAAGGCGATTCGTAGAGAATATTCTGCTTCGTCATATGAATTCACCAGTTGTTATGATGATTTTCTCTACACGCGTCTCCTTACATAAAGTCACATTACAGTGTCACATTTTCCATCTTTGTGTTCCCTGCTGGTTTGTTTCCACTCTCGAGAATGTGTAATTTGACTATTTGATAGTGAGCCATTTGAAAACTGATAGACCGACGTGTTCAGTTTTTGAGGATTTCTCAATTCGATTGTAACCGACAATTGAATACAGCTTTCATTAACTATCTCATCTCCGAGAATTCTGTCAAGACAGCAATATTCAACATGCTCACTGCCCACCATGATATGACCATTCGAATGGTTAAACAGAACACCTGGTCGACGAAAATACAGTTATATTATATTCCTTTCGATTGTGGCTTTTTCTAAACACCGATTCACTAACTCTCTCAAACATGTCATTCTATCACCAGAATTTACATCATACTGTTTTCCAGAATCAGTAAATCGTGGAAAGCAGTGCGATCCTAGTGAAATTCTGGATTGACTGGCATGCGATGAGATTCGATTTTCTGTTAACACATAAAAGCCTGTTCGATTTTGTGCAGTGGAGCATCAGTTTGCAGATTGTCAGATAATTTTCCAATTCAAACTCCTGCGTGTATGTGCAGTACACACATCAGTTGGACGACAATTTCCACACAGAATGCATTGATTGACGCGATCTCCTGAGAAATCGGATTTCATGCATTGAGTATTTATTGTCAGACATCTGATACATACTCGGGAAGAAGGTGTGGTGTTGGAAGAGGAAGCGGATGAAGCGTAATTAACAATTTATGCTAATTACCTACGGAAGAGTATAGATATTTTAAGCAATTATAATTAATTCAGCATATTAATATTAACCTGAATCACATGACTGACCAAGGTGATGTCTGACCACATAGACGACCATAAATAAACCATATATATAAACACAAAACCGTATAGGCTAGACAGATAAAATAATTGTAGGCTTCAATGAAGTACACTTCAATCGTCACTGTTTTGATCACTCTAACTTTACTTCAACTTCACCAAAAATGTATCTATGGTGATGATAGCTGCTCAGGTAGTCCAAAAGTTCTATTCCTATCTCTTGATGTTGTCTCTTGTTTAGACAAAGGTGGTAAATATGTTCGTAATGCTTTCTTAGACTACACATCTGCTTTTGACTCTGTACCTAGGGCCTTTTGCTAAATAAGCTATCGTTGACACAAACAGGATCCTAGGCAAAGAGTTGGTTGCATTCCTATTTTCCTGATAGAATGCAGTTTACTGTATATAACGGCAAATCTTCTTCTACCTCGCTTACAAAATCCGGTGTTCCACAAGGTGCTGTCCTCTCTCCTTTTCTTTTTTCTTTCTTCCTACATGACATGCCTCATTCAAACAAAAGTAACTTTGTCAAATATGCAGATGATCTGACTGTATCCCTGCCTATCACTTCCGAGTCTGACAGCTCCAAACTTATTAGCATTCTGTTGGACAACTCCGGACAGTGTCGAAGATACTGGTAATGCGAGACGCAGATAACTGGGCTACCAATATTTCGATGAACATGAACGATGAGCCTATGAATGAGGAATGAGTTGGTCGCTCGACCAGTCAGTCGAGCAAAAAATCTTTACCAGTTTCACCAACAGAAGTACACTTGACTATGCAGGATAGAGTCTACACACACTCACCCACCAGACATTCAACCAGATTAAAGAGAATGGTAGTCGAGTTAGTCACACAGATCAACAGGTGGGGATTTCGGAGGACGAGACGGTCATCACGTGTGACATGTTGAAAAATTCGAAGTCCACTTCTCACTATGCGACACAAACGATGTGAAGAGCACCACATACAGAATGCATCACTGACATGTAGCTGCACATTCCTTTGTCAGTCAAATTCAACTCTAACTTATTTCGGTGTTTCCAAAATGGAAGAGGATTCCCAGCGCCCTCAGCCCCATAGAACACCACCGAGTAAACTTTCACTGACTCAATCACATGATTCCCTCTGCACTCGAAATTCATGTGAGATGCGTTCATCAAAACTGCTGGTCCCTAGGTCTCACCAACTACGCCTAATGTATGAGTGTTGTTAAATATATTCCAATGAGTATACCCGAGTAACTTTAGCATCCGCCTCAGGATTTCAACCTCCAGGGAGAAGAATAAGAAGATTCAGTTCCTATAAAATCAGCCCGTCAAAAACTTGAGTGAATTTCGCCTACAAAGCGCATGTGAGGAAAGGGATATAGGGATCGAATCACCCTCCAATTAAACTAGACGGATGAGCCTGTTCCCCCTTCTAAAGCCAGGCGGAGATTGCGTTCACTGTAGTCTAAACAGTGATCAAACATCATGCGCTGCCATATTTACACATCAAAGGCGAAGTCCACCTAATTATATCGAATTTATTAGCATAACAGCAAAATGCATATCGTAGAACGTGTCGACAACGAATGAACCCGTACACAATCGACCGATTAGTGTAGATACCGACAGGACTTCCAATGACAACATCAATCGTGATTACGTCTAATGAATTCCAGTATTTCAACCCATCTCGCCAATCATCATCTCTCACGAAGAATCAAACAAAAAAATTCACCATTCACTCGTGAATGAGGAGATGAAGCTGTGCACATGCGATTCAACGTCACACAACTCAGTGAGCATAAGCATGGATCGAAGAACACGATATCACTTCGGAGGTGTGAGAACACCTAGTTTGTGAATGTAAATCACTGTGAAATTGACCAACACTCTTAATGTGTACATCTTTCATGAGATCTCACCACATGTCTGACTAAAAACTGAATACGAGATTCCCTTGATTCGAAATGTAAGGCCTCAGTGGGAATCGACCTGATGCATATACACAGGGCGAGTCTCCACATTTCCACTCTACATGGAAACAGTCCATCCAGTGAAGCCAGTCTCAAGCTGACCAAGTTAACCAAGTCGCTGGTACTCACTCACAACACTGACATCACTTGTAAACATCACGTCATTTTCGTGATCACGTCATCTCTTCAAGGTGGAAATCACACACAACTAACTTGTCTTATCATCTGATAGTAGTAGAATGTGCACTTTCAAAGGAATGTGAAAGAGAATCTGGGTGAGTAAAAGAAACAGATACACACACACAGACAGGCAGTCAGACAGAGAGACAGAGAGACAGTGGCAGAGAAGAATGAACTGACGATGTTGGAATGGATGGATTCATTGATTATTTAAACAACTAATTACCTAACTCACTAACTAACTAATTATTTAGTTAGCTAATTAGTTAACATTGTCTGATTCTTTGTCCTCACTCGCCTCATCGTCACTCAGTCGACCAGGTCTACTTCATTGCGTTCTACAAACTCACACCATCTGTTTATCTGTCTGTCTCTCTGGTCGCAGTTACAATCTCACTCACTGTCTGTGAGTCGAAAACAAAGTAGTACAATGAAGTTG
This sequence comes from Trichobilharzia regenti, assembly GCA_944472135.2. Lineage (NCBI taxonomy): Eukaryota > Metazoa > Platyhelminthes > Trematoda > Strigeidida > Schistosomatidae > Trichobilharzia > Trichobilharzia regenti. Next base: position 14,974,643 of record OX235262.1, read on the forward strand.
AGAATGTGAAATCTGACTTTGTTTATTTGTAAACTTGAATCTTGTAACTCAACTATCACGGAATACTACATAACAATACTTTCTTCTTGTGAAAATCCCAAGTGTTTAGAGCACTTGATGACGATGCGTCCTCGTGACAAGATTTTGGAGAGGTATATCCGATCCGCTATATTTTTCTGAGTCTCTTTTAGCTGGTTACATTATTATTGAGGAGACTCCCTGCCTCTACACATGATTTCCTCCAATGAAATGTACACACAAAACAGGCATTATTGTCATGTCCTTTGTAACAGTTATCTGTAAACTGAAATGGATAATCACTGCCAACATCAGCCGCGAGTGAGCATTAACCTAAGCCCGATGGTGTGTATTGCGTTCCGATGACTATCTGACTACGTCAAATCACCAATATAATGCAGTCACTCGCTCGCTAGTCATTGAGATTCATTCGTGGTAGTGTACTACACGACGTTCAATTGATTCAGGTTTCCCTCTCAGTTGACCTGAAATGTCAATGCCTACCGATAAACAAATTCAGATTTCACATTCTCAACTTCATTGTACTACTTTATTTCCGACATACAGACCCTAATTTCTTCTTCAGAATATTTCAGTAATGCCCTACCATAAGGCCAACAAACCCTCCATAATCATTACCACGTCAAGTTCTCTTCACAACGATTTCGCTTCTTCTACTTTTATCTTTGTCACACTGACAAACGTTCATTTCTGACCTGTTTGCAGTTCCATGAGCTTTCTCATGATTTCTATTGCTTGATGTTTAAATAGTGCTTTCTGAGGTAGTTGTCGTATTTATAAAATGCTGTTCATTTCACTTCACTAAATTTATTTCTCTTTTCATTCCAACACTTTCTCACTGCTGCCTATCACAAATTATCATTTTCGCGACCAGTGTTCCTCCACAGTCTTCAGAATATATTCAATCTTTATGAGGTTACTTGACATGATACGTTTGAACCTGGGTGATCTTGGAGCTTGATATGTTGACAAAATTCCCGTAGACACCTTATACAATTTCAAATTACTCAGGTAATTCACGTCGTGAATAACCGCCTCCGTTCGATTCGTACACGGATATTCAGACGAAAGCACAGTGTGTTTGATGTATTTAACAACGCTGATACATTAGGCGTAGTTGGTGAGACCTAGGGACCAACAGTTTTGATGAACGCATCTCACATGAATTTCGAGTGCAGAGGGATTGAGTCAGTGAAAGTTTACTCGGTGGTGTTCTACGGGGCTCACTGAGTTGTGTGACGGTGAATCGCATGTGCACAGCTTCATCTTCTCATTCACGAGTGAATGGTGAATTTTTTTTGTTTGATATTTGATATGTGATTGTGTAAACCCACTATGTTTGACAACTGCTCGTTGTGCAGTGAACTGAATATTTTTCTACTTTCGATTAGCGCAGCCCACTCTTCAGACTAGTTTATCTATACTATGATTCAATTCTAATTTCTCCGTCCATTCGTGTGTTGTGAGCAAGGAGTCCTGTCACGTTTTTGACAGGCTGATTAGTTAGAACACTAAATGCCGTTATTCTTCTATCAGGAGGATGAAATGCAGATGCTTGGTCGAAACTGAAGTGTGTATACTGATTGCAAAGCATTTAACAACAATGTTACATCGGCTGTAGTGTGTGAGACTGAGGGACCAGCAGTTTTGATGAAGGCATCTCACATGAATTTCGAGTGCAGAGGGAATCATGTGATTGAGTCAGTGAAAGTTTACTCGGTGGTGTTCTACGGGGCTGAGGGTGCTGGGAATCCTCTTCCATTTTGGAAACACCGAAATAAGTTAGAGTTGAATTTGACTGACAAAGGAATGTGCAGCTACATGTCAGTGATGCATTCTGTATGTGGTGCTCTTCACATTGTTTGTGTCGCATAGTGAGAAGTGGACTTCGAATTTTTCAACATGTCACACGTGATGACCGTCTCGTCCTCCGAAATCCCCACCTGTTGATCTGTGTGACTAACTCGACTACCATTCTCTTTAATCTGGTTGAATGTCTGGTGGGTGAGTGTGTACAGACTCTATCCTGCATAGTCAAGTGTACTTCTGTTGGTGAAACTGGTAAAGATTTTTTGCTCGACTGACTGTTCGAGCGACCAACTCATTCCTCATGCATAGGCTCATCGTTCATGTTCATCGAAATATTGGTAGCCCAGTTATCTGTGTCTCGCATTACCAGTATCTTCGACACTGTCCCGAGATATTTTCAATAGGTCAACTAACTGCATATGTATAGAGTTGATCGTCGTACCAAACGTTGCATTTGACCAAAACTACGTCGGAGTTGAAATCGATGTTCTACTCGTGTATACATCTATATACCTACCTTGTTGAACATAAAATCGTGCGTGCTTTGCAATGCACTTTTGAATGAATATGGTAAGACTACTCATCAACTGTATAGCCAGAAAGCCGCATAAACCCACCTAATCTGCTCATGAGATAGATGTCTTCAGTGGTGTTCCGACGTGTCACATTAAATATCATATGGAGTGAGTACCGGCCATCACTGTGACCCTAATACTCTCTTGCTCTCACTGCCCTTCTACACAGTCTGTATAGATTCCTAATATCACCACTTGTTCTACTGAATAATCAGATGAGGTGACGGTGCGTCTCGATATTCTACTGTCAGGCGATATTCGTACTGACGCCACTTCAATCACACACGCACACACAAACACACATCCACAGACTGAGAGACTTTCCACTCCATACCTTTTGTTTTGTGATTAATCCTCATGTTTCTCTCCTAGTTAGACAGTCCACATTCAAATAACAATACATGGTTTCTGGTGGATTTACTTGTTTGCAGTAAATGATCATTCGAGTATTAGACATGAAATAGACAAGTATTGGGTACAACACTCGGAATCTTGGCAATGCTTTAAGCGGAAATACTGGAGGAGTACATCATTCGTAATTACTTTCACGAAATTGAGAATTTTTTTTACTTGAGATGAACAGATCTATCCTCATGACACCTCAATAGTTTCATTTCAGTCGTTAAATCTTAGTATTCTTCTGACTATGAAATCACATAATCCTTATCCAATATGCATGCTTGTTAAATTTCGATGTGAATGCATTTGTGTGGGTGTCTAGTGAGGGGGGAGGGGGATTCTCTAATGTAGTATAGTCATTATGCTGGGGGAGTGTCAGTCGAAAACACATTAGTTCAGCCAATCATTCAATCGGTCTAGTTTATCGTAATTTCAATTGGCCCACCAGATATAAGTGAAGTGTATATAAACAGCCAGATCTCAGTGTTAAATCGCATCAGTACAATGAAAATGTATTGCACAGTTCTTCTCTTGTCCTTGTCTGTGGTCGCATTCAATGGTGAGTTGCTTTTATTGTTGCTGATGCTGTTGCTTTTTACCTTTCCACTAATCATTCCCCATCGCAACCAGCTTCCCAACACTTCACACAAAGCCATGTCAGATGTATTTAGACAGGAGAAGAGGGTGTCTTTTTTTATTAATTTATTTTGACTGGCTTAAACTGTGTCGAAGGTAATTTTAGGAGGTGATTTCACTCTTCACGACAGTATTCCAAATTCCTTCATTCCCAGTTCATTGATAAATTCGTTGTCAAATTATGTGTGGTCATTGTTCACTACCGATCACGCGTGTACTATATGATTTTGAGAAATCTACATGTAGTCTCTCTTGTCATCAGTGACTTGGTGAATATCGAGTTGAATGTTTGCTGATTCTTGTTCAATGGATGAGTGAATTTATACCTGTGTGTATAAAGTGTCACAGTGGATGTAGGAAGACAGTTTGTGGTGGAATTGTGGCACCTGCCTACAGTACAGATATACTTTGTTCATCAATATCTTCACAAGAAATCTTCCCCACAATTACTTGCTAATGTGAATCGGTCCACTGAATTATAGCCATGTTGTACAGATGTCTTGGATTCTTTGTTAATACACTGGCTACAGATTTCGAACGAACAGGACAGCGAATTATGCTACACTCTCAAAGACATTCATTCATGTTTAGTTCAGTGTGTAATCCATCAGTGTTGGCTATCTTTGGAGAGCATTTGACTACTGAAACAGTGGGGACTGGGCACAGTGGTCGTTTGTGCAACACATAGTGTTGACTGATTATTAACTGGTGTATGTTTCAAGCGCGCCACCAATACCACGACCACACCACCACCAACAACAACAATAACAATAACAACTAAAACCTCCACTACAGGAACTCTATGTACTTCCACTAATTTCAAATCCTTGTGAATAACAATACTCTCTTACTCTTTCAGAAGTCTGCGCAACACCCACAATCAACAGAAGCGGTGAGTTCACTGGTCTATCATCACATCAGAGTAACACCAACCAATTCGCTTTCAACCTTCCATTGAATAACAAATCTTTTTTGAATATTTCAGAAACCTCCAACACACACAGATTCAATTTGACCGGTGAGTTTACTGTTCTTTCTCCTCCTCCTCCTCCTCCTCCGCTTCTTATTCTTCTTCTTGTTTTCCGTGGATCTTGTGTTGCCAGATTCACATCTCATCGACTGAGGACAATCAGACAGACCGGTAGACACTTTACCAATCTGAATGCCATCCATCCAAGGTGAATTGTAAACGAAATATCCAGTGAGATGATGATGATGAAAACTGCACTCCACTCCACTCTATTCATATTCATCAGTGTGTACACACGAAGTAGATTTAACCAGATGACACAGAGCTTTCCTCTGTGATCTAAACACAACAATATCGAGGGATACATGCCCATGGCCTACTCTCATTTGATAAATACGAATTCCACACCTTTCTATCTCTGTTCGTTCCATTTAACATTGATATGATTTGTGAATTGAAGCATACTGCATGTTGATCATTCCATTTGCATTGCACACAACTAATCAATAGTTTGTAATGATACACTTGTGTTCTGTCCTTTTTCGTCAGACATAAGTGGCGGAATGCAGTGACTTAGCTAGACTGAGGCGATCAGTGCAACCTCTGCATATAGTAGTAATGTAAAATTGGGTGACAAGCATCCAATCATTGTCACACACTGATTACTGTTGTACCTCACGTTCACCGCAGTCTAATCTCAACGGAAAAACACATTTTCACATCGAAATGTGGCTTTTGTCTGAATCGTGTGATTCGAATGCCTTGCGTGTTTCTCAGTTTACAATAATAATTATGATACCAATAATAATAATAATAATAATAATGCTGATGATGACAATAATAATCACAATAAGAGTAAGAGGAATAGCAAGGATAGTAAGAGTGGTCACAATGATAATGGCAGCTTATTGTGGACGAAATGTGTTTACACAGAGTGCATAGAATTCTCAGAGTTATATTCTCTGGTTTCACGATCCACAAGTAAAACACTCGTCCATAGTGTATTGCATGACAGTATGTTATTCCATCTGGAGAATGAAGCAATCCCTCATGATATCTCCCCTTCAACTCTCGTCTCTTGCCAAATGCACATCAGTGTGTTGAAAGCTAATTCACAGTGTGCATGAATGCGATTTACAACTCAGGAAGGTAGTTGGATGAGTGAAGCAACAGGATATGGAGAGAATTGAATGCATTATATTGGACGGAGATTTATGTGGCCTAGTGGTTCAAGAAGGCCACTGATGACATGATTACACCGTCCAGCCATAATTCCAATCAACCTTCACATAGTCGTCCAGTCATCTCAGTCAGTAGGTACTTCCGGACAACTCGACTGATTTCCAAACGATTCTCTCATTTTGTTGTATACGTCAAGGAATTCTATTTTATTTGTGTCACACAGACGCACGCATCATTTTCATATAGGTCTGTTTGGAGACTTTAGCATTCGGTTCCACTTCCCACACTATCTCACTCCACCTCTCTCTCTCTCTCTTTCCATCTCTTCCCTTCAAATCCTTCCAACTTAAGAATGGAGAAATTCAATGAACAGGATATACCGTGAGTTGTTCACATCGCATTTTATTAGCCAGAGTGTTGTTTCGCCTGAAGAAATTTCACTGGTGCTTGCTTGATCCATCAAGATATCAGTTTGTGAATATCTCTCCACCACCAGTTGCTTACTTCGCTAATGCAAAACTGTGTCTGATATAGGCTTTGTGTGATCACACATGATGTGGTGTTTCACAGTCTAATATTGTGTCACCCCCTATTTCATTCACCATATGTTGTATTCATGCTGCTTTGCTCACATGTTTATTTGCGAAGCAGAATTGGACTTGAGTGAAACACATGAAGGTGGTGAGTTAACATATTCCATTATAATATTGAATTACTAGATTACCGATGAGTTGATCTGTGATGCAGTTTGTGTGTAGGGTTTTGTATGCTTAACTCAATAATACTCACATGTAGACAGTAGTGTTGACGTATCGATGGCTTGTAGAATAAGTCACTTTGATGAGCCAATGCATCACATCATGTGGGTGAGTGTGTTGGTTTCAAGTATTCATTGACTTCATTCTTCAGGAGGTCGCTCTGACCCTCATACCACCTGAAGTAGACGAGGATGCATGCAGTCATGCATGTGTGAATAAAGTGAGTGCTGAAGCTGGATAATTTGAAGATGAGCTGCCGTATATGGAAGCTTGGTGTGGCGTGTTGTTTCGACAGTGATATCTGCCGATCGATCTACGGTCACACTGTCATTGTAATCAGTTTCTAAGTTATATGGAGACGATTTGTAGCTCAGGTGGACGACTTTGATTGATGTAGTTGTGTTCTGTAAGCTTGATGGTATAGTTGAGAGGATGTCATTCACAGCATAGACACATTCTCAGGGGATATTTCAATTTGATGTAAGCTTGTAAACTCATCCAGAGTTGAAGGAATAACTAGTGACAAATTTGTTTCTTCACATTGTTTATCTATCTATTGATCCATTCCACATACACTGTGTCGATTGTATCTATTGTGCCTGAAATTTGTCGCTTTTATTTGAATGTATTTCAGATGAAATGGAGGGAGAAACATTGGCAACTGAAGATGGTGAGCAAGTTCAATAGACATATCAGATTTGTTTGAGATGGATGAATACTTAAAGGTCATCCGGTTGCTGTTTACACTGATTGTCTAAGGCGGTTGATTCACTGACTGATGCATTTCAGTTGGAATGATTTTCAGCACGACTGAGATCTTCCCACCAGTCTAAGTAAACAGCATATCTGTAGATGTCGCTAGTGTTAAAAATGGCAATGAACATCAGATTGTCGATATATGCTCACCATTGAAGAAGTCAAACGCTGACATCGAATCAAATTCAACTCTGTATACACTCAAGGCATGCAATTGTAGCACATGTATCATGATGAGATGCTACGTTGTTTGCATTTCCTTTGGCTGGCGGATGCACGAAATGTGAATGAGAATTTGTTGGGCATACAGAGTCAGACACGTTTAAATAGGCACAGTATGACTGAGGGATTCAACGTCAAGTTGAACGCGGATAACAGTTAATCAGACTTCGCTTTTCATTGACTGTCATTTGTCAAATGACTTCGACACTTCACCGCTGCAATAACCAGCTCTCGATTTCACGATTCAAACGAAACTTCAGATGCTTTGTTGCAAAGTGCTGAGACATCAGTGGTCAGAGAATACGACAGATGACAGCTTGACTCACACGCCGAGTGATATCTGGAAATGACGAGGCAACAGCGACAAGTGACACCGTTCACTCGACAATATTATTTCAGTGGACAGTGTCATCTGAGCCATATGACAGACGCAGAGTAACGCATTGTCATCAAGTCACACCTACAATGTAATCTTCAATCCATTAAGCGTTGAAGAATTATCCGTCGGAATACCTTGAATAATAGTTTTTCTATGCAGTAAATTTTGCTCTGCACCAAGTGAAGTATTTCTCTCCTCTTATTTATGTCGAATCGTTAAGTTGCCGAGTTTTACGATTGGCTCAGAAGACATCGAGGTGAGTCATTCATTTTTGGCAGTGTGTTGCTTGCATCAGTTTGAAGTACTTTATCTAATAATGATGATGTTAAGAAGCTTCACATTCTCGAGGTTATCCAAGCATCTCAATGTGTACCAATCACACCAACTCTTCATTGAATATCGTTTGTCATGTTTGTTGGAAAAGACAGCCGGTGTGACAAGCAGCACTCCGGTTAGTGTAGGCATTCATTCTCAAACTCACGATTTCATTGGGAAGGCTGCAGCGATCTCCGAGTAACAAAAGCCGACTGAACGCCAACCAGTGAGTAGGATGCATTCCTCAGTTCAGATCAGATGTGATGTCACGCATATTCAGTGTTTCGTATGATGTCTCTGTGATGCGTCATACAACTGACATACTGTCGTACTCTTCGACCGTCCATTGCCTACTAAGACAACTGAGTTGTAGGCACTGGTGTCAATGCTGGTGTGAAATGAGGTGGTGAGTGGCGTGTGAGAAAATCATCAATATGTGTGAATGTATGTCATTTTGTCACCATAAATCATATTATATTGTTTTCAGTGAATCAAGGAAACCAATCCTCGTGAAATTCCGGATTGAATGGTATGTGATGAGAGATGATTTTCGGTGGTCACATTGAAACTGTTCGATTTTGTGCATTCGAGTATCAGTTGGTAGATTAGTGGGCAATTATCCAACTCATTCTCCTATGTGTGTGTGTGTCTGTGTGCGCAGTACACACATCAGTTGAACTACGATTCCCCTAAAAAATGCATTGATTGATGCGACCTCCAGAAATATTGGATTCCTTGCATTGAGTATATATTGTCAGATACCTGATAATTACAAGTGTGTTGGTGGAGTGATTCCGTGTTCTGATCAGATATTTCTATAATATTCGCACCAGTTGTATTATTACTGCTGAGATAACTTGACCGTAGCGACTGACTGTGTTTCCCAACGCTTCGTTAACGTGACTTGTCACTAATTGTGCCACTAATTGACACTGACAATTTCACGTTCACTGATTCACATCCTTTCAGTGAGTTAAGTGAATATAATTCACCATCTCACATTTGACATTTCTCTTACAGATGCATGAATATTCGCCGTTCACCGATCGATAAGGCTGAGGAGATGTCGATTCTAGTTTAGTTTAGTTTAGTTTAAATAAACGAGTTCACCTATTTTTTGTCTACTTGTTCTTGATTGTTGAAATGAAATTGAGAAGTTGGTTGCTCATCTGTCAATGCACCAACAATCTTCACGTTATGCGTATCACAGTGGTGTTGATGAGATAGGACCTCCCATCTTAACATAGGCTTATTCGATAACACAAATGAAATACTGTCGGCAGATGTGTTGGTGTTCACTCGATATCCTCTTCCTACGAGTCATTCTTCCGAATGGATAAGAATCGATCTGCATTCATCCGAATAAGCCGAACACACTGACTCACACAAATGAAACGCATGCTTGGAGCAATTCTTGTGTGCTTTATTCACCTCCTGTCACAAATTTCCATCCACTTTTGTCTCGACAAGGTGTTCTCTTTGACCATTCGAATAAGAACACTGTCATATAGGCGATAAACGATGTTGATTGTATTGTCTTCGAATCTGTGGAGGTTTTTGGAGAAATCTAAATAGAGGGTAACCATTCGAACTTTCTGTGATGTAAAGCAAACGATTGAGTTATGAGTGGAGTCCAAGATGGATGATTTGACTAGCGAACGCCGGTCCGCTAATGGATATAAATAGTTAGTAGACAAACGAAAACCTATAACATCAAGGTGACTAGATTGACGGAAGTGGAAGACAGTGCCCATATGTGTCAGAAAGGAGAATTACAAAATTTCGTCGCACTAGTCGTTAGTAAGAAATACGGAAGTCGTGAACGTAGGGAGAAAATGAACAGGAATTTGAGCGAACAGGGTTCAGCAGAGACTGAAGGGAGGCGAGAGGAAGCATGTTCGCCAGGTACAATGCAACAACAGCAGGAGGGGAATTACTCACTGCAACGAGGATGGAATGTCGACAGTCTCGGTGAGATGTAGTGGAATGCGAATGAACAATTCAGGTGACAGTGTGAAGACAATATAAATATAAATTTACACTAATTATCATTAATATGTGATGTGACGTTGTAATGATGGTAATTGTGATAACAGATCGATGAGAGATGAGAAGTTAGTGTAAAAGTTCTGCATCTTCCAGACACCACATAATGTCTCGAATCCCGGAGTCAGTACTAATACCAAGCTGCTGAAAAAGAGACTTATACGCCAACCAAAAGCACCATTGCTAGGAAGTGAAGGCGAAATTGTTTCTATTGTCAACGAATCAAGATTCATCGTCACACCAACATGCCATTCGGTCGTTTCCCTAATCCTGACTCTCCATTTGAATAAATGCATATCTATGTCGTTGGTCTAATGCCTTCTTCCAATGGTTTCAGCTACACTTTGACTTCCGTCGATAGATTCATTTGTTAGCCAGTAGTGGTTCCACTAGCAGACGTATCCGCCGAAACAGTTACTGAAGCTCTCGTCGAAAACTGGATAGCAAACTTTGGTCTCCCGTCCATTATTACTACAGATAGAGGTGTACAGTTTGAAAGCCGTCTTTTTCGACAGCTCGTTGAATTATTGGGAGTTAAAAGAATACGAAAGACCTCGTATCACCCTTTTTCAAATGGGATGGTTCCATGACTCCACCGGCAACTTAAGACTGCGCTTGCTGCCTTTATCACCAAAAGCGCTAAGGTTACCAGGAGAGTTTTTTCACTTCAGATAACAAAGTTCCAAGCGATATGACTGACTACGTGCGTCTACTAAAGCAACACATGAATGAGTTAAAAAGATCACTTCCACGCTAGCAACAATGACCATCATACATTCATCCACAACTGACAAATTCCACTCACGTCTTCGTCAGGAGAGATGGTGAACAACGACCACTTTAGCCTGCTTACGATGGTCCATTCGGAGTTCTACAGAGGAGTGACAAGGTTATCACTCAAGAACGATCGAATTAGGCAGAAGCCATCAGCGATGATCGAGACAAACCAGCGTTTATTGACGACTTCCAAGACAACGATAAAGATCAATTGAATGACATGTGTCAATGGAGGTGAACATTGAACGTTCGTTCATTGGACTAGGTCGCCATTGGTGGGCAACTCGAAGGTGCGAATGGTTCGATCGTGTACAAGTTCGAAGAAGACGAACGAAAACGAATAAAAGTACATAATAATTTCGTGTGAAACATTTGTTTATAGACTTGTATTATTCTCCGCTTTAATTGCCAAACAATATAAATTCCTTCTTACAATACTGGTGTTTTGAAGTTAAAGTCGAAGAAAGTAGATAGTGTTAATCGGTTCGGAGCGTCATCATAACAACAGGAAGTTAGGGATAAGTTCCTTGACAGTAGGTGTCAATGCAGTTGAAGACTGAATGATCAATTCACGGTTGTTCATTCAAACCCAAATCCATATTTTTCGCGGGAGTCATCAATACGGCAGTCATCGTCTCATTGTTCGCTGTTCGGTGGAAGAGAGAAAACTATCAGAAGTATTATCGTGATTTATTGTTATTACATTTGTTATTAGACCTTGTATGTAATAACCTAATTGTTGCTTACATATCGGTGTAAGAATATAGGATTCTCGAGTCGCCAATCTGCGTTCTGGTTTTTCAGGTTGGTTATTACACATTGTTTCTGAAAGTCTTCCAGGGACAGCGTGAGGTCCAGCGTAGTAAGAGCTGGACATTGACGGTTTCTGATAGTTTCTGTTAGTCTTTCCTGGTGTCTGCCCGTCTTCTTTGGACAAGTGTTATCTGGAACTTTTCTGGAATTTTTGGTCAAGTTCAGTGATGCCTGGGTCAAAGAAGGGACAAAGCGTCTTGGAGGCAGACAGGAAAGTAAGCAATGCTGAGCTGCTTGTTAATTGTAATGATATGTATGATGCTCAGCATGATGATTCTGTTGTTCATGGTTCATGGGGGCATAACTTTACAGCACTGTATAGCTCTTGCAGCAACTCCAGTACAGTACCTCAATAAATACATTAACTTCATTTCATCATTTAATAAAAAACCACTCAACATGATCTCAAACTCCTTGATAAACTGTGGATAATCGGTTGGATTTCCATCAAAGTACCAAGGCTCGAATGTAGGTAAATTTAAACCCTTACTATCCCTAAACGGCGAACCATGAACAACAGAATCATCATGCTGAGCATCATACATATCATTACAATTAACAAGCAGCTCAGCATTGCTTACTTTCCTGTCTGCCTCCAAGACGCTTTGTCCCTTCTTTGACCCAGGCATCACTGAACTTGACCAAAAATTCCAGAAAAGTTCCAGATAACACTTGTCCAAAGAAGACGGGCAGACACCAGGAAAGACTAACAGAAACTATCAGAAACCGTCAATGTCCAGCTCTTACTACGCTGGACCTCACGCTGTCCCTGGAAGACTTTCAGAAACAATGTGTAATAACCAACCTGAAAAACCAGAACGCAGATTGGCGACTCGAGAATCCTATATTCTTACACCGATATGTAAGCAACAATTAGGTTATTACATACAAGGTCTAATAACAAATGTAATAACAATAAATCACGATAATACTTCTGATAGTTTTCTCTCTTCCACCGAACAGCGAACAATGAGACGATGACTGCCGTATTGATGACTCCCGCGAAAAATATGGATTTGGGTTTGAATGAACAACCGTGAATTGATCATTCAGTCTTCAACTGCATTGACACCTACTGTCAAGGAACTTATCCCTAACTTCCTGTTGTTATGATGACGCTCCGAACCGATTAACACTATCTACTTTCTTCGACTTTAACTTCAAAACACCAGTATTGTAAGAAGGAATTTATATTGTTTGGCAATTAAAGCGGAGAATAATACAAGTCTATAAACAAATGTTTCACACGAAATTATTATGTACTTTTATTCGTTTTCGTTCGTCTTCTTCGAACTTGTACACGATCGAACCATTCGCACCTTCGAGTTGCCCACCAATGGCGACCTAGTCCAATGAACGAACGTTCAATGTTCACCTCCATTGACACATGTCATTCAATTGATCTTTATCGTTGTCTTGGAAGTCGTCAATAAACGCTGGTTTGTCTCGATCATCGCTGATGGCTTCTGCCTAATTCGATCGTTCTTGAGTGATAACCTTGTCACTCCTCTGTAGAACTCCGAATGGACCATCGTAAGCAGGCTGAAGTGGTCGTTGTTCACCATCCCTCCTGACGAAGACGTGAGTGGAATTTGTCAGTTGTGGATGAATGTATGATGGTCATTGTTGCTAGCGTGGAAGTGATCTTTTTAACTCATTCATGTGTTGCTTTAGTAGACGCACGTAGTCAGTCATATCGCTTGGAACTTTGTTATCTGAAGTGAAAAAACTCTCCTGGTAACCTTAGCGCTTTTGGTGATAAAGGCAGCAAGCGCAGTCTTAAGTTGCCGGTGAAGTCATGGAACCATCCCATTTGAAAAAGGGTGATACGAGGTCTTTCGTATTCTTTTAACTCCCAATAATTCAACGAGCTGTCGAAAAAGACGGCTTTCAAACTGTACACCTCTATCTGTAGTAATAATGGACGGGAGACCAAAGTTTGCTATCCAGTTTTCGACGAGAGCTTCAGTAACTGTTTCGGCGGATACGTCTGCTAGTGGAACCACTACTGGCTAACAAATGAATCTATCGACGGAAGTCAAAGTGTAGCTGAAACCATTGGAAGAAGGCATTAGACCAACGACATAGATATGCATTTATTCAAATGGAGAGTCAGGATTAGGGAAACGACCGAATGGCATGTTGGTGTGACGATGAATCTTGATTCGTTGACAATAGAAACAATTTCGCCTTCACTTCCTAGCAATGGTGCTTTTGGTTGGCGTATAAGTCTCTTTTTCAGCAGCTTGGTATTAGTACTGACTCCGGGATTCGAGACATTATGTGGTGTCTGGAAGATGCAGAACTTTTACACTAACTTCTCATCTCTCATCGATCTGTTATCACAATTACCATCATTACAACGTCACATCACATATTAATGATAATTAGTGTAAATTTATATTTATATTGTCTTCACACTGTCACCTGAATTGTTCATTCGCATTCCACTACATCTCACCGAGACTGTCGACATTCCATCCTCGTTGCAGTGAGTAATTCCCCTCCTGCTGTTGTTGCATTGTACCTGGCGAACATGCTTCCTCTCGCCTCCCTTCAGTCTCTGCTGAACCCTGTTCGCTCAAATTCCTGTTCATTTTCTCCCTACGTTCACGACTTCCGTATTTCTTACTAACGACTAGTGCGACGAAATTTTGTAATTCTCCTTTCTGACACATATGGGCACTGTCTTCCACTTCCGTCAATCTAGTCACCTTGATGTTATAGGTTTTCGTTTGTCTACTAACTATTTATATCCATTAGCGGACCGGCGTTCGCTAGTCAAATCATCCATCTTGGACTCCACTCATAACTCAATCGTTTGCTTTACATCACAGAAAGTTCGAATGGTTACCCTCTATTTAGATTTCTCCAAAAACCTCCACAGATTCGAAGACAATACAATCAACATCGTTTATCGCCTATATGACAGTGTTCTTATTCGAATGGTCAAAGAGAACACCTTGTCGAGACAAAAGTGGATGGAAATTTGTGACAGGAGGTGAATAAAGCACACAAGAATTGCTCCAAGCATGCGTTTCATTTGTGTGAGTCAGTGTGTTCGGCTTATTCGGATGAATGCAGATCGATTCTTATCCATTCGGAAGAATGACTCGTAGGAAGAGGATATCGAGTGAACACCAACACATCTGCCGACAGTATTTCATTTGTGTTATCGAATAAGCCTATGTTAAGATGGGAGGTCCTATCTCATCAACACCACTGTGATACGCATAACGTGAAGATTGTTGGTGCATTGACAGATGAGCAACCAACTTCTCAATTTCATTTCAACAATCAAGAACAAGTAGACAAAAAATAGGTGAACTCGTTTATTTAAACTAAACTAAACTAAACTAGAATCGACATCTCCTCAGCCTTATCGATCGGTGAACGGCGAATATTCATGCATCTGTAAGAGAAATGTCAAATGTGAGATGGTGAATTATATTCACTTAACTCACTGAAAGGATGTGAATCAGTGAACGTGAAATTGTCAGTGTCAATTAGTGGCACAATTAGTGACAAGTCACGTTAACGAAGCGTTGGGAAACACAGTCAGTCGCTACGGTCAAGTTATCTCAACAATAATAATACAACTGGTGCGAATACTATAAAAATATCTGATCAGAACACGGAATCACTCCACCAACACACTTGTATGTATCAGGTATCTGACAATATATACTCAATGCAAGGAATCCAATATTTCTGGAGGTCGCATCAATCAATGCATTTTTTAGGGGAATCGTAGTTCAACTGATGTGTGTACTGCACACACAGAGGAGTTAACATATTAACATCATTCACTACCGCGAGATATACGTAGGAAATAATAATAGAATAGTAACTCTAATATCACTTTACACGGGCAAAATCGATGTTCGCATTATAAAACTAAACATATTCCTTGAAAATACATAACACACACTTGGCTTAGTAGATTCAAACGGTCAACATCTCACTGGTCTGGAAATGGCGGAAACATTCAGCTTAGCCTTCGCCAAACAGTTAAACAGCAATGTGGGTATTACCGGTACGGACCAAAATCCTGGCACTACTATTTCACCGGAGGAAGACCTAGTGGCTTCTCCCCAAATAAACCCGATAGTAGTACTGAGGAAGCTACAGAGACTCACACCTGGGAAGTCCCCAGGTCGTGACGGTATCAGGCTATCTGTTCTAAAACAGTGAGCCGAAGTTCTCTGTAGGCCGTTATGCGACTTGTTCCAACACTCGATGGATTCAGGGAAAATGCTAAGGAAGGGGAAAAGAGCCATCCTTTCTCCGATTTTTAAGGGTAGGGATAGGCAAAATGCCACTGGTTACATACCAGTTACTCTACTCCCAGTGGTATCAAAAGTACTGGAAAGTATTATTGACGATCAAATCAGGGATTACCTCGATAGATCTAGTATACTCCATGAAGCCCAACACGGTTTCAGGAAAGGCAGATCCTGTGTAACAAACCTATTATCAGCTTGGGACGATTGGACATCATGCTGGGATATGAATGATCCAGTCCATGTGGTCTTCCTAGACTTTGAGAAGGCATTTGACACAGTTCACCATGACCTCTTACACAAAATAAGTCAGGTAGGTATAGGTGAACCCCTTCTGTCATGGTTAAAGGACTACCTAGCTGAAAGGCAATTCTGCACCAAGATCAATCGAGTCCGATCATCTTGGCATAGCTCGTCATCAGGAGTGTCGCAGGGCTCTATTCTAGGACCACTGATGTTTTTGATTTTTATCAATGGCCCACCATACCGCCTAAGCTGCCCGACTCTTCTATACGCTGACGATGTAAAGATATGGAGGGCAATAAAGTGTCCGGAGGACTCAGATAGGCTGCAGGCAGATCTAAAGCTTCTGGAAGACTGGGCGGTGGCCGGTGGCGCGACTTTCAACCTGAAAAAGTGCAAAGTGGTGAAATTACACACCTGTAGACTGCAAAACCCAAGTTACTCCCTGTGCAGTGAAAGCTTGTCTTGCACAACATCGGAGCGCGACTTAGGTCTAGTTCTAAAGGAAAAAATGGACATAAGCGTAAATTACACGGAGGACGTAGCTAGGGCGTATGCGGTCATACACTTTACACATAGACAGTTAGGTGTACTCATTCCTGGGCTGTTCCTAAGGTTGTACAAAACATACGTCAGACCACACCTTGAAGTGCATAATATTACTGCACCCCACTGCTTAGAGGAGACGCAAACCTCCTGGAAAGAGTCCAAAGACGGGCAACAAAAGGA
Organism: Trichobilharzia regenti; assembly: GCA_944472135.2. Lineage (NCBI taxonomy): Eukaryota > Metazoa > Platyhelminthes > Trematoda > Strigeidida > Schistosomatidae > Trichobilharzia > Trichobilharzia regenti. The sequence continues at coordinate 14,991,574 of OX235262.1, forward strand.
GTGGTTGGTCTCCGAAATAAACCATATGATGAAAGGCTAAGGAAATTAGGCCTATTCACACTTAGCTACCGTCGGCGTTGAAGGGACCTGATTACTGCCTACAAAATAACAAATGACCAGAATCACCCAAACAAAGGTGTTCTGCCATTGAGTGGGTATAGGCTTCCTCATGGAAGTCATAGAAGGATAGCTCACCAGAGGGCAAGGATCCGGGTGCGCTACCACTTCGTTTTACTAAGGGTTTCCCGTCCCTGTTACTACTGTGAACGGAGTTGATACTTTCACCAGTATCGCCGTCAAAAGAAAAGAATAATAGTGATGATGTTGGTTGTTTTTCTTTCCGACATGAATCGATACACGTTTTTGGGATTTTCTAGGAGTTTTTTGGCAAGATTAGCCTGGAATGACCTCTTGTCACTCCCGGCTCTCGTGTTGCACCGATTCCTGAGTTCCAGGTATACGTTGTGGTCGGCCTTACCCTTGGATACGCGCCATGTAAACCAAGCCTTCCGCTTTGCTTACAGAATACGTTGCCTGCCTCTCTTCAACAATGATGACTTTCTTTTCGGCTGTGTTGTGGCTAAAGGGACGGTATCCGAGATTGCTGTGTGAATAATCTTTTTTACCACTTCCTAGTGTTCATCCACAGATAGCTTATCTCATGCTAAGGGCCAGTCTGCGTCGGACAAAAGCCTCCACATTTCCGCATAGTCCGCCTTGCCATAACACAGAAATAGTCGCGTAACGTCCCACTCCAAGTGCTCACGGAGAACGAGATCGAAAGCTATGACTGCATGGTCACTACTTCCTAGAGGAGCTATGATCTGGACCTTTTCGACGAGTTGTTGGCCACTAGTTAGAATGTAGCCTAGTTTCGATGGCTTTCCGCTAGGGCTCCAACATTCTCAGTCAGTCCCGTGTTTCGAATAATTTGCAGCAGATTTCGGCCAAATTTTTTTTAGCATACCCCGAGCCAAGGTTCAGTGATGGGACATTGAAATCTCCAGCCATGGTGATTTGGTCATAGCCCAAGTCCCGTATCCCTGTGGTGATGCTGAGCAGTAGCTGGTAGTGCTCTGTCTCAAAGGTGGGTGATCGGTAGATGCTACCCACTAAATGCTTGGGGTGGCCCACGGCGAAATGACACCATATGAAGTCTGCGAGTTCAATAAATGGTGGGTCCGTTTTGCATACAAATTTAAGTTGCCTATTAAAGTATACAGCAACTTCCCCTCCTTCCTCACTATCCCTGTCTCTCCTGACCAGAACCATGTCACCTATACTGATTTCGTTGTCGGCGATAGTGGGGGTTAGCTAGGTTTCAGTGAGAATCATTATTTTAGGTTGATTATGATTAAAGATTTCTGAGTTCGCCTACTTTTCCTCTCAGTCCTCTCACATTGCCATATAGGCAGCTGACAGTGAGTCTCACAACCTCAGCGTGTTTCCACTGCTGCACGCCATGCATGTGTTTTTCACAAGCGGTGCCCGTTTCCAACTGTGTGCGACCATAGAAGTAGAAGGCATCAGTTCGGATGACTCTCTCGCTATTTGTCTGTTAGCCCATGGTCTATCATGTCTCACCCCTATTCTAGAACTTCTGTCGATGGCTAGTACTTGAGCCATTAATAGTATTCGTCCGGCCTCTTCAGCAGATTCCAGCGTAACCTTTAATGGTGGTGGCTTGCCCTAAAGTGTGTGGACATCCCTGTGCAGCCTGCACAGTTTCGCTGAACTAATGTTCAGACCTAATCTACTGCACAAGTTGGAACACTGTTCTTGATCAAACAGCGTAGGACCCTTTGTTCAAGCAAGCTACCCTTGCTCACAGGTACATTAAAAAGGATAAGACCTCAGACTTAAGTTTGGCCTTTGGCCACTTGTATTCCTATACAGGGTCAGTAACTTTGGGCTTCATCAGGTTTTGACCAGCCTTTTCTGTGTTGTCAAGCCTGCTAGTGGATGCAAGTGGTGCTTTGGCAATTCCCTGATGTTGTGGGTGCAACCTTGGGACTCTTCACTTTGTGAAGATTGGCATTTCCAGTCAGTTGGACCGGAGTATCCTTCTTACTGTCTGTACCAAGTTTTGGTAGTGTGGTGTAAGCAGGTGGGGAGCTGCATGAGACTGTGTTGAGACAAAAGAGTGGCATGCTGTTCCTGCTAACCGCTGTGCGGGATTGTGCCAGGGCCTAAACATTTAAGTCTGCAGCGTAGAAGTTCGTACGATTCACTCTCGTGACCGAGTGCTTTGATGCTACGCACGGTAAGCATTTCTTCAGGTAGATGACTACGTCACCTCCTTTGTGGTTTAGTCGGTCCACCCTATGCACTTCAAAATTTGGCCGGTTAACTTCGTTATCAGTGACATCAAGTGTGAGCCATGTCTTTGTGATGATAATTACATCCGGAGTCTATAATATTAACCAGCTCAGTCCGTTTGTTCAACAGGCTGAGGGCATTTGTGTAGCAAACTGTCAATTCAGTTTGATGCTTCCGCGACCTACCCACAGAGGTTTCAGGATCATCAAACTTCGAACTCTGACAATCCGAAAACCCTTAATCTTAAGGTTCTTTTCGCCGCTTCGACGTCGTCCGCTTAATTTCAGGGCCGCAGACTGTCTTTTGACACAACCTGCTAGGGTTAAGTCGGCACGGACATATATGGCTGATCCTTTAAGAAATCGAGAGTTGCTTAGAATGGCATCCCTCTCTCCTCTGGAGTTTAGTACGACTATGAGGAGACGTACAGGCTGATTTACTGTAGGGTCAGGTTTTTGACCGATTCTTTATACATTGTGTATTGTTATTCCTGACACTGTTTTTGGCAGTAGCTTATCTAAAAGGGGGCTGACCAAGCTAAGGTCCTTCGTGGGCAATGTAGCCGATGCGTTGTCGTTATCTCGCTTTTTTCGAGAGACTACATCACGCCATTCGTTGGTGTCCTCTTCGCTAATCGTAGTCGATTTCATCTACCTGCTATCCACCGGTGTGTATGGGGCTTTATCTACCAATCCCTCGGCGACTTGCAGGTCTTCGACCCCGATACACCTATTCTTCGTGGCAGTCTTTCCGTTACTGTCACTGGAGGGGTTATCCGGTATCGTGAGGACAGCACGGGTGTATGGAATATCGTGGGTGCTCTTCTGTGCTGAAGGCCACTCACTCATTGACAAAGACGCATCAGGAACATGTAACGGTTTTTTCGATGACACTAGTCACGTCCTCGGTGTATGAGCACTAGTCGGTCTTCTCCTTTGGTGGAAGACCTTGGCAGTCCATGAGCTTTAGGGCCCCACTGAGAGGGGCAATGGCTTCTGTTATACGAAATTTAGTCGTAATACACCAGTCATGGCACAACCAGTTCGTCAGAGGTTTGCAGCAGTGTTTGTATGCTTCAGAAGTTAGGTTTGTGCATATGCTATGAAACCATCTCTCGCAGTTATCACACTGCACTCCCTCATCCATTGGGAATTGGCACATAATTCTTCTGCAGCGGTTCCTTTTGATCGGCATGCATTTTAGGGCGAACTGAGGGAAAATGATTTAAGAATAACTTAATATGTATATATATAACCTTTATAAATCAGTGATAAGAAGTCAATGGGTGCACGAAAATAGATATATACATAACTATTATGTGATAGGGACACAACTTTTTATAATTTAATAGAGTTGAATCTAAAACGCAAACTAACTTCGTTCGAAATAAATCTGGTTGAAGGTTAATCTTGTAGACTTGTCGAGTGTGTAACACAAGAAAAGCGAAAACTTAACAAGAGCGGGCAGTACTCAGAATAATGGCGAAATAATCTAGAAAAATTACAATTGGACCATGTGAGACCTGGAAATTATCATCGTGCGAGTAAGTGAGAGTATAACTGCAGCAGGAGGACATTTTCATTATTTCCTAAGTAACTAGATTTTTTGGCGCTGTACAGGTAGTTATTGGGATTTTCTTTTGGGTATAAAGGTTATACTCCACAGCAGTCATCCAAACTGCATCTCAGAGGAAAATTATATAGAAGCTACACTCGTCAGTGAAAAAAGAAGTCAAACAGCAGCATCACAAAAGAAAGCATGTCGAGTCCTCAACAAATAATTCTGTGTAGTAACTATGATTACTTTGGTACACTAACTAGTCCTGTTATGCTAACTTTTATATTGTGTGTGTGTGAACTTATGTTGATGTCATGTGTGGAAATGTTTATCATGCACTTCCAATAACATAAACATTTATAACCGTAGTTTGTTGTAACTTTTAATACGTTTAATGAACTTAAAATTTCTGTTTAGGGTGAAAAAGAGGGTGTAGGAGTCAGACGCAGAAGTGCATCGTCATCTTTGAACAGTCTGGCGACTGAGGAGATAAACACTGGAAGTGTGTTTGCATCGCGCACATTAGCTGGTAGTCTATTGCAAATGACTGAAAACTTATTAAAGAAGAAGTTGTACTGCATGTAAGTCTGATAATGCTCTATAGCAACTAGGAGGTTGTCATGATTTCTAAGAGTGTAGTTAATAACAACAGTAGATTTAGTTATTGGCGTGGAGGAGTACAAGAGAAGATTAGTCAGCTTGTAGTAGGAAATAAGCTTTAGCTGGAGAAGTCTTTTCCAGAGTAATCCTAATCTCAGTCTGTCGCAACCCTCAGAGTAGTCGAGACTACATTCTAAACTAAGAGTTATTGAGGTGAATGACCGTTGCACTCCCTGTAATTTAGGCTTGTTATTCTGTTGGAGTCCGCTAAGAATGAAAGGACAGTATTCTGTGCGTCGGTGGCACAGTGTTTAGGACTCTCTCCGACTATGCACATGGTCCGGGGTTCGAGCCCACGCCGACGCACACCTGATACCTATGGTCGGCCTGCAAAATTTGGGCTACCGATATCCACGCTGAAAATTCCATACTTGTACCAAAAATACAGTGTGGAATCAAGCTGTAATCAAAAAATAAATTTAAAAAATTAAATTAAAATTGGTCGGACACAGTTCGTATAATAAAATCGTTGTTTTACAACGAGGGAATGTTAAATTACTAGAGTATCTGATACCCGGATCTACGATTAAGTTGAGCTTGGCTACTTTTCGCCCATTTACTTCAAGATTTAGGTCAAGTTGACTGTTGCTGATACGAGTCCAGCCAAAATTGTCAATGCTAAACTTTAGACAGGATTCAACACATCATGTTGCGTATTTTACTTACCATGCTGTTTAATTCATGACTGTAGCATGAGTAAACGACTTTGAGGTCGTCAGCATATCGGGATGGCTTACCTGAGGTGAAGCAGTTACAAATGCTGTTAATGTAGGCTGTAACTAGAAATGGTTCCAGGACACTACCCTGCACAACCTCACTTGTGATCTGCCCAGGATGAGACAATACAGATCCGACTTTGGTTATTTGTACCCTGTTGCTTAGAAACGACTTTAACCAGTTCAGTAATGGATTGCAAATTCCATATGAGTACAGCTTCTCAAAGAGAATACTGTGAGTTACGACGTCAGATGCCCTAGATATATCGAAGTAGAGAACAACTACTAGTTTACGTGCTTCGTGACTACTAGTGATGCAGTTGGAAACGTCGAAGTGACAAGTAACGCAGGACTCATTTTTAAGAAATCCGTGTTCAGACCTTGTGACAAGATCTTTTCTAGGTAGACAATCTGACAATTGATCTTTGACAACTTTTTCCATGATTCGCGAGACAACTGTGGTTATATTTATAGGGTCTGTAATTGCTAACGTTTGCCTTATCACCAGATTTGTAGTGTGGAATTGTACAGCTAGTTTTCCACTCATTAGGGTAAGTGCCAGTGCCCACAGTTATTGAGAAGAATTTAAGAAGTAACAGGGGTATATCACACCCACTGTTTTTGAAAATTATTGAAGCAGAGCCATCCGGTCCTGTGCTAGTAGAAGGTCTAAGGCTTTTAACTGCTTGTTCTGTTAATTGTTTAGTGAACACAATGCTCTTGAGGTAGGAGCTAGTTAGGGGTGCGCTCTCACCAGGGATGCGCGTTTCTAAACTGTATTTCGAAAACCACTCACTGAAAAGTTCACAGATAGTGGCAGCCTCAGTGTAGATTACTTTGTCGTGAATTAAGTAGAGGATATCCCTCGTCGACCGTATTCGCTTTTTAAGAAGTGTTGTTAGGTTATTTCGGGAGCGTAGGCGCATGGTAGATTTAAGTGACAAGTGGATTTAGGGAAGTAGTGATATATCCTTAGTAGAATAGTACTGTTTCAATAACTTCCTTAAATTATTGCGGTATACCGTTGAAATGTATTCAGCTTAGTGCTTACTTATTCTTACTATCTTCTTAGGAGCAACAGTATCTAGACAAAGGATAACATCCCCATAAAATAGGGAGGCTACAGCCTCCAAGGAGTCGGTGGTAAAATAGTCAGCCCATTGACAGCGTCGAATGAGTTCTTGTACTGATCCCCAGTGTGTATGTTTGTAACTAAGGCATATCATGTTCCCTCTGTCTTGTTTGTTTCCTGTATTCAGTGATGAAAAAGACAGACGACAGATATTCGCCAGCGATAACACTAACTGCTGCCAGTCACGCCTAACATGAGGGATTTGTATTCCTGGATTGGCCATTGAGTCTGGCGCCAGTTGCTGAACAGTCTGCGAGGTTGCCTTGTAACCGGAAGGTCCTGGGTTCGAACCCGGTGGTAGTTGCATGCTGCTGATGGTGAGCTGGAAATTAGGCTGTCCGGTTATCAATAGTTCTCGAACTAATATCCATCCGTAATCAAACCTTAATCCATTCATTACCAATATAAAGATGAGAGACATTTATTAGTGATGTACGCAGAGAGATGGAAATACCGAGTAGTGCATGTATAGAAGAAAAGGTGGAATGGGAAATAGAATAACTTAAGGAAAACTAGAGCACGTATAATGTTCAAACTGATTGTTAACAATCAGCTGTGAATAAAAACACCAAGAATCATTTAGTTAATGATCCCAAGGCTTGTGAACAAAATGACGATCGATATATAATGTAGGAATTTACATTTTATTTTTTACGAGTTGATCACGGATCAATATCAGTTAGAGAACCATTGAAAATCAGTTACAGGGATTACTGGACAGCTGTTTCATCCTAGTTTTTCGGAAATCATTGGCAGTGCGCACCCCACCGCAGGAGGAGGCCAGCGAGCTCGTACACCATTCAGCCATTGGGACCCGATTCAATGGCCAGCCAGCACATGAATTCTAACTTCTACCAATTCGTGATTTAGTGAGACCACTAGCCTGTGTCATCGGTGGGGATTGCATCCTCACACGAAGCATCTCGATGAACCTCACTGATCACAACTTCTCACTAGAATTACAGGAAACTCTGTCCTGTAGCAAGTCACTAGCGTGCATCAGATTAATTTTCAAGAGTTTGGTTTGTTAGGATCAGTTTTGTTTTTACGAGTTGATCACGGAATGATATACAAGCTTGCCTTGAAACTGAAGATCCCGGGTTCGAACCCTGGCGGTGGGTGCGTACTACCGATGGTTCCCAAAAAAAAAACTAGGATGAAACAACTGTCCAGTACTCCCAGGAGTTCCAATGATTCTCTAACCAATGTGTCAGCGCATGATGAAATCGCGTAGCTAATCGAATCCCTATCAACCAACATTTGCGCATAAATTAAAGTCAGACGTTTTGGAAGGAAGAAACGAGACGAAAACAAAAAAAAAATCGAAGGGACATTGAATTACACGCCAACTGGATTGTACGAGTTAAAGAAAGGAAAGTTTAAAACCACCGTAACAGTTCAAGGTTTTCTTTGTGTACATAGTAACAGCTTCTGTTGTAGACACAAGATATTAGGCGTAAATCCTTCGAACGAACGACTCAGTTTTAACTTACTTTGAAAGATTTTTCTATTGATGCGCAGTGATTTTTTTAAAAACAAGATACTCGGGAAATGTACACTATTAGTTCGTCTAATTTCCCCTTACAGCAACCATATTGGGTAAATATTCTTGTGAACACTGTCTGAACAGCATCCTACTGGTGCGATCTATGTACTTAACTACATGGGATGCAAGTGAACTGATATGAGCGCTTGAATGCTGCCAATAGTAGAGCATTGTCTTTTCTTTTGGTTTGATGAATAAGAAGTTGATTAGAGAAATTGAGAGGTGAAAAATGTTTCTCGAATCGCTGTCAATAATCTGCTTCGAAGAATTTCAGCAGTTGTGTCACCTAAATTTTTTCGGTACTTCTGCGTTTTTGTGAATTCTCCATTTTACTTGTCATATGTTTTTTATTGATGAATGCTAGTGGATAATTGATCTGGTTTAGAGTTCTCTAATTAGTATACCGCTCTCTGTGCATATATGTGACAGATTCTTGTGAGAAGGGATTCGATAATGTATTTGTAATTTTCTACTGAATTAAACAAAGCTGAAAAAGTCAGTCAGCTGCCTGTTCCAGTGAATTGATCTATCTATCTATCTATCATTTCTCTTCGAAAGCTGTACAACTAAGAAGAGGAGGATTCCCGCCAACTGAAATTCTACAGAATAACACTTCATTCTTAAATGACTATTAAGGCACCCTTGAGCAAATTAGATTGTATTCAATGTATCCTTATTGGAAAGCAGTCGAGGTATTTTTATGCCAGAGGGATTGTCAGTATTCATTATAATAAAACTTTTCTTGTATTTCCCAATGAATCAGTGAAAAACAAAACGATATTACTGTTTTTACTGACGTTTCGCTATTTAATGCTGCTGCTAATAGCTTCATCAAAGTAGCATTATTAAACCAGAATTTACAAAATCCACTCAACTTATATATAACAAAGAGTTAAGAGGTGAGAAAATAGACTACTTAGGTCAAGTTAAAAGGACATATTGAAAGTCAAAATTACAATGAAGATCACTAAACCAAATAACAAAGATTATAGTACATCTGTTATGATATCAAAACAACATGTACTAACTTGATCATCGTTCGTCAGTCTGGGGTCATTTTTCCTTGTCAAGTTGGTCGATTGGTAAAGATAACAAAATCAAGTGTAGATTGTTGGATGTGATCAGCGTGTAACATTATAAAAGTAGTGTGTGTTTACATAATGAAATTGCTTATCATATTCGTGTTGATTTTGTCACTTCATGGGGGAGGAGAGGGAGGTGTTGTAACCATGTCAGAATCTGTTGTAGTCCGTCATTCCTATTCAGGCAATTTGGATTCCACTTGACCATTTGAAGTGCTTCTGATGATATGAGACGTTTTTTGTGATTTCTGAAGTTTCTCTGGATGATGATTTCAATATTGTCAAAATCGATTTTGTGGCCTGATTCTATAGCGTGTAGACAGGCTATGGCTGATAATTTTTCAAGTTTTTCTAGTTCAACTCTTTGTTATATATAAGTTGAGTGGATTTTGTAAACTCTGGTTTAATAATACTACTTTGATAAAGCTATTAGCAGCAGCATTAAATAGCGAAACGTCAGTAAAACCCGTAATATCGTTTTGTTTTCACTGATTCATTGGGAAATACAATAAACCATGAAAAATACCCATTTGTTCGTAACTAAAAATACAGTTTTTTGTTCCGCGAGGAAATTTCTTTTCAACAACTTCATTTTAAAGCTGTACAGTCGTATTTATATGACAGAAAACGGTTACTAAATGGCACTAAATAACTGCTTAGTCAATATACATATATATGTGATAAGAATAACGATAATTAAAATGTTATAAGGCGTAGAGTTGAAGTGGATAAATTACAAAAATATTACAGATGGTTCTATAAGTGAATTGATATCAAAAATGTCAAGTGTTGTCTAAAAATTTTAAAAATTAGGAGTACGATTACGATATGAATGAAGATGTGAAGTGAAGTGGAAAAATTCGAGTGGTAAAATAAAATAAAAACTAGAAAGAACATTATTATGACCAAGGCAAAGAAAGGGGTTTGACAAAACGCTTTTGAACACATAGTTTAGGTTTCTGTTCATGTATAGCTAAAGCTTCGGCTATGCATAAGTGAAGAAAACGTAAATATTTGGATCGATTCGATTTTGCCATGTAGATAACTTTGAAAGATGAATCACGTGGGGCTAAATGACCACACTCTAACAGGTGATCACAAATAGACGACTTCGCAGTTCCACGTTCGCCTTTCATTAACCAAAGCGGATAGTGTTCAGCTGCCCGTTTATGGAGATTACGCCTACAATGTCCAATATAATCAGCTCCACATGAGCAGGTAAAAGTGTAAATGCACATAGATGTGGACGAAAGCGGTAATCTATCCTTGACTCATTGTCTAATCATATTTCGGCTGGTAAAAACTAGTTGCAAGTCAGCTGCAGGAAAAGTGCGTTTTAAAACATTTAGATAAACGATTTTTAATCAATTCCGAAATGGTGTCACCTTTGGATGCAAGACTCATAAACAGTGTTTTCTTTGAAACTGTGATTTTTCTAGGGGCGGATTCTTTCTTGATGTTACTTACGTTCAATAAACCTTGTAGGATATCCATTGTTAAGGAGATTTGATCGAAGGTTATATAGTTCCCTATCGATTGTCTCTGCAGAGAAGATTTTACGAATTCTGGAGCATAAGGAGTGAATAAGATTTCTCTTTCTCCCTAAAGGTGCCCAACTGTTGAAGTTATTCTACTGCCCAGTGAATGTTGGCTTTCGGTAAATCGACCTTAACAGCGTTCCATTCTCTTTTCTATCTAGCTTAACATCAAGAAAGTGAAACGAGGAATTCGACTCTTCTTCGACCGTGAAAAGCAAAGATGGGTGAGAACCATTAAATATTCTAAGAAGATCGGCAGTTGAAGAGTTTTCATCACATATAATGAAGGTATCATCAATATATCTTTTATACATAATAAAATCGTCTCACAGCTGTGAAAATGGGTTGTTCTGACTGGTTGGTGATCCCAGAAAGATCAAGATAAGACAAAAGACGATGAAGAGTTGATCACACCACTACTAAATCACAATAGGCGTGAGAAGTGATAGATTAACATACTAACTCCATCATAAAATAAGTTACACAATCCATGAGAAAGGATGATGGCACACGATTTTATGCTGGGTCCTATCAAATCTCTGACTCAGTTGATTTGTGTCACATAGTGAAGTTCTTTGAATGCAAAAGTAAATTATGGAGAAAGAACACTGGGGATAATGGGGATTATTCTTTCTCCTCTATATTTTCAATTATTGTAGTGGCAACTTGGAATGTACAAAGTCAGTCCCACAGTGATATACATCAGTTCAGTTGAGTTCAGTTCATCACAGATAATAAAAAAAAGACAAATAAAGCTGAATTTGATATAAGCACAGAACTTAGACAGTATGGTAGAGTATCATTCCATTATGGGGAAACTGAAGTTTGATAAAGTCTTACAGTAGTATACACTAAGTGATACTGACTGATGACGACGTTTCGAGAACAATTTATTACTGCTCATAATCGTTACAAGGCACTAATCACACAACTTTTCGACTTCGTTCATTCACAGAGATAAACTCAATAGTAAGGCGAATAAAATTCACATTGGACTCAGTAAATGAACAAGGAGAATTTGCCATGATATCAGATTGTAAAATAAAATCAACGGAAGAACGTAAGCTATACACTAGCGTTTATAAAAAGCCAACGCATTCTACTAATAGATATTTAGACTTCTTTAATTCATCTTAACTGCTATCCATCCATGAAGGTAGGCCTAGTTTAGTGTGTAATAAAGTGAGCAGTAACACTATGCAGTACATTTGAAAACCTAAACGATGAAATGAAACAGACAGAAGAATAAGTGCTGGTGTTAAATAGCTATCCTATAAAATTCATTAAGAATATCAGAAAAGGTCAAAAGAGAAATAAAATTAATGGTGAAACTAATAATGATAACATAAATAAGGAAGAATGTAAGACATTTACAGTTTCACCATATACCTGAGGGAAATCTAAAACCCAAAGTAGTATTCCTAATAAGGAAGGAATTACGGCAGCATTTAAACCTACAAACTCACTCAGGTAGGACAAGCTCTGTAGGTTGAAAGACCCGGTGGACCCAATTAGACAAAATAATATAATTTACAGAATTCTTTGCAGTCACTGTGAGTCAGTTCAACTACATAGGTCAAACTAGTAGATCGGATCAGTATTGAGGTTATCAGAACATAAAAATTTAGCTAAGGTTAGAATGATTGATCCCATCCGCGAAGATAAGTGATTTCGAAAAAACCTCAGCCATAGCACTGCGTGCATTAACACACACACAACCACACAATTGGGTGTGTGGCATAGAGTTAAAATTCTAAAAAGTAATATAGGTAGGTTGGTGGAGATAGAGAGAGGTTGACTACTGAATCTTTGTTCATCGAAAGATATGGAAAATATTATTACCAGTCAAATGAAGAGAAGGAAAATAAAATTTTAAATAAATAGTAAACGGAGCCAAAAGGTTGTCTGAGTAATTAGATATGATGATGCGCAGCAATAAATTGTACTGGAAACGTCGACATCAGTCAATATTACTTACTGTTTTACACTATGAGACTTTTGCAATTAATAGTGTTCTCTGAGCTGGTTGGTTTAGTTGCGGAGCTTTCGTCGTCTTTCTGGACGGCATCTTCAGCGCAGTATTTAGCATAAAGTTAAATGATTTAAAAAACCTCCATGAATGATGATACAATTGCGTCTCCTGGTGACCAACCATCTTCACATTTGTGTATTGACCGTTTTCTATTGATTGGGATTTTAAACTTTCTGGTCATCTATATTTCATCTATATTAACGTGTTTATTAATGGCATTTTCGTTTGAGTACCAGGCTTCTAGGAATTCCCTGATTGCACTTTTGGTGTTTCCTCTGTTTAAGATTTTGATATTATCCCAATCAAATTGATGTCCATAATTGTCTGTATGCATTGATACTAAAGAATTTAGATCATGTCTTTTCACGGCTGATTTGTGCTCCTGGATTCTTATTCGAAGAGGACGCCCACTCTGGGCCGATGTAATGTCTGTTACAGTTCATACAATTTATTTTGTAAATGGTGTTAATTTTATCTCCTTTTTCTATCGGATCTTTCGGTTTGCATAAGATCGAATTAGGCGATTCGGCTGGTTTGTGTGCTACATCTATATCAAACGGTTTCATTATTCTAGCCGTTATTTCGGAGATATTTCTGATGTATAGTAGGATGAATTTCTTTTTGGTCTTTGGTGATGGTTCTTTGTTGGTGCCTTGATTCGACTTTAAACACTTTTTGATGAAATTCTTTGGATAACCATTCTTCTTGAAGACCGTTTGTAAGTATTTTTCTTCCATTCTTTTCAACTCTGGTGTGCTACAATGTGTTTGAACTCTTCTAAACAATGTCTGCACACAGTTTCTTTTGTGAGTAATTGGATTATTGCTAGAATAGTTGAGTATTTGATCTGTGTGAGTTGATTTTCTATATACTTGTATTTCTAAATTTCCTGTGTTGGTTCTCCTGATTAAGACATCTAAAAATGGGATTTTGTTATCTAATTCTTTTTCTCTTGTGAAATTGATGTCTTCAAATATGTTGTTTATTAATTTATGGGTATATTCTAAATCATTTAACTTTATGCTAAATACTGCGCTGAAGATGCCGTCCAGAAAGACGACCAAAGCTCCGCAACTAAACCAACCAGCTCAGAGAACACTATTAATTGTAAATCATCCACCTGAGTTACAAATCTTTCCTATTACTATGAGACTTTATCAAAATGAATTTTCCGTATAAGGCATTTATTACTCAATTTGAATAGCATTCAGTCTAAAACAGCGAACTATTTCTTAATCTTGGAATACAAAGTAATTTAGGAATTTATTCCAAAAGAAATTTGAGAGGATAATCTAAACAAATATTAAAACCACACGTTGAGTGACGCGTAAAATCCAAAAACGCAGAATTCGTCTAAAATACGGTACTATTTATTTTATTCCCTTAAGTTTCTAGTGGAACATAGGGGGCTACAAGCTAGAGCTTTAAAGTTTCGGTCGCAGTTGGGTTTATTTTCACGGGATGGGGGTGCTTCCCTCATGCCCAACCTTCCTTCTTTACCAGTCTTATTACTGGCTGAGTGAAGACAAGGAGTGCGTCGGTCGGGGATCGACCTCAGAACCACGTGCGCGGTTGGCGAGCATTCTACCAATGTGACACCGACGAATAACTATATGAAAAAGAAATTGATGGTATAATAATAAGCAAACCTCAATGGTCAGATGCTTCTGACTGAATGCCGTCAAAGTAGAATCAGTGTGCGTCAATCAGAAACAAGAGCACGACCGCGTCAAAGGCTGTTCACGCGGAGATTTAAACAGTGTGTGAATACCAGACAAGGATAAAAGTCATACGACTGACTAATATTCAACAGCAAAAGATACATAAATATTACATATACAACTGATAATATTCAGCTATAAGAAAAGAATTTCTATGCATCAAATAGAGCATAAATACATTAACTGGACTAGATTTCAATAGCAGATTAAGCCGTCTATAAGATTTATAAAATATAATTCAGACTACTAACTATTAGTAAGTAGCATAAATTGAATACCAAAGAAAGGGAGACAAAGCTTTCATCACCTTACTGGGTGACATCTTCAGCGCATACTTCAATTTGAAGTGAGCTTTTAGATTTCTCCACGAGTTTATTAATCATCTCTCCTGGTGACCTTGGACGTGATTGGTTGTTTGTGTGTGTTTTCACACCTTCTAGGTTACTTGTATTGGAACCGGTTGTTTCTTTGACTTGAACTTTGACCCTTTGTGTGTGAAGTTTCTTTCTTATTGGTTGATAAATTTTGTCTATCTCGATGTGTCTATTGATTGATGATCCACTGGAATGCCAAGCTTCTAAAAATTCTCTAGCATTCTTGTTATTTCCTTTGTCTAATATTTGAACGTTGTCCCAGTCGAATTGATGTCCGTAGTTGTCTGTGTGTAGTGAAATGAGGGAGTGGATATCATGTCTTTTGACGGCTAGCTTATGTTCGTGGATACGAAGACGAAGGGGACGTCCACTTTGGCCGATGTAGTGTTTTTCGCAGTTGTTACAGTTTATTTTGTAGATGATGTTGGTTTTGTCTTCTTTCGCTGTTGAGTCTTTTGGTTGACATAGAATTGAGTGCAGCGACTTTGTTGGTTTGTGTACGACGTCAATTCCTAAAGGTTTGAAGAGTCTTGTAGTGATTTCTGAGATATCTTTTATATATGGTAAGGCAATTTTCTTTGTGTTTCCTTGGTGGCTTTTGCTTTGGTAGGTTGGCTTGGGGGTATATGTCTCTTGATGAAATTCCGTGGATATCCATTCTTTTGGAAGACGTCCATGAGATACTTTTCTTCAATTTTTCTTAAGGTGGGAGTGCTGCAGTGAGTCCTTGCTCTCTTGAATAGTGTTTGTATGCAATTCCTTTTGTGTGTTATTGGGTTGTTGCTGTTGTAATTCAGTATTTGGTCTGTGTGAGTTGATTTCCTATAAACTTGAGTTTCTAATTCTCCTGTAGTTGTTCGCCTGACTAAGACGTCCAAAAATGGTATTTTGTTCTCGGATTCCTCTTCTCTTGTGAATTTGATGTCGTTGAAGACGTTGTTTATTAAGTTGTGAGTTTTATCTAATTCGTTTCTTTTGATGATTACAAATGTGTCGTCGACGTAGCGTATCCAAATCTTGGGTTTGATCTTTGGTAGAATTATATTTTCGAGTCTTTGCATCACTGCTTCTGCAATCAAACCTGATATTGGCGATCCCATGGGTGTTCCTTTGACTTGTTCATATATTTGGCCGTTGAATTGGAAGTATGTTGTTAGGCATAGATTTATGCATTCCATCCAGCTTGTGTGTTGCATTTTTGATTGTTGTGGCAGTTGTTCGTCGTTGCTAAGTAATTGCTCCATGGTTTCTTTTGCTAGGTTTTGTCCGATGGATGTATATAATGCTGTCACGTCGAATGATACCATTATTTCTTGTTCATCTATTTGGATGCCTCTGATTTTCTCTAGGAATTGGATAGCAGAGTTGATGGAGTGATCGCAAGATTCCGTTAGGTGTTTTAGTTTTCTGTATAATTCTTTGGATAAATTATATGTTGGAGTTCCTGGGAGTGATACAATTGGTCGTAATGGGATATTTGCCTTGTGTATTTTGGGTCTGCCGTAGAATCGGGTAGGACTGGTCCATTGGATTTCATTCGCCATTGGTCTTGTTTTGTGATCTGTCCAGTTTTGGTGAGCTTGTTTAAGGTCCTTTGGATGCGGTTATCCAATGTTTGTATGGGATTTGTTGGGAGTTGTTGATATACATCTTCATCTTTGAGTAGTTCTTCAGCTTTCTTGGTATATTCTTCTCTGTCCATGACTACTGTTGTTCTTCCTTTGTCGGCTGGTAAAATGACGATGTCCTTCCTATTTTTCAGCTTTTTGAGGGCCTTTAGTTCTTGAGCGTTGAGTTGTGTGTGTTGTCTTTTCTGTTTGACCATTGGTACAATTGTTTGGCGTATCTCTTCCTGTGTTTCCTCGTTCAAGTTTGATGATTTGAGTAATGATTCAAAGGCAGCGAAGAAATCAGTTTTTGAAGCATCTCCGGTGTTGTAGTTTAATCCTTTTTGTAGTAGTTGTTGTTCCATTTTTGATAGTGGTTGTTTTGATAGGTTGACTACGCAGTCTATGGGCGTATTGTCTGGTTGTTGTTTTCTAATCTTGGCTAGCTTGGTTTTGAGGACTCTTCGTCTTTGTTCTCTGTGTTTTTCACTTGACAGTGTAATTGCGGTGATCAGCGTTGACAGGTGTTCCTGGTTGAGGGTTTTCTCTAATTTTGCTTTTTGGATATCTATAATTTGTTGATATTTGTTGATCCGATAATGTGCGTCTGTAATCATTAATTTGACCATTCGTCTTCCACATTGTTCGGCCAATTTCCATCCCATTGGGCAGTTGACTGGTGGTTTGTATCTTACACTGTTTGGTAGGATTGAATGACGAAGGCACTCATGGAGAAAGAATAATTGTTCTCTGGTGGATCCTTGCCTTTTGGCGAAGTCTTCCCACTTTCGAACAGAGAGAAGCGTATCCCGCTCGTAAGATTTAGATATGATAGAGAAGATTTGTAGCTCAGGTGGATGATTTTGATGTGGTTTTGTTCTCTGAGCTGGATGGTTAGTTTGCGAAGCTTTCATCACCTTACTGGGTGACATCTTCAGCGCATACTTCAATTTGAAGTGAGCTTTTAGATTTCTCCACGAGATTTGTATACGCTACGTCGACGACACATTTGTAATCATCAAAAGAAACGAATTAGATAAAACTCACAACTTAATAAACAACGTCTTCAACGACATCAAATTCACAAGAGAAGAGGAATCCGAGAACAAAATACCATTTTTGGACGTCTTAGTCAGGCGAACAACTACAGGAGAATTAGAAACTCAAGTTTATAGGAAATCAACTCACACAGACCAAATCCTAAATTACAACAGCAACAACCCAATAACACACAAAAGGAATTGCATACAAACACTATTCAAGAGAGCAAGGACTCACTGCAGCACTCCCACCTTAAGAAAAATTGAAGAAAAGTATCTCATGGACGTCTTCCAAAAGAATGGATATCCACGGAATTTCATCAAGAGACATATACCCCCAAGCCAACCTACCAAAGCAAAAGCCACCAAGGAAAGCACAAAGAAAATTGCCTTACCATATATAAAAGATATCTCAGAAATCACTACAAGACTCTTCAAACCTTTAGGAATTGACGTCGTACACAAACCAACAAAGTCGCTGCACTCAATTCTATGTCAACCGAAAGACTCAACAGCGAAAGAAGACAAAACCAACATCATCTACAAAATAAACTGTAACAACTGCGAAAAACACTACATCGGCCAAAGTGGACGTCCCCTTCGTCTTCGTATCCACGAACATAAGCTAGCCGTCAAAAGACATGATATCCACTCCCTCATTTCACTACACACAGACAACTACGGACATCAATTCGACTGGGACAACGTTCAAATATTAGACAAAGGAAATAACAAGAATGCTAGAGAATTTTTAGAAGCTTGGCATTCCAGTGGATCATCAATCAATAGACACATCGAGATAGACAAAATTTATCAACCAATAAGAAAGAAACTTCACACACAAAGGGTCAAAGTTCAAGTCAAAGAAACAACCGGTTCCAATACAAGTAACCTAGAAGGTGTGAAAACACACACAAACAACCAATCACGTCCAAGGTCACCAGGAGAGATGATTAATAAACTCGTGGAGAAATCTAAAAGCTCACTTCAAATTGAAGTATGCGCTGAAGATGTCACCCAGTAAGGTGATGAAAGCTTCGCAAACTAACCATCCAGCTCAGAGAACAAAACCACATCAAAATCATCCACCTGAGCTACAAATCTTCTCTATGGTATCTAAAGGGAGACAAAGTAAAGAAAAGGAATTTCCCGTAGTCAATGAAAAGTGTACTAATTACCCAGCACCACTCGCAATAGATACAACTGAACAAATTTACAGTAATATTATATATATATAGATATATATATCAAAATGGTTTGGCCATATATAACTTAAGTTCAAAGCATAAATGTAACTTCTATAATCATCGTATTTTCAACGAAGAATTATTCGAAAGTCTCTGCAATTTAAACCTCTTGAATATTTGCACAAATCCGTACACGTTGCAAATCATACCTCCAAGAAAGAATACATAACTGCAACATCAAACTTGAATCTTATCGAACCAGAATCAAAAATATAGACGACTAATATCAGTAAAAAGTTTCAGCATTGTGGATTAGATCAAATAAAGTATAATTATATTTTAATAATTTACACACAATGATAAATTTTGTTATTGGTGTGAACACGGGCAGTAATTTTGCTCGAAATATTACCAATAACAAAACTTAACATTGTGTGTAATTTATTGAAACATAATTTTACTTTATTTGATATAGACGACTGTTTAACTTTACTTGTTACAAGTCATATCTATGAATCCTTTCAAAAATTGTTAAATGAACAAGAATCACATTTTCATAATGTCACTAAAAGAAGACATATGCAAAAATTCTTGAAACTCGAAGAAAAGAAACAACCAAAGAAAACCTCATCAAATGATATGAAGAATATTAGAGCCATACTCAACGTCTCAGACAAGATACTAACCGAAAATGAGATCTCATTACTACAGAATGGTTTGAATTTCAATATCACTAGAAAGCCATAATCGGTCCGGGAAATAGCACCTATGATTGAACCTGCTCTACAACAACTCACCAATGAAGAATCACAATCTGCTCGTCAAAAGATATCACGCATATTGACTAATGACACAACGAAACATACCATCTAATCTCACCAAACAAGAACATGAAGCCTTAAGAAATTTGAAGGAAGACAAAAGCATCGTCATAACGAAAGCCGACAAGGGGAACGTCACTGTGATAATGAACAGAACGGATTATGAAAAGAAAGCGATTGAACACCTATGTGAAGGACCATACTTACTCATTGAAGAGAAGAAGAAATCCGCCGAATTCAAAAAAATGAAACTAAATACAAACAGACTCCTTCAAGAAATGAAACCCAACATTGGAAATTCTCTCTGGTTTACACTAAAACCAAAATCTTATATAACTTCAAGATTCTAAGGTCAACCAAAGATACATAAACCTACAGTTCCATTAAGACCAGTAATAGATTTCACCAACTCACTGACATACAACCTCTCTAAATACTTACTCTCGATACTACAACCACTACAAAAGGACACTCAAAATATTGTAGGAAATTCATATGATTTCAAATCCCAAATAGAACACCGAGAAATTGATAAAGAAGGCATTATGGTAAGCTATGATATTAGCTCATTATATACTAGTATCCCTATTACCGAAAGTCTTGATATCATTTCCAGTCTACTAGAATCAGATGCAACGCTATCACAAAGATGTCCACTGGACACCAGTGAAATAATTAAGAGCTTGAAATTCTGTCTAGTGAGTAATTATTTTACATTTAAAGGGAGTTTATATAGACAGACAAATGGTGTTGCTATGGGTTCACCATTCTCCCCAATAGTCGCCTACCTTTTCATGAATAGATTCGAAAATGATATCTTTTCAAGCATACTCGCTCCTAAAATATGGTTAAGATATGTGGATGATACTTTTGTAGTACTAAAATGAGATCTACACAATTCACAGTCCTAGAGAAAATAAACTGCGTATCTCCCAGAATCCAGTTCACTTCAGAAGCAGAATCAGACGTCGGTGAACTACCATTTCTAGACTGCCTAGTTAAGAGAAAGGAAAACGGACATTTCAGTATATCCATATTCAGGAATAAAAACCCACTCCAACAACAAATATCTAAACTTCGGATGATCACACCCCATCAGCGTAAAGATTTCAGTTGTTTCAAGTCTTCTTAGACGAGCACACTCTCTGATAACGGATGAGTAAGAAAAAGAAGAAGAAATATCAAACATTACTGAAACTCTCAAGCAAAACAACTACCCAAGGAACTTCATCAACAAAATCAACACAGACATTAAGTATGGCCGAAAACGCATTCCGAAAACGTGGACATCAACAGTCGTCATTCCATGTAGAGCACAGAGGTCAGACGATATCAGAAGAAGACTCAATCAGCTCGATTTTACAGTTTCCTTCAAGACATCAGACACACTTCAAAGCAACCTTGTCCATATAAAAGACCAAATCCCAAAAGATTCTCTATCTTGATGTGTCAATGAAATAAAATGCTTCGAATGTGATGTCATATACATCGGACAAACATCTCGAGAAATCAGGCTAACCAGAAGAAATGAACACCGTAGAGCATCTTTTCCACCACTGAGGAATCCGGTCGAACCAGAAAAACTTCAAAAATTATCAGCCATAGCCTGTCTATACGCCATAGAATCAGGCCACAAAATCGATTTTGACAAATATTGAAATCATCATCCAGAAAAATTTCAGAAATCACAAAGAACACCTAATATCATCAGAAGCACTTCAAATGGTCAAGTGGAATCCAAATTGTCTGAATAGGAATGACGGACTACAACAGATTCTGACATGGTTACAACACCTCCCTCTCCTCCCCCATGAAGTGACTAAATCAACACGAATATGATAAGCAAGTTCACTATGTAAACACACACTACTTTTATAATTTTACACACTGATCAAATCTAACAATCTACACTTGATTTTGTTATCTTTACCAATCGACCAAATTGACAAGGAAAAATGACCCCAGACTGACGAACGATGATCAAGTTAGTACATGTTGTTTTGATATCATAACAGATGTACTATTATCTTTGTTATTTGGTTTAGTGATCTGCATTGTAATTTTGACTTTCAATATGCCCCTTTAACTTGACCTAAGTAGTCTATTTTCTCAGCCCTAACTCTTTGTTATATTTATGCTGAAATTTTGTAAATCCCGGTTTAATAATACTTTGCTAAAGCTATTAGTAGCAGCATTAAATAGCGAAACGTCAGTAAAAACAGTAATATCGTTTTGTTTTTCATTCATTGGGAAATACAAAAATCATAATAATGAAGATTGAGTCATCTCTAAGATTTAAGAAATATAATTCATACTACTTAGTAATAGCAAGTAGTATTATTTGACCACAAAATAAAGGATGACAAACTAGAGAGAAAGAATTTCCAGCAGTTATTGAAAACAATACCAATTTCCCAGCAGCACTCGCAATATCTGCAAAGACAAATTGTTTAGTATGCAGTTGAACAAATTTACAGTAGTATACTGTATATATATATATATATATATATATATATATGTCATAGGTTAAAAACCTAAAATCAGAAGTTGGTTAGAACCACTCGATTTCTACTACCTAATCCGAACTGATAGACGCAAGAAGACTGGTTCTGGAGAGCTCCGAATAATATGAGTAGTAATAGTTGCTCAGACGCCAACTGAAAAAACGCCTTCACAACGACGGTGAACAGTGGTGGGCGACAAAAGCGAAAGAGATGTAAAAGGCATCGGCGATTAGCAACACCAGACAACTATTTAGGCTTATCAGGGAAACATGTGGTAAAAGGCAAATGATAAGTGAAACAATCACTGAGAAATATGACACCATAATTAGCTCTCAGGATAAACGACTAGGACTTTGGAAGGAACACTTTGAGGAGCAGTTTAGTTGGATTACAGCCAGGCTCAACTTACCAGACATCCAACACCTCCCTGAATGGGATATAGATACAGGTCCTCCGTCCGAAACTGAGGTTACTAAAGCTGCTACTAGTTTAAAAGGAGTCAAAACAGTGGGATGTGATGGAATGACTCCAGAGGTGTTTAAGTACAGTGGAGACGGTTTACTATTTGCACTAACTTAGGTATTAAGCAGTGTTTGGGAAGTCCCGTCTGGCTGGTGTCACTCACCAATTATCCCGATATAGAAGAAGGGAGACAACTCCTACTGTAATAATCACAGGGGGATTAGCTTGACTAATATGGTATCTAATGCTGTAGGCTCAATAATAATGCATAGACCAAGTGGTGCTTGGGAGGCACAAACACAAGAGAACCAGACAGGCTAAGGACCAGGAAGAAGGTGTGTCGATCGTATCTTTACCCTTCGACGGTTTCTGGAACATTGGCCTACTTACCGACGTCTAGCAGTCGCCACATTTCTTGACCTGAAAGCGACATTTGATTTCATCAACTGAGGGACACTATGGTGATGTTTGGCTGTGGAGAGAATGCCGAGAAAATACATCGCACTGATCAAGGCACTCACTCTACTCGAACTCACGCCATCAGCCAGATGAGAGCCTACGGAGAGTTGTCACCTGAATTTGTAACCAGTAGTGTCCGTCACGGATGCCCACCATCACTGTCCCAATTTGTGTTTAAATTCATCATAGATGTACTAATGGACTTAGCCCTCACTCACTTCAGTGACTCACGGGTTAACTTGTTACCACCAGGGAATAGTCTCGTTGACTTAAAATATGCAGATAATATAGTCCTTCCTTCGAGGTGAAGACGCTGACAAAATACAGCGGAGTCTTCTGAACACTCTGAGGATTAGAAATCTTCGAATGTTTGGCATGCAACTCGCTCCTGCTGTCAGATGTATGATGATGAGGCTATAGGACTGGACTGAATTGACTCCCAGCGTAAAGAAAGGCATTGAAGTGATAGCTGAGCGTGTTGACCACTACAATAATTTTGGGGGGGTTCGCATCAGTCTGCTCAGCTAATTGATCGTTGAAGAAATCTCAGCTTGGATACAGAAGGCTCGTTTTGCATTTGCCAAATTACGCGATTTCTGACTTAGTAGAGGTTATATCCGACTAACTCTCAACCAAAGGACGTATGTGTGTGTACTGCTCACCAGAAATTAACGCCGTTCTTCTTCATGGCTGACCATTAAAAGGCGATCGCATATAAAGCCTCGTTGGCCTTATTTGATATAAGGTGCCTGCGTTCTATCTCCCGTGCGTGTTAGGCGGTATAATAGGCTGAGTAATAGTGTAACAACAGAAGACAAGGGCCGGCAACAGATCGTTTTATTACGGAAATCAGCACGTATTTATATATGTATTTCCTGTACATTTTTATAGCTTATTCAAGTAGACAAACACAGTCTTCTGATTGGTTGTTTCGGGTTTCTCGGAAAGGGAGGCCATCTATCTGCGAATCTTATTTGCCCACGTTGTCTGCTGTGATTGGTTGTTGAATCAGCCTTGTTCATATTTTCTCACGGCCCAATATTAGTGACCTAGACATTGACGTAGATTAATGTCTACCAATTGGCTAGCAGCCTGCTCTCACCACACTCGTCCCCCGTCAAATAGCTTCGTGCGCAGACGTTCCGACCTTCTGGGTGCTACATCCTCTAGTTGAGGATTGTTACTGACCGGCTTGTCCCACTGTACCCATCTTTGGAGCTGACTGGCGTTAACTCGTTTCTGTTTATCACCTCTTCGGATGGTATATACTTGACCCCGTCTTTTTGTGATTGTGTATGGTCCTTCCCACTTTGGAAGGAGTTTCCGTGAACCTAGCCCGCCTCCAACTGTATATCTCCTGTCTCTACACTTCACTTGGTCCCCGACTGCAAAGGTAATGCACTGCGTCCTTTCTTTCATCTGAGACTTCGCGACATCACTGCGCTGCTTCCGTATTACATTCTTGACTGCCTCTTTCCTCTCTGCTTTTAATTTCGTCGTACTCCACTTTTGGTGCATGGGCCAGGTCTCATTGTGTACCGGTAATCGTGGTTTTCTACCATACATCAGTTGGAAGGGTGACTTCTTCGTTGTTTCCTGAGTGGTAGCCGATGTGTTAGTAAAATCAGTGGAAGCTCCGTTTCCCAGTTCCCGCCCTTCGAGGCCAGCCACTCCTTCAGTGTACGGTTGTTTCTCTCCGTTAGGCCATTCGTTTGTGGATGGTATGGGGTCGTTCTGATCCTCTTGATGCCCAGCTGTTGCAAACGGGAAGTAAACTCTTCACTCTCGAAACAGGGACCTTGGTCTGTCAGTATTGTCTTCGGTACGCCGTGGTCTGCAACAATGTGTCTAACTACTGCATCTGTCACGGTTCTTGCACGTTGGTCTGGGATTGCTACGGCGTCTACCCATCGTGTCGCGTGTTCCGTCATCACCAAGAGGTACTGATTACCATTGGATGTCTGAGGAAATGGACCCATGACATCTACGGACCACAAGTCACCTATCGCGGTAACTGGAATCGACTGAAGTGGTGGTCGTATACCGGTCACCTTTCATCAGCTGGCACCGTGGACATCCAAGTACGTATCTTGCTACGTCTTCTCTCATACCTGGCCAGTACATACTTTGTCTTAGGAGGTCGGTCGTTCTGGCCACGCCTGTATGCGCTAGCTGGTGACATTCTTCTATCATGTCGTGGCGCGACGATTGAGGTATGACAGCCAGCCAGCTTCCGTCGTTCTCTCGCCAGGTCAGAGTCCCGTAGGCATTCACTCTGAGTCGATCCCTCTGTCTGAGTAGTGTGGTTAGCTCCTTACTCGCCGTAGTTTGATCCACTTCTATTCCGTTGGTGATCACCTGTATTACTGTATTCAGCGTATCGTCCAACCTCTGCCTACGTGCAAGTCTTAGTGGGTCTTGTTCTACTGCATGCACTCCGTAAGCGACCTCGGGCAACTCAGACTCATCTTCTGGTCTCGATAACAAATCTGCCAAGACATTTTCACTTCCAGGAACGTGTGAGATCGTAAAATCGTACTCCTGAAGACGCAACATCCACCGTGACAACTTCCCCCGTGGGTCTCTCGCTGTCTTCAAAAATTGTAGCGGCTTATGATCAGTTTCGATGTGGAACCGCCGGCCGAGTAAATAAGGTCTCCATTTGTCGACTGCCCATACCATTGCTAAACATTCTTTCTCTATCGTTGAATACTTTCTCTCTGTGTGTGTCAAAACCCTACTGGCATACTCAACGATTCCCTCGTCCTGTCTTAGGACCGCACCTATAGCGTAGTCACTGGCATCTGTGCACACTGTGAACTGTCTTCCTGGCACAGGTAGTTTTAGCGTCATTTGTTGGTGGTCGAGCAGCTGTTTAATTCTGTCGAATGTCCTCTGCGATTCTTCCGACCAAACAAACTTTGGCTCACCTAGTAGCCTGTATAGAGGGGCTGCTATCTCATTGAAGTTCTTCACGAAGCGACTATAAAACGCTGCTCTACCCAAGAATTGTCTCAGTTTTCTCTTTGAATTCGGGGCTGGAATCGTTTTAATCGTCAAAATTTTCTCCGGCAGTGGTTTAATCTCACCATTTCCCACTTTATGTCCCAACAGAGTAACATTCTTTTTGGCTATCTGAGACTTGGTTTTGTTGACGCGTAGTCCAAACTCTTCGATGCGTCGCAGCACGGCTTCTACATGGTTGACGTGATCGTTTTCGTTTTGACTGTATATGACGAGATCATCACCATAAACCTCCACGTTTTTCAAGTTCCTAAGTAATAGCTTCATCAGTCGTCTGAACGTAAACGGTGCACCTGCTAGTCCAAACGGCATGCGTTTAAATCGATATTGTGTCTGACCCACGATGAAAGCCGTCTTATCTCTATCACCTTGTTTTATCGGTATCTGCCAGTATCCTGAGCGAAGATCGAGAACCGAAAACACATTCGCACCTTGTAGGCGATCTAAAGTTTCTACCACTGTTGGCATGGCACACGGTCTTAACTCTGTCATACTGTTTAACTGTCGAAAATCAACACAGAATCTATACTTCCCATTCGCTTTTTTTACTAACAGCACTGGAGAGTTGTACGGGCTATCAGCTTCCTCAATAATATCATCTTTTAACATCTCTTGCACTTGTCGCTCCACTTCGCCTTCCAGATGACATGGAACTCTTCGCGTTGTAAATGACCTTACTTTCGGATCACTTAACGGAATTTCATGATTCACCTTATCGCAATAACCGTATGGGTCGCCATCTCCAGTGAACAGATGATCGTATTTACTAATTAACTCTGTCACATTGTGTACCGTCGACAGCTTAATCGCTGCTATCTCGCTGGTCTCATACATGTTGATATGCCCGTATTTCGTGACCACAACGTTCGCTTGCGTGTCGATTATTGCACCAATCTCACGCAGAAAATCCGCTCCTAATATCGTTCGCTGTAGTTCGGGTACAACAATGAAAGGAAACGTCACCTCGCAGCCGCCAACAACGACCGTACAGTTCGATCTACCCGTGATACGCAACACATACCCGCCTACTGTTTGTACTGTCAATGAACACGGACTAACACTCTTACATAAATTCTTATCTATTAACGACACGGCCGCCCCTGTATCTATCAAACATACTACTTCTCGATCATTCACTCGCAACTTCGAATACAGAGCCCTTTCTCAATAGCCCCCACTAAATCTAGGTTCATACGAGAGAAAGAACAAGTATTATACCGTCTGAAACTTTTTCTTTTTCGCCTTTCTGGGCAGTATCTTCTCCAGTGTCCCGGCTTACCGCATTCAAAACATCGGTCTTTTCTATCAGCCAACTTTAACGCCGCCACTTCCCGCTGCAATGCTTCAATTTTCGGCTCGTATTCGTTTGGTTTTGGTTGGTCTATAGCGGCTACCGTTGTGCTCAGCAGCTGTCTGGTCACCTTCGCCAGCTCACTAATATCCATTGGCTGCGTTGCGTTAACCAGTTGTAATCGCTGAGAAATGTGGTCTGGGACACTCTCGATGAATTGGGAAGACAGTAACTGCGCTTCTGATTCTTCATCCAAAGTGGGAAGCGCACGTCGAAGTACATTCGTCAATTTCACCGCCAACACTAACGGGTCTCCATCCGGTCCCAGTTTCGTTGAACGGAACTGCTGCATTGCTAGCTGTCTGTCTGTTGCGCTGTCAAACTCCGACACCAATCGTTTATCCAATGCCTTCCAAGACACTGTGCCATCTGAGCTGTCTAAGCTGTCATATGCCGCCTTCGCTCGGCCTCTCAACAGTGTTCCCAAGGACAACCACCTTCGCCGCCTGCTCCTTGACACCTACCAGCTCAGCGACGGCCTCTAAGTCACGTAAGAAGCTCCGTATTTCTCTACTTCAAACGCAGTTGGCCATGGGATCTTCATTTTTTGGAGGCAGTGACACCAATTGTAACAACAGATGACAAGGGCCGGCAACAGATCGTTTTATTACGGAAATCAGCACGTATTTATATATGTATTTCCTGTACATTTTTATAGCTTATTCAAGTAGACAAACACAGTCTTCTGATTGGTTGTTTCGGGTTTCTCGGAAAGGGAGGCCATCTATCTGCGAATCTTATTTGCCCACGTTGTCTGCTGTGATTGGTTGTTGAATCAGCCTTGTTCATATTTTCTCACGGCCAATATTAGTAACCTAGACATTGACGTGGATTAATGTCTACCAATTGGCTAGCAGCCTGCACTCACCACAATAGTAACGAAAGGGTTCGATCGAGTTCTAGGGATAGAGAGAAAATCAATCAACACGGTTGTGAAGCGGTTACATCGAATGAGTCAGATTGTTAGAGCATGTGTTACGCCTGCACACGAGGACATCGCCTTTCTCGACTGACATAAGATCGGGTCGGGAAAGAACTGCGACTGGTGATCAAACCAAAACATGGCTTCGTCAGTCAATCAAATCCACAACAGTAACGTTAAGTCTGTCTGGTATCCTCCGAATGGTAAGAACGAGTGATGGCTAGAGAGAATTGGTGATATGGCTCAAAATTTTCGTGCTTAATGGACAGCACAGATGCATTCACTCTTTGTCACCTCCAATTAAACTATTGTTCTTCCATCATATTACTAAACTTCTTCCCTCATTCACACTTCTGTTTATCATCTCTCTCTCCCTCTTCTGATGAATCTCTCTTTACTCTTTTCTCTCGCTTTGCGTGCTACAAGGAGGGAGTTGTGGCAAGTTGAACTGTCTATCTGTTTTCGAGATAGAACTTTGCACAAATGTGCGGAAGTTCAAGTCGCCACACTCCGTGTAGCACGCGAAGCAAGAGAAGAAAGTACAAGAAAAGCATAATAGAGACAGTGAGCAGAGGTGTGAGACAAAGGAGGAGTAATAACGAAGAACAAAACAGTTTCATTGGAGATCATAAGTCACAAGGAGTGGATGCATCTGCGCCAGCCACTGAGAACGATTTTGAGCCATGTCACCAATTGTTTCCAACCATTTGTTTTTACCGTCCCGATGACCACAGCGTGGAAGTCTACACCTTTCTACGTGGCTTAGACCAACTGTTGTGGATTTCATTGACTTATGCCAAGTTTTTGTTTGACCGCCACTAGCTTTTTTCCAGCCTGACCCTATATCCGCTAACATTGCTTGTCGAGGGAGGCGCTGGCTTGGCATACGTAACACATGTCCTAACCATCTCAGTCTTTGTAACTTCACGACTTCGTCGATTGATTTCCCCTGTTTACCTAGAACTCGACGCCTAACCTCCATGTTACTCACCTTATTATGCCACTTTACACGGGAAATAGAGCGCAGGCACCTATGATCAAAGACAGCTAGTCTTTTCATGTCTTCCACTCTCAGTGGCCAGGTCTCACAGTCATAAAGCAGGACGGAGCGGACTGATGAGCAGTACACCCGCCCTTTGGTCGATAGTCGAACATCTCGTCTACGCCAGAGTCGGCGTAAACTGGCAAATGCGAAACGAGCCCCCTGTATTTGTGCTGAGATTTCGTTGAACTGATGCACATCTGTGCAACGTTTCATACTGAAACTAGTAGTCATGTGTACATTAGCATTTTCGACTATTTGTAAACAAAATTGTTAATTTATTCGCATTATCTTCTTCGGATTCCATATAATCTGTTACTAACTGTGATATTAACAAATGACCTATACACGCACTCCTATGACTAATTCAAACATTATGTAATTGTACAACTTTGAAGTGAACTCATGAAACACACACACACACACAGGACACCGAGTAGACGTGCTGGAATCATTTAAAATAATTAACAGACAAAGTACCTCAAGTCTTCTCAGGTTTGCTGAAGCTATAGCAATGAAACGATTGAAACCTGACCTATGTGTCCAAAAAGAATCCGTTCTTGGACTTCAATTACCCTGGTGACTCACTTCCTTAGTAACTCTTTGTTTTCTAATTTTGTTAGCTTATCTTTTCACTCCAACCCCTGCCTTTATTCTTCGCTTAAATCTCTTAAGAGATAATTTTTCTTGATCTTCTGAGTTCTGCTCACTGTATTACATCGTCAACTTGTCAGCTGATCTCATGTGCACCGAAATTTCAAAATTTTCATCTTCCCTTATCTAATTATGTAACTATTGCTAACTGCCTTTTGTTACCACCCCAACAACAAAACTGTTAGTAAATTTTTTTCAAGAAACTTCTCTCTAACAAGATATATATATTATAATAGAGGTTTTTTTTGTATTTCCCAATAAATGAAAAAACAAAACGAGATTGTTTTTACTGACGTTTCGCTATTTAATGCTAATAGCTTTCTCAAAGTATTATAATAATTATAATAATATAATACTTTGAGAAAGCTATTAGCATTAAATAGCGAAACGTCAGTAAAAACAATCTCGTTTTTTTTTTATTCATTGGGAAATACAAAAAACCTCTATTATAATGAATATCATATACCCAATGCCCAAATTTTTTCAAACCGTTAAAAGTGAACTTGGTTTGGATATATATAACAGGTTAATAATAATATACAGAATTAATTATCATTGCTTAAAATATCTATACTCTTCCGTAGGTAATTAGCATAAATTGTTAATTTCGCTTCACCCGCTTCCTCTTCCAACACCACACCTTCTTCCCGAGTATGCATCAGATGTCTGACAATAAATACTCAATGCATGAAATCCGATTTCTCAGGAGATCGCGTTAATCAATGCATTCTGTGTGCAGCAGAAACTTCTCTCTAACAAGGTATATATATATATATATATATATATATATATATATGTCGTAACACTTTAGACACCCTGTAAATCTCAACACCTTATTATGACGCTCTGACAGTATGTTTGCTAATGGACAAAGGTTTGTTAAAACTGTACACTTTTTATTTTTATTGAAAAAATTCAGGTTGTACGCGACTGATGAGAGCCAACGAAGTAAAGTGGATCCAGATCATTCTGTGCCAATGTTTCTCCTTTCTTTGTTCAAATTTGTAAAAGGGAATCTGTTATGTACTGCTGCTTAGTGAGTTATTGGAGTTTTCCCCGTCGCCAATTATGTTATGTACTCGTCGTCCTGACGCGGAAAGAGGGAAAGCAGAAGACCACCAGGTTTACGATGATATTTGTATTTTTTCCAGACAAAGGAAAATAATTGCCATACAAGTGTGTGAGTGAAATGGTACGTAATGTACGAAATGTGTGTTAACAAGAATGAGAAAGTGTACAGTACAAAAGTATGTATGAAAATGGCTAACACACATGAACAAATAAATAGCCAGTCTTAACATGATTGGTTGTAATGTCATGTGACGACAACAAGGTCACACATGTTTATTTAGTTAGTGGACAGACAAAAGCATATTGTCAGTTATAATGAAAATATCCATCCATATACACATAGCAAAATATAACAGACTGTCAAAAACAAAACACACATCATGTGGATACATATCAGAATCATTGTATGAAAAAAAAGTATTTTTTCCGACGTATATCTCATTCATCTAAATCATCTCACAGGGACAATTTTTCATGACTTAGAAAAAAACTTTGTTGTATTAAAGTTAAGTTTTGTTGTAACTCATAATGGATTCTGATGATATCATAGCTACGCTACCTGTTTCGTCCTAGCTAGAAACTCCTCAGTTGTAACCACCTACTACCAGCTAGGGTTCGCACGCAGGAACTTGTGCCAATTCACGATGTAGCGCGACTGGCACTGCGTTGATATCATCTGTGGCAAATATTGGTCCTCACACCCGACCAGCTGCTCCCTACTGTTCAACTGAGAAAATGTTTATTGTCCTTGAAAAAAGAATATCTTCAGTGTGATGTTAGCTTTAGGAACTCTTCTTAGAATAGATACTTATCTGTCCTTGTAAACATCACTGTGATGATTGGTTGTCTCAAGAAACTTAGTATTGATTGCATTCACTTCTTATATTCATATCGAACCTCTAGTTGAACCTAGACATCTATTTATTGAATGTGAGACTTATTCTCTAGTGACTGATAAATTTGATTGACATCAATATATTTTATTATTATTGTTGTTGTTGTTGATGTTGCCCAGGAATCTTCATCACCTCTGTTTTCTCTATGTTTACTTGGAGTCCTATCGTTGATGCTTCTTCTGCCAACTTGTTGCTCTTCACTTGCATATCTTCCAGTTTGTGGGAAATCAAACATATATCATTGGTGAAGTCCAGATCCTCCAAGTTTTTGTGAGGGTCCATTTTATGTCTATTTCCTCGCTACTCCGTCTATGTCTATCGCTTTATCCTGTCGACCCCAACCAGGAAAATCATTGGCGATAGTAAGCAGCCAGCTCTTCTTACTCGCATTTTCACTTCGAAGGATTCCGTAAGTTTCCCGTTGTGAATTACTTGGCAAACAACATTATCGTACAACTGTTCGATGAGATGTATAATTGTCGATGGCACTCCTTGGTGGTAGCAAAGTAGTTTCCAAATCACCTCTCGATCGACGCTGTGAGGTGAAGGCCTTTTCAAAGTCGATGAAGTTGAGATAGAGAGGTGACTGCCATTCCAAACTTTGTTCAATGATGATCCGTAGTGTGGCGATTTGATTAATACATGACTTGTTTCTCCTGAATCCAGCCTATTCCGGTGGAAGTAATTCCATCCAGGTCGGGGTGTTTGATTCTCTCCAGGATGATGCGGCTTAGTATTTTGCTTGGGATGGACAGGAGCATAATTCCGAGCCAGTTCTTGCATTGACTCAAATCTCCTTTCTTTGGCAGTTTGAATGAGTAGCCTTTCTTCCAATCCTCGGGTACCTTGCCCTCTTTAAGTACCAGACTTCTGTGGTAACAATTGTGAGTCCACAGTCAGGATCACTGAAGACTTTCGAAGAAACTTACTTCATAGACTGTAAGGTAACTACTACTACTACTACTAACTGTCCAAGATGCTGTGCAGAAAGCTCTGGAATTCAACCATCCTGTTTCAAAGAACACAACGATACTAAAATTAAAAAATTTATGATTTCAATTTGATTATTGATTAAAATCGTTTGAATTCATGGATAATCCTCATCCAGGCATTAATGAATGAAATGACAAAACACGTAGATCAGCGAAGAGTCTCTTTTCGGCGGCGAATTCATTTTCTTAACTGTACAATCGCAAATATATACGTATGGGTTGTTTTGTATGTATGTGTACATTAAGTATTCAATATAGAAAAAATCCCCATTTAGACATTTAGAAAACACAAAGATTGAGCGAATAAATATTTACTTTTCAATTAGATCCTCATCTCACTCTTGCTCTACTTTAATATACACGTATAGCATTTTTATTACAATACACAACAGTTTACCAATCAAGTGACACTGATATGTTTGTTAACAATAATTAGTCAGTGTCAAAATGTCAATGCGACGGGTGATAATTAATGAAGAAAATTAATATATATATATATATATATATATATATATATATCAATACAATCGCAAATATATAAGTGTTATTTTGTATGTATGTGTACATTAAGTTTGTCAAACACCTGCTGCTGTGGAGCCAGATATATCGGTAGTTCGACGCGCACCCTGTCCAAGAGGATTCAAGAACACTATCCAGCAGGGTTGCGAAAAGGCAATAGTGGTTCAATAAGGAGTGAGATAATTGAACACCTGGTTAACACTGATCATTCCATTCCAACAAACGCCTCCTCCTTCATAGTAATTTACAGAGTCAAGAATAACCTACCAAAGGCAATACGATTTCGTCTTCTTTGTTTCGCTGATGCTCTGGCCATTCACATAGAAAAACCGGAACTGTGCATACAAAAGAAGATTACTCAACCACTTCTACTGTCATGGTAACAACTTTGTTGATTTTTGATGACTTAATTTTGTTTGTTTGTCTGCTCCTTTAATTGCTTATAATTCTTGTATTCATTTAGAACTC
This sequence comes from Trichobilharzia regenti, assembly GCA_944472135.2. NCBI lineage: Eukaryota > Metazoa > Platyhelminthes > Trematoda > Strigeidida > Schistosomatidae > Trichobilharzia > Trichobilharzia regenti. The sequence continues at coordinate 15,025,270 of OX235262.1, forward strand.
TTACGTAATTTTGTATTCTCTACTTTGTTCCTATGTGTATGCCGAGTAAAACTCACTCGTCGAATTATTCATATTATTACATAACTTCATTTTAACAACTGTTTGTGACAACTCATCACCTTTGTTACTACCTTAATTTCATTAACACCTAATTTTCTTGACTTGTATTACCAATCTTCACCTGTTTAGTTAAAATGACCATAACCAACTGTAATTTTGTTTGACAAACTTAATGTACACATACATACAAAACAACCCATACGTATATATTTGCGATTGTACAGTTAAGAAAATGAATTCACCGCCGAAAAGAGACTCTTCGCTGAGATCTACGTGTTTTGTTTTCATTAAAATCGTTTGGTATGATTGTTCTGTTAAACAGGTTGAACAGGCTGCTGTCCTTAAATCGTATCATATAAGGCGGAAAGCTGAAAGGTAGTTTCATTGACTTATATGCATACATACATACACAACAAGTGTGACTTACACTCACTGCCAAGTAAGTGCAGAAATATGAATAATTGCTGAGACTAGTAAATAAAGTAATTAAAGCTAACTAATTGATAGTCAACTAACTAAGTAGATTATGAATCATTGATTGGAGTAATTTAGAATAACGTATTCAAGCGAACAGAGATATTGTTTTCAATCAGACCTCATCAAGCTTAACTCTAATATACACCCACATAATATTCATTCGGAAATCTATAAAACACAAAATAATTGAGCAAAGAATATTCTTTTACGATAATTTCCTCCTCTTCTGGCTCTACAATTATATATATATATATATATATATATATATATATATATATATACATAGAATATTCTAGATTAATAGTCAATAATAATATTAGTGCCTGTTAAATAATATCGATTTGTTAAGTAAGATCACAATGGAATTAAAGTTCATTCGAGATGCTTAAATAATAATAAAAATAATAAACATATAATAGTAAACAGACTATCAGCTAAAATTAAGGAAATTCCACAACCGATTAAGGATCATTCACATCTAGATGGTCAAGGTAAGGTAAAGATAATGTCTGAACTAACTTCATTTGGACGCATACATTAGGCTTCTTAATGTGGATTCCAACAGCCTCAGCAATATTTAGTAGTTGAACTCTTAAGTCGAAATTAAGATTCTTTTGGTATGCGGCAAATGACTCTGAAAGCTGCCTCGTTGACATGAATCTTGTGTTCTGCATCCACAAGATGAGATAGAATGGCGCTATGTGAATGGATTTTGTTTGTCCCTAACTTAACAAACCACTATGCAGGGTGATGTTCAGAAATCCGAAGAGGAACACGCCTGATTGTACGGCCTATGCAACTAACTGGCTCACTCCACAGGAGCAGTTCAATTGGTAGGTACACATGGAAGAGGTGAAATTAAGCAGTTTGTCTTTTACTCCCATGATTATGAGTATTAAACACAAAATAACTGAGCATGGAATATCCTTTTCGATAATTTCCTTCTCTTCTGGCTCTACAATAATATACATGTGTGTTTATATACATAGAATATTCTAGAATAGTAGTCAATAACAATATTAGTGTTTTTTTAAATAATATCGATTTGTTAAGTAAGATCACAATGGAATTACAGTTCATTAAAGATACCTAAATTATAATAATAATAATAATACTAAAGATATAACATCAAATACAATATCAAGTCAAATTAGGAAAATTTCCACAAAAATTCAGTATCATTCAAACCTAGTTGGCCAAGGTAAGGATAATGTCTGAACTAGCTTCTTTTAGACGCACAAATTAGGCTTCTTAATGTGGATCCAAACAGCCAGTCTCAGCAATATTTAGTAACTGAACTCTTAAGGTGTAGTTAAGATTTGTTGGTATGCGGTAAATGACTTTGAAAGCCGCGTCGTTAACGTCAATCTTGTCTTGTGTATCCACAAGATCAGATAGAATAGCGCTATGTGAATATATTTTGTTTATCCTTTACTTAACCACTATACTTGATGATGTTCGGAAATCCGATGAGAAACACGCCTAATTGTACGGCCTATGTAATTGGCTCCACAGGAGCAGTTAAATTTCTATCGACTACCATTCTAGAATATTCTTTATATATAAATTGTAAAGCCAGAAGAGGAAGCTGCCAAAAAGGATATTCTCTGTTCAATCAGTTTGCGTTTTATAGACACCTACATAACTTTACAAATAAATATTCTCACATAGATCAATCACAGTGTTTTGTCAGTCAATAGGATAATAAGACTGTGTATATAAATTGTGCAATAGTCATAATAATGAATCATTATAGTAATAATAATGATTCGATCAATAACAAGCATGAAAAAGTGAGGCAATCTGTGATAACACGAATAACTAGAAACAGCATGATTAAACAAACAAATGTTCAGATAGAAGTAATGGTCGATAAAGGCTAAGAAAACAAAATGAACTGATTCAGTAGTGCTAGATTGTAAGGGAAGTAAATCAACTATGTTTCAATGAAGATGTGATAAGATTAAGGGATGATAAGAGAGGGGTTGAAAATATAAGTAAGGGGTGGTGTAGAAGTCGTTAGTTGGTTATGTCTTAATAGGCCAAGGGAGGGATAATGACTGTACGAACTCCTTTTGAATGCAAAGTTTAGGTTTAATAGTACGAATGCCTATCGCCTCAGCTGTGTGCAGTAGACGGATACGAAGTCTATTGCAAAGGTTCGGTAGGATACGATGAATTACTTTGAAAGCTCTCGTTTTCTTCACTACATGACCACTACCACCTAAATGTGACAAAATTGAGCTACGGATTGTTTTTGTCTGTCCTTTGCCAAACCACGATGGGAGATGTTCACTAACACGTTGGCTAAGCTGTCTAGTAGTACGCCCAACGTAACTGTCACCACAGGTGCAGATGAATTGATAAATGCATATAGATGTGACAAAACTATCAAGCTTATCCTTCGTTTGCGTCCCAATCATTCGTCAGCTAAAGAATAACAAATATAAGTTTGCTGTGTAAAACGTCCTTCGTATACTCCTGAAAGTCTTTGGAATAAAATCTCACTGGACAAGTCACCATTAAATAGTAACTTAATAAACAGAGGTTTTTTACGTGCAATCATAGTTACAGGTTTTCTCGCCAGCGTTTTCATATGTTTCTTTATGAAACTACTCGGATAGTCCATTTCCGTCAAGGAACCTTGAATACATTCAAATTCCTTTTGTAAGTGGTCACCCGTACATATCTTTTTGCTCTGCTCGTATGACATTTGACCACATTTCTCTTGTACTTAATGGGCACGTAACTAACCAACTGTGTGTGCATTACCCTGTGAATATGCCTCTTGTGTACAAACTGCTCCCAAGTGACCCATTTTCTCACCCGCTTAGCAAGACATCCAGAAAATGTAGTTTACTATTCTGCTCCTCTTCACAAGTAAAAGTAAGTGAAAGGGTGGATTTTGTTGAATTTTAGGAACAATTCGTCTATATTTGCATTTCCATCAGTTAAGATAGATGATGGTATCATCGACATAACGGTAATACATAACAAACTCCTTGATGATGTCATTAAATTTCCTGTTTTGAAGTTTTGCGAGGAAGTAATCAGCTAATATTTGGCCTAATCGTGAACCCATAGCGCTATTTCATCTACTTGTCGGTAGTATGAATTATTGTAGACAAAGTGCACATTCCATATTAGTTTGTTCATTAGATATATCACACAGTGAAACAGTATTATTTACTGGACATTGACGTTTAGCAAAAAATTTATTGTTCATAATCATATCATCAATTATAATCACACGACTTTGAAACTTGAGTTTTATAGTTTTCTTTGTCCTCTCCTATTTGTCGTCTTCGGGGTAGTAGAATTTTCCAGATGTTCTGTTGGAGAGGTGTTCAATCATGCCTATTACACGTATTTTCATTCAGTTGATTCGATAAACAAAGCTTCTGTTATCAATCTCTACCTCCACCCTGTGACATTAGATTTTAAAACTGTCATCCTATCCCATCCATCCTATTGTATGGTTGTGTGTGTGTGTGTGTGTAACTGCATGTAGTGAGTGGTATAGCTCAACTATTCTCTAGATTTCTTATCATATTCGGGTCAACCAATCTAGATTTTGCTGCCAGGTTTTTATGCTCGGTCAGTCTGACTGCACCTGTTCTACTACTTTAACCAAACATTCATTGCAGACAGAGTATTAGATAAACTAAATTGTTTTGGTTTATTGGCTCCATAAGAGGGATCCTCTAACCGACAAAGCTTGTTTCTAATTGAGTTTGTGGATGGTTTGAATACCAGTCACTTTTATTCCTACCTGCCTTGCTAAGAATTCTGTGTAAGGTTTCCGTCGTTCCTTTCTTGTATGGAATTACTAATGATCATTTAGATTCCTTATTTTTGGTGTCGTCATTAATATTATTATGATCACTATCGCTATTATCATTATTTATTTTATTTTTACACTTTCCTACATACTTTCTCACTAATTTATCAGGGTAATTAGGCTTCTCTTACATGTCTCACTTCCTGTCCTAGATTTTCTTTGGTACTACTTAGTTTTTGTGCTCTATCACTTAAACATTTCACCAATCCTATTTTTACTGACATAGGATGGGATGATAGGAAGCCTTGAAGATAAAGTGCACATTCATTGTGCATTTAAGGATAAGAGAATTCCTAAATCCAATTGCCTTTCGGTGATTTCTTGACAAATTCACAGTAGATATGTCTTAATTAACAGCAGGCAACCCCACCCCGTCCACACACACACCAACATCCAGACACGTCTAATCCACAAAATCCAGTTGTCAATCACATCTAACGAGTATTTTTAATCACACACACACACACACACAAAGAAAACACAAACAGTATACACAAAGTTTTATAATTTGCACAGCAAACAAAAGAAAATAAAAACAAGAATATCTTGGCCTTCAACCCCCACCCCCTTCTACCTAGAAGTAAACATTTTTTTTAAAATTGAAGAAAGATACTCGGTTTATCTATACATAAATGAATGTGTGCATGTGTGTGTGTGTCACAGTGTGTAACAATTATACAAATAAATACAATGAGTAATTTTCCTGGCACCCTTTGTGTCTCTATGTCTGTGTGTGCATTCCTCTTGTTTAGAAGAAACTTTTAGACAAAAATAAAGAAAAATAAACAAGTCAGTCATATATAGACAACACGTCAAAGTTCCGATTGAAAGTCAGCGTGTCCGCACACACACACACAACCACACACACCTACCTACCACCTGAAGAGTAGGATTAAAATACGAAGACAAAAAGAAAGAATACCGTTGAAGAGATCGATGGAATGTTGAATCTGTTATCCAGAATAATAATACTAGTAGTAGTAATAATCATAATCATAATAATACAAGAATAATGCATATTGACAAGAAATTGAACAAACAAACAAACACATTGAAACATAAAAATCATAAAAGTAAATAATACACACACACACACATACATACACACATATTTATATATATAAAGCATCCCTATCTGAAAAGGGTTCACAAATCTGATATGCTTGTTCATCAGGAAAAGAAATAGCACAGAAGAAGAAGAAGACGACGATGTAGAAGGGTTGAAAAAGAGATAGCAATCAATCAATTAATCAATAAATTAAGAAGGTAAAAAATTGATAACCTAATTTCTATTCATCACTAATCAATCTGTACAATTGGCTAGTTTACAAGAAAATATATTCAAGAAAATAAGGGAAAACAGAATTTACCCCATCCCCCCACCCAGTGGACAAGAATAATCAAAAGCAAAAATGATGAGTGTAGATATTTTTGAGAGAGAGAGAGGGAGGGAGAGAGAACATAAAATACAAATTTGAAATGTTTTATTATACAAAAATCAATTAATCATTAAGTCAAATGAAATGAGGAACAAATGACATGAACATAAAAGATAAAGAAAATAGGGAAGAAAATTATAATTTACATGACAATAAGGTAGTAACATCTTTATTATTTTCTAATTTTCGTCTCCTACGTTTTTTATTCGGTCGTGAATGTTTTTTCTGTAGGGTTGATGATGATGATGCTGACACTGTTGACGCTGACGACGATACTGAATTGAAATGACCTGATAATTGATGAATCGAAGTTAATCCGTTTGTCTAAAAGAGGAGTGTGGGTTATTTCGAAGATGACAAAAAAATAAATAAATAAAAAAGACAGGGAGGCATATATTAATCAATAATAATAATAATAATGTATTTGCTCAACACATTTCGAACAATCTGATCACACACGGTCACAGGACAGTATCTTAATTACCACAGTTTCTGCCCTGTTTGGTACAAAAGAGCCTTAATGAGTGAGGTGCTTCTTTACTAGAATCCAACGTATACGCACTGAAAACAGACACACTTGATGAAGAAGAAAGTTGACACAAACTCTGGTTGATAACAATTATTCAGACAAGTTCATCGGGAGTAGTCAGTGGAACACCAAGACCCACTCTACAACTCGCCCCCTGAGAAAGACGTGTACATCAAACTACCCTATATGGGGCAGCATAGCAGCTTGATAACTAGACAAAGACTGAACGCTTCTGTGGTTAAAAAGACTTTTTATGCAGTTAATATCATAATAATAGAGAATGTAAAGTCAATATATCCATCTATCTAAGCCCTTCGAACATGCGAAAAATGACGTCACATCTCACTGTGTTTACCAATTTGAATGTACGTGCAGACACACACATACACAGAAGGGAGGACTCATCGAACTCTGAAAGTAAGGGCCGGCTTCAGAGCATATTCCTATATGGCTTCAGAAACAAATGGAATCTTCAGAACCCATTAATGGTGAGAACAGGAGATCTAGCGCCTAGCTATATTGCGAAACATATGATAGAGAGAGGACATGAAATTGACGTTAACACATCTTTTAAACTCATTTACAGAATGTGTTTGAATAAGGGCATATCCTAAAGTTTGTGGAAGCCCTATTTGGCAATTAGGAAGTTTAAACCACCTTTATACGACCAAAGCAATGATTCGTCATCACACTTAACCTTCCTTGGTAAATTTTGTTTTGACAGTAGTCAGGGTAGATGTACTATTATCTCTGTTATTTCGTTTAGTGGTTCATTGTTATTTTAACCTTCAATGTGTCCTTTTAACTTGACCCAAGTCCATTTTCTTACCTCTTACCTCTTTATTAATTTCATATATATATATATATATATTGCTATGACAAGTCCGTATGTTTGATCAGATAGTTCGAAATGTGTTGTGGGCGCAAATGTATTACACGATTCAGACAAATTACGTCTTCTTATGGCTTTATCTAAATTCATAAAGAGAAATAATTGATTTGTCCGAATTCATAAGTAGAATTGTTTAAAAAAATACTAATAATAATGTCTAACATCTACACTCCACGGAGACATACAGCTATTTACTTGGACCAATTAATAAGATAGACATATATATTCGATAAAGGACAAATAATGTAATGCGAGGGAGTGAAGTGGTAGAGCACGTTGACTGCTTCACTTATTAAGGAAGTATCATCATCAGCCAAAGCCAACAGGTTGATCTCTGACGAAATCTCACCACGGATACAAATGCCATATGCCAGTTTACAACGTCTCTGGCTTAGTAGACGTGATATCCGGCTGGCTATCGACAAACCAGCGGATGTACTGCTCATCAGTCCGCTCCGTCCTCCTTTATGGCCAGCTGTGAGACCTAGCCATTGAGAGTGGGGGACATGAAAAGATTAGCTAGCTGTCTTTGATCATAGATGCCTGCGCTCTATTTTCCATGTGAAGTGGTAGGTGTAATAGGATGAGTAATATTGAGCTTACGAGTCCGTCGAGTGCTAGGTAAGCGTTGAGGGGAAATCAATAGACGAAGCTGTGAAATTACATCGACTGAGATAGTTAGGACATGAGTTACGCCTCAATGCCTAGTCATCGCTACCATAGGGTCAGGCTAGAAAACAGCTAGAGGCGGTCAAATCAAAACATGGCTTCATCAGTCAATCAAATCCACAACAGTTAGTATAAGCTAGCCAGCCAGCCATGTAGGAAGGTGTAGATAGCTTTACTGACCGGTTGAGATCCTCGGGACGATAAACACCAATGAAGGCTGGAGACAATCGATGATACGGCTCGAAATCCAAGTTCTCAATACTTGGCGATGATGCATCCATGATGATGACGAAACTCACACTGTACCGTCACCACTACCAATCACTATCAACGGAAGAAATGTGAAAGAGGTCACTTCCTTCACTCATGTAGGAAGCATCCTTCCAACTACAGGCACACAGCACACTTGAAGATGTTAAAGCCAGCCAGAATTGGGAAAGAAAAGACAAACATTCATCATCAATCTGAAATCAGTATGCGAATCTTCTGTACTCCATCCGCCTCAGCACAAAGAACAAGATTCCGATTTCCAACACAATTGGTAAGTCGGTCAGTCAGTCAGTCACTCAATTCTTCTATATGGGTCAAAACCTCGACCGACGCGTGACGAGAGCATTTCCAACAGGCTGTTGAAGACTTTTATCAACAGCTACCGCCTTCACTCGCTCCATATGCAATATTAAAACTGGTCAATCAGAAATAATTAGCAAAAAGAGAAAACTCGGCTGTAGAACAAACCAACGAAGAACCAAGTAAGAGAAAATGGAGATGGATTCGATACATGCACGCTGAGGAAACCATCAAATGACATCGTGCACCAGATTATCAGTCAAGTGGAACCTGAATGAGCGACGATGAGTTTGGCGTGTGTCCAAGGGTGACATGGAGGAGAAGGAGGTGATCAGAGACTCTACGTGATTGTGGGGCTAGCTAAACAGGACTGAATTTAAACAAGACAAAGTGGGGATGTGCTGCTGAAGCGATATGTTCCACTGGGAACCCAAGGGTACAATTATAGTAGTAATAATGATAAAATCTTATAGATAAACTTGCTTGTAATTCTGAAAGTGTAGGACGAAAGTGTGCATTTTAGAAGGCTATAAAACAAATACAAGACGTTCTTAGGTTGTCACTGACTCACACATACCCATACCAGGGAGTACTGGACTCCCTGGTTTAATTAATTAAATTAATCCGATGCTCGCTAGTGACTTGCCACAGGTTGGAGTTTCCTGAGTTCTAGTGAGAAGTCGTGACCAGTGAGATCCAATTAGATGTTACGTGTGTGGATGGATGTCTCACCAATGACAATGGTTGGGGTCGCGCTAAATCACGAATTGGTCGAAGTTAGAATTCATGAGCCATTGAAGTCGGGTCCCAGTGGCTGAATGGTATACGAGCTCGCTGGCCTTGTAACGGGAAGGTCCTGGGTTTGAATCCCAGTGGGTGCGTACTGCCGATGATTCCCAAAACTAGGATGTAACAGCAGCTGTCCAGTACTCCCTGGTTTTCAATGGTTCTCTAACTGATATCAATCCGTGATCAACTCGTAAAAACAAGATTTAATCTGTTGCATGTTGTCGAGGTATTTACTTAAAATGAATAACGTTATCTGCATACTCACTTAATCAATCTGTCAGAAAAAGGTTAATTCACCAACAAAAAAAGAGAACAGAAACAGAAGTCCATTTGTCAAATCTCCTATACTTCGACAAAACGTAAAATCAGAGAATAGAATTGCAATGCCACTACTACTACTACTACTGTAACAACAGAAGACAAGGGCCAGGCAACAGATCGTTTTATTATGAAAATCAACACGTATTTATACATATTTCACATACATTATTATAGCTTATGCAAGTAGACAAGCGCAGTCATCTGATTGGTTGTTTATCAGAAGTTAGGCAGACAAACGCAGGCTTCTGATTGGTTGTTTCGGGATTCCTCGACAAATAGAGTTCTCTATCTGCGAATCATATTTTGCCACGTTAACTTTGCTGTGATTGGTTGTTGAATCAGCCTTGCTCATATTTTCTCACGGCCTGCTCTCACCACACCACTACTACTACTACTACTTCTAATAATAGACATCTATGTGATAAAAAAAATCCTTTTATTTAGTGTATTCATACGTCGCGGTCAAACGAAACAACTAGTAATTTTATAGATCAGCAATAATATATTTCAATCTAAACCTTTCTAAATACATCTATTTTTTATATGACACAATTTCACCTCAGCTATCACACACTGCTGCTCATCGATAAAACTGTTGGACTAGAAATGAGTTGTACTTTCGTCTAAGACTTCTTTGGTTATCTTTATCACCAACATCTCTATGCTTACCTGGTGAATCGGTGAAGTTACATCGATTAAGATGGTTAGGACATGTGTTACGCATCAATGCCTAGTCATCACCTTCCTCGACAACGGGAAATGTTAGCTGACATAGGATCACGCTAGAAAACAGCTAGAGGCGGTCAAATCAAAACATGGCTTCATCAGTCAATGAAATCCACAACAGTTAGTTTAAGCCAGCCAGCCAGCCATGTAGGAAGGTGTAGACTTCCTGATTGAATGGTTGGGATACTCGGGACGATAAACACCAATGAAGACTGGAGACAATCGGTGATATGGCTCAAAGTCGTTCTCAATGAATAGCGCACATGCATCTACTCCTTGTGGCTTACAATTCCCGATGAAACTATATTGTTCTTCGTTATTACTATTCCTTTATCTCACATCTCTGTTTACTGTCTCTATTATGCATTTCTTCTACTTTCTTTTCTTGGTTTGCGTGCTACAAAGAAGGAGTTTGGCGACTTGAAGTGGTGCACATCGGTGCAAAGTTCTATGTCGAAAGCAGACAGACAGATGTTTACCTGGAGCCCTGCCTTCGTTACTTCTTGAGTCAGTTTGTTGCTGATACAATATTATTATTGCACATAGTTATTATTATCATTATTATTTAAAACAGTCGGTTCTCTTTATGAATTTGGACGAAGCAATAATAAGACATAACTTGTCTGAATCGTGTAATGTATTTCCGAGCACGACACATTTCGAAATTAAGAAAATCAGTTCAAAGAATTCTTAAAGCTGGTGAACTACACGTCTTATTCTTTACACGACCGATGGTGCTACCTCGACTAGCCACCTCTTATTGTATCTACCAATTCAACTGCGCTTGTGCTGGAGCGAGTTATATTGGCCGTTGCTCTAGGAACTTGATTTTTCGTCCTCACTCGAGAACATCTCCCACTATGACTAAGTAAAGGTGTAGTTAAAACCACTAACAGTTCGATATTGGACCATCTGGTGCAAACCAGCCACAAAGCCAGCCAGCATTGAAGAATCCTTCTCTATAATCTACCGGGTGCCGAATAAATTGCCAAAATCATCGAAGCACCGCATGCTTTAAACAGCAGAGAGGCTATTGCAATTCGCCTCAAACAACCAGTGGTTTGTATACAAAAGAAACAAGTCCAGCCCATAGTAATGCCGTGACTGGCCTTCAGTAGAGAGGCTATAAATTCATGAAGTTGTAATATTATCTTTCCTAATATTTCTGACATTCAGTTTATTGTTATGTTGGTGGTATTGAACTGTAATCTATTGATATTATTATTATTATTATTATTATTGATTCTATGTTATTTAAACAGTAACATTAATGTAGTTCATAATAACACTAATTCATTCATTCACTATAATGCATATATAACTAGAGCCTGATGATGAAGGGGTTATCGAAAAGAGTACTCTTTGTTCAGTTACTATCCATAGGCATATATATATATATGTATATATATATATATATTATTACTATTATTATTCAAAATAGGCAACATACGTTATGTTTCGAATCTTTAGCATCCATAGTATTTTTGTTACTGAACATGTTGTCAGGTAAAGGTAACGGTGAAATCGATGCTGGTGCTGATGACGACGATGTGGACGACGAATTCACTTGCATCGATGGATGACAATTTGTACACTTCATATATTCATGACTTTTTAATCGAGAAATAGACTGTACATCACCTGGAGTGAGGAATTAAAAAAAGAGGAAAACAAAATGAATAAAGCAAAAATGGTTTGTGTTTTTCCCCCTAGAAATCTTGAAGGTAGGAGGAGGCCATGTTGACTTTCCATAGGAATTACTCAAAAAAAACAATCAAAATAAATGATGAAACAAATATAGAGAAGAAAATTTTCCCTTTTTGACGATTCATTTTCACATAAGCTGTACAATTGTAATTTATACTTAACAAAGAATTCATAAGGCGACCAATCAGATACTGGTAAAATTTGTCCTCGAGAACGTAATACGTAGTGTGTAAGGTGTAGTCTAGATGGGGTTAGAAAAGGGGGGATGCAAGTTGGCATGACATAATAAGCACGGGGAAAATGATTAGTCAATATAATTGTTTAGAATGGACAGGAACCAGAAATCTGTATGAAAACGCAAGGTTATTAATTAGACAGTAGAACAGTAATAATAAAATTATGGATAATGCGAATGATAATAATTAGTGAGAATGTTACTCTAGCCATGGTAGGATGAGTGAATGTATGTGGTGCTTTTGAATGAAGACGTCCGGTTGCAGATCCCGAATAGACAGTTATTCAGCTATGTACAGGTGGCGTACTCAAAGTCCTTTTATACGATATCGGCAGACTCACTGAGAAGCGCTCATGCGGGTGGGAGTGTTCGATGTCTACAATTGATAAGGTGTTCGAGGATGGAGCTGCTAGCACTCTTCTTTTGTCCTCTGATGAAACAAGCTGGACAGTGTTCCAGAATATGTTTTCAGATTTGACATTGCATACGGCCGATATACTTTGCTCCACAAGAACAAGTAAACAGATAAACAGATATTGAGGTGGCAAAAAGCGGTATCTTATCGTTAACGTTACACTGAATTAACTGTCTGCTGCAGAATGTAACACGTAAGATGGCTGTTGGAAATGTCTTCTTCAGACGTTTAGAAGGGCGGTATCTGAAATTTTCTGATTAGATGTCACCTTTGAATTCCAGGTTCATGAAGAAAGTTTTCTCAGGAGCAGTTGTGATTTTTGGCGATGCAAGCTTTTCCTTCATGTTTTGTCAATGAATCATGGTGGACACCTGTTCTCTAGTAGGGTTTCACGTAATGAATTCAATTCCTTCTCCATCGTATCTTCCAAACAGATATTTCCTATCCTTGAACATAATGTACGCATTAGGTTTTGCTTTCGGACAAGTGGACCGAAGCCCTAGAAGTTGATAAACTGTCCCGTCCATGTTGTCTTGCGATATATTGGAGAAGTAGCTTCCTAGGACTTAAGAATAATAATAACTACTGACACTATTTTTGGTTATATAATCAAATAAGGACTACCAAAGTAGGTTCAGAACAATAATAAATTGTTTTTGTACACACAAGGTAAGGGGATGGAGCTTAAGCATACGAATAGCTATCGTCTCAGTGTATTCCAATGAGCGTCCTTGACCATTTTTAAATCTAACCTTAAAAGCTGCTTCGAAATCAATCTTGTGGTTCATATCGACTAGGTGTTCAGCTACAGACAAAGTTGGCAGTCTGTTGCCTGCTCTGACTGCCTGAATGACTGACTAGTTTCAACGTATAACTTTGCACAGATGTGCACCATTCCAACTTGCCACACTCCACCCATACAGAACACAAAGTGAGAGTAGAAGAGTGCATCGGCCAGACCAAGTGCATGATCGGCGAGAGTCCCAACCGCTGTGTTACTGATGCACAGCCTAGCCTTATTTACTGCTTTCCTTTCATCTTTCCCAGGCTATTTAAGAAAGACTTTGTTGTATTGTAAAAGGCACTAAAAGCCGTCAATAGGGCGAGTGGGATGTTGCTAAACCAACTTGTTTATACTGCTATGGATACACACATGGACTCCGGCAAGAAATTAACGTATATTAATGTTGTCAGACTCTGAGCAACCTCACCATACACAACTCTCTCTCTCTCTCTCTCCTCGCATGTCATCACATAAAACTAGAAGCAACTCTATATAAGACTGTATGCTCGGATAACTAAGTACAAAAACTCTACGATGCCGCATTCAGCAGGCACACATTTTATGTGGTGAGAAAAGCGTAAGGCAGGGGCATTATCAACCTACTGCGGAACTCTAAGTATATAAACATTTATTATTAATGACAAAAGTCGTTCTAATAAAGACGGTATACATTTAATGCATAGTTAAAAGTGTAACCTTAAAAATCGTTAACAAAGTGTTGAGGACAAAAAGGTGTTTGAAAACGCTGAAAAGAAGAAAAAAATACACACATACACACCTCAAAGAGTAATTTATAATTAACACAAATACAAAATATAAGAAGTAAAACAGATGTCAGTCAGGATAACAACTAACATAGAGAAAAGCAATAGAAATGCTCATTCATACAATTTTGCAACTATCCGGTCAAATCTTGATCACAGTTCATATGAATGTTCACTCCTCCTCTTTTAATAAAAAACTTAGATATCTTGAATTTCATCCCCACCTATACCTAAAACTGATTAACAACAAATAACTACTTGATTGGAAAAACATTATGATGCAAAACTGATATATTGGTGTAGAGTCGATCATGAGGAGAACTAACTTCAATTAGCTAGAAAAGGAGTCAGCCATTGCTCTTAATACACTTGCATGTAATCACGCCATCAGTGGGGGTGGAACTGGGTGAAAGTAATAAAAAGTAATATAGTTAGTTGGAGAGAGAGAGACAGACAGACAGAGACAGAGAAGAAAATCACTGAAGCTTTTTTTGGCGATTCAACGCCGCATATGTGCAATCGGAATGTCCCAACTGTCTGTCTGTCTGTCTACTTTTAACATAGAACTTTGCACTGATGTCCAGCAGCTCGAGTCCCCACACAACGCAAGATAAGAAGAAGAAGAAGAAAGCAAAATAGGAAATGCAAAATAAAGTCAATCAACACAGGTGTGAGATAAAGGAATTGTAATAACGAAGCACAATATAGATACATCGGGAATTATAAGCCACAAGGAGTGGATGCATCAGCACTAGTCATTGAGAACGATTTTGAGCGTATCACCGATTGTCTCCAGCCTCCATTGTTGTTTACCGTCCCGAAAAACCCAACCAGCAAGTTAGGAAGTCTACACTTTCCCACATGGCTGGCTAGCTTAAACTAACTGTTGTGGATTTCATTGACTGGTGAAGTCATTTTTTTCGTCTGACCATCACAAACATCTCTTTCCCAATCTGATCCTATGTCAGCTAACATTACCCGTTGTCGAGGAAGGCGGTCGCTAGGCATGCATTCGTTACACATGTCCTAACCATCTCAATCTATGTAGCTTCACAGCCTCGTCGATTGATTTCTACTCTCACCAACCTACCACTCGCGACCCAAGCCTAAGCTCAATATTGCTCACCCTATCACACCTATCACCTAACACACACGGGAGATTGAACACAGGCACTTATGATAAAAGACAGCTGGCTAGCCCTTTTCATGTCTTCCACTCTCAATAACCAGATCTCAAAGCCATAAAGGAAGACGGAGTGGACTGCTGAGCAGGACACACACCCTTTAGTCGATAGCGGGATATCACATCTACCCAGCCAGAGACGTTGTAAACCAGCATATGCGAAGCTAGCCTTCTGTGTCCGTTCTGAGATTTCGCCAGTGATCAACCCGTTGGGGATGAATATCGCAAAACCTATACCGGAGATATGGAAAGTGACAACAGACAACAAGGCGAGAGAGAGAGAGAGGAGATATGTATATGTGAAACCATGTGACTAAATTAATATGATCATGAGTGGCAATAAATTATGCTCGAAACCTTGTCATCCAGTTGTTAATCCTGCATCTCATCACTGTGTGTGATATTTAAAATCAACTCATCTTTTTGCTTCCCTCTCTGAAGGAAAACCAGATAAAATTTTCTATGAATTATAAAACATTCGGAAAAGTAGTTCACAAAGAAAAGAGAAGGCCACTCTCACTCTCCATCAAATCAACAACTAATAGATTAAAGTATAAATTAAAGGTCATGAAAAATGCCAAAATATTATGCATTTTAAATCAACTGAAGGTAAACCGTCTAAGGGAATTTTATTTCCGGACATTATTACCACTGTTACACACACACACGCACACACACTTCTAACTGTTATTCAAATATAAACTTACAGTGGAAAGAATGAATTCTAAAAGACCTTTTCGGTTAAGTGAATCGTCATCTATGAACACTAGTCAAGTGATATACAGATCGTGTGAAAAACAATGGAGCCAGTAATGCACTGGATATCATAGTTTCCATTTGTTTAAAACTACATTGTAGTTCTGTCGACTGTGAAATATGCATAAGATAATCCTATATACTGTCCGTAAAGTAGGTTTCTATCTATCTACCATCCAAAGTTTGAACTGTATACTGATTCTGTCAGAATTTTGAACAAATACGGTCAAAAAAAACCAAGTAGAAAGGTTGTGTATTTAATTAGTTGTCAAAAATCAGAGGAATATGAATACTGTTCTAAGAACATTTTGAGGAGATGTATACGTCAATGTACGCCAAGTCACATCATTCATCCTGGAGAGAATAATAGATGCGCTGGATGCAGAAATTCACCCACGCTAGAAAAAGCTGGATTCAAGAAGAGTATATCATGGAGCAAACAAATCAAGAACCAGTCGCCAACCAACAAATATGTAGAAGAAAGTGGAGATGGATTGGACACTCGCTGAGGAGGCCGGTTGGTGACGTCGCGCGTGCGTTAGGCCATTGCTCGAGTGGAACCAGGCCGAAAGGGAAGCGGCGAGTGGGATGCCAGGGCAATGGTGACATGGAGGGGATCGTGTGAAGAGGAGTTGAAACAATATGGACAAAAATGGATGCAGTTGAAAAGTAGAGCAGAAGACAGAAGCAAGTGGAGATGTGCAGTTGATGCCCTATGTTCCACTAGGAACCCAAGGGAACAATAATGATAGTATTATGGAGTTGAACAAATTGCAACTCTACACATCATCATCACAGAACAAAGCATATAGAATGACAGTCATATATCTACGTCAACTTCACCAATCTCGAAAAAGCATTCGGCAGCATTGACTGAGACGTGATTTGAAAACTACTTCAACAATATGGCGTGCAGTTATCCAAGTCTTCATCAATCTCATTCAACCACAGCTATGTGGCCCTGACACGTCGTGTGAGGTCATCCACAACGGAAAACTCAGAGAGGTGTTCGACGTGAATACAGGAGTAAGACAAAGCTTGCTGCATATTATCACCGATGATATTCTTGATTATGGTGGATGGGATTATGCATCAGACTGTGTGTCGGGGGTGGCGAGGCGGCAATACGTTGGATTACTAGCAAGAAGACTGTAGCAGATCTGGATTTCGCGGGTGACGAATTATGTTCAGTGTCACACAAACTAGAAGACTGGTAGACGAAAACCAACAAACTGACTGAAGAGGTGGGCAGAGAAGAGAAAACTAAAAGTGAACACAGAGACGACGGAGGTGATGAAGATACCGACACACTACAACCAACAAAAACAACAACCAGCAACAATCTCCATCAATGTGACAGATTTGGATAAGGTTATTTCTTTCACTTATCTAGGAAGCATCACTGCAATCACTGACACACGGAACGGATGAAGATGTCAGAGCCAGCCACAATCGGAAAGACATCATCAAACTGAAACCAGTTCGGAAATTTCCTGCACTCCACCTCAGTATTAGGAACAAGATCAGGATCCTCAATACAAATGTGAAGTCAGTTAGTCAATTTCTTCTATACGGGTCAGAAACTTTCAATGAGGGTCAGGAAAAAGATTTCCAAAAAGTTACACACCTTTATCAACCAGCTGCCACCTTCGTTAGCTGACTCCATACTGAAGATCAAATGGCCGACCAGCCAGAAAGAATAAGTAACAAGGAACTCAGCAGTGGAACAACCTACCGTTCAACAAATACGCTGGGGAAAGTGGAGATGGATCAGGCATAGGTTGAGGAGGTTATCGAGTGAAAGCGCATGTCAGACCAGTGGTCGAGTGGGATGTGAATGGGAGTCGACAAGCGGGGAGTGTATCTGAAGGTGATATGGAGGAGAAGGAAATCAGAGAATATGGGCGGCCATGAAGCCAGACAAAGAGGACCGCAAGGGATGGGACAGACTGAAGATGAGCTGTTAAAGCCCTACGTTCCACTAGGAACTTAAGGGAACAATAGTAATAACAATTAAATATTGGTCTGTTGCGTTTGCATCTATTAATGAATCTGAAAATTATTGATTGTGTCATTCATCAGTCTGTTCGGTTAACATTTACAGATTATAACTACTAGAAACCAGGAGTGACCATGCTGCACTTCCCGAAAGTTTTCCAGTTTCCATCTCAATGAAAAATACAGATGTGATAGAAGTTGCCTGCGACTAACTGACTGACTGACTGGTTGGTTGGTTGGTTGGTTGATAAGACAACACACAACTCTAACTTCTCGAGTTGCAAATCCTCGAAAAAAATACACGAGTACAATGACGCTGTATGTGTATGAAAAAATAATAACAATAATTATAAGAAGATTAATGAGAATATTCAGAATCTGAAAGATAATAAGAGAGAAAAAGTTAAACCACACCCTGAAAGACCCAATTTCAAACAACCTACACCCTATTTTTATTCACTATCATATTTTAATACGATTACACTCAGCTCTTTCTTCCCTCACCCTCCAAAAAACAATCCTACTTCATCATCTAAAACAGTGTCCGACAACGGAAGCCAATGGAAACGTCGGCATGCACAACACACGTCGATCTCACCATGGACGATGTGTAAAGCTAGTATCTCATTGATTGATTCACCTTTCCTACTTGGCACAGCGGTAGAATGCTTGTCGACCACACCTCATGTCGTCCGGGGTTTGATCTACGGCCGACGAGGCACTCCTTTACCTCCCTCAATAAGCCACTAATAAGACTGGTAAAAAGCGAAGGTCAGGCGTGAGGCTAGCAACCCTATCCTGTAAAAATAAACACCACTGCTACAGAAATTTCAAGCCTCTAGCTTGAAACGCTACGTTCCATTGAGAACGTAAAGGAATAAAATAAAAATCTACACTCTTACACACATACACACACGCACACATACAAAGAGAGAGAAAGAAGGAGAGGGAGAGAGAAGTATACAGAATTTCAAAGGAAATAAGTAGAAAAAAAGACTTACAATTTCTTTTACAATTTCGAATTTGATTGTTTAACTGTATTGATGATGTCGACAGTTCAGGTAATGATGAAAACTGTTGTTGTTGTTGTTGTTGCTGCTGATGCCGCAGGTGCTGCTGTTCATAACACCTATTAGATACAATTATCGATTGATATGATTGTGAAATTCCACCCCGATCCATTGATAACGGTTTACACTTGCCATTTACAATACTCACATTTGAAGGCGGTATATTCATTTCCTATAAAATTAAAATGTAAAAGAAATATTATAATTTAAAACAAACAAACAAGAAATGTTTCAATTTAGTATCGTTTGATTAAATGATTAGAGGTATTTTTGGTAGGGAGTCAGTGATAAAATGTCCATTAATACACTCGGTAATTTGCGCTGACGAAAATCATACCGAGTCGACTTGTGAGCGCCTACTGTTCTAGTCACTATTATAGCAACAACAATAACAACGACACGATACAATACCACCGAACCCACGATGCAAGAAGACAGACCACTGACGTAGAAAGCTCCTACTGCCTCTAATCTACACGGGAAAGGGTTGACAGTAATAGTATATATATATATATATATGCTTTAGATGGCCTTGGGAGATACTAATTACATTGATAAGTTAATACAGGCAACGTCCAACAGAGTTCCAAAGTCATAAGTTGGGGTGGGGAGGGGTGGTTTGAAATTAAAACAGCACTGTACTGTAAAGATAAATACAGTAGTTTAGAAAAATTAGGTATATATAACATGGTAATAGATTTAATGTTTAATGGGGTATTTATCTGCAATCCTAGATAAGCTGACTTATACTCGGGGATTCAAAATTCAATCACTCAGTGCTGCAGTCATACATGTTAACATCACTAAGCTGTTCAGCCGCACTGACTAACTAATACGAAGATGATATTGATTTACTTAAATATTTAAACTGAAAGTTTCCAAATCATTAGGTGTCAAGTTAATAAATAAACGTATATGTAAAAAAAATATATTTTAGAACACGATGAATTCTCGTCAGGCTTTACAATTACATAATAAAATATCTGTAAGAAATATTTGGGAATTTTCAAGTATCAGTTTTGTAGGGAGGTTCGAATCCAGGACGTTCTGGTTACAAGGCCAGAGAGCTCGTAGACCATTCAGCAGCCACTGGGAGGCCACGAAAGAAGGTGTAGACTGACTGACTGGTTGGGGTCCTTCAATGGTTGGAGACAATCAGTGATGTGGCTCAAGATCGTTCTCAATAGCTGGCACAGATGTATCCACTCCTTGTGACTTATAATCTCCAATGAGACTGTTTTGTTCTTCGTTATTACTCCTCCTTTGTCTCACACCTCTGTTAACTGTCTCTACTAAACATTTCTTCTACTTTCTCCTCTTGCTTTGTGTGCTACATGGAGACAGTGTGGCGACTTGAAGTGGTGCACATCGGTGCAAAGTTCCATGTAGAAAACAGACAGACAGGGACACTATCCAATGATCAGCTAGTCCATGAATTCTAACTTCTGCCAATTCATGACATAGCGAGACCACTTCGCAATGTCTTCTTCGACAAGTTACTGCCTCACCACCTTCAACCTTCTGTGTATGCCTACTGGTTACGGCTTCCCACTAGAACCCCAGGCAACTAACTGCTTGAATAGGGCCAGTCGCTCGTGAGCATCAAATTAATTTTAAAGTATTGATTTGAGAATTAACCACAAAAAATGATAATAGAAAATACTTAAGTTTTGGTTTGTAAGGATTTGGTTGGTTACAGGATTTCATCATGAGCTGACAGTGGCTAGAAAACCACTGGAAAACCTGAGAGTAATGGACAACCAGTTGTTTCTTCCTACTTTTGGACCCTTCATCAGTGCGCACCCACCGCCCGGCCGATAACTGCTACCTTGTCGTGGTGGTCGGGCTTGAATACCGCAATGACCCAACAAGCTGAACTGACTGGGACTCTGTCTCTACAGGTCCTACCATGTCAGGAAGGTTTTCTGGATAGCGGTTAAACTAAAAGCAGTTACCATGGGGTACATGGGCTCCAGTTTCCAATCGGATCAAATGGCGTATGAACCCACATGGGTCACCGGCAACCATGGGAATGCAGCTCCTGACGCTGCTCCGCTGCCTTGCGGATTAGACTCCAAGTCAAAGGCTCGGGGGTGGTCCCTTAATAAAACCACCTGCTTCGGTCTGGGCGCCCGGGCAGTATCTCAGCCCGCACACAATGAATGAATTAAAGCAACGAACTCCCATTGAAACTCAACGCGCGCTAGTAAAATGATTCCAAGCAATATTGATCCCTCAAGGAACTTATTTCCTTCCTACCCTACTTTTATTTTTATACATAGTTTCCTGTATTGTACCTTTTCTAACCTTGGCTTCTTAACCTTCGACAGCCTTTCGCCTTTGTCGAGATTCCCAGCCTATCCGTGTCGTTTCGAGATGTTAGTGAGTAGTCCTCAAAATGGTTGTTCCCAATGTGACATCTAACACGGATATCCTGAAACCGCGTGCTGCGTTCAAGCTGGCTACCTACAATGTTCGGACGCTGATGCAAATCGGACAACAGGCAGGGTTGGCAAGAACTTTGGAAAGCCTCGCTATCGATGTCTGCTGCATTTCGGAGACCCGCATTCAAGATCCCAGTGAAGTGCTTCGACTATCCTCTCCATCTGGAAGTTCTAGTAGTATGTACCACCTGCGCTTATCCGGGGACCCTGTGGCGTCGGCATCCGGCGTAGCTGGTGTCGGTGTCGCACTGAGCGCTAGAGCCGAAGCTGCACTGCTCGACTGGATTCCCATTAACAGTCGTTTATGTGCTGTGAGGCTGGAAGGTTATACGAAAGTAAAGAGTAGTAGGCCAGATAGGCGGTGTCTATTTGTTGTCTCTGCCTATGCACCGACGGATTGCAGCCCGGATGCAATGAAGGATGAGTTTTACTACCAACTGAGCGATCTCTTGAAACAGGCGGGTCGGAGGGATATCGTAGTGCTGGCTGGGGACTTGAATGCACAGGTGGGGCGTCTAAGCTCAGAGGAGAATCGTCTAGGTGGTCAGTGGGGACTACATGGTCGCAGGTCAGATAATGGGGACCGTCTTCTGCAGCTTTGCGCGGATCACAACCTATTTCTAGCTAGCACCAACTTCCGGCACAGCCATCGCCGTAGCGCTACCTGGCGTCCTCCCTCTGCGAAGCAAGCTTGGACTCAGATTGATCATATCGCGGTCAGTTTCCGGTGGCGAGGATGCATACAAGACTGTCGCTCCTTCTGGAGCACATGCCTGGACTCCGATCATGCGTTAGTGTGTGCCAAGTTCGTCTTGCGATTTGGTGGGGTTCGTAAAAGCCGTCGTCTAAGCGTTGATGTGAGCAAACTAGTAGCACCTGCTACTTCTTTGAAATATCAGAATGAGTTAAAAACAATGCTTGCCAGCAACCCCCCAAGTAGTATAGATGAACATTGGCTTCATGTGCAAGGTGCCATGCAAAAGGCGAGTGTAGCCGCTTGCGGCTTGAAAGAATGCTCCGCTAACAACCACTGGGTTTCTGCGAGTTCCTTGCAACTCATGGATGAACGCCGGTCCATTCCGGCTGGCAGCGAATACAACAATCAGCGAAAGGCGCTCACGCGCAAGATTAGACAGTGTTTACGTAAGGACCGCGAAGCCTGGTGGTCAGAACGTGCGTGTGAGATGGAGTCAGCTGCTGCATCTGGCAACAGTCGGAAGCTGTTCCAACTCATACGAGCCACCGGCAGCAAGAAACAAGGTGTCAGCGAGACGGTCTGTGAGGCAGATGGCACTCCAATTACCAGCCTGAAAAGACGCCTGGAACGCTGGGCAGAGCACTTCGGGAAGCAGTTCAGCTGGCCACCAGCTTCAGTGTCTACTATCATTAGCCCGAGTGCTCCTTGGTCGGTTAGTACCGACCCACCCACCGAAGCGGAGGTCCGTAAGGAACTCCAAGTTCTGAAACGCCATAAGGCGCCCGGCCCAGACAAATTACCCCCGGCTCTTTTTAAAGATGGTGGCGAGACTCTCACAATGGCTCTAACTGGGTTGTTCAGGAAGGTGTGGGAGACAGAGAGTGTACCATCAATGTGGAACGAAGCCATTATCGTCCCCATCTTTAAAAAGGGTCGACGTAATTCGTGTGACAATCATAGGGGTATCAGTCTGTTACCAGTCGCGTCTAAAATATTGGCTGCTGTCTTGCTTCGCAGACTGTGCAAAATACGTGAAGGATTGATTCGCGAAGAGCAGGCTGGGTTTCGTTCAGGTCGTGGATGCATTGATCATGTGTTCACCCTTCGTCAGTTGTTGGAACACCGCCACACGTATTGCAGGCCAACGATCGTTGTGTTTCTTGATATTAGGGCTGCCTTCGATTCGTTGGACAGAACTGTGCTCTGGAACTGTCTGTTAGAGAGAGGTGTACCTGAGAAATTTGTTAACATCCTGAAAGCCCTATACAGAAACACCTCAGGTAGAGTGAGGGCATACAACCAACTATCACCACTGTTCCCAACCAACAGTGGGGTTAGACAGGGTTGCCCAATCTCTCCATTTCTCTTTAACTTTGCCATCGATGACATTCTGGAGTCAGCTCTGAAGGATGTGCGTGAAGGTGGTGTAGATCTGCTACCTGGAGATAGACTTTTCGACCTCGAGTATGCAGACGATATCGTCTTACTGTGCGATAGCATGCAGGCTGCCCAAATCGCACTTAATCAGTTGGCGATCAGTGTCTGTAAGTATGGTATGTGCTTTGCGCCGTCTAAGTGCAAAGTACTGTTACAAGATTGGCAGGAGCCTGTACCTGCACTCACTCTTGCGGGTGAACCGCTTGAAGTTGTTGATAAGTTTGTGTACCTGGGTAGTTGTGTGAGTGCTGGCGGAGGGGTGACGGATGAGATTTCCAACCGTATAATGAAGGCTAGGGTGGCATACATCAACTTGAGCCACCTCTGGCGCCGTCGCGACGTTAGCCTGGCTGTCAAAGGTCGGGTATACAATGCTTCGGTGCGGGCTGCGCTGCTCTACGCCTGTGAAACCTGGCCTCTCCGAGCTGAGGATGTGCGGCGACTCTGCGTGTTCGATCACCGCTGTCTCCGCAGGATTGCTTGCGTTCGATGGCATCATCGCGTGAGTAATTCTGAGGTTCGGCGGCGTGTGTTTGAACAAAGTGGAGATCACCATTCATTGAATGTCGTCATCTGGAAACACCGGCTCCGGTGGCTTGGACATGTGCTCCGAATGTCACCCCAGAGGCTTCCGTACAGGTCTCTGTTCGCTAGCCCTGGGACGGGATGGAAAAGGCGGAGAGGTGGTCAGTCCATGACGTGGCGTCGTGGGATGAAGGATTTTTGTGCTAGATTAGCATCGGTTGGTGTGTCACGACTCCCTGGTTGGGGTCCGAGAGATAGCTCAAATCGATGGCTCGAAACGTTATCGGATATGGCCAAGAATCGTAATCAGTGGCGAATGTGTTGCGATTTCCTTCTTTCTTCCCTTCCCGATGATAGCTAACGAACACTGTTTGAACTTGTTAAGCATGACTGTTTTCCTTCCAGATGAAGTTCTTTATCCGTTCTCTACTTATATATATTTTTCCTTTTCCTTCCTTTTTTTGATCTATGTTGTTTTATTATTATTGTGTGGCGCATCTTTCTTGGTGCCATATTGTACCAAGTTTTTTATGCGTTTAAATAAATAAATAAAACCCACCGGGGTTCGATAAGATGCTCACTAGCAACTTGCCCTATTCAGGTAGGTAGTTACCTCGGTTTCCAGTGAGAAGTTATGACCAGTAGGGTGAAGTAGGTCAGGTGTGAGGACAAATACTTGCCGAAGACATTGGCTAGGGGTCGCGTATTTCATGAATTGACAGAAGTTAGAATTCATCGGCTGGCCATCGGATTGGGTCCCAGTGGCTGCTGAATGGTCTACGTCTTGTAACCAGAAGGTACTGGGTTCAAACCCCGATGGGTGTATGCTGATGAAGAGTCCTGGTCTAAAATTGCATTTGTAGAAATGTAAACAATACGAAAGACAAAAAAAACTCCCAACATCTCAATCGGTAAACTGGTCAGAACACATCTTCAGGAGAAATGATCACGTTTTGCTGAATAAAACATGTTATGATTACTGGCCTCAGTGTTGTTAAGATTTCTGCATGCATATATACATGACATATATTGCTATTTATTCCATTACACATATGAGTGTATTATTTTAGTTAATAACTAAGCATTACCATATATATATATATATATATATATATATATATATATAATAACCCAGCATGTGCACACATATTCATCACATGATGATAAACGCAGTCAACTGTCAAATATTCGACTCAAAGATTAAAATATGCATGACCTTTCCATATAACTGAAACGTGTGCATGCGAATAACACATTGGTTGATAAGAGATAAAAAATAATTTTAGTTCAATAAAAAACACAAAACAAAAATTCTAAATTATGATTGATGTGCAGCATTAAAGTTAAATGATTTGAACCTCAGGAAAAATAATAATAATAATAATCGGAGAATTGAAAAACAATCCGATTTAGAGAAATGAAAACAAGTGAGAGGAGAAATGCCTAGAAAATTCTTTTCTGTGTGACTTTCCTGAATGAACACTGAGAAAAATATAAAAAAAAACTGATTGACTAGTTTCAACGTAGAACTCCGCACAGATGTGCTCCATCCCAACTTGCCACAACTCCCTCCTTGTAGTACACAAAGCAAGAGAAGAGAGTAAAGAGAGTTTTATCCAAATACAGTTTTATTGTATATGACAAATGACAAAGAGTGAATGTATCTGCGCTACTCATTGAGAGTGAGGACTTTGACCCATATCACCAATTGACGCCAGCCATCACTCGTTCTTACAATCCTGAGAACACCAACCAGTCAGTCAGGCAGTCTACACATCCCTTCATACTTGACTTAACGTAACTGATATGGATGTGATTGACTGATGAAACCATGTTTCGGTTTGACCACCACCAGCAGCTCTTCCCCGACCTGATTCTATGTCAGTCAGCTAAGATTACTCGTCGTCGAAGAAGAAGGCGATGGCTAGACATGCATATACAACACATGCCCTCACCTTCTCAATAGATATAACTGATCCATTCATTGGATTCCCCCTCCTTAACCACCACTCGACTGAAGCCTAACCTCAATATTGCTCATCTTAATATACCATCCAACTCACACGGGAGATAGAACGCAGACACTTATGATCGGAGACAGTTTGTCAGACTTTTTATGTTCTCCACATTCAACGGCCATGTCGCACTCACAACAATTAAGGAGAACGGATCGAAGTTTTGGTGAGCAGTACACATACATACACACACACAAGCCCTTTGTTCGATGGCCAGTCCGATATCACGTCTACTAAGCGAGAGGTAGTATAAGTTGCTGTATGCCAAACGAGACTTGTGTATCCATGCTGAGATTTGTCAGAGAACAATCCTCTACAAGTGGCTGATGCAACTTCCCACAAAATAAGTGAAGTGGTCAACACGCTCAGTCACCACTTCACTCCCCATTTCTAAGCTAGGAGTCAATGCAGTCCAGTCCTCTAGCCTCATCATCTTACATTTGGCGGCAGCGAATCGCATGCCAAACATTCGAAGATCGCTGCTCATCAAGATGTCCAGAAGACTCTGTTGCAGTTTGTCAGCGTCTTCACCTAGAAGGAAGGACTATGTCATCCGCATATTCTAAGTCAACGAGAATATTATTCCCTGGTGGTAACAATTCAATCCACGAGCCACTGAAGTAAGTTAGGGTTAAGTCCACTAGTACATCTATGATGAAATTAAACACAAACAGAGACAGTGATGGTGGGCATCCGTGACGAACACCGCTGGTTGTCACAAATTCAGGTGACAACTCTCCGTAGGCTCTCACCTGGCTGACTGCATGAGTTCGGGTAGAGTGAGTGCCTTGATCAGTGCAATGCATTTTCTCGGCATTCCCTTTACAGCCAAGTATCACCATCTCACGGTCGACAGAATCGAATGCCGTCTTTTGGTCAAGAGACATAACGATTGTCTTGAGCCTGCCTGGTTCTCTAGTGTTTATGCCTTCCGAGCACCACTTAGTCTATGCATGATCATTGAGCCTAAGACTTTAGGCAGCATATTAGTCAAGCTAATTCCCCTGTGATTATCACAGGAAGACTTGTATTCTTTCTCATATATGATTCCACGCAACCTTTCGCAGCAGTACGCACCCACCACCACGGTCCGAACCCTGGACCTTCTAGTTACAGGGTGATATAGCTCGTAGACCATTCAGCAGCCACTGGGACACAATGCAATGGTCAGCCAGCGCATGAATCTTAACTTCTGCTAATTCATAACATAGATATCTTGTGTTTAACATATATTAGTTCATTGTTATGATGACCTTATACCTCTTCATTACACCCCGTGGCCTATAATCTAAAATTGATTAACTAAAATAACCAGTTGATTGGTAAAAGAAAATTTTGATGTAAGAAACTATGAATATAAAGTGTAGAGCCAGCCAGTCAGCCAGTTGATGATGAGGAACTATTTGCAAAGGAATATGATTCGTATTTAGATAAGAAATGCATTAGTAGTATTAACAACTCACTCAGACTATATTACACCTACACACACATACAAACATACACATACACACGCGACTACGTCAGCTCAAAGTTAACTATGAGACTAATCCGAGCATTATTCTAATCACAGTTTAATATTACATTCCTCAACTGTAAATGAATGAATTTCTTTTGTATCATATACGCAATCAATACTTTCTCTGTCTACAAACCAAAAAACCGTGTTTGGCTGAACCTCACATTCTATTTATATTCCATTTCTAATAATTAGTATACAATAATGTCTATGCATAAAAACCACCGTGGTAAAACAACAACAACGACATATATATTGATTTCAAATTAAAGTACTATTCATGAAGGATAATCACAAACGATCTATGCATAAATCATAACAGTGTACCCCTCTATATGATTTGTTTATTAACATGTACATATTAAATTGTAAGGCGAGAAGACGAAAGAGCACACTTTCCTAACGCATCTCTGAACATTATCCGGCATGATTAACAAAAATGACTTTTATTCTCCTTCACGTTCCCAGTGGAACATAGGGCTTTAAACTAATGGCTTGAAGTTTCTGTAGCAGTATCTATTTTTACAGGATGGGGTTGCTAGCCAGCCTCAGGCCCAACCTTCCCTCTTTACCAGTCTTACTACTGGCTTAGCGAGGTAAAGGAGTGCGTCGGTGGCTGGGGATCGAACCCCGGACCATATGCATGGTCAGTGTGCGTGCTAACCACTGTGCCATCGACGCACAACAAATAGGATAATACAAGACAACTACTAGCTCAATTCTCCAGCATTTGGTGAACTCAGGCCACCCAGCTCCACCATAATCATCTTTCAAGATCACCTACAAGGTGAGACCGAATGGTACAAAGGGCGTCAGCTTTCGGCTTTTGTGTAATTCATCAATACAACCCCGAACTCTGTATACAGAAAAAGTTTGTCCAGTCTCTTATTCCACCTTGCTCTTAACCTCTTCACTAGTCGTTTCCTGTAGAAAATTCTGTTTCTTTCTTTTCTTTTTTTAATTTTACTTTGTTTTTGCTTTGATAATTAATTCATTATTATCACTCTCACATATTCCTTTTGTACATTTTCTTACCCTTTACACACTTATTACATTGACACTCAAATACCTTCATTCTCACTACTCAATAGCAATTTTAACCTTATCAAGTTTCTGTCTTTGTGCTGTCGAGTACCACGTAATTTACAACTTCTAAAGCCACTTCTGAGTAATTATATCAAATATGTCACCCCACCCCTATTACTCAATAATAGACCACTATACATTCCTGGTAAATATGAATACGACTGTACATCACAGCCTGTGAAGATGATTTTGTCGATAAAGAAGCAGTTTCTTCGCTGAATTTGTCTTTTATTTTCTTCAAGACGAAAAGCCTGATCAAAGGGAGATGTTTCTTTGAAATTTGGTATCTATCTCTATATAGCGAAATTACGTACACCCCATCTTTAGTGCACCATTTTCATCAAGAAGTTGAGACATTCTGGTATAACCCAACCCTTACTCCTACGATTCGTTAACTCTTGCATCCTGCCTATTATTCTCTATTGTTCCCCCTTAGTTTTTCCAGGGTTACTGAAGAAGGACTATACCTTATTACGCAGGATGTTAAAGGTTGTCAGCAGGGTAAGCAACGTGCCACTTAACTAGCTTGTTAATATTCTGGTGGACAGGAACATGAACTCATGTGAAAAATGGGCTAAATCCATTCTATCTATCTAACTCACACCACCCTCTTCATTCACAAATCTCCTCCTGTATCTCATCAGGCAGAGCCAGAAGCCTATATGGAAAACTATATGCTCGCACTAGCAAGTACAAAAACTCAACCATATCCTACTTAGCTCGTGTTCTGTAGGATAAAGAAAGCATTAGGCGTGATACCTATAACTTATTAAATAGTCAGTAGAACAATTGGATCTCGTCTTTCCAACTCATATCACTCATAGGTACGTTTTCTTTCTTTCTTTTCGTTTTCTCTCCATCCCTTTCTTGTTAGGCGCTGTTTTGTTTCTCTCTTCCTTACAAACTCTACTTGAAGCATTCTTCTTCGTTCTTTCACACTCTGTATATCTCGACGTCCTTGTTACCGCTTACGCCAGTAAATATGGTAGCAGCTACTTTCATAACACCTTCAAACACTCTGTTCAAATTTGGCTTTGCTAGTGACATGCCAATATGTTGTTGTCATAACTAACTGAGATTACCCTTAATCTATTTAGAATTTTATTTATTGTTACTGTACCAACTGGATGCAATATTGTAGTAAAATGTTGAGAATTCCATTCTGTATCACAATTACTGTTTTGGAATAAGGCAAATTATTATTATTATTATTATTATTATTATTATTATTATACCTAGAGATATCATACAAAAGATAGGGAACCTCTGAATCTGAAGTTAAATTACAAAGGAGAGATTGTGTATTAGATATTCTTTATTGTCACCTTCATAGACCAATCGACCACGTCTTCTTTCAGTACCTTAGGCGAAAGCAATCAAGGCCAGAGCACCTGGTGTATAAATGCATGCATGTATGTATGTATGTATGTATCCAACGGCTCTTTGGTCTACAATGAGGTCAACAAATCCTTTAAAAAACATTGATAATTTACACTTTAAATTCCTATCCCATATTTCTTTTTCTTCTCATCTTTTCCCCTTTGATAAACATAAATTTCAGATCGTTTGCATTTATATATGACCTTTCTTATTATGTATATTATCCTAAGATTAAGTAATGCTTTTCAAACTTGTTATTTTGCATTCACACAATCTTGTTTATTCGAATTTATTTATTTAATTCTTTATTTTATATATATTTATTCCTGTTAATGAATTTGAATAAAACAAGAACAACAGTGAATTTTGCAGAATGAAATGGTACCATCATTACTTATATCGTTGGGTTCTCATCATCTGCTTACAGCCTGAAGGCATTATTAAGTATATCTACAGAAACAATTTTAATATACTTGCACAGAGTTCATCTTTAAACAAAAATCAATCAATCAATGTATGCATACAGTAATAATATACATAATATTAAACACAATTCCGAGCAATAGTGATCATACACAATGGAAACTTTTGTCATTACATATTCCGATGAAAGAGAGATGTAAATATCCAGTTACCAGGCAGACCAAAGAAAAACTGATAACTACTTCTTTCTGAACGCATTAATCGGGTTTCAGGTGCTTCACTGAGATGGCTTTAGCAAACTTGAAGCTAATTGAACTCATTTGCCTATTGATAATTTTGAACAATCTTTCGACATCCACCTCATGACCCATGTGAAGATGCCTGACGATGACACTGTTTAAAGCATTTGTTCACTTTAGACATAAGCTTTTTGGTACATGTTCAGAAAATTGTAGATATGCCCTTCTTTCTGTTCTTTCAATGTAACTGCTCCGACAGATACATGTAAATTTGTATATGCAGTTGGAGTTAACATGAGAAGGGTATCTATCAACTTTTGACTGCACCAAAGCAGAGCAAGTTGTTCGACAGATGGGAACGAGCTTAGCTGCAGGATAGGCTCAGCCTAATGACGCCCTCAATCTTCTGTTGATAATTGTTGTAATAATTTCACCTTTACAATTAAGTTTAATGTTGATGGCTTTTTTCTACACTGTGATTTTGCAGGAACATCTACATTTCAAAGAACCGAGAGAAGTGCGGACCTACGATTTTCTGAACATATATCAAAAATCTTATGTCTAAAAGGGACAAATGCTTTCAACAATGGCATCACCAGGCATCTCCTTGACACAGATCATGAAGTGGACGTCGGAAGATCGTTTAATATTATCAATAGGCAAACGAGTTCAATTCTTATCAAAATTTGCCGAAGCGATCTCCATCAAGCGCCTGAAACCTGATTAATGCTTTCAGAGAGAAGCGGTTATCAGTATTTCCTTGCCCTCGTAACTGAATATTTTCATCCTCTCTTTCATCTGATTATATAATCCCGAAAGTTTCCAATGTGTATGGTGAGTATTGTTCGGCATAAAGTGTCGATTTTATATATATATATATATATTCTATGCATATATTGACTGATTTTTGCTTAAAAATGAACTCAGTGGAAGTATGTTAAAATTGTATCTGCAGATATATTGAATAATGGCTTTGGTCTCTAAGCAGACGATGAGAATCCGACGAAATAAGCAACGATGGTACCAGTTTATTTTGCAAAAACCACTGTTGTCCTTGCTTTATTCTAATTCCTTATTACCTGATTATCATCCTTCTGTCTGTCATCCTTCACTAATTGTGTGGCGTGTATAAGGAGACATTCATCCGTATAAAAAGACGTCAAACAGCGAAGCTATGGATTTGACGTCATATACGCAGAGAGAGAGAGAAAAAAAAGGGAGAGTGAGGAAATGAACCAGTATGTTTCGGTAAAACATGTGAGACAAAAAAGTACACAATAAGGAAGGCCATTAATAGCAAACAGTGAGTCGGTGGCACAGAGGTTAGCACGCTCGCCGACCATGCACACGGTCTGGGGTTCGATCCCCAGCCACCAACGCACTCCTTCACCTCGCTAAGCCAGAAATAATGCTGTTAACGAGAAAAGGTTGGGCCTGAGGCTGGCTAGCAACCCCATCCTGTAAAATTAAACACTGCTACAGAAACTTCAAGCCATTAGCTTGAAGACTAATGTTCCACTGGGAACGTGAAGGAAAAATTATTATTATTATTATTATTATAATTAGTAAACACAACACGAGAGATCTGTAAAAATGGTGCACTAAAGATAAGGGCAAAAGTTCGACACAGATTAAGCCAGTCAAGGATGACAATAGAAAGTCAATCACCAAAGAGGTGGAGCAAAGAAAACACTGGGCTGAACACTTTAAAAGACTTCCAAATCGTCCGCCACCTACAACGCGCTCAACAATATCAACAACGGAAGTAGAACTACCAGTGAACATCAACACCCCGACGAAATCAGAAGTCCTGAATGCAATCAAGATGGCCAAGAATCTCAATCACCTCTGTTATATCTATGTTCACTTGAAGTGCTATCTTTGATGCTTCTTCTGCCAGCACAAATGGGAAGAACCTGAAAGAAACAACCTCTTTCACCTACCTGGAAAGCATCGTTTCAACTACAGGCCAACAGTACTGACGAGAATATCAAAGAAAGAATCGAAAAAGCAAGACAAGCTTTCATTACTCTCAAGCCTGTGTGGAGGTCAACAGCACTCAGCATCAAAAATAAGATCCGGATTTTCAACTTCAATGTGAAGTCAGTGCTACTCACTACACTGATCAGAGACTTGGCGCGTTATAAAGAGTATCTTAAACAAACTTCACACCTTCATTAACAGTTGTCTTCGTTCAATACCACTCAAGATCAGATGGCCGCCAGAAAAGATCAGCAACAAAGATCTCTGGGAGCGAACGAACCAGGAACCGATTGCGAAACAAATAGGCAGAAGAAATGGAGATGGATTGGCCGGCCATGCTCTGAGGAAAGCATCAAGTGACATCAGTAGACAAGCCATTGCTCGAGTGGAACCTGAAAGGGAAGCGGCGAGTTGGTCGTCAGTGCAAGGGTGACTTGGAGGAAGTGATGTGAAGGGGAGATGAAAGCATGTGGGCAGACTTTGAGCGGAGTGAAAAAGTTATCAGAAAACAGAAGGCAAAGGAGACGTTTGGCTGAAGCCCTATGTTCCTCTAAAAATTAAAGGATATAATAATAATAATAATAAGGTGTACATAATTTCGCTATACGGATGAACAGAGATACCAAATTCCAGAGAAACATCTTCCTTTAAACAAGTAAGTCTCTTGGCCTCTTGTCTTCTACTGTCATAGTAGTACTTTTAAGTTTACACCATAGTTATTGTTTTGTCAGTATTACTGTTATTTGTCACCTTTGAACTTACGTTTAGCCTACCCTATTTGTTGATGTATTTTCCTGTTATATTATTATGGTGTCTCACTCTACGGACTACAAGCACCCGTAAAACCTGTCCTTTTGCAGATTATATATTATTATTACTGTTCCCCTGGGTTCCTAGTGGAACATAGGGCTTCAACTGCACGTCTCCCTCCACTTGCTTCTGTCTTCCTTCTGCTGTACTTTCACCTCCATCCATGTCACTCCATACTGTTTCAACTCCTCTTCACACGATCTCCTCCATGTCACCCATCCTTGCACTGACGTCCCACTCGCCGCTTCCCTTTCGGCCTGGTTCCAGTCGAGCAATGGCCTGACGCACGCGCCATGTCATTAACCGGCCTCCTCAGCGAGTGTCCAAATCATCTCAATCTACTTCCTCCTGCATATTTGTTGGTTGGCGATTGCTTCTTGTTTTGTTTGTTCCCATAGTTTGTGATTATTTCCGGCCCGGTCATCTGATCTTCAGTATAGAGCCAGCGAAGACAGTTGTTGATAAGGGTGTACAATAGCCAGCCTGTTGGAAATATTCTTTGTGACACGCCCGCCCACCCGCCAAGTTTCTCATCCGTATAGAAGAACTGACTGACTTGACGTTAGTATTGAAAATCCGAACGAATTTTGTTGTTGATTATGGCTGAGTGACGAAGATTTCCAGATTGGTTTCAGGTGGTTGATGAATGTGTTCCTCGCCTTCTCGATTCTCGCTCGATTAGACATCCTCGTCTGTTCCGACTACGTGTAGTTGAGACAATGCTCCTTAGATAAGTGAATGAAGTGACCTGTTTCAAATCCCTCTCGTTGATGGTGATTGGCACTGGATGTTGCTGTTGTTGTTGTTAGTTGGTTGGTTATTTTCATAACCTCCGTTTTGTCTTTGTTCACTTGGAGTCCTGTCTTCGCCGGCTGGTTCTTCTACCAGTTTGTCGGTTTTTGCTTGTACTTTTACTGGTTATTTATCGTATGGCTAGAATTAATATACATATGATTGTAGAGCTTGAAGAAAAAATTACTGATAATAACTGTTTGCTCTTATTCATTTCTGTTTTGAAGAAATACAACCAGACAAGAAATAGAGCACTAAGTGTTGCGTCAATAGTAGTCGTAGCAAGGAAGTCTGAACTAGCAGAAAAAGATGGAGAAATCTGCCAGTGGTAATAATACATTACGACAACCAACAGTTCTCCCTCTAACTTCCCTGCAAACCAACACTTGATAATATAATCTGATGCTCACTAGCTACCGAGCTCTATATACAGGAAGTTCCCTGGGGTTCCAGTGAGAAGTTGTACCTAACAGCTGGGTTCAACAAGTCAGGCAAATAAACGGTTACTTGACTGTGACACTGGCTTGCATTTGCGATGAATACATACACATCACGAAAAAGGAAGAAGTTGGAATTTTGATTGGATACTAGTAACTAGTGTGATGTGTCTAGTCCTTTCTCTTTGGTGCACACTGAATTCTTTCAGTCAGTCAGGTTTGCAATGTGACCACCATTGTAGGTAGCTCGTCATCACGGTGCACATTTATTTGATGATATTAGATAGTTGGAGACGATCGGCCTAGGTTTCGGGCTAGTTGGTACTGACCAGTCAGAAATCTTGAAAGAACTCATGCCTCGCCTTCTGAGATTCGATCCCACGTTGTCACCCAGTACAGTGCTGCAGTCAGAGACGTTATCACCGAATTTTCATGGGCAGCTGGTCATTGAGTCGGATCCCATTGGTTGCTGAATGGTCTACGAGCTAGCTCATCTCGTAACCCGCAGGTTTTGAGGTTCGAACCTCCTGGCGGTAAGTGGTGTGTACTTCTGAAAAAGTCTCAATCTAGACTGACGAAATAGCTGTTAACTACTCCTTGGATTTTCAACTAATGTCAGCTCATAGTCAATCTTGTAACTAATCAAATCCCTGCATAGCAACACTTGAGACTGATAACAAATTAGTTTGCAATAAGTAACAAAAAAAGTGCTTATCTATCTGTTATCTCCAAGAATAAAATAAAGATTTTCAAGTATTGGGTTTTTAGGGATTTTTGTTTGATTGGATGGAGGATTTCATCATGAGCTGACGTCAGTCAGAGAACCATTGGAAAACCTGCAGGGAGTATTGGAGAGCCAGTTGTTTCATCCTAGTTTGGGACTCTTCATCAGCACGCACCCACCACCACAGTTTAAACCCAGGACCTTCTGATTACATGACGAGCTAGCTCGTAGACCACAGAGCCACTGGGACCCGATCCAATGAATCGGATTAAACAAAGTACTAAGGAGATTATGTCATATCGGAATAACTCATTCGCTGAAGCACTTGGATTCAATTATTTAAATGAGTTAATCTGATGCTCACTAGCGACTGGCTCTATTCAGGAAGTTAGTTACCAGGGGTTCTAGTGGAAAGTCGTGACCAGTAGGGTACACAGTAGGTTGAAGGTGGTGAGGCAGTAACTCATCGAAGAAGACATTGCCAAATGGTCGCGCTATGTCGTGAATTGGCAGAAGTTAGAATTCATGGACTGGATGGCCATTGGATTGTATCTCAGTGACTGCTGAATGGTCTGTGAAGTCACCTTGTAACCAGAAGCTCCTGGGTTTGAACCTCCTGCAGTGGGTGCGTACTGATGAAGAGTCCCAAACTAGGATGAAACAGCTGGCTGTCCAGTACTCCCAGGTTTTCCAGTGGTTCTCCACCTGATGTCAGCTGATGATGAAATTCTCCATTCAATCAAAATAAAGTGAAGACATGAAGACACACAAACAAACAAACAAACTAAAAGGAGTGTATAACTGACTAACTAACCTTTATAATCTCAGCAGAATAGAAATCCTTATCATTAGAATGATCACATATAAAGCGATTAGTTTGATTATTATTATTATCATGCATACAACATGTTGTATGCATATTATCATTATTATTTATTTTATTGATAATCCCATTTTTATCCTTATCATTGTAAATTTCGATAAAAACCTGTTCACTTGACTTGAATACAGGATTATTATTATTATTATTGATGATGATAGCATTAGTTTTTTGCATTGAATGATTACAATGATAGGCATGATTCATTGGTGAAATAGTTGATGCTATCGATGCTATCTTCACTGCCTCAGCTACAGTTGACGAAGATGAAGATGACGATGAGGAGGCCGAGGCGGATGCAGAGGAAGCGATACAAGATGAAGCCAGTGATGATTTACAAGAACAATGACAACAACAATAACAACATGTTGACACATTTGATGTTAAATTTTGCAGAGATTTTCCTTCCTTCAATGATAATAATAACTCATTATTTTCATGAAATTCACTTTTAGCAGTAGAATAATTAGTAGACGACGACGACGACGACGGAGGAAGCAATGAAACATTAACACATTGATTGTTATCACTATGATTCTCTGATAAATGATTTGGTGTATAGCATAAAATTAAATTATTTGCATTAGGATTATTTATATGTGAGCATAATATTCGATATAATGACGACGAAGATGAGGGTGACGATGACGATGATGACGATAATACTAAGGCTTCTGTGCTGAATTTATTTTTATGACTTTTAATATTATACGGTCGAAGCCATGTCCAATAGATGAATAAGTGTGATATAGCTGCTAACAGTAAGTGTAGAAAAATCAAACTGAAAGCCTAGAGAAAAAAAAAGGAAAAATAAAGGCAACATATCACCTTCTTGTGCAGATTGCTTCAACAATGTCTGGTCATGTAACTTGAAGTCAATTGGTGGATGGTGACTGACGAGCAGTGGAATCCACCAAGATGCACACATTTCGTCCTATGTGGCACCCGTCATCTGGATGTACCCACATTTTCCAGTGAGTTAAGGATCTTGAGCCATAAGAACCACCACATGTGCAACGGGTCTTATTAATTATTTAATTTCAGATCTTCCAGTTGAAAACACGCAGACAGGACGAAATTCACTTCCTGGTGGATTCCACTGCTAGTCGCCATCCACCAAATGACTACAAATATAATGTAATACTGAGTAATTAAAAGTTGTAGCTTATAAAATTATTTAAGCGGGATGTGAGAGCAGAAACTTGGCAACAGCATTGAGTTATACCTACCGCAAAATCCAAGCCCAGTAGCTAAGTGATAAACAGGTCTGTTTCGTTGACCGAAGGCCTTTGGTTCAGTCCTAAATACGACAGGGATGAGATGGGCACTGAGGAAGAGTCCCAAATTAGGACGAAATCACACTGTCCAGATTTCTAACCGATGTAGGTTCATATATATTGCACTATAATATAAATTTATGTCAATAGAAAGAAGTATACAGATAAGCAGAGTCTCATTTTAATTGGTTGATAGTGACTAACAGTGGAGTCCAGGATGCACACTTCGTCCTATTTGGGAGTCGTCATCTGAATGTACCTGCATTTCTCAGTCAGTAATGTTCCCACCGAGTCTCATTTTGTTGAATAATACATCTGACAACTGTAGATCTTCAATCTATTTATTATACTACTTGGTTGTACACTGCAAAGTACACTAAATCGGATGATGAAATCAATATCGGTTATACGAAAATCAGATGTCTAAGCTAATGAGCTACATGCATACCTAAATGAAATCACTAGATCACTAGACACTTATTAATGATTATTAACTACCCTGCTTACATAATTGCTCATCCATACTCATGCACGAAATAAACATGTAACGACTGAAGACAAGGGCCAGACAACAGATCCTTTATTCAGAAATTCAACAGATATTTATAGACTTTTATGTACATTATTATCAGCGTTATTGTTAACAGAGAAGCAACCTCTTCTTATTGGTTGTTTTCCTGCTACAGGTTATTCTGCCATCTTTTTGTTGCCATTTCTTAGAAAGTTAAGCCATATATCTGCGAGTCGTATTTGTACACGTCAAGTCTGCTGTGATCGGTTGTTAAGTTCCTCAAGGTTAGGCTTTAATTCTTGGTTTTTTTTTTCTCATGACCCCGATTTGGGACGTAAACATTGACGCGTAGATTGTTGATGTCTACAATTTTGGCTAGCAGACAGATCTAACCATAACTAGACAAACAACCAACCACCGATAATATCTCACCAATCACAACTGAGTAAATATAATGTGACTTAAATTACAGTAATGGTTTTCCAAAATTTCAATCCGATACCAGGAACTAAGAGTAGTCCTGCACTACTAAGTTACACTTTTCCACTTAAAACTTAATATGCAAGTGTTAGTTCGTAAGAATTTGGTTGATTGGTTACAGGATTTTATCATGAGCTGACATCAGGTGGAGAACCACTGGGAAACCTGCAGGGAGTACTGGACAGCCAGCTGTTTCACCCTAGTTCGGGACTCTTCATCAGTACGCACCCACCACCAGGGTTCAAAACCAACACCTTCTGGCTACAAGGCGAGCTAACTCGTAGACCATTCAGCCAGTGGGAGCAGATTCAATAGTCAGTCAGTCCATGAATTCTAACTTCTGCCAATTCACAATATAGCGCAACCGCTAGCCAATATCTTCGGCGAGTATTTGTCCTCACATCCGACCTGCTGCACCCAACTGGTCACAACTCCCCACTACTCACTGGCGACCGGCCCTATTCAGGTAGGGTTTCTAGTGGGAAGTCGTGACCAGTAGGGTGCAGCAGGTCACAAACTAGGCCGAAACAGCTAGCTGTCCAGTACCCTCTGCAGGTTTTCCAGTAGTTCTCTAACCACAGTCAGTTCATGATGAAATCCTGCAAAAACTTAATAATATTGGATTATATTTACAGATTGAGAAGAACAATATGAAAAACAAAAATAATAAACATGATACAACTCATATGATATCATATAATATAATATAAAAGACTAAGTTGATATAAATTGGTAGAATCCATAGGGAATGAAGAACCTAGAAGACCTGGATTTCGCGGATGATGTTGTGGATGTTTGATGTCACACAAAATCGAAGACTTACAAGCGAAAACCGACAAACTGGTAGAAGAACCAGCCGGCGAAGACAGGACTCCAGGTGAACATAGACAAGACGGAGGTTATGAAAATAACCAACCAACTAACAACAACAACAACATCAACATCCAGTGCCAATCACCATCAACGAGAGGGAT
Source organism: Trichobilharzia regenti (assembly GCA_944472135.2). Lineage (NCBI taxonomy): Eukaryota > Metazoa > Platyhelminthes > Trematoda > Strigeidida > Schistosomatidae > Trichobilharzia > Trichobilharzia regenti. The sequence continues at coordinate 15,065,125 of OX235262.1, forward strand.
TTGAAACAGGTTACTTCATTCACTTATCTAGGAGCATTGTCTCAACTACAGGAACGGAGGAACGGACGAGGATGTCTAATCGAGCGAGAATCGAGAAGGCGAGAAACACATTCATCAACCACCTGAAACTAATCTGGAAATCTTCGTCACTCAGCCAGAATCAACAACAAAATTCGTTCAGATTTTCAATACTAACGTCAAGTCAGTCAGTTCTTCTATACGGATGAGAAACTTGGCGGGCGGGCGTGTCACAAAGAATATTTCCAACAGGCTGGCTATTGTACACCCTTATCAACAACTGTCTTCGCTGGCTCTATACTGAAGATCAGATGGCCGGGCCGGAAATAATCACAAACTATGGGAAACTATGGGAACAAACAAAACAAAACCCAATCGCCAACCAACAAATATGCAGGAGGAAGTAGATTGAGATGATTTGGACACTCGCTGAGGAGGCCGGTTAATGACATGGCGCGTGCGTCAGGCCATTGCTCGAGTGGAACCAGGCCGAAAGGGAAGCGGCGAAGGGGACATCAGTGCAAGGATGGGTGACATGGAGGAGATCATGTGAAGAGGAGTTGAAACAGTATGGAGTGACATGGATGGAGGTGAAAGTACAGCAGAAGGAAGACAGAAGCAAGTGGAGGGAGACGTGCAGTTGAAGCCTATGTTCCACTAGGAACCCAGGGGAACAATAATAATAATAGGACTTACACTGCAAGTTACAGAATTCGCTTGACATGTTTTATGCATATATACGCCTAAATCGTATAAACTTATAGGCCAAGTGAATTGTATCCATAGCCAATTGTAAATCAACTGTTTCCAATTCGACGATAGATCCTTATGCGTATGAGGATGATGATGAGCTGACACATATGGATAGAATAAAGACTTTGAATTGTAGACATTAGGACTATTGCCACTGCTCCTGCTGGTCGCACCGATACCACTAGCCTCACCGACATGATGACTTCTACTACTACTACTACTACCACTCGATGATTCTGTTGTTGACTTTTGACTTTTAGACAATGACGGAATACCATTATATCTTGGTGAATAAATATCCTCGTGTTCATGTGCTGGTGTGTCACCCCCACCATCATCATCTGATTCAAATTCCCCATCATCTTCATTGTTAACAGCATCATCACCCCCACCACCACCACCACCAGTGCCGACAACAACAACGTCCCAATCATCATTTTGTGTTTTCAACCATGGATTCCACTCAGGGGAACTTTCAAAATCAGGTAATGGTGGTGGTATTGATGGATTAACTAAATGGCTTGATTTTGATCCAGCTGATACTGAATTACAGGATTCAGATGATGTCGACGAAGGAGAGGGAGTAGTGGTAGCAGTAGTCATAGTGGGAGTCGACGGTGATGATGATGATGAATCCGGTTGATTAGAAATGGCTGTCAAACGTGCTGTAATCTCATTTAACTGTGCTTCTAGTTGTGTAATACGAATCTGATTATAAAAATAAAAAAGAAGGAAAGCGGAATAGTTAACAGAAGGCAATGCAATATCCATTTTGCTAGATAAAAATTGTAAAATGATGGCACAGAACTGGACTACACTGACTCCTAGATTAGAAATACGAAGTGAAGTGATAGAGCACGTTGACCGCTTCACTTATTTGGAAAGTACAATCATCAGCCAAAGCCAATGGGTTGATCTCTGACGAAATCTCACCACGGGATACAGAGAGCTAGTTTCGAGTATGTCAGTTTACGCCGTCTCATGATCGGTAGACGTGATATCCGACTATCCACCAAAGGGTGGGTTTAATGCTCACCAGTCCGCTCCGTCCTCCTTTATGACCAGCTGTGAGACCTGACCATTGAGAGTGGAAGACTTGAAAAAGCTGGCTAGCTGTCTTTGATCATAGGTGAGCAGTATTGAGGTTAGGTGTCGGTCGAGTGCTAGGTAAGCGTTGAGGGGAAATCAATCGACGAGGCTGTGAAGCTACATCGACTGACTGAGATGGTTAGGACATGTGTTACGCATCAATGCCTAGTCATCGCCTTCCTCGAAAACGAGAAATGTTAGCCGACGTAGGGTCAGGCTAGAAAACAGCTAGAGGCGGTCAAATCAAAACATGGCTTCATCAGTCAATCAAATCCACAACAGTTAGTTTAAGCTAACCAGCCATATAGGAAGGTGTAGGCTGCGTGACTGATTGATTGGGGTCGTCAGGACGGTAAAAACCAATGAAGGCTGGAAACAATTGGTGATATGGGTCAAAATCATCGTTCTCAATGTCTGGCGATGATACATCCACTCCTTGTGACTTACAATACCCAATGAAACTATATTGTTCTTCCTTATTACTATTCCTTTGTCTCACACCTCTGTTTCCTGTCTCTATTATGCATTCCTTCTACTTTCTTCTGTTGCTTTGTGTGCTACCTGGAGGGAGTGTGGTAACTCGAAGTGGTGCACATCGGTGCAAAGTTCTATGTCGAAAACAGACGGAGGTAAAAATTGAAAAACAAGTAGACCACATTGGATCGGGTCTACGATCTAGCTCGAGTTTAATCAAAAGGTCCAGGGTTCGAATCCCGTCGGGTACGCATTGATAAACAGTCGCTAACTAACAGTCTCCTTACGGTGAATTCATTCAGTTGACTGTACAATCGCAAATATATATATATATATATATATATATATATATATATATATATGTACATTGAAATTGTCAAACAAGGATAAAAACTTGTTATTGTTCACGTCACTAAAATATTTCAAAAATGTGATAAATAGTCGAACTGCAAGAGGGTAAATGAAACCTAATTAAATCTCTTGTCACTAGAATCTGACACATCTGCAGTCCTGACGTCCTGGAAGCAGAACTGGATCTTCTGAAAAAAATTAATCCAAAATGGATTCATCAACAAGAACATCAGACTAAAATCCCAGAGGAAGGAAACACTACTTATTTCAATAAAGGAACACTACATGCACCTGGATTTCAAGGGAGACTTAGGTTGCGATATCCTTAAGATAAGAATTTCAGTATCTTTGAAAAGAACATTCTTCGCAGCAACGCGAAGAGTAGTGTTCTTCATTCACCCACTGATCTACGGAAATCTAAAGGACAAAATCTGTCATCTGGCCGCTCCTATGTGCATATATCAGTTCACCTGTTGCTGTGAAGCCAGGTACATTGGTCGTCCGAAGAGTTTTCTGTCAAAAGCGTTCGAGAACAGTATCTCGCATGGCTGCAAAAAGGTGATATTAGCTGTATAAGGAGTGCAATAACCAAACACCTCATCAATACTAACCATTCCATCTCAACAAATGCCGCTTCCTTCAAAGTAATCTAAAAAACGAAGAATAAGCTATCAAAGACAATATGTATTCGTCTCCTTCATATTGCTGAAGCCTTAAACATGCAGTTGGAAAAACTAGAGTTACGTATACAAAAGGAAATCATCCAACCACTCGCACTATCATGGTAACAACCGTGTTGATTTCTACTGCCTTGACGTTTACGTGCTTGTTTTTCTACCTCCTTATAGCTGCTGTATTTGTTTACAACTGCTACACAATTCCAAAATTTGCTTCGTTTCTATGTTCATCCTAATCACAAAACACTCATTAAGTAACTCATCTTATTACGTAACTACGTCACACTTATTCAACTTCTTTTATACATCGACTAACATAATAATAATAATTTGCTTTGTTCCAGAAACAGTACTAGTGATACAGTGTGGAATTTTCAGTACATATCTACGATATTGCATCTAATTCTATCAAACATTTAAAAGGAGTATTTCAAAAAATAAATATAAACAACAACAACAACAAAACAAAGAAAAACACGAAAATAACGAAAAATGCGAAAAAACAATACCAAGAAGTAGAAAGGAAAATAAACAACAATAATAAATAATATCTCAGTATTGGGTAATGGAAGCTATGATATGTTTATGCGTGGTGAACAGTAAAAGTTATGAAATGATATTAGGAATGTTTATCGCCATGATGTTCAGTTAATTTGATTGAACAACACTAAACAATCATAAAATAAACATTTCAGGGTTTTTATTATTGTCAGCCCTAATGCGGTGTTGTTGTGGTAGTGTGAGTAATCCTGCATAATATCAAATTTTTAAGATGGTGATAATGGCGTTCGCAACCAAGATTGTCAGTTAATATTGCCAAACAAACAAAACAACAACCATAAAACTAATATTGCACGATGGTTAATGACAGGACAATTTTGTGATACTCATAGGGCTAATATAATCGGAACCAGTAGATACACAAAAGAAGGAATAGAATAAAGTACAAAATAGTAAGCCAATGTTAATAATTTAGGTAGCTAATTATGTTTCAGAAGATTGTTCACTATAGAATACAAATAAGAGAGAAAAATAAAAGAGCCAAAATTATGTTATTTAATTGTTGTTCATAATCACATCACAATTGTAAGACCTTTTTTTTCATACTAGTGATACATTCCGGCTATTTATCGTTTGGAAGTGTATAGGTTGCATAGCTATGATTCACCTGATTAGCACAACCCGAAGTAACGTCGATGATATTATCAGTGACAAATGTACAGTCATGTCTTACATTCTCTTCTGGAATGTAATAGTCTACTATGGTATAGCATATACTACTGATTGGATAAAAGTAGTCTCAGTTACCGTATGTCTACCAGTATGGTTTATTATTAAGACTGTACAACTGTTCTATCATTTCATACTGAGGTGTTCTCATTGGTATAACTTGTAGATAGTGTATTTTACTGTATGCACTATTCTACTGTTGTATGAGCTGTCTGCTAACCAAAATTGGTAGACAGCAATCGACGTCAATGCTAACTTCCCAAATTCTTGTTCATGAGAAAAAAAAAACAAGAACAAAGACTTTGCGTGGCCGGATACGATTCACAGGCATATATATCAGCGAATTGTCTACGAAACGGGCAACAAACAAATGACAGAATAATCTTCAGCCAAAAAAAAAACAACGAATCAGAAGACGCTGTTTCTCTACTAACAATAACGCTAATAATAATGTACATAAAAATCTATAAAAAGACAATTGCTGCGAAGAAAATTTCCTTTTCGACGAAGTCATCATCTAGGCTGTACATTCGTGTATTTATATCAAATGGATACGAAAGTTCTAGAATAATTTCCGATCAAGGGTCAAATTAATAAAAATTAAAATTAGGAATTAAAATGCCATAATAAACAGAGGAATGGATAAAACAAACAAAGTAGCATCATGATAGTTAAGAAGGTTGACATTGTGCGATTAGGGTTTAGAGATGTAGAAATAGCAAAATAGACAAGATGTTTGGATAAAAAAAACTAATGTGATGAATAATTGTTTATGCAATCAGGGATTAAATATGTAGAACTAGTAAAATGACAAAATAAACACGAAGTTCGAGTATGAAAATATGGTAGTGTAAACAGGGATTAAGAAAAACTTAAAATAACAAGAATAAACAGGAAGTTTAGATAACAAAAGCGATGGGATGGTCATTACTAAAAAATTACCTGTTTATGACGGCCATGGCAGGGACAGGGGTTGGACGTATTTCTTTTGTATACAAAGCGTGGGTTTGAGCTTTTGGATAGCTAGCGCCTCGGTTATGCCCAGATGTCTTGATTTCACTCCTTTTGATAGGTTTGGTTGAATCTTGTACATTACTTTGAAAGACTTCGAAAGGCGCTGAATGTCCTGAATTGACGAGATGTTCTCTCACTGAACTGTATACACGCTTTTGCTCTCCTTTTACTAACCAGGCTGGGTGGTGTTCACGAGCGCGTTTTTAAAGTCGGCGCATGGTACGGCTAACGTACTCAGCTCCACAAGAGCAAGTAAACTGGTATATGCACGTTAAGGTGGCCCAATGTGACAGCTTGTCTTTCGCGTTCTGGCTGAACAGTTTCTTGCAGGAAAACGTCAGTCGTAGGCTCGCGGCGAAGTATGTTTTCCTCAGCGATTTTGAGAGGCGTTTGCGAAGGATTTCTGCTTCAATATCACCTTTGAATTCTAGATTGAGTAGAAGAATTTTCTTTGGAACGGATTGGACTTGTTCAGAAGTCTTCTTAGATTTGAGATTCTTGTCTACGAACCTGGGCGGGAAACCGTTTTCCATCAGGGTTTTTCGAAGGCTACGCAGTTCTTCTTCAACCACTTCTTCGCTGCATATATTCCTAATCCTCGAGGAAAGAGCGTCTATCAGGTTCCTCTTTCTGCTTAGGGGCACTAAGCTTTGAAAGTTGATAAATTGTCCATTCCATGTAGGCTTTCTGTATATGAACCTTTTCAGAGAGTTGTTGACGTTTTTTGTCAGATGGACGTCGAGGAAGTGGAACATTCCGTCGGATTCAGTCTCAAGTGTAAAAAGTTGATGTTTGGGTGGGCGGCGTTATTGAAGATTTGAAGTAGGTTTTTTAAATCACAATTCTCATCACAAATAATGAAAGTATCATCGATGTATCTCTATGAAATATCTGTTGATTTTCTCAATAAACAACCTGTTACCTGGCCCTTGTCTTCTGTTGTTACACTACATCTTTATATATAGCCTCAAAACTTCTATTTATATTTACGGTTGACAATCAGTCTTTAGTATATTAATAAACAAACTGACACACACTAAATTGAAGCAATTATAAACAAACATTAAACATTGACTTTATCAACCATAAATCAAGAGCACTGAGCCTCAATGATGATTTTTTTTTAAAAAAAAAAAACTTGGCCAAATGATTTTATTTGAATAAGGCATTTAGAAGACAAATTTCACGAGATATCATCATTCCGTAATTTCTTTACAACCGCTTAATAACTGCGAATATCCGAGTGACTTCCGAACTCGGTTTCCTGGATATTACAATGACCAGGAAAGATAATGGAAGGATTCAGCGATCTATTTTTCATAAACAGACATGGGGTGGACAATATCTTCATCAGTTCACCAGTTTTGTTTCTATCCCGTAGAGACATTCCCTAGTGAAATATTTGCTCTCCTCAATCAGGATCTTCAAATACAAAGAAGAGATCAACTGACAGTGAATCAATCGTGTGTGTGTCTGTGTGTGTGCGACACAGCTGTGTGTACCTGACTTGAAGAGCGAATCCTTCCACCATAATGATGACGATGATATCTCTTCTTTAACTCCTTCAAGAAACACAACGACGACAATAATAATGTTGAATACCAATTAATAGTAAAGGTTCAAAAGTACATTTTGGGAACTAGAAACAACCATCTCATGTATTCGGATAAGCTGTTCGTCGAGGATAATGCAGGTTGTGAACATTATAAATACTTGCCGGAGTATTTCTCTCTTTCTGTCTTTTCTTTGTTGCTTCTGGGAACTTTACCATACCTCCGGTATAGGCGACGCACCATTCCCATTGCACGTGTGCGGTTTTGAGTCGATGATAAATAAAGCTTCAGTGATTTATCTCCCTGTCTCTCTCGACCTAAGTATACTACTTTATAATACTCTCACCCTGTCCCACCCCCACCTAGTGCGTGATCACCTTAAAGTGATGTGAATCCAATTCAGTAGGTTATTCAACCTACCAGAATCAATCATTCCAGGTCTAGCTGAATTTTCAAGTTTTAATAATCTAACTAATTGACCCCGATCCACCATTAATTTAACTGACTTCATTAACAGTCATCACATGGTATTTGGTAGATCATATGCGATTTTTCTTAGTTGGATCTATTTGGGTCCTTAAGCCGACAAAGTTCACCTCGGAGACAGTTAGTTAGTTAGTTAGTTGGTTTAAATGCCAACCAGACGAATTCCAGCCTCATTGTTTATTTATTTCATTTATTTAAACGCATAAAAACTTGGTACAATATGGTACCAAGAAAGATGCGCCACACAATAATAATAAAACAATATAGATTAAAAGTAAAAATATAAGTAGATAACGGAGAAAGAAATTCATCTGGAAGGAAAACAGTCATACTTAACAAGTTCAAACAATATTCGTTAAATATCATCGGGAAGGGAATCGCAACACGTTCAACGTTTCGAGCCATCGATTCGAGCTATCTCGCGTACCCCAATCAGGGAGTCGTGACGCACCAACCGATGCTAATCTAGCACAAAAATCCTTCATCCCACGACGCCACATCATGGACTTACAACCTCTTCGTCGTTTTCATCCCGTCCCAGGGCTAGCTAACAGAGACCTGTACGGAAGCCTCTGGGATGGCATTCCCAGCACATGTCAAAGCTACCAGAGCCGGTGTTTCCAGATGACGACACACAACAAATGGTGACCACCGCTGTGCTCAAACACACGCCACCGAACCTCAAAATTACTCACGCGATGATGCCATCGAATGCAAGCAATCTTGCGGAGACAGCCATGATCGAACACGCAGAGTCACCGAACATCCTCAGCTCAGAGAGGCCAGGTTTCACAGGCGTAGAGCAGCGCAGCCCGCACCGAATCATTGTACACCCGGCCTTTGACAGCCAGGCTAACGTCGCGACTGCGCCAGAAGTGACTCAAGTTGATGTTTGCCACCCTAGCCTTCATAACACGGTTACAATTCTCGTCCATCACAGCTCTGCCAGCACTCACACAACTAGCCAGATACACAAACTTATCAACAACTTCAAACGGTTCTTCTGAAAGAGTGAATGCAGGCTCCTGCCAGTCTCGTAAGAGTACTTTGCACTTAGACGGCGCAAAGTACATACCATACTTACAGACACTGATGCTTCATTTCATTTATTGTGGAGGGCTGAGATACTGTCCGGGTGCCCAGACCGAAGCAGGTGGTTTACTTAAGGGACCAACCCCCTAGTTTTTGACTTCGAGTCTAATCCACAAGGCAGCGGAGCAGCGTCAGGAGCTGCATTCACATGGTTTCCGGTGAACAATATAAGTTCATACGCCATTTCATCCCATTGGATTCTGAAGCCTATGTACCCCATGGTAACTGCTTTTAGTCTAACCGCTATCCAAACAACCTTTCTGACATATTAGGACCTGCAGGGACATCAGTCCCAGACAGTTTAGCTTGTTGGGTCACTACAGTATTCAAACCTGACCACTACGGCAAGGTAGCAGTTGTCGGCCTCACTGAGAATCTTTTGTAAGGCCTCTGACGACGTTTCTTCTTTATACGGCAGTACAATATAGGGCTTTGAATTTTATATTATTTTTGTCATTTTTATTACTAATCTTTTTTTTTCTATGGTTCTTCACATATTAATAGCAGTAGTAGTAGCAGCAGAAGCAGCAGGAACATGTTTAGACTGCTGTCTGCCTACATAAGCAAAAAAGGATTTATTCACTCATTCATTCATTAAAACGCCAACGTCAATGGTAATAACAAAGTGATTAACATGTGACCACAGCTTTTTATAACAAATCAATTCAAAGATAGATGTGAAGGTAGACGTTTGTTTAAGTGCGACACACATGTGTAAGGTTATCCTTTACAAATTATTTTGATATTTATATATAATTCACTACAATAATAGACTGATAAAATCAATCAGAGTTATGTGTACTCATCAGCGAAATTGCGTTCACACTGCCAGTCTATCACTATTCCTGAAAATCAGTAATATCACTCGGAGATTAGAATATAAGGATGATAAAGACCTTCCCCATAGGTGAAGACGTTTTATTTTGGAAAGTACCATCAGCCCCAACGGGTTGATTTCTGACGAAATCTCACCACGGACCCAGAGGACTAGTTTCACATATGCCAGTTTACGCCGTCTCTATCGTAGGCGTGATTTCCGACTATCGACCAAAGGGCGGGTGTACGGCTCAGAAGTCCGTTCCGTCCTCCTTTATGGCCAGCTGTGAGACCTGACCATTGAGAGTGGAAAACATGAAAAAGCTGGCTAGCTGTCTTTGATCATAGGTGAGCAGTATTGAGGTTAGGCGTTGGTCGAGTGCTAAGTAAGCGTTGAGGGGGAATCAATCGACAAGGCTGTGAAGCTACATCGACTTAGATGGTTAGGACATGTATTACGTACCAATGCCTAGTCATCGCCTTCCTCGACAATCGGCAAGCTAGTTGACATCGGGTCAGGATGGAAAAGAGCTAGCGGCGGTCAAACCAAAACATAGCTTCACCAGTCAACGAAATCTACAACAGTTAGTCTAAGCCAAGTAGTAAAATTCAGACTTCCCGGTTGGGGTCCTCGGGACGGTAAACACTAATGGTTGGAGACAATCAGTGATGTGAGTCAAACTCCTCGTTCTCAATGACTGGTGCAGATGCATCAACTCCTTGTGACTTATGATTTCCAATGAAACTATACTGTTCTTCGTTATTACTATTCCTTTCGTCTGGTATCGCTGTCTACTGTCTCTATTATGCTTTTCTTGTACTTTCTTCTCTTGCTTCGCGTGCTACACGGAGTGTGGCGACTTGAACTGCCGCCCATCAGTGCAAAGTTCTATGTCGAAAAAAGGCAGAAACAGACAGGTGAAGACGTTGTCTGTCTGTTTTCGACATAGAACTTTGCACAAATGTGCGCCAGTTCAAGTCGCCACACTCCGTGTAGCACGCGAAGCAAGAGAAGAAAGTAGAAGAGATGCATATTAGAGACAGTAAACAGAGGTGTGAGATAAAGGAGGAGTAATAACGAAGAACAAAACAGTTTCATGGGAGATCATAAGTCACAAGGAGTGGATGCATCTGCGCTAGCCACTGAGAATGACTTTGAGCCATGTCACCAATTGTTTCCAGCCATTTGTTTTTACCGTCCCGAGGACCCCAACCAGTCAGGAAGCCAGTCTACACCTTCCTACGTGGCTTAGACTAACTATTGTGGATTTCATTGACTGATGCCAAGTTTTTGTTTGACCGCTGCTAGCTTTTTTCCAGCCTCACCCCATATCCGCTAACATTGCTCGTCGAGGGAGGCGATGACTCGGCATACGTAACACATGTCCTAACCATCTCAGTCTTTGTAACTTCACGACTTCGTCGATTGATTTCCCCTGTTTACCTAGAACTCGACGCCTAACCTCAATATCCCTTACCTTATTATGCCACTTTACACGGAAATAGAGCGCAGGCACCTATGATCAAAGACAGCCAGCTAGTCTTTTCATGTCTTCCATCATCATCAAATTTATACGCTTTTATTTGAAAACTTAAATTAAGAAATAGTAATGCTGTCATTTTTGATGCGTCAGATTTATAGTATCTCTTCTCTACTACCACTCAAACATTAACTTATGTTATTATCATCTATATAACCATTGTAATTTCAGGCAGTCTGCAGTTGATCAGAATCTAGGAAATAGAATGACGATATCATTTTATACTACAAATTTCGTCTTCCTTTCTTTATCGAAATTTATCAAGGGAACACCGAATGTATGAAACTGTGAATGTAATAACTTTAGGACAGAAAAACAACAAATCGTCAACCATAAAAAAACTTTTCCATATTTTCAAAATTCTGAAACCTCAATGATGATTATTTTAAAAAAAAAAACTTGGCCAAATGATTTTATTTGAATAAGGCATTTAGAAGACAAATTTCGCGAGATATCATCATTCCGTAGTTTCTTTACAACCGCTTTATAACTGCAAATATCCGAGTGACTTCGGAACTCGGTTTTCTGGATATTACAATGACCAGGAAAGATAATGGAAGGATTCAGCGATCTGTTTTTCGTAAACAGACATGGGGTGGACAATATCTTCATTTCACCAGTTTTGTTTCTATCCAGTATAAACGTTCCCTAGTGAAATATTTGTTCTCAAGAGCCTGAAAAATATGCACGAGTGTCACATTGATAGATGGTTATCCGGAGAACTTTATCACTTGTCACAGTAAAGAAAAACTACATCTCAAAAAGACATCTTCTGTACCAAAGAAAGCTATTTTTATTAACCTTCCATTCAAGGGTGACCAGATTATGCAGTTGACAGCTAGCTGAAAGACTTCGGTCAGCCATCAAACATACATTCTACGCCGCCACATCTCTTTTTCTCACCTGCCGAACATTTTCGATCCCTGTACCTACCTAGGATTAAAGGACGAAATTCTGTGAACTTTACTTCAAACTGTATCTACAAGTTCATCTGCAGCTGCGGTGACACCTATATAGGTAGAACCAACAGAATGTTCCAATGTCATCGGAAAGAACATGTTCCAAAATGGTTAATAAATCATATAGAAAATCCCAATGCGATTAATCTGAATCGAAATCCAGCAGCATCATCCATTGCAAAACACTTATTAATGTCAGGTCACAAAATCAATCAATATTAATGACTGTTTCACAATTATTTCATCACATAACTGTAATTCAGGGTTGGTGATTAAAGATGATGGAAGCACTTTGGGGGATTAATCACATACAGCGTAAACTGTGTGTACAAAGCACAATAGACTTCAACCTTCGTCTACCATAGACTACATGACCTATTTAAATATGATTGGTCATTAGAATGTACTTTTGTTTTTTATTTAACTGAGTAATTGTCATGATCTTTATTTTATTACGGTTAACCATGTGAGTTGTAAGGCGGTTGCAAAGAAACAACGAAATGATGATATCATCTCACGAAATTTGTCTTCTAAATGCCTTATTCCAATTCATCAAAGGTACAAATAATTTAATTCTCCCAATGATTTAAATAAATTTCAGTGTTATCCTTCCTCTTAATTCAATTAAAAAATTGAATTTCAGATTTTCCTGTCGATTGATTGGACCAAAGTGCTTGGTCTCAGGTTGACATGTCAGCTTCTTATGTAGATGCTTCGACGATGTCTGGGCATTTAATTAGAATTTAATCGGTTGATGGTGGCTAGCAGTGGAATCCAGGATGCGCATTTCTGCGGGAACATCATCACTCACTGAGAAATGCAGGTACATCCAGATGACGAGTCCCAATTAGGACGAAGTGGGCATCCTGAATTCCACTGCCGGTCACCATCCACCAATTAAATCCTACTTCTGTCCTCTGCATGCGTGTTCTATAGTGGAATAATCTAATAGCTTTTAAACTAATAATAGCCTAGTGTGGTAAAAAAGAGCATTAAATTGTTTGTGTTTTTTTTTAATTCCACGCTAATTGCAGAAAACGCCGTGTCAAACACTGGGCGGAATAATATACTAAAAAATTGATCCATAATAGCAGTGCATGTGATCGATTCTAACTGAACAACGCTTCTACGTGTACAGCCATAATGACATATTGTCGAAACAAGTTTGTTTTGTTGTTTGTTTGTTTTCTGTTTGTTTCTGACCGCTGTCTGAGTTTTTTTGTAACTAGGCCAGTCTAGAAGATGTGCGCATGCTCGCTAACAGGTTTCATTCATTTCAAGTATTCATATATACAAAATATGCTGTTTATGATAAAGTACAGTATCTATGCTCCATTCTTGCTTTCTGTCTCTCCCTCACACACACACACATACATACATACACATGCACAGCTTCATTCAATAATCGCATCCACCACTTACAATACATTCAATCATTAGCTAAAAAATATTTAATTAAGGTTAACAATAATACCCACGAAAGGTTATGCACATTCAGTTGTAATTCATGAAGAAAACAACTGATTGTTTACTGCTGTTTATTGATTTACCTTTCGATAACAGAAAGCAGTCACAACTTATTATCCTCCCCCCACCCTTTTAAACGATCTGGTACACACACCTGAGGGTGGATAGACTTCTATTTGTTGCTCGAAATGCTCTAATGTGACCAAGCTTGTCAAGAGCCGGTGCTGCTGAATAGACTAGTCCACATAGGACAGTTGGAGAATTCTAATTCCAAACCTACGGAGCATAGGGGTTTCACAACCCGAACGCATGTGCCAGTTTACACCGTCTCCGGAATGGTAGACGTGATATCCGACTATCCACCAAAGGGTGAGTGTATTGCTCATCAGTCCACTCCGTCCTCCTTTATGGTCAGCTGTGAGACCTGGCCATTGAGAGTGGAAGACATGAAAAGCCTGGCTAGCTGTCTTTGATCATAGGTGTCTGCGCTTTATCTCTCGTGTAAAGTGGTAGGTGTGATAGGGTGAGGAATATTAAGGTTACGCTTCGAGTTCTAGGTAAAGAGGGGAAATCAATAGACGAGGACACGAAGCTACATCGACCGAGTGAAATGGTTAGAACATGTGTTACGCATCAATGTCTAGTCATCGCCTTCCTCGATAACGGGGAATGTTAACTGATATAGGGGAAGGATGGAGAAGAGCTAGGCAGCGGTCAAACCAAAACATGACACCAGTCGATGAAATCTGCAACAGTTAGTTTAGGCCACGTAGGAAGGTGTAGACTGACTGATTGACTGTTTGGGGTCCTCGAGACGGTAAAAAACAATGGCCGAAACAGTTCGCGATATGGCTCAAAATCGTTTTCAATGGCTGGCGCGGATGCATCCACTCCTTGTGACTTATGATTTCCAATGAAACTGTATTGTTCTTCGCTATTAGTATTCCTTTGTCTCACACCTCTGTTTACTGTCTCTAATATGCATCTCTTCTACTTTCTTCTCTTGGTTTGTGTGCTACATGGAGTGTGGCGACTCGAAGTGGTGCACATCGGTGCAAAGTTGTTCTATGTCGAAAACAGACAGACAGATAACCGGAACGGAGTGAATGACGTATGTGAACCTGTTTTGGCCATCATCACAACCATTAGCACGTAACTCCTGACGCTGCTTTAATGCCTTCTATGACAGACTTCAAGTCAAACACTCACGGGTGGTATCTTAAGAGATACCTGCCTGTTTCAGTTTGGGCAAACGAACAGTATTTATACAAAAACTCTGGCACAAACTATGGGATTCTGCATAGCGCATCTCTTTTGATGAGCATAATGTACGTAGCTGGTGCGTCGATGGGATAGCGGTAGAGTGCTCGCCCACCAAGTATGTGGTCCAGGGTTCGATCCCTGACCGACACACTTCTTTACCTCGCTAAGCCAGTAAAAAGACTGGTATAGATGGAAGGTTGGGCATGAGGCCAGCAACCCCATCCCGTAAAAAATAAATAAATAAAAGCACTGAAACTTGAAGCCTCTAGCTCTTGGAGCCCTATGTTCCACTAGGAACGTAAAGGAATAAAAAAAAATGTACGTAGTTCGTTTTTCAACAAAATAAATAGACAAAACTGCAAGTTGTGAAAAATGTGGAGCTCCAATCTACATGCATATTTCTGTTAGCTAGAAGACACAATATACTAATTGTGGTTTGAAAAATTAGAGGTAAAAATGCACTCTCCGTTGACAAGTATCAATGTACACAGAGGGTGGGACTTCTTATTAATTGCCTGCAATCACTTGACATCATGGTGATTGATTCCTTTCAGCTCGCGCCCGGTGGTGGGTGCGTACTGCTGAACAATCTCAAAGTAGGCTAACAAAACAGCTGTCCAGTACTCCCTTATGATTTTCCAATAGTTCCGTGACCGATATCAGCTCAGGATGAAATCCTGTCATCATCAATTATCAAGTCAAATTGCTGCAAATCAACAACACTTGGATACTTTCAGTTGATCAATTACACTATAAAGTTGATCCATAGATCCATATGGTGATTCTCATTAACACCTAAAAACAACATGATTTCGGTTGGGCTTTAGCCATTGATAAATGTTCCAGGTGACGACCATTTGACGGATTAAAACAAAAACATTCAGCTTCGAACAGTAGAAGCAACATCGGACGCAACTACTTCCGGTTAAAGAAACATAATAATTATTATCATTATTATTTCCTTTAATTCCTAGAGGAATATACGGCTTCAGCCGCGCGTTTCCATTGCGTTCGGTTCTCTGCCAACGTTTTCACTCCGCTCAAAGTCTGCCCACATGCTTTCATCTCCTCTTCACATGACCCATCCAAGTCACCCTTGAATTGACGACCAACTCGACGCTTCCCGTTGGGTTCCACTCGAGCAATGGCTTGTCTAGTGATGTCACTTGATGGTTTCCTCAGAGCATGGCCAGCCAATCCAGCTCCATTTCTTCCTGCAGATTTGTTTCACAATCAGTTCCTGCTGGGTTGGTTCGCTCATTGCCAGAGATCCCTGTTGCTGATCTTTTCTGGCAATCTGATCTTGAGTAATGAGCTAAAACAGCTGTTAACTGATATGCAGTCACATGATGTGTGTGTGTTTGTTGTTGACAGTCTATTATATTTTGCTATGTGTATATGGATCGATATTCCATTATAACTGACAATATGCTTTTGTCTGTCCACTAACTAAATAAACATGTATGACTTGTTGTCACATGACATTACAATCAATCATGGTAAGACGTTATCTATTGGTTCATGTGTATTAGCCATTTTCATATATACTCTTTTACTGTATTCTGGTTCACACACATTGCGTACCTTTTCACTCACACACTTGTGTGACATTTATTTTCTTTGTCTGGAAAATACAAGTATTATCGCGAACCTGGTGGTCTTCTGATTTCCCTCCTTTTGCGTCAGGACTATTAACTACTCGACGAGTACATAACATTAACGAAGTTCTGAATTATAATCAGTTCATAGTAGATACATAGTTGACTTCGTCTAAGTCAACTGTAATATAAGATACTATATCACTCTTCGAAGAATAAAATCATAAGTTAAACAGATTTCGGAAATCAATACAGCCTTAAAATAAACGCCTATTTTTTTAAACCACAAAACACCCCCTTCTACTATATATTTAACAGAAAACAAAGGATAGGAATCAAAACTGGACACTAGTCAAAAAGTAGTATGGAATGAATCTAGATCAGAAAAATGGCAGCAGATGAAGGAGTTTTGAAAGTTATAATGCATGTGTCAAATCCAGCAGCTAAATGGTCGACCTAGAGGTGCTGGGTTTCCATCTCTGGTAGAGTGATGACTGCGTGCTGCTGAAGAGCTCCCAACCAAGATGAAACAGCTACCCATTACTCCTTGGTTTTCAATGATCCTGTTACTGATGTCAATTCGTCAGGAAATCATCTCAGATGAAATTCTTCATAAATTTCCCAATTAATTTCAATTTATAAAAAAAGTTGTAGCAGAAATCATTTACAGAAATAATACATGAATGTATAATTGAACAGAAGAAGAAGAAGAAGTATTTACCTGTTGTTGACGATCACGTTCTTCAGCGCCATGAGCTGTTACCTTTAACCAAGCATAAGTAAGATTGAATGACCGTGATAAACGTTCCATTTGACGACGATAACTTTGACTCAATTCTTCTAAATACCTGATCGAACGAGAAGAACACATACAGGACATAGAGCATATATTATAAGGATACATAGGAAAGTACGTTATATAAAAGGCTGACGAAGATGATAATAAAACAGAATAGATTTGCCATGTACTAAGACTATGAGGTGCGTCGGTGGCACAGCGGTAGAAAGCTCGTAAACCAACCACGCCCCGTGCGGTCCACAGTTCGACGCCTGGCCACCGACGCACTCTTTTACCTCGCTAAGCCGGTAATAAGACTTGTGAAGGGCGGAGGTTGGGTATAAGGCTAGCAACCCCATCCCATAAAAACAGACACCACTGCTACAGAAACAACAAGTCTCTAGCACAAGGCCCTATGTTCCACTGGGAACGTAAAGGAATTAAAAAAGACTAAGAGAATATCAATATACATGTTTACGAGATAGCAATGTACAGTAAATATAAACATATTTATATGGCGAAGTTCAACAACAGCGTCCCAGGGAGTGCGAACGCTCAAATGACCTTGAATGCATGCTAGTCGTTGGTTGAACAAAACTTACGATTATTCTGGGACGAATATGAAAGCTGACCATCTGCTCAGGTGCAAATTCCACCCAGATCACGTATTTCAATACTGTCTGAATAATGGATTGATAGGATGTACCTGTGGTGATTCAATGAACCTGTAACCGTATTCACAGGTCATTGATGGATATATATTTAGATGTACGGAGTGTAAGAAACAAACAATTGTTCGTACGCGTAAGTGACACTCTCAGTTAATTGTCTTCTAGGAACTTTATTTGACGAATTGACTGTTTTTTTTTGCCATTACTGGATTTTGAAGTCCGGTGTGAAGTCAACTGTGGCTCAGACAGAAAATACGTTGACATCTACTGTTCAGTGGTTTCCATTTTGTCGAGATTTAGCATCATGGAAAATGAACAATATTACACAAGTGTTGGGAGGAGTCCGTGTTGTCGTTCTTATCAACGAAACGGTGCTTACAAAGATGAAATACAACTGAGGACGGGCTAGAGCTAATAACGTTTGGGTATTGGGAATTTATGACACCCAAATTAGGAAGCGATTCATTGAACTTATATTCCAGACAGGAGTGCCGGCACTCTTCTGTCCATTATTCAAAGACTGCTTTTGTCTGGAACCACTACAAACACGGATGAACGGGCAGCATATAATCGATTATAGGATTTGGGATATATACCATTCAGATGATTTCGTCGATCCCGGAACCGGTACTCATACTAATTCAATAAAGGGTTCCTGGGGAAGATTAAAAAATAGAATAAGAGCAATAAACGGCTCTCAAAACCAAGTTATTTTTAGCCACCTGGATGAATACATGTATAGAAATTGGTTTAATTTAAAAACTGACACTCCTGATTATAATTGGGACATATTTTTATCTCAGATCAGAGAAAAATACCCTGTTTAATATTTTTTTATCATGCCTTTTTAAGTAAATATATGTAGTTTTTTGTGCAAAATTCCTTCACTTTTTCTGATTGGTCAGCTCAAGGTCACTGGTGCATTCGCATCCCTTGGGACGCTATTGTAGAAGTTTGCTGTTTATATAAAGACATTAAAGAGTTCTATTTATGTCCACATGCTTCTCATTTTCTGATACTACTTTGCTGCTCACCCCTTTCTCTCTTATTTACCTTGTAGTGGAAGGTTGCGCAGACCTACAGTAAGTCTGAAGTCAAACAGAAATTGAAGCCATTTACGTACTATGCACCACATTATTTTACAAGCTTTTGACTCACAATAACTGTTAACATCCTCCAAAAGCTCACATGTCACCATGTCATCAGGACGCTGAATAATAGCATTCTGCACGAGCAGTATTCATGATTTAAATTGAAGATGAAACTGTTTTTTTTAAACAGTTTTCCACACCTGAATCAATTGAAGCGTACAGACTACCAAGCAGCTACACAACCTGCGGTAATGGCTGACTTTATAGTGCAGTAAAATAAATCCTGTCTGGGGCTATGGTCGACATTTGTCTGCATGAAGTACAATTCACTTTTGATGGTAACCTACGATGACACTGTTGACAGAGTGATACAAAGGAACACAATATCTGACTATAAATCAAGAATAAGATGGCATGTCGTACACAACAAAGTTATATGGGAGAAGTGACTCTATGTTTTTATGATCCATTCAGCACAGACCTGGCTTTTATTTTCTTGTTTTATTGCTAAGGCAATATTTCTATATTTCTTAACGCGCTATATTGACTGACTAATTAGTCGATTGTTCCCTGTCTGTCTATTTTCAACTGACCGATAGCTGCTACCTTGACATGGTGGTCGGGCTTGTACATCCCAATGACCCAACAAGCTAGACTGGTTGGAATTATCGTTCCTCCAGGTCATACCATGCCAGGAAGGTTGCTAGGATAGCGATTAGATTAAAACCAGTTACCGGAATAGTGAAAGAATTTTTTTTTAACACTATACTGAGGTTCTGGGGGTGAAGTCGTACTGCAGAGGAACTTACTTACTTTACTTTACTTCGGTTATCTCCTACGGGAGGATGAGCCGGCTTCATGAACGTCTCGAATCATCGCTGCCCAGGCGCGGCAATTTGTAAGAGAGTTCATGTGGTTTCATGGGAATTTGGTACGAGTGATGTCCCCAGCGTCGCTCGGCCTTTTGTTTGAGAGTGCAGCTCTAGCCTTTACACAGCCAAGTGTGACCTACAAGGCAGTAGGAGTGGAGTAAGGAGTCCACTATCCATTGGCAGCCGGTGACCGGAGTTCGGTTCATACGCCTTTTTGAATGGGGCCAGACATCCAGGACATCCAACAAGCCCTTTGTCCATACGTCTGCCGGTGAGCTCCAGTAAGCTTCATACGCCAGTCGTTGGAGGTTTGGAATCAGGGTTTAGCCATCTCCCCTAGACAGTCATCCAATGGACAGTCAACCCGGTGAGGAGCGCCAGGCATCCGCTTTTGCCCTCTCACTTTGGTGAGAAACACCTCCGCCACGTGAAGGCAGTGAGTAGGACTTCCTCAGGAGAGGCTATGTAAGACGCCCGGTCATATGGGGGCATTTCCAGAGGTGTGCGGAGGGGTGGCCAACCCGCAGCGCAAGGCACCCACCCCCGACCATCCTGAGGCTTTGGAGGCAGGAATATAACAGTCACAGTGAGGTGTTTCCCTCTGTCTGTCTGTTTTCGACAACAGAGGTGTTTCCCTCAGATGACCAGCATGCCAGCCAGCTATGCTGTCTCTTCACTCTGGAGAAACGGGGTTAGAAAAGGTCGACCCCAAAAATTGTACACCCTACGGTGGTCCTTAACCGGCGGTAAGTTTACTAATACGGAACTAAACCAACAACCAGTTCATACAGGCCGTGTGTGACCGGCCAGCATCAAGTAGTTGTCCCCTGATATCTGTGGTCACGCAACACTAACCCTGTCTCTGTTTCAGGTCCCCGAAGAATTAATCAACTTCCACGCTGTGGGCAGCTGAGAAGTAACAACCGCCTACACACCTCCAAGAGCACACGACTGTCCCCACAAACTAAAGTTAAAAAGGACGGAGACCATGTGAATTCGTCATAAACCAAATCTATGTAATTTAAATAATATTTATCCATGCCTAAACAATTGATGTGTACCTGCGTAGATAGGGATAACCATATTATTATTATATTTACTGCATAAGTGGGTGTGTATGTGTGATAGTATAATAGGACCCACGAATCATGTGATTTTTTTTGTGATCGAGTTACTATGTAAATGAATGAATCAGGTGTCAACATACACGTTACTATAGGCCAAATTTATCAGCTAATAAAAAGTGAATCACATGACACGAAAAAGGTCAAATTCCAAGTCAATAAAAATGAACAACAGAGACGTAAATCAACAACCAATCACGACAATGGTTGCCGCCAGGAGATACAATTATACCACCAATCATGGAGAAATTCAAATGAGTTCGCTCCCTCATAAAAACCTGAGATGAAGCGATGTTGTCTAGACAGGGGGATGATGAAGGCTTCGCGGTTAAAACAACCACTTCTAAGAATACAACTAATTCAAAACTACATACTTTTACAGTTAAGAAAGCATACGAATAACAGGAAAACCAGTAAAATGATTCCTTCTTTCATTCCTTCGTGTTCTGAGTAGAAACATAGGACTTCAAGTTTGAGCCTTGGTGTCTTCATGATGGTGGTGATGTTCTTACAGGGTGAGATAAATAACCTTACACCCATCCTACTCTCTTTAAAGGATATTTCACTACCAGTATAGCAAGATTTAAGGAGGAATGTACATAGGTTGGGTTTCGAATCCGTACCACGTGAGGTGTGATGGACATGGGCATTCCTCACCACTGAACACTGAGCACTATTGCTTTCTAAATAGTTTAGATGACAGAAAATAACTGAAAACCTTCAATATGAATAAAACATATTCCGAGATTTCCAAAAATGACACATGACTCTACATGGAAGCACACAACGCCACACGATTATCAAGAGGAACAGTTCCAGAGTGAATATTTAAATCATCTGAATTGGCTAATAAGTAATCACAGATTCCTATAAATATCAGTGGATTACAGTTCGATAGTATCAACATAACACTACACACTGAATATCAGAAAAATTAGGGAATATAATAATGAGATCTAATCCTTTGAAGTGAAGACGAGAGTAAGATAAGCTGGCTGTCTACCAACTCCAATGATTTTCCTCATTGTGGTAGAGTGGATAATGCGACAGACAGCGAGCCAGGCAGCGGGGAAACAGGCATAGAATGGACCCACATAAAAAACGTGGAGGATCTGGACTTCGCCGGTGACATTTGTCTGGTTTCCCACATACTGGAAGATATGCAAGTGGAAAGCAACAGGTTGGCAGAAGAAGCATCAACGATAGGACTTCCTTCAGGTAAACATAGAGAAAACAGAGGTGATGAAGATTCCTGGCCAACAGCCACAGAAACAACAACAGAAAACAATCAATATAAATGGGAGAAATCTGAAAGAAAGGCATAGTTTCAACTACAGGCGGATGGAACTGATGAGAATATCAAAGCGAGGATCATCGACAAAGCAAGGCAAGCTTTGATCACTCTCAAATCTGTGTGCAGATCAACAGCACTCAACATGGAAAACAAGGTACGGATTTACAACACCAATGTGAAGTCAGTGCTACTCACTATGCGGATCAGAGGCTTGGCGCCGCGTCACGAAGGGCGCACTTCGAACAAACTACACACCTTCATCAACAGCTGTTTTCGTTCAATACTCAAGATCAGATGACTAGAAAAGATCACCAACAAGGAGGAATCTCTGGTGGCGACCCAACCCAGCAGGAACCAATATTGCAACAAATAAGCAGGAAGAAATGGAATTGGATTGGTCATACTCTGAGAAAACAATTCATCAGGTGACATCACACGCCAGGCCATTGCTCGAATGCAAGCCGAAGGGGAAGCGTCGAGTTGGTCGTCAGTGCGAGAGTGACATGAAGGAGGAGGAGTAGGTCATGTAAAAGGAGATGAGAGAATATGGGCAGACTTGGAGCCAGGTGAAGACTCTAGCAGAGAACCGAACGAAATGGAGACGTGTGGCTGAAGCTCTATGTTCCCCTAGGAACTTAAGGAAAAAATAATAATACTGTGAAATATTCCCATATCATGAATCAAAAGTCAATCCAAACGAAGAATATTCTTTTCAATAATTTCTCCTCTTCAGGTTCTTACAATTATCGAATATAATATTTGTTGTCGTTACAATAATGATAGCCAGTTATGCGGCGGATACATTTTTTTACGTAGAATAATAGATTAGTTATGGGGTGTCAAACTAAATAGTCGTATTTGTGTGACATACGTCGTGCTAAGCTGAAATCGATTACAAAATATTGTAAAATGGGAGACAATGATGGCGATTAGTCATAATAGGTTTTTAGAGTGTGTGCTAATAATGATACAAATTCATGAATTTATAGTCTCCGCTGAAAACCAGCCAGAGCAGTAGCAGTGGCTGAACTTGTTTCTTCTGCACAGAGAACACCGGTTTTTTGTGAGGCGAATTGCAATAGCCTCTGTTGTTTGGAGTTCGCAGTACCTGGATGTTTCCTGATGATTAAGAAAGTTGAAAAGGACTATTCACTATCCATAAACAAAAAAGCCTTAATATATACACGATTGTAATTCAAAGGTGACGTACCGAGTGAAATAATTACTAACAAGTTAAGAGAAATCCATTCAAAGAACTTTTAATGCTGGATAACTATACGTCTTATTCTCTACACGAACGATGATGATTCCTCGACTGAAGGATGAAGTACCTAGACTAGCCACTTCCAATTGCATCTATAAATTCAACTGTGCCCATGGTGGAGCAAGTTATACTGGCCGTTGCTCTAGGAATTTGATTTTTTGTGCTCTCTCGGGAACATCTACCAGTGTGGTTAAATAAATATAGGTGTAGTGAGCAGCATCTATAGCTGGATATTAGAATACCTGGTACAAACCGGCTGGCCACAAAGCTTATAATTAAGAGTCCTCTCCCATCATCTACCGGGTTCCAAACAAATTGCGAAAAGCATCCAGGCACAGCATAGTCCAAACAACGGTGGCCAACGAGATTCACTTGAAAACAACCTGTGCTCTGTGTGCAGAAGAAGCAAATCCAGCCACCATTAACGACCTGGCTAGTTTTCAGTGGAGAGTATAAATTCATGAATCTGTAATATTATTTCCCCTATATTTTCTGATATTCAGTGTGTAGTGTTATGTTTATGCCACTGGACTGTAATCCATTGACATTATTATTGATCCGAGGTTATTTAAACAACATAAATCTTGTTAATAACCTTAATTCATTCATTCATTCATTCACTATTGTGTACATATAACTGTAGAATCTGATGACGAGCAGGTCATCGAAAAGAATATTCCTTGTTCACTAATCATGCTCAGATGCAAACAAATCAAAGCCGGAATTCATAAGCCAAATGACAATTTGAACTGAAATCTTTTTTTTTCTACATTTAATCAATTTAAATAATAATTTTGAAAAAATACCAAAGGCTATTCTCAAAAATTCATCTCTATTATGCATTTATTGCATAACAGATTTTTTTTTTTTGAGATTGTTGAGAAGCCTATCAAAAGTGTTTATTTGATTATAGACAGAATAAACAAAGAGAATTTGATCAATTTCGTCAACAATCTTGTTTTCAGGTATTAACAAAAATAATTTAAACGTAATTACTGCATCAAAATGTAGCAAAGTCTTAAACAAACAAACATTACAGTTTAAGTGATTATCAACTGTGTTGCAGGTCTGATGGTGAAGTAGTACTGCTGGCGAGTAGGGGTGTGTGTGTAACAGCAGTAATACTTTCTTTCCCTCGGACGACTTAACAAGCCAGCCATGATTCCTATGCACTCTTGGTACACTATGGCACCAAGAAGATGCGCCACTCAAATTGCGTGAGACCTTAAATACTGCCCGGACGGCCAGGCTGAAGCAGGTGATTATCTTAAGGGACTATACTCCCCGAGTGTTTGAGCAGAGGAGCAGAACCAGCAGCTACTTTACCATGGTTACCGGTGACTAATCTAGGTTCATACGCCATCCGAACCGATTAGATTATAGAGCTCATGTATCCTATAGAAACTGCTTTTAAGTATAAACGCTATCCAAAGAACCTTCCTGAAATGCTGGGACCAACAGGAACATAAGTCGCAGCCAGTGTACCTTGTTGGGTCGATGCGGTGTTCAAGTCCTGCCACCACGAGAAGTTAGCAGTTGTAGGCCAGGCACTCTAAGAAGTGGAGGTAGAAAACGCTGACCCGAGAAATTATCCATCCCAGATAACTGTGCAGTGGTCAATAATGACCTCTTCATACGGATACAACCCTAAACCGGTCAAATGTGTCCTGGCCTCTATGGTTATCCAATATTAATGCGCTTCCTGTTTCAGGTATTCCAATCTATTCCATGTCTACTGTGTTATGTAACGGCTAGTAAGGCTGAAGCTTTATTAGTTAACGTACTCCACTTCAAGATACTTACTCAACTTTGAAAATCTAGGTAGAACTGTAACGACGGAAGACATGGACCAGACAACAGATCCTTTATTCAGAAAATCAACAGATATTCATAGATTTTTATGTACATTATTATCAGCGTTATTATTAACAGAGAAGCAACCTCTTCTGATTGGTTGTTCTCCTGCTGAAGGTTATTCTGTACTGCTTGTGGCCGTTTCTTAGAAAGTTAAGCCATATATCTGCGAATCGTATTTGCACACGTCAAGTCTGCTGTGATTGGTTGTTAAGTTCCTCAAGGTTAGGCTTAATTTCTTGGTTTTTTTTCTCACGACCCCGATTTGGGACGCAAACATTGACGCGTAGATTGTTGATGTCTACAATTTTGTCTCGCAGACAGCTCTCATCGCAGAACCACTCCCAAGCTTTCTGCATACGACTGTAAACATCCAAATCACGTTTACGTTTAGTCCTGAGTGTGTATCCATATCAAAAGGCTGATGATAATGATGGAGAAAAATAACAAAAGTTTACAGTGGAAATAATAAAAAGTGTAATAAGAAAGCGATGGCTTACCTCATACTGACTGAAACATTACGCTCAATAATACGAACACGATTATTTAAACGCATATAAGCTGTAGATCTTCGTGAACCACCTAAATCAGCTGGTACAACTACAGCTAAATTAGGATGTTGACGATCAATTTTACGCGTTGGTAATCGACGATGATCTGATGATGACTTCATATTCCGACCGATAACAAAATTATCAGTAGATTGAAAATTATTATTCCCTAGTAACTGCTTTTCATCATTCTCCTCAGGAGTATCCGAATAAACTGAATCAGGCATAGATGACGACGAATCAGTGTGTTCACTTGAAGACAGGAATGATGGTAATTTAGAACACTGAAGAAGAAGAAGAAGAAAACAGGAGAAGAAGGAAGAGGGACACATATGGGATGACCTCAGAGAAAAACTAATAAAAAGTGGTAGGATATTGATATTACTGCTAAACCTCACTTGTGAAACGTAGTCCATTATGAGTGCCAAAGAAATGAAAAAATTAAGAATGTATACACAAAATAGTCTTCCCAGTATTTATTTACACAAGCAATTTGAAACTGGTGCGTCGGTGAATGATGATGTAGTTCAGTTCCGTAGCCTCATCATCTTATATTTGAATAGCATGCCAAACATTCGAAGATTGCTACTCCTCAAGGTGTTCAGAAGACTGCTGAATCTTGTCAGTGTGTTCCCCTAGGAGGAAGGACTATATCATCCGCATATTCTAAGTCAACGAAAGTATTATTCCCTGGCGATAACAAGTCAACCCCCAAGTCACTGAAGTTAGTTAAGGTTAAATCCATTAGCATGCGTCGGTGGCACAGTGGTTAGGACGCTCACTGACCATGCACATGGTCCGGGGAGCTATCCCCGGCCACAGACGCACTCCTTTACCTCGCTAAGCCAGAAATAAAAGCTGGCAAACAGGAAAAGGTTGGGTATGAGGCTAGCAACTCCATCCTGTAAAAATAAACACTGCTACAGAAACTTCAAGACACTGGCTTGAAGCCCTATGTTCCACTGGGAACGTGAAGGAAAAAAACTTTGAAACTGAAGACAGAGGGCAAGAAAAAAACAAGATAAAAGTGAAAGACCAATTATTTTTCTCCAATTTCATTGACGCAAAATGTGTTACACATTCTGAACTGTAGTTTAATGGTTTGAAACCATAGGCACGAACCCTTGGACCTGTGTTCTATACTTGTCTTTTTTTATGTAGTTGTGTTCTCTGAGCTGGAGAGTTAATTTGCGAAGCTTTCATCGCCCTACTAGGCAACATCTTCAGCGCATACTTCAATTTGAAGACTTCAAGACCAAATACAGAATTACAACAGCAACAACAATCCAATAACACACAAAAGGAATTGTATACAAATACTATTCATGAGGTCCAACCAGGATTCATTGCAGCACTCCAACGTTAAGAAAAATGTCTCATGAACATCTTCCAAAAGAATGGATATTCGTGGAATTTCATCAAAAGACATATACCCCAAGCCAACCTATCAAACCAAAGGCCCCCAAGGAAAGCACAAAGAAAATTGTCTTACCATATATAAAGGATACCTCAGAAATCACTACCAGACTCTTCAAACCTCTAGGAATTGACGTCGTACACAAACCAACAAAGTCACTTCACTCAGCTGGCTCTATGTCAACCAAAAGACTCAACGGAGAAAGAAGATAAAACCAACATCATCTACAAAATAAATTGTAACAGCTGCGAAAAACACTACATTGGCCAAAGTAGACGTCGTCTTCGTCTTCGTATCCACGAACATAAGCTAGCCGTCAAAATACACGACATCCACTCCCTCGCTCATACCACTACATACAGACAATCACGGACATCAATTCGATTGGGACAACCAACGTTCAAATATTAGACAGAGGAAACACCAAGAATTCTAGAGAATTTTTGGAGGCCTGTCTGGTATTCCAGTGAATCATTAATCAATAGACACATCGAGATAGACAAAATTTATCAACCGATAAGAAAGAAACTTAACACACAAAGGGTCAAATTTCAAGTCAAAGAAACAATCAGTTCCAATACCACAAATAGCCTAGAGGGTTTGAAAATACTCAAAAACAACCAATCACGATCAAAGCCACCCACCGGGAGAGATGACTAATAAACTCGTGGAGAAATAGAATTAGTCACTGAAGATGTTGCCTAGTAGGGCGGCGAAAGCTTCGCAAATTAACTATCCAGCTTAGAGAACAACAACAAGCACATCAAAATCATCCACTTGAACTAAAAATCTTCTCCATCATATTTATACTTGTTGTCACTGGTCAAAAAGACGTATCGGCAATATTACATGAACTCAAGTCCTCTTCTGAGATTTGAACCTGGATCACACATCGTTCTAGTTAAAGACGTTACTCTAGAGCTGTTCAAGCTTGCAACTATTCTCCTATGGGACTGTAATGGATGAATACTTTCAATTGGACACTGAGGGTTGTTTACTCCTTTGTGTTCCCAGTAGAACATAGGGGGCTTCAAGCTAGAGATTTGGAGTTTCACTAGCAGTGGTGTTTATTTTTACGGGATGGGGTTGCTAGTCCCACACGCTCAATCTTCCCTCTTTACCAGTCGTATTACTGGATTGATGAGGGAGGTAAAAGAGTCCATCGGTCGGTCGGGGATCGAACCCAGGACCACATGAGGACTGGTTGGTTGGCGGCGTTTCACCGGTCTATCACCGACGTACATTGGACACTAGGTAGTAGTAACTAATGTGATAGATCTAATCTTTCGTTTCGTGCTACTGGAGTTTTTCAGTAGTCAAGGTGAGAGAGAAAATGCTTTCATTCATCGGTTGACATGATAATTCCCTTGCCATCTGTCTATTTCTGGCTTGTTGTTTCCCTATATATCAATACTACGCTACTACTACATTGATGAACAAAGAAATAATGGCAAAATCCTATTTAAAGTACTTTAATAGACATTGACAACTGTTTTGTATTTCAGGACACAGTATTAAATGCATGTCAGAGACACGCACACACACACACACACACACACATTCATATGATCAAGCATATAACCAGATATGAGCCAATTCATTAATATTACAATGAATGAATGAATGACCTTACCAAGGATTAATCTCATTTACGCCATTTTCATATTTAATGAATCAATATCAATCAAATGGAACCACGAAGAAGACAATGCAATATATGAACTACTGGTTATTAATATACATGTATTATATAAGTACAAATAGATAAGTAGATAGAAAGGAGGGTATTAAAATCTAAACGTGTAAATGATCTTTTTCATATCCATTATTATCATTATTATTATTATTATTACTCCGGAAGTACTCCTATCTATGTAGATATTTAAAAGCTCATCAAACGTGTTTCAAAGCACGCTGTTACCTTAGATTTATAGTTTATCAAGTACACGTTTTTCTTTTTTATTTATTTTTTTTAATTTTCGATTACAGCTTGATTCCACACTGTATTTTAGGTACAAGTATGGAATTTTCAGCATGGATATCGGTAGCCAAAAGTTTGCAGACCGACTATAGATATCA
Organism: Trichobilharzia regenti; assembly: GCA_944472135.2. Taxonomy (NCBI): domain Eukaryota; kingdom Metazoa; phylum Platyhelminthes; class Trematoda; order Strigeidida; family Schistosomatidae; genus Trichobilharzia; species Trichobilharzia regenti. Next base: position 15,094,501 of record OX235262.1, read on the forward strand.
GGTGTGCGTCGGCAGGGGATCGAACCTCGGACCATGTGCATGGTCGGCGAGAGTCCTAACCACTGTGTAGTCAGATAAACTATGGGGCTTAGTTGTTGGAATTCATTATACAACACAGTGAACCACTACATGCCTCTGTCCGTCTGGTTCCAACATATAGAACAACTTTCCACCGATGTGCACCACTTCGAGTCGCCACACTCCCTCCACGTAGCATACAAAGCAACAGAAGAAAGTAAAAGGAAATGCATAATAGAGACAGTAGACAGTGATATCAGACAAAAGGAATGGTAATAAGGAAGAACAATATAGTTTCATTGGGTATTATAAATAACAAAGAGTGGATGCATCTGCATTAGCCATTGAGAACGATTTTGAGGCATATCACCAATTGTCTCCAACCATTGGTTTTTACTGTCCCGAGGACCCCGACCGGTCAGTCAGACAGTCTACACCTTCCTACATGGCTGGCTTAAACTAACATCCGTTGATTTCATTGACCGATGAAGCCATGTTTTGGTTCGACAAACCTGACCCTATGTCAGCTAAGATTGCCCGTTGTCGAGGAAGGCGGTGGCTAGGCATGTATGCATAACACATGTCCTAACCATCTAAATCTATGTAGCTTTACAGCCTTGTCGATTGATTTCCCCTCAACGCTTACCTAGCAATTGAACCACGCCTGACCTCAATATTCCTCACCCTATCATACCACTTAACACGGGAAATACAACGCAGACACCTAACCAGCCTTTTCATGTCTTCAACTATCAATAGCCATTTCTCTGCAACTGCCATAATGGAGGATGCAGCTTCCCAAATAAGTGAAGTGTACAACACGCTCAGCCATCATTTCACTTCTTATTTCAAAGCTAGGAGTCAATGTAGTCCAGTCCTGTAGCCTGATCATCTTACATTTAGAGGGAGCGAATCGCAGTTACATGCCTCGCCTTACTTCCACACAGCAAGGCAAAAAAATGACAAGAAAGACTAAGAAATAAGAATTGAAAACTACGAAACAATAATCAAATAAATTATTGAAAAAGGCTTTACACCTTGACATTGCTTTGTTTGTTTTTAAACGAAAAAGACTCATCATTTATCAACAGCTGTCTTGGCTGTAACCACCAATCGACAGAGCAACAACAAGGCGACACCAATCACCATTAACGGAAGCAGTTTGATGAAAGAGATCACTGTCTTCACTTATCCAAGAAGGATCATTTCAACTACTGGCACACCAGAGGGATGAAGATGCCAAAGCCAGCTAGAATCGGAAAGCCAAGGAAGGCATTCATCAATTTGAAATAAGGATCTTCAGCACTCTCCAGCACAAAGAAAAAGATTCGTATTTTCAACACAAATGTTAAGAGTCAGTCACTTCTGCAATATATGGGGCAGAAACTTGGCCAGTGTCGACGGAAAAATATTTCCAACAGGCTAGTGCAGACTTTTATGAACAACTTCCTTTGCTCCGCATGAGAATCTATGGGAACAAACTAACCAGAAACCTATCGTTCAACAAATATGTAGGAGAAAATAGAGATGGGGCGGGTATACGTTGAGGAGATCGTCGAATGACATCGCGAGCAATGCAGACCATCACTCGAGTGGAATCCCAATGGGAAATAACAAGTGAGTCATCACATCGAAAGTGACATGGAGGAGATCAACAGAGGAGGGGATAAAAGACTATGAGTAGTCGTGGATCCAGTTGAAGAGGATGGCAGAAAACAGAAGAAAGCGGAGATCTGTTGTTGAAACCCAATGTTTCACCTGGAACCCAAGGGAACAATAATAAACAATAAGAATTTCTTCGCAGGGTACTGATGTACAGAAAGAATTACCGATGAGGAAGTCTGTAGTGCAGTGAATCAACCAATCAGAAGATGGGATGCACACACAAATACTGAGGAGATCGTTGAGCGACATCATGAGCTGGGCAAGACCTTCAAGTGAAACGCGAAAGGGAAAAGACATGATGAATGTCAAACGATCACATGGGGAGGGGGAGATCCTGTGAGGAGGAAATAAGAAAATATGGGGAGCTGTGGGGCAAGTTTTAGAAAAAAAGACTGAAGAGAACCAAATGAAATCAAAATGTGCTCTCGAAGCCGTGTGTTTTGACTGACTGACTGACTGATTACCACATAGAAATTTGCACAGATATGCACCAGTCCAACTTACCACACTCCCTCAACACAAAACACGGCAAGAAAAGAGAGTAAGGAGAGATTCGAAATGAAGAGATAATAAACAGAAGTGTAAGTTAGGGGATAAGAATAGTAATATGTTGGAAGAACAACAGATTTTTATTGGATATGATAATTGACAAAGAGTGAATGCATCTGCGCCAGCCATTGAGAACTAGGGTTTTGAGCGGTATCACCAATTGTCTCCAGCCTTCAACCAGTCAGGCAGTCTATACCTCCAGACATAGCTGTTTGGCTCAAACTAACAGATATGGATTTGTTTTTACGAGTTGATCACGGATTGATATCAGTTAGGGAACCATTGAAAACCAGCCACACGGAGTACTGGACAGCTGTTTCATCCTAGTTTGTTTCTAAGAATCATCGGCAGGAAGCACCCACCGCCAAGGTTCTGACCGAACTAGGATGAGAAACAGCTGTCCAGTACTCCCTGTGGCTGGTTTCCACCAGTCCTCTAACTGATATCAATCCGTGATCGACTCATAAAAACAAAACTAATCCTTACAAATCAACTATAAGAGATATGGACTTGATTGACTGATGAAGCCATTTTTTTCGGTTTCACCACCACTAGCAACCTGATCCTATGTAAGTCAACTAAGATTGCCCATCGTCGAAGAAGGCGGCGACGTTTCGGTGTGCAATCGATGTAACTGCTTCACAACCTCCTTACCCAAAAACTCAACGCTTAACCACCTCAGAACAGAATGAAATGGAGAAGTGCCATTGAAACCCAAGGGAATAAATAATACTGTTTTTAGTGGATAGCATTAAGTACCCGCTTAGATTATTCCCTATTATCTACAATGTCTGGGGTTCTCTTTTGAAGACAAAACAAAAACTCAAACAAATGTCATTGATACGAGAAAATCACACTCTCAAACACACACACACACAGAGAGAAGCAAACTTACCTTATTTGTTGTAGGTCTATACCACAAAATTTTATTCAACTGTATCCACTGCCAATTAACAGAATAACAAACACCATAACCCTCTTCCACATCATCATCATTATTATTATTGTTATAATCATTCAATGAAAAGTCTTGTGAACCAATGAAATTCAACTGTCGCCTAGTTCGATTCCTTTGTATATGCTGATAAGCTATAAACATGTGCAGAATACTCTTGTCTATATCATAATAATCTAATAGTTGATAATTGAAAAAAAGTGTTAAATTCAATTGTTTCACAGCTTGTTGACATTTATCTAATTTTGAGGCATGAATTGTTTGTAACCAGAGAAGAAAATTTTCAATATTATTATTATTATCATCCGATGATGATGATGTTTGCATATTATTATAGTATAGGGTATAAATTTCATTCAGTGATATAAGGCATGATTTTAATTGCCATAATCCTTCAATTTGATTAACTGTTAAATAGGCTAATGAATCTTTGCAGAGACGATTTGTAAAACCTTGTTGACTGAATAGATAGCTGATAATTGTATAATGCTCTGATGTTGGCATCATTTCAAGTGGATTGTAATAATTTGTACTGGAGTCTGAAAAAACAAAAACAAAAAAAACAGAAATAGAAATAGAAAAATCAAAGAAGAATTAAAAAAAAAAATACTATGAACAGGATACAAGTACAAAACTTGGGTACTGTGGTGGTGGTGGAGTATAACTCCATTATAGATAAGATTTTATTTTGATAAGCCACACAGTGTAGTGTTATACAGTAATATTAACTGATGACCACCTTTCAAGCACAAATTACTGCCGCTCAAAATCATATCAAGTCACTCATTCACACAACTTTTTTCCTTCATTTATATACATGTGTGGAATTCACTACATATTTGAATAAAAGTCAATGTGATAATGTACATTAAGAAATAATAATAATAATACGAGTGTTTTTATAGTCATAATAAGTTACTTGTTAGAATGTTATGATGTACGTGAATTGAATTAGAATTTTAAGATTATTTATTATCCTCCTCTGATTTGACTGACTGGCGTTAATAATATCTTCCATACCTCTTGTACTTGCATTGAGTCATTTCTGCTGTATGTGTTGGGTGTAGACTCGATGAACCAGGCAGAATTCAGTAATCAATTTCTCTCTCTCCATCTACATAGATTACTTCTTAGAATCTTAACCCTTTCCCAACCTATTGTGTGGTTGTGTGTTAATGCATGCATTGCAATTCGGATTGGATTAGAGAGGTTTTGTGTGCATGCATTGCAATTGCTGAGTAGTTTTTTCTAGATTACTTATCGTCTCGGAGTCAACCATTCTTACCTTAGCTAAATTCTTATGTTCTGACAATCTGATTACCCACAAACCACTAGTGTGGTGACAGCTGGCTGCTAGCCAAATTGGCAGACAGTAATTTACGTCAATGTTACGTCCCCAATATTGGTCATGAGAGAAATAAGAACAAAGACTGATTCAACAACCAATCACAGCAAACTTTGCGTAGGCGGATACAATTAGCATATAGATGATCTGACATTCAAGAAAGAGCCACATAGGGATGAAAGATTAACTTTCAGTGAGAAACAAGTAATCAGAAGACTGTGTTTTTCTGCTAACAATAATCAATAATAATGTATATAAAAATTTATAAATATGTGTGGATTTCCTTAATAAACGATCTGTTGCATGGCCCTTGTCTTCTGTTGTTACACTAGTTAGACCGATATAGTTGACCTCACAGTCATTGCAAAGTATTTCGTAAATTATATTATTTTGTTTAATTGGGTCAACCTACAGGATCCTTCAACCTACAAAGCTTGTCTCTGAGTGACTTTGTAGGTTTGAGTGCCACTCCAATTCCTGCTTTATAATACCATATAAAAATCCCACGTAGGGTCTCAGATGTCTTATATTCTCTCTTATTTATGTTATTATTACTAGTTTCACAATTATTTTTATTTCGCTTTTGGCCTTTTCGATCTTCCTAATGAATTTTAAAGGATAGTTATTTAACACCAACGCCTCTTCTATGTGTCATATTTCATCCTTTTGGGTCTTTCCTTGTGTTACTTAGTGCTACTGCTCGTTTGTTAGACACTTAATTAAACCAGCCTTTAGAGACAACGAACAGATGAGATGAATTAAAGTCTAAATATCTATTAGCAGAATGCGTTGGTTTTTTATAAACGCTAGTGTGCAGTTAACCTTCTTCTATTCGTTTTATTTTACAATCTAACATCACAGCTAATTCTCCTTGTTCATTTTCCGATTCAAAAGTGAATTTTATTCCCTCCACTAGTGAGTTTATATGTGTCTTGACACATAATAATTTGTGCTCGAAACGCGGTCATCAGCTAATATTACTGTATAACACTGTGTGATTTATCAAAATAAAATCTTATCCATAATGCAACTATGAACAGGAATAATTAATCAGTCTTAAATACATGCAGCTATTTAATTTCGATAGAGAAAGAAAGACCAGATTTGCAGTATAATGAATAATGAAAATAATGAATAAAACTGATTGTGTACATAAAATGTTGACAATTCTTAAGGACCCCAAAAAATTTCAGGTGGACAAAACTAAGAAGGATGCAACTTCATTTGAAAATAAAGTAAATAAATGACTCAAAGAACTCCTCATAAAAAAAAACTGATTGACAACAAAACTTACGATGAACTCAAGTTGAAAGGTGGATGCCTCCCATTTATGTACGGTCTACCGAAAACCCATAAGGCTAATGTGCCCTCAAGACCCATATACTATATCAATGATAAAGTCACCAAGCCACAAACTAGCTTGATGGTTAGCTGATTTATTGACGCCAATTCAACAGAAATTTGAAAATCATATCTTGGATGACACCTTCCAATTTTATAAAGAAGCCGACCATGTTGATACATCAAATAAACTAATGGTGTCATACGATGTGACTGCCTTATTTAAAAATGTACCAGTGATGGAAACAATAGACATCATTTGTAAACAAACAGATCTATTGCTATTATAGGAGACAGAGATGAAGCGCCTACTAATTCTTTGCACAAAAGACATCCAATTTAGATTCAATAATCAATTCTACCAACAAATTGACGGGGTAGCCATAAGTTCACCTCTAGGACTTATTCTAGCCAACATCTTATCTCAAACAGACGCGACTGAGTGACTCTATCAATGAAAGAACATACTATCGTCGATACATCGATGGTACGTTTGTTGATTGTAACTACATGAGTCAGGCATCCGTATTCTTTGACCGCCTAAATGAGATCCACCCAAACATTAAATTCACCATGGAATACGAACACAACGATGAGTTCAATTTCCTGGACCTAAATGTAAAAAGAAACGACCGAGCTGTCGAAAATTTCATCTACAGAAAAGAAACTTGAACTGGACAATACCTTCACTACAACAGCTTCTGTCCTATAAGCTATAAGCGGGGATTAGTAAGGACACTGTACGACAGGGCCAGGAAGTTATGCTCACCTAGAAAGGTAGAAGAATTAAGCTTTGTTGAAAAGTGGCCTATGGAAAACAGGTACCCAAAAGGATTTATTCTAAAGTACAGCAAAGAAAGAGATGAGAAAGAGAATTATCCAACAGTTGAAAAGAAGAAAGTGTTCATTTGCCTCCCATACAAAGGAGAAACAGTATCGCAAAAGATTGAAAAGAGGATGAAGGGAGCAATAAAAAGATGCTTCCCTGCAACCAATCTGGTGACACTATATAGTACTACATGCTCTATAAGGCAATCGAAACTGGATAAGTACCCTGCTGATGTTACCTCCAACTGCATTTATAAATTTACGTGCACCTGCAGAAGGAAGTAAATTGGAAGAACAGAAAGAAGCCAGGACTTCTATCCGGTTTTCAGAGCATTGATATGTATCCACATATATATATTTATGTGTGTGTGTGCATGTTGGTCTCTCTTTCTGTTTGCTCGGTTAGTCTGTGACCACTTCATTTGTATGGACTTGTCTCCTTTAATAATGTGTATTCTCCTTATATTATATTATATATAATATTAGTGTTTGTTGACAGTCCGTTGCTTGGTGACATATATCCATATATGTTTGTTGGCATGTCTGCTATATTCACTATGTATAATTGGATCGACACTCCATTATAATTAGCCATTCATGTTAAGACTGTCTAATGATTTTTCCCACGCTTGTCTGAATTATTTTATATATATTCGCATTCACAATTTGTGTGAACTACTTTACTTTCCAACTACTTGACTTGCTTACCACTTTGGTGTGAGACCATTTTATTTTCGTCTCCTTGTGTTTGGACAATAGAAGTATCATCGCAAACCTAGTGGTCTTCTGATTTCCGCCTTCTCGCGTCAGGACTATTAGTTTCTCAACCAGTCCATAACAATAATTTAGCGACGAGTACATAACAAGCATATTCCAAGAAACTTATGCCTAAAAAGAAGCAGATATTTACAAAGTGCAATTACCAGAAACCTTCTGATTACGGGTCATTTTGTCAAGACTTCCAAATCCTTCAAACTATCAAACACACAAAGGACAGTGAATCTACTATGATCTAATGCTGAAGCAATTGCAATCAAACGTCTCAGACCGAACAGAAAGACAGTATAGTCAATCTCTGATTCCCTTGGTAACAGTATCACTTTTATTACACTGATTAGTCATACAGACTAGTGGGCTCAGCTCATTAAGTAAGTTTTTAATTTGATGAACTTTAACTTTCTTGAGTTGCCATGTCAACGTACAAGCTAACACAGTTTATTTAGATTTTTCTGTTTTCTGTCTTCTGTCAACCCCCCTTTTTTCTTTCACAGTTTGATAGTGTATAAATTGATGGCAACTCAAACTAAAAATTGTAATACTTATGTGGTGAGAGCAGGCTGCTAGCCAATTGGTAGACATTAATCTACGTCAATGTCTAGGTCACTAATATTGGCCGTGAGAAAATATGAACAAGGCTGATTCAACAACCAATCACAGCAAACTTAACGTGGGCAACATGATTCGCAGATAGATAGCTCCACTTTCCGAGAAAACCAGAAGCAACCAATCAGAAGACTGTGTTTGTCTACTTGAATAAGCTATAATAATGTACATGAAATATATATATAAATACGTGCTGATTTCCGTAATAAAACGATCTGTTGCCTGACCCTTGTCTTCTGTTGTTACACTTATATTCTGGATGCGTACATCTTATATTTTTATCATTACCTGTGAAACATTGAGGTATGAAATGTTATTATTTATAGCCATTGCAATTTCAGGCAGGGGCGTGCAGCAGCTGATGAGAGCCTGTGGAATATAATGATATCATTTTATAGTTTATTTATACAGTTTATAGTTTAGTTCAATAGAGAAACAGAGAGGGAGAAGGAAGGAGAATAAAACTAATATAGTGATAATAACCTGCATATATAAATTTAAATGCTCTGTATTTTATAATAAGCACATTACAAATGAAATAAATATTAATAATTACAAGGCATAAATAGAATATTAGTTTAAAAAAACAAAGGAAAAGTAGAACAACAAGAACACATGCAACCTTTCACATGACATGACATGGAACATTACGCCTACCAACTAACCTTGTTGCATAGACGTGAAAAACTGTGAAAATGTTCCAAACACTGCATGTTTTACAGCATCTAAAATAGAATACAGAAGAAAATTATCAAAAACACTCAATTATTTATGAAAAATGAATAAACTTGTCTTTAAAAAAGGAAACGAAAAAAGGAGTAGATTAAGTAATTGTGGTACTAGTTTTTTTTTAAAAAAAATGGTGATGTTATGCACGGCGGTATAAAATGCTTGAGTACTGGTGAGTAAGCAATAGTGAAGTTAGGCTTCGGTCGAGTGCTGGGTAGGTGGGGAGGGTAAATCAATCGACAAGGTTGTGAAACAGTTACATCGATTGAGTGAGATGGTTAAAACATGTATTACGCATGTACACCAAGACATCGCCGCCTTTCTCGACGATGGGTGATGTAAGCTGATATAGGATGCGTCAGTTTGGAAAAGAACTGTTTGTGGTAGTCAAACCAAAACATGGCTTCACAAGTCAATGAAATCCACAACAGTTAGTTTAAGGCACGTGGGAAGGTGTAAACTTCCTGGTTGGGGTCCTCGAGACGGTAAAAAATAATGGCTGGAGGCAACCGATGATATGGCTCAAAACTGTTCTCAATGGCTGGCGCAGATGCATCCACTCTTTGTGACTTCTAATATCCGATGAAACTATCTTGCTCTTCGTTATTACCATTCCTTTTGTCTCATATCCCTGTCTATTGTCTCTCTACTTTCTCTATTTCTTTTCACTTTCTTCTCTTGCTTTGTGTGCTATATGGAGAAAGTGTGACGACTCGAAGTGGTGCACATCGGTGCAAAGTTTTTCTATATGCTGAAAACTGACAGAGCCAGATAGACTTGTTTTCGCATATATGTCGATTATATTATTATTATTTTATCCTTTAATTCCTAGAGGAACATAAGGCTTCAGCTGCGCATCTCCATTGTCTTTGGTTTTCTGCCAATTTTTTCAGTCCGCTCAAAGTCTGCCCACATGAATTCATCTCATCTTCACATGACCTCCTCCAAGTCACCCTTGCACTGACGACCAACTCGCCGCTTCCCTTTCAAGTTTCACTCGAGCAATGGCTTGTCTAGTGATGTCACTTGATGGTTTCCTCAGAGCATGGCCAGCCAATCCATCTCCATTTCTTCCTGCCTTTTTGCTTCATAATCGGTTCCTGATTGGTTCGCTCATTGACAGAGATCCCTGTTGCTAATCTTTTCTGGCGGCCATCTGATCTTGAGTGGTATTGAGTGAAGACAACTGTTAATGAAGGTGTGAAGTATGTTTAAGATGCTCTTTATGACGCGCCAAGTCCCTGATCCGTATAATGAGTAGCACTGAATTCACATGGGAGTTGAAAATCCGGATCTTATTTTTTCATGGTGAGTGCTGTTGACCTCCACACAGACTTCAGGGTAAGTAAAAGCTTGTCTTGCTTTCCCGATCCTCGCTTTGATATCCTCATCAGTTCCGTCCGCCTGTAGTTGAAACGATGCTTCCCAGATAGGTAGGTAGGTAGGTAGGTAAAGAAGGTTGTTTCTTTCAGATTTCTTCCATTTATGCTGATTGTCGTCTGTTGTTGTTGGTGTTATCCAGGAATCTTCATCACCTGCCTCTGCTCTCGATATGTTCACCTGAAGGAAGTCTTATCTTCTCAGGATGCTTCTTCTGCCAGCTTGTTGCTTTTCAATTGCATATCTTCTGGTTTGTGGGAAATCAGACATCGGCGAAGGGAGAAATTACAGTTATCATCATAGTTATTTTGTTAGTGAAATGATGCCAACCAAAAAAAAGTCATTACCAAATTTAAGAGTAGCTTACTTGTCAACCGAGAGACAATACTGATTTCATCAACCACTTGACTGAATGTTTTATTACGTGATTGTAGTGTTAAATTATTATTTGGCGAGGTTTTCTTCACCTCATCATTAGCGACTAGAATAGAGCCTTTCTTCTGTGTTGTAGATTTTGTAGTTGTAGTTTTAGTGGTAGGTATTATAGGGAGATGAGATTTTCCAGTTGGTGGATTGACAGTATTCAACAGCTTTGTGGTATGACAAGTAGGCGGAGAAGATCTCTTCTCAGCATCACCACTATGGTATTGACGATAAGATAAAGCTAAAAAAATTAAAGCACAGAAAAAAGAAACAATCAAATCAATCCACTTAGTGTTAATGGATATTAAATAAAAGCATATACATAATGAAATTTAGGTGAGAAGAAACCTCGAACACAATGTAAAGCATTTAAGACAAATAAGTGTTTGGACTCAACCGCTCGAAACAAACTTTTTATTTGATGGTATTAGATAGTTGAAGGCAGTCGACCAGAGGAAGCATTGCTCTACCTAGGTTTCCTGCTAGCTGAGAATACCCAGTGAGTCACCAAGGCGTATCTGAAACCTTACAGGAACTCATGTCCCTGCTTCTGAGATTCGAACCCACATTGTCACCCAGTACAGTGCTGCAGTCAGAAACGTTGCCACTAAGCCTGTTATTCGCGCTCGCGATTGATGTCCTGTTGAACTGTAGTGGATATTTTGATTGAACACTAGTAACTAGTGTGACATGTCTAGTCCTCTCTCCTTTTGATGCAGGCTGAATTCCATCAGTCAGGTTTTGCAATATGGCCAACATTCTAGGTAGCTCTCCAATATGGTTCACATTGATTCTGATGATATTAGATAGTTGGAGGCTATCGGCCACAGGAAGCCTTCGACCTAGATTTCGTGATGGCGAACCTGACTGACTGATAGAATTCAGTCTACACCAAAAATAAAGAAAGAACCAGACACGTCACACTAGGTAATGGTGTTCGATTAAACTTTTTATTTACAAAACTAAAAGCTATGCTTATCAAGTCGGGGTAATGATATTACCTAGTTACTCAAGAAAAACTAGCTGAGGCGGGACTAAAACCTGCTTTTAAAACATTATACAAGTTATCTTACGAAAAGAGGAAAAGAAACGCATCATCAACCCGATAAGTAAACAAAAATCTACCAAAGGCAGCGTGTTTCCGACTTCTTTGTACTGCGGAAGCTCTCGCCATATGCATCGAAAAGCCGGAACTATGTGTTCAAAAGAAACTAGTCCAGCCTTTACAATTAACCGTGGACCTAGTTCAGTATTTTCCCTTTTCGTAATCGAAATTAAGGTAACAAAGGTATGAGAATATAAAGGACATCTCTTCCCTTGAAAAACTCTTTTCGGTGAATTCATTTTCATAGCTGTACAATCGCAAATATATATGGTTCTTTTGTATGTGTGAGTGTGTGTGTACATTAAATTTACCAAACGAAAATACAATTAGTAAGTTCAGATGAAATGAATGTTGATATAAGAGGATAGTAACAAAAGTGATGAGTTGTCACCAAACGATTGTTAAAGAAGAGTTGCGTAATGACGTGAGTAGTTTTATGAAAGAGTTGTCCTCAGGGTGGACATGGAGACAAAATAACATACGGAATTAAGCGAGTTTCGAGTAGTTAGGAAAATAAGCAAACAATCAAAAGTTCAGTAAAATCAACACCACTTCTACTATGATGGTAACAACTCTGTTGATTTTACTGAACTTTTGCTCGTATGCTTATTTTCCTAACTACTCAAAACTCTTGCGCAATTCTGCATGTTATTTTGTCACCATGGAAACCCTGAGGACAACTCTTTCATAAAACTATCCATGTTATTACGTAACTCCTGTTTAATAATCGTTTCTGACAACTCATCACTTTTGTTACTACCGTCTTATATCAACATCCAATTCATCTGAACTTACTAATTTTATTTTCGTTTGGCAAATTTAATGTACACACACACGCACACATACAAAAGAACCACATATATATTTGCGGTTGTACAGCTATGAAAATGAGCCGAAATGAGACTCTTCGCTAAACTACTGGTCTTCTGTCTATTATTGTTGTTCGAATGGGGATTTTTCATGAATTTAAAAACTCTATCTAATCCCATGAATCATGAAACGGGCATAAATCCTTTCATCATGTTTTTTTCCTTCATTCATCACTTTTACTTCGTATCTTTCATTCTCTGGCCTTTTGGGGATTTTTATTATTTTCATATCACCTACTACATAGAGTACAAGATTGTGGTGTGAACTACATAACCTATGCGAAACAGCAATCCCAAAGCTTAAATGCTGGATTTTACTGACTGGATTAGAAAAGAGGTTTGTCTGTCTGTCTATCTCTGTCTGTTTTCAACGTATAGGACAACTTTGCACTGATGTGCACCACTTCGAGTCGCTACACTCTCTCCATGTAGCACACAAACCAAGAGAAGAAAGTAAACAGAAATGCATAATAGTGACATTAGACAGGATTACCAGACAAAAGGAATAGTAGTAACGAAGAACAATGTAGTTTCATTGGGCGTTATAAGCCACAAGGATACATCTGCACCAGACATTGAGAAAGAGGATTTTGAATCATATCACCGATTGTAACCAGCCATTGGTTTTTACCGTCCCGAGGACCCCATCCGGGAAGTCTACACCTTCCTACGTAGCTTAAACTAACTGTAGTGGATTTCACTGACTGATGAAGTAGTCATGTTTTGCCTTGACCGCCGCTAGCCCGACCGACAGCTGATACCTTGACGTGGTGGTCGGTCTTGCAAATCGCAATGACCCAACAAGCTACACTTACGGGAACCAATATTCCTGCAGGCCCTACCATGTCCAGAAGCTGTTAGGATAGCGATTAGACTAAAAGCAGTCACCGCCATTGTGTAAGAATCTTTCTTAAACTATGCTGGGGGTCTGAGAGCGAAGTCATACTGCTGAGGAACAGGGATGTAACATCCACAGTGAGATGTTTCCCTCAGATGACTAGCAGGCCAGTCAGCTAGGCTGTCTCTCCACTCTGGAGAAAGGGGGTTAGAAAAGGTCGACCCGAAAATTGTACATCTCGACTTATCCTAAGGTGGTCCGTAACCGGCGGTAAGTTTACTAATACAGAACCAAACCGCGTGTGACCGGCTAGCATCAAGCAGTTGTCCCCTGGGCTCTGTGGTCACACAACACTAACCCCTCTCCATTTCAAGTACCCGAAGAATCAATCAACTTCTACGCTGTAAGCAGCCGGGAAGTAACAACTTCCCACAGACTTCCAAAAGCCTTCCTGAAAAGAGGTTTACCTCTCACTATTGAGATGAGTGGGTTCAGAGAAGAACAAAACACATTCTAATGCCATACTGAGTTAGTGTAATTTTAACAAATTGTTTACTTCATATTCCTTAACGCAGGTTAGCGTATCTTTGTAACTGTCGGTCACTTAATCAGTAGTTCGATTGAATAAAAAAAAGTTTTTAAAAAACAAAACAAAAAGAATTATAAACTCACCTAAACAATAAGGTTTATGTAATAATCGTTCCAACCGATTATTCAAACAGAATCCGTTATTCTTAGAAAAACTCAAATACTTATCACCTTTTGATGATGAATGCATACTCTTATCTTGTTGATTCTTCGCTGAAGTAGAGAATAACACTGAATGATCGATAAATCGATCGGCATTATTATTATTATTATTATTATCATTATTTTCATCTGATGATTTACTGATACTATCAAGATTTTGATTATCTTCAGTAGTTCGAAACGGTGAAGGAGTTATTGAAGGCTCTAATTCATTCGATTTTGAATGATTCTGTTGGAAATCGACATTCACCTCATTACTGGATGGTGATGATGATGGTGATGAGGAGGGTGAAACAGAACTATCATCTTCACTGGATTGATGAGGAGGAACATTCGATTCTGGTGAATTATTTGCATCGTTCCCTAGAACCTTGACACTTTCATACCCTTCAGCTATAATAATGAAACATAAATTTAGGAAAAATTAGGATAAGAAATAAAAGGTAATATAAAGCAATTATGATAACAAAATTTTCTTTAAAACAAAAAGTAGGTTTTAAAGCGTTACTTTTTAGAGGATTGATTTGTTTGAAATCTGTACACGGATTGATATCAGTTAGAGAACCTGTGAAAGTTCACAGGTAGTATTCAACGGCTGTTTCGTCCCAGTTTGGGACTCCTCAGCAACACTCGCCCACAGCCGGAGTGCAAATCTTATTCTTTTGCATTCCAAGTGGACACCACAGGGTTTCGAAAGCGAGAGCTCTGAAGTTTCGGTAACAGTAGTTTTATTTCTGCTCTGCCTCAAGCTCAACCTTCCCCCTCCCCCTTTATCGGCATTACTACCAGGTTGGTGGGGTTTAGAAGTGCATTAGCGGAGGATCGGACGCCGGACCATGTGAGTGGTTGGCAAGAGTTCTACCACTGAACCACCCACCGTAGACGACTGATTTCGAATTACTGTGTTGAGCATAATTTCTCGGTTACCTAATACAGCTATTGTCATTTATTTCAGTAACATTATATGCCGTTTGCGTCAGTGGCACAGCAGCAGAATGCTCGCGGATCACAGATGTGGTCCGAGGTTCGATCCCCGGCCACGACGTATTCCTTTTACCTCGCTAAGCCAGTAATAAAACTTGTACAGATGGAAGGTTGGGCATGAGGCTAGAAACCTCAGCAATTCCGTAAAAAATTATTCAAAGCACCTCTGCTACTGAAACTTCAAGCCTCTAGCTTGAAGCCCTATGTTCCACTGGGAACGTAAAGGAATAAAAATAAATTTATAAATTGGATGATATCTGAGCTATAAGTCTGTGATCTATTTAATTTTCCCTCTTGCTACCATCTACAAGTAAGGTGTACCTGAATATATCTCTTTCTTTACTATTATTGCTATTATTATCATCATTATTGTTACACTATTGAAACACAAACTGAGTACATTATGGACAACAAAAGATGCACCACACGAAATCTCATAGTTTGGGTAAAGGATGAGATACTGCTCGAACGCCAAGATTTAATCGTCTTGATGGGCCACCAGTCCCCTCCGCCGACGGCAGTGAAGCAGCGTGTTCCCATGGTACACGGTGACTAAAACAGATTCATATGCCATTCAATTTGATCGGATTTTGAAGCCCATGTTCCCCATTAGTTTGAAATCAGGATTATCAAGCTCTCCCATGTAGACCAGCACGTCCATCAGTCAGGTTACAAGCGCTAGACGTTCATATTCGCCTTTAACCCCTATTGAGAGTTAAGGTTGTGAGTAGGAGAATGAGGGAAAATTTTAAAACTTGACTTGAATTACCCACCTGACAGTCTGAATATAGCCTACCGTCTTACAAGTTCTAAACAGATAGTGGACACCACATCATCGACACCCTACCCAACTACTCAATTTGCTGTGCATAACTGAGTAGCACTAAACACACACACACACACACACACTGACACACAAACACAAATACTACATGAAATTAACAAGCATTTCTAAACACTGAAAGCATACAAGTAACTAGTATTAACGGAACTATTAAACAGTAATATGGAGCAATATTTATTTTAACAAGCAGATATGACAGTTCATAGGGCTACACCTAATTTTTCATTAGACGAAAGAGAATTTCTGTCTATAATCAACGGATTGAAAACTAAAAGCAATCAATAATATTGTATTGATTCAATTACAATAACTAATTTATATATTTTTGATTGGACAATAGTAACTAGTGTAGTGTGTTTAGTCCTTTCTTTATTTTTGGTGCAGACTGAATTCTATCAGTCAGTCAGGTTTGCCATGTGGTCACCACTCTAGGTAGTTCTCCATCACGGAACCTAGGTCAAGCAAGGCTTCCTGTGGCCGATAGCCTCCAACCATCTAATATCATCAAATCAATGTGCACTGTGATGGCGAGCCACCTAGAATGGTGGCCATACTGCAAGCCCAACTGACTGACAGAATTCAGTCTACACCAAAAATAAAGGGCTAGACACATCACACTAAGTTACTAGTGTCCAATCAAAATAGCCACTAAAGTCTTACAGGAGGAGGTCAATCACGAGCCAGCCCGAATAGAGCTGGCTCAGTGCTAACGTCTCTGACTGCAAAACTGCACTGGATGATGACAGTGCGGGTTCGAGTCTCAGAAGTAGGGACATGAGTTCCTGTAAGGTTTCAGATATACCTTGGTGACCGACTGGTGAATGTCAACTAGCACCAAACCTAGGTCGAGCAAGGCTTCCTGTGACCGATTGCCTTCAACCATCTAAGTTATATAACTCTGAATATTTCTCCTATTGCTGTATTATAATGAAATATTGTAGGAGGAAATTTAGTAAAACTATATTAGTTCAATGAACGTTCACAAAAGAGGCCCGACCGAAAGCTGCTACCTTGACGTGGTGGTCGGGCTTGAACACCGCAATGATCTATTCAAGCTATACTGGCTGAGACTTATGTCTCTTGAGGTCCTACCATGCCAGGCAGGTTGTTTGGATAGCGGTTAAACAAAAAGCAGCTACCCAATCCAACATCATGTCCAATACAAAATCACAAAATTTCATGCCGGATCGGCCGTGGCCCGGATTAACAACGACCGCGCTTCCTGCTGCCGTGTCACAGGGCAGGAGTGATAAGTATGCTACTGAGGCACACCAAACAAAAGAGAACGAACAAAAACAGGCCGCGTGTGACCGGCCTCAAGCAGTTGTCCCCTGGGCTCTGCGGTCACGCAACCAACTTCCACGGTGTGGGCAGCCGGGAAATAACAATCGCCCTCACAATCCGAAACGCACGCGAAACCTCTCTACTACTCACAAAAGAGGTGACTAGTAGAATAACAACAGAATTAACGGAATGTATTCACATACATACATCTTGCTTTCAAGAAAAAAATTTCTAAAACATTGTCATTAAGAGTTTGAATAAAGCAAGAATAACAGTTTGTATAGGTTGAAGAAGGTCTCGAATGAAATGGATGAATTTGTTCCGATATACTAAATTCACACTGCTGAAAACATCATCAAGGGATTGGGCTTCAGTTCTGAAGTATGAAATTTAAGGATTCTGTTGATTTGATATGCAATTTTGTTGTATGTCAAAGATTGGATGATACTAGATAGTTGGAGGCTATCGGCCACAGGAAGCCTTGCTTGACCTAGGTTCCGTGATGGAGAACTACCTAGAGTGGTGACCACATGGCAAACCTGACTGACTGATAGAATTCAGTCTGCACCAAAAATAAAGAAAGGACTAAACACACTACACTAGTTACTATTGTCCAATCAAAAATATATAAATTAGTTATTGTAATTGAATCAATACAATATTATTGATTGCTTTTAGTTTTCAATCCGTTGATTATAGACAGAAATTCTCTTTCGTCTAATGAAAAATTAGGTGTAGCCCTATGAACTGTCATATCTGCTTGTTAAAATAAATATTGCTCCATATTACTGTTTAATAGTTCCGTTAATACTAGTTACTTGTATGCTTTCAGTGTTTAGAAATGCTTGTTAATTTCATGTAGTATTTGTGTTTGTGTGTCAGTGTGTGTGTGTGTGTGTGTGTGTTTAGTGCTACTCAGTTATGCACAGCAAATTGAGTAGTTGGGTAGGGTGTCGATGATGTGGTGTCCACTATCTGTTTAGAACTTGTAAGACGGTAGGCTATATTCAGAAGCCTTGCTCGACTTAGGTTTAGTGCTAGTTGACATTCACCAGTCGGTCACCAAGACATATCTGAAACCTTACAGGAACTCATGTCCCTACTTCTGAGACTCGAACCCGCACTGTCATCATCCAGTGCAGTTTTGCAGTCAGAGACGTTAGCACTGAGCCAGCTCTATTCGGGCTGGCTCGTGATTGACCTCCCCTCCTGTAAGACTGTAGTTACTAGTGTTCAGTCAAAGTATGTCAAAGTTGGTTGAGAGAGTGTGTGGTAGATTGCAAAAATTGAGAAATGAAACTCAATCCGTTGATGATGTTGTCAATAGTGTGAATATACTGTATACCGGATCAAATGCATCAATTTCATTCAAGTACGTCTTTTACAACCTGCACAAACGGTGATTCTTGTCTTATTCAAAATTCATAAAGGGGAATTCATGTATGAATTTTCATTTGAGATAAAATTTCACAATCAACAATTAATGCTGAAATCCAATTGGTGGATGGTGGCTAGCAGTGGAATTCAGGATGCGCATTTCGTCCTATTCAGGACTCGACGAGAAAATCAAAAACTCAATTCAATAATGGTGAAATCATTAGAATTTGTGATGATGATTGTCTTCCCTGACTTACACATTATATTACTTAATATTCAAACAAAATATGATGAGAAGTTATACATTCATATTATCTACTGAAGACTAAGAATTTACTGCACCACTATTAGTAATAGTTTCAACAAATTGTTGGAGGTCATCAATAGGAAACCATGGACACCTAGGGTTTCTTGTCTGTAGAACGTACAACAAGCCAGAAAGGCGTACCTGGACGACCTCTAAGAAATTGATGTCTCCTAGACGATTCAAGCTCATGTTGTCATCCAGTACTGCAGTTATCAGAGTCGTTACCAGTGAGACTGAGTTCAAACAACTCGGTGGTAGTGGCTTTCACTAAAACATTCGGATGATAAAGGTTCGAATCTCCGAGGGGATATCACAGTTGTCAGTACCTTCGAGGTTGCAGATACACTTTGCCGGTGATTGCCAACAAAGTCAAGGGATTCTTGCCAATCGCCTCCAACAATCCCCTAATATCAATTGATAATGTACCACAATGGTGATTTACCACCTGGCGTGGTGATCACACTCAAAACTTCATTGCTAGGATTTAGACAGACCCGATAACTGAGGACTGGACACATGACACAATGCTTACATTTCAGCTACCGAAGTATTAAGTGATTTTAACAAAAAAAGTAAACTACTGTACTTAAAAGCCGACGGAAGTCGACCGAATATACTGTTATATGATCGAAAATAAATGATATATACATATCGAATTAGCGGAAGTTGGAATTCATGGACTATTGGGTCAGGTCTCAGGGATTGAATGGTCTACAAGCTCGCCCTACAACCGGAAGGTTCTGGGTTCGAACCCTGGCAGTGGATCCGTATCGACGAAGAGTCCCAAACTAGGGCGAAACAGCTGTCTAGTACTCGCTGTTGACTTTTCAATGGTTCTCTAAATGATGTCAGCCAGTGATCGACCCTGTAACCAATCAAACCCCTAGACTAACACTTGATAAATAAATTAAGAATGATATACCTGTATTGTTGTTATCACCGCCAACAACACCAATAGACTTGTGATTATTACGCATGCCTTGGATATTCACCATACCAACATCAACAATATCATCATCATCGTCATCATCGTCTAAATCATCAGAGCCTAAACCGAATATTCTGATCATAGTCAATGGACAATAATGTTCTGAACCATAGTGTTCTGTTAATTCAAACTAGAAATAAAAATTTTTAAAAAAAACTTTTTTAAAGAAAATACGAAAATGTAAATAAGAAAACAAAAATCGCTTTTTTTTTCCTCGTGAAAAGACATTCATATATATTATAAACATGTTTCTGGGTAACAGAAATGCATGGAAAGCTATTCACTACTACATATAACATTGGAACACATCTAATCGAATATATTACCTATTCATATATAATCAGTCAATATATAATAAAATGAATAAGGCTTCTAGGTTTACGGCACTTTAATCCCAACTATCTATTCACCATGCACACTTAGATGATTATTAATCCTATGACTATCAGGTCTCAATGCAGACACATTATTGTTTAACTATGAGGCTCCGATAGAATCACGACTTATTAACGACGACAGCTTCGGAATTCCAATCAAGTGACTCCGAGAACATGTGTGAAGACATTAAAAAGCTAGTACCAATTATCCAATGCTACGCAGGCTCAGTGCTACAAACAATGCGGAACAAGAAAAGAAGGGGGATTTTTACAGACAACTACAGATGGCAATCAAAGATATCCCAGATGATAACGTCAAAATCTTTATGAGCGATATGAATGCCGGCCATAATGGGAGCAGATAACGCAGGAACATAACTCATCATGAGTCGAGAGGCTCTGGTCCGTAAAAATGATTGAGAGCGAATAATTATTCACAGGCTTCTGTGCATTCAATGATCTGGTGATCGGAAGCAACGTGGACAAACACACAGGTATACACAAAGCAACATGGATTTCGCCTGACAGACATACCACAAACCAAATACATTTCATCTTAATACTGCTTAAGGAAGTTGAGACGCAGCTTGTTGGACACAGAGTCGAGGAGGAGAGCATGTGTGGGCTCAGGCCATCAAAATCGGACACACTACGTGGCATCAATGAAGAAACTTGTGTGGAAGAACATTGGAACTCTCTGAAAGCAATATTCAAGGAAGCGTGTACAATGTTCGTAATCTCCGCCTACGCCCCCACTGACTGCAGTTCAGATGAAACGAAGGATGAGTTCTACCAAAAGCTGTCTAGTTTGGTGGAAAGGCTAAACGCTCAGACATAGTCGTTCTAGCTGGTGACTTTAATGCTCAAGTAGGGAAATTGTGTCAATCTGAGAAGGATGTCGGTGGCACCTATGGAGCTCCGTGCCAGCGAACCGACAACGGTGACCGTCTCCTACAGTTCTGCTCTGATAATCATTTGTTTCTTGTAAGCACTAACTTTAAACACAAGGAAAGACACTGTTTGACTTGGAGACCCCCTTCATCAAA
Source organism: Trichobilharzia regenti (assembly GCA_944472135.2). NCBI lineage: Eukaryota > Metazoa > Platyhelminthes > Trematoda > Strigeidida > Schistosomatidae > Trichobilharzia > Trichobilharzia regenti. The sequence continues at coordinate 15,115,886 of OX235262.1, forward strand.
CCAACGCTGGACACAAATAGACCACATAGCAATAAGCTATCGTTGGCGTGGGTCGGTAGGAGATTGTCGCTCCTTCTGGAACACGTGCGTAGATACCGACCATGCACTGGTCCGCGCTCGTGTGTGCTTAAGACTGAACGGACGTAGGAAACAGCTGGCGGTAAAACCATCACGTCCCCAGCTCGATCAGGAAACTAAATCCGTATTTCAGGAAGAACTAGCTAAACACATATCTGTGTTCGACAGCTGTGCTCACCCTGAAGAAGCTTGGAAAAATATCCAGGCAGCCATAGATACAGCTGTAAAAGCTGTGAATAAGGTAAACCCAAAGGTGAGTAAAAACCACTGGATCTCCACCGCCTCATCCGAACTGATAGATGCTAGAAGACTTATTCCGGCGAGCTCCGAATTCAATGAGGAGCGAAAGCTGCACAAGAGGAAACTTACGAAAAGTCTCCGCAAGGACCGTGAACAGTGGTGGGCGACAAAAGCCAAAGAGATGGAGAAAGCTTTGAGGATAGGCAACACCAGGCAACTCTTTGGACTCATCAGGGAAACGGGTGGGAGAAGACAAATCATTAGTGAGACAATCTCGGAAAAAAATGGCACTATAATTAGCTCACAGGATAGACGACTGGATCGTTGGAAAGAGCATTATGAGGAGCAGTTTAATTTGCCCACAGCCACGCTCAACCTTCCGAGCATCCAACACCTCCCTGAATGGGATATAGACACAGGTCCTCCATCACTAACTGAGGTTACTAAAGCTGTCACCAATCTGAAACTAGGCAAAGCAGCGGGACCTGATGGAATGACGCCAGAGGTATTTAAGTACGGTGGAGACAGCTTACTGTCCAGATTAACTGAGGTACTAGGCAGCGTCTGGGAATCAGAAGAAGTCCCATCGGGTTGGTGTAAGTCACTGATTATCCCCATATACAAGAAGGGAGACAAGTCTTCCTGTGATAATCACAGAGGGATTAGCTTGACTAATATAGTATCTGAAGTCCTAGGCTCAATAATCATCCGTAGACTGAGTGGTGCTCGGGAAGCACAAACACGAGAGAGCCAGGCAGGCCTTAGACCAGGAAGAGGGTGTATTGATCATATCTTCACCCTCCGACAGATTCTAGAACATAGGCATTCCTACCGGCGTCCAACAGTCATTATATTTCTTGACCTAAAGGCAGCATTCGACTCTGTCGATCGGGAAGTTCTCTGGAGATGCTTGGCTTTAAAGGGAATTCCAAGAAAATATATTGCACTGATTAAGGCACTCTACTCGTACTCATACAGCCAGGTGAGGGCTTACGGCGAGCTGTCATCTGAACTGATGACGACCAGTGGTGTCCGTCAAGGATGCCCATTATCTCCTTTTCTATTCAACTTCATCATAGATGTGTTAATGGACTTAACCCTAGGTGACTTCAGCGATTCAGGGATTGACTTGCTACCGGGGAATAATCTCGTTGACTTGGAATATGCAGACGATATAGTCCTTCTAGGCGAAGACGCTGACGAAATGCAGAGTCTTCTAAACACCTTGAGCCGCAATCTACGAATGTTTGGCATGCGATTCGCTCCCGCCAAATGCAAGATGATGTTACAGGACTGGACTACATCGACGCCTAGTTTAAAAATAGGAAGTGAAGTGGTAGAGCACGTTGACCGCTTCACTTATTTGGGAAGTACCATCAGCCCCAACGGGCTGATCTCTGACGAAATCTCAGCACGAATACAAGGGGCTCGTTTCGCATTTGTTAGTTTACGCCGACTCTGGCGTAGACGAGATGTTCGACTATCGACCAAAGGGCGGGTGTACTGCTCATCAGTCCGCTCCGTCCTCCTTTATGGTTGTGAGACCTGGCCACTGAGAGTGGAAGACATGAAAAGACTAGCTGTCTTTGATCATAGGTGCCTGCGTTCTATTTCCCGTGTAAAGTGGCATAATAAGGTGAGCAACATGGAGGTTAGGCGTAGAGTTCTAGGTAAACAGGGGAAATCAATCGACGAAGTCGTGAAGCTACAAAGACTGAGATGGTTAGGACATGTGTTACGTATGCCAAGCCATCGCCTCCCTCGACGAGCAATGTTAGCGGATATAGGGTCAGGCTGGAAAAAAGCTAGCGGCGGTCAAACAAAAACTTGGCATCAGTCAATGAAATCCACAACAGTTGGTCTTAGCCACGTAGGAAGGTGTAGACTTCCAGGCTGGGGTCCTCGGGACGGTAAAAATCTATGGTTGGAAACAATTGGTGACATGGCTCAAAATCGTTCTCAGTGGCGCAGATGCATCCACTCCCTGTGACTTATGATCTTCAATGGAACTGTTTTGTATTTCTTTATTACTCCTTTGTCTCACACCTCTGCTCACTGTTTCTATTATGCTTTTCTTGTACTTTCTTCTCTTGCTTCGCGTGCTACACGGAATGTGGCGACTTGAACTTCCGCACATTTGTGCAAAGTTCTATGTCGAAAACAGACAGACAGACAGTACAATGTTCTAGGAATAAAGAATAGACAAAATATGGAATGGCTGTCAACGGATACCTGGAAGCTAATCAAGGAGAGGAGGATGGTGAAAGAGATGACTCAATGCAAAGATGGATAATAGAAGGAGAAGCTAAGTTAAATGTACGCTGCACTGAATAAAGTGAAGAAGAGTACTAGGAAAGACAAACGACAATTCTAAGACACACTGGCTGGCAACTGAAGCAGAACAGGCCGCAGGCAAAAGAGACATCAGGACACTACATCAAATAACCAAATCTCTATCCGGGAAGACATCAACACAGATGATGAAACCAATAAAAGATGCTCAAGCGAACCTGATCACCAAGATGGAGCAACAAATAAAACAATGGGCTGATCACTTTAAAAGTCTCTTGACCACCGGCAACTCACCCAGAAATACACCATCACCAACGAAAGAAATTCTGAATGCCATCAAGCTACTGAAGGAAATCCGGGAAGGTAGAAGGACCAGATGGAATTCCTTCCGAAGCACTGAAGATGGCCCAGAGATTACGGTATATGTTTTCACTTCATTACTGCAAACAGTCTGGAAAGGAGGAAAAGTGCCTACTGATTGGAAGAAGGGCTACCTCGTCAAACTGAAAAAGAAGGGTAACTTAGGCCTGTGCAAGAACTGGTGTGGAATAATGCTCCTGTCCACGCCAAGTAAAACACTAAGTCGCGTCATCCTGGAGAGAATAATGGATGTACTGGATACAGAACTCCGTCCCACTAAACCAGAACGAGCTAGATTCAGGAAAGGCAAATCATGTGGTGACCAAATTGCAGCTATACGCATCATCATCATCATCGAACAAAGTATAGAATGGCAGTCAAACCTCTACCTCATCTTCATCAATCTAGAAAAGGCCTTCGATAGACAGAGTTGACCGGGAAGTAATTTGGAAACTACTTCAACACTGTAACGTGGAGTAATCCAAGTCTTCATCAATCTCATTCAACAGCTGGCTCTATGACAATACCATGTGTCAGGTGATTCACAACGGAAAACTCAGCGAGGCATTCGAAGTGCATACACATGAGTATAACACGGCTGCCTATTATCAGCGATGATATTCTTAATTGTGGTGGATTGGATTATACGTCAGACTGTTGGGGACGATGAGTCAGGAATACACTGGACTACCGATAAGAAGACTCTAGAAGATCTAGATTTCACGCGTGTATGATATACTTTTCATATCACACAACCTCAAAGACTTGCAGGCGAAAACCAACAAATTGGCTGAAAAGGCTAGCAGGGTAGACAGGACTCCAGATGGATACAGAGAAGACAGAGGTGATGAAAATAACCAACCGCCACCACCAACAACAACAACAACAGCAACCAGCAAAGTGTTACGTTGAAGCTAGTCAGTCAGTCAGTCAGTCAGTCATTCAAAACAGAATGGCATGTGAAAGTGTTCAGAAGAAATCACATTAACACATAAAATAGCGTTTATTTATCTATCTATGCAGCTCTTTTGTTTTTCTACATTCAGAAATGATAGAATACAATTATTATTGAGCTTATTAGAAAAATAGGAATTTTAAACCTGAATAAAACAAAAAGACTTCACATATACTACACACCTATTGAATACGCTTCATTCATTAGTCATTAGGCATACAGGAACACGTGCTACATCATTGGTATCACGTGAAAAATATACTCTAAGTATATTCTATGCAAGAGTAGACACAAACAGTGCACAAATTAGAAATACAATAAAACAATCATTAACAAACCTTCTGTCTTAGGATTAAACTTGAACCGTAATGTTAATCCTTTGAATGTATGCGTGTTTTAACCAATGGATTACACACATTTGAAAATTATGTCAGAAGTATTATCACCAGGTGTAAGACAACACACCTGTAGCCGACAGCTCAATTATATGAGTTTGAAACTCACCTACTTAGACTATATATATATATATATATATATGTTCAACAGCTGTACGACAACGACACAGGTCAAGTAAACCACAACAGAAAACTCAGCGAGGCGTTTCGACTTAACACAGGAGTCAGACAAGGGTGCTTATTATTATCCATCACCAATGATATTCCTAATTGTGGTGGACTGACTGGATTATGCGTCAGACAGTGAGTGGGAAACGAGAAGACAGGGATATCCTGGACCGACCGACGTGAAGAACCTAGAAGACCTGGATTTCGCGCGTGGATCATTTATGCTTGATATCACACAAAATCGAAGACTTACAAGCGAAAACCGACAAACTGGTAGAAGAACCAGCCGGCGAAGACAGGACTCCAGGTGAACATAGACAAGACGGAGGTTATGAAAATAACCAACCAACTAACAACAACAACAACAACAGCAACATCCAGTGCCAGTCACCATCAACGAGAGGGATTTGAAACAGGTTACTTCATTCACTTATCTAGGGAGCATTGTCTCAACTACACGAGGAACGGATGAGGATGTCTAATCGAGCGAGAATCGAGAAGGCGAGAAACATATTCATCAACCACCTGAAACCAATCTGGAAATCTTCGTCACTCAGCCATAATCAACAACAAAATTCGGCCGGGTTTTCAATAAAATCGTCAAGTAACTTCTTCTATACAGGTAGGATCAGAAACTTGGCGGGCGGGCGTGTCACAAAGAATATTTCCAACAGCCAGTTGCAGATTTTTATCAACAACTAACTGTCTTCACTCTATACTGAATGTAGATCAGATGGCTGGGCCGGAAAGAACCACCAACAAGAAACTATGGGAACAAACAAAACAAAACAAGAAGCAATCGTCAACCAACAAATATGCAGGATAAATGGAAGAGATGGATTGGACACTCGCTGAGGAGGCCGCTGGGTGACATGGCGCGCGCGTCAGGCCATTGCTCGAGTGGAACCAGGCCGAAAGGGGAGTGGCGAGTGGGACGTTAGTGTGAGGGTAACATGGAGGAGATCGTGTGAACAGGAGTTGAAACAGTATGGACTAACATGGATGCAGGTGAAAAGTACAGCAGAGGGAAGTGGAGACGTGCAGTTGAAACCCTATGTTCCACTAGGAACCCAAGGGAACAATAATAATAATAATAATATATGGTGAAGATTTCTAGCTCAGATAGATGATTTTGACTTAGTTGTGTTCTCTAAGCCAGTTGATTTAATTGTGAAGCTTTCGTCCCCGTCCCCCACCCACCCAGACAACATCGCTTCAACTCAGGTTTTTATTATGAAATGAATTCATTTAAATTCTCCACAATTGCTAATATAATTGTAACTCCTGACAACCATTTTTTATGAATGCTTGTTAATTTACTTCTCTATTGGTCATTTTTGTTTTTTGAACTTGGGAGTTTAAACTTTTTATTGTCATGTGATTTACTTTTTATTAGCTGATAAATTTGGTCTATAAGAGTAATGAGTTTGTTAATTACTGATTCACTTATATATACGACAGGCTTCTAGAAATTCCCTGGAACTTTTTTTTGGTTTTCCCTTTATTTCAACAAATTGTATGAAATACAATAAACATTACACCGGTTAAAAAAAAAAGGGGAATCCACTTCGAATTCCAAACCAAAAACACAAATTAGCTGTAAAAGCACATGATATATATATTCCTCTTTCATATCAATATATGTAGATAATTACGGAAATCAATTTCACTACGATAATGCAAAAATTTTAAATAGAGGAAACACAAAAAATGCCACGGATTTTCTATAAGTCTGGCACTGAAGTAAATCAATAATTAATAAACATGTTACTATAGATGAAATTCACCAGCTAATAAAAAGCAAAACCACATAATAAGAGAGTTCAAATCAGAATTTAATAAAACTAACTAATAGAGCAGTAATTAATAACCAATCATGGCGGTGGTTGTTAGGAGATATAATTATATCACTATTCATGGAGAATTCAAATGAGTTCATTTCTCATAATAAAAACCTGCGCTGAAGATGTCGTCTAGATGGGAGACCACGAACGCTTCACAAATAAATCAACCAGCTCAGAGAACACAACTAATTCATATAATAATAATAATAATAATTTGCTTTATTCCAAAACAGTACTAGCGATATAGAATGGTATTTTCAGCATTTGACTACAGTATTGCATCCACTTAGTACATTATCAACATATAAAGTTCTACATAGATTAAGGAAATCTCAGTTAGTTTTGACAACAACATATTGGCATGTTGGTAGCAAAGCCAAAATTGAACAGTGTTTGAAGGTATTAGAAAAGTAGTTGCTAGTATATTTACTGGCGTAAGCAGAAGAAAGAAACAAAGCAGTACATAACAGAAAAAGAGAGAGAAAAGGAAAACAAAGAAAACGTTGTACCTATGAGTGATATGAGTTGGAAAGACGAGATCCAATTGTTCTACTGACTATTTAATAAGTTATAGCTATCACGCCTAATGCTTTGTTTATCGCACAGAACACGAGCTAAGTAGGGTATGGTTGAGTTTTTGTACTTGCTAGTGCGAGCATATAGTTTTCTAAATGGGCTTCTGGTTTTCCCTAAAGAGATACAACAAGGGGAGAGTTGTGAATGAAGAAGGTGATGTGAGTTAGATAGATAGAATGGATTTAGCCCATTTTTCGTCTGAGTCCAAGTGCCTGTCAACCAGAGTATTAACAAGCTAGTTAAGTGGCACGTTGCTTACCCTGCTGACAACCTTGACCTTGGCGGCCGTAAGACTATGTGGGATAATCTTGGATTGACAGACTGATGTAATCGATGATCATTGGAGGGGATAGAGTATTATGAGCTACAATGACACTCAATCAAACAGTACTAGTTATCCAGAGACTGTTGATTCCAGGACTATCGTAAACACAGATTTCTATTTCACATCCCTTTTGACTTTCAGTTAATGGGAATGAGGTTTAAAACTCTTTCCGCTTACTTTAGTTTGGGTATATGAGTAAACAACATCAGCTCTCATGAAATAAGTGTGTCCTGATAAATGGAAAAATCCATTCTGAGTAGTCCTCAAATATCGGTGACTACCTCCATGATCATTATGAAAGATATATATATATATATATATATATATTTCAACACTTTCATTTTGGCTCGAGGAGATTAATAAAATTAACTATAGAATCAGGCCACAAAATTGATTTTGACAATAGTGAAATCATCATCCAGAAAAATTTCAGATAACACAAAGAACATTATATCATCAGAAGCACTTCATATCATCAAATGGAGTCCAAATTATCTGAATAGGAATGATGAACTGAAACAGAATTTGACCTGGTTACAACACCTCCCTCCCCATGCCACCTCCATGAAATGACAAAATCAACACGAATGTGATCAGCAATTTCGTCATGTAAATACACGCTTATCAAATCCAACAGTCATCTACACCTGGTTTTGTTATCTTTACCAATTGGCCAATTCGACAATAAAAAAATGACCCCATGCTGAGGAACGATGGATGATTAAGTTGTTGCATATAAGCTGAGTGGATTTTGTAAATTCTAGTTTAATAATACTACGTTGATAAAGCTATTAGCAGCAGCATTAAATAGCGAAACGTCAATAAAAACAACGGCAATATCGTTTTGTTTTACATTCATTGGTAAATACAAAAAGCCTTCATAATAATGAATACCATACATCCCCTACCTAATGCCCACATTTTTTTTCAAACTGTTAAAAGTGAACTTGGTTTGAACGTGTATAAAATCATTAACTTTAACATACAATGAAAGCATAATTATGCCCATTGGGTAATCTACTGTATACATTTATAAACGATTACATCAACATATCGGGCACCGGTGGTAGCTGAGCAGTAGGATGCTCGCCGACCATTCATTATTGTGGTCAAGAGGTTCGATTCCTCAGCTGGCTTACATCTACACCACCCTAGCCCGTTGTAAGCCTGAAAAGGATCGGGAAGGTTGGGTGGGCATGACGCCAACAACTCCACCGTATAAAGAAAAAACCATTTCTACTAAAATCTCAAAGCTGAAGCCTGAAGCCCTACACTCCACACAGAAGGCAAAGAAATAAAACAATATATCAACTCACCTTGATATATTTGATCATTTTTCCACTTGTCACACTAAAAGACTGTATACCTTTAACATCTCGAGCAGTGAATGTACCAATCAACTCCCATGACTTTGCTGGATATCTGTAAACAACAGTATGTGTGTGGGTGTGTGTCAGGAAAGTTTTCAAGTTCTCTTTTATTAAATTATTCAGTTAATAAAATCTTTTTTTTCTATTTTATGAAAAATAAAAAGCTTCCTAAAAATGTAGAATGCAGGTGATTGTACCTAGAAATCTTCAACTTGAAAATGACAGCTTAACTATCAGGAAGAAATCGCACGCACACACACACACACATACACACACGTACACCACCAAGTTAGGAAAATCTTCAAATTCTTACTGAATGCAAAACTTTATATGTACTACACTATTTTTTTTATTTATTTTATTATAGCTTGACTTCGCACAATATTTTTGATACAAGTATGCAATTTTCAGCATCTGAATATTAGTAGCCGAAATTTAGCAAGCCGATCATTGATATCGGGTGTGCGTCGGTCAGGGATCGAACTCCGGACCATGTGCATGGTCGGTGAGCGTCTTAACCGCTGGGCCAGAAATAGCACTCAACATCCCACTTAACAGATTTATGCGGAAGTATCCCAAGTGAAGGCACTTCAGATATCCTTATCCATGACTGTAAGAGGGATCAGAGCCAAAACTATGAGGCACCTCTAAAGTAGAGGCAAACAAATGACCACTAATCTAAGCAGACTGAAATCTAGTGCTCCAACTGCAATTCACCACAGCTTCAGAAACAATACAACCATTGTCTGATGTCAGGAGTACGCAAGCGTCTTTAGCAGATTTGGTTGAAGTAACTTGACCCCCTTCTCACCTCCTTGTGTTCGACCTCTCATAGCATCATGAATAAATGCTTTGCGAGTCACCACTAAGGATTTAGATTTTCAATACATCTTGGTTTATTTTTAATTGAATTTAAGATTTTCCCGTCGATTGATTGGACCGAAGTGCTCAGCCTCAGGTTGACATGCCTGTCGGCTACTTGTGCAGATGCTTAGACGGTGTCTCGGCATGTAATTAGAAGTTAACTGGTAGATGGTAACTAGCAGTGGAATCCAGGATGCGCATTTCGTCCTATTTGGGACTCGTCAGCTGGATGTACCTGCATTTTTCAGTGAGTGATGATGTTCCCACCGAGGCTCGAACCCAGTGCCCACAGTTTCAAACGTCAAAGCGTTATCCACTAGAGCACTTGAGCTATTCCGCCTCTTGTTCAACGGGTCATATTAATTATTGAAATGAATTTTTGATTTTCCCGTCGATTGATTGGACTGAAGTGCTCGGTCTCAGGTTGACATGTCGGCTTCTTGTCTAAAATTCAATTAAAATTAATATGACCCGTTGCACAAGAGGTGCCCAGCTCCCGTGGCCCAAGTGGTCTAACGGATAACGCTTTGGCGTTTGGAACTATGGGAGCTGGCTTCGAGTCTCGGTTGCAATATGATCACTCAGTGGGAAATGCAGGTACATCCAGCTGGCGGACGAGTCCCAAATGGTACGAAATGTTAATTGTGTCTGGATTCCACTGCTAGTCAACATCCAACCAATTATACACCTTGGTTTATGCTAGACTGGTTATCAAATGAATTAAAAAAGACAGTATTTAATTATCTCTACAAATTATGATTTAATAATGAGTCAGTCAGTAATATACTGTGAACCAGTCCACATTACTTAACAGCTTAACATCCGAAAAATATACAACACACGCCTTATAAATTGATGCATAAGACATAAACAAATCTTGCAAAGGAACAGTCAACGCCCAGAGAAGATTGTTTACTATGCCTATCAGCTCATATAAGCACGACACAATAGCTCCTTCATTTATCAATTAAGCTTAGAAAGAAGGGTAAAGTGAAACTATCGTACTCAAGACTACTGTGATCTTGAACAAGCAATCAGAATTCAGCAGTAAAACATCACCATATATGTAAAAAAAAATATCTCTGAAACAACAGCTAGAATACTGAAACCGTTTGAAATAGATATAGCATACAAGCTAGTCAGCCAGCACAATCCCACTTCATTAGATATTGTGCAAACCGAAAGATCCAACAGAAACCGGAGAAGATAAAATTAATACTATTTACAAAATAAACTATGCGTCGATGGGATAGCGGTTAAGACGCGCGCCGACCATGCTCATGGTCCGGGGTTCGATCCCCGGCCACAGACGCACTCCTTTACCTCGCTAAGCCAGAAATAAAAGCTGGCAAACAGGAAAAGGTTGGGTATGAGGCTAGCAACACCATCCTGTAAAAATAAACACTGCTACAGAAACTTCGAGCTTCTAGCTTGAAGCCCTATGTTCCACTGGGAGCGTGAAGGAATAAACAAATAGACTGTATGAACTGTAACAGACATTACATCAGTCAAAGTGGGCGTCCTTTTCGAATCAGAATCCAAGAACATAAATCAGCTGTGAAAAGACATGACATGTATTCTTTCATATCAATGCATATAGATAATTATGGACATCAGTTTGATCGGGATAATGTCGAAATTTCAGACAGAGGAAACATCAGAAATGCCACGGAATTCCTAGAAGCCTGATACTCAAACGAATATGCAATTAACAAATATGTCAAAATAGACTAAATCTACCAAATAATAAATAGTAAATCACATAGGACGAGAAAGTTTAAAATCCAAGTCAATAGAAAACGATCAATACTTATGTAAAGATGGTTACTGGGAGGCGCAATTCTATCACTGGTGGAAAATTTAAGTCAGTTCACTTTATGCTAAAGACTGCGTTGAAGATGTTGTCCAGAAGGACGACGAAAGCTCCGCAACTAAACCAATGAGCTCAGAGAACACTACTAATTGCACATCACATAATCGTTGAAAAGTATACTAAAATACATTGCAAACATGACATCACACTGTATAGAGGCGGTTTATGTGCTATAACATGAACGACAGCAGGATGAAAATTATTGATTATCAAAACCCGTCGTCTAGTGTAGTAGTCAAAACCCAGTTTAGAAAAAAACGAACAAAGGAGTGAATGATTTGATAAGGATCAGTATAGTCGACTGTCAAACTCCAACCACAAGTTCATAACTGCATACTACTACTCAACTAGTACTAATAAACCCTTTAAGTTTAATAATCGTTCAATCCATATCAATTTGTGGTCAGTTATAATAACTAATTAAAAATCAATTTTAAATCGAATGGATGAAGTTCAGAATAGCATATTACTTACATCTGTAGAAGAGGAAAATAACTGTTTATCTTTCCTAAACATACTGCTTAGTCGACGGTTTGATGGGTCGATAAAAAGATCTATTTATAGGAAACCTACCTGGACAGGATAGTATCTTAATTACCACAGTTTCTGCCCTGTTCGGTACAAAACAGCCTTAGTAAGGTGCCTCTCCAGTAGAAATCAACGAATATACACTGAAGACACACTTGATGAAGAAGAAAGAAAGTTGACACAAACTCTGGTTGATAACAATTATCCAGACAAGTTCATCAGGAAATATAAAGTAGTCAGAAAACCAAGACCCACTCTCCAACTCGCTCCTAAGGAAGACGTGTACATAAAGCTACCGTATATAGGGTATCATAGCAGCTTGATAACTAGACAAAGATTAAATGCTGGTGTTGAAAGGACTTTTTATGCAGCTAAGATCATAATAATTGAGAATAGAAAGCCAATATATCCATCCATCTAAGCCCTTTGAACATGCGAAAAATGACGTCACATCTCACTGTGTTTACCAATTTGAATGTACGTACAGACACACATACACAGAAGGGAGGACTCATCGAACTCTGAAAGTAAGGACCGGCTGGCTTCAGAGCATATTCCTATATGGCTCCAGAAACAAATGGAATCTTCAGAACCCATTAATGGTGAGAACAGGAGATCTAGCGCCTAGCTATATTGCAAAACATATGATAGAGACAGGACATAAAATTGACGTTAACACAACTTTTAAACCTATCTATAAAACGTGTTTGGGGCGTATCTTGAAATTTTTGTGGAGGCCTTAGTTGGCAATCAGGGAGCTTAAACCACCTTTATGCGATCAAGGTAACAATTCGTCATCACATTAAACCTTCTTTGGTAAATTTTGTTTTGTTTTGATACCGTAGCAGATGTACTATTACCCCTGCTATTTGGTTTAGTGGTCTTCATTGTTGTTTTGACCTTCAATATAGTCCTTTTAACTTAACCTAAGTCTATTTTCTCACCTCTTATTTCTTTTAATTTCATATATATTCCTATGGCAAGTCGGTGTGTGTGTGATCAGATTGTTGGAAATGTGTTATGCGCGCAAATACAACATTAGACGATTCAGACAAATTACATCTTATTATTTTTTTTCCTTCACGTTCTCAGTGGAATATAGGGCTTCAAGCCAGTGGCCGGGGATCGAACCCTGGACCATGTGCATGGTCGGCGAGAGTCCTGACCGCTATGCTACCGACGCACACATCTTCTTATTGCTTTATCTAAACAGATGAGTATTCTTAAAGAAACAGTATAGTAACAAATATTGGAGATGTTGATTCAGAAATTAGCTTACCGATCACTAGCATAAACTCTGAACGACTTCAATCGAGATGAAAATAATTCAAAATTTGCCAATTCTATTGTTCTAAGTTGAACAGGCTGACAAACTTCCAAGATTAACCTGTAAAAATGTAAATGAAAATTTCTTTTTATTAGATACGAACTTTATACAAAATATTTCGAAAATAAGTTCAACAATTATATTGAAGGATTTATGCAGAATGAGATAGACAGATAGACTGACCAAGGGATATGTAATCACAACAAGAAAAATAAATATTGATACTCTTTGGGTTATAGTCACGTTAATAAATAAGCAAAACTAGGCGAAAAGGTATTCCAATAGAATATTTAATGACCATCAGTTACACTTATTCTAGTATTTCGTGAATTTATTCTCCTCATCTTAAAAAGTACGACGAAAGATCGACTTCTCAATCAGAATAGTAAAGTTACGGAGTTCAAATAATCTAAAAAAAAGCAACTAATAAGGTGACATCTGTTTGAATGTCTAGTGAAGATTTGTCATAACTAACAAAGCATCATATCTTCACCCTTCAACAGATTCTGGAACATAGGCATATTACTAACTGGCGTCCAACAATTATCACACTTCTTGACCTGAAAGCGGAATTCGCTTTCGTCGCCGAGAAAATACATTGCACTGATCAAGACACTCACTGTATCCGAACTCATAGCGTCAGTCAGGTGAGAGCCTACGGAGAGTTGTCACCTGAATTGGTGACAACCAGCGCTGTTCGTTACGGATGCCCATCATCACTGTCTCCGTTTGTGTTTAATTTCATCATAGATGTACTAGTGGACTTAACCCTAACTCACTTCAGTGGCTCGGGGATTGACTTGTTATCACCAGGGAATAATAGTCTCGTTGACTTAGAATATGTGGATGATATAGTCTTTCCTCCTAGGCGAAGATGCTAACAAAATACAGCAGAGTTTTCTGAACACATTGAGGAGCAGCGATCTTCGAATGTTTGGCATGCCATTCGCTGCCGCCAAATGTAAGATGATGAGGCTACAGGACTGGACTGCATTGACTCCTAGCTTAGAAATAGGGAGTGAAGTGGTGACTGAGCGTGTTGACCACTTCACTAATTTGGGAAGTCACATCAGCCAGCCCAGCGGATTGACTGTTGAAGAAATCTTAGCATGGATACAGAAGACGAGTTTGGCATTTGCCAACTTACACCACCTCTAGCTCAGTAGATGTGATGTTCGGCTGGTTATCGATCAAAGGATGTGTGGGCATATTGCTCACCAACACTGCTTCGTCCTCCTTTATATCAGTAAGTGAGACATGGTCATTGAAAGTGGATCGCGTGTAAAGCCTCGCTAGCTGTATTTGATATTAAATGCTTGCGTTCTATTCCTATGTGCTAGGTGGCATAATAAGGTAAGTGATGGTGACGAAAGGGTTTGACAGAGTGCTAGGTAAGGTGGGGAAATCAATCGAAGAGGTTCTAAAGCAGTTACATCGATTGAGTGAGATGGTTAGGACATGTTCTACACATCAATGCCTAACCATCGCCTTACTCGACGACGGGTGATGTTAGCTGACGCAGGATGGGTCGTGTTGGGAAAAAAACTAGTTTGGTCAAACCAAAACATGATTTCATTAGTCAGTCAAATCCATAACAGTTAATTTAAGCCAACTATGAAGGGATGTGTAGACTGCCTTACTGCTTGGTGTCCTCGGAATGATAAGAAGCAATGAAGGTTGGAGACAGTCGGAGATATGGCTCACAATTTTCGTTCTCAATGAAGCGCAGATGTATTCCCTATTTGTCAATTATCATATCCACTAAAACTCCATTGTTCGTCTATCATATCACTAACTTTTCCCTCATTCACTTCTGTTTATTATCTCTCACTTGGTCAATCTCGCTTCCCTCTCTTCTCCTGTTTTTTGTCCTACGATGAGGGAGTATGGCGACTCGAAATGGAGCATATTTGCGCAAAGTTCTATGTTGAAACCAGTCAGTCAGAATTTATCCTCTATAGAACTTTCAATACAAGAGAAAGAAACACTCTTTCTTGGATCCGACAACTTCTAACTCATCAAAAAGTATTTCACACTTAACCATCGATGTTCAGTTTGAAAATCTCCATGATCTATTCAGTCGCCTAGTTCCTAACTCTTCCTTCAGACAAACAAAGATGCCTGAAGGCTAAATCAGTTGATATTGTCGGCCAATTCAGCAGCTCAGGTCCAAAACAATAAAGGGCATTACGACTTCGCAACAACTCATCGCCCTGAGACAATGAAGTTAGAGATCTGAAATAATAAATGTTATTATTATTCTGAAACTTAACGAAGGATCAGTTGTAGCTGTCATAAATAGATATGATTATTATTGCTAAAATAATATCCATTTTCGCAGTAAAAGCAAATCCATGGTAGGTTTCATCAGATTATATAAGAAAGGAGAAAATAGTAACCTTTAATCTAGCAAAGCTCTGCAGTATGAATATTGTTAATAAAAGGAGAAATTTGATTCACTAAAACCTACAGAATCTGAATCTCTAAATATTTATCGATTTAGAACATGTTGACCACTTCACCTATTTGGGAAATTGTATTAGCACCAACTGACTGATAGGCGATGAAATCTCATCACGGATCCAAAAAGCTCGAGCTGCTTTCGCTGACTTACACCATCTCTGGTGTAGGCGTGACATCCGGACATCAACCAAGGGACGTGTGTACTGCTCAGCACTTCGCTCCGTCCTTCTCTATGGCTCTGAAACATAGCCAATACGAGTTGAAGACATGAAAAGGTTGACTGCTTTCGATCATAGATGTCTGCGATCTCTGTCTCACGCCAGGTGGTTTAATAAGGTAAGTAATGTTGACGTTAGGCGTAGAGTGTTGGGCAAATAGGGAAAATCAATCGACGAGGCTATAAAGTTACATAGATTGAGATGGCTGGGTCACGTGCTGCCGATTCCTAACCATCGCCTCCCCCGAAGGGCATTACTAGCTGATATAGGTGCAGGTTGGAAAAGAGTAAGTGGTGGCCAAACAAAAACATGGCCTCATCAATCCATGGAATCCTTGACAGTTAAACTGAATCAGGTAGGGAGATGCAGACTTCTGGGTTGGGGCCCTCGGGACTCTAGGAATAAATGGCTGGAGACAATAGGTAACATGACACAAAATCGTTGTCAATCTTTCATATTTCTTTCTACCATTACCCATTATGTTTCACTCTTATACCTGTCAAACTCTATTGATTCTCTTCACTCATCTTCTTGTCTACCTCTGTGTGCTATTTGGAACGTGGCACTCGAACTGGTGCACTTCGGTGCCAAGTTCTATGTTGAATCCAGACAGACAGAGAGACATCGATTTACTTAGATGCATGTAAGTAATACCTTTTGATTAACTGGCTTTAACATTCAACCTTGCACAGATGTGCAGCAGTTCGAGTTCGAGGCACAAACAACAAAAAGTTACCGACACTTGTTAGCCACCCTTTTTAATTTTATAAGTATCAATTAATCGAACAGTGTACATACGAATAAACCCAAGATTAAATAAGGTAACCCGAACTGTGTATGTGTTTATGACTCAAGACTAAATACTATGCCTACAACTGAAAGACTAAAAGAAGGTTGATTACTGGCTACCAGAATATTAGGAATGTAAAATGCCTATCTTGGTAAGGTTAAATGAATTTGTATATACGTATTCTGCAAATATAATAGACAGGCGTCAGTGCTTAACAGCAGGTCTACACAGAATGCTGTAAAATAACTTCAGAGTAAAGTGCCTTTCAGAGGACGATGCTTCAGAGTTAGTATTATTATTACTATTATTTCCTTTAATTCCTAGAGGAACATAGGGCTTCAGCTCAACGTCTGCATTGCCTGCGGCTCTCTGACAGGATTTTCACCTGGCTCCACGTCTGCCCAAATGCTTTCATCTCCTCTTCACATGACCTCCTCCAAATCACTCTCGCACTGACGACCAACTCGCCGCTTCCCTTACGGGTTCCACTCGATGGCTTGTCTAGTGATGTCACTTGACGGTTTTCACCTCCATTTCTTCCTACATATCTGTCGCACAATCGCTTCCTACTGTGTTGTTTCGCTCATTGACAGATATCCCTGTTGCTAATCTTTTCTGGCGGCCATCTGACCTTGAGCCAATGTTTGAGCTAAGACAGCTGTTGATGAAGGTGTGTAGTTTGTTCGAAGTGCTATTCATGACGCTCCAAGTCTCTGAACCGTATAGTGAGTAGCACTGAATTCACATTGGAGTTGAAAATCCGGATCTTATTTTTTCGTGGTGAGTGTTGTTGCCCTCCACACAGAATTCAGGGTAAGTAAAAGCTTGTCTTGCTTTCCCGATCCTCGCTTTGATATCCTCATCAGTTCCGTCCGCCTGTAGTTGAAACGATGCTTCCCAGATAGGTAGGTAGGTAAAGAAGGTTGTTTCTTTCAGGTTCCTCCCATTTATGCTGGCTGATTGTTGTCTGTTGTTGTCGCTGTTGCCCAGGAATCTTCATCACCTGCCTCTGCTTTCGATATGTTCACCCAAAGTCCTATCTTTGATGCTTCTTATGCCAACCTGTTGCTTTTTACTTGCTTTAGAGTTAACCATATTTAAATATCTAGTAGTGAACCCTGTATCTCACAGATATAAAGTAACAACTAAATGCAGTCAAAAATGAAAGATACACTGAGAAACAACAACAATAAATATTATTCAATCATAGAGCAGTTTAACTCACCATTTCTCTTCACTACACGGAACATTCATGTATTCATCATTATTCTCATTAAGTACAGCTTCTGGATTTTTAATAGCTTTACTAGAACCTAACATTTTTGCGCCACAAGCTACAGAAGCAACGTTTCTCCTCAAGGTTACATCACCTTTGTTCGGCGTATGAACTGTTGTTCTGGTGACTATTGGTTCAGGAGTAACAGGAGAATTCACCTTCGAATTTGTCTCATCGTCCGGCACCGAATCTGAACTTCCCTTCAACGATTGATATTGTTGTTCTAAGTGTGAATCAGTCTTCACACTATTTGACGGTATATTGCTACTGTCTGTTGCAACTGTGCCGTCACCTAGTAGTGCTTCTTTGATGCCATGACCTTTGATTGTTTTGACTGAAGGATTAGTATCGACATGTACTTGGGATGCTTTGTCTGATGTTTGAGAATCCAATGCATTTTTGATGCTCTCCTCAGCGTCTAGAACATATTCGGATTTAGGCCCATTGTCTTCACCAACTTCCGTACCTAAATAAATGTATGTAGAGGAATATAAGGTAGTGTAATTATATATATATATATATAAATTTGAATAAGGCATTTAGAAGACAAATTTCGTGAGATGATATCATCATTTCGTAGTTTCTTTGCAACCGCCTTACAACTCACATGGTTAACCGTAATAAAATAAAGATCATGACAATTACTCAGTTAAATAAAAAACAAAAGTACATTCTAATGACCAGTCATATTGAAATAGGTCATATAGTCTATGGTAGACGAAGGTTGAAGTCTATTGTGCTTTGTACACACAGTTTACGCTGTATGTGATTAATCCCCCAAAGTGCTTCCATCACCTTCAATAATCTTGAATTAGAGTTATGTGAAATAATTGTGAAACAGTCATTAATATTGATTGATTTTGTGACCTGACATTAATAAGTGTTTTGCAATGGATGATGCTGCTGGATTTCGATTCAGATTAATCGCATTGGGATTTTCTATATGATTTATTAGCCATTTTGGTACAGGCTCTTTACGACGACGACATTGGAACATTCTGTTGTGGTTCTACCTATATAGGTGTCACCGCAGCTGCAGATGAACTTGTAGATACAGTTTGAAGTAAAGTTCACAGAATTTCGTCCTTTAATCCTAGGTAGGTACAGGGATCGAAAATGTTCGGCAGGTGAGAAAAAGAGATGTGGCGGCGTAGAATGTATGTTTGATGGCTGACCGAAGTCTTTCAGCTAGCTGTCAACTGCATAGTCTGGTCACCCTTGAATGGAAGGTTAATAAAAATAGCTTTCTTTGGTACAGAAGATGTCTTTTCGAGATGTAGTTTTTCTTTACTGTGACAAATGTTTAAGTTTTCTGGATAAACATTAGCTAATAAAACTGAATGTATATATCAAAACTCCTCCATCAATGTGTCACTCGTGCATATTTTTCGAGCCCTTGAGAACAAACATTTCACTAGGGAACATTTATACTGGATAGGAACAAAACTGGTGAAATGAAGATATTGTCCACCCTATGTCTGTTTACGAAAAATAGATCGCTGAATCGTTCCATCATCTCTCCTGGCTATTGTAATATCCAGGAAACCGAGTTTGTTATTCGATTCAAGTTCCGAAGTCACTCGGATATTTGGATGAATATGATTAATAACTGTTTCATAATTATTTCATCACATAACTCTAATTCAAGGTTAGTTATTGAAGGTGATGGAAGCACTTTGGGGGATTAATCACATGCAGGCTAATCTGTGTGTACAAAAAACAATAGACTTTAATCTTCGCCTACCATGGACTACATAACCTACTAAAATATGATTGGTCTTCAGGATATACTTTTTTTATTTAACTGAGTAATTGTCATGCTTGGCAGAGCGGTTATAAAGAAGCTACGAAATGATGTCATCTCGAAAAATTTGTCTTTCAAATGCCTTACATATATGTATATATATATATATATATATATATATATTCATATGCTATTTTAGAGTTTACAAACTTATACAATTTTAAAGAAAGAAATAATGAGTGGAATACCACAGAAAAGTTGTACAGAAGTTGCTACTAGTTGTGCTCTTCCTCGTGCCGTGAGACAGTGATAGCCTTCTGATTAAATCTGTCCTACGGCAAATGGATCCTGAGGATGAGAAATGAACTGTTGTATGACGCCATTAGGATATTTCCCTTAATTGGTCATAGCTGAACTTCCTCCCTCAGTTAAGCAGGAGGGAATTAGGAGATATATAGAGATCCTAAGAGCAAGGCAACCGATCTTGCCTACACCTTTTAGCTGTTAGAGGAAAAGTTCTAGTGAAAACGAAGATAGCATTCTTGAAAGGACGATGTGTAAGCGACCTTATCAGTGTCTGTTGAGGAAAACTGTCACTACAATGCCGACAATTTGATCTATGAATAATCCGCATATAGACATGAATGAAAAGAAAACAAGTAGTTCAGCGAAAAGGCTATTTTAACTGCATCCTGATTAACAACTATGATTATAACAACTCGCCACTTTTTCTTATTACCCTTTCGCGTGGAAAAATTGTATATAAATACGACTGTACAGCTAAGGATAGTTTGTTTTCATGTCTTCTACTCTTAATGGCCATATCTCTGCAACTGCCATAAAGGAGGACGAAGCGAGCCGCTGAGCGGTACACACGCCCTTTGATCGACAGCCAGCCGGATATCACGTCTACGCCAGAGACGCCATAAACTGGCATATGCGAAACTAGCCCTCTGTATCCGTGCTAAGATTTCGTCAGAGATCATTCCGTTGGGGCTGATGGTATTTTCCAAATAAGTAAAGCGGTCAACGTGCTCTACCACTTCACTCCCTATTCCTAAACTAGGAGCTAGTGTGGTCCAGTCCTGTAACATCATCTTACATTTGGTGGGAGCGAACCGCATGCCAAACATTCGAAGATTGTTGCTCCTCAAGGTGTTCAGAAAACTCTGCTGAATTTCGTCAGCGTGTTCACCTAGGAGGAAGGACTATATCATCTACATATTTTAAGTCCACAGGATTATTCCTGGTGGTAACAAGTCAACCTCTGAGTCTCTGAAGTGAGCTAGAGTTAATTCCATTAGTACATCTATGGTGGAATTGAATAGAAATGGGGATAGTGGGTATCCCTGACGGCTGACCCCAATAGCTAGTGACGACAGCCTAGTTGGTTTGCAGTTGTTTTTTTCAATGAGCATATTGAAATTTCCACTACCTGTATTACATTCAAACCGAATGAACAAAGGAAACCTTTTCAATCCTAAATAGAAATAATATCACATCAAATTCATTGGGTACTGAAAATATACTGAAGAAATTTTAAATAACTGGTCGATAATAAACCAGAAAGCTAAGGCAGCCATATAACTAGAATGCAATACCATGAGACGAACCTTGACTTTTGCGAGACTGAGCTCCTTCAGAAACCATAGCATGAAACTCATTGAAAGTTGGAATTTCATGTGTATTAATGCTCTCGGCAGCTACCGAATCCAATGATGGTAGTTCCGTCAATATAGATCCCCTAACATCTCCATGAACAGATTTGACTGGTTCTTGCAAATTAGTAGATGAAATAGATCCATCTGAAGTAACCTTGTCTGTAGACTTTTGACTGTCTGTGGAAACCAATGGTTCAGGAATGACTGGCTGACTGGCATGCATCTCTTCAATATCCGGTGTAACATTGGGTGGCTGAATAATATTATAAGCGATTAAGATAGTTGCAATGAAAACAAGGATGCACAAAATTTTTCCCACAATTAATGTTTTGGATTGCTTCAAGATGCATAACTTGTTCAAAAACGCTTATTACTTTGGAAACTCAACGACTACTGAGTCAAGACGTGTGGTTAATTGGTTTAAATACTTAGATTTCAACAAATGCGTCTCAAGACAAGTGTTGACCCTACTTAAATGGGTTCGGGAAGGTGCTAGGCATCGTAGACCATGAAACTAATTTGCTTCATTTTTTTAAACTGAAAAGTAATCCAAAACTATCCATCATAGATGAAATATGCCTTCAATCTATGTGGACAATGTGATATTACAAACTCAGTGCTTTTGTCACAGACCTTTTGTAACCTTTTTTCAAATACCTACACTTCGCACTAGCATCAGGACACCCACAAGGGGGACTGAAAAGTAAGAGAAATGAGCTGCTACTGGACCAGCATATCTAGCTGAAGGCGAAATGACGGTTAATACCTCTCCATGCCACAAGTGAAGTCAGAATTTATAGACTGGTATGTCTTAATCAGACAACCATTATCCTCCTTCTAGTTCCTGTATATGACTAAACTTGCATATTTGAGGTGTGACAAACAAAATTCCCATGCAATGACAGATCCCAAAATAACGCCTATGCTCACTTTCCCTGTTGCATTAACTATTGAAGCCGTGCATCTATTGCGTACGGAATCGGATTCAATTTTTAAAATGACTCCCCTATCAGAAATGGGGAAACTCTGTTTGTTTGACCGCCGCTAGCTATTTTCAGCCTGACCTTATATCCGCTAACATTGCTCGTCGAGGGAGGCGATGACTTGGCATACGTAACACATGTTCTAAGACTGAGATGGTTAGGACATGTGTTACGTATGCCAAACCATCGCCTCCTTCGACGAGCAATGTTAGCGGATATAAGGTCAGGCTGGAAAAAAGCTAGCGGCGGTCAAACAAAAACTTGGCATCAGTCAATGAAATCCACAACAGTTGGTCTAAGCCACGTAGGAAGGTGCAGACTTCCAGGCTGGGGTCCTCGGGACGGTAAAAATCTATGGTTGGAAACAATTGGTGACATGGCTCAAAATCGTTCTCAGTGGCGCAGATGCATCCACTCCTTGTGACTTATGATTTCCAATGAAACTGTTTTGTTCTATTTTATTACTTTCCCTTTGTCTCACACCTCTGTTTACTGTCTCTATTATGCATTTCTTGGTTTGTGTGCTACGTGGAGGGAGTGTGGCGGCTTGAACTGCCGCACATTTATGCAAAGTTCTATGTCGAAAACAGACAGACAGACAGGAGGGACAAGTTTACCACCCGGTGATTATCGCCTCGACCCAGTTATCACGAAATCAGTGCATATGAAAAGCAACATAGGTGCGATACAGCATGGAAAAGGAATTAAAAACATTTTCGTCGAATTTTTCGAAGTGTTCGTGTTCCACGGATGACATATCACACATAATAAATCTTCAGTACCACTGACTCGGTTTGGTCTATCAGTTATGTGGCAATATATGACTGGAAATTATGAGACTTCATTGGTAAGGTATGTACATAACTCCAATCAACTAATTCTAATATCCATTTAGTATCATGCTGCTGTTTTTAATGAGTCAAAATTAATGAAATCAATACTTAAGTGAACTCAATATAGGCAAGTACTACACCCATAGCACTTAAGACCACTTAAGACCGATATGGTTAATGTGTAGGCAAAGCACCTTAAATCTGATGACGGACGTTAAGATATATGCAAAAAGCTAGGTGTTGAAATATTTTTCGAGAACATATTAAGTGACTACGACGCCTTCAAGGTCATGCGGGTGTTTTTGTTGAGAAGGGGCACAGCTAGACATTATAAAAGTAAGAACTCGTGTTACAATATGTGGTGTGTATGCGTCACGCTATTACTTAGTCGACAACTAGCGCAAAACATAGAATCAGACCATGCACAACACTACTTCTTGTGTCGGAGTATGACTTTGGAATAAACATTTCTTGAAGAGAGAGAAAACTTGCGTTAAAGTTGCACTAAGTAGTCATTCTTAGGAATCAGTAAAGATGGATTATATTCAAAAGTATCTTTTATTCACTGTGAATATGAACTATGGTAAATCTCTCCCAGAAGTACAGCTCACTAGAGGACAAGGACCGGGTGCGCTCCCACTTCTTTTCACTGCGGGTCTGCCATCCCTGGAATTCCTTACCGGCAGATGTAGCTATGGCACCGTCTGTGGACGCCCTTAAGCGAAGGCTGGACAAACATGCAGCGACACAAGAACTGCGTCCAAATAGCCTATCCACTTAAAAATCTCATACACCATTCAGGGGTAGACAACTAAGTTCTTCGTTTTACTTCTTTACATTCTCTCCCGTCTTACTCTCCTGACAACTTTAACTACACTTATTATTTTTACCGATATATATATGTATATTAACTTCAAATTTAATCACCTGACTGTTGTTACGTTTTCTTTATTTCTTTTTCTGTCAATTAGTCTGAATAACTTCACTAATTATATCCATCATTATTATTATCCTTTTCTTTTGAAGACGATACCGGACGACTAAGTGTGAACTCCAATCACAGTAGTAACAGTTTTAACACACCTCATACTATAAACCATATTTAAGTAATCCCAGCACTACTCCTTTTCGAGTTAACCAGAGCTACGATAGTTGAGTGGCGGGACGAGCTGCGCAGAAATTTAACGAAGATCAAGAATCTATACCTCACAATCAACAGGCGGGCACGAAGAAATCAAATTGGTTTATACTAGCTCGTAGAAATGATACTGGATATCGGAAGTAAGAAAGTATCTTATTAGACTTACTTCGGACTCACTAGATCTAGGTACATCTTCGATGGAGCTGAAAGCAAAGGTAGGCATAGAAATAAAAACCAAAAAACCTACTCATTAACAACGACTTTGTGATCTGACTCTGGCCTGTCAGTGAATTAAAGTTATGTAAATTACGACTTACGGGACACCGCGTGCTAAGTCACCTTCCTCTGGCTGATTACGACTCTTTAGGGCCACGTTTACTACGGCAAATTGGAAATGAATAAGTAAGAAACTAAAAGGACACCTTGATAAAGTAGAAATTCATGAACAAACCATAAAAGGACACAAAAACTCCCCATCTGTCATCCGTAATACGGGAAAATTGAATTGTTCAAGGTCACGGGGGAGATTAGTTGAAAAGCTTACTAAAACTTAAATTTAATTACATCATATCCTCACATTTCCAGACCACGGTACTACAAAAATATCAAATTTGCGGTCTTGGAACGAGATACCGTATATAGAAGTCAGAGTTCTTATAGCTTGTTGCCAGAGTTTCTTGATGATGATTCTTCTTGGTTGTCCATTTGATCTTTAATATGGAGCCTAGGCAGCTGTTGATAAGAGCACTCAGTAGCCTGTTGGAAACGCTTTCTTGACACACTGTTCAAGTTTCTGACCCAATAGAAGAACTGAATGACTTAACATTTGTGCTAGAAACGCACCTGTAAATACTCGAGTTTGTGTAATACGAGACACATTATCTGCAAAATCCAGTTCTCCAATAGTCTCTTTATAGTGGTCCAAGGTATTCCTATCTCTTCCTTTCTGATGCACGATCCGATGCATAATCGAATCCGCCAAAATTAACGGTATCATACTGGGTGATAACAGACGAGTAGGCTTACGTCAATGTAGTTGGAGATTGAATGATCAATTCATGGTTGTTTGCTCAAGACCAACTTCCCCAATTTTCGCGGAGGCATCAATACGACAGTCATCGTCTCATCGGTCGCTGTTCAGAAAGAAGTCAGGAGACAACTGTCAGAAGTAATATTGTGATTCGTTATTGTAATATTTGTTCACAGACCTTAGTCATACAAATTTATATGTTGGTGATACAATAAAGAATCCTCGAGTCGCCAATTTGTGTTTTGGTTTTTTCGTCCGTTATTACTAAGCGTTTCTGAGAAGCTTCGAGGAACAGCGTGATTCCCAGCGTAGCAAGAGCTGGGCATTATCGGTATACGAGTCGAGGCTGACAGATTCTGACAGTACAACGTCAGTTTTCAAACGGTTTTCGACAGTTGGCACGACTTTGGATAGACACCGTTCATCTTTCCTGGTGCCGGTCAAGTCCTCTTTGAACAAGCAATATCTGGAACGTTTTTGGAATTGGGTCAAGTTCAACAATACCTGGGTCAAAGAAGGGACAGAGTGTCTTGGATGCAAACAGGAAAGTAAGTCATGGTGACTTGTCTGTTACTTGTAACGATGTGTCTGATGTTAAGCATGACATGTTTGATGTTACTATTTCGCCGTTCAGGGATAATGGGAACATCAAACTCCCTAAATTTGAACCACGGTGTCTCGATGGAAACCCGGCCGATTATTTACAATGTGTAAAGGAGTTTGAGATCATGCTGAATAGTTTTCTATTAAGTGATGAATTGAAGTTAATGTATTTGATGAGGTATTGCACTGGAGATGTTTCAAGAGCTATACAATGCTGTAAGTTTATGAAGCCAAAAGAGGGCTACTACGAGGCTATGAGCATACTACGTCAAAGGTTTGGAAGACCTTCAATGATTGTGGGGAACGTATACGAAGCTGTCTAAGGTAACGGCAGTCAGCTTCAAGATGACTCCAAGGCATTTACTGAGTTTATAGATAATCTTATAAGAATACCTTGATTTCTATGAATTGCATGAGTGACCACAACTCGAGTTTCATACTAGAAGTAACAGCAAGACACCTACCTACTCGACTGCAAAGGAAGTGGGTGAAGATGAGCTCCCGTATGGACGATGAGGGTATCGAGCCAAAGTTTGATGATATCCTGAAACTAGTAAAAGATAGCGTCAATCTATCTATGAGCAAGTTCGCCAGTCTATTGCATCTCACCCCTAGGATAGAGCAGTCTGAGGGAAAAACGCAATCATTGATGACAAAAGGGTCTCAGAGAGGTGGATATCGAGAAGGCTCTATGGTGTCTAGTAATGCATATAGACCTAGTGAGTGTAACAGATGCTTGGCAAACACGGTTGTGTTTTACACGTTTGCAAGAGGTGCATACGAAGGTGAACTGTGAACCAGTGAGCGAGTTCAGTGATAAGCTAAATGTAAACTTCAGGCATGACTCCGAATTGTGTCACGATAACGGTTCGGTGAAGAAGTCTGTAGTTGCAACTGGTAAGCCATTGTTGAATAGAGTGTCACGGAATAGAGTTATTGCTTCAGAGTGCAGTTCTGACTCTACAAGTTTGCAAGGTATTACTAGTCAGAGTAAAGGTATGAAATCTTTAGGGATTTGTGAGGAAGAATCCAAGTCCTCTACTGCTGTTATTAAAGAGGTTGAAAATGATGAAGTCGACCAGATAGATGATGGTAAATTTAACATTTGTGATAATGATCATGATAGTGCAGATTTGTCTTTGGTTGGTCATGATGAAATGAGTGGAGAGCCTACTACTTCTAAGTAAAATAAGGGTTCTGTAAAGCTGAAAGGTGAAGTAGAAATAAATGCAGATGCAGTTGCAGAAGGCATGCATACTTGTCAAACTGTCAGTGTAATTGATCGGCGTGTAGCGCACTTATCATCAGATGATAGTGCTAACCCCGAGCTAGTAGTGAAAGACAGCAGTGGTGGTAATCTTGCAGTTAGACAACTTTCTGAAAGCCGAGCAACAACAGCTTCTGATCCATCGCTAACTCCATCAACTGGTATCAATCAGTCGTCGTTGATGTTGTCATCCACAATGAAACAGACGCCCATCAACTCAAGTATCTTGTGCAATGACTATGATAGTATTGGTGCATTTGAAAAGACGAAAGATATTGCTCAGTTTAGTGAGGATAAGCCAAGTGTAAACGAGAGAGTAATTGTTAAATTGACTTGCATGAATAAAAGCATTTCTAGTTTCAAGTTACTATTTGAATGCTATTATCTTTGGTGTAAATTACTCTGTTTCTACGTTTGGTTGACCAGATACGTCGTGTGTTTGTTCGTCATCTATATTCTACGATACGATGACATGAGCGTGTTACCGTTCAGACTTGAGGATATAGCTGATAGAAAGAAATCATCAAATGAACTCTGCGACGATTTTCCAACCTAGAGCGTCCACCTGAGAAGGGTTGCAGGCGTACTGCTGTAAGTCCTACAATTCTTCAAAGGGTAGCGCATCGATGAGCAGTCCAATGTGCTTGGTGTGTGATTTTGTACATATGCTCATATTGTACATACTGAATTGATATCATCTGTCATCTAGCTGTTGGTAATTCTGTTTGTGTCCGGACTACTTCCACTTGGATCATCAACCTGAGAAGGAATGTAGGCGTACTGCTGTAAGTCCTACAGTTCTTCAAGGGTAGTTTGTCGTGCCAGAATCCACAACATTTGATGTGTTGATTGTACATATGTTTGTGTTAAATAATTTTGTGAGTTCCAATTATTCTAATTGTTGGTTAATCTTGTTTGTGTCCGGACATTCCACAACTTACAATCGTCAACCTGGGAAGGGTTGAACCGGTGTGTGTCCTGCGATTCTTCAAAGGAATTCCATCGAGACACGATCTGCGAGTTTGTGTGTACTGTTTGTATATATGTGTGGTGTGTCATATCATTTGGTGTTTTTTGGACTCGTTGTGTTTACTTGTTGTTTTCGTACCTTGCTGTCATTGCATAATTTTGTTAAAATTTTCTTCGTAATTACTTCTGAAGTTGTTGCAAGTGTTCTACATCCGTGAATGAACTGATTGATGTTAGAGACAGCAGATGGTTGTGTTATGTACTTGTCGCCAAATTATTGTTATGTACTGGTTGAGAATTGAATAGTCCTGTCGCAAGATGACGGAAATCAGAGGACCACTAGTTTTGCGATGATACATCTATTTTCCAAACACAAGGAGAACCAACTATATGTATCACACAATAGTGTGAGAGCAAAATATATATGAATGTCCAAAAGTGTGTGAACAAATCGATAGACAGTCTTAACATGACTGGCTAATTATAATGGAGTATCGATCCATGTACATAGCGAAATATCACAGACTGTCAACAAACACACATATTATATATAATATAAGGGGAATATACATTGATAAAGGAGACAGGTTCATCAATGTGAAATGGTTACAGAAAAAGAAAGCAACAGAAACGAGAACACCATATATATATAGATATATATATATGGATACATATCAGGGTCGTATACGCCGGGGAGGCTAGGCTATTGCTGAGATTGAAATGCATACGGAGATAATTGTTAGCTGCGGTCCCACACTCCAAGATGGAAGAGTGTAAACGACTGAGGCTCGCATACGTCACCGTTACTAGGACTGAGGCAGAACGAGTGGCAAGCGATTTCAGTGGTGATTGGTAGTGAGTAGATAAGAGGATGTGCGTAGAGTATCGTGGGGTGCTGCTATGGTCACGTTGTATTCTACAAGAGTCATTCGGGCAAGTGCCGATTGTGTTGCAAGAGAATGCCTTTGACTGGAAGTCGCAGGTCGTCATCGATGTGTGAGATTGTGCTGTGGGTGTGCGTGTGGTGTGTTGGCTTTGCTGTTTGTTTTCCATTTCAGCTCTGTCCGTGTGACCCAGGTTCTCGCAATGGCATCTAAGTCAACGTGTATTGGTCGTGATGGAAAAAAGGAATAGATCCCTTTTTGCCGGGGAGTGTCAATGCAGTTGAAGATTGAACGATCAATTCATGGTTGTTTGCTCAAGACCAACTTCCCCAATTTTCGCGGAGGCATCAATACGACAGTCATCGTCTCATCGGTCGCTGTTCAGAAAGAAGTCAGGAGACAACTGTCAGAAGTAATATTGTGATTCGTTATTGTAATATTTGTTCACAGACCTTAGTCATACAAATTTATATGTTGGTGATACAATAAAGAATCCTCGAGTCGCCAATTTGTGTTTTGGTTTTTTCGTCCGTTATTACTAAGCGTTTCTGAGAAGCTTCGAGGAACAGCGTGATTCCCAGCGTAGCAAGAGCTGGGCATTATCGGTATACGAGTCGAGGCTGACAGATTCTGACAGTACAACGTCAGTTTTCAAACGGTTTTCGACAGTTGGCACGACTTTGGATAGACACCGTTCATCTTTCCTGGTGCCGGTCAAGTCCTCTTTGAACAAGCAATATCTGGAACGTTTTTGGAATTGGGTCAAGTTCAACAATACCTGGGTCAAAGAAGGGACAGAGTGTCTTGGATGCAAACAGGAAAGTAAGTCATGGTGACTTGTCTGTTACTTGTAACGATGTGTCTGATGTTAAGCATGACATGTTTGATGTTACTATTTCGCCGTTCAGGGATAATGGGAACATCAAACTCCCTAAATTTGAACCACGGTGTCTCGATGGAAACCCGGCCGATTATTTACAATGTGTAAAGGAGTTTGAGATCATGCTGAATAGTTTTCTATTAAGTGATGAATTGAAGTTAATGTATTTGATGAGGTATTGCACTGGAGATGTTTCAAGAGCTATACAATGCTGTAAGTTTATGAAGCCAAAAGAGGGCTACTACGAGGCTATGAGCATACTACGTCAAAGGTTTGGAAGACCTTCAATGATTGTGGGGAACGTATACGAAGCTGTCTAAGGTAACGGCAGTCAGCTTCAAGATGACTCCAAGGCATTTACTGAGTTTATAGATAATCTTATAAGAATACCTTGATTTCTATGAATTGCATGAGTGACCACAACTCGAGTTTCATACTAGAAGTAATAGCAAGACACCTACCTACTCGACTGCAAAGGAAGTGGGTGAAGATGAGCTCCCGTATGGACGATGAGGGTATCGAGCCAAAGTTTGATGATATCCTGAAACTAGTAAAAGATAGCGTCAATCTATCTATGAGCAAGTTCGCCAGTCTATTGCATCTCACCCCTAGGATAGAGCAGTCTGAGGGAAAAACGCAATCATTGATGACAAAAGGGTCTCAGAGAGGTGGATATCGAGAAGGCTCTATGGTGTCTAGTAATGCATATAGACCTAGTGAGTGTAACAGATGCTTGGCAAACACGGTTGTGTTTTACACGTTTGCAAGAGGTGCATACGAAGGTGAACTGTGAACCAGTGAGCGAGTTCAGTGATAAGCTAAATGTAAACTTCAGGCATGACTCCGAATTGTGTCACGATAACGGTTCGGTGAAGAAGTCTGTAGTTGCAACTGGTAAGCCATTGTTGAATAGAGTGTCACGGAATAGAGTTATTGCTTCAGAGTGCAGTTCTGACTCTACAAGTTTGCAAGGTATTACTAGTCAGAGTAAAGGTATGAAATCTTTAGGGATTTGTGAGGAAGAATCCAAGTCCTCTACTGCTGTTATTAAAGAGGTTGAAAATGATGAAGTCGACCAGATAGATGATGGTAAATTTAACATTTGTGATAATGATCATGATAGTGCAGATTTGTCTTTGGTTGGTCATGATGAAATGAGTGGAGAGCCTACTACTTCTAAGTAAAATAAGGGTTCTGTAAAGCTGAAAGGTGAAGTAGAAATAAATGCAGATGCAGTTGCAGAAGGCATGCATACTTGTCAAACTGTCAGTGTAATTGATCGGCGTGTAGCGCACTTATCATCAGATGATAGTGCTAACCCCGAGCTAGTAGTGAAAGACAGCAGTGGTGGTAATCTTGCAGTTAGACAACTTTCTGAAAGCCGAGCAACAACAGCTTCTGATCCATCGCTAACTCCATCAACTGGTATCAATCAGTCGTCGTTGATGTTGTCATCCACAATGAAACAGACGCCCATCAACTCAAGTATCTTGTGCAATGACTATGATAGTATTGGTGCATTTGAAAAGACGAAAGATATTGCTCAGTTTAGTGAGGATAAGCCAAGTGTAAACGAGAGAGTAATTGTTAAATTGACTTGCATGAATAAAAGCATTTCTAGTTTCAAGTTACTATTTGAATGCTATTATCTTTGGTGTAAATTACTCTGTTTCTACGTTTGGTTGACCAGATACGTCGTGTGTTTGTTCGTCATCTATATTCTACGATACGATGACATGAGCGTGTTACCGTTCAGACTTGAGGATATAGCTGATAGAAAGAAATCATCAAATGAACTCTGCGACGATTTTCCAACCTAGAGCGTCCACCTGAGAAGGGTTGCAGGCGTACTGCTGTAAGTCCTACAATTCTTCAAAGGGTAGCGCATCGATGAGCAGTCCAATGTGCTTGGTGTGTGATTTTGTACATATGCTCATATTGTACATACTGAATTGATATCATCTGTCATCTAGCTGTTGGTAATTCTGTTTGTGTCCGGACTACTTCCACTTGGATCATCAACCTGAGAAGGAATGTAGGCGTACTGCTGTAAGTCCTACAGTTCTTCAAGGGTAGTTTGTCGTGCCAGAATCCACAACATTTGATGTGTTGATTGTACATATGTTTGTGTTAAATAATTTTGTGAGTTCCAATTATTCTAATTGTTGGTTAATCTTGTTTGTGTCCGGACATTCCACAACTTACAATCGTCAACCTGGGAAGGGTTGAACCGGTGTGTGTCCTGCGATTCTTCAAAGGAATTCCATCGAGACACGATCTGCGAGTTTGTGTGTACTGTTTGTATATATGTGTGGTGTGTCATATCATTTGGTGTTTTTTGGACTCGTTGTGTTTACTTGTTGTTTTCGTACCTTGCTGTCATTGCATAATTTTGTTAAAATTTTCTTCGTAATTACTTCTGAAGTTGTTGCAAGTGTTCTACATCCGTGAATGAACTGATTGATGTTAGAGACAGCAGATGGTTGTGTTATGTACTTGTCGCCAAATTATTGTTATGTACTGGTTGAGAATTGAATAGTCCTGTCGCAAGATGACGGAAATCAGAGGACCACTAGTTTTGCGATGATACATCTATTTTCCAAACACAAGGAGAACCAACTATATGTATCACACAATAGTGTGAGAGCAAAATATATATGAATGTCCAAAAGTGTGTGAACAAATCGATAGACAGTCTTAACATGACTGGCTAATTATAATGGAGTATCGATCCATGTACATAGCGAAATATCACAGACTGTCAACAAACACACATATTATATATAATATAAGGGGAATATACATTGATAAAGGAGACAGGTTCATCAATGTGAAATGGTTACAGAAAAAGAAAGCAACAGAAACGAGAACACCATATATATATAGATATATATATATGGATACATATCAGGGTCGTATACGCCGGGGAGGCTAGGCTATTGCTGAGATTGAAATGCATACGGAGATAATTGTTAGCTGCGGTCCCACACTCCAAGATGGAAGAGTGTAAACGACTGAGGCTCGCATACGTCACCGTTACTAGGACTGAGGCAGAACGAGTGGCAAGCGATTTCAGTGGTGATTGGTAGTGAGTAGATAAGAGGATGTGCGTAGAGTATCGTGGGGTGCTGCTATGGTCACGTTGTATTCTACAAGAGTCATTCGGGCAAGTGCCGATTGTGTTGCAAGAGAATGCCTTTGACTGGAAGTCGCAGGTCGTCATCGATGTGTGAGATTGTGCTGTGGGTGTGCGTGTGGTGTGTTGGCTTTGCTGTTTGTTTTCCATTTCAGCTCTGTCCGTGTGACCCAGGTTCTCGCAATGGCATCTAAGTCAACGTGTATTGGTCGTGATGGAAAAAAGGAATAGATCCCTTTTTGCCGGGGAGTGTCAATGCAGTTGAAGATTGAACGATCAATTCATGGTTGTTTGCTCAAGACCAACTTCCCCAATTTTCGCGGAGGCATCAATACGACAGTCATCGTCTCATCGGTCGCTGTTCAGAAAGAAGTCAGGAGACAACTGTCAGAAGTAATATTGTGATTCGTTATTGTAATATTTGTTCACAGACCTTAGTCATACAAATTTATATGTTGGTGATACAATAAAGAATCCTCGAGTCGCCAATTTGTGTTTTGGTTTTTTCGTTCGTTATTACTAAGCGTTTCTGAGAAGCTTCGAGGAACAGCGTGATTCCCAGCGTAGCAAGAGCTGGGCATTGACGGCTTACGAGACGTGACTGACACCATTTGTGAAGCTTTCCGGTTATTCCGTAGGATTGCAGTTATGTTAGGAGTCTGATATGTGGGACTTTATCGAAGGCCTTGCTAACGTCGAGAAACAATGTTGTTACCGAACGCCCATTATCAATGCTTTGCGTAATGTAGTCAAAATAATCTAAGTGGCAAGTTATGCACGACCTTCTACTTAAGAAACCGTATTGGGATGGAGATAGTAGGTCATTTGACAGCAAGTTCTGAATGATTTGAGTCTTAACTATCTTTTCCATTACACGTGAATCTACAGACGTGATGTTGATGGGGCGGTAGTTTTTGATATCAGCTATAGGCCCGTATTTATGGATAGGTACAATATAAGACTTCTTCCAGCAGTTAGGGTATGTCCCATCGCTTAATGAAATTGAGTATAACTTGAGTAAGAGTAAACTCATGTCATTACCACCATTTTTCAGCAGAACGGAAGATATACCGTCTGGACCAGTAGTGTTACTAAGCTTAAGACTTGCGGCAGCTTTATCGATCTCATGTGTGGTGAAAATTATGTCACTTAAACATTCGTCTGTTTTACGTGGGAAATCCACGACCTCATCGTTCTCTAAGGTGTATAATCTGGCGAAGTGCTTGCTAAACAGTTCACATATCGCCTCATTATTTTCGCAAGCGATGCCGTCTAAGTATATTATTTTCGGATAGGGTGTTTTGGAGTTCGTCAACCTACTTTTAAAAAGTTTGGCTATTTCTCCTGAGTTATGCGATGCATAAATGGCCTGCATTTCTTTGTTTCTGAGGCCTATATTTCTCAACTCTTCAATTCTGCTGAGAAGGGACGTTATGGCAATTAATGACGATAAGTCATGATATCTGTAGTATTTTATTGAGTGCTTTCGTAGACTTCTTCTAAACGATGTCGGAATATAATCACTTTGGGGGAATCTGAAGTTAAGAATCTTCTCGGGTGCAATGACGTCGTGAATTGAGTTAATATTCTGATAGAAGTTGTTAAGAATTGCATCTAAGGACTGGTTCTAAAAGTACGAGTCCCAATGCTTGTGGTGTGCTGACTTTTCTGTTTGTTTTCCATTTCAGCTCTGTCCGTGTGACCCAGGTTCTCGCAATGGCATCTAAGTCAACGTGTATTGGTCGTGATGGAAAAAAGGAATAGATCCCTTTTTGCCGGGGAGTGTCAATGCAGTTGAAGATTGAACGATCAATTCATGGTTGTTTGCTCAAGACCAACTTCCCCAATTTTCGCGGAGGCATCAATACGACAGTCATCGTCTCATCGGTCGCTGTTCAGAAAGAAGTCAGGAGACAACTGTCAGAAGTAATATTGTGATTCGTTATTGTAATATTTGTTCACAGACCTTAGTCATACAAATTTATATGTTGGTGATACAATAAAGAATCCTCGAGTCGCCAATTTGTGTTTTGGTTTTTTCGTTCGTTATTACTAAGCGTTTCTGAGAAGCTTCGAGGAACAGCGTGATTCCCAGCGTAGCAAGAGCTGGGCATTGACGGCTTACGAGACGTGACTGACACCATTTGTGAAGCTTTCCGGTTATTCCGTAGGATTGCAGTTATGTTAGGAGTCTGATATGTGGGACTTTATCGAAGGCCTTGCTAACGTCGAGAAACAATGTTGTTACCGAACGCCCATTATCAATGCTTTGCGTAATGTAGTCAAAATAATCTAAGTGGCAAGTTATTACAGTTTACAGTTTACAGTTTACAATTTATTTAGGATAGTAGGCTATATGCCTGTGTTAATCCTTTCGATTTATTTCATACAGGAGGTCCAATCTCGCCTTGAATGAATCAACGGATGGCGCTGATACGACATGTTCCGGTAGGGAGTTCCAATGGTTCACAATTCGATGCGAAAAACGGATTTCCAGACGCAGACGATTCGACCGTGGTTTTTGAACCTTGAGGTGATGTCCTCGCAATTGGTTGGTGCTAGAAGGAAGAAATAATTTAGATAAATTAGCTCCAAAATCATTTCTTAGGATACGGTATGCTAGTATTAGGTCACCCCTAAGTCGTCTGTATGACAGTGGAAATAAACCCAGTCGACTTAACCTCTCCTCATATGACAGGGTTGAGAAACCCTTTATTAGCTTAGTTCCTACTCTTTGCACCCTTTCTAATAAGTCAATTTCGTATTTGAAACACGGGCTCGCTGCCTGGATCCCATATTCCAAATGAGGTCTGATATAAGTCGGATATAATATACGAAATATATCAGCGTCAAAGTTCGCAAAAGCCTTGCGTATGGCCCATAACATTCTAAAACCCTTAGTGGCTGCAGTTCTACAGTTTGTTGCTGTTTTCAAGTCATGCTGCACAACCACTCCCAAGTCCTTGTACTCAGTGACCACTGGGAGAGTAATGCCATTCATTGAGTAATTGTGCACGTGACTATGGGATACATGCATAACTACACTCTTGCTTAAGTTAATCTCCAAGGCCCAGCGCTTACACCAATCACTTAACAAGTTTAAATCTTCCTGCAAAGCAAGTTGATCACTGTCATCGTGCAAAGCCCTCCATATCTTGATGTCATCAGCAAACAGTAAGCAGGATGACTTAACTACCGATGGAATCTCATTAACATAAATCAGGAAAAGAAGTGGGCCTAGAATTGTACCCTGAGGAACGCCACTCTTAACCGATTCCCATGTTGATAAAACCCCGTTAACTCGTACTCTTTGTCTTCTGTCCTTTAGAAAGTCTTGAATCCAGTCGGTAACCACTTTATTGATTCCCAGACTACCTAACTTTACTAGAAGACCTGAATGAGAAACCCTGTCAAACGCCTTGCTAAGGTCTATGAATATGGCATCCACCGGTATATTAGCATCAGCTGAGCTTGCCCAACTTTCTCTGGCCAAAAGAAGGTTGGTCAAGCAAGAATGACCTGCTCTAAAACCGTGCTGTTCCACAGCGAAAAGTTTGTTCCCTTCAATGAACTGAATGATAGCATCACGAATTATTCTTTCTAGTAGTTTAACAACAATACTGGTCAAACTAACAGGACGATAGTTCTGAACTAAGTTTCTAGATCCGGTTTTGAAGACCGGACTAATGATGGCATCTTTCCAGTCTCTTGGACATTTAGACTGGTCCAGAGACATATGACTGGACCTTCTACTTAAGAAACCGTATTGGGATGGAGATAGTAGGTCATTTGACAGCAAGTTCTGAATGATTTGAGTCTTAACTATCTTTTCCATTACACGTGAATCTACAGACGTGATGTTGATGGGGCGGTAGTTTTTGATATCAGCTATAGGCCCGTATTTATGGATAGGTACAATATAAGACTTCTTCCAGCAGTTAGGGTATGTCCCATCGCTTAATGAAATTGAGTATAACTTGAGTAAGAGTAAACTCATGTCATTACCACCATTTTTCAGCAGAACGGAAGATATACCGTCTGGACCAGTAGTGTTACTAAGCTTAAGACTTGCGGCAGCTTTATCGATCTCATGTGTGGTGAAAATTATGTCACTTAAACATTCGTCTGTTTTACGTGGGAAATCCACGACCTCATCGTTCTCTAAGGTGTATAATCTGGCGAAGTGCTTGCTAAACAGTTCACATATCGCCTCATTATTTTCGCAAGCGATGCCGTCTAAGTATATTATTTTCGGATAGGGTGTTTTGGAGTTCGTCAACCTACTTTTAAAAAGTTTGGCTATTTCTCCTGAGTTATGCGATGCATAAATGGCCTGCATTTCTTTGTTTCTGAGGCCTATATTTCTCAACTCTTCAATTCTGCTGAGAAGGGACGTTATGGCAATTAATGACGATAAGTCATGATATCTGTAGTATTTTATTGAGTGCTTTCGTAGACTTCTTCTAAACGATGTCGGAATATAATCACTTTGGGGGAATCTGAAGTTAAGAATCTTCTCGGGTGCAATGACGTCGTGAATTGAGTTAATATTCTGATAGAAGTTGTTAAGAATTGCATCTAAGGACTGGTTCTAAAAGTACGAGTCCCAATGCTTGTGGTGTGCTGACTTTTCTGTTTGTTTTCCATTTCAGCTCTGTCCGTGTGACCCAGGTTCTCGCAATGGCATCTAAGTCAACGTGTATTGGTCGTGATGGAAAAAAGGAATAGATCCCTTTTTGCCGGGGAGTGTCAATGCAGTTGAAGATTGAACGATCAATTCATGGTTGTTTGCTCAAGACCAACTTCCCCAATTTTCGCGGAGGCATCAATACGACAGTCATCGTCTCATCGGTCGCTGTTCAGAAAGAAGTCAGGAGACAACTGTCAGAAGTAATATTGTGACTCGTTATTGTAATATTTGTTCATAGACCTTAGTTAAAGCTTAATTTTAAAGTTGGATATATGTTGGTGTTACAATAAAGATTTCTCGAGTAGCCTATCGGTGTTTTGGTTTTGCGTCCGTTATTACTAAGCGTTTCTGAGCATCTGCAAGGGACAACGTGATTCCCAGCGTAGCAAGAGCTGGGCATTATCGGTATACGAGTCGTGGCTGACACCTCATCTTGCTCCTCCATTCATTTCGAACACTACGCCGAGTCTTCCGTTGTGGATCACTTTACACGTGCCACTGTAATGTAGCGACCTTATGAATGAGTCTGACAAAGACTTGAGGTGAGCCATAGTGTTGAAGTAGTTTCCAAGTTACATTGTTTTCAACACTCTTGAAGGCCTTTTCGAAGTCGATGAAGTTGACAGAGATGTTTGACTGCAATTTTATGATGTTCGATTATGATAATAATGAGCAGAGCTGCAATTCGGTCAGCTAGTGATTTTTTATTCATTTATTTTTTTGATTACAGCTTGATTCCACACTGTATTTTTCGGTACAAGTATGGAATTTTCAGCATGGGTATCGGTAGCCCAAATTTTGCAGGCCGACCATAGATATTGGGTGTGCGTAGGCAGGGAATTTAACCTCGGACCATGTGCATGGTGGGCGAGAGTCCTAACCACTGTGCCACCGACGCCTTCTTCGAATCCGGCTTGTTCCGGTGGTTGGTGAATTTCTGTATCCACAGCTTATTTCGTTCTCTCCAGGATGACACGAATTAGTAATATTCTTTGTGTTGACAGTAGGATAATTTTAGTAATGTATATTTTCATATAAACATAAATTTAAATGAAAATGCACGCCATTTTTACAGGCACGATCAAGTGTGATATAGTCTCAAATCGTAGGTTGTCTACAAGTTAATAATGTTTCAACAGTTAAATATTTGATATATATATTTAATTACACTCATTGTCTGAACCAGGCCGTATAGTTATTGAATTGTACAGTTGTCCCTCAGATTGAGCGGTAAAATAGACTTCGTTTCGTTTTCAACCCTTGGTTGTAGGCACACGATAACCAACCAACATTGAGGTAAGTATAACGTTTACATGGGACTGAAAGCTGTTTTAGAAAAGCAAAGTTGCTAAGGTTAATCATCAAAGTGTAATGAAACAAGTAAGTGTTATGTATCAATAATAAATGCATTTATAAAGGAAATACAACGGGAAAGCAAATAATTCCTAGGCTGACAACGTTCATTTGCAATGTATAATGCTACCCATATATGTCTTACTATCAACACGTCCACTTTTCGCTTTAATACAATTATTCCCAAACCGGTCGTCTTTATTTCATACCTTTTTGTCTATTTCGTGCTCAACCGTACCCTACAGAGAATAAGAATAAAATAAGTCGAATCGAATTCATAAAGAGCTATAAAATGTTAGGTTTAGTGGAATATAATGAGGATCAGGTAAAGACGTTATTAGAAAATAAATGAGATGAGACATTGTGAAGTGGTATTCAAAAATCCGACAGTGGATAGCAAGTTAATTTATAAGATGCCCCATAAATCTGTGCAGAGCCGTCGTGGTCGCATCTCAACGATAGGCTAAGTGAAT
Source organism: Trichobilharzia regenti (assembly GCA_944472135.2). Taxonomy (NCBI): domain Eukaryota; kingdom Metazoa; phylum Platyhelminthes; class Trematoda; order Strigeidida; family Schistosomatidae; genus Trichobilharzia; species Trichobilharzia regenti. The sequence goes on from OX235262.1 coordinate 15,155,475, forward strand.
GGTATATATTTAAAGGCAGAAGCATGATCTGCCTAGGCGTCGACTATTATCTTTTTCAAGATCTAGATCTAAGTCCCCATAAAATTCAGAAAAATCTCGAACCACAAAAATGAGGTATGTAGTGGCTGAATATTTAGATCGAATGACTCAGTCAGATGCAACTAGCCGCATACTTTCACTATTTCTAAGATGCCCAGATAAATTCGCACTGTATAGTTAATTATTTGGATTTTTCAGTATGATCAACATATGGATGAGTATCCTGTTGTGTACTACTGCTTGTTCGCCGTGCGGATTTGGCGAGTTCCATTTCGTGTGAGGTTTGATTACTCTATAATTTTGATAAATATTCAAACTGTCACTGTGATCATGGGAAGCGCAAGTATGGTTTAGATGTGTAGCGGTAAATAATTCCCCAAAGCTGTTGACCATAGGAATAGATTACGTCTAAGAAAAGAATTACATCGTGACCATAAGAATCATCAGTGAACATTGGATGCTGACCCTTGTAGTTTAAGTCGACTTGTTCAGCTGAAGGCTTCCAGCCATTTGGTGCTCCGTCGTGTCACTTTCGTGCAGGATAACTATGTCAGCCACGTCTCGTAAACCGTCAATGCCCAGCTCTTGCTACGCTGGGAATCACGTTGTCCCTTGCAGATGCTCAGAAACGCTTAGTAATAACGGACGCAAAACCAAAACACCGATAGGCTACTCGAGAAATCTTTATTGTAACACCAACATATATCCAACTTTAAAATTAAGCTTTAACTAAGGTCTATGAACAAATATTACAATAACGAGTCACAATATTACTTCTGACAGTTGTCTCCTGACTTCTTTCTGAACAGCGACCGATGAGACGATGACTGTCGTATTGATGCCTCCGCGAAAATTGGGGAAGTTGGTCTTGAGCAAACAACCATGAATTGATCATTCAATCTTCAACTGCATTGACACTCCCCGGCAAAAAGGGATCTATTCCTTTTTTCCATCACGACCAATACACGTTGACTTAGATGCCATTGCGAGAACCTGGGTCACACGGACAGAGCTGAAATGGAAAACAAACAGCAAAGCCAACACACCACACGCACACCCACAGCACAATCTCACACATCGATGACGACCTGCGACTTCCAGTCAAAGGCATTCTCTTGCAACACAATCGGCACTTGCCCGAATGACTCTTGTAGAATACAACGTGACCATAGCAGCACCCCACGATACTCTACGCACATCCTCTTATCTACTCACTACCAATCACCACTGAAATCGCTTGCCACTCGTTCTGCCTCAGTCCTAGTAACGGTGACGTATGCGAGCCTCAGTCGTTTACACTCTTCCATCTTGGAGTGTGGGACTGCAGCTAACAATTATCTCCGTATGCATTTCAATCTCAGCAATAGCCTAGCCTCCCCGGCGTATACGACCCTGATATGTATCCATATATATATATCTATATATATATGGTGTTCTCGTTTCTGTTGCTTTCTTTTTCTGTAACCATTTCACATTGATGAACCTGTCTCCTTTATCAATGTATATTCCCCTTATATTATATATAATATGTGTGTTTGTTGACAGTCTGTGATATTTCGCTATGTACATGGATCGATACTCCATTATAATTAGCCAGTCATGTTAAGACTGTCTATCGATTTGTTCACACACTTTTGGACATTCATATATATTTTGCTCTCACACTATTGTGTGATACATATAGTTGGTTCTCCTTGTGTTTGGAAAATAGATGTATCATCGCAAAACTAGTGGTCCTCTGATTTCCGTCATCTTGCGACAGGACTATTCAATTCTCAACCAGTACATAACAATAATTTGGCGACAAGTACATAACACAACCATCTGCTGTCTCTAACATCAATCAGTTCATTCACGGATGTAGAACACTTGCAACAACTTCAGAAGTAATTACGAAGAAAATTTTAACAAAATTATGCAATGACAGCAAGGTACGAAAACAACAAGTAAACACAACGAGTCCAAAAAACACCAAATGATATGACACACCACACATATATACAAACAGTACACACAAACTCGCAGATCGTGTCTCGATGGAATTCCTTTGAAGAATCGCAGGACACACACCGGTTCAACCCTTCCCAGGTTGACGATTGTAAGTTGTGGAATGTCCGGACACAAACAAGATTAACCAACAATTAGAATAATTGGAACTCACAAAATTATTTAACACAAACATATGTACAATCAACACATCAAATGTTGTGGATTCTGGCACGACAAACTACCCTTGAAGAACTGTAGGACTTACAGCAGTACGCCTACATTCCTTCTCAGGTTGATGATCCAAGTGGAAGTAGTCCGGACACAAACAGAATTACCAACAGCTAGATGACAGATGATATCAATTCAGTATGTACAATATGAGCATATGTACAAAATCACACACCAAGCACATTGGACTGCTCATCGATGCGCTACCCTTTGAAGAATTGTAGGACTTACAGCAGTACGCCTGCAACCCTTCTCAGGTGGACGCTCTAGGTTGGAAAATCGTCGCAGAGTTCATTTGATGATTTCTTTCTATCAGCTATATCCTCAAGTCTGAACGGTAACACGCTCATGTCATCGTATCGTAGAATATAGATGACGAACAAACACACGACGTATCTGGTCAACCAAACGTAGAAACAGAGTAATTTACACCAAAGATAATAGCATTCAAATAGTAACTTGAAACTAGAAATGCTTTTATTCATGCAAGTCAATTTAACAATTACTCTCTCGTTTACACTTGGCTTATCCTCACTAAACTGAGCAATATCTTTCGTCTTTTCAAATGCACCAATACTATCATAGTCATTGCACAAGATACTTGAGTTGATGGGCGTCTGTTTCATTGTGGATGACAACACCAACGACGACTGATTGATACCAGTTGATGGAGTTAGCGATGGATCAGAAGCTGTTGTTGCTCGGCTTTCAGAAAGTTGTCTAACTGCAAGATTACCACCACTGCTGTCTTTCACTACTAGCTCGGGGTTAGCACTATCATCTGATGATAAGTGCGCTACACGCCGATCAATTACACTGACAGTTTGACAAGTATGCATGCCTTCTGCAACTGCATCTGCATTTATTTCTACTTCACCTTTCAGCTTTACAGAACCCTTATTTTACTTAGAAGTAGTAGGCTCTCCACTCATTTCATCATGACCAACCAAAGACAAATCTGCACTATCATGATCATTATCACAAATGTTAAATTTACCATCATCTATCTGGTCGACTTCATCATTTTCAACCTCTTTAATAACAGCAGTAGAGGACTTGGATTCTTCCTCACAAATCCCTAAAGATTTCATACCTTTACTCTGACTAGTAATACCTTGCAAACTTGTAGAGTCAGAACTGCACTCTGAAGCAATAACTCTATTCCGTGACACTCTATTCAACAATGGCTTACCAGTTGCAACTACAGACTTCTTCACCGAACCGTTATCGTGACACAATTCGGAGTCATGCCTGAAGTTTACATTTAGCTTATCACTGAACTCGCTCACTGGTTCACAGTTCACCTTCGTATGCACCTCTTGCAAACGTGTAAAACACAACCGTGTTTGCCAAGCATCTGTTACACTCACTAGGTCTATATGCATTACTAGACACCATAGAGCCTTCTCGATATCCACCTCTCTGAGACCCTTTTGTCATCAATGATTGCGTTTTTCCCTCAGACTGCTCTATCCTAGGGGTGAGATGCAATAGACTGGCGAACTTGCTCATAGATAGATTGACGCTATCTTTTACTAGTTTCAGGATATCATCAAACTTTGGCTCGATACCCTCATCGTCCATACGGGAGCTCATCTTCACCCACTTCCTTTGCAGTCGAGTAGGTAGGTGTCTTGCTATTACTTCTAGTATGAAACTCGAGTTGTGGTCATTCATGCAATTCATAGAAATCAAGGTATTCTTATAAGATTATCTATAAACTCAGTAAATGCCTTGGAGTCATCTTGAAGCTGACTGCCGTTACCTTAGACAGCTTCGTATACGTTCCCCACAATCATTGAAGGTCTTCCAAACCTTTGACGTAGTATGCTCATAGCCTCGTAGTAGCCCTCTTTTGGCTTCATAAACTTACAGCATTGTATAGCTCTTGAAACATCTCCAGTGCAATACCTCATCAAATACATTAACTTCAATTCATCACTTAATAGAAAACTATTCAGCATGATCTCAAACTCCTTTACACATTGTAAATAATCGGCCGGGTTTCCATCGAGACACCGTGGTTCAAATTTAGGGAGTTTGATGTTCCCATTATCCCTGAACGGCGAAATAGTAACATCAAACATGTCATGCTTAACATCAGACACATCGTTACAAGTAACAGACAAGTCACCATGACTTACTTTCCTGTTTGCATCCAAGACACTCTGTCCCTTCTTTGACCCAGGTATTGTTGAACTTGACCCAATTCCAAAAACGTTCCAGATATTGCTTGTTCAAAGAGGACTTGACCGGCACCAGGAAAGATGAACGGTGTCTATCCAAAGTCGTGCCAACTGTCGAAAACCGTTTGAAAACTGACGTTGTACTGTCAGAATCTGTCAGCCTCGACTCGTATACCGATAATGCCCAGCTCTTGCTACGCTGGGAATCACGCTGTTCCTCGAAGCTTCTCAGAAACGCTTAGTAATAACGGACGAAAAAACCAAAACACAAATTGGCGACTCGAGGATTCTTTATTGTATCACCAACATATAAATTTGTATGACTAAGGTCTGTGAACAAATATTACAATAACGAATCACAATATTACTTCTGACAGTTGTCTCCTGACTTCTTTCTGAACAGCGACCGATGAGACGATGACTGTCGTATTGATGCCTCCGCGAAAATTGGGGAAGTTGGTCTTGAGCAAACAACCATGAATTGATCATTCAATCTCCAACTATATTTACATACTTGCTGTCTTACCTTCCGCTTCAATCCGAGATTTGTTTTCGAAATATATCTGGTAATTTGGAGAATGAACTTTTGTGTTTTTCTTTGGCTTTGTTAACTCGAAACCTGAACGACCTTAAACTCTCGTACACAGTTGGCTTATCCTCACCAAACCGACCACAGACTTTCGTCCTTTCAAACTGACATAACATTAAACACATTAGTTCATGGACATCCCTTTCATTGTGGATGACAACAACAACGGCGACTGAGCAGTACAAGTTGATGAACTTAGTGGAGAATCAGAAGCTGTTGTTGTTCGGCTTTTAGAAATTTGTCTAACTGCAAGATTACCAACGCTGATGTCTTTTATTACTAGCTCCAGTTTAGCCTTAACATCTGTTGAAAGGTGGGCTACACGCTGATCATTAACACTGACGGTCTCATGAGTATCTATACCTTCTACCACCGCATCTGCCCTTAATTCTAATTCACGTCCAAGTTGTACAAAACCTATGTTCAATTCAGCAGTAGTAGGCACTCCACTCATTTCATCATGATCAACCATAGAAAAAAGTGCACCATCATGATCATTATCACAAATATTCAATTTACTGTCGTCTATCTGGTCGACTTCATCATTTTCAACCTCTTTAATAACAGCAGTAGAGGACTTGGATTCTTCCTCACAAATCCCTAAAGATTTCATACCTTTACTCTGACTAGTAATACCTTGCAAACTTGTAGAGTCAGAACTGCACTCTGAAGCAATAACTCTATTCCGTGACACTCTATTCAACAATGGCTTACCAGTTGCAACTACAGACTTCTTCACCGAACCGTTATCGTGACACAATTCGGAGTCATGCCTGAAGTTTACATTTAGCGGCAAAGTTAAACTTTCGACACCACTAACAACCAATCAGCAAACGACCTCGAACGGACCAATCACATTAAAGAGGCATATATTTTGAATGGAAATGTATATTTATAGAAAAAAGCATAAAATAGATAATAAAAAAGGTTACATGGGATATCTTTCTCGAACATGTGAGAAAAAAAAAAAAAAGTTTAGCATGGGACTGTCAATGGAGAAGTTACACCATATCCTGTACATATATTCATCCAAATGACTATAAATGAGATCCTTTTGAGATATATTTATAGACTTTATCCTATTTTCCAACTTGCCCCAAAATCCTTCATTAGAATTTGTATGTGTCCTCGTAACGGGATCCACAAAATCACTTGAATGGTTGTCTCTACGATGAATATATCCCAGAGATGACAGCGAATTGTAGCCTTTCCGTGTGTATAATTGACCCCTGCTTAACAATTCTGGTAACAATAGGTATAAGAGTAGTTGCTTTTCTATCTGCTATCCTTAGGGAGAGAAGCGACCTAGCGAAAAAAGTTCGTACGAAATAATAAAATTATCAGCATACCCTCTCTAGTGTTAGTAGGCTTCAAACATATAGCACAACGATGAACAAACCCATCAGTTGATTTGGTTTAGCTTTTTAAAGTCACGATACCACCACACAGTCAAATTCGTTCATTCCGGAGCAACTGAAATCTAGGAAATACTGGGAAACACTAACCTCCTCGAATTGCAACAACAGCCTTGTAGGGTCACGCAATAGAAATGAATCAGGCGCTATACAACATTGAACTGCGTTCGTGAACCTCATTGGATAATTCGACATCGTTCGTAAATCTCATTGGATAATTCGCTGATTGGTAGTTAGTGGTGTCGAAAGTTTAACTTCGCCCATTTAGCTTATCACTGAACTTGCTCACTGGTTCACAGTTCACCTTCGTATGCACCTCTTGCAAACGTGTAAAACACAACCGTGTTTGCCAAGCATCTGTTACACTCACTAGGTCTATATGCATTACTAGACACCATAGAGCCTTCTCGATATCCACCTCTCTGAGACCCTTTTGTCATCAATGATTGCGTTTTTCCCTCAGACTTCTCTATTCCAGAGGTGGGATGCATTATACTCGAAAACCTGCTCATGTAAACATTCATTATGTATGTGTAAGAATATTTACTTCAGTGATTCGGATGGCACCCAACACTGATACAGTCTACATTGTCATGGGTAAACTTAAAACGTCCGTGATTACATGTACACCACTTAGTATTAACGAAGGTGGCTATACTTTTTCATTGAACTATATCTGTCCTGTCAAAAGGTTCACATCTTTTCAATGAAATTGGAATGTTGTCATATTTCTGGTGTAGCCAAGCCTCTTATATAGCTAAAACATCAGCATTTTGATACATATTCAAAAATATTGGAGATTGGGGACAATTCGCTTTGTTAGGCGCAGACCTGCAGTTAGTGTTAACAATTTCATGGACAGTCATACGATTAATTTCCGTACATTATAATACACGTTTCCAACTACAGTGATGTATTTTCCTCAGTTATTTTCAGGATGACTCAACACCATAGGTTGGAAAGGTTTTAAAACTATACGATTATAAATACGATTTGTGGTGTATAATGTTACCCTTTGTCTAGTTACTGTTGCACCTAAGAGGATGGCAAGAATAAGTAAGCACCAAGCTGAATACATTCCAAGGGCATACCGCGATAAGCTAAGGAAGTTGATGAAACAGCAATATTCCACTAAAGATATATCACTACTTCACTAAATCCACTTGTCACTTAAATCTACCATGCACCTTCGCTACCGAAATAACCTAAACGAAGAGTCAAGTGCCCTTTAAAAGTATCTCCAAAGTTTGTAACCTAACAATACTTCTAACAAAGTATAATTATATTTTAATAGTTTACACACAATGACAAGTTTTGTTACTGGTAATATTTCGAGCAAAATTACTGCCCGTGCTCACACCACTGTTGGAATTGTTTTATTCACACATTTATGATTTGTACTCATATATATAGTTCATTATTATTTTTTGCTCATTCATGTTTTGTGTGTGCATATAAGTGTTCAGAATTATACTCCACATTCATTCACGTGTTTGTATTTAGAATTATATTCCAAGTTGTTGATAGTTGTACTGAGTCACCCTTGTTACATGTATCCGGTGTGACTTTAATGAATATCGATTCTATTATGAGTCTTTCTTTCCATTTGTTCATGTTTGTTTTTAGAATGCACACATTGTCCCAATCGATATTGCGGTTTTTGTCCCATGCATGTGCAGCTATCGATGAATAATTTTCAAGATTTTTGTAAGCTTGTGTCCCTGTTGGTTGACCTTTGGTTAGGCGTTTATGTTCATTCACTCTTATTTTGACTGATCTGGACGTTTGCCCCACATATTTAGTTGGACAGTCAGCACAAGATATTTCATAAATCAAATTGATTTTATCCATCATTTTTATGGGATCTTTCAGTTGATTTATTTTATTTTTGGTTAGATTCGTCGGTTTAAAGGTTGTTCGTATGCCAACATTTTTGAGGTTTCTTTGAATTGCCTCTGATGTACCACTTTTATATGGTACTCCGACTGTTTTTTTCCAATATTCATTCTTGTTATTCTCCAGTTTTACTCTATTTTATTCTCTTATATATTATGTTTTATAAAATTACTGATACTAACAATATTTCTTAAAAAGCGAATACGATCGACGACGGACATCGCCTAATTACTTCTAAACAAAGTTATCTGCAATTAGCCTGCCACCATCTGTGAACTTTTCAGTGAATGGTTTGGGAACTATAGTTTAGAAACGCGCATCCCTGGTGAAACCGCACCCCTTACTAGCTCCTACCTCAAGAGCAAAGTGTTCACCAATCAATTAATGGAACAAGCAGTTAAAAGCCCTAGACCTTCTACTAACACCAGACTGGACGGCCCTACTGCAATAATTTTCAAGACAGTGGATGTGATATTCCCCTATTACTTCTTAAATTCTTCTCAATACCCATGGACACTGGCACTGAACCTAATGAGCGGAAAACTAGCTTTACAATTCCACACTACAAATCTGGTGATAAGGCAAACGTTAGCAATTACAGACCCTATAAATATAACCACAGTTGTCTCACGAATCATGGAAAAAGTTGCCAAAGATCAATTGTCAGATCGTCTACCAAGGGAAGATCTTATCACAAGGTCTGAACACGGATTTCTCAAAAATGAGTCCTGCGTTACTTGCCACTTCGACGTTTCCAACCGCATCACTAGTAGTCGCGAAGCACGTAAACTAGTAGTTGTTCTCTACTTCAATATATCTAGGGCGTTTTACATGGTACCTCACAGTATTCTCTTTGAGAAGCTGTACTCATGAGGAATTTGCGATCCATCACTTAGCTGGTTAGAGTCGTTTCTAAGCAACAGGGTACAAATAGCCAAGGTCAGATCTGTATTGTCTCATCCTGGGCAGATCACAAGTGGGGTTGGGCAGGGTAGTATCCTAGAACCAATTCTATTTACCGCCTACATTAACAGCATTTGCAAGTGCTTCACCTCAGGTAAACCATCCCGATATGCTGACGACCTCAAAGTCGCCTACCCATGCTACAGTCATGAATTAAACAACATGATGGGTGAAATACGTTTTGAAATAAGTAGTCTCGCAACATGACGTGTTGAATCCTGTCTAGAGTTTAGCATTGAGAAATAGGGCTGGACTTGTACCAGCAACAGTAACCTTGACCTGACTGTGAGAGTAAATGGGCGAAAACTAGCCAAGCTCAATTTATTCGTAGATCTCGGTATCAGATACCCCGGTTATTTATCGCTTCCTAGTTGTAAAACAAGGGTTTCATTATACAAAGTATGTTTCCGACCTATCTTAGAATACTGCCCGTTTATTCTTAGCGGACTAAGACAAGATGACAAGCTTAAATTAGAGGGAGTGCAACGGCAGTTTACCTCAAGAACTCTTGGTTTAGAAAGTGGTCTGGAATACCATGAGCGATGCGAAAGACTAAGATTAGAACCCCTCTGGAAAAGACGTCTTAAGCTAAACCTTATCTTTTACTATAAGCTAACTAATCTTCTCATGCATTCCTTCGAGCCAATAACTAAACCTACCGCTGTCACCAGTTACAATCTTAGAAATCATCACAACCTAGCTGGTATAGAGCACTGTCAGACTAACATGAGGTACAACTTCTTCTTAAATAAGCCACCAGGCAAAAGTTTTTCTTGATTAGGTATCCACAAATATGGAACAAACTACCTGAGAAAACGCGAATAGCAAGCACAGTGGCCTCCTTTGATAAGGCACTTAATGACGCACTAAGTTTGTTTGTAATTGATGCCAGTGCCAATACCCATTTAAGAGTTTCAGAAATCATGGGCCCATTTAATGTATGAACTTAGAGACTACACCCGTTGTTTGTTTTGTCTCTATTTATAATTCCAGACAAAAAAGCAGCAGTCATGGCAATAACACCCATTCAATCAAGAGTCGATCGAACTATGTATACCTGATACAAGGGGCGAACCATCACCAACATACGAATGATATATGAGAAAACAAGGTCGAAACTTACCGCGACACCACATGAAAAGATAAAAGTTACTTGAACATCATTTGTAATCCACCAACTGGTCTCCTTCCCAAAAAGAATGCGGCGATGTTTTATCCAAAATAGCGAGGAAATACATAAATCCGCACCTGCTGTTGTAAACACTCAGTGGAGGTAGGAGCCAACAAAATACTTACTTTTGCTTTCATCGAATGAAGGCACATCGGCTGACTGGCTTCCCGAAGGCTTTCACCAGCCTGCGTCATTTCACTTCCCCGTTTCCAGCGAAAAGCAAGGCTATTGCTTATATCTTTAGAAATTTTAATATATTTGCGCGTTGAAGTTTCTGTAGCGATTTGGTTGTTTTACGGGGGTGGAGTTGCTAGCACCACGCCCCAACCCTCCCCCTTTACCCGGGCTTGGGACCGGCTAGAAAACTAGGAAGCTATTAGCCGAGCAAGCTAGTAATCTGGCGAGGTTCTTTCCTAAATAACTAGATTTATTGGCTCTTTACAGGTAGTTATTGGGCTTTTATTGCTATAAAGGTAATATTCCACAGTAGGTATCCAAAATGCATCTCAGAGGAAGGTAATGAGTAATTGATGAAGCAGTTGTACGATATAGGACCAGCAATGCTTGCAGATCATTTGTGATTGTATGTCAATCACGTCTCATAAACCGTTAATGCCCAGCTCTCGCTACGCTCGGGTCCACGCTGTTCCTTGAAGTTTTCAAACACGCTTAGTTATAATGGACGAAAAAACCAAAACACTGATCTACCGCTTGAGATTTCTTTATTGTTACACCAACATATAAAAAGAATAACTGAACTAATGTCTGAAAACAAATATTACAATAATAAATCATAAGATTACTTCTGACGATGTTTCACTCTTCTTTCTGAACAGCGACCAATGAGACGATGACTGTCGTATTGATGCCTCCGCGAAAACTGGGGAAGTTGATTTTAAGCAAACAACCAAGAATTGATCGTTCAATCTTCAACTCCATTGACACTCCCCGGCAAAAAAGGGATCCAACCCTTTTTTCCTTCACGACCAATGCACGTTGACTTAGATGCCATTGCGAGAACCTGGGTCACACGGACAGAGCTGAAATGGAAAACAAACAGCAAAGCCAACACACCACAAGCATACCCACAGCAATCTCACGCATCGCTGACGACCTGCGCCTCCAGACAGAGACCTCCTCTTGACATCTTGCAACACAATCGCCACTTGCTAGAATGACTCTTGCAGAATGCAACGTGGCCGTAGCACCAACTCATGATACTCTACGCACATCCTCTTATCTACTCACTACCAATCACCACTGAAATCGCTTGTCACTCATTCTGCCTCAGTTCTAGGAGCGGTGACGCATGCGAGCCTCAGTCGTTTACACTCTTCCATCTTGGAGTGTGGGACCGCAGCTAACAATTATCTCCGTGTGCATTTCATTCTCAGCAATAGCCTCCCCGGCGTATACGACCCATTTGCTGTCCTTAACATCAATCAATTCATTCATGGGTGTAGAAGACTCGAAACAACTTCAGAAGTAATCACGACGAAAATTTTAACAAAATTATGCAATGACAACAAGATACGAAAACAACAAGTAAACACAATGAATCCAAAATACACCAATTGATATGACACACCACACGTCTTAGTGGAATTCCTTTGAAGAATCGCAGGACTTACAGCAGTACGCCTACAACCCTTCTCAGGTTGACGCCCTAGGTTGGAAAATCGTCACAGAGTTCATTTGCTAACTTCCTTCTATCAGCTATATCCTCAAATCTGAACGGCAACACGCTCATGTCATTGTATCGTCGAATATAGATGACGAACAAACACACGACGTATCTGGTCAACTAAGTGTAGAAACAGGGTAATTTACACCAAAGATAATAGCATTCAAATAGTAACTTGAAACTAGAAATGCTTTTATTCATGCAAGTCAATTTAACAATTACTCTCTCGTTTACACTTGGCTTATCCTCACTAAACTGAGCAATATCTTTCGTCTTTTCAAATGCACCAATACTATCATAGTCATTGCACAAGATACTTGAGTTGATGGGCGTCTGTTTCAATGTGGATGACAACACCAACGACGACTGATTGATACCAGTTGATGAAGTTAGCGATGGATCAGAAGCTGTTGTTGCTCGGCTTTCAGAAAGTTGTCTAACTGCAAGATTACCACCACTGCTGTCTTTCACTACTAGTTCGGGTTTAGCACCAGCATCTGATGATAGGTGGGCTACATGCTGATCAATTACACTGACAGTTTGACAAGTATGCATGCCTTCTGCAACTGCATCTGCATTTATTTCTACTTCACCTTTCAGCTTTACAGAACCTTTATTTAACTTAGCGGTAGTAGGCATTCCCTCCATTTCATCATGATCAACCAAAGACAAATCTGCATTATCATGATCATTACCACAAATCTTCAACTTACCGTCAAGTTCATCATTTTTAAACTCTTTAATAACAGAAGTAGACAATTTTGGTTCCTCCTCACAAATCATTAAAGGTTTTATTTCTTCACTCTGACTAGTTATACTTTGTAAACTTTTGGAGTCAGAACTGGACTCTGAAGCAGCAACTCTATTCTGTGACACTCTATTCAACAATGGCTTACCAGTTGCAACTACAGACTTCTTCACCGAACCGTTATCGTGACACAATTCGGAGTCATGCCTGAAGTTTACATTTAGCTTATCCCTGAACTTGCTCACTGGTTCACAGTTCACCTTTGTATGCACCTCTTGCAAACGTGTACAACACAACCGTGTTTGTCTTGCAGCTTGCAACTTATCTGTTGAGGATGTACTACGAAACCTGTTACACTCACTAGGTTTATATGCATTACTAGACATCATGGAGCCTTCTGGATATCCACCTCTCTGAGGCCTATTCGTCATCAATGGGTGCGTTTCATCCTCAGACTGCTCTATTCTAAAAGTGGGATGAAATAGACTGGCGAACTTGCTCATAGATAGATTGACGCTGTCTTTTACTAGTTTCAGGATATCATCAAACTTTAGCTCGATACCCTCATCCTCTATACGGGAGCCCATCTTCACCCACTTCCTTTGCAGTCGAGTAGGTAGGTGTCTTGCTATTACTTCTAGTATGAAACTCGAGTTGAGGTCACTCATGCGATTCATCGAAATCATCCCATTCTTGTAAATTAGCAAATTATCTGAAAACTCAGTGAGTGCCTGGGAGTCATCCTGTAATTGACCACCATTACCCTTAACAGCCTCGAATAATTTCCCTCCAATCATCGAAGGTCTTCCAAACCTTTGACGTAATATGCTCATAGCCTCGTAGTAGCCCTCTTTTGGCTTCATAAACTTACAGCATTGTATAGCTCTTGAAACATCTCCAGTGCAATACCTCATCAAATACATTAACTTCAATTCATCACTTAATAGAAAACTATTCAGCATGATCTCAAACTCCTTTACACATTGTAAATAATCGGCCGGGTTTCCATCGAGACACCGTGGTTCAAATTTAGGGAGTTTGATGTTCCCATTATCCCTGAACGGCGAAATAGTAACATCAAACATGTCATGCTTAACATCAGACACATCGTTACAAGTAACAGACAAGTCACCATGACTTACTTTCCTGTTTGCATCCAAGACACTCTGTCCCTTCTTTGACCCAGGTATTGTTGAACTTGACCCAATTCCAAAAACGTTCCAGATATTGCTTGTTCAAAGAGGACTTGACCGGCACCAGGAAAGATGAACAGTGACTATCCAAACTTTCACCAACTGTTTGAATCCGCCAGATCTTTTTCTATCGTCTTAAACTGTCAATCACGTCTCATAAACCGTTAATGCCCAGCTCTCGCTACGCTCGGGTCCACGCTGTTCCTTGAAGTTTTCAAACACGCTTAGTTATAATGGACGAAAAAACCAAAACACTGATCTACCGCTTGAGATTTCTTTATTGTTACACCAACATATAAAAAGAATAACTGAACTAATGTCTGTGAACAAATATTACAATAATAAATCATAAGATTACTTCTGACGATGTTTTACTCTTCTTTATGAACAGCGACCGATGAGACGGTGACTGTCGTATTGATGCCTCCGCGAAAATTAGGGAAGTTGGTCTTGAGCAAACAACCAAGAATTGATCGTTCAATCTTCAACTCCGTTGACATTGCAACTGGTCAGATGTCTACATTCTTTATTCTCATTCCAAAATACTTGTAAGAGTTACAAAAGTGAGAAAGCAAATGCAAGAGAAACGAGAGCAGCAGAGAAGATAGCTAATGTAGTCCTCAAGGAGTGATTCATAAATTCTCAATACATGCTTATGCATTCTGGAGGTAACTCTGGTTATTTTGGTAGACTGTATAATATATAATGTGTGAACTAACATTAATGTCCTGCGTAGAAATGCTTATCATGTACTTCCAATAACATTGACATTGATTAGTTGTGACTTCTACGTTTAATTACCTATAATATCTATTTAGGGTGAAAAAGAGAGTGAAGGAGTCAGATACAGCAGTGCACTGTCATCTTTGAGCAGTCTGGTGACTGAGCAGATGAAAACTAGAAGTGCATTTGCATCACGCACATTAGCTGGTAGTCTATTCCAAATGACTGAAAACTTATTTAAGAAGTTGTACCTCATGTTAGTCTGACAGTGCTCTATAATAATAATAATAGTATATTCTCATTTTGTACATGAGAGACGCCAGTTTACAGGCATCATCAATATGATAAATTACATATACGATTAGCAATCATAATTAATAATAATGTTTTAATAAAATACACATTTTTTCCTACTTGTGTAGGACACACCAAATATACAGGCATGGGTAAGCATTATATAAATTTCATAAATTTGGTTTATGGTTAAGTTACATGGTTGCTGGCGTTTTTGTCTTAGGTCTGTGGGAACAATATGATAACCAGTCATTCAATGGAGCACATCATGAAATATAGGAATATTGTCTTCGCATTAACAAAAAAACCCAAGTAAGTTTTGGATGGATTAAAAATACTTGGGAAAAAATAAAGCTTGAAGTAATTCCTCAATATAACTTGGGTGTGTACAAATCCGAATATTATTTTTTGATTTATATCCAAATTGGGTAATAAGGAAGCTATTTTTACAGATACGATCAGTTATGTTATAAGCTACAATCGTGACGTTGTATTACAAATTGATACTTTTCCATTGGTATAAGAGTATATTCCACAAATGTAATCCAGGTTGCGTCGTGGAGAAAGTTAATTCGTTATTAACCAGGCAACTGAAAGATACGGGACCAATAATGTTTGCAGATCATTTGTCATTGTAAATGGTCAAATATCCACATTATTCATTCTCATTCAAAAAGTCAAATGGAAGCTGAAATGGTGAGAGAAAAAAGAAGACAAACAACAGCAACGCAAAAGAAAGCAACGGGAGTCCTTAAGGAGTGATTAATAAATATATACATATATATTCTGTTTAGTAACTGTGGTTATTTTGGTACACAAACTAACTAGTCCCGTTATGCTAACTTTTATATTATGTGTAAACTAATATTACTGTCCTGTGTAGAAATGTTAATCATCTAGTTCCAATAATATTAAAATTTATAATTGTAGTTTGTTGTAACTACACGTTTAAAGAACTTAAAATATCTATGTAGGGTGAAAAAGAAGGTGTAAGAGTCAGGCGCAAAAGTGCATTGTCATCTTTGAGCAGTCTGGTGACTGAGGAGATGAACACTGGAAGTGTGTTTGCATCGCGCACATTAGCTGGTAGTCTATTCCAAATGACTGAAAACTTATTTAAGAAGAAGTTGTACCGCACGTAAGTCTGACAGTGCTCCATAGCAGCTAGGTTGTGATGATTTCTAAGATTGTAACTGATGACAGCGGTAGGTTTAGTTATTGGCTCGGAGGAATGCAAGAGAAGATTAGTTAGCTTATAGTAAAAGATAAGGTTTAGCTTAAGGCGTCTTTTCCAGAGGGGTTCTAATCTTAGTCTTTCGCATCGCTCATGGTATTCCAGACCACTTTCTAAACCAAGAGTTCTTGAGGTAAACTGCCGTTGCACTCCCTCTAATTTAAGCTTGTCATTTTGTCTTAGTCCGCTAAGAATAAACGGGCAGTATTCTAAGATAGGTCGGACACATACTTTGTATAATAAAACCCTAGTTTCACAACAAAAGAAATTGCGTGTTATGCATCCTATCAGCCTTCGCGTTTTACGTCTGGCATAATCAGTCTGTTCAGCGAACGTTAGGTTACTAGAGTATCTAATACCGAGATCTACGACTGAGTTGAGCTTAGCTAGTTTTCGCCCATTTATTTCAAGAGTTAGATCAAGGTTACTGTTGCCGATACAAATCCAGCCGCATTTGTCAATGTTAAAATTTAGACAGGATTCAGCACACCACGTTGCAAGGCTACTTAGTTCAAGATGTATTTTAGTAACCATATCGCTTAATTCATGAGTGTAGCAGGAGTAGACGACTTTGAGGTCGTCAGCATATAGGAATGGTTTACCTGAGGTGAAGCACTTGCAAATGCTGTTAATGTAGACTGTGAATAAAAGTGGACCTAGGACACTACCTTGCACGACCCCACTTGAGATCTGCCTAGGATGAGACAATACAGATCCAACTTTGGTTATTTGTACCCTGTTGCTTAGAAATGATTTTAACCAGTTCAGTAATGGGTTGCGAATTCCACAAGAGTACAGCTTCTCAAAGAGAATACTGTGAGATACCATGTCAAATGCCCTAGATATATCGAAGTAGAGAACAACGACTAGCTTACGTGCTTCGCGACTACTAGTGATGCAGTTGAAAAAGTCGAAGTGGCAAGTAACGCAGGATCTATTTTTGAGAAATCCGTGTTGAGACCTTGTAACAAGATCTTCCCTAATTAGGTAGTCTGACAATTGATCTTTTACAACTTTCTCCATGATTCGTGAGATAACTGGGGTTATATTTATGGGTCTGTAATTGCGGACGTTTGCCCTATCACCAGATTTGTAATGTGGAATTATGAAGCTAGTTTTCCACTCACTAGGGTAAGTGCCAGTGTCCATAGATATTGAGAAGAATTTAAGAAGTAACAGGGTATATCACACCCACTGTTTTTGAAAATTATCGAAGCGAGGCCATCCGGTCCCGTACTAGTGGAAGGTTTAAGGCTTTTAATTGCTTGTACTATTAACTGATTAGTGAACACAATGCTTTCAAGGGAAGAGATAGTAAGGGGGGCGGTTTCACCAGGCATATGTGTTTCTAAACTAAAGTTTGCAAACCAATCACTGAAAGTTCACAGATAGTGGCAGGTTCATTGTAGATTACTTTGTCGTGAAGTAAGTATGGGATTTCCCTCGCCGACTGCATTCGTTTTTTAAGAAGTGCCGTTAAGTTATAAACTTTGGAGGTACTTTCAAGTGCCGTTAACTCTTCGTCGAGGTCCTTTTGAGAGCGTAGGCGCTTGAGAGATTCAAGAGACTCGTGGATTGAGAGCAATAGTGATATGTCCTTAGTGGAATAGTACTGTTTCTTCAGCTTCCTTAACTTATTACGGTGTGCCCTTGGAATATATTCAGTTCGGTGTCTACTTAATTTCACTATTTTCTTTGGAGCAACTGTATCTAGACAAAGGGTAACATTCCTGTAAAACAGGGTTACTAAGGCCTCCAGGGAGTCAGTGGTAAAATAGTCATCCCATTGACAGAGTCGAATAAGTTCTTGGACTAATCCCCAGTCTGTATATTTGTAACTACGACATATTGTGCTTCCTGAGTCTTGTTTGTTTCCTGTATTTAGTGGTGAGAAAGGCAGAGAGCAGAGTACCATTCTATGGTCACTACTGGAAAATCTATTACCAACATACGTGGATACTGGGATTGTGTCATGACAAAAAACAAGGTCCAACATGTTGTCACCACGAGTAGGTGTCTGGACGTGTTGTTGCCATCCATAACAGTCTATAGTGGCAAGTAATTCGTCGAAGCGTTGGGGGCCGGAACTAGTTAGCCAATTGACTTCTGGAAGATTGAAGTCCCCTGCAATTATTTTGTAATTAGCACTAAACGAGGATGCGTGTGCAAACGATTTAGCTAATAACGCATCAGTTTCTTTTGTTGAGCTTGGTGCTCGATAAACACAGCCTATGAGAAGTTTGTACTTATCTCCATGTAAGACAACCCAGAGTGAGTCAGGTACATTATTCATTGTTTCATCTTCCACCTTACTGACTACAAATGAGCTATGTATATATATGAGACATCCTCCACCACGCTTGCAATCTCTGTTTGCACGGTGTACAGTGTAATCATCGATACCTATATGCACATCAAGTACAGAGGATGAGCACCATGACTCAGTAATCAGAGCTACAGTAGGCTTGGCGACTAATAATAATGTCCTTAGTTCAGATATCTTATTGATTAAGGAACGTGCATTAATTAGCAATATCGTGAATAAGTCACGGGATACTACAAACTGGCTTAAAATGTCACCATAACCTAAATCTATTTGTGCGTCAGCACCGCAAGAATTTATGAATGAAAAGGAGGTCGGACTGGGTGTCTGCACATCGGAGTTGGTGTGCAATGAGGTGGTCCTAGGTGCCATGGGTCGTACCAGTGATTCGGGACACCTGGAAAATTTACCATGTGTTCCTGGATATAAGGGTAGTACAGGTTGGGCCTAGGTTGACGGTTAAAAGGCATAGCATCAAAGGTCTACCCATCCAACTGCTATTCGTCATACCGGTATACACCTTCGGGTTGTTTTTATAACTTAAAGGGAATTGTGAAGGAAGGTGCTTTGGCTGCAAGACTTTAGGAGTCTTGGAGCCTGACTTTCTATAAGGTGGAGCATGCGGAACACCTCCAGATATACTTATGTTTCGAGAGGAGTTTTTCGTAACAAGTGATGGTTTGTTGGCATTCTTACTCTCAGCAGGCTTATTGAATACAAAGTATTCTTCCCCATCATTAGTCTCAACCCTGCGAAATTTGTTCATCGTGGTGAGGTTACTACGTTTGGGGGGAAATTTCTTAGAACAACTTGCAGAAGTTCTAGTCATTTTAACATCTTTCGATGAGGCTTTGTTTACAGGGGTACTGGTATCTAAATCAGTTGCTAGTTCCATTGGCAAGCATGCTTTTTGTGTAGTTTTCTGTACCAGCTAGGTTGTGATGATTTCTAAGAAAGTAACTGGTGACAGCGGTAGGTTTAGTTATTGGCTCGAAGGAATGCAAGAGAAAATTAGTTATATTATAGTAAAAGATAAGGTTTAGCTTAAGGCATCTTTTCCAGAGGGGTTCTAATCTCAGTCTGTCACAACCCTCAGAGTAGTCGAGACCACTTTCTAAACCAAGAGTTCTTGAGGTAAACTGCCGTTGCACTCCCTCTAATTTAAGCTTGTCATCTTGTCTTAGTCCGCTAAGAATAAACGGGCAGTATTCTAAGATAGGTCGGAAACATACTTTGTATAATGAAACCCTTGTTTTACAACTAGGAAGCGATAAATAACCGGGGTATCTGATACCGAGATCTACGAATAAATTGAGCTTGGCTAGTTTTCGCCCATTTACTCTCACAGTCAGGTCAAGGTTACTGTTGCTGGTACAAGTCCAGCCCTATTTCTCAATGCTAAACTCTAGACAGGATTCAACACGTCATGTTGCGAGACTACTTATTTCAAAACGTATTTCACCCATCATGTTGTTTAATTCATGACTGTAGCATGGGTAGGCGACTTTGAGGTCGTCAGCATATCGGGATGGTTTACCTGAGGTGAAGCACTTGCAAATGCTGTTAATGTAGGCGGTAAATAGAATTGGTTCTAGGATACTACCCTGCCCAACCCCACTTGTGATCTGCCCAGGATGAGACAATACAGATCTGACCTTGGCTATTTGTACCCTGTTGCTTAGAAACGACTCTAACCAGCTAAGTGATGGATCGCGAATTCCTCATGAGTACAGCTTCTCAAAGAGAATACTGTGAGGTACCATGTAAAACGCCCTAGATATATTGAAGTAGAGAACAACTACTAGTTTACGTGCTTCGCGACTACTAGTGATGCGGTTGGAAACGTCGAAGTGGCAAGTAACGCAGGACTCATTTTTGAGAAATCCGTGTTCAGACCTTGTGATAAGATCTTCCCTTGGTAGACGATCTGACAATTGATCTTTGGCAACTTTTTCCATGATTCGTGAGACAACTGTGGTTATATTTATAGGGTCTGTAATTGCTAACGTTTGCCTTATCACCAGATTTGTAGTGTGGAATTGTAAAGCTAGTTTTCCGCTCATTAGGTTCAGTGCCAGTGTCCATGGGTATTGAGAAGAATTTAAGAAGTAATAGGGGAATATCACATCCACTGTCTTGAAAATTATTGCAGTAGGGCCGTCCAGTCTGGTGTTAGTAGAAGGTCTAGGGCTTTTAACTGCTTGTTCCATTAATTGATTGGTGAACACTTTGCTCTTGAGGTAGGAGCTAGTAAGGGGTGCGGTTTCACCAGGGATGCGCGTTTCTAAACTATAGTTCCCAAACCATTCACTGAAAAGTTCACAGATGGTGGCAGGCTAATTGCAGATAACTTTGTTTAGAAGTAATTAGGCGATGTCCGTCGTCGATCGTATTCGCTTTTTAAGAAATATTGTTAGTATCAGTAATTTTATAAAACATAATATATAAGAGAATAAAATAGAGTAAAACTGGAGAATAACAAGAATGAATATTGGAAAAAAACAGTCGGAGTACCATATAAAAGTGGTACATCAGAGGCAATTCAAAGAAACCTCAAAAATGTTGGCATACGAACAACCTTTAAACCGACGAATCTAACCAAAAATAAAATAAATCAACTGAAAGATCCCATAAAAATGATGGATAAAATCAATTTGATTTATGAAATATCTTGTGCTGACTGTCCAACTAAATATGTGGGGCAAACGTCCAGATCAGTCAAAATAAGAGTGAATGAACATAAACGCCTAACCAAAGGTCAACCAACAGGGACACAAGCTTACAAAAATCTTGAAAATTATTCATCGATAGCTGCACATGCATGGGACAAAAACCGCAATATCGATTGGGACAATGTGTGCATTCTAAAAACAAACATGAACAAATGGAAAGAAAGACTCATAATAGAATCGATATTCATTAAAGTCACACCGGATACATGTAACAAGGGTGACTCAGTACAACTATCAACAACTTGGAATATAATTCTAAATACAAACACGTGAATGAATGTGGAGTATAATTCTGAACACTTATATGCACACACAAAACATGAATGAGCAAAAAATAATAATGAACTATATATATGAGTACAAATCATAAATGTGTGAATAAAACAATTCCAACAGTGGTGTGAGCACGGGCAGTAATTTTGCTCGAAATATTACCAGTAACAAAACTTGTCATTGTGTGTAAACTATTAAAATATAATTATACTTTGTTAGAAGTATTGTTAGGTTACAAACTTTGGAGATACTTTTAAAGGGCACTTGACTCTTCGTTTAGGTTATTTCGGTAGCGAAGGTGCATGGTAGATTTAAGTGACAAGTGGATTTAGTGAAGTAGTGATATATCTTTAGTGGAATATTGCTGTTTCATCAACTTCCTTAGCTTATCGCGGTATGCCCTTGGAATGTATTCAGCTTGGTGCTTACTTATTCTTGCCATCCTCTTAGGTGCAACAGTAACTAGACAAAGGGTAACATTATACACCACAAATCGTATTTATAATCGTATAGTTTTAAAACCTTTCCAACCTATGGTGTTGAGTCATCCTGAAAATAACTGAGGAAAATACATCACTGTAGTTGGAAACGTGTATTATAATGTACGGAAATTAATCGTATGACTGTCCATGAAATTGTTAACACTAACTGCAGGTCTGTGCCTAACAAAGCGAATTGTCCCCAATCTCCAATATTTTTGAATATGTATCAAAATGCTGATGTTTTAGCTATATAAGAGGCTTGGCTACACCAGAAATATGACAACATTCCAATTTCATTGAAAAGATGTGAACCTTTTTGACAGGACAGATATAGTTCAATGAAAAAGTATAGCCACCTTCGTTAATACTAAGTGGTGTACATGTAATCACGGACGTTTTAGGCTTACCCATGACAATGTAGACTGTATCAGTGTTGGGTGCCATCCGAATCACTGAAGTAAATATTCTTACACATACATAATGAATGTTTACATGAGCAGGTTTTCGAGTATAATGCATCCCACCTCTGGAATAGAGAAGTCTGAGGGAAAAACGCAATCATTGATGACAAAAGGGTCTCAGAGAGGTGGATATCGAGAAGGCTCTATGGTGTCTAGTAATGCATATAGACCTAGTGAGTGTAACAGATGCTTGACAAACACGGTTGTGTTTTACACGTTTGCAAGAGGTGCATACGAAGGTGAACTGTGAACCAGTGAGCAAGTTCAGTGATAAGCTAAATGTAAACTTCAGGCATGACTCCGAATTGTGTCACGATAACGGTTCGGTGAAGAAGTCTGTAGTTGCAACTGGTAAGCCATTGTTGAATAGAGTGTCACGGAATAGAGTTATTGCTTCAGAGTGCAGTTCTGACTCCACAAGTTTGCAGGGTATCACTAGTCAGAGTAAAGGTATGAAATCTTTAGGGATTTGTGAGGAAGAATCCAAGTCCTCTACTGCTGTTATTAAAGAGGTTGAAAATGATGAAGTCGACCAGATAGACGACAGTAAATTGAATATTTGTGATAATGATCATGATGGTGCACTTTTTTCTATGGTTGATCATGATGAAATGAGTGGATTGCCTACTACTGCTGAATTGAACATAGGTTTTGTACAACTTGGACGTGAATTAGAATTAAGGGCAGATGCGGTGGTAGAAGGTATAGATACTCATGAGACCGTCAGTGTTAATGATCAGCGTGTAGCCCACCTTTCAACAGATGTTAAGGCTAAACTGGAGCTAGTAATAAAAGACATCAGCGTTGGTAATCTTGCAGTTAGACAAATTTCTAAAAGCCGAACAACAACAGCTTCTGATTCTCCACTAAGTTCATCAACTTGTACTGCTCAGTCGCCGTTGTTGTTGTCATCCACAATGAAAGGGATGTCCATGAACTAATGTGTTTAATGTTATGTCAGTTTGAAAGGACGAAAGTCTGTGGTCGGTTTGGTGAGGATAAGCCAACTGTGTATGAGAGTTTAAGGTCGTTCAGGTTTCGAGTTACAACCATGAGTGTAATTATCGTTGGTGTAAATTACTCTGTGCGTACGCTTGGTTGGTCACATACGTTGTATGATTGTTAGTCATATATATCCTACGATACAATGTCATGGGCGTGTCACCGTTCAGAGTTGAGGATATAGATGATAGAAGGAGGTCAGCAAATGAACTCTGCGACGATTTTCCAACCTAGGGTGTCAACCTGAGAAGATTTGTAGGAGCACCGATGTAAGTCTTGCAATTCTTCAAGGGTAGCTCGTCAAGACAGAATCCACAACATTTTAATGTATTGATTGTACATATGTTTGCGTTAAGTAATTGAGTGGGTTCCAATTAATGTAATTGTTAGTTAATCTTGTTTATGTCCGGACACTCTTCAACTTACAATCGTTAACCTGAGAATGGTTGTAGGCGTACTGGTGTAAGTCCTGGAATTCTTCAAAGGAATTACATCAAGACATGATCTGCGAGTTCGTGTGTACTGTTTGTATATATGCATGGTGTGTCATGTCAATTGGTGTTTTTGAATTCACTGCGTTTACTTGTTGTTTTCGTACCTTGTTGTTATTGCATTATTTTGTTGAAATTTTCGTCGTGATTACTTCTGAAGTTGTTTCGAGTCTTCTACATCCGTAAATGAATTGATTGATGTTAAAAACAGCAGATGGGTCGCATGTGCCGGGGAGGCTAGGCTAGTGCTGAGAATGACATGCATACGGAGATAATGATTAGCTGTGATCCCACACACCGGGGAGCGGGAGTGTAGACGACTGAGGCTTGCATACGTCACCGTTACTAGAAATGAGGCAGAATGAGTGACAAGCGGTCGCAGTGGTAACTGATAGTGAGTATTTTTTTATTTTTTTACTTTTTAATGTTTTTAATTTCTGTTTCTTATTTTGGATTCCACACTGTATTTTTGGTACAAGTATGGAATTTTCAGCATGGATTTCGGTAGCCCAAATTTTGAAGGCCGACCATAGATATCAGGTGTGTGTCGGCAGGGGATAGAACCTCCGATCATATGCATGGTCGGCGGGAGTTCTACCTACTGTGTCCCCCACGCAAAAGAACGCAGTGACTTCTCTGATTTCTGAAGTGAAGGAACTTTTTAATACAAATGGAAATGTGTGATGGTGGACAACGCCGATGAGGAGAGAGAGATGGGAGAATAATGAAGCATAATGCTTTTTTCTGCTGGTGTTATTGTACACACACACAAAGTTCAAGATTGCCTAGGACCTTGATGTACCCAACATTTCAAAGGGAGCTGTTGTGAGGTAAGACTACGAAGGCACTCATTCAACAGACGTGGACGATATTGCACCAGTTGTTCATAGCCTTCAGTTTCACAGACATCATGAGCATGTAGCATTGTAAACTCAAGTATATGAGCTTTCAACTGTTCCGCATTGTGGATATCAGGAAGTCCATATGCGTCACAAGCATTCTCGACTGAAAGACTTTCTACAAGCGCTTCTCCATACATTGTCTTAAGCCGTTCCAACTTATACTTGTCAGCAGCTGCTAGTAATTCATACGCCAATCGATCGAAACCGACAACTTGTCCAGTATATATGTAACGTGGAACTTCAGACACAGTATCTGGTTCCATATCCGTAATTTCAGCTCGATTAGCCCTAGACTCTTCCATGCCATGTTCAAACATTGAAGCAGGCACCAGGATTCTAGCAGCCAGAATAGCTTTGTGTGCTTCAAATTGTCGAAGGACAACACTAGAATTTGAAACACCACTAAATGTTGAACTACTACTACAACTACTACTACCACCACTAGTCGTAGGTCTGTACTGGAACATTTTACAGTCTGATCTGTTAAACTTTATGGGCTTACAGTGGAACTTGATGGGGTAGCTGCAGGATTGGAATGAGATGAAGTTGTTGAAGCTGCTTTTGAAAAGGTGGCTAAAAGTGATGAGTCTCGAGTGTTTTGATTACGCGAACGATGTGAAGTTGTGGTAGTCGACGTTCTATTATTATTATTGTTACCCCTTCGTCAAGGACTCCGTCGGACAAGGCTTGAAGTATCAGAAGTATCAGCTTCGACAAACCCTTCAATGGCTTCAGGTTTCTCTTTGGATGTGATCAGAGGAGTTGAGACATTATTCGCAAGAGAACTACTTTGGCTTGTTGTTGTACTGCTTGTAGTTGTACTACCACTTCTCACATATGCGTTGTGTGCAACAGTTTGTTTGACTTTACTACTACACGAAGCCAATGATGAACCAGTAGTTGTAGGTACAGCAGAGAATGTTGAAGGTACTGAATTGGATGTGCGAGACCCATGGATACAACTGGCATTTGGTTTCACCTCCCGATCATCATGATTTATGTTCCCCTGAGTAGAAACATAATTGGAAGACGATGAAGTCAGGCGCCAGTCACTATTCGTAGCACTGTTAATTGAATGGTCCCCAGGATATTAATTTACAGAGACTGGATCTCCATCACTGTCACCGTAACAACAGAAGACAAGGGCCAGGCAACAGATCGTTTTATTACTGAAATCACCACGTATTTATATGTATTTCATGTACATTATTATAGCTTATTCAAGCGGACAAACACAGTCTTCTGATTGGTTGTTTCGGGTTTCTCGGAAAGTTAAGCCATACATCTGCGAATCTTATTTGCCCACGTTAAGTCTGCTGTGATTGGTTGTTGAATCAGCCTCGTTCATATTTTCTCACGGCCAATATTAGTGACCTAGACATTGACGTGGATTAATGTCTACCAATTGGCCAGCAGCCTGCTCTCACCACACCACCAGTACTTGAAACTAATAGTGAGCTAGGAGTAGCTGAAACAGTAGGAATGATTGCACCTTTTGTGGGGACATTAGCTGTAGTAGAAGCCAGTGTCAGTGTAGTAGCTGAAGACGAAGAGGAAGACATTACATGTCCAGGATGATGGGTGGTCCACTAGGAACCCAAGGGAACAATATTAATAATAATAAATTGACCACTGCATTCATCACTGAACATTTGAAGCTGACCATTAATGTTTTCGTCAATTTGTTCGTCTAAAAGTACACGGTCAAGCATCCCCACCATTTGACACGCCGTCGTGTATGCTCGTCCGTGCACGATTCCTAGTTAGTAAACCAGTAACCTCGTACTCTGGTTCGATCCCGAAATATAATTCGTTATTCGGATGATAATTCTGGCGTTTTGTTTCGACTTTGGTCTATGCGGAACGAATGCATCACATCTAAATAAATAAATAAATAAATTTATTCTCATGATGCAGTACATGAGGGACGCCAGTTTACAAGCATTATCAAATTGTTACAGAAATAGGACCATATTATTCAGTCACAATTTACAGTCGATAGCAGAATATGTTTAACATGTACACTGGAGATTATACATACACTTGATAAATGTTAATCCGAATAGTATAAAACATCCTTTTCACTTATGTACAATCATTTCTGTGCATAGTTGGAAAAATCCGCTAGATTGTCAGTGAGTGCGACACATCAGGAAATACAGAAGTATTGTCTTCGCATTAACAAAAAAACCCAGGTCTTTGGTGGATGGGTTATAAGTGCCTGGGAAAAAAATTAAAGCTTGAAATCAGTTTTCATACATAATTTTACTGTGTACAGAATTCTTGAATTATAGTTCATTGTTGTTATTTGGAAATCAGTGTTTTGCTTATCTCATTTGATCTGCAATGTCATTGTTGGGAGCAAAATACATAGGCTTTGGACGCATTAATTAACGGATTTCTACTGCTTGTGGGTATTTACTTCTCGTGAGGAAGGTTTTTGAATTTTAGTTGTTCCGATAGGAGTTGTGGATATTAACTGCTCAGCAACATTACGGATATAAGTTCATCACATTATCTTAGGAATGTTGGGTTGTAGTTGGTGAGGCATATATGATGCCCGACGAGCGTACATCTGTCTATGTGATGTTGTGGTGAGTTATATCTTTTTCATGTTGTCGGTTTATGTCCGTTTTATTCCACTTATTGTGTTGGGTAGAAGTTTTACAAACGAAACTTCTTGTCTGTTTGAGGGTAAGTATCTTAATCGTTAATGTTTTATCTAAAATTATAAATATAGGCAAAAAACAAAAGGTGTAGTATTCAAGCTTATACACTAAATGGACCTATAATTTCGGAGGCTCTCAGGTAGGAACTAGGACTACTATTGTCAATGGAGTTGAAGATTGAACGATCAATTCTTGGTTGTTTGCTCAAGACCAACTTCCCCAATTTTCGCGGAGGCATCAATACGACAGTCATCGTCTCATCGGTCGCTGTTCATAAAGAAGAGTGAAACATCGTCAGAAGTAATCTTATGATTTATTATTGTAATATTTGTTCACAGACATTAGTTCAGTTATTCTTTTTATATGTTGGTGTAACAATAAAGAAATCTCAAGCGGTAGATCAGTGTTTTGGTTTTTTCGTCCGTTATAACTAAGCGTTTTTGAAAACTTCAAGGAACAGCGTGGACCCGAGCGTAGCGAGAGCTGGGCATTAACGGTTTATGAGACGTGATTGACATACAATCACAAATGATCTGCAAGCATTGCTGGTCCTATATCGTACAACTGCTTCATCAATTACTCATTACCTTCCTCTGAGATGCATTTTGGATACCTACTGTGGAATATTACCTTTATAGCAATAAAAGCCCAATAACTACCTGTAAAGAGCCAATAAATCTAGTTATTTAGGAAAGAACCTCGCCAGATTACTAGCTTGCTCGGCTAATAGCTTCCTAGTTTTCTAGCCGGTCCCAAGCCCGGGTAAAGGGGGAGGGTTGGGGCGTGGTGCTAGCAACTCCACCCCCGTAAAACAACCAAATCGCTACAGAAACTTCAACGCGCAAATATATTAAAATTTCTAAAGATATAAGCAATAGCCTTGCTTTTCGCTGGAAACGGGGAAGTGAAATGACGCAGGCTGGTGAAAGCCTTCGGGAAGCCAGTCAGCCGATGTGCCTTCATTCGATGAAAGCAAAAGTAAGTATTTTGCAACAACTATCGTTTGCAAACTCTTGTAGTTTGTCGTTAAGCACTTTTTTGAATGAGGCCAATGTACCTGCTTGACGCATTTCCATTGGTAGTTTATTCCATATCTGTGCATACCTAATCAAATAAAACTTTTGCCTGGTAGCTGTTTTACATTGTTCGATAGCTACTGTACCCTTAGTGTGTCTTAGTTTGTAGCCACTGTCATCTGAAAGTCGAATGCCATTAGTAGAGGTAAAAACTAAGTGGTTTAGAAGCTTATAGTAAAGTGTTAAGTTTAGTCTCAGGCGTCTTAGCCATAGTGTTTCTAATCCTAGGGTGTCACATCTAGTGGAGTAGTTCGCACCATTTTCGGTTCCGAGTAATTTTGACGTGAAGTACCTCTGCACTCCCTCGACTTTCAATTTGTCCTCTATGCGTATACTACTATACATGAATGAACAGTAATCAAATAAAGGACGCACACAAACCTTGTACAACAGAATTCTGGACTCATTTCTGTAAAAGTTCCTGAGTAGAAAGCCGATAAGTCTGCGTGACTTTGACACTTGTTTGGAGATATGTTCAGAAAATGATAAGTCATGTGAGTATTTCAGTCCTAGGTCCAATACAGATTCCAGTCGTAAGAGTGCATGGCCTTGAATTGTCAGGTCAAGTTCTAAATTGTTGCAACCTATGCAGAGCCAGCCACATTTGTCGACATTAAACTGGAGTTGCCAGGTGTCACACCATCTATCCATTTTTTCTAATTCTTGCTGTATGGCGTTTACTGTTATTCCGAGATCTGTGTTCTTGCATTTATAGGTCACTTTTAAGTCATCTGCATATAGTATTGGTTTACCAACACTAAAGCATTCACAGATACTGTTTATATATATTATGAATAGGAGTGGGCCTAATACACTTCCCTGGATTACACCACTACTTACAGGTTTAGGCCTTGAGATTATCGAGCCAACTTTTGTTATCTGATTCCTGTCACAGAGAAATGATTTTATCCAGCTCAGGAGAGGGTCACATATCCCTAGTGAGCATAACCTGCTGACTAGCAGATTATGGGGGACTCTATCGAAGGCTTTTGTTATATCGAAATATAGCACAATTACTAGTTCTCTGTTGTCCCTGCTTCGTGTAACTTCATTGAAAAAGTCTATGTGACAGGTCGCACATGATCTCTTTTTGAGGAATCCGTGTTGTGATGGGTTGATAAGTTCATGTTCTAGTAAGTTGTCTGACACTTGGTCTTTAACCACTTTCTCCATTATTCGTGATATTACCGGTGTTATATTAATAGGTCTATAGTTGCATGCACTGGTTTTGGCCCCTGCTTTGTGCTTAGGTAATATGTATGTGGTTTTCCACACTTCAGGATAAGTTCCAGTTTCCAGTGACAGAGTAAATATTCTAAGTAACAAGACTACCATTTCCGTGCTACCATTTTTGTATATGACAGATGGTATGTCGTCTGTTCCAGTACTGCCATTTGACTTCAATGTCTTAATCGCTGAGTCTATATTTTGTATATTAAAATCTATTTCTCCTAATTTGTGGTTACTTTTGCAGGTCATTTGGAAATTTGGGGTCGGGTGCACTCTGGTGTCATTGCAAAACCACTCACTGAGGAGTTCACTTATAACCTGGGGATCGTTGTATATTACACCCCTATGTTCCAAGATGCTTACATTATTGTCTTTACTGCTTTTTAGACGTTTTTGCAATATCCTACAAAGTTCCTGAGTTTTGGTGTTACCCATTAGCGCTTTATTTTCCTCATGTTGTGACTTCATTTTGTGTTTCTCTTCAAGCAGTTTAAGAGTTTCATGTATTTGGTTTAACGCATTAAATTCCTTAAATACATGGTATTTCCTTTTCAATTTCTTTAGTTTTAGTCGCGTTTTCCGGTCAATAAATGGAGTTGGTGTCTTTAGGGCAGATTTTAGGGGCGCGATTGTGTCTCTTGCTGAGCCAACTGTTTTGTAGAAAATCTCAAGTGATACTTCTAAGTTATTGTTGATGAAGTATTCTTCCCAGTCAGAACTTCTCAACAGATCTGATAGGAATTCCCAATCAGCATTCTTATAGTCCCTATATTGATAGCGCACCGGGGAATTTTTAGGTGTGTATTTAGTTGTTAGTCGGAGGGGGAGCGTGCAGTACAATATGTTGTGATCACTGTTATCGAGTTTATTTCCCACCTCTATCGAGATGGGCTCTATGTTATGACAGAGGATTAAGTCAAGAGTATTTTGGTTCCTTGTAGGGAGGCGCACGCACTGCTTCCATCCTCCTATGTCTATAGCTTGTAGTAGCTCTTCATGGATTCTTGGTCCTGTACAGGTATCCCAGTTTACTCCAGGTAAGTTGAAATCTCCACATACTACTTTGTAGTCGAAGTCCAGCGTAGCTACATGCTCTAGTATTTCTCCAATAGTTATATCAGTCATTTCAGGGCTATTGGGGGGTCTGTATATACATCCCACGAGAATTTTACTTTCGTTTGTGTGGATGCTTATCCACTTAGATTCTGGGAGTTTGTCAGTATTTGGGTTATTGAAAGTATTGGAGTTAGTGGATTTATAGGCATATATTAAGCAACCGCCTCCTCTTTTGTCAACTCTATCGTTCCTATAGATGTCGTAGTTGTCTATTACCAGCTTTGTGTCAGGTATATCAGTAGTAAGCCAGGTTTCAGTCACCATTATTAGTGTTGGCCGTTCTATGTATGCCAGGCAGCGAAGCGTTGTTATTTTATTAAGGAGAGATCTAGCATTCAGGAGCATAATTGTTAGTAAACCAGAGTTATTGGAGGAGAGGTTAACATGGTTACTTGTCACTATCCCTACGTTATGTTTGGAGGGGCTCTGAGGTGAGACAGAGTCAGTGTGTGTACTATTTCCTGGATGAACTGTGCAGCGAGTGGGGCTATTGTTTGCTGCAGCCGAAAATAATCCTGTTGCATATTTTGACTATTAGCATCCATGGGTCGGCATCTGCGTTCATCTACTGGTGATATATGGTCTGCCCTGCAATTTGGGTTGTAGTTTGCTGGACCTAGGTACCCTGTGTTAAGATTACCCTGGTAGTTGTACCTCATGGGGCTTTCATAGCCATATGCATATTGGCTCACGTCACGTGTGTGAGTGAAGTTATTGAGGGGATCAAGTGTCGACCTGTTCTCATTAAGTTGATGAGGTTTAACATAGATAGTGCGAGAGTTTGGACGAGGATTTTCGTTAATATGGTGCCTATATGAGTCCCGTTTAGTGCTCCATATATCCTGAGGATCCATTCTACGTTGCATTCCCAAGTTATGTGCGTTGTTAGGCATGTTACTTCTAGTTCGGGAAGGGGTATTCCTTCTCACATGCTGCGTGACGTCTTTGGGAATGTGCTTCGTTACCCATGCTTTGTCATTTTTTAGACTGACACGCTGCTTATTAGACTTATTACGAGGGAGGTATGTCGAAGTCTGGGGTGGGACTCTGGGTTTTGTGGTCTTTTTTGCGGTTTCTACTGAGGGACTCTCTGGCTTGGATCCAGATTGAGAGTGGTCTGCCAGTAGTTTCTGGTCAGCCATAGTTTGTGCGTCTATGTCAACCTTATGTAGGTCAGCAGGTTTTCGAGATGTGCTCTCGTGCACTCTAAGATTGCACCCAGTGGCACTGCTCTTACTGAGTTTTGGGTCGCTCTTACTTGCCGTTTTTTCTCCTAACACTATACACGTGACTTGCTGTGCCTCAGTGTCCGTCGACACTTTAGCACTGATACCAGATGTATTTCTCAGTGTTGTCAACTTTGTATCGAAGGAGTTCTTGGTTGCTTGCCTTTGGTTTGGTGTTTTATCCGAGACTACTTTAATAGTCTTGAATTTAGTGGCAGTAGCCAGAAGATCTTCGGCCATCTTAAATCGTTCAGCTGTTATGTAGCTGTCGAACCTAAAGAGTATAGGACAAGGATGCTTTAGGTCTTTTTTGCTTAGGCGAATGCACTGACAAGGTGCATTCAAGAGATTTGCAGCCTTCAGCAATGAGTGCTGGACTGACTTTATGGGCTCGCTATCCGGTACATTATACACTATTGCGTTTTGTTTTGAAGCCAGCCTTCTAACAACTTCGCTGGATAGAAAGTCGATGGCGTTTTCTAACTCCTTCGCACTTTCTGAGTCAGTATGAGTCATTCTAGAGGTCATATTAAAAAGCTTTAGGATTGTAGGATCCTGCATTTCCTTTTTCATACGTGAGATAGTTTCGGGTATACATTCTAGTGAACTTAATTTCGTTTTTAATTCATCTATCTGTAGCTGCATCTCTTTAATTACGCACGTTAAGTAAGAGAGCTCTACTTTTTCAGACAGAACATCTTCCACCTGTATTACAGGGGTCAGAGTTATGTTCGAGGCTTTTATGTTGGGTGAACTACTAATAATATGGGGTGGTAATGTGTTATTAGACGAGCTGGTGCTATTTTCTAAATTAGTGGTGTTCACACGAACACGCTTTTTAGAATTTTGAACCATCGTTATTAAAGATCAATTATTAGTAACCAATAAATGAATATAAACGAAAACACGTGCAAAAACGTCACCTGATTCGAACGTACCTATTGCCTAGTGTAAGTCGTACTATACATGAAAGTTAAAAATTTCAGTCTTTAAAACGCTGTGAACGCGCAGGTATACAGCTTGAGGCAAAGGCATTAAATAGAGCCCAAGACCGATATGATACCCACTCTTTAAAAGTAAACTGTCAATGTAGTTGAAGATTGAACGATCAATTCATGGTTGCTTGCTCAAAACCAACTTCCCCAATTTTCGCGCAGGCATCAATACATCAATCATCGTCTCATCGGTCGCTGTTCAGAAAGAAGTGAGGAGAAAACCGTCAGAAACCTTAGTTTTAAAGCTTAGTTTCAGAGTTGTCTATATGTTGGTGTTACAGTAAAGAATTCTCGAGTCGCCAATCGGTGTTTTGGTTTTTGCGTCCGTTATTGCAAAGCGTTTCTGAGAAACTTCAAGGAACAGCGTGAGTCCCAGCGTAGCAAGAGCTGGGCATTGACGGTTTACGAGAAGTGGCCTACATAAACTCTCAACGCATGAAGAACCTATTGACTTGCTGGATGTTTATTTATTTAATGTTAAGTTTTTTTCAGTTTGAAATACTCATTTAAACTTCAGGTTTGCTTTGTTCCAATGTAGAGTGTACTGCAAATGTTCTATTATTCCCAACAAAATACGTGGGAGTGATCGTAAGGTTGAGAAAGAAACGGAAAATATAGAAAACTAGTCCATAATGTCTATTCTTTAAACTTATTTTGTTAACTTGGAAGAAAAATGATGTTACTTCTGTCCAGCTAGCCTCAAAAGTTTTAGAAATAATTTAATCTCTTTTTTCCTCCTAAGGTACTGCCTATAATGTATATTTCTTTGTGCTACTAAATGAGGAGCAAAGTTTAAGTTTTTGACAGGTCATCCCTACTTCAATTTCGACCAACAGTATTGGACATGTCGTCCTAACTGCGTTACGACCGGTCTTTTTAAGTCAAACACGTTTTGCGGTACTTATGAATTTGTAAGAACTAAATTTTCTTAATGTCTCATTCCTTTTAATATTTTCAACTGTATTAAACGATTGACTCATGTAATTTTTTGTAAGTCGCATCACAGTTCGACCTTTGGCTTGTTATGTGTATAGTATTAATAAGTCTAAATTACGTAGTACATGGTAAATTTAAATAAACTTGTGGTTAATTCTAAGGGAAATTGTTTGGTGATTACAGGGCATTCATGAAAAACGCCGATTTGCTATCATTCCCTCGCTCTTTGTCAGGCTCTTTCTCAAAATTTGAAGTATATTGAATGCTTAGCTTGGGCTAACATAAGTATAACCAATGGTTTCCCCTGCCAAACACGCACCTATATACATATATGTAGGTTGTAATTCGTTATTTTTTCCTGTAGCTACCCTCCACTTAGCATCTCATGCATAAGCGAAAATGCTAGATTTTTATTAAATATTCTTGTAAATTTGTATTCGCTAGATTGCTGTAGAAACAGGTCGCATATTCATTGAAACTGCCAGACTAATCTATACATACAAAAGAGTGATATCTGTCTTCATTTCTACTAAAGAATTATCACATCGAACGAAATACATCACCCTCCCCCCTTTGATCATTACAGTAACATGAATGATAACAGGAAGAAAGTTATTGAATATTAAAACTCGTCGTCTAGTGTAGCAAGATACAGTTTAGAAAAAAAAACAAAGAATTAAATGGTTCAATCCCCTGCCGACACACACCTGATATCTATGGCCGGCCTGTAAAATTTGGGCTACCGATATCACATGCTGAAATTTCCAATAACTATACCGAAAAATACGGTGTGGAATCAAGCTGTAACCAAGAAAAAAATAAAAAAATCCATATCAGTTTGTAGTCACTCATAATGACACTTAAAAAAGCAGAAGAGTATTCTTAAAGAAACGGTATAATAAAAATTATTTGACATTTATTTTAATTCAGAAATTGGTTTACCGATCACTAGCACAAACTCTGAACGACTTCAGTCGAGATGAAAATAATTCAAAATTTGCCAATTCTATTGTTCTAAGTCGAACAGACTGACACACTTCTAAGATTAACCTGTAAAAATGTACATGAAATTTTTTATAAGTTAATGCAGAATATTTCAAAAATGCATTCAAGTATATTGAAGGATTTATTTAGAATGAGACAGACAGACTGACCAAGGGATATGTAATCACAACATGTAAAATAAATAGTAACATTCATTTGGTTACAGTCACGTTAATAAATAAGCAAAACTAGGCGAAAAGTATTCAAGCCGAATGTTTAACGACCATCAGTTACACTGATTTCTAGTAAATTCTAACCAATTATTTGGTGAATTTATTCTCCTCACCTCAAAAGTACGATGAAAGCTCCATTTCTCAATCAGACTGCATAGTTAAAATAATCCAAGAACGAAACTCATAAGGTGACATTTGGTTGAATGTCTAGTGAAGATTTACGATATCTAACAAAGCATCATATCTTCATCATTTACCAGATTCTAGAACATAGGCCTACTTACCGACGTGTAGCAGTCGTCACACTTCTTGAACTGGAAGCGGAATTTGATTTCGTCGCCAAGAAAATACATCGCACTGATCAAGACACTCACTGTACCTGAAGTCATGCAGTCAGCCAGATGAGAGACTACGGGGAATTGTTATCTGAATTGGTGACAATCAGTGGTGTTCGTTACTGATGCCCACCACCACTGTCCCTATTTATGTTTAATTTCATCATGGATGTACTAATTGACTTAACCCTAACTCAATTCAGTGACTCGAGGGTTGACTTGTTACCACCAGAAAATAATAGTCTCGTTGACTTAGAATATATAGATGATATGTTCCTCTCTCCTAGGTGAAGATGCTGACATAATATAGCAGAGTCTTCTGAACATCCTGAGACGCAGTCTGATAATGTTTGACATGCGATTCGCTCCTGTCGTCAAATGTAAGATGATGATGCTACAGGAATGGACTACATCATCTCACATCTAGCTTAGAGATAGGCAGGAGTGAAGTTAGTTTACGCCGACTCTGGCGTAGACGAGATGTTCGACTATCGACCAAAGGGCGGGTGTACTGCTCATCAGTCCGCTCCGTCCTCCTTTATGGTTGTGAGACCTGGCCACTGAGAGTGGAAGACATGAAAAGATTAACTGTCTTTGATCAAAGGTGCCTGCGCCCTATTTCCCGTGTAAAGTGGCATAATAAGGTGAGCAATATTGGGGTTAGGCGTCAAGTTCTAGGTAAACAGGGGAAATCAATCGACGAAGTTGTGGTGAAGTTACAATGACTGAGATGGTTAGGACATGTGTTACGTATGCCAAACCATCGCCTCCTTCGACGAGCAATGTTAGCGGATATAGGGTCAGGCTGGAAAAAAGCTAGCGGCGGTCAAACAAAAACTTGGCCTCACCAGTCAATGAAATCCACAACAGTTGGTCTAAGCCACGTAGAAAGGTGTAGACTTCCAGGCTGGGGTCCTCGGGACGGTAAAAATCTATGGTTGGAAACAATTGGTGACATGGCTCAAAATCGTTCTCAGTGATGGCTAGCGCAGATGCATCCACTCCTTGTGACTTATGATCTCCAATGAAACTGTTTTGTATTTCTTTATTGCTCCTTTGTCTCACACCTCTGCTCACTGTTTCTATTATGCTTTTCTTGTACTTTCTTTTCTTGCTTCGCGTGCTACACGGAATGTGGCGACTTGAACTGCCGCACATTTGTGCAAAGTTCTATGTCGAAAACAGACAGGAGTGAAGTGGCGGCTGAGCGTGTTGACCACTTCACTAATTTGGGAAGTCACATCAGCCAACCCAGTGGATTGATCGTTGAAGAAATCTCAGTTTGGCATTCGCCAACTTACACCACCTCTCATTTAATAGACGTGATGTTTGGCTGGTTATCGATCAAAGGATGTATGGGCATATCGCTCACCAACACTGCTTCGTACTCCTTTATGGCAGTAAGTGAGACATGGCCACTGAATGTGGATCGCATTTAAAGCCTCGCTGGCTGTATTTGAAATTAAGTGCAAGCGTTCTATCTCCCATGTTCGTCAGGTGGCATAATATGGTGGGTAATAGTGACGAAATGGTTTGATCGAGTGCTAGGTAAGGAAAAGAAGTCAATCGACGAGGTTCTGAGGCAGTTACATCGGTTAACATGGTTAGGACATGTGTTGCCCACTACTGTCTAGGCATCAACTACGAACGATGTTAACTGCTGACATAGGATCAGATTGGAAGGGAGGTAGTCTGTCCAAAAGAAAACGTGGAATTAGTTCATGAAATGTGTGATAGTTAGTTTGAGCCAGCTAGCCACGTAATGAGCTGTGGACTGACTGTCTGGTTGTAGTCTTCGCAGTGTTAGAAACCAATAGCGCCTGGAGACAATTAGTTCCCACAGTGGCTGGTGCTGAAGAATTTACTCTTTGCCATTTATCGGAAAATTGCATTTGTGCCACTTACAGTTACTTAAGAGCATATCACGAGATGCTGTCGAGTTAATACTCAGTAAGTGGGTGTTCGAATTTCACTCCTGCATCAAAGTAAATTTCATGCAATCGACACACTTCTTAAACTAGGAGTCAGTGGAGACTTACTTATAGCATCATCTTACGTTTAGCGGGAGCAAATCGCATACCGTACATTCTCAGATTGTAGCTCAAAGTGTTCAGAAGTATGTTGTATTCTGTCAGTGTGTTTACCGTGGAGAAAGAACTATATCGTCCGCATATTTTTAAGTCAACGAGACTATTATTCCCTGGTGGTATTTAAAAAAGTTTTTTTTTGATTACAGCTTGATTCCACACTATATTTTGGTACAAGTATGGAATTTTCAGCATGGATATCGGTTGCCCATAGATATCAGGTGTGCGTCGGCAGGAGATCGAACCTCGGACCATGTGCATTCTCGGGGGGAAACCTGACCACTGTGCCACTGACGCACAAGTAACAAGTCAATCCCTGAGTCTCTGAAGTTAGTGTTAAGTCCATTAGGACATCTATGATGAAATCAAACACAAATGACAACAGTGATGGTTGGCATCCGTGACGAACACCACTAGTTGTCACCAATTCATCTGTGTTACTCGACATTATCATTCGAGAGGTGTTATGACCGATTCCGGTCATAAAGTGTGCCAACAAGGATAATATACTGGCTTAGTCACTCCGTTCGGAATCAACATACGCTTAAGAACTTAATAGTTGTCATTTAGGGTCAAGATAACTAGTGGTGTCCGTCAGGGATGTCATATGTCACCATTTTTAGTTCGAGACCCGGTGGATGTGTACTGATGAAGAGTCACAAACCAGGAAGAAACAGTTGGCTGTCTAGTACTCCCTGGTTTCCCATTGGTTTTCAAACCAATATCAGCTCATGATGAAATCCTACAACCAATATCATTATGTATTTACTATTGGAGGTGACCGTCTTAGTCTTTGTTTAGTTGGCTGACTTGTCACCTATGAAATGTCGGTGTATAGTATCCAGATGATATAGTCCTTCTGAATGAAGATAGTGACAAAATACGATCCTAACACGAGATGAAATCGTAGTGTGATTGGCAACTGGTCTGCTAGTGTTCTTATAAAAGGACTACATGACTGGTTTGTACTGACTTCCAGTTGAAAATTTGGAAGTAAAATGGTTGGGTGTAATGACCACTTCAGCCAACTCGGAATTTGCATTAATATTAGTCGATTGATTACTGACTCAATCTTAAAACGGATACAAAAGACTCGTCTACCATTTTCCAACCTACATTTTGGGGAGCAGATGTGATAACCAGGTATCTATCAAGGGACATGCGCTGCACAGCAAATCACTCTGTCCCCTTTTTATGGCTGTGAGATATAGCTACTGAGAATGGAAAATATGAAAAGATGTTTGACCATAGATGTCTGCATTCAATTTCTCATGTTGCTTGGTATCATGGTGTGTTTTGTGTTACAATATGGTAAACTCACCGATTAGGTTGAAGTGGAGTTACGTAGGTTGAAGAGGTCAGTCGATGAAGTCGTTAGGCTGCATCGATTAAGTGCTACGAAACATTCCTATTTCACAGGTCCTCATCAACTGCGGACTACCTGAAATTACAATAGTTATATAGTTGATAATAACATACTTTAATGTTTGTGTGTTAGTAGAGTAGAGATACTCATCCAAAACTTGAAGTTTAAAAGAGGGGGGGGGAAGCGCATAAATTGATGATGAAAAATCAAATTAAATAATTGTAATGCTTTCATTTTGGATGCGTATCTCTTCTCTACTACCACTCAAACATTAAAGTATGTTATTATCAACTATATAACCATTGTAATTTCAGGTAGTCTACAGCTGATGAGAGCCTGTGAAGTAGAATGATATCATTTTTCACTGCCAACTTCGTCTTCCTTTCTTAATCGAAAACTGCGTCAATTCACAAATCCTTGATTATTGGTTTACATCATGCAGGGGGTTTCAGGCTGCCTGCCTGAAGTTGTCAGAATGCTGAGAACGCTTGGCTGGAGACTGCTGGTGACATGCGTCGAAATCACTATCACTGGTGATGTATTCATAACTATCCACTTTCGGTTCATTATGGTGTCTGCTTTCTCTGTGTTTATGCATTTTTGAAGGGTGACAACTTAATCAGTGGAACTTCTGTACAAAGTTCTATACAGTATGCGTACCCGGTACTTCCAATGTATTGAGATGTCGCCAGGAAAAACCTCAGCCTACGAAGTTAAACATTATTTTTCGTTCCAAAATAAATGACATTAGTCAAAAGCTTGTGTTTCATAATCTGCCAAAGAGTGAATACCCAGTAAATGTATTCTCACATGGTCTTTGAACCTACCTACACTCCTCGAGTTTGTTTTTTCCGTATTCCCTCTCAGTCTACATACGATAATGGAATTGAGGATCTCAAGTACTATATTAATCTAACAGATCCTACTGTGGTTATTCTAAAATTACTGACTCCTTTTTTGTGTAAACTTGGCTGACCAACCATCTATTCCAGTTTATTTGTTGTTTTTTTTAATATTTAGGTGATGTATTTTATGAACATCAGCAACTATTTATTTAAATTTTTGCTGAGATTTATACAAATATAATTGCTACACATATTCATTCTTTCTGTTAAAAGTGTCTCCACAAACATTCATTAATATGTTTCCTATTATGATAATGGTTTTTGTATTTCCCAATGAATGAGAAACAAAACGATATTGTTTTTACTTATCGTTTTGTTTTTCATTCATTGAGAAATTCAAAAGCCTTTATTATAATGAATATCATAAACACACAGTGCCCAAATTTTTTCAAACTGTTAAAAGTGCGTCGGTGGCACAGTGGTTAGGACTCTCGTCGACCATGCACATGGTCCGAGGTTCGATCCCCTGCCGACGCACACCTGATATCTATGGTCGGCCTGCAAAATTTGGCCTACCGATATTCATGCTGAAAATTCCATACTTGTAGCTGAAATACAGTGTGGAATCAAGCTGTAATGAAAAATATAAAAAAAGTGAACTTGGTTTAAACATAAATAGTTTGTTTCCCAGTTCATTATTGAACATGTGTTACGTATGCCTAGTCGTCGCCTTCCTCGACTGCTAATGTTAGCCGATATATAGTCAGGCTAGAAAAGAGCTAGCGGAGGTCAAACAAAAACATGACACCAGTCAGTGAAATCTACAACAGTTGGTCTAAGCCACGTAGGAAGATGTAAACTGGCTTCCTGGTTGGGGTCATCGGGACGGTAAAAACCAATGAAGGCTGGAGACAATCGGTGACATGGCACAAAATCATTGTCAATGACTGGTGTAGATGTATCCACTCCTTGTGACTTTTGATTTCCAATTAAAACTATATTGTCCTTCGTTATTACTATTCTTTTGTCTCTGTCTGTCTATCTTCGACTTAGAACTTTGCACATATGTGCGGCAGTTCAAGCCGCCACACTCCCTCCATGTAGCACACAAACCAAGAAACGAAAGTATAAGAAATGCATAATAGAGACAGTAAACAGAGGTGTGAGACAAAGGAAAAGTAATAAAATAGAACAAAAAAGTTTCATTGGAGATCATAAGTCGCAAGGAGTGGATGCATCTACACCAGTCATTGAGAACGATGATCTTGAGTCATATCACCAATTGTTTCCAGCCTTCATTGGTTTTTACCGTCCCGAGGACCCCAGCCTGGAAGTCTACACCTTCCTACGTGGCTTAGACCAACTGTTGTGGGTTTCATTGACTGGTGCCAAGTTTTTGTTTGACCGCTGCCAGCTTTTTTCCAGCCTGACCCTATATCCGCTAACATTGCTCGTCGAAGGAGGCGATGGTTTGGCATACGTAACACATGTCCTAACCATCTCAGTCTTTGTAACTTCACCACAACTTCGTCGATTGATTTCCCCTGTTTACCTAGAACTTGACGCCTAACCCCAATATTGCTCACCTTATTATGCCACTTTACACGGGAAATAGGGCGCAGGCACCTTTGATCAAAGACAGTTAATCTTTTCATGTCTTCCACTCTCACTGGCCAGGTCTCACAACCATAAAGGAGGACGGAGCGGACTGATGAGCAGTACACCCGCCCTTTGGTCGCCTATTTGTTCGTAGTTATTACAGACTTGTCAATCTTTTAAACTTTAAAGCTTCACAATAATCTAAAACTTATACCCAAAAAATGAAGGGTATAACGAATTTTAAAGTATGTTTAACGGTTGTGAAGAAATGATTGACGGTGCAGTAACAGAAGTAAATTGTTTATCAATAAATACACTCTTATATGAAGTGACTTTTAACCCCATTATGGGTAAAATTTGTTTTAATAAAGTCTCACGGTGGTGTTTTACAGTAATATTTACTGACGACCAAGTTTCAAGGACAATTTATTGTTGCTCATAATCATATCAAGGCATTACTCACACAACTTTCTAACTTCGTTTATATAATTCCATCATCATTATTTTTCATCGCTTGACTTCCGGTCACAATCTCACTGCGCACACACAATAGAATGGGAGAGGGTTAAAATTCTAAAAAGTAATCTAGGTAGGTGAAGAGGGAGAGAGGTTGATTACTGAATCCTCGTTCATTGACTCTACACCCAACACAACACATGCAATAGGAATAACACATCACTCATACCGGAAATATGGAAATTGCTACTACCAATCAAATCAAGCGATAAAAAAATAGTGGAATTATATAAATGAAGTTAGAAAGTTGTGTGAGTAATGCCTTGATATGATTATGAGCAACTATAAGTTGTGCTCGAAACGGTATCATCAGTAAACATTACTGTATAACACCACTGTGAGACTTTATCAAGACAAATTTTTCCCATAATGGAATTACATTCTACCACAGTGCATAATCATGTTCTTAATTAGGACAGTTAATTGTCCCCTCTCAACAAGTGTTGTAGTACTATGAATAGTTTTCAGTTAGTTAGTTAGTTAGTTCGAGAGGCGTTTACTTGTTGGTTAACCACCACTCGCAATTCCATGAAGTTGTCGATCAGCCATATCTCTATTGTGTGAGGGTTAATGATACTTTGGATAGTTGACAAGAGGTTCGAATCCGTGACACATTGATTGAAGATTGAGCGCCTAAACCATTGAGTCATCACAGCTCATTTCTCAGAGATCAAGGAAATGTATCATGATGGACTTATAGTCTATGCTTCAAATCGAAAACAGCAATTGCATCATGTGGTGAACTGTAGGCTACTTTCATCTTACTTAAAGATGATCCTGGTTTAGGAGAAATATATTATGCAGACATTTTGTCCAGAATAAAGTATCTTCAATTTTTAGTCATGTCAGATAAAACACCACCGACAAGTGGTGTTGTAATTTTCAAGTAAAATAAAAATAATTGTTCATCTTTTAATGTTAATTAAAGTGTGTTTTTTAACTTCTTATTGATTAACACTCTGTTCTTTTCTAGTTCACAATGTCTAGTCAAACAACACATCGACATCGTAAACAGCACTTTCCTCGATTGGAACGTCGCAAACTAGGCATACAACTACT
This sequence comes from Trichobilharzia regenti, assembly GCA_944472135.2. NCBI lineage: Eukaryota > Metazoa > Platyhelminthes > Trematoda > Strigeidida > Schistosomatidae > Trichobilharzia > Trichobilharzia regenti. The sequence continues at coordinate 15,198,765 of OX235262.1, forward strand.
TCAGACTCCTACCTTTCAAGATTATGATTCAGACGATGATCCTATTTATTTTACCAAGTATTCACGAAGTTTACTTATCTCTTCGCCTCAAAAATCATCCCGTTCAACGAAAGAGTCAAAAGATACCGGATGTGGTCGTACAGATAAACGGGCTAGAGATGAACACAATGAACAAGAACGTAGTCGTCGACGAGAGCTTGCTGTTATCTATGAATTGATTCGATGTAACATTTCCTCAGATGATATGCATCTTCTTGATCAATTAAGCGGTCCTAAGTCTGTCGACAAATTGTCTTACCCTCAAGTCTTACAAATAGCTTACCAGTTAGTCTTGGAAGAAGAGCACAATCTAGTTCTTTTCGAAAGATCCTTAACTGATATTAAATTGATTGAAAAACAACTTTTACGTACTGGTATCCCACTACCTGAAAGACCTAAGTGTCCTCCTATAATAGATAATTATCGGAAAATAGTTCAACTTGTAGATGACTTACTTCGCCAAGATAAAATGTAAGCGGTTTTTCTTGTGATAAGGAATACTTTTGAGTATATGTATATAGTTTAAACGTTTCTGAAAATTTTACGTTTCGTGTAATACTGAAGAAGTATCAACTGTTGAAAAAAAAACCCTTAGTCGTATATGTATGAATGAACCGTAGTCAGATATGAGAGAAATAATTGACTTTCCTTAAGAAGTTAAGTAGGTGTACTGATTACCCACTTGGTAGTAGTAGTGTATCCCATTGAGAGGAACTGTAACTTTTTTTTTAACTACATTAGTCAGTGGCGTGGCTTTAGGAGACTATCGGTATTAAATGTTTGTCTTCCGTCGTTTTTAGTAGACACAGAGTGAAGAGGAAGTGAAGAGCCATCAAGTAAAAGAGTTGCATCAGTTGATAGTAGAGATGAAGATAAAGACAAAGGTGAGTGAGTATTAGAGAGGTTCCATGTGTATGTCGGATTGTGAGGGAGATTGTTACTTCCCGGCTGCCCACACCGTGGAAGTTGGTTGCGTGACCGCAAAGCCCAGGTGACAGCTGCTTGAGGCTGGTTACACGCGGCCTGTTTTTGTTCGTTCTCAATGGCTGGCGCAGATGCATCCACTCCTTGTGACTTATGATTTCCAATGAAACTATATTGTTCTTCGTTATTACTCTTCCTTTGTCTCACACCTCTGTTTACTGTTTCTCTTTTGCATTTCTCCTACATTCTTCTCTTGCTTTGTGTGCTACGTGGATGGTATGTGGCGACTTGAACTGCCGCACATATGTGCAAAGTTCTATGTCTAAAACAGACAGACAAATCAGTCAGTTAAAATTTGAGCCTCTTTTTCTAACTGGTGGTTTATTTACGCATCTGCGTACGAGATTCTCGTATTGGCTCTAAGTGGTTTATTCAAGAAGGTATAGGAGGCTGAGAGTGTACCATCAGTGTGGAAAGAAGCCATTGTCGTCAACGTCGATGTAATTCATGTGACAATCATAGGGGTATCAGTCTGCTACCAGTTGTATCTATCTGTGCGTCGGTGGCACAGTGGTTAGGACTCTCGCCGACCATGCACATGGTCCGAGGTTCGAGCCCTCGCCGACGCACACCTGATATCTATGGTCGGCCTGCGAATTTTGGGCTACCGATATCCACGCTGAAAATTCCATACTTGTACCAAAAATACAGTGTGGAGTCAAGCTGTAATCAAAAATAAAAATTGGCTGCTGTCTTGCTTCTTATGTTGTGCTTTCGTTCATCTCGTGGATGCATTGATCATGTGTTCAACCTTCGTCAGTTACTGGAACGCCACCAACAACCGTTGTGCTTTGATATTAGCGCTCCCTTCTATTCGTTAGACAGAACTGTGGTGTGGAATTGTCGTCTGTTAGAGGAAAGGGGTGTATCTGAGTTTGTTAATATCTTGAAAGCATACAACCAACTATTATCACTGTTCCCAACCAACAGTGGGGTTAGACAGGGTTTGTCGATCTCCCTATTTCTCTTAAATTTTGTCATCTGTGACATTCTGGAGTCAGCTTTGAAAGATGTGCATGAAGGTGTAGATCTGCTCCCTGGAGAATAGGCTTTTCGACCTCGAGTATGCAGACGATATCATCTTACTGTGCGCCCAAATCGCACATAATCAGTTGGCGATCAGTGTCTGTAAGTATGGTATGTGCTTTGTACCGTCTAAGTGCAAAGTGCTGTTACAAGATTGACAGGAGCCTGCATTCACTCTTGCAGAAGAACCGCTTGAAGTTGTTGATAAGTTTGTGTATCTGGGTATTTGTGTGAGTGCTGAGGAATGGGTGACGGATGAGATTTCCAACCGTATAATGAAAGCTAGGATGGCATACATCAACTTGAGCCACCTCTGGCGCTATCGCGACGTTAGCCTGGCTGTCAAAAGTTGGGCATACAATGCTTTGGTGCGAACTGTCTTGCTCTACACCTATAAAACCTGGCCTCTCCGAGTAGGCTGAGGATGTGCGGCGACTCTGTGTGTTCGATCACCGCTGTCTCCGCAGGATCGCTTGCGTTCGATGGCGTCATCGTGTGAGTAATTTTAAGGCGTTTGAACACAGCAGAGATCACTATTTGTTGTGTGTCGTCATCTGGAAACACCGGTTTCGGTGGCTTTGACATGTGCTGCGAATATCACCCCAGAGACTTCCGTACAGGTCTCTGGGACGGGATGCAAAAGACGGAGAGGTGGTAAGTCCATTATGTGGCGTTGTGAGATGAGTGATATTTGTGCTAGATTAGCATCGGTTGGTGCGTCATGACTCCCTGGTTGGGATCCGAGAGATAGCTCGACTCTATGGCTCGAAACGTTATCGAATATGGCCAAGAACCGTAATCAATGACGAACGTGATCAATTTCCTTCTTTCTTCCCTTTCCGATGACAGTTGACCAATACTGTTTGAACTTGACAAGAATGACTGTTTTCCTTCCAGATGAAGTTCTTTATCCGTTCTTTACTTATATTTTTTTTTTACTTTCAATCTATGTTGTTTTTATTATTATTATTATTATTGTGCGGCTCATCTTTCTGGGTGTCATACTGTACCAAGTTTTTTCTGCGTTTAAATAATAGTAATAATATTTACGCATCATTCTACAGGATGTATTATAATTTCTTTTCAGAATTATGTATAGACTGTCAAAATAAATACAATCCAGAATGACTTGTTGCTTAAGTTTATTAAATCGTATATCGCTATTGTGTCCCTCTATCTGATATGATGTGCGGTTTAATCCCACTGAATTCTTAAGTTTTATTTATTCCTATGGGTATATGTTTTGATTAGAGGTTTAGTTTACTGACTGTCTCAGCATAGAACTTGGCAAAAACAGTGTAGTAGTTCAAGTTGACACACTATGTACCACACAAAAAAGAGAAAGACTTGCAACCTATGAAAATATGTCTGTTTTCAAGTGTTGGTTTGTAGGGATTTGATTGGTTTGACGATTTCATCATGAGCTGATATTAGTTAGAGAATCATTGGAAAACCTGGGAGTACTGGACAGCCAGCTGTTTCGTCCTAGTCTGGAACTCTTCAGCAGTACGCACCCACCGGGATTCGAACCCAGGACCTTCCGATTACAAGGCGAGCTCGTATACCATTAAGCCATCGGGACCCGATCCAATGGTCCTTGAATTCTAACTTCTGCCAATTCACGACTGTTTGTTTCCGGCATAGAACTTTGCACCGATGTGCACCAGTTCAAGTCGCCGCACTCCATCCACGTAGCAAGAGAAGAAAGTAGATGAAATGCAAAATAGACAGGGTTAACAGAGGTGTGAGAAAAGAGAATAGTTATAACGAAGGACAACATAGTTTTAATTGGAAATCATAAGCCACAAGGAGTGGATGCTAGCCATTGACAACGATTTTGAACCATATCACCGATTGCCTCCAGCCTGCAATGGTGTTTACCGTCCCGAGGATCCCAACCAGCCAAACAGGAAGTCTACACCTACCTACGTAGCTGCTTGGTTTAAACTAACTGTTGTGGATTTCATTCACTGATGAAGCCATGTTTTGGTTTGACTGCCGCTAGCTCTTTTCCAGCCTGATCCAATGTCAACTAACATTGCCTGTCGAGGAAGGCGATGACAAGGCATGCATGCGTAACACATGTCCTAATCATCTCAGTCGATGTAATTTCACAGCCTCGTTGATTGATTTCCCCTCCTACCTACCTACCACTCGACCCACACCTAAACTCAATATTCCTCACCCTCTTACACCTACCACTTTACACGGGACATAGTGCGCAGGCACCCATAATCAAAGACAGCTAATCTTTTCATGTCTTTCACTCTCAATGGCCAAGTCTCACAGCTGGCCATAAAGGAGGATGGAGTGGACTGCTGGGCAGTAGACCCGCCCTTTTGGTCGATAATCAGCTGTATATCGCGTCTATGCTAGAGACGGTGTAAACAGGCATATGTGAACCGATCCTTCTGTATCTGTGCTCAGATTTCGTCAGATATCAGGGAGACACACAGAAGGGTACCATTAAGCGACATCGCGCACCACATCATCCATCACTCGATTGTAACGCGTTCGACGTACGAGGGTTACATAGAAGAGGCCTTGTGAAGAGGAGATGAAGGCTTATACGGTAATCATAGGACCAGCTAAAGAGAACTTCAGAGAAAACAGGAAAAAGTGAAGATATGCTGTTAACAACCAGAGTTCCACTAGGAACCCGAGGAAACAATAGGAATAATAATAATCCTCAACTCTTTCCAGCCTTAACCTATAGTGGCTAACGTTGCTTGTCGATGAAGGCAGCGGTTTGACGTGCTCAACACATCCTAACCATCTCAGTCAGTGTAGCTTCATAACTTCATCGATTCACTTCCTTTCTTTTTCTAGAACTCGACGCCTAACCTCGAAGTAACTGACCATACCATACCATCTTACAAGGGGTATAAGACGCAGACACTTAGAATTTCAGACAGCTAGCCTTTTCATGTTTCCCACTTTCAATGACCATGTCTCACTGGCAGTCATAAAGGAGGATGAAGTGAACTGCTGCTGAGAGCAGTACAGTACAGTCATTCCTTTGATCGATAGCTGGTTATCCCATCTACTAAGTCAGAGATGTCGTAAGTTGGCAAATGCGCCCGATGTATTGGTTTTGAGATTTCGTCAGCGACTGATGCTGCAACCTCTCAAATATGTGAAGTAGTCAACACAGTTAGTTATCGTGAAATGTACTGTTTACATTCAGTCTTCTGTTGCATTCATAATTGCTCCAAATAGGAAGTATTATTATTATTATTGTCTATTGAGTGAAGAAAGACAAAATGGCAGGTGAATGCGTGTAGTTTGTTGCCCCTTAGGCGTTCGACTTTGATTCATTGTATGATCAACTTTGTTTTCTTTTACAGAAAGTTGAGGATAAAATTTAGGCCTGAAATGACAAATATTGCTTCACGTGATACATTGCTTGTGGTTGATGCCTCAAATGTAAAAGTGTTATCAATGATGAAATGAAACTATTGAGCTTATTTCACGTTCGGATGAAAGACATTGTTATTTTATTTAGCAGCTGTCATTTTTGATTTTTAAATTGTTATCATTATTCCATATTAGTTTGTTTATTAGATGTATCACATAGTCAGTGAAACAGTATTATTTACTGGATGACTTTTCGAACAAAATTTATTTTTCTTCATAATCATATCATGAATTGTAATCACACAACTTTGAAACTTGAATTTTATAGTTTTCTTCGTCTTCTCCTATTTGTCGTCATTGGGGTAGTAGAATTTTCCAGATATCTGTGCGGACAGGTGTTCAGTCATTCCTATTGCATGCATTCTCAGTTGATTGGTTAAACAAAGCTTCCGTTATCAATCTCTCCTTCATTCCACCCAGCTGTTACATTAGATTTTAAAACTGTCATCTTATCCCATCCATCCTATTGTATGGTTGTGTGTGATTACATGTGGTGAGTGCTATCTACGGTTGAACTATTCCCTAGATTTCTGATCTCATTTGGGTCAACTAATCTAGATTTTGCTGCAAGGTGTTTATGCTCGGGTCGTCTGATTGACCCTGTTCTACTAGTATGACCTATGTATTTGACCTGACAGTGATTGCGGGTGGGGTATTAGATAAACTAAATTGTTTTATTTAATTGGCTCCACAGGATTGATACTTTAACCGACAAAGCTTGTTTCCAATTGAGTTTGTGGTTGATTTGAATGCCAGCCACTATTATTCCTGCCTGCCTTGTTAAGAGTTCTGCGTAAGGCTTCCGAGGTTCCTTCCTTGTATGGAATAACTACTGATGATTTAGATTCCTTATTGTTGGTGTCGTCATTAATATTATTATTATCACTATCGCTAGTTTTATTATTTATTTTATTTCTATATTTCCTGAATAATTTATCAGGGTAATTATTATGTTTCTAGGCTTCTCTTATATGGATCACTTCCTGTCTTAGATTTTTCTTGGTAATACTTAGTTTTTGTGCTCTGTCAGTTAAACATTTTACCAATCCTATTTTACTGACATAGGATGAGATGATCGGAAGTCTAAATAATTGTTTGAATATGTGGGTTACCTGTAAACACTAGTGTTTAACTTCCCATCTTCTTTCCTTTTTACGTTGCAATCTAACATTGGAAGCTCCCCTTCCTGACTTTCCAATTCATAAGTGAATTGAATTGCCTCCACCTCTGAGTTAATGTATTCGAAAAATCTATTTATATCTTGTGTTCTAAGTATAGTGAATGTGCTATCTACATACCTTCACCATACTTTTGGGGTGGGGCTGAACGTTTCGATCACTATATATTCCCACCTATCCATGTATATATATATATATATCTGCCACAATCGGAGATATTGGTGACCCCATGGCAACTCGCTCACTTTGTATATTTTTCCGTGGAATTTAAATACTATGAAAGTCAGGTATAGCTGCACTCCTAGCATTATGTCCTCAAGTGGCACTTTCGTCCTAAGTTCGAGAAACAGCTGTCCACTACTCCGTATGGCTGGTTTTCAATGGTTCCTCTAACTGATATCAATCCGTGATCAACTCGTTTAAAAAAAACTAATCCTTACAAACCTACTATAGAATTGTTGTTATTTTTATTATTACTATTGTTGTCTCAGTTATATTCTTGAATCGCCAGAGAAAGGTATTTAATTTCGTTCGCATTTTTTCTTATGTAATCAGGAGTGTTCCCTAAGAATTTTCATGTTCTCATAGGATAGTAAGCAAACGAAAAGACGACTTCTTTTACCTATGTAGGCAATCGACTTTCACTTAGTGAGTCCTGAATTGTAGTTCACTCCACCTATTCTGGGCTGGACAGGCCACACACACACACACACAATTAGTAGAAATCGTAATTTAGTACATGAAAAATTAGTTTTCGGAAACTGAGTACTGACGAGTCATTATCGATTATGCTCACACAAACATATAATAACAGTTAGTTTGGACATGGGGTACGCATCTGTGCCTAGCTATTGCCTTCCTCAATCGACAGTTTTAACTGACACAAAGTCAGCTTGGAAAAGAGCTGATGGTGATGTGGTCAAACCAAAACATAGGTTCATCAATCAGTGAAATTCACAACAGTTATTTTGAGCTAGTCAGTCGCGTAGAGAATTGCAGACTTGTAAAGTAGTTGTGGTCTTCAGGATGCTAAGAACCAATGAAAGGTGTAGGCAGTTAGTGATATGGGCTAAAAAAAATATTCGTTTTCAATGATGACACAGATGTATTCATCACTCTTTGTGTCATATCCAATAAAATTCTGTTGTTTTTCTGTATTACTCTTCTTTCTCCCTCGCTCACACTTGTGTCTATTATCTATCTCTGTTGCTTTGTGTGTTACACGAAGGGCGTGTAGCCACTTGACCTGCTGCATATCTGCGCAAGGTTCCATGTTGAAACCAGTCAGTATTAATAAATTAGATGGTACGTTTGAGTGTGCGTCAGTGACACAGTGGTTAGGACTCTCGCCGACCATGGACACGGTCCAAGGTTCGAGCCCACGCCGACGAAGCACACCTGATATCTATGGTCGGCCTGCGAATTTTGGCCTACCGATATCCACGCTGAAAATTCCATACTTGTACAAAAAATACGGTGTGGAGTCAAGCTGTAATCAAAAATAAAAATAAGAGTTATTGTTGGTTTTTTATCTGTCTCCATTTCTTACATCATTCCATACTAGTATACAAAGTTTTATGCTAAATTTCACTATGCTTATCTGACTGACTGACTGACTTGTTTCAACGTTGAACTTTGCACAGATTGTGCAGCACACAAATATGCACGTAGCCTTCTATTATAAACTTGAAATGGTTTTCGCTTTTTTTTTTCATCAATTGGTGTCATCATTCACAAAAAGACATCAGTTTGACTATAAAATGCATGCAGAAATTCAATCTTCAGGTTTAAAAATCTTTGGTTGGAAGGTTTCATTATAAGCTGTTTTGTCCCTAGTTCAGGACTCACCGCAGGGGTTCGAACCCAGGAGCTTCCAGTTGCAAGTTGAACTCGTAGGCCATTTAGCAGCCACTGTGGGACCCGACCCAATGGCCAGCCAGTGCATGAATTCTAACTTCTGCGAATTCATGAAATAGCGGGATCAGTTAAACATAATCCTTACAAAGTCAATATATGAAAGAAAAGCTTAGAAATTTTGTTTACAATTTTTTCTTTAGTTTCATTTCACTCCTTTGCGTTTCATGTGGGACATAGGAGTAGGAGGAGGAGCGTGAAGCTTGAACTGTGATGTTTCAGTAGCCGTGGTGTTTACCACTTTACAGGTTGGGGTTGCGTGAGGAATCAGATACATGGATAGCCAGTAGTATTCTTTTACCACCGCATCACTGACCTAATTTTCGTGTAGATTATTTCATTTTTTTATTTCAGACGAAAACGTGACCTACAACAACTAGCTAGCTCACATGGCCCCGCTATCATTGACGGCATAGAGTTTGAAATTACATCCAATGTCAAGTACCTTGGACTGAGTATTTCCTTCGATCTTTCCTGGCCCTCCGACATCTTGCTAGTTGCTAGAAAGATGTTTCGCTTAACGTTCTATGCTAGGAAGTTAAGGCAGTCTGGTATAAAGCAGTCTTTGTTTTCTCAGTTCGTCAATTCTTGTATTCTACCCATCCCTCTTTACTGCTTCCCATTAATCTTTCCTGGACTACTTAAGTAAGACTTTGCTTTGCATAGAAGGGCACTGAAAGCCGTTAGTAGGGCAAGTGGGATATCGTTAAACCAACTGGTTAACACTATTTTGGATGGACATATAATGTCATGTAAAAAACTAGCGAATACTGTATTGTCAGACCCTGAGCATCCTCTCTATACGCAGCTCTCTTCTTGCATTTCATCTGGTATAACTAGAAGAGGCTATATGCTAGAACTACCAAGTACAAAAACTCCACAATACCTTATCTTACAAAGCTGTTATGTGATGAGGAATCCCTTAGGTATGACACGATCAACTTACTGTGGCACTCTAACAAATAGTTCCAATTATATTTTTGTTCACATCTTCTATTACACACTAATTTTATATTTCTTATCCTGTGGTGGATTGTTTAAAATGTAAACGCAACGCTGTTCTATTTTATTTCTTCTCCGTTATCTATTTTTGTTTTGGTTGTTGCTTTCGGTTTTCAAAATCTTATAAAATTTATGAGGTAATTAGATGCAATATATTGTAATGCACGCTGAAAATTCCATACCACAAATACTGTTTGGAATAAAGCTGTTGTTATTATTATTATTTGTTGTAAGTATTATTTGAATTATCCGCTTGAATTCAACTTTTATTTCAGGATTTCATCATGAGCTGATATATTAGTTAGAGAACCATTGGAAAACCTGGGAGTACTGGACAGCCAGCTGTTTCGTCCTAGTTTGGGACTCTTCAGCAGTACTCACCCACCGGGATTCGAACCCAGGACCTTCCGGTGACAAGGCGAGCTCGTATACCATTAAGCCACTGGGACCCGATCCAATGGTCCTTGAATTCTAACTTCTGCCAATTCACGACATAGCGCGACCCCCTAGCCAGTGTCTTCGGGGGCGAGTATTTGTCCTAACTAATGTCAGGTTATGATGAAATCCTGAAACCAATCAAATCCTTACAAACCAACATTTGAATACCAACTTTTATTTCTTTTGTGTCTATTATAGCTGTCGATCTATTGACGGTATATATGATGTAACTCCTGCAGAACGTGCATCTATCGGTGATCAAGAAATATCCTATCCTACATCAAATCGTATCTCTTCTGATACAGTTTATTCCAAACGAATTAGAGGACCACGATCGTATAATTCTAAAAAGTGTTCATCTTACCATGATAATAATCATAATAGTAATCATAAAAACAATAACAATTATTATTTTAAATCCGAAGAAACTGAAAATTGTTTATCGAATTGGTCAAATACACCTGTCAATCCGTGTAAAGTGAAACGATCATTTTCTTCAGCTTCTCTTTATGACGACGATGATGGCTGCGATAGTGATGATAATGATAATGATGGTGATGATGAAGAGGAAGAGGAAGTTGCAGCGGCGGTAGCCTTCAAGGTGGAGAAAGAGGAAGAAGACGAAGAGCAGGAAGAGGAGGAGGAGAACGATACAGACTCAAATCTTTTATCCCCATCACCTACATCAATTATTAATGATCAAAATCCGTGTATGTGGTTAGATAATTATGAATTTCTTGATATCTTAACAAAAATTAAAGAGGATCCTGATTATACAATTGACAATTTTGATACAACCTGTGACGATGAATTCAGTAATGTTGTAGATCTTGAAAATTTAATAAAGAATTTTAAAGCTGAAGAACCAATTTACTAAAATTACTCATGGATATATATATATATATTACTTGTGTATATATTTTATATATACTTGCGCGTATCAATTATCATTATTATTATTATTATCGTGCCTTATTTTTATCTATGCTGAATAGTCCTTTTATATACTTTCGAAATACTTTTCACCTGTTCACTGTACTTTGTAATCATTACTATTAGTATTGCCACTAGTTATTTTATTAATTAATTGATGATCAAGGCTATATTTGTTTCTGTATTATTATTATTTTTTTAAATTTTTTTTAAAGTATTTATTTTATATCAAAATAACATGTGTATCATCTACCAGGTGTAATAAAAATTATTATCGCCAGTAGTAGGAATAGTAGTAGTAGGGTGTTGTATGTATCCATGATTAACCTACCATAATGTACTATTACGACGACGACGACTACTGCTGTTACGCATCTCAGCGACTAAGTTGACTTTGTATTTTATTCATATTTCAACTGACTTTTTTTTATTTATTTTCTTGTTTCTTTATTTTTATTTGTTGTTTTTCTTTTCAATCCGGGGAACAACATCAACACGCTCAATCACACATACATACACACGCACACTCGCATACAGACATTCGCATACATGTTCACTTTTTTTTACTCATCTACTTATATCTATCTGCTTAGCTCACCTAACTATTAATTAATTTATTTGTGGATAAAAAAAAACCAAATTGACTTTTCTCATCGTTTTGTTTTTCGCTTACTGCTCAAATCACCAGGGTTCAAACTTTCGAGAGTGGTCTTTCAGTAACATACAAGGAGAGGTTGTGAAGCGTATTCAGGCAAATGGGATCTAATCCAACGGCATTGTGTCCTGAGATACAAATGTAATCAGTGTAGCCAATGTTATATATAGGCGAGTAAGTGACTGGACTCGGTGTGTGAAACTTGGCCACTGTGGTAGTATGTAGTTCTATATCACACAGTCTGTGAAACAGTATTACTGTTTAGTGGATGACAAGGTTTTGAACACAATTTATATGATTGTTCAGAATCATATCAAATATGATCACTCTGTCCTGTCTGTTTTCAACATAGAACTTTGCACATATATGCGGCAATTCAAGTCGCCACACTCCCTCCACGTAGCACACAAACCAAGAAATGAAAGTATAAGAAATGCGTAATAGAGACAGTAAACAGAGGTGTGAGACAAAGGAAAAGTAATAAAATAGAACAAAACAGTTTCATTGGAAATCATAAGTCACAAGGAGTGGATGCATCTACACCAGTCATTGAGAACGATGATCTTGAGTCATATCACCAATTGTTTCCAACCATAGATTTTTACCGTCCCGACGACCCCAACCAGGAAGTCTACACCTTCCTACGTGGCTTAGACCAACTGTTGTGGGTTTCATTGACTGGTGCCAAGTTTTTGTTTGACCGCCGCTAGCTTTTTTCCAGCCTGACCCTATATCCGCTAACATAGCTCGTCGAAGGAGGCGATGGTTTGGCATACGTAACACATGTCCTAACCATCTCAGTCTTTGTAACTTCACCAACACTTCGTCGACTGAGTTCCCCTGTTTACCTAGAACTCGACGCCTAACTTCATTGTTGCTCACCTTATTATGCCACCTCACACGGGAAATAGAACGCAGGCACCTATGATCAAAGACAGCTAGTCTTTTCATGTCTTCCACTCTCACTGGCCAGGTCTCACAGCTGGCCATAAAGGAGGACTGATGAGCAATACACCTGTCCTTTGGTCGATAGCCTGTCGGATATCACGTCCACGCCAGTAAACTGGCAAATGCGAAACGAGCCCCCTGTATTCGTGCTGAGATTTCGTCAGAGATCAACCCGTTGGCACTGGCTGATGGTACTTCCCAAATAAGTGAAGCGGTCAACGTGCTCTACCACTTCACTTACTATTTTTAAACTAGGCGTTGAAGTAGTCCAGTTCTGTAACATCATCTTACATTTGGCGGGAGCGAATCGCATGCCAAACATTCGTAGATTGCGGCTTAAGGTGTTTAGAAGACTCTGCATTTCGTCAGCGTCTTCGCCTAGAAGGACTATATCGTCTGCATATTCCAAGTCAACGAGATTAGTCCCTGGTATCAAGTCAATTCCTGAGTCGCTGAAGTCACCTAGGGTTAAGTCCATTAGTACATCTATGATGAAGTTGAATAGAAAAGGGGATAATGGGCATCCTTGACGGACACCACTGGTCATCACCAGTTCAGATAACAGCTCGCCGTAAGCCCTCACCTGGCTGTATGAGTACGAGTAGAGTTCCTTAATCAGTGCAATATATTTTCTCGGGATTCCCTTTACAGCCAAACATCTCCAGTGAACCTCTCGGTCGACAAGGATGATCATACTACTTCTAAAGATGAATGAGGCTCAGGAAGGCTTCGTGTATGCTTTTGGAAGTGTGTGAGCGGATGTTACTTCCCGGCTACCCACACCTTGGAAGTTGATTGATTCTTCAGGTACCTAAAACAGAGAGAGGGTTAGTGTTACGTGACCGCAGAGCCCAGGGAACAACTGCTTGATGCTAGCCGGTTACACACGACTTGTGTGAACTGGTTTCGTGGTTTGGTTCCGTACTAGTAAACATACCGCCGGTTACGGACCACCGTAGGGTAGCTCGGGATGTACAATTGTTGAGGTCGACCTTTCCTAACCTCCTCTCTCCGGAGTGGAGAGACCAGCATAGCTGCCTGGTATGCTGGTCATCTGAGGGAAACACACCTTACTGCAACTGTTACATCCCTGTTTCCCAGCAGTATGACTTCGCCCTCAGACCCCCAGCATAGTGTAAGAAAGATTCTTACACAATGCGGTGATTGCTTTTAGTCTAATCGCTATCCTAACAACCTTCCTGGATGTCAAGGTAGCAGCTATCGGTCAGTGTTTCGAAACTTGAGATTTACAGCTTTCTTTGTTCTCCACTATTTATCGTCATTGGGGTAGTAGAATTTTTCGAATAGAAAAATATAAAATTCAAGTTTCTAAATTGTGTGATTATAATTGATGATATGGTTATGAAAAGTAATAATTAATTGTGTTTGAAACATTGTCATCCAGTAAATCAAACTGTTTCACTGTGTGATATATATTCAATAGGTTGGAGGATTTCATCATGAGCTGACATCAGTTGGAAAACCTGGGAGCACTCGGCAATCAGCTGTTCCATCCTAGTTTGGAACTCTGTCTAGTACCCCCAGGTTTTCCAATGGATCTCTAACACATATCAACTCGTAAGAAAATCCTCCAACCAATCAAACAATAATCCTCTTACAAAACCAATACTTGATATATTAAATAAACAAATTTAAACGGAGTTAGTAGACCCTGTTTGTTACAAATATTCACACAGTGTTACTTGTTGATGATGTTGACTGGTCATTCCACTACATATCGTAGGAGTTGGAGTTCATAGGCCGCTAGATCGATGGGGGTCCCAGTAACCAAATGGTTCGCAGGCTCTCCTTGTGTGTAACTGAAACGTCCTGAGATCAAACCCTGGCGTTTGGTGCATGCAGATGAAGAGTCCTGAACTATGGCGAACGATACAGTTACCCAGTCAGTACTCACTGGTTTTCCAATGGTTCTCTAACTGATTTCAGTTTGCGATCAAACCTGTAGCCGATCGAATCTCTACAAACCAACATTTGGCGATCATAATCGTGCCAATGTTTTTGTTTATAGAGGGTGGGGGTTGTCAGTTAAGTTCAAGTTTTGGTATAGAGGATATGCTTTCTATTTACTCATACTGTTCAACCATTGTTTACTAAACATTTTCTATCTTGTATAGAAAGGAATTGGTTATCGTTGAAATCTGATGAATCTACTTACCTGTTCCTAAATTGTTCCCAGTCATTTGGCGTTCTTCGAAAAGTTGTTGGAATTGTGCTTACCTCACTAGTTTCAGTGTGGATTTAGGCATTTGCCTAACACTATTCGGGAATCGTTGAAAATCACTGGGCAGTAGATGATAGTTCTCTCCCAGTCGTAAACTTTTTCACAGTTCCCAACCTCAAATCCATTACCTTGAGTTGTGAGGCCACTATATTAGCAGAAATACCAATCATCTAAATAAATAGCTACAAACATTCTTGATATTTTTAGTAAATTATAATTGATAATAATAATTAGAATGATTAAATTAATTAATTAAATGCCCAGATATCGTCGAAGCATTTGCACAAGAAGCTTGCAGTCATGGTCAACCTGAGACCGAGCACTTCGGTCCAATCAATCGACGGGAAAATCGGTGGCACAGCGGTTGTGACTCTCACGGATCATACAAATGGTTCGGGGTTCGATCGTTACTTTGAAATGTAATGTAACAGTTAGTATATTAATACCAGCGTATATCATTCCTAACATAGAAGTAACACTAGGTTCAATAGATAAGACAATAGCAGAAGAGGTTAGAGCATTATATGCATTAACCCTGAAAAATCAAAAAAGATCAAACTTAACAAAATCGGAAAGAGAAGCTCTAATTAGTATAAAATAGGATAAAAATATTGTCATCGCAAAAGCTGACAAAGGAAACGCTATCATAGTTTTAAATAAATCTGACTACATCAAAAAAGTTACTGAAAATATTCAAACGAGTCCATATGAAGAAATTAAGAAGCCTGTAGATACAATAATGAATAAGGTTAAGAAATCTACAGCAAAACTAATACGCATAATAAAGCCGTCACTGGGTGTTTCAAAATGGTTTAGTTTAATGCCTAAAACTAATAATGCTAGTAGAATGTATGGTACTATTAAAATACATAAGCCAGGTTACCCCATACGACCAATAGTCGATTTTAGAAATACCCCTACTTATGAATTATCAAAACACTTAGCTCTAATATTATGCCCCATTAGAAATCGTTCAAATTCTAGGTTAACTAATTCATATGGGATGAAAAATAAACTAAACGACATTCAACTAGAGAATGATGAAAAAATGGTTAGTTTTGATATAACTAGTCTTTATACTAATATACCAGTCAATGTGGCCTTAGAAGCAGTTAAAAAAGAACTAACTGCGGATCCTGAACTGAATCATAGGACAAAGCTGCCCACTGAAGAAATTATTTTAGGGATTCAGTTACGCCTCACATCTACTACTCAAGGTGTAGCAATGGGATCACCAATATCCCCTATCGTATCAGATATATATATATATATATATATATATATATATATATATATATATATATATATATATATATATATATATATATACACTTAATCCTACTCCAAAAATATGGTGGAGATTTGTGGATGACAGTTTGACAGTGTTAAAAGCAGAACATATATCTCTCTAGCTTCTTGACACACATAAACTCACTAGTGGAGGGAATAAAATTCACATTTGAATCAGAAAATGAACAAGGAGAATTAGCTATGTTAGATTGTAAAATAAAACGAATAGAAGAAGGCAAATTACACACTAGTGTTTATAGAAAACCAACGCATTCTAATAGATATTTAGACTTTAATTCATCTCATCCGTTAACTGTTACGGCAGGCTTAATGAAGTGTCTAACATACCGAGCCATAGCACTAAGTAGCACAAGAAAAGACTTAAATGACGAAAAAAACATAGTAGAAGCCTTGGTGTTGAATAGCTATCCTATAAAATTCATTAGGAAGATCAGTAAAGACCAAAAACAAAATAAAAATAATTGTGGGACTAGTAATGATAACATAAATAAGAGAGAATACAAGTCATCTACTGTTATACCATATAAAGAGGGGACATCCGAGACACTACTTATGAGTCTTAATAAAACAGGAATTAGATTGGCATTTAAACCTACACACTCACTCAGGGACAAACTCTGTAGGTTAAAGGACTCTGTTGACCCAATTCGACGAAATAATATAATTTACAAAATACCATCCAATGACTGTGAGGTCAACTACATAGGTCAAACTAGTCGGTCAGGGATAGTCAGATTGTCAGAACATAAGAATTTAGCTAAGGTAAGAATGGTTGACCCAGAAAAGATGAGTAATTTAGAAAAAAGGTCAGCATTTGCAATGCGTGCATTCACACACAACCACACAATAGGGTGGGAGAGGGTTAAAATTCCAAAAAGTAATCTAGATAGGTGGAGAGAGAGGTTGATTACTGAATCCTTGTTCATCGCGTCTACACCCAACACATGCAATAGGAATGAAATATAGAAAATACTATTACCAATCAAATCAAGTTAAAAACAATGGAACTATATGAATGAAGTTAGGAAGTCGTGCGAGTACCTTGATATGATTATGAGCGGCGATAAACTGTGCTCAAAACAGGGTCATCGGTAAACATTACTGTATAACACTGTGAGACTATCAAAACAAAATTTACCCTTAATGGAAAATCCCCAATAGTAGCAGACATATCTGTCGATAGTTGGGAACAAACAGCTCTTAGAATGTTTCGTCCTACTGCCAGGTCATGGTAGAGATATGTGGATGGCAGATTCACTGTGTTGAAATCTCAACATATCCCTCAGTTTATCTCACACACAGAAACCCCATAGTAGATGTAATCCAATTCATTTATGAGTCAGAAATTAAACAGGGTGTGCTGGCCGTGCTAGACTGTAGAATAAAACGAAAACATGATCGTGGTTGATTAGATACTAGCATTTGTAGGAAACCGACACACTAATAAATACTTAGACTTTATTTAATCCCATATTAGTTTGTTTATTAGATATATCACAGTGAGTGAAATAGTATTACTGTTTACTGGATGACAAGGTTTCGAACATAATTTATTATTGTTCATAATCATATCATCAATTATAATCAAACAACTTTGAAACTTGAGTTTTATAGTTTTCTTTGTCCTCTACTATTCGTCGTCTTTGGGGTAGTAGAATTTTCCAGATATCTGACTGGACAGGTGTTCAGTCATTCCTATTACACTTGTTTGCGGTTAGTTCGATGAACAAAGCTTCCGTTATCAATCTCTCTCTCACTCCACCCAGCTGTTACATTCGATTTTAAAACTATCATCCTATTTTATGGTTGTTTGGTGGTATGTAGGCGACACATTTACTGTACTTATGACACAGGATATGAGTAGATTTTTCGAACGCATTAACTCAAAGGTGGAGGCAATTCAATTCACTTATGAATTGAAAATTCAAGAAGGGGAGCTTCCAATGTCAGACTGCAGCGTAAAAAGCAAAGAAGATGGGAAGTTAAACACTAGTGTTTACAGGTAACCCACACATTCAAACAGATACTTAGATTTCCGAGGATCTCTGCCTATGTTAGTAAAAATAATGTTTAAATAATAGAGCAAAAAAACTAAGGAAAGTCTAAGACAGGAAGCGAGGCATATTAGAGAAAGTTTGAAACTTAATAATCACCCTGATAAATTAATCAGAAAGCATGTAGGGAAATGTAAAAATAAAAAATAGTTGTGATAGTGACAGTAATAATATTGATGATGACGTGCATTTCAAATATGCACAGGATAATGACAACACCAATAATAAGGAATTTCAATCATCAGTAGTACCCCCATGCAAAGAAGAAACCTCGGAAACCTTACGCAGAATTCTTAACAA
This sequence comes from Trichobilharzia regenti, assembly GCA_944472135.2. Taxonomy (NCBI): domain Eukaryota; kingdom Metazoa; phylum Platyhelminthes; class Trematoda; order Strigeidida; family Schistosomatidae; genus Trichobilharzia; species Trichobilharzia regenti. Next base: position 15,217,206 of record OX235262.1, read on the forward strand.
GGTAGGCAGGAATAAAAGTGGCTGGAATTCAAGCCACCCACAAACTCAATTAGAAACTTGGTTTGTCCGTTAAAGGATCCTGTGGAGCCTTTAAAAGAACAATTTAGTTTATCTAGTATCCTGTCTGCGGTGATTGTCAGGTCAAATACATTCGTCAAAGTGGTAGAACATGTGCAGTCAGACTAACCGAACATAAGAACCTTGCAGCAAAATCTAGATTGGTTGACCCAAATAAGATAAGAAATCTGGAGAATAGTTAAGCCGTAGATGGCACTTCATGCAGTTACACCCAACTATACCATAGGATGAATGGGATAAGATGACAGTTTTAAAATCTAATGTAACAGCTGGGTGGAGTGAGGGAGAGATTGATAACGGAGGCCTTGTTTATCGAGTCAACTGCAAACACGTGTAATAGGAATGACTGAACACCTGTCCAGTCAGATATCTGGAAAATTCTACTACCCCAAAGACGACGAATAGTAGAGGACAAAGAAAACTATAAAACTCAAGTTTCGAAGTCGAGTGATTATAATTGATGATATGATTATGAACAATAATAAATTATGTTCGAAACCTTGTCATCCAGTAAACAGTAATACTATTTCACTCACTGTGATACATCTAATAAACAAACTAATATGGAATTATATACTACCACAGTACCCAAGTTTTACACATATGTTTTATTTCATCTCATCCAGATTCGGTAAAGATGGGCTTAGTTATATGTTTATATAAACGGGGTTAGGTGCCTACCTAGTTAGCGAGAAGATCTCAATAACGAAATGAAACTAAATCAAGCATTAAATACCTTGGATTAGTTCTTTCCTCTGAACTTTCATGGTCATCCCATATCTTATCTATCTCTAAGAAAATGTTTCGGCTTACCTTCTATATTAAAAAGTTAAGACAATCAGGTATCAACCAACCTTTAGTTTTGCAATTTTTAAACTCCTGTATTTTACCTATTGTACTCTATTGCTCTCCATTAATCTTTCCTGGGCTTCTCAAAAAAGATTATATCATATTACGAAGATTATTAAATGCTGCGAGTAGAGCTTGTGGTCTGCCACTGCATGAGCTCGCTAATACTATAGTCGACAGGGATATAAATTCCTGTACGAAATGGGCAAAGGCTATAATGTCAGACTCTCTGCACCCCCTTTATTCACACCTGTCCCCTTGTATCTCATCAGGTAGGACGAGAAGTCAATATAAAAAGATATATGCTCGTACTACTAAGTATAGAAATTCTACAATACCCTATTTAGCGCGTACTTTATGTGACGAAGACTCTGTTAGACGTGAAACTTACAAGTTACTATGTAATTAGCACAGTGAATCGACCCTTTTATCGTTCATCTTTCTGTATTTTATGGTGTCACACTTTCTATCGTTTAAATCGTTACTCTGCTATTTTATATTAGTTGGTATTACTATTATTACTACAATTTTGTACTTTATACGTATTTTTCTCCGTATGGCACACAGTATTTTGCTACGTAGCTGCTACAAAAATCGTTTTATTACTATTATGTCATGTGTATTTTTAATTTTTTTGTCGTTTTTGAGTAAATTAGATGCAATATTGTACTGAAGTGCTGACAATTCCTTGCTGTATCATTAGTACTGTTTTTGGAATAAAGCAAAAATTATTATGATTATTATTAACAAATAAAGGAAACATTACAAGTCAATAGCATACCACCCATCAGAATTTATTCAGACATATATGAAGAACTACTGAAAAACTAAGTGTAGTAATAAAAATGACAAAAATAAGCCACTCTAGTACACCCGTATAAAAAAAGAACGTCAGATGCCTTACATAGTATTCTCAGTGAAGCTGGATTTAGTCAGGACGGTATTTAAACCAAGTAGTCAACTCTCTGAGAGATAAACTTTGTCGGCTGAAGTACCCAATAGATCCAATCAAGAAAAATAATGTATATTATAGATTGATTCCACAGTGTTTTGTTACAACTATGGAATTTTCGGAATATGATATCAGTAGTCCAAATTTAGCAAGCCAACCATTGATATCAGGTGTGAGTCGGCTGGGGGTCGAAGCCAGAACCGTGCGCATTGTCGGCTAGCGTCCTAACCGCTGTGTTACCGACGTACTAAATACCATGTAATGAGTATTAGTCAGGTTAGTCAAACTAGTGATAAATCGGGGTCAAGTAATTAGATTATTAGAATCTAAAAATTTAGCTAGACCTAGAATGATTGACCTTGGTAAGCTGAATAACTTAGAAAGAAGTTCAGCCATTCCATTATATTCACTTGCATGTAATCACAAAATAGGATGGGACAAGGTGAGGATATTAATTAATATGTGTAAAACTTGAACACTTTGGTAGTATGTAATTCCATATTAGTGCACTGAAGCCTTGTCTATTGACTCAACACTGCTCATGTGTAATCGGAATGATGCAACGCGTAAACCGGAGATTTCGAAAATAACAACAAGGGGAGGAGGAAGAGTGACATATATATATGTATACAGATGCACAAGATAAACTGTCAAGCCGTCTGACTAAACTGACATGACTATGAACAGAAATTTATGCTTGAAACGTCATCCAGTTATTAATACTTTATCACTGTGTGATATTCAGAATAAACTTATCTAATGAGGGATTACATTCTACCATAATGTCTGCTGATGTTCTATGCTTGCATCAGTGTCCAACCAAATTACCCACTACAGTCCTACAGGAGGTCCATCGCGAACCCGAATAACGTCTCTGACTGACTGCAGCACTGCACTGGGTGACATGGGTTCCAATCTCAGAAGGGAAATGAGTTTCTGTAAGGTTGCAGATACTCCTTGCTGACAGATTGGTGAGAGTGGCAACTAGCATGAAACTTAGGTCGAACGAGGCTTCCTGTGGCCGATTGCCTCCAACTATCACATATCATTTAGTTCTACATGAATTGGTGGTGTACCAGGTGTTTGATTTATATAAGCTATTTTTTGTAAATATATATATTCCTGCTCCTTACCGTATTCTCGAAAAACATTTTTGTTTGTTTTTATTTCCTAAAAGCTGTCCTATTTTAAAATTTTGAATAGATTAATGAGAATACAACTGGTGGATGGTGGCTAGCAGTGAAATCCAGGATGTCCATTTCGTTCTATTTGGACTCGTCATCTGGATGTACCTGCATTTCGCAGTGAGTGATGATGTTCCCGTCGAGGCTCGAACCCAGTGCCCATAGTTTCAAACGCCAAAGCGTTATCCACTAGACCACTTGGGTCACGACAGCTGGCCACCTCTTGTGCAACGGGTCATATTAATTATTGAATTGAATTTTTGATTTTCCCGTCGATTGATTGGACCGAATTGGTCGGTCTCAGGTTGACATGTCGGCTTCTTGTGCAGATGCTTCCACTGCTAGCCACCATCCACCAGTTGTATACAAATCAAATCCCCAGACATCGTCGAAGCATCTGCACAAGAAGCCGACATGTCAACCTGAGACCGAGCACTTCGGTCCAATCAATCGACGAGAAAATCAAAAATTCAATTCAGATTAATGAGAAGATAAAACATTGCGAGATGAATTAAATTCATTTCATTTTATGTGCTGAACATCTTTTGCACATAAAAGAGATTCAAAATTCTTATACTATTCGCTTGTTTAATACATCGTTGTCAAACACAAATAATTTGCTATAATACAATGGTAAAATTCGTATAAAAGAAGTCTTCTTATATCTATAAATTAAAACTAGCAGTATGGGAACGAAACTGACGGATTTTCAAGTATTGGTTTGTAGGGATTTGATTGACTGGTTACAGGATTTTATTATGAGCTGAATTCGGCTAAAGAACCATCGGAAAACCTGAGGCTACCAGACAACCGTCTCGTCCTATTTTGGGAGTCTTCATCATTACGTACTCACTGACAGATTTCATAGCATAGTTGACGCGTACATAGTGTAAACACAAACTATGTTCCTCCTCACAATAATTCTACTACCAAAGGCCATATTCAGGTGAATAATAGATAAAATTGGAGACAACAAATGACAATTAGCATTTCTCAGTTAACTCGTAGGACTAATGAACAGTATTCATGAGTTCCTAATTATTCAAATGGACAGAGGGAACACTGTGCAGATGTGTTTAGTGTATATGGAAGTCAACATACTGATTAATCACTGTCATCTACTTCTTTCGAAAAATTTTTTTGAACGTGAATCAGTAAGACTCATTGAAAAATTCTATGGAAATCAAACCCATTCAACTATCGACGTAATGCGATCTCGCATTAGGTGTAAATTCAACTCACCAGCCAACTGTATGTAAGTGACAAGTATGAAGACATCAGTCTGTTATCAGTGCAGCCGAGATCATGTCTTCAAACTTTAAAAACAGCGTGAGAAATTAGTCTACGAATAGCTAGACTTCTGTTGTTCTCATAGTAGACGCACTGATCACGTGTCCAGAGTAAGAAGACTAATACCGTGATTTCCGTCCACAATGTTTAAGCTGCTATCTTCGCAGAGTCGCGACAGGAGAGGAATTAGATGGGTGTGTGGAACACTATATCAAGTCTCCAGATGTCAAGTGATAACATGAGTTCATCGCATGTATTCGATTCTTTAAAGCATTGGATGAATTCAGAAGTATTGCAGGCATATGTGTGAGTTAACTTCCTGAAGGGATACTTGTACGAATCACCTCCCACTCTCTTTTTGGTGTCCCAGTTAGTCTCTTTCTTATACTCATACAGTTGCACTAATGTCAGTGATATCCCCAAACCGCCCTCATTATTTCGTTTGGAGATAGTAATCATTCATTCATGACATGACATGACTGTTTAACATGGATAAATTATCGGTAGATACTTGTGATTTCTCCTTGGTGCTTTGATTAGACCGAATTGACCAATATCTGCTGTTCGTGTTGTTGTTGTTGATGATGACGTTGTTATCATTATGTTGGCATCCTCATTGTCAAAGTGTTTCACATCCCTCCTACACACCTCTTGATCCTACCTCTTTCGTGTCAGCCAGCTTTGGAGACAAGGATTCATTTTTCATCCCACGTTAACTACTTATTTTTGGCTGTTTGAAAATGAGTGGTGAAGCGGAGTTTCGTGAAAACCAGAATTCCATCCTAGAATGTAGGAATAGTATTCAGCTAACAAATCATTCGATGACATCACTTACTGGTCCTAACAAATCTTTCTGGAATCAATTAACTATTGAAGATAATGGAATGTGTTAGGAAATTCAAGTATTGTTGCTTCTTTTTTTTAATCATACAATCGATGAACACGAAAACAACAAATATTTCATGATTCTAATGTGTTTAGCCATGAGAAAAGCAACAACTGCTTCTCTCTTCGTCAATAACCAATACACTTCTATCCACTTGATTCGAAAATGTTATGTAGTTTACTGTCTGACCTTTGTTTGTGGAAATTCGACAGTTGTTTTGCTGCATTCAAGAATTGTGGTGTTGATATTTCTTGAAGACAAATATTTCTGAAGACCTGAAATCTACTCTTCACTCCAGTTGACTTTCAACTGACAAAATCCACCTTGACGTCCATTCGACTGTCACATGTCGAAATGTAGTCACGAAAAATGCGAGAGGCAATCGGATTAACTTGTGTGATGAATAAGTGTGAGGAAGACTTGCAAAGTCAAAATTCATAGGGTGACTAAGGAGAATAGAAAAGCAAGTGGATTTATGAGGGGAAGTGAAGCGGAGATTGAGAAATACAAGAAACAAATTCAGACGAATCAAGAGGGAGTCCCAATGGATGAATAGACAAACTCAGAGCAGACACTCTGCACAATGTGTGGACTTCTTGACTCATTAGCTCAGAAGATTAACTTTTTAGGATTTGATCACAATGTTCAACTCATAATATGAACAGTATCACTCACTGGTGAGCTGGCACATCCAGTTGACAAGTCCTATATAAGGCGTAGAGTGCTTCCCGGATTCCACTGTTCGCCATCACTATCCGTGTTATTTACAGTGGAGTATTGTTGAAGATGAAAGACAATAAACAATGATGTTGTAACAGCAGAAGACAAGGACCAGGCAACAGATCGTTTATTCAGGAAATCAACAGATACTTACAGGTTTTCATGTACATTATTATAGATTATTGTTAGCAGAAAAACACAATCTTCTGATTGGTTGTTTCTCACTGAAAGTTAATCTTTCATCTCTTTGTCACCGTTTCCTGAATATCAGATCATCTATATCTTAACTGTATCCACCTACGCAAAGTGTGCTAGGGTTCGTTGTTGAATCAGTCTTTGTTCATATTTTTCTCATGAACAATATTGGCGACGTAAACATTGATAATAATAATAATAATAGTAATAATAATGCATATTTTCGTATAAACATATGAATTTACATAGTGTAAATTAGTCTACCGATTTGGCTAGCAGCCAGCTCTCACCACAATGTTACAACATCCATGGTTCTTATAAGAATAATAATGACGAAATCAGCCAATTACATTGTCCTTCTATCTCCTATTAACATTTCTGAAGCATAAAGAAGTCATCAAACGAGTGAAATATTAAAATTGACGAAGTTCTCCTGACAGCATATCAGGAAATGAGCAGTCAAGAATACTGACTCAACAAGAATTTATTAAGCATATTAGGAAATGCTTGTCTTGTTGTCGAGTTAACGTACCACCAACCTACCCACCCAACCCCGAGAAATAACATTTATACCGACCACCCCTCAACAGATGAATAGTCACCGAAATATTGGAAGGGGTCTGCATAACACATCTCGTCGAAAATTATGCAACTCCTCTTCATTTTTAACTGACATTCATTCGATGAAGAAGAAGTGCTATATTTTTAGTCACGAATTCAATACTCTCGTCCTACGTTTGCTTCAAATGAACTGTCATCAAATTTTGACGGAAGAGTTTCGAAATGATTAGGTGCCAATTATCCTGAAGGAGGTCGATTCAGTCTTCCCAAACAAACCTTGGAACTCCTTATTTCAATCACTCTGATATTCTTACAAATATAATTTTTACACATATAGCTTTGCTTCATTAAACTTCTCAGTGGAACAAGAAACATATTTGATATTCATGTTTATTTTAGCTTCTATTGACATTTATATTTTCAACAGGTCAAACAGTAACAACAGATGTACTTTTGTAAAGTTGACCTGGAGATGGAAATAATTAAAACATCCGATAAATATTATGACAAATGGAATTTGTTTATTTAAATACAAGTGAAAACACCCTCCATCCTACAATAGATAATAACACTAACATGAACATTCACTCACTAAAACAGATTCTCGGCGATTCCCGACCTGATTCATTCGAGTATGTAGAGTGGATGAAGCTATGTGAGTGATACGAATTGACTGACAAAGTGACTGATGAATACAGTTCGTTGGTTTAAGAAAGACAACAAGAAGAGCCAGTGGAGGTGAGATTGAAAAGTCATTTCAACTCACTAGATGACTTGAATAACACTACTCACATTTCAGGGGTTAACACATTTACACTCACCATTAAGCTCTCCAAATCATGACACATTCACCTAGATAATTCATGTTATCTGATTGTCAACTTCTGAATACACTGCAGGATAACTGACAAGGTGGATAACAACAATTAGTTGTCAGCCGCAGTGATATAGTGAGTCAATGAAAATGGAGTGTATGGATGAATGGTTTATCTTCTCAACTGTCTACTAAGAGATGAGCAACATGAGGGAGACTATGTTGAATTCATTGCTGTCATATTGGTTTGCATAACTACAACTGTGTTATAAGATCTGAAACGAAATAGAGATGAAATAAATTTGTGGATGGCGACTAGCAGTGGAATCCACCAGGATGCGCACTTCGTCCTATATGGGAGTCGTCGGCTGGATGTACCTACATTCTGCAGTGAGTGAGTGATGATGATCCCACTACTGAGGATCTAACCCAGTGCCCATAGTTTCAAAGGCCAAAGCGTTATCCACTAGACCACTTGGACCACGACAGCTGGCCAGCTCTTGTGCGACGGGTCATATTAATTATTGAATTGAATTTTGGATTTTCCCGTCGATTGATTGGACCGAATTGGTCGGTCTCACGTTGACATGCCTGTGGGCTTCTTGTGCAGACGCTTCGACAATGTCTGGGCATTTAATTAGAATTTAATTTGTGGATGGTGGGCATTTGGTTTGAGCATCGGTGGGAACATCATCACTCACTGGGAAATGCAGGTACATGCAGATAACGAATCCCAAATAGGACGAATTGTGCATCCTGGATTCCACTTCTAGTCACCATCCACAGATCAAATTCTAATTAAATACCCAGACATTGTCGAAGCATCTGCACAAGAAGTCGACAGACATTTCAACCTGAGACCGAGCACTTCGATCCAATCAATCGACGGGAAAATGTAAAATTTAAATGAAGAAATGGATGTGAGTTTTGAAGTATTGGCTTGTCGGGATTTTGTTTGATTGATTGGAGGATTTCATCATGAACTGACATCGGTTAGAGAAGCATTGGAAAACCTGGGTGGGAGTATTGGACAGCCAGCTGACACGTCCTAGTATGGGACTCTGCAGCACTCCACACGTGGATTTTCCGAATGGATATCAATCACAGGCAAGGGTGAAGAATAGACACCAAAATAAAATCACTTTGAAGCCACCAATCAGATCGTTCATCATTCAGAGTGGATGCGGTTCATGAAGTTCACTGCATGTTTCACTCAGATTTACTTTTTGACTTCTGTTTGGAAAGTGGGTTGATAAGGAGGTCTAAAACCTGCAAATGTGGAGGGATAAATGACTTTACCAAAGTGCTGACGGCTACGCATTTTTATGCAACCAGTGTTACATGAGGAAATTTGTGCGAGTTGGTATAGTAGTACAATATGGTAATTTTTAGATACTTTCTTCTCTAAATCGAAATTGTTGCTTAGTAAAATACTGCGTATGCGCCACAACTGGCTACTAAAGCGAACAGTATCTGCTGCAGCTGCAGAAACGGAGAATACAAAGATTTCAATAGTGCAGTGGTATCAGTACTGCCGTGATATTGCCTCAAAAAAGCTGAATGGCATCACCTCTGTACTCGGGGGAGTTGGCATCGTCGTGCATATTGACGAAAATGTACTTATTAAGCGATAATTGAATCGTGGAAGGAGTAGAGCAAATCATGTTTGGGTGCTAGGACTTTACAACACAAATCTTCGTAAAAGCTTTGTGAAACGCATCCCGAACAGACATACTGATGTGTTCATATCAAGTATACAACGACTGGTCATCCCAGGAACTATTATTCACACAGAAGAGTGGAGAGGTTATTCTCAATTATCATCACTAGGCTATATTCACCACAAAGTCAACCATTCTTGTGAACTGGTGGATCCCGTAACAGGATCACATACAAATTCCATTGAGGGATTTTGGGCTCACCTCAGAAAACGTATCAGAATGGTAAATGGTTCCCGAAGTGATATGGTATATAGCCATTCAAATGAGTTTTTGTATCGGCAATGGTTTAATATGTCTATAATCACTCCTATGAGACACTGGGACCAGTTTTTGCAGCACATTAGAGGCATCTATTCTGTAAAGTTCATTTTTATTACATATTTACGTTGTTAATACAGTTTTTTAATTAATTTTTTGCCACTTTTTAACTCAAAGAATCCAAATAGTTGTTTCAAGGTCATTTTGCTTTGATATCTATTCTTTACTTTTGCCCAATCATACCAACTGTTCATATCGTCAGTCGAAGTAAGCATCAACTACTTCGTTGGTCTTGGAGTACATGACTCGTTCATCTCTTGTCTGTCTTTATGATGATTATACGTTTTGAGCATAATTATTGTTATCACTACCAGGCTAGATATGATGGTTGAACAATGAGCGGTATCAATGAATGAATCAAAGAAGTATTCTCTGCAGGATTACACTGATATTAGTCATTTTGTTAAACAAGTTCACTTTCTACATGTTCACATGTTTCCAAAGTATTTCCTTCCTACACAACAAAATGGTATGCTAAAAAAGCCATTCATGAACAAACATGTCCTTTCAACTTGCAAACAACACTCAATACACTATCAGATGACTATATAATTTATAATGTTCATCCTGATTCACCCACACATTGTCACATGATATTTTTTTCATATGATTTTTTTTAAATTAGCATTGTGTTTTTTTTCTACAGCTTCACCTAGAGGTACTCATGTAAAGTAGGTGAATTGGTTGGAGTGACCTTGTCTCTATTAGATGAATGCTTGAAAAAAATAGTGCTTAATGGTTAAGATGTATTTGATTTTTTTGTTTTTTTTTTCGGCTTTGATCACGGGTTGTCACCAGTTAGAGAACTATCGGGAAACTTATGACCCTAGCGCTGAAGAGGCTCAAACTAGGACGAAACAGCTGTTCAATACTCCCACTTAGGTTTTTCAATGGTTCTTTAAGCTGATGTCAACTTGTGACCAAATATGTAACCAATCACATGTTGGCTAATTAGCCATTGTTGTCTGAATAATAATAATAACAATAATAATAATAATAATAATCTACTTTAGTATACAATTGGTGGATGGTGACTAGCAGTGGAATCCAGGATGCACATTTCGTTCTATTTGGGACTCGTCATCTGGATGTACCTGCATTTCTCAGTGAGTGATGATGTTCCCACCGAGGCTCGAACCCAGTACCCATAGTTTCAAACGCCAAAGCGTTATCCACTAGACCACTTGGGCCACGAGAGCCACCTCTTGGTCCAAGTGGTCTAGTGGATAACGCTTTGACGTTTGAAACTATGGGCACTGCGTTCGAACCTCAGTAGTGGGAACATCATCACTCACTGAGAAATGCAGGTACATCCAGCTGACGAGTCCCAAATAGGACGAAATGTGCATCCTGGATTCCACTGCTAACCACCATCCACCAATTGTATACTAATTAAATACCCAGACATCGTCGAAGCATCTGCACAAGAAACCGATAGACATGTCAACCTGAGACCGAGCACTTCGGTCCAATCAATCGACGGGAAAATCAAAAATTCAATTCAATAATAATCTACTTTATTCCAAAAGAGCAGTACTTATAATACAGAATAGAACTCTCAGCATTTATCACAACACCTTGCATCTGATTTACTGAAAATATAAATAAAATTAAAACAAAATTAACCGGAGGAATTTGTCCACATTTGCCGTATAAAGTCAAAAATTTTGGAAGTACAAAACGAGAATAATAAATATGGTAATAATAATAATAATAATAATAATAACAGTGAGTTTGTTTCAAACAGTACTGTAAATTAAGTCTGGAAATTTTAGCATGAGGGGAAAGGCAAAATTAGTAGTTATAACACAGTTTAAATGATGTCCGCACTTATGAGAAAATAAACAAATAAAAACAAAAAAATGAGAGGATACTAAATATAAGAAATACAATAACAATAAAGTTTGATGTTGTAAGGGTGGAGGAAAAGGTTTATTTAATAGTGCAAAGAAGGTCAGTTGGTTAGTTCATGCCTAACACTATTTTCATCACACAAAATACGTGGCGACAAATATGATATAGTGGAATTTTTAATACTTGGACATACGGGCATAATGTCTTCTGAAAAGACATCTTGTTTTACCTGAGGAGACACAAGGTTGAAGCTGCGGGTAAGTAAAGTGGATGCTCACAGTCTGACAATATCTATACAGCAAATTTGTTGCATGAAATCAAGTATCTATCAATGACAATGTCTACGATATGGCCCAACCGGATACCACATGCCCTACTGACAGCTAGTCTTCAGAGTTCTACGAAGTATGAAATAGTCTTTTTTAAGCAATCCAGGAAGGAATACAGGTGAACAGAAAAAAAAGAATGGGTAAGGTGCACGAGTTGACAAACTGTAAGAGGAGGGCTGGTTGAGTTATGCCTGAGTGTCTTAGCCTCTTCTTAATGTAAAATGTCAGACGAAATATTCTTTTAAAAATTGCTAAAGCATGGAAAGACCAGAATATGTCAGAAGAAAGAATTAATCCAAGATACTTAACTTAAGACTTGATTTCTGAATCAGTACCATCAATTTTGCAACGGTCATAGGAACCAACAGCTTCATTTAACTTTCTTTGACATCGGAAGCTTAAATTAACAGTCTGATACTCGGAAGGATTTAGTTTAAGACCACTTGAAGAAGACCATTCGCTAACTCCTGATAGAAAACTATTCATCTTAGTACAGTCTTGCTGATTGTTAACAGGCATTGAAACAGATAGGTCATTTGCATACTTAACAAAGTTCATTTCGTTATCAGAGTGAGGCAAGTGATGCAAGAAGAAAGAAAACAGAAAAAAGTGAAACGGCAGCACCTTGAAGGACACCAGCCTCAGTAAGCAATGAAGTGGACGACTGCCATTGACAAGTAGTGTACTGCTTTCTTCCTGAGAAATAGGAATGCAGCTATTTGACAACCCAACATTCAGTTTGAGTTTCAGCGAGCCTGTTGAACAAATTATCTCTAGGTACTAAGTCGAAAGCTGATGTATAATCTGGGAAGGTGCAGCGAACAAATTTAGCCCCCTTGTCTAAACTAAGGAGAATGTTATGGTGCAAGACTGAAAATGTATCTAAAGTCTTTCTACTGTGTTTATAGGCGAATTTCTCGGGATCGTTAAACGCTTTAAGTGAAGGTTGAAATTTGATTAAGAGTAACTTTTCCATAGTTTTTAGAAAAGGAGAGGTAATTGCAATAGGTCTAAATTTAACACATGTTCCAGTAGATGATTTAGGTATAGGTACAATTTTAATGTCCCTCCAAAAGGCTGGCACGACATTTCTGGAAAAAGATTCGTTAAATCTGTCCATGAGAGGATAATACAGGATGTCTGCACACCTTTTAAGGATAAGGCTAGGCGAACCATCTGGACCTAGGCTACACGAAGGGTTCAGTGACTGGAGACATTTTATGAAGTAACTGACAGATGTCAGTTTCTATTTTCGCCAATAGGATTGTGTCTTAATGCGCTAAGGATACTAAGATGAATGATGTATGAGATTTTAAAGTAGAGAACAGTAAAATCCTTGCCTGAGAAATATGAAGATCCTGGGTACAATCCCCGCGGGAACTACTAATGTTCAGTGTCAAAAGCACTAAAAGTAGGATGAAACAGTTGTACAGCGCTTCTTAGTTTTCGAACATTCGTTAACTGATATTGATTTGTGATGATATGTAACCTGAAATCAATCAAATATCCACAGTAAGACAACTGAAATTATTTCTAAAATAGTCCTGTTAGTAGGCGACACATATTATAACAGCAATATGTAAATTTATTCTTGCTCACCATCATCATTACAAAACACATTTACTAACTTGCTGACGTTCAGGTTTCTTTTAGACGTTCAGTTTGACTGAAGTGACACTATAGTGTATTATAACTTGTTATCAGATTAAAATATAATCTACAAAAACGGTATGAATTTGTACTGAAAGCATTGGTTGAGATCAGCATTCTAGCCAGTAACCTGTGGGTTATCATTTTGGCGTTGCACTGATTCACCTACAAAGGTTAAACGTGTGATCTGATCTCGTTTTATCTGTTATTTTCAAATATTTTCCACTAAGGATGCAAACACAAAATTAGTAAATAAAAAACCATAGACTTTTAGTTATTCATACAGGTCGTCTTCAACAGATTTCCCTATATTACCATAATTACGGATCATATACATTTTTGATCATAGGGACTAATAAAAACGAGAGTTGCAGTGAAGAAAATTTTCCTTTCGATGAAGTCACCGTCAACTAGATAGCTGTACATTCGTGTATTTATAATAAATGGGTGGGAAAATTCCTGAATAATTCCCAGTCAAGGGTCAAATTAATTAAATTACAATTAGGAATTAAAATGCTGTAATAAACACACGGGGGACAGATAAAACTCAAACAAAGCAGAATGATCTAATATAGAAACAAGGTGAATTAGACAGCAACTAAAGTAAGATTGAGTTAGTAAGTTAGCTGACGCAATATAATTGACTGAAATGTTTCAACTTAGGTCAGCGTATCAACAGAGGTAATTACAGCTAGAAACTAGATGGAAGTGTGGTAAAGAATAATGACATAAAAATTAGAACTGAAATTGAGCAAATAAGTTGGCTGACGTAACATAAATGACTAGAAAATGAGCGTTGGTCAAGTCAATAACAGTGGTAGCGAGGTGCAGAGATTAAATCGGGTGGGGACAGAGAACAAGAAAGTTGAAAATGTAAAACATTACAAGCGAGAAGACAAAATAATACTAATGAAGAGACAGAGGAGAAAAAAGATTAGGTAGAATTCACCTGTCGAGTAATAAGATGGATTACGTCCATTGCAAGTGTAGTGACTGAACGATCTTCTTCTGTATTCAGAGTTGAGGACTTAGCAAGTGAATCGCCATTGCTTCTGCAATTTGAAGGAGTCTGATTCGTACACTTTTAGGAAGACTACTTCTTACTCTGTAGACTACTTTGAAGTTTGTTTTGGGTGTAGCTTGGTGTACGGAATCTATCAGATGTTCTAAGATACAGCTGGGGGATGGGGCATCGTTTTTCTCCTTTGTAAAACCATGTTAGTAAATGTTCAGTGATACGTCATTTATGTTATGTCATCCAACTTATTTGCTCAGTTTTAGTTCTAATTTAAATGTCATTATTCTTTACCACACTCCCATCTAGTTTCTAGCTGTAATTACCTCTGTTGATACGCTGACCTAAGTTGAAACATTTCAGTCAATTATATTACGTCATCTAACTTACTAACTCAATCTTATTTTAGTTACTGTCTAATTAACCTTGTTTCTATATTAGATGATTCTTGTATTACCTGATTAATTATCTAAACTTGAAAAACCTCATGTACACACACACTTAAATAATTATATATATTTTACGAGTTGATCACGGATTGATATCAGTTAGAGAACCATTGAAAACCAGGGAGTACTGGACAGCTGCTCTTTCATCCTAGTTTGGGAATCATCGGCAGTACGCACCCACCGGGTTTCGAACCCAGGACCTTCCGGTTACAAGGCAAGCTCGTATACCATTCAGCCACTGGGACCCGATTCAATGGCTCGTGAATTCTAACTTCTACCAATTCGTGATTTAGCGCGACCCCAATTGGTAGAAGTTAGAATTCACGAGCCATTGAATCGGGTCCCAGTGGCTGAATGGTATACGAGCTTGCCTTGTAACCGGAAGGTCCTGGGTTCGAAACCCGGTGGGTGCGTACTGCCGATGATTCCCAAACTAGGATGAAACAGCAGCTGTCCAGTACTCCCTGGTTTTCAATGGTTCTCTAACTGATATCAATTCGTGATCAACTCGTAAAACATAACTAATCCTTACAAACCAAACTATAGAAAATTATATATATGTTTGATTGTACAGTTATGTGAATGAATTCGCCGAAAAGAGTCTCTTCGCTGAATGTCTGCTCTTTATTCATATGACTCAATGGTGATTTTTAAGATATCCGCTTTCGTTCTGCTTTTACTAGCCAGGCTGGATAGTGTTCCCGAGCTTGTTTTTCCAGCTGGCGGATAGTACAGCCAATGTACTCAACTCCATACGAGCAAGTAAACTGGTGTATGCACGTTGAAGTGGCCCACATTTTCATATCCGAATTTCCTGTCTATTTTGTCATTTCATTATTTTTACATATTAAACCCCAGATTCCATAAACAATTATTCGTCACACTATAGTTATGATCCCACTAGATTTTGTTTTATCCAACCATCCTGTCTATTTTTGTTATTTCTACATATCTAACCCCTAATTGCACAAAATATGTCAATCTTCCTAGTAATTATGATGCTACTTTGTTTGAGTTTTATCCGTCCTATCAACCTGTTTATTACGGCATTTTAATTCTGAATTGTAATTTAATCAATTTGCCCTTTTACCGGGAAATGTTCTGGAACGTTCTCGACTGCAAAAGAGTGTAATAGGAGTGACTAAACACATGTTTGCCGAGATATCTGGAAAATACTACACCTCTACGGCGACAAATAGGAGACAATAAAAAGAAAACTATAAAACTCAAGTTTCAAAGTCATATGATAATAATTGATGATATGATTATGAACAATAATAAATTATGTTCGAAACCTTGTCATCCAGTAAACACTAATACTGTTTCACTGTGTGATACATCTGATAAACAAACTTACACATTATGACATACACTAACACAGTTCCCAAGTTTTACACATATATTTATAAGCTGAATAAGTAATCATAGATCCTAACTAAAATGAGAGATCGTGCTCATTTTATGCACTGCTGCACTCAACAAGTACTGTCACTGTAATCAATAGCATTAGGTTGAGGAGAAAGAATTGAAAAGTGATCTAGCTGACACATAACGCCATTTCATCAAATATACTTTAGAAGAATTATGTAAGAATATTCGCGTTGCCTAGCTGACCTTTTTGGGTTGTTAAGAGTTATCATAATCTATAATCTAAAATCTCCGATAAAAACAACATTGGATTCAGATCTACATAATAGCATTAGTTAGTCTTCACTTGTAAAATCTGCTCAAAACAAGCCTACGCATTAATAGTGTGCACACATGAAGAGACAAATAACAAGGTGTATGATCAAATCTAAAAACGTAGAGAAGATGTACACTCTGTTTGTATGATGACAATTCATACCAATAAAAAATTCACTACTAAATAAAATAGAAATAATCATTTATAATGTGATTAGAAAATTGAGATATGATTAGAAATCAAGGTGGTAAGCAGAACTTATTTGAAAATAGACATAGCATAAAAACTGGATCAACATCATAATAAATTTGTGTTCTGTCTGAAAATTCTTTTTATCCCATCTGAGCATTGCTCACACATACTCTTCATCTTATGGTAAAATAGTTCTTGCAGTTACGTAACCAGTTGTACGAACATACGATTTCTAGTTGACTTGAACAGAACACACAACTAAATTATTTTTTGTGTGGTTAAATCTTGTTTCCATCTCAATTTGAACTCTGACCCTTCTCTCTCTCTCTCTCTTTCGAGTGTATTTGTCTCTTCATTGTCTTAAGCATAGTCAATACAAGTCAACACAATAGTTCTATCACTTTTCATCATTCTCGACTCTTATTGGTCACGGAGGATTTAATCATGAGCTGACATCAGTTAGAGAACCAGTGGAAAACCTGGGAGTACTGGACAGCTGTTTCAACCGTCCTAGTTTGGGACTCTTCAGCAGTACGCACCCACCGGGATTCGAACCCGGGCCCTTCTGGTTATAAGGCGAGCTCGTAGACCATTGAGCCACTGGGACCCGATCCAATGGTCCTTGAATTCTAACTTCTGCCAATTCACGACATAGCGCGACCACTTCGCAATGTCTTCTTCGATGAGTTACTGCCTCATCTTCAACCTGCTGTACCCTACTGGTCACGGCTTCCCACTAGAACCCCAGGTTAACTGCCTGAATAGGTCCAGTCACTAGTGAGCACAGATTAATTTTCAAGTATTGGTTTTGGAGGGATTTTGTTTGATTGCATGGAGGATTTAATCACGAGCTGGTCAGTCATAGTTCTTATCAAATACTCATTTTCCAGCATAACGAAAGTGTGCTGAAATCGCTGGTTTGTACGTTATTGATATACTTTGGTATTGTTTGAATTGTAGGTGGTTGAAATGAATACAGTCAGCGAGATAATTAGACATGACTTCATATTATCCTGATGCGTTCAACTGTCTTTTTTTTAATTTGTGAAGTCTCTCTGTGTCTGAAAATGTGTAAAGTTTAAAACAGGAAGTGGTTCTGTAGGTTTGTTTCTTGACGCAATTACGCATACATCTCCTTCATGTAGACTGTGATGATCTATTGATGTATGTGTAAAACTCGGCCACGGTGGTAGTATGTTGTTCCATGCTCATATGTTTATTACATAAAATGACACAGTGAAAGAGTATTAGTGTTTAATGGATGACAGGGTTCCCAACACGATTTATTATTATTCATAATCCTATCATCAATTATAATCACAAGACTTTGAAACTTGGATTTTATAGTTTTCTTTGTTGTCTCCTGTTTATCGTTGTTGAGGTAGTAGAATTTACCGGATGTCTCCCTGGACAGGTGATGAATCATTCCTACTACACCTATTTTCATTCAGTTGATTCGATAAATAAGGCTTCAGTTATCAATCTCCCCATCACTCCACCCTGTGACTTTTGGATTTTAAAACTGTCCTCCAATCCCACCCATCCTATTTTATGGTTGTGTGTAACTGCATGTAGTGAGTGCTATCTACGGCTGAACTATTCTCTAGATTTCTTATCTTATTCTGGTCTAGTAATCTAGATTTTGCTGTTAGTATTTTAAGTTTGATTAGACTGACTGCCCCTGTTGTACTAGTTTGATCTATGTATTTGACCTGACAATGATTGCAGGCGAGGTATTAGATACACTAAATTGTTTCCGAGGTCCTTTCCTTGTATGGAATTACTACTGATGATTTCAATTCGTTAATGGTTATGCTTATCATTATCCTCGAAAGCCATACGCAGAATTCTCAACAGGGCAGGAATAAAAGTGACCGACATTCAAATCCACAAACTCAATTAAAAACAAGCTTCGTCGGTTCAAGAATTCTGTGAAGCCCTTAAAACAGAACAATTAAGTTTATCTAATACCCCGCCTGCGATCATTCTCAGGTCAAATACATAGATCAAACTAGTACAACAGGGGCAGTCAGTCTAATCTAAGATGCACAGGACTGGACCACGTCAACCCTAACTTAGTGATAGGGAGTGAAGTAAAAGTTGACCACTTCACCTATTTGGGGTTGTATCGCATCAACTAACTGATGAGCGATGAAATCTCAGCACGGATCCGAAAAGCTCGAGCTGCTTTCGCTGACTTACACCATCTCTGGTATCAACCAAGGGACGTGGTACTGCTAGTTCGCTCCGTCCTTCTCTATGGCTCTGAAACATGGCCAATACGCGTTGAAGACAAGAAAAGGTTGACTGCTTTCGATCATAGATGTCTGCGATCTCTGTCTCACGTTAGGTGGTTTAATAAGGTAAGTAATGCTGACGTCAGGCGTAGTGTTGGGTAAAGAGGGAAAATCAATCGACGAGGCTATAAGTTACATAGATTGAGATGGCTAGGTCACGTGCTACGCATGCCTAACCACCGCCTCCCCGACGGGCATTACTAGCTGATATAGGTGCAGGTTGAAAAGAGCCAGTGGTGGCCAAACAAAACATGGCCTCATCAATCCATGAAATCCTTGACCGTTAAACTTAGTCAGGTAGGGAGATGCAGACTCCCGGGTTGGGGCCCTCGGGACTCTAGGAATCAATGGCTGGAGACAATAGGTGACATGGCTCAAAATCTTGTCAATGGCGCAGATGTATTCAGTCTCTGTAATCTTTCATATTCCTTTTTCCATTACCCATTCTGTTTCACTCTTATACTTGTCAGACTGTATTGATTCTTCACTCATCTTCTTGTCTACCTCTGTGTGCTATTTGGAACGTGGCAACTCGAACTGGTGCACTTCGGTGCCAAGTTCTATGTTAATCCAGACAGACAGAAACTTAAAATACTAACAGCAAAATCTAGATTACTAGACCAGAATAAGATAAGAAATCTAGAGAATAGTTCAGCCGTAGATAGCACTCACTACATGCAATTACACACAACCATACAATAGGATGGGTGGGATAGGAGGACAGTTTTGAAATCCAAAGTCACAGGGTGGAGCGATGGGGAGATTGATAACTGAAGCCTAATTTATAGAATCAACTGAATGAAAATACGATTTATAGGAATTCCATATTAGTTTGTTTATTAGATGTATCACACCGTGAAATAGTATTGTATACTAGATGACGTTTCGAACACAGTTTATTGTTCATAATCATATCAATTATAATCACACGATTTCTCAGATATGCCTTGCTGACTGGTGAGTGCCAACTAGCACTAAACCTAGGTCGGGCAAGGCTTCCTGTGGCCGGCTTCCTCCAACCATCTAATACATCTCTACTTTGTCCAATTTTCTGTTCCTCCCTTCAGCTGACTCCATGACTGCCTACAATCTGTCATCTACTCCTCTCAAAATCGCCTCCATATTATCATCGGACACCCTTCTAGTCGTTTCCCATTAAGGTTTCACTCGAGCTACAGCCCGGCGCGTGATGTTATTCGACGGCATCCAGAGCGTATTTCCCATCCATTTCCATTGTTTTCTGCATATTGCTTTCGCTTAAGTATTTACACATGAAGCATGAATTTTCTGTGTGTAGTAATGCCATAATCAAATAGAATAAATTATTTGGTACAGCACACTACGTGACAGTATTACTTATTTACCGATGACTCACTGAGCACAATTTATTACTCATAGCTATATGAAGGTACTCATCAAGTAAGTTTTCAACTTCGCCCATAGTTTTCAGTTATTTTTCATCTTGATTTAATCCAGTAATAACATTTCCGACATTTCCAGTGCTGGTGTTGTATTATTCCTATCGCATTTACAGTGTGTGGGTTCGACTGACGGATTCATCTTTCATAAGTGGCACATAAGTTAATAAGCAACTAACTACTGATGCTGTCATCATCACACTGAATATATTTTTTCAACACATACCTACTCAAACAATCATATACACATATAGTGATTTCAAACGATCAAAATATTTATACGACCTAAAGTCCGATTTCATCATGAACTGACACTAGTCAGATTATCATGTAAAACCAGGGAGTATTGGACAGCTGTTTCACCTGAATTCAGGATCCATCAGCCCCGCGCACCTATGATCCCATTAATGATGACTGAAATCAGGATCTTCCAGTTACAAGGTGAACATTTAACCATATAAATTCAGTTTGATTGAATCAAGTTGACCATTCATTATAACTCCAACCAATTCCTGAGATAAGTCCACATTCACGAAGGAGCTGTAAACTAGAACAAAACAGACAACTTTAGGTTTCAACTATCCTCTAACTGAAATCGACTCGTGAATAAAGCTGGCTTGGAATCAGACAATTCCATGAAAATCAAAACTTGGAGACTAATCAATAACAATCAGACAATTTGTTGTGTGAATAAGCATGTTTTTATATTTAAATGCCGTTGCATTTCGGTAAAAAAAAATAAAGGAAGTATGTATATAACAGATATGTTGCTAAGACTTGGGTTAGTACAGTTGTGGTGAGAGCTGGCTGTAAGCCAAAATTGGTAGACAGTAATTTACGTCAATGTTTATGTCCCCAATATTGGTCGTGAGAAAAATGAGAACGTAAGCGGTACAGTTAACATATAGATGATCTGACATTCCAGAAACAGCCACAAAGAGATGCAAGGTTAACTTTCTGTGAGAAACAACCAATAAGAAGACTGTGTCTTTCTACGAACAATTATATATAATATGTACATGAAAATTTATAAATATGAGTTGATTTCCTTAATAAACGATCTGTTGTCTGACTCTCGCCTTCTGTCGTTACACAGTGGTGTTTCATTACCGCAAAGAAACATCGGATGAGATAAAGCGAATTTTTATCAGTCATGAGATAAGAGTGTATTTTCGTGCAATGGACAGTTGACGCTCATCACTGGTGAAGATTAAGGATGATAAAATAGAAGAAGGCAATCAACAGAATTGTCTGTACCAGATAAATTTGGGGATTGTGACGGTGTACATGTGAAAGAAACTTCCAAACAGGTTAATATAAGAGAGAAGAAGCAAAAGCAATGTTTAGAGGTGGTTCCAAAGACCTCTGCAGACTTGAAAAAGATAGAAAAGAGATCGTTGGTTGCACTCTACTCTGTCAAGATGGAACACAAGATCGAATTTGATAGGACTAAGGTTCTACAGGAACGTTTTGCTTCGTATAGAGAAAGACTGACTTCAGAAACCACATACATATACGAGTGAATCCTAAAAGTTTCAATAGACGTGAAAGTATGATGGTAGCTGATACATGGGGAGTTCTGATTAGTAAATAAAAATAGCTCTATGGTATACGAGCTTACTTTGTCACCGGAAGGTCTTGGGTTCGACATCCAGTTGATTCGTACTGCCAATGATTCCCTATATTAGGATGAAACAGCCCTCTATTATTCCCTATGGTTGGTTTTTCAATGGTTCTTCAACTGATATCAATTCGTAGTCCAAGTCGAAAAATGGATATTTATCACTAATCAGTCATACATGATCTAAATTCTCGATTGTCTATATCGTCTTATGAAAAGGCTAATAAATGATTTACAACTGTTTCTTCATACACATAGGCGAGCGCACACACATACACACCATTGTATACCGCATATACACATATATTTTTTCGTATTCACTTATCTACGACCATGAACTTTAGTCAAACGTAATCCCTAGAAATCTGATACACAAAAGTACACACTGTTTACCGTGTTTAACACAATTAGATTAATATTTGTAAATCTAAGGTCATATTTTCATCACAGTTCATACAATTTTGTTTGTTTATTATATTTTTTATGCCTGTTTCATGACTCATATGACTGGGGACAAAGCTTTTAAAAACAAAAGATGTCCTTTTGCATACATATAAACCTCTGCTACGTTAATTTCGATTAATTCCCCTGAAGACGTTCGGACCGGATCGCCGAAAGAAATGTTAGAATTAGTTATCTCAATTTCTTTAGGATTTTACATATTTACATATTTAACATATGTCCACTTCTCAATCTAAACCCAGTTACATTGGAACTATTTGGTCAAATCTTGATTACAGTTCATATGATTAGATATGCTTGGTATGAAATTATAATGTGAATAGGAATTAATATTTCAAGGTTTATTATTCAAAGTAAATAAGTGTACAATACGCGATGTTGAGGTCAACACTAAGGTGTGATTGTGATTAGAGTTCATAAATGAATTGTACTCGGTTTGGATATGAACTTCAGATGGGTAACATAGGGTAAAAGCATAAAACTTGGTCACTATGGTAGAGTATAATTCCATATCAAGGTTATGATTATGAGCAGTAAATATTACTGTATAACACTGGGTGACTTTATTAAAATAAAATTTTATACACAATGGAGTAATGTAAGGCTAGAGTAGGATAACATTAGAAGAAACGTGGGGCTGGTGAGTTCTGTGTGAATATGTACAGATGATAAAACAAAGACCACATTTTTTTTTAGTAAATGGTTAATGAGCATGAATATTAGATAAAGCAATAAGAAGGAAGACGTAATTTGTCTGAATCGTGTAATGTATTTGCACCCAACACATTTCGAACAATCTGATCACATACGGACTTGTCATAGGAATATATATATAAAAAATTAATAAAGAGGTAAGAGGTGAGAAAAATAGACTTAGGTCAAGTTAAAAGGATACAATTAGTGGATGGTGACTAGCAGTGGAATCCAGGATGCGCATTTCGTCCTGTTTGGGACTCGTCAGCTGGATGTACCCGCATTTCTCAGTGAGTGATGATGTTCTCACTGAGGCTCGAACCCAGTACCCATAGTTTCAAACGCCAAAGCGTTATCCACTAGACCACTTGGGCCACGAGAGCTGACCAGCTCTTGTGCAACGGGTCATATTTTATATTATTTTTTTATTTTTTGTTTTTGATTACAGCTTGATTCCACACCGTATTTTTGGTACAAGTGTGGAATTTTCAGCATGGATATCGGTAGCCCAAATCCGAAGGCCGACCATAGATATCAGGTGTGCGTCGGCGCGGGCTCGAACCCCGGACCATGTGCATGATCGGCGATAGTCCTAACCACTGTGCCACCGACGCACGATTGATTGATTGGACCGAAGTGCTCGGTCTCAGGTTGACCATGTCTGCAAGCTTCTTGTGCAGATGCTTCAACGATGTCTGAGAAATGCAGGTGCATCCAGATGACGAATCTCAAATAGGACGAAATGCGCATCCTGGATTCCACTGCCAGTCCCCATTCACCAAGTAAATGCTAAATGAATGCCCAGACATCGTCGAAGCATCTGCACAAGAAGCCG
Source organism: Trichobilharzia regenti (assembly GCA_944472135.2). Classification (NCBI taxonomy): domain Eukaryota; kingdom Metazoa; phylum Platyhelminthes; class Trematoda; order Strigeidida; family Schistosomatidae; genus Trichobilharzia; species Trichobilharzia regenti. The sequence goes on from OX235262.1 coordinate 15,241,273, forward strand.
ACATGTCAACCTGAGACCGACCAATTCGGTCCAATCAATCGATGGGAAAATCAAAAAATTCAATTCAATAATTAATATGACCCATTGCACAAGAGCTGGTCAGCTCTCGTGGTCGAAGTGGTCTAGTGGATAACGCTTTGGCGTTTGAAACTATGGGCACTGGGTTCGAGCCTCAGTGGGAACATCATCACTCACTGACTGGAGAACGCAAGTACATCCAACTGACGAATCTCAAATAGGACGAAATGCGCATCCTGGATTCCACTGCCAGTCCCCATTCACCAATTAAATGCTAAATGAATGCCCAGACATCGTCGAAGCATCTGCACAAGAAGCCGACATGTCAACCTGAGACCGAGCACTTCGGTCCAATCAATCGATGGGAAAATCAAAAAATTCAATTCAACAAGTTAAAAGGACATATTCAAGGTCAAAATAACGATGAAGACCACTAAACCGAATAGCAGAGGTAACATAGTACGTCTGCTATGGTATCAAAACAAAATTTACCAAAGAAGGTTTAATGTGATGACAAATTGTTTTTGGACGCATAAAGGTGGCTTGAACTTTCTAATTGCTAGGGCTTCTACAAACTTTAGGATACGCCCCAAACACGTTTTATAGATAGGTTTAAAAGATCTGTTAACATCAATTTTATGACCTGTCTCTATAATATGTTTCGCAATAGAAGAGCTAGGTCTCCTGTTCTCACCGTTAATAGATTCTGATGATTCCATTTGTTTCTGGAGCCATTTTGGAATATGCTCTGAAGGCAGCCCTTACTTGCAGAGATCGATGAGTCCTCCCTATGTATATGTGTGTCCACACGTACATTCAAATTGGTAAATATTGAATATTAGAGTGAAGTGGGCTGGAGAGAGATTAAAGTTAAACAGCATTATGTATGTGGCTATATAATATATGATAAGCCAGGCCTCATTTCGTTATAAATTCCATGTGAGAAAGGACATTTGCTCATTATATTTGAACAGCATTGTGATACCAGGTAACTATGAGTTGTGTCTTATCTAAGATGATCTTTAAAATCACGCCTACTTTCCTCATTAGCTGTTATTTATTAGCTGATAGTAAAATACACGTTGTTAAGTCATTCAAATGACATAAGACAGTAAGTGAACTGGTGTTCATACACATATATTCTAACGCATTTAAATGCTCCAGTAATTTATCGTTTACCTTCAGTCAGTTTAGTTTTCTGAAAGCATAGTGCAAACCTTTTACGAAATTCCGATGACTATCAGTTTTTTAATTGAATTTTAAATTTTCCTGTCGATTGATTGGACCGGAGTGCTCGCTCTCACGTTGACATGTCTGTCGACTTCTTCGACGATGTCTCGACATGTTGTCCTGGATTCCACTGCCAGTCACTATCCACCAATTAACGGATAATTACATGCTCAGACATTGTCGAAGCATCTGAACAAGAAGTCGACAGACATGTCAACCTTAGACTAAGCACTTCGGTCCAATCAATCGACAGGAAAATCTAAAATTCAATTAAATAATTAATATGAACCATTGCACAAGAGCTGGCCAGCTGTCGTGATCGAAGTGGTCTAGTGGATAACGCTTTGACCTTTGGAAATATGGGCACTGCGTTCGAGCCTCAGTGGTGGATATATCATCACTCACTCACTGCAGAATGTAGGTACATCCAGATGACGAGTCCCGAGTAGGACGAAAGGTGCATCTTGGATTCCACTGCTGGTCACCATAGACCAGTTGACTGTCGATTTTGTCTTTTCGCAGAATTGGAAGTAAATCCGCTTTTGACAAATGATGCACTAATGCTGTTGCAAGGCTACTGGGATATAGTGAAACAGTTTTATCTAAGTTGTCGTTTACACTCGACGGGGAGATCGCCATCTTCCCTATTATTAACTGAGTAATATAATAGATTGGCTTTATTGAGTAACTCTGCTAATTGTAGAGTCTTAATCTGTTGTTGCGGTGATTTAACCACAAGTGATAATTTTTGTACACTTTTCAAATGAAATGTTACATTTTGAATTATAGATGGCATTATACTCTTGAATTACATTACATTTGCTACACTTTTATCAGAAAATGTTGCTTAATACTGATATCTGAGCACTGTTGTAATGGACTAAAGGAGGCAGTTAGTTAAAAAGTTTAACGTATCACTCCTACAATATGGATCAGAGACTTGGCGCGTCATGAAGAGCACATCAAACAAACTACAGACCTTAATCAACACCTGTCTTCGCTCAATACTACTCAAGATCAGATGGCAGGCCAGAAAATATCAGCAGCAAGGATCAATCTCTGGGAGCAAACCAACAGAGCAGAAACCAACTGTACAACAAATTAGCAGGAAGAAGTGGAGATGGATTGGCTGGCCATACTCTGAGGAAATTATCAAGTAACATCACTAGACAAGCTGTTGCTCGAGTGGAACCCAAAAGGGAAGCGGCTAGTTGATCGTCCAAGGGTGACTTGGAGGCGGTGATGTGAAGAGGAGATGAAAGCATATGGGCAGACTTGAAGCCAAATGAAAACTCTAGCAGAACCAAACTCAATGGAGACGTTTGGCTGAAGCCCTATGTTCCTCTAGGAATTAAAGGAAAAAATAATAATTGATACTTAAGTGTTGAATATCACTGTGATGCTCACTAGTGACTAGCCTATTCAGGTAGGTAGTTACCTATCTGATTTCTAGTGAGAAGTCGTGACCATTGGCGTACAGCAGGTTGGGTATGAGGACAAATACTCACCAACGGTAATACTGGCTAGTGCCAGTCGCTCTATATCATGAATAGGCAGAAGTTGGAATTCATGAACTGACCGTTGGATCAAGTTCTAGTGGCTTAATAGTCTACGAGCTCGCCTTATAACCATAAGGTCATGGGTTCGAACCGCCGTGGTAGATGCGTACTACTGAAAAGTCCCAATCACTAGGACGAAACAACTAGCTATCCAGTACTCGCTGTTGGTTTTTCCAGCAATTCTCCTCAAACCGATGTCACCTCATGATAAAATCCTGTATATTACACTGAATTTTCATGAAATCATGGTGGTATTATTCGGTCTGTTTTATTGAAACGCCCTTATATCCACCGGATAAAGCAGGTGTCACCACTTCATGAAAGGCATATGTCATATAATCATTCGATAAAACGTGTACTTATGCACTTCATATGAAGAGTATGTTTTTTTTTTAATGCGGGGGCTAGAAGACATACATGTACAAATATGCACAGTCGCACACACACACACACATACAAACTTATGCACTTATAAACTTCTTTGTTAACATTAACTGCTAAATTATATATGGAAGGTCTGTGATGGATATTGAAAACAGTTATTGGCCTTAATTATCTCTTGTTCTGGATATGTATGTATATTATACGCATCAAGTGGTGCATTTATTGTACATGTTTTCCGATTGTGAAATGACTAATTATAAATGTTTAAAAAATTGTTTATTTATACAAAATGGAACACAAAAACTAACGGTATTGTTCATTCATTATAACCTTCATTTTAAATTCAAATATACTGACTGACAAAGCCCAAAGAAGTTTCGTGAATATTTAGTTGGCTACAACTGTACTACTTAATTCATTATACACTATTCTTTATGCTATATTAAATAGGTCAAATAAAGGATTCCCGTAATGCGTTAATATATAGTTGCCAGGGCAAAGTCGCTCACTAATAGTCTCAAATCGATTAAACCTCACAGTATATATCCTGACGATCCTTGGAAATTTGTATTCAACTTTTCTTTAGTTAATTTATCTGAAATCCAATAACAGGGAAGCCAATAACAATTGATATACATCGCACAAAAAGGTTGTTCTCATGCCTCAATAACCTGTAATACACATAGCTCTTATGTTTAAAAATGATGAGTATTTGAATTCAGATCACTTTAAAAATTATCCTTATTGACAGAGAAGTTAACGAGTCTCGAATAGGAAATAAACGCCTTTATTGGGTCCTACTGATAGTGTTACCATTTATCTCCAAAGTTGGACAGAACTGATGAGGATATCAAGGCGAAGCAAGCTTTCATTACCTCCATATGGAGGTCAACAACACACAACATGAAATATAACATCTGGAATTTCAACTACAATGTGAAGTCAGTGCTACTCAATATTCGGACCAGAGACTTGGCACGTCATAAAGAGCACTTCGAACAAACCACAGACTTCAGACTACAGACTCAGGACCTTCTGGTTGCGAGGCGAGCTAGCTCGTTGACCATTAAGCCACTGGGACCCTATGCAATGGCCCATGAATTCCAGCTTCTGCCAATTCACGATATAGCGCAACCGCTAGCCAATGTCTTCGGCGAGTATTTATCCTCACACCCTACCTGCTTCATCCTACTGGTCACGACTTCCCACTAGAACCCCAGGTAACTACCTACCTGAATAGAGCCAGTCGCTAGTCAGCATCTCATTGGTATTCAAGTATTGGTTTGTAGGGATTTGGTTGATTGGCTACAGGATTTCATCATGAGCTGACGTTGGTTAGAGAACTTTTTATACTTAACCGCTGACGCTCGAAACAGAGGAGGCGACACGTACGTGGCGTATGTCAATATGACTTCCGCTACATAATTGTGAATTTCATCATTCCCACCAGTCCTAGGTGATTTAGATTTCTCTCGGGGGCAAGTTTTTCTTCTTCTTCTTCTTCGAATGATAAACTTTTTCATTCGACCAGTTCCGTATGCATCTCCTACTTCACCTGCTCCTGTGCATTGCATCATGTAGGTCGTTCAGTCAGAGTTTTACCGAAAAGAGATAAAAATCACTATCCGATCTGGTTTCAAATGGCTAACGGTGGGTCTTTTAAAGGTGTTATGGGTGCAAATATTCCCAACGCTGGTTAATAAGTCTCAAAAGACATTGCATTCACGGTTTTTGGTAAAGGAAGGTTCATGTGAACCCCCTGAAAACCAGGGAGTACTGGACAGATGCTTCATCCCAGTTCTTTTAGGAATCATCGGCAGTACGCACCCACCACCTGGGGCGGTTCGAACCCAGGACCTTCCGGTTACAAGTCAAGCTCGTATACCATCCAGCCACTGGGACCCTATTCAGTGGCCAGTGCATGAATTATAACTTCTACCATTTCGTGATTTAGCGCAACTACCAGACAATGTCATCGGTGGGAAATCCATCCTCACACGTGACTGGTCGGAACTCACTGGTCACGAATTCTGACCAGCACCCCAGGAAACTCCGTCCTGTAGCAAGTCACTAGCGAGCAGCATCAGATTAATTTTCAAGAGTTTGGTTTGTAAGGATTAGATTTGTTTATACGACTTTGACCACGGATTGATATCAGTGTTAGAGAACCAATGAAAACCAGTTATTGGAAGTACTGGACGCTTGTTTCGCCCTGGTTTGGAAATCATCAGCAGTACGCACCCAATGGAGTTCGAACCGGTTCTCCAACACTGATTTAAATCTGTGCTGATCAAACTCGTAAAAACAAATCTAATCCTTTTAATTTTTTAATTTTTAAAATTTTTTTTAAAATTTTTGATTACAGCTTGACTCCACACCGTATTTTTGGTACAAGTGTGGAATTTTCAGCGTGGATATCGGTAGCCCAAAATTCGCAGGCCGACCATAGATATCAGGTGTGCGTCGGCGTGGGCTCGAACCCCGGACTATGTGCATGGTCGGCGAGAGTCCTAACCACTGTGCCACCGACGCACCTTACAAACCAACTCTTGACAATTTTATAACGTTGATATAATCTTTTTTGAACTTTATGTTTTAACATGAAGTCTTCAGATAAACGGTTTCTACAGTGGTAACTTGTTTGTTCTTAATATATTTGTTGTTCTCCTAAGAATTCACTAAAGATTTAGCAGTAAATCAACTTATCTTCATGTGTATCAGGTCAACTCACCTACTTCACCTACTATCACTAAACACACAGTTTACATTGTGTCAAATTCTACGCAAAATCTGTGAAACCATGATTCCAGTTAAAATTAATACAGAAATGTGTCATCTTTTGAATGAGTGAGTATATGCTAAATAAGGTCAGGTCAAATAACAAAAAGAAAAGATAAGGACTTCACATCGTTGTGTGTGTGTGTGTGTGTGTAGTTACCTGTTATAAGGTCGACGTGTTTGTTCTTGAATGATTATTTATTCTATACAGATGTGTTAGTATGTGGGTACGTGAAACTGTGATAACATATGAACATCTAGAAAGTGAAACTGTTTAGCAAATGACTAATATCAGTGTAATCCTGCAGAGAATACTTCTTTGATTCATTCATTGATACCACTCATTGTTCAGCCATCACATCTAGCCTGGTAGTGATAACAATAATTATGCTCAAAACGTATAATCATCATAAAGACAGACAGGAGATGAACGAGTCACAAAAACACCGAGACCGTCGAAACAATTGATGCTTACATCGACTGATCAGATGAACAGTTGATGTGATTGATATCCAATTAGCTGGAGGATTTCATCATGAGCTGACATCGGTTAGACAACCAGCGGAAAATCCACTTGTGGAGGGCTGCAGAGTCCCAAACTAGGACGAGTCAGCTGGCTGTCCAATACCCCCACCCAGGTTTTTCAATGCTTCTCTAACCGATGTCAGTTCATGATGAAATCTTCCAATCAATCAAACAAAATCCTGCTAAGCCAATCATTCAAAACTCATATCCATTTCTTCATTTAAATTTGAGATTTTCCCGTCGATTGATTGGATCGAAGTGTTCGGTCCCAGGTTGAAATGTCTGTCGACTTCTTGTGCAGATGCTTCGACAATGTCTGGGTATTTAATTAGAATTTGATCTGTGGATGGTGACTAGAAGTGGAATCCAGGATGCACATTTCGTCCTATTTGGGATTCGTTATCTGCATGTACCTGCATTTCCCAGTGAGTGATGATGTTCCCACCGAGGCTCGAACCAAGTGCGCAGCATCCACAAATTAAATTCTAATTAAATGCCCAGACATTGTCGAAGCGTCTGCACAAGAAGCTCACAGGCATGTCAACCTGAGACCGACCAATTCGGTCCAATCAATCGACGGAAAAATCCAAAATTCAATTAAATAATTTATATGACCCGTCTCACAAGAGCTGGCCAGCTGTCGTGGTCCAAGTGGTCTAGTGGATAACGCTTTGGCGTCTGAAACGATGGGCACCGGGTTCGAACCTCAGTAGTGGGAACATGATCACTCACTCACTGCGAAATGCAGGTACATCCAGATGACGAGTCCAAATAGAACGAAATGGACATCCTGGATTTCACTGCTAGTCACCATCCACAAATTTATTTCATCTCTATTTCGTTTCAGATCTTATAACACAGTTGTAGTTATGCAAACCAATATGACATCAATGAATTCAACATAGTCTCCCTCATGTTGCTCATCTCTTAGTAGACAGTTGAGAAGATAAACCATTCATCCATACACTCCATTTTCATTGACTCACCACGTCATTGCGGCTGACAACTAATTGTTGTTATCCACCTTGTCAGTCATCCTGCAGTGTATTCAGAAGTTAACAATCAGATAACATGAATTATCTAGGTGAGTGTGTCATGATTTGGAGAGCTTAATGGTGAGTGTAACTGTGTTAACCCCTGAAATGTGAGTAGTGTTATTCAAGTCATCTAGTGAGTTGAGATGACTTTTCAATCTCACCTCCACTGACTCTTCTTGTCCTCTTTCTTAAACCAACGAACTGTATTCATCAATCACTTTGTCAGTCACTTCTTAGAACTCACATAGCTCGAATGAATCAGGTTGGGAATCGCCGAGAATCTGTTTTAGTGAGTGAATGTTCATGTTAGTGTTATTATCTATTGTAGGATGGAGGGTGTTTTCACTTGTATTTAAATAAACAAATTCCATTTGTCATAATATTTATCGAATGTTGTAATTATTTCCATCTCCAGGTCAACTTTACAAAAGTACATCTGTTGTTACTGTTTGACCTGTTGAAAATATAAATGTCAATAGAAGCTAAAATAAACATGAATATCAAATATGTTTCTTGTTCCACTGAGAAGTTTAATGAAGCAAAGCTTTGTGTGTAAAAATTATATTTGTAAGAATGTCAGCGTGATTGAAATAAGGAATTCCATCATTTGCTTAGAAAGACTGAATCGACCTCCTTCAGGATAATTGGCACCTAATCATTTCGAAACTCTTCCGTCAAAATTTGATGACAGTTCATATGAAGCAGATCTTCTGCGCGCGCTTTTCGACTATTACGCTACATTTTGCTCATTAATAAAAACTCTTATTACTGTAAAATTTTATGCAAAGAGTTTGCGGAAATTATCACAATTATTAACCTTTCGAACACTGAATCCAAAAAATACAATCTTATTGACAGATAATACACATAACCACTGTTTGGATTTGTGGAATTTTTAAACATAAACACATCTATAATTGTATATATTGTTGGATTTATATGTTCAAGTTGCTCCAAGTCAGTGAGTTTATGGTTAAGATATCATTTTAGTTAACTGTACTGAACTATATTGCATGTTGTCTTATTGTATAGTTGTCGTCGCTTTTTGCCCTTTTTTCTGTGAACTGTTTCCTTTGTTGATGTTGTTCTCATTGTTTGTCCGTTATTTTCTGATTTTGAGGGGAGCAACCCAAAAAGTTGCTTCTCTCTAAACTTTTACTTAATGTAATCATTCTTTTCTCAGGCGTGAGGCTAGCAACCCCACCCTGTAAACAAAAATTGCTAAGAAACTTCAGTATGATGAACCTCCTTGCACCAAAAGAAAAAGTCTGTGTAGGAACATGGAACGTCCGAACTATGTACGAGACTGGAAAGCTGCCCAGATCGCCAACGAGATGAAAAGATACGGAATACAAGTGCTGGGAATATGTGAGAGCAGATGGAATGGGAGTGGACTCACCAAATTGTCAACAGGTGAGTCAGTGATCTACTCCGGTCACCCAGAAGATAACCACACGCACACCGAGGGCGTGGCTATCATGATGTCACCAACGGCAACGAAAGCCCTGATACAATGGGAGGCGATTTCGTCCAGGATAATGACCGCCAGGTTCAACTCCAAAGGAAGGAAAGTGTCAATCATACAATGTTATGCACCCACAAACAACGCAGACCTCGAGAAGAAAGAAGAATTCTACAGGCAACTACAGGCAACAATGGACAATACTCCAGCTGGCGACATGAAAATACTAATGGGAGACATGAACGCCAAACTGGGACCAGACAATACGGGAAGGGAACTCATCATGGGTAGAGAAGCTCTAGGAGAAATGAATGAAAACGGAGAACTCTTCGCCGACTTCTGCGCCTTCAACGAACTGGTGATTGGTGGCAGTGTATACAAGCACAAAGATATCCACAAGGCTACATGGGTGTCACCAGACGGGCAAACCAAAAACCAAATCGACTTCATCTCAATCTCAAGGAAGTGGAGGCGCAGCCTACTGGACACAAAAGCAAGAAGAGGAGCAGACGTTGGCTCAGACCACTATCTCGTACAAGGGACAATCCAAATCAAATTAAAAGCTTTCAGGGAATCAGGAGCTGCAGATAGACCACAAGCCAAGTTCAACACTCAAAAGCTGAAGGACCAGGCTACAAAGGACATCTTCATTGCAAGCATAAAGGACAAAGCCGAGACACAAATCAACACTAGCGAAGAGGTCGGCGTTGAAAAGCACTGGAACAACTTGAAAACGGTGTGGAGCCAAACCTGCATAGAAATTCTAGGCAGAAAAAAGAGACAGGACAAACAGTGGCTCACTACGGACACTTGGAAACTAATAGAAGAGAGAAGGACAGTGAAGCAAAAGATTATCCAGTGCACTGACGAGCAACAAAAACAGGAGCTGAATGCAAGCTACAATACACTGAACAAAAGAGTGAAGAAAAGTGCCAGGGAAGACAAAAGAAAATATTATGAAACCATGGCAAACGAAGCAGAACAAGCTGCAGGCAAAGGAGACCTCGCCACACTCTACCAAACAACTAGGAACCTTTCGGGCAAACGTTCGACACAGATTAAGCCAATAAAGGACGACAATGGAAAGTCAATCACCAAAGAGGTGGAACAGAGAAAGCACTGGGTTGAACACTTCAAAAGACTTCTAAATCGTCCGCCACCTACAACACGTCCAGCAATACCAACAACGGAAGCAGAACTACCAGTGAACACTGACCCCCCGACGAAATCAGAAGTCCTGAATGCAATCAAGATGCTTAAAACTGGGAAAACACCGGGACCAGATGGAATCCCAGCAGAGGCTTTGAAAATAGACCCAGAGACAACAGCGGACTTGATGACACCACTACTGGAGAAGGTGTGGAAAGAGGGCAAAGTACCCGAGGATTGGAAGAACAGTTACTTATTCAAACTTCCAAAGAAAGGAGACTTAAGTCAATGTAAAAACTGGCGTGGAATTATGCTTCTGTCCATTCCAAGCAAGATACTAAGTCGCATCATCCTGGAGAGAATCAAACAAGCCCTAGATGAAAAACTTCGTCCGGAACAGGCTGGATTCAGGAGAAACAAATCATGTATTGATCAAATCGCCACTCTACGGATCATCATTGAACAAAGCTTGGAATGGCAGTCACCTCTCTATCTCAACTTCATCGACTTTGAAAAGGCCTTCGACAGCGTCGATCGAGAGGTCATTTGGAAACTACTTCGCTACTACGGGGTCCCATCGACAATTATACACCTCATCCAACAGTTATACGACAATGCTGCATGCCAAGTAATCCACAACGGGAAACTTACGGAAGCCTTCGAAGTGAGGACGGGAGTGAGGCAAGGCTGTCTACTATCACCAATGATCTTCCTGATTGCAATTGATTGGATAATGCGACAGACAACGGCAACCAACGAGGGAACAGGCATAAAATGGACTGACACAAAAGACTTGGAGGATCTGGATTTCGCCGATGATATATGTCTGATTTCCCATAAACTGGAAGATATGCAAGTGAAAAGTAACAAGTTGGCAGAAGAAGCATCAAAGATAGGACTTCACGTGAACATAGATAAAACAGAGATGATGAAGATTCCTAGCCAACATCAACAGCAACAACAACAGACCACAATAAGCATAAATGGGAAGAACCTGAAAGAAACAACCTCCTTCACCTACCTGGGAAGCATCGTCTCAACTACAGGCGGAACTGACGAGGACATCAAAGCCAGAATCGGAAAAGCAAGACAAGCTTTCATTACTCTCAAATCTGTGTGGAGGTCAACAGCATCAGCATCAAAAATAAGATCCGGATTTTCAACTCCAATGTGAAGTCAGTGCTACTATACGGATCAGAGACTTGGCGAGTCATAAAGAGCATCTCAAACAAACTTCAAACCTTCATTAACAACTGTCTCCGCTCAATACTCAAGATCAGATGGCCAGAAAAGATCAGCAACAGGGATCTCTGGGAGCGAACCAATCAGGAACCGATTGTGAAACAAATAGGCAGAAAGAAATGGAGATGGATTGGCCATACGCTGAGGAAACCATCAAGTGACATCACTAGACAAGCCCTCGAGTGGAACCCGAAAGGGAGGCGGCGAGTTGGTCGTCCAAGGGTGACTTGGAGGAGGTCATGCGAGAGGAGATGAAAGCATGTGGACAGACCTGGAGCAGGGTGAAAAAGTTGTCAGAAAACCGAAGTCAATGGAGGTGCGCAGCTGAAGCCCTATGTTCCTCTAGGAACTAAAGGATACAATAATAATAATAATCATATGAAGCAAACGTATGATGAGAGTATTGAATTCGTGACTAGAATGTGCGTCGGTGGCACAGTGGTTATGACTCTCGCCAACCATGCACATGGTCCGAATATCGATCCCCTGCCAACGCACACCTGATATCTATGGTCGGCCTGCAAAATTTGGCCTACCGATATCCATGCTGAAAATTCTATACCTGTACCAAAAATAGAGTTTGAAATCAAGCTGTAATTAAAAAAAATAGAACTTCTTCTTCGGATGAATGTCAGTCAAAAATGAAGAGGAGTTGCATAATTTTCGACGAGATGTGTTATGCAGACTACTTCCAATATATTCTGTGTCTATTCATCCGTTGAGTGGTGGTGGGATAAATGTTATTTGGGTGGGTCGGCGGAAAGTTAACTCAAGAACACGACAAGCATTTCCTATTATGCTTAACAAATACCTGTTGAGTCAGTATTCTCGACTGCTCATTTCCTGACATGCTCTCAGGAGAACTTCGTCAATTTTAATATTTCACTCGTTTGATGACTTCTTTATGCTTCAGAAATGTTAATAGGAGATAGAAGGACAATGTAATTGGCTGATTTCGTCATTATTATTCTTATAAGATCCATCCATGGATGTTGTAACATTGTGGTGAGAGCTGGCTGCTAGCCAAACTGGTAGACACTAATTTACACTATGTAAATTCATATGTTTATACGAAAATATACATTATTGTTATTATTATTACTATTATTATTAATATCAATGTTTACGTCGCCAATATTGGTCATGAGAAAAATATGAACAAAGACTTATTCAACAACGAACCCAAGCACACTTTGCGTAGGTGGATACAGTTAAGATATAGATGATCTGATATTCAGGAAACGGTGACAAAGACATGAAAGATTAACTTTCAGTGAGAGCCAACCAATCAGAAGACTGTGTTTTTCTGCTAACAATAATCTATAATAATGTACATGAAAATCTATAAATATCTGTTGATTTCCTGAATAAACGATCTGTTGCCTGGCTCTTGTCTTCTGCTGTTACAACATCATTGTTTATTGCGTTTCATCTTCACAATTACTCCACTGTAAATAACACGGATAGTGAGGACGAACAGTGGAATCCGGGAAGCACTCTACGCCTTATATAGGACCTGTCATCTGGATGTCCCAGCTCATCACTGAGTGATACTGTTCATATTATGAGTTGAACATTGTGATCAAATCCTCAAAAGTTAATCTTCTGAGCTAATGAGTCAAGAAGTCCACACATTGTTCAGAGTGTCTGCTCTGAGTTTGTTTATTCATCCATTGGGACTCCCTCTTGATTCGTCTGAATTTGTTTCTTGTATTTCTCAATCTTCGCTTCACTTCCCCTCATAAATCCACTTGCTTTTCCATTCTCTTTAGTCACCCTATGAATTTTGACTTTGCAAGTCCTCCTCAAACTTATTCATCACACAAGTTAATCTGATTACAGCTCTCACTTTTCGTGACTACATTTCGACATATGAGAGACGAATCAATGTGAAGGTGGATTTTGTCAGTTGAAAGTTATCTGGGGTGAAGAGTAGATTCCAAGTCTTCAGAAGTGTTTGTTTCCACGAAATACCAGCGACACAGTATCTGAATGCAGCAAAACAACTGTCGAATTTCCACAAACAAAGGTCAGACAGTAAACTACACTACATTTTCGAATCATGTGAATACGAGTGTATTGACTATTGACGAAGAGAAAAGCAACTGTTGCTTTTCTCATGGCTAAACACATTAGAAGCATGAAATATTTGTTGTTTTCGTGTTCATCGATTGTATGATTAAAACAGAGAAGCAACAATACTTGAATTTCCTAACACATTCCATTATCTTCAATATTTAATTCATTCCAGAATAATTTGTTAGGGCAAGTAAGTGATGGCGTCGAGTGATTTGTTAGCTGAATACTATTCCTACATTCTAGGGTGGAATTCTGGTTTTCATGAAACTCCACTTCACCACTCATTTTCAAACAGCCAAAAATAAATAGTCATCGTGTGATGAAAATTGAATCCTTGTCTCCAATGCTGGCTGACTCGAAATAGATAAGATCAAGATGTGGGTAGGAGGGATATGAAACACGTCGACAATCAAGATGCCAACATAATGACAACAACGTCATCAACAACAACAACAACACGAACAACAGATATTGTTCAATTCGGTCTGATCAAAGCACCAAGGAGAAATCACAAGTATCTACCGATAATTTATCCATGTTAAATAATCATGTCATGTCATGAATAATAAGACGGCTACTGAATGATTACGATTTCTGAAGAAAAGAGTGAGAGTGGTTTGGGGATTTCATTGACATCAGCGCAACTGTATGAGTATAAGAAAGAAATAAGCTGTTTTTTGTTGATATATAGATAGTTTTTATTACGTGACGTGGGACTTCGAATTTCCTTTGGAGCACCTGATCAATAATTCACTGAGTCAATCTGGAACATAACTGAAACCAGGAGTTGAAAAATATTAACAATTAAGCACATTTAGGTGACTACGAATCGTTTAAACACTTTTTTGTATTCGAGATATTTAATCAAAGATATTATTATTATTATCATTACTTTAAGGCGGGTTTTCCAAAATTAAACACTGAGAGTTTCAAACTTGAACTATCATAATGGAAAGCAGTTACTTGCGGCATTTAATTTATATATATGTATATATATGCATACAGAAAGAGAGTGTGGTCAATCGCTCACTCCCTTGGTAACCATATCACTTTCATTACACTGATTAGTCATGCACACTAGACAGCTCAACTGACAAAGCACGTTTTCAAATTGATGAACTTTGACCTTCTTGAGTTTCCATGTCGACACTGTTTATTACATTTTTCTGTTTTCTGTCTTCTCTCACCACCCCACTTTTTTCTTCTTTCATAGTTTGACAGTATATAAATTGATGGTGACTTAGATTATAACACTTATATTCCAGATGTGTTCACCTTATAATGCCTTCTCTATTACCTTTCAAACAATGAAGTATGAAATGTTGTTATTTATAGCCATTGTAATTTCAGGTAGTTTGCAGCTGATGAGAACCTGTGAAATAGAATGATATCATTTTATACTGAAAATCTGGTCTTTCTTTCTCTATCAAAATTTATCAAGCGAACCAAATCTATAAAATAATTATTTTACATTTAAAGGGAGTTTATATATGCAGACAAATGGGGTTGCTATGTATACAATTGGTGGATGGTGGCTAGCAGTGGAATCCAGGATGCACATTTCGTCCTATTTGGGACTCGTCAGTTGGATGTACCTGCATTTCCCAGTGAGTGATGATGTTCCCACTGAGGCTCGAACCCAGTGCCCATAGTTTCAAACACCAAAGCGTTATCTACTAGACCACTTTGGCCACGAAAATCAAAACTTCAATTCAATAATTAATATGACCTGTTCTACAAGAGGTGGCACTCGTGGCCCAAGTGGTCTATTGGATAACGCTTTGACGTTTGAAACTATAGGCACTGGGTTCGAGCCTCAGTGGGAACATCATCACTCACTGGGAAATGCGGGTACATCCAGTGGACGAGTCCCAAATAGGACGAAATGTGCATCCTGGATTCCACTGCTAGCCATCATCCACCAATTGTATACTAATTAAATGCCCAGACATCGTCGAAGCATCTGCACAAGAAACCGATAGATATGTCAACCTGAGATCGAGCACTTCGGTCCAATCAATCGACGGGAAAATCAAAAATTCAATTCAATGGTGTTGCTATGTGTTCACCAGTGTCCCCAATAGTCGCCTACCTTTTCATGAATCGATTCAAAATTAACATCTTTTCAAGCATACTCACTCCTAAAATATGGTTAAGATATGTGTATGATAATTTTGTAGTACTAAAACGAGATCTACACAATTCATTCCTGGAGAAAATCAACTGTGTATCTCCCAAAATCCAGTTCACTTCGGAAGCAGAATCAGACGTCGGTGAACTACCCCTCTTAGACTGCCTAATTAATAGGAGGGAAAACGGACATTTTGGTATATCCATATTCAGGAAAAACCCACTCCAATAAATATTTAGACTTCAAATCACCACACCCCATCAGTGCAAAGATTTCAGTTGTTTCAAGTCTTCTTAGACGAGCACACTCTCTAATAACGGATGAGAAAGAAAAAGAAGAAGAAATATCAAACATTACTGAAACTCTCAAGCAAAATAACTATTCCAAGAATTTCATCAACAAAATCAACACAGACATCAAATATGGTCGAAAATGTATATCGGAAATATAGACCTCAACAGTTGTCATTCCTCACAGGATGGAGACTTCAGACGATATCAGAGGAGCACTGAATCAGCTCGACATTAGAGTTTTCTTCATAACATTAGACACACTACGAAACAACCTTGTCCATATAAAAGACC
The DNA here is from genome assembly GCA_944472135.2 of Trichobilharzia regenti. NCBI lineage: Eukaryota > Metazoa > Platyhelminthes > Trematoda > Strigeidida > Schistosomatidae > Trichobilharzia > Trichobilharzia regenti. Next base: position 15,257,451 of record OX235262.1, read on the forward strand.
AAATTCCAAAAGATTCTCTATCTCATTGTGTCTATAAAATAAAATGCTCGGAATGCGATGCGATCTATATCGGACAAACATCTCGAGAAATCAAAATCAGAAGAAATGAACACCATAGAGCATCTCCTCGACCACCGAGAAATCCGGTTAAACTCGAAAAACTTGAAATATCATCAGCCATAGCCTGTCTACACGCTATAGAATCAGGCCACAAAATTGATTTCGACAATTTGAAATAATCCAGAAAACTTTCAGAAATCACAAAGAACGTCCCATATCATCAGAAGCACTTCAAATGGTCAAGTGGAATCCAAATTGTCTGAATAGGAATGATGGACTACAACAGAATCTGACATGGTTACAACACCTCCCTCTCCTCCCCCATTAAGTGACAAAATCAACACGAATGTGATAAGCAAGTTCACTATGCAAACACACACTACTTTTATAATTTTACACACTGATAAAATCCAACAATCTACACTTGTTGAATTGAATTTTTGATTTTCCCGTCGATTGATTGGACCGAAGTGCTCGATCTCAGGTTGACATATCTATCGGTTTCTTGTGCAGATGCTTCAACGATCTCTGGGCATTTAATTAGTATACAATTGGTGGATGATGGCTAGCAGTGGAATCCAGGATGCACATTTCGTCCTGTTTGAGACTCGTCCACTGGATGTACCCGCATTTCCCAGTGAGTGATGATGTTCCCACTGAGGCTCGAACCCAGTGCCTATAGTTTCAAACGTCAAAGCGTTATCCAATAGACCACTTGGGCCACGAGTGCCACCTCTTGTAGAACGGGTCATAGTTATCATATTAATCTACAATTGTTTTTGTTATCTCTACAAGTTGGCCAACTTGACAACGAAAAATGACCCCATACTGATGAGCAATGATCAAGTTAGTACACGTTGTTTTGATAGCATAACAGATGTACTATTACCTTTGATATTTGATTTAGTGATATTCATGTTGTTATTTTGACTTTCAATATGTCCTTTTAACTTGACCTAAGTAGTATATTTTCTCACCTCTAAACTCTTTGTTATACATATGCTGAGATTTTGTAAATTCTGGTTTAATAATACTACTTTGATAAAGCTATTAGCAGCCAAAAAAAAACAACAATATCGTTTTGTTTCTCACTCATTCATTGGGAAATACAAAAAAAAAACCTTTATTAGGATGAATAGCATATAACTAATGCCCAAACTTTTTCAAACTGTTAAAAGTGAACTTGGTTTGGACATATACATCTATTACTCTGTTAAAGAATTAATCAACGATCTTTATTTTACTAGGTCAGTCAATCAGCGTTCTGGACGTAAAACTAGTTACCTATGAATTTTATCTTTGTGTTGAACTGTCATTGGCTATAATTCATACGTTATCATTAATGTGGACAGTGTAAGCATTCAGCAGTTCCTTTAGTTATGCTCAAAATTCCATACCACTTTTTATAAATAAAACTTGAAGTATACAATTGGTGGATGGTGGTTAGCAGTGAAATCCAGGATGTCCATTTCGTTCTATTTGGACTCGTCAGCTGGATGTACCCGCATTTCTCAGTGAGTGATGGTGTTCCCACTGAGGCTCGAACCCAGTACCCATAGTTTCAAACGCCAAAGCGTTATCCACTAGACCACTTGGGCCACGACAGCTGGCCAGCTCTTGTGCGAGGGGTCATATTCATTATTGAATTGAATTTTAGATTTTCCCGTCGATTGTTTGGATCGAAGTGCTAGGTCTCAGGTTGACATGTCGGCTTCTTGTGCAGGACGAAATGCGCATCCTGGATTCCACTGCTAGCCATCATCCACCAATTGTATACTAATTAAATACCCAGACATCGTCGAAGCATCTGCACAAGAAGCCGTCATGTCAACCTGAGACCGAACACTTCGGTCCAATCAATCGACGGGAAAATCAAAAATTCGATTCAAAACTTCAAGTATTTGAAATATACCTAGGAATGGAAAAAAGAGATGTTGTTTATAAAAATTTAGAGTATACTTTTTAAAAAGACGTCTAATTGGTATTTCGAACCCGGTTAACAAGGCATATTTAGCATAAACTGATAAGATACTATGAAGTTCTATCTGATGGGAGATATGATGAATAGTTTACACCAAGGACTCAGCTTACCTCATGGTTAATGGACTAATCTGAAGAGGAATACTAACTGTGGCAAACAAAATGTGTTTTACAGAGGCTGTCTTTTTCACCATCTTTAACAAGTGTTGTCATTTTCTTATAGAATTTTATAATGAAGATAATTTAGAAGACCAAACATTTTTCAGCACTCTGCTTATATGATTAATAGTACAATTTCATTCTCATTACTGAACTTACTGTAATGGACAAAGTGTTTGGAAAATCTCTCCTGAACGATTTATTTATATTATTTATGCTCATTTAGACGTTTCAAATTTCGCCAGATTACTAGCTTGCTAGGCTACTAGCTTCCTAGTTTTCTAGCCGGTCCCAAGCCCGGATAAAGAGGGAGGGTTGGGACGTGGTGCTAGCAACTCCAACCCGTAAAACAACCAAATTGCCACAGAAACTTCAACGAATAAATATATTAAAAATTCTAAAAACATCGGGGAAGTGAAATGACTCAGGCTGGTCAAAGCCTTCGGGAAGCCAGTCAGCCGATGTGTCTTCTTTCGATGAAAGCAAAAGTAAGGATGGGCACCTGGAATGTTCGTACAATTTACGAAACTGGAAAGGCTGACCAGACAGCCGCTGAAATGAGAAGGTAATTTCAAACATCATTTTGCTGCTTGGTTAAGTTCTGAATTTCCGGGATCGTTTTATCAAATTTGAGAGATAATTACCAACACAAATTATTACAGCTCAGGAAAGAAATAATATACCAGTGGATTTGTTTGCTGAATTCAATGAATTCATCCCAAATTAAGATCTAAGGACTTCTTAGGGGTGTGATGAATGCAAACAATGTTCTGAAGAGAGATCCTTAAATAAGTATGATATACACAGTGGTCTGGCTAATCATGATAAAAATGGCATGGTTGATGCAGCATATACATATACTCATGTATATGTAGGTTAACCTAGATAAACTGTGTTCTTGTCACGAAGATCGGAAAGCAGGTATCAGATATCTCAGTAAGCAGTGTCATACATGTAAGTTACATGTTTTTATTTGACATAAGCTGTGCGTCGGTGGCACAGTGGTTAGGACTCTCGCCGATCATGCACATGGTCCGGGGTTCGAGCCCACGCCGACGCACACTTGATATCTATGGTCGGCCTGCGAATTTTGGGCTACCGATATCCACGCTGAAAATTCCATACTTGTACCAAAAATACAGTGTGGAATCAAGCTGTAATCAAAAAATAAAAAAATAAAATAAAAAATAAATAGAATAGAAGTGTTGGGAATCTGCGAGAACAGATGGAACGGATCTGGAAGGTGCCAACTACCTACTGGAGAGACAGTAATCTTTTGTCTGTAGAACGCCTCCTTCTTCTCTTGTTCTGAGACGTTTGTAGGCGCATAGCATTGGATGATTGTAACCTTCCTTCCTTTTGAGTTGAACCTGGCTGTCATTATCCTGAAGGAGATTGGTTCCCCCTGCATGAGAGCTTTGGCTGCTGTTGGTGACATTATGATGGCCACTCCCTCGGTGTGCTCGTGGTTGTCCCAAATGGCGATATCAAAATCCTGATGGGCGACATGGATGCGAAGCTGGGAGGAGACAACACAGGAAGAGAACTCACCATGGGTCGTGAGGCCCTCTGCGAAATGAACGACAGTGGTGGACGCTTCTCAGACTTCTGCTCCTTCAATGATTTGGTGATTGGCGGTAGTGTGTTCAAACACAAAGATACACACAAGACGACATGGATTTCACCAGATGGAAACACCAAGAACCAAATAGACTTCATCTCAATTTCAAGAAAGTGGAGACGGAGCCTACTGGACACAAGGTCGAGGAGAGGAGCAGATGTAGGTTCAGACCACTATCTAGTACCTAGTACCAGGGACTTTCAATGTGAAGCTAAAAGCCTTGAGGGTAGCTGGGATAGGCCACAATGCAAGTTCAACACTCATAAACTGAAGGACACAACCACTAGGAACCCAAGGGAGCAATAATAATAATAATAGACGTTTCAATTCACTCTGTAATTCTTATACATCCAGCCCTGGTAACTGGATGTCTTTATTCTCTCATTTGATCACGTAATCTTTGGCTTTTAACTCACCCGCCCCATTTTATAATCTGTAATTTTGCTTGTCTCTTGTTTCTGTGATTTGAGTTCAACTCAGTACATTGTTACCTAACTTATTGAGTCCCTCTGCATCTAACGCACATCTCATCTTTATTACGCAACTCCTTTACCATTATATGCATACATTTATTTTGTTTAAACTTGAACTGCCTATGTAAAAACTATATAAGCGCAATTCTCTGAGCACTGTTCACTAATCGTGGAAATTTCTGCCAACTGACAACATGTAAAATTTGCAAGTATGTTAAACCGTGTCTGTACATAAACGTCATAATTTATTTAGGCTGTGAGCAGCAGCTGATGAGAAGCCAACGAAATAAGTGATGATGGTACCATATTATTCTGGACAAACCACCACTGTTGTTCTTGCTTTATTCAAATTCATCAAAGGCGGATAAATGCATGAATCTTCTGAAAAATCGCCTCCCAGCAGAATCTTTCAAATCAACTATTTTGTTATAATGGAAGTCTTTGTATTTCCCAATGAATGAAAACCAATGAACGATATTGCTTTTACTTTTGACATTTTGCTATTTAATACTGCTAATAACCTTATCAAAGTATTATTAAACCAGAATTTACAAAATCTTAGCTTATATTATATACCAACTTAACCATCGCTCCTCACTATGGGGTCATTTTGAGTTATCAAGATGGCCAATTGGTAAAGATAACAAAACCAGGTGTAGGTTGTTGGGTTTGATAAGTGTCCAAAATTGTAAAAGCAGCGTGTGTTTACATGACGAAACTGCTTATCGCATTCGTGTTGATTTTGTCATTTCAAGGGAATGGGGTATAGAGGGAGGTGTTGTAACCAGGTTATATTTTGTTTTAGTTCATCATTCCTATTCAAGCAATTTGGATCCCATTTGATATGAAGTGGTTCTGATGATAACGGACGTTCTTTGTGATTTCTGAAGTTTTTCTGGATGATGACTTGAATATTGTCAAAATCAATTTTGTGACCTGATTCTATAGCGCGGCGTGTAGACAACATACGGCTGATTTTTCAAGTGTTTCTAGTTCAACTGGATTTCTCGGTGGTCGAGGAGATTCTCTACAGTGTTAATTTCTTCTGATTTTGATTTCTCTCTGGTGAGGGTAGTCCCATATATATCGCCTCAAATTTGAAGCATTTTATTTTATAGACACAATGAGATAGAGAATCTTTCGAAATTTGATCTCTTATATAGACAAGGTTGCTTTGAAGTGTGTCTGATGTTTTAAAGAAAACTCTAATGTCGAGCTTATTGAGTACTCTTGTGATATCGTCGAAACTTTCTGATCTATGTTGAATGACAACTGTTGAGATCGATGTTTTCGGAATACGTTTTCGACCATACTTAGTGTCACTGTTGATTTTCAGTAACCTGAAAAATCCCATTCAGTAATAGAAAAGAAAAGGTGTTCAGTAAAGAGTTACTCTTTTCGGCGATATCATTCTCAAGCTGTACAAATCACAAATTTATAGTAATTTGTCTTGTCAACAAAAGGAATATTTCCAAAGATGTGTTAATACAATTGTTAACTTTTGACAAACAAATTACGTAATTTAGAAGGCGTTAATCGGTTAGAAACTAAAATAAAGTTACAAAAGTAGGTTGGATGACGTAATCTAAATTGATACGGTTCAATGAAAAAATGAATGAGAGTCAAGTTAATAAGCTGAGTAGAATTCACTTAAAAATAAACGAAAATCGAGTTAGCAACAGTCGTCATGAGCGTAGAGATTTAATAGAGGGTGGGGGTAGAAAATAATGCAATTAAGAAATAGACAAACAAAGAAGAAAGAGGTAAGACAAAATTACGTATTTGGTGTTAAGATAGATCAGGACCATTGTAGATTTAGTGACTGAACAAACTTCTTTTGTATGCAGAGTTCAGGATTCAATATGTGAATTGCCATTGCTCCTGTAGTTTGAAGAAGTTTAATTCGTACTCTTTTGGCAAGATTCCCACGTATTGTGTAGATAACTGAGAAGTTGTTTTGTGGGTTTGCTTGGTGTCCGGATTCGATCAAGTGTTCTAGGATAGAGCTGTGGCGGGGGGATCTTCTTTCTCCTTTATAAAACCATGAAGGTAAGTGTTCGCTGATTCGTTTGGATAGCAAACGCTGGGTACGGCCGACATACCTAGCTCCACATGAGCAGGTGAATTGGTAGATGCACATTGATGAGGCCCCCAGTGGAAGCTTATCCTTCACGTTCGTGCGAATCATTGGTTTCGTAGAGAAAGTTAGTCTGAGTTCCGCTGCGAAGAAGGTTTTCTTCAGTGAACGGCACAGGCGGTTTCTCAGTATTTCTGCTGAAGAATCTCCGTTGAATTGTAGATTCAAATAGAGAAGTTTCTTGGGAGCAGTAAGCGTGGATGGTTTTTGTGTTTTGGGCTTCATAGCTTTTGTGATGAAACGTTCCGGGTAACCGTTTTCAAGGAGGATTTTTTCAGGGTCTTCAGCTCTTCTATAGTTTCCGGACTGCAAATGTTATGGATTCTGTGAGTCAGTGAGCGGATCAGATTTCGTTTTGTATATAAAGGCACCCAACTGTGAAAGCTGATGAGTTGTCCATTCCATGTGGGTTTTCTGTGAATGGATCTTTTGAGTGTCCCATCTTGTTCGCGTCTTGCTAGTTGCACGTCCAGAAAAGATATTGTTGCGTTGGACTCCTTCTCTAGTGTGAACTCTGCATACAAAAGAAGTTTGTTCAGTCACTAAATCTACAATGGTCCTGATCTATCTTAACACCAAATACGTAATTTTGTCTTACCTCTTTCTTCTTTGTTTGTCTATTTCTTAATTGCATTATTTTCTACCCCCACCCTCTATTAAATCTCTACGCTCATGACGACTGTTGCTAACTCGATTTTCGTTTATTTTTAAGTGAATTCTACTCAGCTTATTAACTTGACTCTCATTCATTTTTTCATTGAACCGTATCAATTTAGATTACGTCATCCAACCTACTTTTGTAACTTTATTTTAGTTTCTAACCGATTAACGCCTTCTAAATTACGTAATTTGTTTGTCAAAAGTTAACAATTGTATTAACACATCTTTGGAAATATTCCTTTTGTTGACAAGACAAATTACTATAAATTTGTGATTTGTACAGCTTGAGAATGATATCGCCGAAAAGAGTAACTCTTTACTGAACACCTTTTCTTTTCTATGACTGTTGATTTTGTTGATGAAGTTCGTTGGGTAGTTGTTTTGCTTGAGCATTTCAGTAATGTTTGATATATCTTCTTGTTTTGCCTTCTCATCTGCTATCAAAGCGTGTGTGCATTTAAGAAAGCTTGAGATAACGGATATCTTTGCACTGATGTGATATAATGATCCGATCAGATTAATCATCAAGTTTTGACTTACAGGGTGTTTTATTGGTTACGGGATTGATGATGAGCTGAAATCAGTCGCAGAACACTCGAAAAACCAGCACTGCAATACTGGGCAGCTTTCTCATCCTATTTTGAGATTCTTCATCAGTAGGCGTCTACTGCGGTTGGAAAACGGCACCTTCAGTTTCATTTTCACTTTGTGATATATCTGTGGTGAGAGCTGGCTGCTAGCCAAATTGGTAGACAGTAATTTACGTCAATGTTTACGTCCCCAATATTGGTCATGAGAAAAATATGAACAAAGACTGATTCAACAAGGAACCCTAGCAGACTTTGCGTAGGCGGATACAGTTAAGATATAGATGATCTGACATTCAGGAAACGGTGACAAAGAGATGAAAGATTAACTTTCAGTGAGAAACAACCAATCAGAAGACTGTGTCTTTCTACGAACAATCATATATAATATGTAGATGAAAATTTATAAATATGATTTGATTTCCTTAATAAACGATCTGTTGCCTGGCCCTTGTCTTCTGTCATTACATATGCAGTGAACAAAATTACCTGCTAACAGTGTCCTATATAAACACAGACAAAAATGTCGATATACGTAACTATTTCTGTCTGTGACTAGTGTAATGGACAAACTGTCTGAAAAATCCCACCTAGACAACCGATTTATAATCTGCATACTTATTCCGATATTGAAACTGTCTCTGTAGTTGATACGCGTATTTCCCCTAGACTGCATAAAATTAATTTGATATTTGCATATATCTAACACATGTTGATTTTTGACCCATGTTATTTACTTTTGTCCTTGTTTAATCTTTACGTGAAGTACTTTTCTTTGTTATTGTGTTTACATTGACAAAGTGTGTTGCTTAACGATCTAATTTTGCTTGAATGGATGAAAGTGATTTTTGATCCGGAACTATCTGTGGCAGGCTTTGGTATTTTATTCTTTTGGATAGAGATTTTAATTCCACCTCCATTATGGGTAAATTTTGTTTTGATAAAGTCTCACAGTGTTATAGAGTTGGATGAGATGTATAATTGTCGGTTGAACCCCTTGGTGGTAGCGAAGTAGTTGCCAAATGACCTCTCGATCGACGCTGTCGAAGGCCTTTTCAAAGTCGATGAAGTTGAGATAGAGAGGTGACTGCCATTCCAAGCTTTGTTTGAACAATGATGATCCGTAGAGTGGCGATTTGATCAATACATGACTTGTTTCTCCTGAATCCAGCTTGCATCACACAAAATACGTGCCACCAAATATGATATAGTGGAACTATTTTGGTTAGACGTACGTGCATAAAGTCTTCCGAAATGACTTCTTGTTTTATCTGAGGAGACACAAGGTTGGAGCTGCTGTTAAGTAAAGTGTGTGCTCAGAGTCTGACAAAATTCCTTTATCAAATTTGTTGCATGACATCAAGTGCCTATCAGTATTTAGAAACCTACATTGCCTGTATTGTTGCTGCCTCACAGCACTGTTGAGGAAAATTTTGAGTTTTGATGACATTATTATTATTGTTTCATAGAATCACTTGAATATATGGGAGAATAACCATCTTTACCTTGAGTTTGGATGGTATTGTGATAGTGTGTTTCTCAACGAAGTTTTGTCTTCATTACTGATGTATGAAGTGATTTCCTGACTAATCATCAGTTACAACAAGTAGGTGGAATCACATAAGAGGAAGAAGAAAGATTGTAATTGTAGTGGTGTTTCGTCCAAATTTAATTAAATCATTTGCCAACCGCATTCGATGCATCTGTAGTCCCGACATTCTGGAAACAGAATTAAATATTCGAAGAGAAATCTTCATCAGAAATGGATACTCAATACGATTCATCGACAAAAATATCAAACTAATAATTCGGAGAAACGAAACTTTAATTGCGCTTAAAAAGAAACTCTTCATGAACTTGGATTTCAAGGGAGATTTACCAAACGATATTCTCAAGAGAAGGATCATATCATCTATGAGAAGAACACTGTTTGCAGTAACGCTAAGAATAGTGTTCCCCAGTCGACCACTAATCTGCAAAAACCTTAAGGACAAGGTCCCGCATCTGACCACTTCTATGTCCATATATCAGTTCATCTGCTTTCTGTGGAGACAGGTACATCGGTAGTTCGACGCGTACCCTGTCCAAGAGGATTCAAGAACACTATCCAGCATGGCTGTGAAAAGGCAATAGAGGTGGTGCTATAAGGAATGCGATAATTGAACACCTGGTTAACACTGATCATCCCATTTCAGCAAACGCCTCCCTCTTCAGAGTAATCTACAGAGTCAAGAATAATCTATCAAAGGCAATACGATTTCGTCTTCTTTCTATCGCTGATGCTCTGGCCATTCACATAGAAAAACCGGAGCTGTGCATAGAATAGAGAATTACTCAACCACTTCTACTGTCATGGTAACAACATTTTTTGGGCTTTTTTATTTTAATTACTTAACTTCGTTTCTTTGCCTGTTCTTTAATTGCTTAAAATTCTTGTATTCATTTAGAACTCTTACGTAATTTCGTATTATCTACTTTGTTTCTATGTGCATCCTGAGTAAAACTCACTCATCAAACTATTCATATTATTATTACATAACTTCTTTTTAACAACTGTTTGTGACAACTCATCACCTTTGTTACCACCTTAATTTCATTAACACCTAATTTTCTTGGCTTGTATTACCATAACTAATTGTAATTTTGTTTGACAAACTTAATGTACACATACATGCAAAACAATGCATATATATTTGCGATTGTACAGCTAAGAAAATGAATTCACCGCTGAAAAGAGACTCTTCGCTGATCTACGTGTTTTGTTTTGTTGTCAAAATAACTGAAACTCAAATAGGTAGGAATGTGTTGTAAGCTTTAGGAAAGTGAAATATCCACAGATAATTAATTCAAAAGTTGGTCTGAATGAAAGAATATTCTCCTTAGGTTTTCATAGTCCTAAAATATGATACCTTTCGTTAAAATTATAGTCAGTGATGTGGTGTGCACATTTTTTTTTAACGTAGAATAACAGATTACTTGTCGAGTGATAAATGTGCTGAGATGAATGCATATGCAAAATATTGTGAAATGCCAGGCGACGATGATGATGGGGTGGTGTTTTGTATACTCATGAAGGAAAACTCAGATATACACCATTAACAAAAGTGCAGCTATAAACACTGTCAGCTAAATGGAGATAACCAACAGAATGAGAATAATGAATCAATCAATCAATCCCAAGTATCGGTCTATTCTAAATTACAAACCAAATAAACAAGCTCAGACGACCCGTTATCTTACGAATACAAGTGACGCGTGAACCTAAGAGTATTCACATATCATTATTATTATTATTTTTGTGTGGTTGTGTTCTCTGAGCTGTATAGTTAATTTGAAAAGCTTTCATCGTCCCACCAGGCAACATCTTCAGTGCATACTTCATTTGAATTAGATTTCTCCAAGAGTTTATTAGTTTATCTCTCCTGATGGGTGACACTGAACGTGATTGCTTGTTTTTGTGTGTTTCCACACCATCTAGGCTTAATGTATTAGAACTGATTGTTTCCTTGACTCGAACTCTGATCCTTTGTGTGTGTGTGAGGTTTCCTTTTTATCGGTTGGTAAATTTTGTCTATTTCGATGTGTCTATTGTTTGACGATCCACTGAAATACCAGGCAGGTCTCTAAAAAAAATTCTCTAGAATTCTTGGTGTTTCCTCTGTCCATTATTTGAACATTGGTTATCCCAGTCGAATTAATGTCCGTGGTTGTCTGTATGCAGTGATATGAGCGAGGGAGTGGATGTCATGTCTTTTGACGGCTAGCTTATGTTCATGGACACAAAGACGAAAGGGACGTCCACTTTGGCCAGTGTAGTGCTTTTCTCACTTGTTACACTTTATTTTGTAGGTGATGTTAGTTTTATCTTCTTTCGTTGTTGAGTCTTTTGGTTGTCATAAAACTGAGTGAAGTGATTTTGTTGGTTTGTGTACGGCGTCAATTCATAAAGGTTTGAAGAGTCTTCCGGGTGATTTCTGAGATGTCCTTTATACATGGTCCTTTATATATGGTTTCCTTTAATTCCTAGAGGAACATATGGCTTCAGACGCACGTCTCCATTGCTTCCGGTTCTCCAACAACGTTTTCATCTGGCTCCAGCTCCACGTCTGCCCACTTGCTTCCATCTCTTCTTCACATCACCTCCTCCTCCTCCTCCTCCATGTCACCCTCCCATTGACAACCAACTCACTGCTTCCCATTCGGGTTCCACTACAGCAATGGCCTGGAGTGTGATGTCACTCACTTGATGGTTTGTTTTCTCAGAGTATGTCCAGCCAATCCACCTCCATTTCTTCCTACATATTTATTGCACAATCGGTTCCTGCTGTGTTGGTTCGCTACCAGAGATCCCTGTTGCTGATGTTTTCTGGCTGGCCATCTGATCTTGAGTAGTATTGAGCTAAGACAGCTGCTGATGAAGGTATGTGGTTACTTTCGTAGAATTGTTTTATTTTGAAGATCAAATGTTTTCGTTAGTAACCCTTCCTGGCTATTCGTAAGGCTATGAAATGTTCACGGGATGGTAAACCGCATCGTTGTGCAGTCAATAATAATAATAATAATAATTGTAGTAGTAATAATTTGCATTATTCCAAAAACAGTGCTTATACTACAGCATGGAATTCTAAGCATTTTGTACAATATTATATATAATTAGCCAAAAGCAAACATTACATGGTATGGGTAATCAAAATTGATAACTACAACTTTTTGGTGTTTACAGTATCAATGAAGTCAGAAATTATAACACTAATAATAATAAGAAGAATAATCATAATAATAATAATAGTAACTACCAAAGAAAGGAGACTTAAGTCAATGTAAAAACTGGCGTGGAATTATGCTTCTGTCCATTCCAAGCAAGATACTAAGTCGCATCATCCTGGAGAGAATCAAACAAGCCCTAGATGGAAAACTTCGTCGGGAACAGGCCGGATTCAGGAGAAACAAGTCATGTATTGATCAAATCGCCACTCTACGGATCATCATTTTTCAAACAAAGCTTGGAATGGCAGTCACCTCTCCACCTCACTCAACTTCATCGACTTTGAAAAGGCCTTCGACAGCGTCGATCGAGAGGTCATTTGGAAACTACTTCGCTACCACCAAGGGGTTCCACCGACAATTATACATCTCATCCAACAGTTATACGACAATGCTGCATGCCAAGTAATCCACAACGGGAAACTTACGGAAGCCTTCGAAGTGAGGACGGGAGTGAGGCAAGGCTGTCTACTATCACCAATGATCTTCCTGATTGCAATTGATTGGATAATGCGACAGACAACGGCAAACAACGAGGGAACAGGCATAAAATGGACTGACACAAAAGTCTTGGAGGATCTGGATTTCGCCGATGATATATGTCTGATTTCCCACAAACTGGAAGATATGCAAGTGAAAAGTAACAAGTTGGCAGAAGAAGCATCAAAGATAGGACTTCAAGTGAACATAGATAAAACAGAGATAATGAAGATTCCTAGCCAACATCAACAGGAACAACAACAACAGACAACAATCAGCATAAGTGGGAAGAACCTGAAGGAAACAGCCTCCTTCACCTACCTGGGAAGCATCGTCTCAACTACAGGCCGACGGAACTGACGAGGATATCAAAGCCAGAATCGGAAAAGCAAGACAAGCTTTCATTACTCTCAAATCTGTGTGGAGGTCAACAGCACTCAGCATCAAAAATAAGATCCGGATTTTCAACTCCAATGTAAAGTCAGTGCTACTATACGGATCAGAGACTTGGCGAGTCATAAAGAGCATCTCAAACAAACTTCAAACCTTCATTAACAGTTGTCTTCGCTCAATACTCAAGATCAGAGGGCTGGCCAGAAAAGATCAGCAACAGGGATCTCTGGGAGCGAACCAATCAGGAACCGATTGTGAATCAAACAGGCAGGAAGAAATGGAGATGGATTGGCCATACGCTGAGGAAACCATCAAGTGACATCACTAGACAAGCCATTGCTCGAGTGGAACCCGAAAGGGAGGCGGCGAGTTGGTCGTCAGTGCAAAGGTGACTTGGAGGAGGTCATGCGAGGAGGAGATGAAAGCATGTGGACAGACCTGGAGCGGGGTGAAAAAGTTGTCAGAAAACAGAAGGCAATGGAGGTGCGCAGCTGAAGCCCTATGTTCCTCTAGGAACTAAAGGATACAATAATAATAATAATAATAATAGTAATAATTAAAATAACTACTAAATTATTAAATAATAGAAATACTGTCATCATAAATTACAAATAGAAGAGGATCAAAGAGCCACTTAGTTTTGCCAACTGGCTAGTAATTTATAAGTTTTACGCTAAGCAGCACTTTCTTCATCACACACAATTCGGGCCAGATGGAGTATCGCTGAGTTTTTGCACTTAAATCGGCGAGTAAATAATCTTTTATAACGACTGGTAATTATTAAGCTAATTGATACGATACTGATATCTCCTAGTGTTGCAATAAATATATCAGGACAACCTTCAACTACCCTAGTTTGGTGAGAACATTTCAAAACTGACTCATAGAACTCATTCAGAACTAACACAAAGTTCTAGGCACATAAAATTGGTTACACCCTAGAGACAAATCAATCAATTAATCACTAAAATCCTACTGGTTGTTAGTTGAAAGCGTGAATAACACAACAGTGAAAACAAAAGTCTGTGAACGCAATATCAGTTAACTCAGATTCGACCTTCGCCGACGGACACCTGATATCTATGGTCGGCCTGCAAAATTTGGGCTACCGATATCACATGCTGAAAATTTCATCCTTATACCGAAAATACGGTATGGAATCAAGCTGTAATCAAAATAAAATATAAAATAAGAATCTTATACAAATACGTCAGTTACTTTGAAGTTGGAGATACGCCTTGATGATGAGTGACAATAAAGTGTGAAAGCTAGGACTAGGACTTTCGGCTGATTATCTCCAGACGCTAATACCAAAACAGAATCCATCTAATAGTCAGATCTTCTGTCTAAATTTTTATCGTCGGATATTGCATCGAGCACCATTCAGTCTTTTCTGCTTATATTCCTTTCCATCTTATAAATTGTTAGTCGCGACCATTATTATTATTTCCTTGAATTCCTAGAGTGACATAGGGCTTCAGCCAAACGTCTCCATTTCCTTCGGTTCTCTGACAACATTTTCACCTGGCTCCAGCTCCACGTCTGCACACGTGCTTTCATCTCCTCTTCACATCACCTCATTCTCCTCCTTGTCACCGTCACACTGACGAAAAACTTGCCGCTTCCCGTTCGGGTTCAACTAGAGCAATGGCCTGAAGTATGATGCATATCACTTGATGGTGGCCAGCCAATCCACCTCCATTTCCTCCTGCATATTTCTTGCACAATTGGTTCCTCATCGCGAGAGATCCCTGTTGCTGATTTTTCTGAACCTCTGATCTTGAGTGGTATTGGGCGAAAACAGCTGTTGATGAAGGTCTGTAGTTTGTTCAAAATGCTCTTCATGACGCACCAAGTCTCTGATCCGTGTAGTGAGTAGCACTGACTGACTTCACATTGGAGTTGAAAATCCAGATCTTATTTTCCATGCTGAGTGTTGTTGATCTCCACACAGACTTGAGAGTAATGAACGCTTGTCTTGCTTTCCCGATGATCCTCGCTTTGATGTCCTCGTCGGTTCCATCCGCCTCAATTTGGAACGAAGCTTCTCAGATAGGTAGGTGTGTACAGCAGGTCGCTTCTCTCAGATTCCTCCCATTTTTGCTGGCTGATTGTTGTCTGTTGTTGTTTCTGTGGCTGATGGCCAGGAATCTTCATCACCTCTGTTTCCTCTATGTTCACCTGAAGTCCTATCTTTGATGCTTCTTCTTCCAACTTGTTGCTTTTCACTTGCGACTATATAATTTAGGAATTAGTTTTCTGAATCTATCAGTGAAAGTTTCTGATCAATGAAAAAAATAAAAACAGTAATGGTTTTTTAAGGGGACTAATGATATCCCCCGCTACTGATTAGCATTATTATTATTGTTATTGTCATCGAAATGCCTCATCACAGAAGCTGTGGTCAACCTCACTTATTCATACTGTCTCTGTGTGTTCTGTAAATGTTGTCTCCGTAGACACGATGGCTTGCATCTGGCATAGGGGAGATCGTCTTCCCCTAAGTGCTATCACCTTGAATTGTCAGTTTTATTGGCTTTGATATTTACTAAGAATGCCAGCTCAAAGACCACACTAATGTCTGCTAATCGCTAACCCTGGAATTAGATGGAAAAATAAAAAGAGGCGGTTATTCTATGATATAGCATCATATAGTAAATGCTAGTTGTGTTGGCGTCTGCTTGCGTATAACCACCCTCCTGAATGGGACCTTAGGTGTCGTGGAGCTCAGTGGTTCGAGACGTTATCACATTATTATTATTATTACTATTATTGTATCCTTTAATTCCTAGAGGAACATAGGGCTTCAGCTGCGCACCTCCATTGCCTTCTGTTTTCTGACAACTTTTTCACCCCGCTCCAGGTCTGTCCACATGCTTTCATCTCCTCCTCGCATGACCTCCTCCAAGTCACCCTTGCACTGACGACCAACTCGCCGCCTCCCTTTCGGGTTCCACTCGAGCAATGGCTTGTCTAGTGATGTCACTTGATGGTTTCCTCAGCGTATGGCCAATCCATCTCCATTTCTTCCTGCCTGTTTGATTCACAATCGGTTCCTGATTGGTTCGCTCCCAGAGATCCCTGTTGCTGATCTCATAATAGAAATCATTGATAAATGTGCTGTGATTTTCTTCTTTCTTCTTATTTTAAAATTGAAACAAGTTAGTGAATCGTCCCTTAGAATGATATTGATCAATATGCTTATCTGTCAACTATACCATTTATTACTTTATATATTTTATTAAAGCTTGATTCCACACAGTATTTTAGTACAAGTATGGAATTTTCAGCGTGTGATATTGGCAGTCTAAATTTAACAGGCCGACCAATGGTATCATATGTGAGTCGACTGGGGCATCGAATCTCTGCATATGTGCATGGTCGACGACAGTGCTAACCACTGTGCCACCGTCGCACTTATATTGATTTCATTGGACACTAGTAACTAATGTGATGTGTCTAGTCCTTTCTCTTTGGTGCAGACTGAATTCTATTAAAAACTTCATGCAATTCTTCCCATTAATAAACTTGAACAAAGCAAGAACAACAATTGTATGTACCACGATAATATGAGTTCATCTTTTATTATTTCGAGGATTCTTCTCAACTGGTTACAACCTGAACGTTAAAAAATACGAATTACATTAAAGATTTGAACATACTTTTCCACGATCATAAGCAGTAATTGGTAGGAAGTTAAAGTAACATTAGTCCAGAATGATTTAACTGATTAGGAGTTACAAACACTGACTATTTATAGAATAACTAGACAATTAGGCTCGGAAACAAAAAAAACAGGGTTGCGTTTATATGTGTGTGTGTATAGAAACAATGTTTAGCTAGAAAGAGCATAACAAAAAAGTAGATTGCGTAACTAAAGGAAACGTCTTATCTAATAGCCAATAGAAAAAAGGAAAGAAAAGAAACAAGGTAGGGTGAGTCATGTGTTTAGATGAGAGAGTAGAGTTTTCTAAACATGAAAAAGGGGGGCCCCTGAAAGTTGTATATATATTTTTTTGTTATCACCCGGGCAGTGTGAGATTCACCACTGTCTCGTTCTGCGTACATAGATTTGGTTTAAGTCGTTTGATAGCAATTGCTTCAGCAAATTCTATTAGTCGGGTTTGCAATATGGCTACCATTCTAGGTAGCTCGCCATCACGGTGCACATTGGTCTGATGATATTAGACCGTTGGAGGCAATCGACAAAAGGAAGCCTCTCTCGACCTAGGTTTCGTGCTAGTTGGCACTCATCAGTCAGCAAGGCATATCTGCCACCTTACAGGAAAACATATCCCTTCTGAGATTCGAACCCGCGTCACCCAGTGCAGTGCTGCATTCAGAGAAGTTACCAGTGAGTTAGCTTTGCAAGCTCGCGATTGAGATCCTGTAGGACTGAATAGATATTTTTAACTGAACACCTGTCAGTAACTAGTGTAAAGTGTGTAATCCTATCTTCGGTGCAGACTGAATTCTATCAGTCAGGTGTCAACTAGCACGAAACCTCGATCCAAACCTTCCCAGTGATTGCCTCCAACCATCTAACATCAGCCCTTGCACTGCTTTAGCATAATTTTTGTGCGAGTGTAGTATACAGCAAAGCCTATATTGTACCGTGTTGATGTTTAAATAAAATTAGAGAAAATTAATATTTAATTAATCAGCTTTGTAGGCAATAATAGTGATTGAATTGTTCGCCAAAATGTTTACAGTTCATTCTTCGAATGGCAGTATATCTTATTTAGTGTTAAATGCTTACAGTTAGTTGCTAGAAGGAGACAGATATCTGTTTATACACTAGATGATATTTATTGTTGTTGGGTAATTTAAATGCAAACCTTACACTGTGCTTCAAGGCAGCTTCGTCATCTTCGACTTCGATCGTATCTCATTTAGAAGAATAATGTGAAAGTTTCAGAATTAAACTGTCTAGCTTAAATAACACAGAAACATCAAATAAATCCAGTTCAGCGTATCGAAATATTCTTGACGATATTCATCATCAGGGCGGACAGCTTTCTCATATCTAAGGAAATTGATATTGTGTTCTAGTTGTTACTCATTAGCAGGTTTCAACTGCATTCCACTTACTTGGATTTCAGTCACTGGGCTGTTGATAAGATCATCTGAAGCTGACTTGATTTAATGACAGTTGAGTCTCGTAGCTCTATCAGAAGAGCATTAGAGGAACAATATAGACATCTGGGGTGCAACTTTAATGCAAATGAGTGGCCTGCTTAAAGCTCGGGCTACTAATAACCTCCATCAATGCATCGCATATGGTTTGGCCTATTCAATTTGTTTAAAGCTAGTAAAATATGACGTATAATGGTATTGTTTACTCTGATGAGTATTTAAAACATTTACAACTTGCTGATTAGCAAATTTTTCAACTAAACATGTCAGGAAACATTATCCTCAGTGGCAGCTTGTCTCAATAGATGAAATGACATCCCTGTTCTAGTCGATGTACTTGGTTCGCAAGATGTACACCTAACTGGCATTCTCAAAGGAGAAGAAGAAGAAGAAGAGACATCCTAATGGTAGACAGGTTTTCTTTTCAGGTCGGATAGGACTATGTCATACGATCTACTCTCATTTATTCTCTCTTAGTTACAGGATTTCATCATGAGCTGACATAAGTTAGTGAACCACTGGAAAACCAGCCGGAAGCACTTGACGGCTGTTTCGTCGTAGCGCTTGGACTCTTCCTCACTATGTTCCCACCACAGGGGGTTTGAACACAGAACCTTTTTGTCACAAGGCAAGCTGTAAACCATTATGCCACCGGGACACGATCCAGTAACCTATGAATTCCAACTTCTGTTAATTGCCTCTTATTTGAGGATCGTGAAGGAGAAGATATCATATAATAAACTTGGGTGAAAATCCTCTGCACTATGTAAATATTGTTTGGAATAAAGGTCAATGCAACAGCTAAACGCGGCATTATGCTCCTGTCCATCCCAAGTAAAATACTGAGCCGCATCATCCCGGAGAGAATCAAACAAGCACTGGATGGAAAATTTTGAGCGGAACACGCTGCATTCAGGAGAAACAAGTCATATATAGATGAAATCGCAACACTTTGGAATGGTAGTCACTTCTCTACCTCAACTTCATTGACTTGGCAAAGGCATTCGACAGCGTCGATCGAGAGGTGATTTGGAAACTACTTTGCCACTACGGGGTACCGCCGACAATTATATATCTCATCCAACAGTTGTAAGACAAAGTTGTATGTCAAGTTATCCACAACGGGAAACTCACGGAATCCTTCGAAGAAGGGAAAATGGGAGAAAGACGAGCTGGCTGCCTACTATCTCCAATAATTTTCCTGATTGCAGTAGACTGAATATTGCGACAGACAGCGGGTCGAGCAGCGACGAGACAGTCATAAATGGACCCACACAAAAAACTTGGGGGATCTGGATTTCGCCGATGATAAATGTCTGAATTTCCACAAACTGGAAGATATGCAACTGAGAAGCAACAAGTTGGAGCCAGACGAAGCTAATCAGCAAGTTGTAAATGTTTTAAATACTCATCAGAGTAAACAATACCATTATACGTCATATTTTACTGGCTTTAAACAAATTGAATGGGCCAAACCATATGCGATGCATTGATGGAGGTTATTAGTAGCCCGAGCTTTAAGCAGGCCACTCATTTGCATTAAAGTTGCACCCCAGATGTCTATATTGTTCCTCTAATGCTCTTCTGATAGAGCTACGAGACTCAACTGTCATTAAATCAAGTCAGCTTCAGATGTTCTTACCAACAACCCAGTGACTGAAATCCAAGTAAGTGGAATGCAGTTGAAACCTGCTAATGAGTAACAACTAGAACACAATGTCAATTTCCTTAGATATGAGAAAGCTGTCCGCCCTGATGATGAATATCGTCAAGAATATTTCGATACGCTGAACTGGATTTATTTGATGTTTCTGTTTCTCTCATCTAAACATAACTCACCCTACCTTGTTTCTTTCCTTTTTTCTATTGGCTATTAGATAAGACGTTTCCCTTAATTACGTAATCTACTTTTTTGTTATGCTCTTTCTAGCTAAACCTTGTTTCTATACACACACATATATACGCAACCCTGTTTTTTTTGTTTCCGAGCCTAATTGTCTAGTTATTTTATAAATAGTCAGTGTTTGTAACTCCTAATCAGTTAAATCATTCTGGACTAATGTTACTTTAACTTCCTACCAATTACTGCTTATGATCGTGGAAAAGTATGTTCAAATCTTTAATGTAATTCGTATTTTTTAACGTTCAGGTTGTAACCAGTTGAGAAGAATCCTCGAAATAATAAAAGATGAACTCATATTATCGTGGTACATACAATTGTTGTTCTTGCTTTGTTCAAGTTTATTAATGGGAAGAATTGCATGAAGTTTTTAATAGAATTCAGTCTGCACCAAAGAGAAAGGACTAGACACATCACATTAGTTACTAGTGTCCAATGAAATCAATATAAGTGCGACGGTGGCACAGTGGTTAGCACTGTCGTCGACCATGCACATATGCAGAGATTCGATGCCCCAGTCGACTCACATATGATACCATTGGTCGGCCTGTTAAATTTAGACTGCCAATATCACACGCTGAAAATTCCATACTTGTACTAAAATACTGTGTGGAATCAAGCTTTAATAAAATATATAAAGTAATAAATGGTATAGTTGACAGATAAGCATATTGATCAATATCATTCTAAGGGACGATTCACTAACTTGTTTCAATTTTAAAATAAGAAGAAAGAAGAAAATCACAGCACATTTATCAATGATTTCTATTATGAGATCAGCAACAGGGATCTCTGGGAGCGAACCAATCAGGAACCGATTGTGAATCAAACAGGCAGGAAGAAATGGAGATGGATTGGCCATACGCTGAGGAAACCATCAAGTGACATCACTAGACAAGCCATTGCTCGAGTGGAACCCGAAAGGGAGGCGGCGAGTTGGTCGTCAGTGCAAGGGTGACTTGGAGGAGGTCATGCGAGGAGGAGATGAAAGCATGTGGACAGACCTGGAGCGGGGTGAAAAAGTTGTCAGAAAACAGAAGGCAATGGAGGTGCGTAGCTAAAGCCCTATGTTCCTCTAGGAATTAAAGGATACAATAATAATAATAATAATGTGATAACGTCTCGAACCACTGAGCTCCACGACACCTAAGGTCCCATTCAGGAGGGTGGTTATGCGCAAGCAGACGCCAACACAACTAGCATTTACTATATGATGCTATATCATGAATAACCGCCTCTTTTTATTTTTCCATCTAATTCCAGGGTTAGCGAATAGCAGACATTAGTGTGGTCTTTGAGCTGGCATTCTTAGTAAATATCAAAGCCAATAAAACTGACAATTCAAGGTGATAGCACTTAGGGGAAGACAATCTTCACTATGCCAGATGCAAGCCATCGTGTCTACGGAGACAGCATTTACAGAACACACAGAGACAGTATGAATAAGTGAGGTTGACCACAGCTTCTGTGATGAGGCATTTCGATGACAATAACAATAATAATAATGCTAATCAGTAGCGGGGGATATCATTAGTCCCCTTAAAAAACCATTACTGTTTTTATTTTTTTCATTGATCAGAAACTTTCACTAATAGATTCAGAAAACTAATTCCTAAATTATATAGTCGCAAGTGAAAAGCAACAAGTTTGAAGAAGAAGCATCAAAGATAGGACTTCAGGTGAACATAGAGGAAACAGAGGTGATGAAGATTCCTGGTCAACAGCAACAGCAGCAAAAACAGACAACAATCAGCCAGCATAAATGGGAGAAATCTGAAAAAAGAAACCTGCATTAGCTATCTATCTACTTGGGAAGCATTGTTTCAACTACAGGCGGAACTGAAGAGGATAACAAATCGAAGAGCTTCGGGAAAGCAAGACAAGCGTTCATTACTCTCAAGTCTGTGTGGAGATCAACAACACTCAGCATGGAAAATAAGATCTGGATTTTCAACTCCAATATGAAGTCAGTGCTACTCACTACACGGATCAGAGACTTGCACTGCGCGTCATGAAGAGCATTTCGAACAAACTACAGACCTTCATCAACAGCTGTCTTCGCTCAAGATCAGATGACTAGCCAGAAAACATCAGCAACAGGGATCTTTCGCAATGAGTGAACTAACACAGTAGGGATCGATTGTGCAACAAATATGTAAGAAGAAATGGTAGTGGAATGACTGGTCGTACTCTGAGCAAACAAAGCCTCAAGTGACATCTATCACACTCCAAACCATCACTTGAGTGGAACTCGAACGGGAAGTGGCAAGTTGGTGGTCAGTGATAGGGTGATATGGAGGAGGAGATGAAAAAGGTGTGTGCAGACGTGGAGTTGGAGCCAGGTGAAAATGTTGTCGGAGAACCGCAGACAATGGAGACGTGCGTTTGAAGCGGTATGTTCCTCTAGTAACCAAAGTCAATAATAATAATATGGTTTGGATTCTAGTTTTCATTTAGTGTAATAACATAATAATTAAAAGCCAGATTGTATCATAAACCTTCACACTTCAAAATTTGGCTCGTGATCCAATAAAATGAGTAAAATGAAACCTTATCTTGGCCACATTTTAAAACTGTTTTATGTATGCTGTAACTGTAGAAGACAAGAGAATTGATAAAGAATGTGTTTAATTAGAATTCCGTATATCAACATAGCAAAATTATATAACCCTTATAGCCAAATTGTCATTTGCACAGATATTCCGTGTTGTACTACTTCTGCTTCTCACACCGTCTTTCTTTTTCTTCTTTTCATGTCTACCATGTTTTACCGCAATTCTGGTCCATCTGCACACTTTAATGTCGTATTTCTCTCTCTCTCCACTGGTTGATATGTACTACTAACAAATCTTATCAGTAGCACACGCCACAATACTAATTATCTGGTATAACTTCTTATTAGCTGAGGCTAATAAAATGCTAAAAATCATAATTGTTGTTGATTTGTTTTTTGGTGTTTGCTTCTTTCTGTCTTTCTGTTGTAATCGATATGCACACCCTTGGTATAATAGAAAGTGCTAAACATATTCAGGTCTAACAGCTACTGAAAATGAAGGAGAAGAAAAATGTCCATTTTAGTACTTTTCACAAAGTTCAAGTCATATAAACATTATTATTATTATTATTATTATTATTATTATTATTACCAATGGCACATACTGTGTAGTTATGTGACTGATGTTAATACATATATAAGAAACGGATGATCAAATAAAAATATTCATCTAGTTCAGGCTTTTGATAATATTGATTTCAATGATATACTACTTATTACTTTTCAGTATAACCTTAATGAAAAAATGTGAAAATTTAATGTTGTGTACAATAATTAATTACTGTTGTGGCCTATGCTACTGATAAGATTTATCAGTAGTACATGAACAAGCGTTCATCGACACACACAAATATAAAATAACGCGGAAATAGATTTGATTCATGTGAACAGTCCCCATCCACCATCCACCAATTGTATACTAACTAAATGCCCGGACATCGTCGAAGCATCTGCACAAGAAGCCGACATGTCAACCTGAGACCGAGCACTTCAGTCCAATCAATCGACGGGAAAATCAAGAATTCAATTCAATAATTAATATGACCCGTTGCACAAGAGGTGGCTCTCGTGGCCCAAGTGGTCTAGTGGATAACGCTTTGGCGTTTGAAACTATGGGTACCGGGTTCGAGCCTCGGTGGGAACATCATCACTCACTGAGAAATGAAGGTACATCCAGATGACGAGTCCCAAATAGGACGAAATGCGCATCCTGGATTCCAATGCTATTCACCATCCACCAATTGTATACTAATCTCCATCCAAGTATTGATGAAAACAAAACACGTAGTGTTCAGTGAAGAGTGACTCTTTGGCGGCGAATCCATTTTTCGTCGCTGTACAATAGCGAATATATATGTATATATATATATATATATATATATATATATATATATGAGTTAGTTGGAGGATTTCATCATGAGCTGACATCATTTAGAGAACCATTGGAAAACCACCTGGGAGTACTGGACAGGTTTTCCAACGGCTCTCTAAATGATGTCAGCTCATGATGAAATCCTCCAACCAGTCATTCAAACAAAATCCCTACGAAAATCAATAGTTGAAAAATATGAGTTATTTTGCATGGCATGTGTGCCTTAATTCTGTCAAACAAAAATACACTTGATTATGATTATTTTAACTAAACAGGTGAAGATTAGTAATACAAGTCAAGAAAATTAGGGGTTAATGAAATTAGGGTAGTAACAAAGGTGATGAGTTGTCACAAACAGTTGTTAAAAGAAGTTATGTAATAACAATATGAACAGTTACATGAGTGAGTTTTACTCAGGATGCACATAGAAACAAAGTAGATAATACGAAATTACGTAAGAGTTCTAAATGAATACAAGAATTCTAAGCAATTAAAGAGCAGGCAAAGAAACGAAGTTAAGTAATCAAAATAAAAAAGCCCAAAATAAGTTGTTACCATGACAGTAGAAGTGGTTGAGTAATTCTCTATTCTATGCACAGCTCCGGTTTTTCTATGTGAATGGCCAGAGCATCAGCGATAGAAAGAAGACGAAATCGTATTGCCTTTGATAGATTATTCTTGACTCTGTAGATTACTCTGAAGAGGGAGGCGTTTGCTGAAATGGGATGATCAGTGTTAACCAGGTGTTCAATTATCGCATTCCTTATAGCACCACCTCTATTGCCTTTTCACAGCCATGCTGGATAGTGTTCTTGAATCCTCTTGGACAGGGTACGCGTCGAACGACCGATGTACCTTTCTCCACAGAAGCAGGTGAACTGATATATGTACATAAAAGTGGTCAGATGCGGGATCTTGTCCTTAAGGCATCTGCAGATAAGTAGGTGACTGGAAAATAATATTCTTGCGATGCTGCAAACAATGTTCTCCTCAGAGAAGATGTGATCCTTCTCTTGAGAATATCGTTTGCTAAATCTCTGTTGAAATCCAAGTTCATGTAGAGTTTCTTTTTTGGCGCAAGTGAAGGTTTACTCCACCAAATTCTTGGTTTGATATATTTTGTCAATCAATCTTGATGGGTATCCATTTCGGATTAATATTTCTTTCAAAAGATCTAATTCTATTTCTATAAACACTGGGACTACAGATGCGTTGGATGCGGGTGGTAAGAGATTTAATTAAATTCAGCTTCTGTCGAATGGCTACCCAGTTACAGAAGCTTATTAGTTAACCATTCGAAATGGTTTTTTATGAATCGATTTTCTTAAGGTCTCATCAGTTCTTCTTGTTAGTTCTATATCAAGAAAGGTAATTTTAGATTGGTTTTCCATTTCAAATCAACTTGATGAATCACAGAAGAGTAGTCATTGTTGCGTACCTAAGTAGCTCAGTAGTAAAAAGCTTGACTACAGCATTGAGTCATGTGTATTCATACCTCTGACAGAACATCGGTTTTTTTAAGGCTGCAGGTACGCCTTACCGATAAGTCCCAAAAATATTAATAAAAAACTTCAGTTCAGAGATTCCTACCAATTACCCTCATCACTGACAACTAGACACGTGATACTGGTTGTAAATGTTTCTCAGCCTATCCAATTACTGAGAATACCTGATATTCTTAAGCTGATAGCAAGTGTACAAAATGTTAGATTGTTGACGTCAATAAAAAAACAAAAAGTACAACTCAAATGTTGATTTGTAGGGATTTGATTGGTTACAGCATTTCATCATGAACTGACATTAATTAGAGAACCATCGGAAAACCTGGGAGTACTGGACAGCGACTTGCCCTATTCAAGTAGGTAGTTACCTTGGGTTGTAGTGAGAAGTCGTGACCAGTAGGGTGCAGCAGGTTGGGTGTGAGGATAAATACTCGCCGAAGACATTGGCTAGCGGTTGCGCTATGTCGTGAATTGGCAGAAGTTAGAATTTATGGGCTGGCTGTTGGGTCGGGTCCCAGTGGCTTAATGGTCAACGAGCTAGCTCGCCTTGTACCCAGAAGGTCCTGGGTTCGAACCCCAGCGGTTGGTACGTACTGGTGAAGAGTCCCAAACTAGGACGAAACAGCTGTCCAGTACTGCCTGCAGGTTTTCCAATGGTTCTTTAACTAATGTCAGCTCATGATGAAAAATTACAACTGTTGAATTATCTTCAGATGAAAACATACAAAAGAGATACATAGATGGATGAATGATAAAAAGACTGGTAATTACAAAACCTGATTAAGGTGATGGAATAGCACTTCCCTATATAAGGAATGAACTAACCGGTAATTAGAACAAAACGTACATGCGAACAATATTGTTCTCAATAGGATCCTAATTAGGCTTTCCTCTAATTTGCATAGATTTATATATAAAAATGTTCACCAATGATGGTAATTAAAACAATTAGTCCCATTGATAAATTTGAACAAGGCATTAAGAAGACAAATTTCGCGAGATGGTGTCGTCATTCCGTAGTTTCTTTACAACCGCTTTACAACTAACATGGTTAACAATGATAAAATACAATGCATGACAATTACTCAGTTAAATCAAAACAAAAGTACATACTAATGTCCAATCATATTTAAATAGGTCATGCAGTCCAGGGTAGGCGAAGATTGAGGTCTATTATTTTTAGTGTACACACAGTTAAGGCTGTATGTGATCAATCCCCCAAAGTGCTGCCATCACTTTCAGTAACTAACCTTGAATTTGAGTTATGTGAAATAATCGTGAAACAGCTATTAATTATTATTGATTTTGTGACCTGACATTAATAATTGTTTTGCAATGGATGGTGATAATGGTGGATTTCTATTAAGATTAATCGCGTTAGGATTTTCGATATGATTTACTAGCCATTTTGGTACAGGTTCTTTACGACGACGACATTGGAACATTCTGTTGTGGTTCTACCTATATAGGTGTCACCGCAGCTGCAGGTGAACTTGTAGATACAGTTTGAAGTAGAGTTCACAGAATTTCGTCCTTTAATTGTAGGTCTGTACAGGGATCGAAAATGTTCGGCAAGTGAGAAAAAGAGATGTGGCGGCGTAGAATGTGTGTTTGATGGCTGACCGAATTCTTTGAGCTAGCTGTGAACTGCATAATCTGGTCACCTTTGAATGGTAAGTTAATAAAAGTAGCTTTCTTTGGTACAGAAGCTGTCTTTTCGAGATGTGGTTTTTCTTTGCTGTAACAATTGATAAAGCTCTCCGGTTAACCATTAGCTAATAAAACTGAATGTACCTGTCGAAGCTCATCCATCAGTGTGTCACTCGTGCATATTTTTCAGGCCCTTGAGAACAAACATTTCACTAGAGAACGTTTATACTGGATAGGAACAAAACTGGTAAAATGAAGATATTGTCCAGTCCATGTTTGTTTACGAAAAATAGAGTGCTGAATCGTTCCATCATTTCTCTTAATCACAGTAATATCCAGGAAACCGAGTTTGTTATTCGATTCTAGTTCGGAAGTCACTCGAATATTTGGATAAATATGATTAAATAGAGTAATGAAGTTTTCAAAAGATTTACTATTATTACCAATAATAAGAGTATCATCTACATAACGTTTGTACTGCATAAATCCTCCAAGCATACCTTGCATTTGTTTCTCTAATTTCGACATAAATATATCTGGTAACAGGAGCCCCAGAGGGAAATGATGGATTGATTCAGTGCTCTATTTTTCGTAAACAAACATGGACTGGACAATATCTTCATTTTACCAGTTTTGTTCCTATCCAGTATAAACGTTCTCTAGTGAAATGTTTGTTCTCAAGGGCCTGAAAAATATGCACGAGTGACACACTGATGGATGAGCTTCGACAGGTACATTCAGTTTTATTAGCTAATGGTTAACCGGAGAGCTTTATCAATTGTTACAGCAAAGAAAAACCACATCTCGAAAAGACAGCTTCTGTACCAAAGAAAGCTACTTTTATTAACTTACCATTCAAAGGTGACCAGATTATGCAGTTCACAGCTAGCTCAAAGAATTCGGTCAGCCATCAAACACACATTCTACGCCGCCACATCTCTTTTTCTCACTTGCCGAACATTTTCGATCCCTGTACAGACCTACAATTAAAGGACGAAATTCTGTGAACTCTACTTCAAACTGTATCTACAAGTTCACCTGCAGCTGCGGTGACACCTATATAGGTAGAACCACAACAGAATGTTCCAATGTCGTCGTCGTAAAGAACCTGTACCAAAATGGCTAGTAAATCATATAGGAAATCCCAATGCGATTAATCTTAATAGAAATCCACCATTATCACCATCCATTGCAAAACAATTATTAATGTCAGGTCACAAAATCAATAATAATTAATAGCTGTTTCACGATTATTTCACATAACTCTAATTCAAGGTTAGTTACTGAAGGTGATGGCAGCACTTTGGAGGATTGATCACATACAGCCTAAACTGTGTGTACACTAAAAATAATAGACCTCAATCTTCGCCTACCCTGGACTGCATGACCTATTTAAATATGATTGGTCATTAGTATGTACTTTTGTTTTGATTTAACTGAGTAATTGTCATGCATTGTATTTTATCATTGTTAACCATGTTAGTTGTAAAGCGGTTGTAAAGAAACTACGAAATGATATCATCTCGCGAAATTTGTCTTTTTAATGCCTTGTTCAATGATGGTAAGTTTGTGGATCAAATAATAATAATTACCATAATAATATGATGAATGTTTTGAACGCAGTTAATAACGATGATTATAATGATAACAAAATATTGAGATAATAAGGTTTATGCAGGTGGGGATAAGAATAACAAAGGTAGTGAGTAATATGTGTATATTTAGACAATTCAATAAATAAATAAATTTGGTCAACTCTCAAAAGTTACGTAATACTAAAGATGAAGTGGACAGATGATCAAAGTTTAAATAAATATCATAAAAGTACAAAGGAAATAGAAAACAAGAAAGGTTGGGAGGGCCAACGCAGAGACAAAGGTAGAACAAACTTCTTGTGTATTCAGAGATTAGGATTGTTCTCTCGAATTAGTTCCCATAGCTTTGGCTATGTGTTTAACAGGCCAGTTAGATTTCCTTAATATAAGAATAAAACTTGTGCACTGTGGTAGAGTGTAATTCCATTATGGGTAAATTTTGTTTTGATAAAGTCTCACAGTGTTATACAGTAATGTTTACTGATGACGTTTCGAGCACAATTTATTGCTCATAATCATATCAAGGTAATCACACGACTTCCTAAATTGTAGGTTAAGTGTAGGTTAAAGGACCCAGTTGACCCAATTAGACAAAATAATATTATTTACAAAATACCATGCAATGACTGTGAGGTCAACTACATAGGTCAAACTAGTAGGTCAGGGGTAGTCAGATTGTCAGAGCATAAGAATTTAGCTAAGGTAAGAATGGTTGACCCCGAGAAGATAAGTAATTTAGAAAAAAGCTCAGCAATTGCAATGCATGCGCTAACACACAACCACACAATAGGGTGGGAGAGAGTTAAAATTCTAAAAAGTAATCTAGGTAGGTGGAGAGAGAGGTTGATTACTGAATCCTTGTTCATCGAGTCTACACCCAACACATGCAATAGGAATGACTCGTCACTCATACCTGAAATATGGAAAATACTACTACCAATCAAATCAAGTGAAAGTCAAGAGAAAAACAATGGAACTATATAAATGAATTTAGGAAGTCGTGTGATTACCTTGATATGATTATGAGCAATAAATTGTGCTCGAAACGTCATCAGTAAACATTACTGTATAACACTGTGAGACTTTATCAAAACAAAATTTACCCATAATGGAATTACAGTTAGATTTCCGTTCTAAAGGTTCGATGGAGTGAGAGATAGATAACTTTGACGACACCTCTTCCACTGTCCACTTAGTGACAGCTATTATCAATCAAACGACACAAAATAGACCTTTTTATGGATTTTATTCAGCCTTTTCCGACCATGGAGGAAGATGCTCATTAATACGTTTGTTGAGCTGTCTAGTTGTTCGCCCTACATAGCTCTATCCACAGGAGCAACTAAATGTATAGATACACATAGAAGTGGCAAGGCTAGGTAGCTTGTCTTCAGTTTGAAGACTGGAAAGTGACAAACAAAGGGTGGAGACAGTGTATTATTATTACTCCCTTGAGTTTCAAGTGAAACATAGGGCTTCAACAACTCATCTCCACTTTCTCTTATCTTCCGCCATCATCTTCAGCTCGGTCCACGACTGCCCATAATCTTTAATCTCCTCCTCGCCACACAATCTCCTCCATGTCACTCTTGATGTGAGATGACTCACTCGTCGTTTCTCATCCAGATTCCACTCCAGTGATGGTCTCCATTGCACACAATGTCATTCAACGGCCTCCTTAACGTATACCTGATCCATCTATCTCCATTTCCGCCTACATATTTGTTGAGCAATCGGCTCTTGCTCGGTTGGTTTGTTCCCCTACAGAGTTTCTCGTCACTAATCCATTCCGGCTGGCTATTTGATCCACAGTATGGAGCCAGTAAATGAGGCAGCTGTTGATAAAAGTCTGCAACCTGTTAGGAATCCTTTCCATGACACGCAGTGAAAGTTTTTGACCCGTAGAGAAGCACTGACCAACTTGACATTGGTTTTGAAAACTTGAATCTTCTTCCTTATGCTGAGTGTGGAAGATCTCCAAACTGGCTTCAGGTTGAAAAAGGCGTATCCTGCCTTTCCGATTCTGACTGGCAGTGACATCTTCGTCCGTTCCAACTGCCTGTAGTTCTCTGCCAGCCTCTTGTGCCAGTTTGTTGATTTTCGCCTGCAAGTTTTCCATCTTGTATGACATGAGACGTATAACATCCACGCGCGGAATCCAGATCTTCTATAGTCTTCTCATCGGTAGTCCAGCGTATTCCTATCTTCTCACTCCCGACGCACAGTCTAATACATAATCCAGTACACCACAATTAAGAATATCATCGGTGATAATAGGTAGTCAGCCTTGTCTTATTCCTGTATTCCCTTGGAACGCCTCGCTGAGTTTTCTGTTGTGGATCACCTGACGCGACGTGGCATTGTCTTATAGCCAGCTGTTGAATGAGATTGATAAAGACTTGGATCACTGCACACCATAGTGTTGAAGTAGTTTGCAAATTACTTCCTGGTTAACTCTGTTTGTCGAAGGCCTTTTTAAGATCGACGAAGTTGAGATAGATGGAGGTTTGACTGTCATTCAATGCTTCGTTCGATGATGAGGATGCGTAGAGTTGCAATTTGATCAGCACATGATTCGCTTGTCTTTCCTGAATCCAGATTGTTCCAGAACGGCATGCATAATCAATCTAAAAATTTTGTCTTTAAATTTCTTAAAATTTCGATGAAAATTGATAACCAGGTTAGTAGATTGAAGTATATAAAGACAACTAACCATGTTACATTAGGAAATTTTATGAAATTTAAATATTCACTGAAATCAAATATTAATTCCAGACCAAGTGACTTGATTGTTCCTGGGTCTGGTACTTGTCGGGTCTAAGTGGCATAGATCTCTGATAAAAACTATGTTAAAATGAGTATATTGCTCATAAACCAATAAAGTCAATATTTTACAGGTGTTCAGTTGATTGTCATTTTGTAATTATGATAGTAATATGATGACACGTACAAGTTAGAACTTTTGTAAATCTGTCATATATCTATTCATAGATCTGACATATATATATATATATATATAAATTTGAATAAAGCATTAAGTAGACAAATTTCACGAGATGATATCGTCATTCCGTAGTTTCTTTACAACCCCTTTACAACTAAAATGGTTCACAATAATAAAATAAAGATCATGAAAATTACTCAGTTAAATAAAAAGCAAACAAAAATGCATACTAATGACCAATCATATTTAAATAGGTCATGCAGTCCAGGGTAGGCGAAGATTGAAGTCTGTTATTTTTAGTGTACACACAGTTTAAGCTGTATGTGATCAATCCCCCAAAGTGCTGCCATCACCTTCAGTAACTAACCTTGAATTTGAGTTATGTGAAATAATCGTGAAACAGCTATTAATTATTATTGATTTTGTGACCTGACATTAATAAGTGTTTTGCAATGGATGATGATGCTGGATTTCTATTAAGATTAATCGCGTTAGGATTTTCGATATGATTTAGTAGCCATTTTGGTACAGGTTCTTTTCGACGACATTGGAACATTCTGTTGTGGGTCTACCTATATAGGTGTCACCGCAGCTGCAGGTGAACTTGTAGATACAGTTTGAAGTAGAGTTCACAGAATTTCGTCCTTTAATCGTAGGTCTGTACAGGGATCGAAAATGTTCGGCAGGTGAGAAAAAGAGATGTGGCGGCGTAGAATGTGTGTTTGATGGCTGATCGAAGTCTTTGAGTTGTCAACTGCACAATCTGGTCGCCCTTGAATGGTAGATTAATAAAGATGACTTTCTTTGGTACAGAAGCTGTCTTTATCAAAGGGACTAATTGTTTATATATATATATATGTCTGATTCATGATGATTCAGTCTTATTCTAAAGAGGACTGTTTACATTGTATCCACTACCACTTATCTCTTAAACAACCCTGGTATAAATGAATTCAATAAAGCAAAATACGCCATTTATTGTGTTTCCAATGTATTAACTGAATGTGAATTGTAAGTTTCAATACTGACAGATATTTAGTCGAGATATATAAATTAAATCAATAAGTTAAGCCTACTTGTGTCTAATTGCCTTCTAATCAATAATATACACATGATGACTCAATGTATTTTCCTAATTCTACTAGTTTAGTTATTTCTGTCTATGTGACAATGATCAACTTTACTTTTTATGTAGGTATAAACTGTGTTAATGTAATAGTGTAAACTAATTTCAGCTAATAGTGTCGTAAATTGAATGGAGACTGTCTGTTTGAATTCCTACTATCATATCAATCATATCAAAATGACACCTACAATCTTTGATCTTCTTAACTGGTCTTGTGGTGTATTTAGAGTCTAGTTGGTTCTAAGTGCAGTAATTCCTTTTAAGATCAATTTCAAGGTGAAATTGTGCTGACAGTGGTCTGCTAGCTAAAATTGGTAGACAACAGTTTATGTCAGTGTTTACGTTTCAAATCAGGATCATGAGAAAAAAAAACACAAAGAAAGACTAACCTTGAGGAAATCAACAACCTATCATGACATACTTAGCGTGGGTGGATACGATTCGCAGGCATATATATCACCGGACTGTCTAAGAAAGGGTAAAAAAGAGATGACAGAATAACCTTCAGCAGGAAAACAACCAGTCAGAAGACTCTACTTCTCTGCTAACAATAACAAATAATAATGTACATAAAAATGTATCTAAAGATATCTAAGTGTTGGTTTGCAGGGATTTAGTTGGTTACAGGATTTCATTGGTTAGAGAACCACTGGAAAACCTGGGAGTACTAGACAGCTGTTTCATCCTAGTTTGGGACTCTTCATCAGTACGCACCCACCGGGCTTCGAACCCAGGACCCAGGAAGTCGTGACCAGTAGGGTGCAGAAGGTCGGGTGTGAGAACAAATACTTGCCAAAGGCATTGGCTACGGGTCGCGCTATGTCGTGAATAGGCAGAAGTTAGAATTCATGAGTTGGCCATTGAGTCAGGTCCCAGTGGCTTAATGGCATACGAGCTCGCCTTGTAACCTGTAGTTTCCAACCACTGTGGTGGGTGCGTACTGATGAAGAGTCCCAGACCAGGACGAAACAGCTGTCCTGTACTCCCTGTTGGATTTCCAACGGTTCTCTAACCAGTGTTAACTCATGATGAAATCCATATTAATATCTTTTGACTTCCTAAATAAACGATTTGTTGCCTGACCCCTGTCTTCTGTTGTTACAAAACGACTATGAACATCCAGAGGATCAATAACACTCCGGCAACTCAAGGCTATTTAACATATTCTCGGTGGCCAACTAATCTTCTAACTGCCTCTTTCCAGTGGATGAATGTGAGACTGGGGCTAACAGGAGAATATTTGTGGCTAGCTAGCTACGGTGATAATAGACGGACGATAAGGAATCATTCGTTCACATGACAACTGACCATTCTTTGTGAAATGATGGTTTGACAAACAGCCAGACCAGTTGTAGCCTATATGGTGGAGCATCTGACTGGTAGTTTCTAGGCAACTGGCTTGAATCCTGCCACGAATTAGAGTTTTACTTCACCTCTAGTCATCACCCATTAGTTGTTTTGTTTAAATAGAATAATGTACTTCGTTTAATTCAATTTTAGATTTTCCCGTCGATTGATTGGACCGAAGTGCTCCACCTCAGGTTGACATTTTTGTCGACTTCTTGTGCAGATGCTTCAATGATGTCTGGTCATATTGTCCTGGATTCCATTCCTAGTCACTGTCCACCAATTAACTTCTAATTAAATGCCCAGACATCATCCAGACATCTGTACAAGAAGCCCACAGACATGTCAACCTGAGACCTGAGACACTTCAGGCCAATCAATCGACGGGAAAATCTAAAATTCAATTAAATAATTAATCTGACCCGTTGCACAAGAGGTGGCCAGCTGTCGTGACCCAAGTGGTCTAGTGGATAACGCTTTGGTGTTTGAAACTATGGGCACTGGGTTCGATTCTCAGTGGTGGGATCATCATCACTCACTCATTGCAGAATGCAGGTACATCCAGATGACGAGTCCCAAATAGGACGAAATGCTAGTCACTATCCCCGAAGTAATAATGTGCTTTGATTACAATTAATTAATACAAAGGGCAATTATTATTAATTCATCACCTTTTACCCCGTATTTTATAAGATCTGCCATATTGTAAACATGATCATGAATGCATTTTTCTTGCTGTTATTATTATTATTATTTTACGCCTTTTTTTATACGTCTATATTTACTCACCATGACACTTACATTTGTGTAAACAAGATGTTGTTGTTGCTTATTGTTTTTGATGACCTGGATGTTAAACTTGAAAAAAAAAATTCAAATCTCAGTGTTAATTTATTCATCAACGGACATCGTTTGGCAGAGTCTGGTGATATCAGATAATTTAATCCCTCAATCAGTAAGAAAATCCAATGACCTTAATATATATATATATATATATATATATATATATATATTTCACTATGAACCCTGGGCAGGTGTTTCTCACTAGTCTACGACTCTTCAGCTAAACACACCAATGACCCCTTTCACAATATATAATCAATTTTTTCTAAAACTATAATTGAATACAGCCTAGAAAGTGATTCAACTCCCAGCTAAATAAGGGTTTATGCGAAAGAGTTTAAGGGCTGCAAACTTATTCTTCTTATACCACCTAGAAACTACACTGATATGACCTTAATGTATCCGCTCTGTCACAAGATTTTGCATAGCTTTGAAGAGAAGACTCTCTTCTCTTGTTTTTCTCACCCAAAAATACTGACATTAACTCAAATGGTTACTTCTTTGAATGTGTGTCAAGCTTCGCTGGTTGAATTGCCTTCAAAAACATAAAAACACACACACAAAAAAAATAACAGACAAAAGACATCAAGACAAACATAGTTACTAAGATAATCGCCAATGTCATTCTGATTCAATCGGCTTAATAACCATATCAGTTACCAAATGATATGATCAATTGACCTTATGGGTGATTCTTTGACCTTTTAAAAGAACACTATGTAATCAATCCTACAGCTTTGAAGTGAAGTCACGAAAAGATCATGCTTTCTTGATTTATGTCTTCTAGTTAGATTTTAAATTCAGTACTGGGAAATCACGTGTAACGTTTGAAAAGCTGTGTAAACCAGGTGACCCTGGTCTGGTAGAGTTTATGGTAATGTACCATTATTTTAAATGTCTAGTAATCATAATGACAATGATATTAATAATAATAATAATAATAATAATAATAATAATAATAATAATAATAATAATGGATTTGTTCTGCAGAAAATGTTGACAGTAGGAGGAAACATTACTGGTTCCAAAAAATAAACTTTAACGTGGACCTAGATTTCAAGGGAGACACAGCTTGCTATATTCTCAAGAGGAGAATTTCCGCATCTTTGAAAAGAACATACTACTGCTCCCTTGGGTTCCTAGTGGAACATAGGGCTTCAACTGCACGTCTCCATTTGCTTCTGTCCTCTGCTGTACTTTTCGCCTGCATCCATATTAGTCCCTACTGTCTCAACTCCTCTTCACACGATCTCCGCCATGTCACCCTTGGACATCCCACACGCCGCTTCCCTTTCGGGTTCCACTCGAGCAATGGCCTGACGCGCGATGTCACCCAGCGGTCTCCTCAGCCACGAGTGTCCGATCCATCTCCACTTTCTCCTGCATATTTCTTGGGCGATTGGTTCTTGCTTTGTTTGTTCCCATAATTCCTTGTTGGTGATTCTTTCCGGCCATCTAATCTTCAGCATAGAGCGAAGACAGTTGTTAATAAAGGTCTGCAACCTTTTGGAAATATTCTTTGTGACCCGCCAAGTTTCTGATCCGTATAGAAGAAGTGACTTGACGTTTGTATTGAAAGTCCAAACGAATTTTGTTGTTGATGTTGGCTGAGTGACGAAGATTTCCAGATTGATTTCAGGCTGATGAATGTGTTTCTCGCCTTCCCAATTCTCGATTTGACATCCTCGTCCGCTCCTCCTGTAGTTGAGACAATGCTCCCTAGAACATTCTTCACAGCAACACTAAGAGTAGTGTTCTTCAGTCACCTATTGATTTGTAGAGAAGCCTGAAGGACAAAATCCCTCATCTAGCCACTTCTGTGTGCATATATCAGTTCACCTGTTGCTGTGGAGCTTGGCACATTGGTCGTCCTACGAATTTCCTGTGAAACGAACAGTACAGAACAGGAGAACAGCATCTCGCGTGACTGCAAAAAGGTGATAGTGGCTGTGTTAAGGAGTGCGATAATCGAACACCTTGTGAATATTGGTCATTCCATCTAAACAAACGGCTTTTCCTTCAAAGTGATCCACAAAGTGAAAAATAACCTAACAAAGACAATAGGTTTTCGTCTCCTTTATATTACCAAAGCCTTAAACATTCAATTGGAAAAACTGGACTTATGTATACAGACGAAAATCATTCAACCACTTCCACTACCATGGTAACAACCGTGTTGATTTCTACTAACTTTATGTTTGTGTGCATTTTGTTTTGTTTTTTTCTAATTCCTCATGACGTTTGTAATTTTTAGAACTCTTACGAAATTCTGTATTTTCCTTTGTTTCTATGTACAATCATTAAACTATTCATATTATTGCGTAACTGTACTACCCGCATTCCAATTCTTTTATGTGTTAATAAATTTATGTTTTTTGACAACACATCACCACTATCCTCTTACCAATCTCCACCCCCTGCCCTAGTTACAATTTGATTAATCACCACATTTTTGAAATGCCTTGACAACAATAACCTCAACTTATTTTTATTCTTGTCGGACAAACCTAATGTACACACACACACAAACAGAAAAAAAATAGGTATGCATAATTGCAAATGTATAGCTAAGAGAATGAATTCTCCGAAAAGAGACTCTTCGCTGAACTACGTGTTTTGTTTTCATTAATGTCAGGATGGGGAATATTCATGAATGTACTAGAGAAACAATGTTTTTGATTGGCTGCGTTGTTTGATGTGACTGTCCTTGATTCTTTGCAACTATGCTACGTGGTGCGTCGGTGGCATAGAGGTTAGGACGCTCGCCGAGCATCCGCATGATCCGGGGTTCTATCCACGGCCAACAACGCACTCTTTTACCTCGCTAAGCCAGAAATAATTCTGGTAAAGAGGTAAGGTTGGGCATGAGGCTAGCAACCCCATCCTGTAAAAATAATAAACACTGCTACAGAAACTTCAAGCCAATAGCTTGGAGCCCTATGTTCCACTGGGGAACGTAAAGGCAAAAAAAAGTTTAACGCTAAAATCTTATGTTTTTATTCTTTTGATGTTTTGCATCTTTTAATATGTTCAAATTCATTTCTTCCACTGGAAGACTTCTGCGTCTTCTATATATGCCAACTGTTTAAACTGCTTTCACAGATTTGTGAAAATCACCACCTCTGTTGTATAATTATTTACATCTTGGCATTATTGTTAAACATTTGATTATAAACTGTGGTATCATATTAGTGATTAGATGTAATTTTGACGTTTCTGATGTGAACCAAAGTCAGAAAACATGCAAATGCTATAAAAATTTTACGAGTGTGGAAATAATGTTGTCAATTCTTAATGTAACACGAAATTAGGATAATACAGTTAAATATGCCGATTCAGGACTATATCAGCATGTGAAGGCACAGATTTTGCACCATTCCAATGTTAAGAGCCGACTAAAATTATTATATTATATTTGTTGTCTCCGTTATTTCCTAGAGGAATATGGGGCTTAAGTCGCACATATCCATTGTGTTTGGTTCTCTGACAACGTTTTCACCTGGCTCAAGCTCCATGTCTGCCCACATGCTTTCATCTCCTCTTCACATCACCTCTTCCATGTCACCTTCACACTCGGATTCTACTCGAGCAATGGCCTGAAGTGTGACGTCACCTGATAGTTTCTTTACTCAGAGTATGAGCAGCCAACCTACCCCCATTTCTTCCTACATATTTTTTGCACAATCGGTTCCTACTGGATTGGTTTGTTCCCAGAGATCCCATTCTGTAGCTGATGTTTTCTGGCAGGCCATCTGATCTTGAGCAAAAGAAGTATTGAACGAAGACAGCTGTTGATAGAGTTGTGTAGTTTGTTCGAAGTGCTGTCTCCATGACGCACCAAGTCTTTGATCCGTATAGTGAGTACCATCGACTTCACATTTTAGATGAAAATCCGAAGCTTATTTTCCATGCTGAGTGCTGTTGATCTCCATATGGGTTTTTATTTTAACATTCAGTCGGAAGAAATGTTGGTTGTACAGTCTAAAAAGTGTTTCTACTTTTTATATAAACGATTGTAACTATAAACTATTTATTCCTAAAGTGCTCATGATTCGTGTTGAAATTTTAATTGATGAGGTCTACATTCTTGTATAGGATTCTCTTGATTCTCAATTTGATTCAACTCTAATAAAGCCATGCCATGAAACTTACAAAGATCAAATATATATCAGGTGAAGTAACTTAAGCTAGGGAATGCGAATAAAAGAGCCAATAATGACTAACACACATAGGAAAAATGGTCAATACAAGAAGTTTCAGTACTGAACATGAAACTCCTTATAATAGAGGTTTTTTGTATTTCCCAATGAATGAAAAAACAAAACGAGATTGTTTTTACTGACGTTTCGCTATTTAATGCTAATAGCTTTCTCAAAGTATTATTAAACCGGAATTTACAAAATCTCAGCATATATATAACAAAGAATTAGGGGGTGAGAAAAATATAGACTTAGTTCTACTACAATCAGATACAACGCTATCACAAAGATGTCCACTGGACACCAGTGAAATAATTAAGAGCCTAAAATTCTGTCTGGAAAGTAATTATTTTACATTCAAAGGGAGTTTATATAGACAGACAAATGGTGTTGCTATGGGTTCACCAGTCTCCCCAATAGTCGCCGATCTTTACATGAATAAATTCGAAAATAATATCTTTTCAAGCATACTCACTCCTAAAATATGGTTAAGATATGTGGATGATACTTTTGTAGTACTAAAACGGGATCTACACAATTCATTCCTGGAGAAAATAAACTGTGTATCTCCCAAAATCCAGTTCACTTCGGAAGCAGAATCAGACATCGGTGAACTTCCATTTCTAGACTGCCTAGTTAAGAGAAAGGAAAACGGACATTTTAGTATATCCATATTCAGGAAGAAAACCCACTCCAACAAATATTT
This sequence comes from Trichobilharzia regenti, assembly GCA_944472135.2. NCBI lineage: Eukaryota > Metazoa > Platyhelminthes > Trematoda > Strigeidida > Schistosomatidae > Trichobilharzia > Trichobilharzia regenti. The sequence goes on from OX235262.1 coordinate 15,297,639, forward strand.
AGACTTCAAATCATCACACCCCATCAGCGCAAAGATTTCAGTTGTTTCAAGTCTTCTTAGACGAGCACACTCCCTGATAACAGATGAGCAAGAAAAAGAAGAAGAAATTTCAAACATCACTAAAACTCTCAAGCAAAACAACTACCCAACGAACTTCATCAACAAAATCAACACAAACATTAAGTATGGCCGAAAATGCATTCCGAAAACATGGACTTCAACAGTCGTCATTCCATATAGAGCAGAGACATCAGACGATATCAGAAGAGTACTTAATCAACTCGACATTAGAGTTTTCTTCAAAACATCGGACACACTTCAAAACAACCTTGTCCATATAAAAGACCAAATCCCGAAAGATTCTCTATCTAATTGTGTCTACAAAATAAAATGCTCGGAATGTGATGCGATCTACATCGGACAAACATCTCGAGAAATCAAAATCAGAAGAAATGAACACCGTAGAGCTTCTCTTCGACCACCAAGAAATCCAGTTGAACTGGAAAAACTTCAAAAATCATCAGCCATAGGTCTACATGCTATAGAATCAGGCCACAAAATTGATTTTGACAATATTGAAATAATCCAGAAAAACTTCAGAAACCACAAAGAACGTCTAATATCAGAAGCACTTCATATCAAGTGGAATCCAAATTGCCTGAATAGGAATGATGGACTGAAACAGAATCTAACCTGGCTACAACACCCTCCCCCATGAAGTAGCAAAATCAACGCAAATGTGGTGAGCAAGTTCACTATGTAAACACACACTACTTTCATAATTCTACACACTGACAAAATCCAACAATCTACACTTGGTTTTACTATCTTTACCAGTTCGCTAACTTGACAACAAAAAACGACCCAGACTGATGAATGATGATCAAGTATTTCACAGCCTACACTTAGTTTAGTTACCTTTACCTACTCCCCAACATGACAACCAAAATGACCTCATACTGACGAACGATGATCAAGTTAGTAAACTTTATTTTGATATAATAACAGATATACTATTACCTTTGATATTTGGTTTGAACGATCTTCATTGTTATTTTGACTTTCAATATGTCCTTTTAAGTTGAACTAAGTCTATATTTTTCTCACCCCCTAATTCTTTGTTATATATATGCTGAGATTTTGTAAATTCCGGTTTAATAATACTTTGAGAAAGCTATTAGCATTAAATAGCGAAACGTCAGTAAAAACAATCTCGTTTTGTTTTTTCATTCATTGGGAAATACAAAAAACCTCTATTATAATGAATATCATATACCCAATGCCCAAATTTTTTCAAACCGTTAAAAGTGAACTTGGTTTGGATATATATAATGAAACTCCTTATTTATTTAGTACTGAGAAATGTTACAGGCTATATCTTGCTCCATTGCATAAATCATCTCAGGATTACATATAGAATGTTTTCCATATTTGTGTCGATATTGTAGGAAAGCAGTTATAATTACTATCCAATGAGTGCGTCAGTGGCACAGCGGTAGAATGCTCATCAACCAAATATGTAATCCAGGGTTTGATCCCCGACCAATGCATTCCTTTACCTCGCTAAGCCAGTAATAAGACTGGTTAAGAGGGAAGCTTGGGCATGAGGCTAGCAACCCCATCCTGTAAAATCAACACCACTGCTCCCGAAACCTCAAACCTCTTGCTTGAAGCCCTATGTCCCACTGGAAACTTAAAAGAATAGTGAATTCTTTAACCTACAGGATTTCATCATAAGCTGACATTTTTTTATTTTATTTTTTTATTATTTTTGATTTACAGCTTGATTCCACACTGTATTTTTGGTACAAGTATGGAATTTTCAGCATGGATATAGGTAGCCCAAATTTTGCAAGCCGACCATATATATCAGGTGTGCGCCGGCGTGGGCTCGACCCCCGGACCATGTGCATGGTCGGCGAGAGTCCTAACCACTGTGCCACCGACGCACATTAGTTAAAGAACCATTGGGAAACCTGGGAGTACTGGACAGATGCTTCTTCCTAGTTTGGAACTATTCAGCAGTACACATCGACGCTGAGTGGTTCGAACCCGGGACCTTCTGGTTGCAAGGCGAGCTCGTAAGCCATTTAGCAACCACTGGGAGCCGATCCAATGGCCCATGAATTCTAACTTCTGCCAATTCACGACATAGCGCGACCCATAGCCACCCAACCTAACGGTGATTACTAAGGAAGGCAACAGTCAGACATGCTTAATATATGTCTATTCAAAAAATTTCATGAGTTACACATTTTCTATGTAGGTGGCGTATATTTTATAGTGAAATTTACGTTCACCCATGATTACATCATAAGCATTTTTATCTGATATGACCTCAGCTCTGTTGGACGCTGTGCTACTCATAAAAAATGTGTTTAACTAGTTTTCAGTTCTACCTCTTCGATAAATGTCACAGACAGGAGACGAAATATCTTAAACTACCAGTGATGATTAACAACGCAGGTCAATTATTTCATACAGTACATTCGGATCAATGTGGATTTGGTCAAAGAAGAGTGTGATGCCCATAAGAAGAACATTTTAAAGAATAATTTCATTAAGAAAGAGTAGCATTCGATTATAATATTTTATTTGACAGATGAAGCTGTTCTCCAAGCTCTAGATGTCCTTACATATATGCCAAATATGTTGTTTTTATCCATGAATATCTTGCAGTACCATTAGTAGAGATAATTCTTCATACTCTATTTGACTATCTCTAAATGTCACATCCAATCATCAGAAAACTTCAGAAAAATCTGTATTTAAGCAAATTACTAATGAGGAACAAATTGTTTTCTATTTACAAAAGGGTTATGATTTTCTTCATAGATGCATGATGAAATACACAGAATATGAAGATGGTTTTCACCTACCTGGGAAGCATCGTTTCAACTACAGGCCGACGAAACTGACGAGGATATCAAAGCCAGAATCGGAAAAGCAAGACAAGCTTTCATTATTCTCAAGCCTATGTGGAGGTCAACAACACTCACCATCAAAAATAACATCCGGATTTTCAACTCCAATGTCAAGTCAATGCTACTCACTATACGGATCAGAGACTTGGCGAGTCATAAAAAGCATCTTAAACAAACTTCAGACCTTCATTAACAGCTGTCTTTGCTCATTACTCAAGATCAGATGGCCGGCCAGAAAAGATCGGCAACAGGGATCTCTGGCAATGAGCGAACCAACTCAGCAGGAACCGATTGTGAAACAAATAGGCAGGAAGAAATGGAGATGGATTGGCTGGCCATACTCTGAGGAAACCATCAAGTGACATCACTAGACAAGCCATTGCTCGAGTGGAACCCGAAAGGGAAGCGGCAAGTTGGTTGTCAGTGGGAGGGTGACTTGTTAGGGGTGAATGTGAAGAGGAGATGAAAGCATGCAGGCAGACTTGGAGTGGGGTGAAAAAGTTGGCAGAAGACCGAAGGCAATGGAGATGTGCAACTGAAGCCCTATGTTCCTCTAGGAACTAAAGGATAAAATAATAATATAATAATATTTCATAGATAATTAAAAATTCAAAAGGATAAGTTAATTGTCGACAGTCACGTCAGTTAGTGAACCACTGAGAACCAAAGAGCACTGGATAGTTTTTGTATTCTCCTATTTAAAATCTCTTTCGATGTATGGACCCCCTATCCCACTGGGAATCTAACTCAATATCTTCAGGTTACCAATAATAATAATCGTAATAATAATCTGCTTTATTCCAAAACAGTACTTGATGTACAGAATGGAATTCTCAGCATTTCACTACATACAGTATTGCATCCAGTTAGTACATGAACTATAGCTAAAATTCTACATAGATTAAGGGTAATCTCAGTTAGTTTTAACAACAACACATTGGCATATAGGTATCAAAGCCAAAATTGAACAGAGTGTTTGAAGGTGTTAGAAAAGTAGATACTACTAGCATATTTACTGGCGTAAGCGGTAACAAAAAGGTCGAGATATACAGAGCGTGAAAGAACGAAGAATGTTTGAATAGATTTAGTAAGGAAGAAAGAAACAAAGCAGCACATAACGGAGAAAAAGAGAGAGAAAAGGAAAAGAGAGAAAGAAAACGTTGTGCCTATAAATGATATGAGTTAGAAAGACGAGACCCAATTATTCTACTGACTATTTAATAAGTTATAGGTATCACGCCTAATGCTTTCTTTATCGTACAGAACACGAGCTAAGTAGGATGTGGTTGAGTTTTTTTTACTTGCTAGTGTGAGCATAAAGTTTTCCATATAGGCTTCTGGCTCTGCCTGATGAGATACAGGGGGAGAGTTGTGAATGAAGAGGGTGGTGTGAGTTAGATAGATAGAATGGATTTAGCCCATTTTTCACATGAGTCCATGTGCCTGTCCACCAGAATATTAACAAGCTAGTTAAGTGGCACGTTGCTTACCCTGCTGACAACCTTTAACATCCTGCGTAATAAGGTATAGTCTTTCTTCACTAACCAAGCCTGGAAAAACTAAGGGGGAACAATAGAGAATAATAGGCAGGATGCAAGAGTTAACGAACCGTAGGAGTAAGGGTTGGGTTATTCCAGAATATCTTATATTATTGATGTAGATTGGATTGGAATCTAATAGCTTGTGAATCCTCACTTCTGTTAATTCATGACATAATGTCACTGCCACCTAATGTCATCGGTGTGTATGTTTGTGTATCTGACCTCACACCAAACTTGGCGAACACAACACTACACTTAACTTCTCATAAGAAGTGTAGCAAATTCATCATCCACATGGACAGCAACCAATGAGCTGCGGATTAGCCTAAACTGGTTAACAGAACATATGTCCCAACCAAGTTGACTTTTAACAGTTTGAAAAGATTTTGGGCATCGGGTATATGATATTCCTTATAATAAAGGTTTTTTGTATTTGGACAGCTGTTTCATCCTAGTTTTGGAAGTCGTCAGCAGTACACACCCATCATAGAAGGTTCGAACACAAGACCTTCCGGTTATAAGGCCAGCGAGATGGTATACCATTCAGCCACTGGGACCAGATTCAATGGCCATGAATTCTAACTTCTACCAATTCGGGATTTAGTGATACCACCAACTAATGTCATCGGTGGGAACTTCATCCTCACACTTGACTGGATGGATCTCACTGTTCACGACTTCTCACTAGAACTCCAGGAAACTCCATCCTGTAGCAAGTCACTAGTGCGCATCAAATTAATTTTCTATAGTTTGGTTTGCAAGACTTAGTTTTGTTTCTACGAGTTGATCACGGATTGATATCAGTTAGAGAACCACTGAACCACTGTATTTCCTAATGAATGAAAAACAAAACAACTACCCAAAAAACTTCATCAATAAAATCAATGCCAACATCAAATATGCTTGAAAACGTATTCCGAAGACATAGACCTCAACAGTTGTCATTATATATTGATCAGGAACCTCAGACGATATCAGAAGAGTACTCAATAAGCACAATATCAGCCTTTTCTTCTAAACATCAGACACACACACTCTACAAAGCAACTTTGTCCATGTAAACGATCAAATCCCTAAGGGTTCTCTATGCAATTGTGTCTATAAAATAAAATGCCTCGAATGTGATACATCTGACAAACAACTCGAGAAATCAAAATCAGAAGAAATCAACACCGTAGAGCATCTCTATTCGACCACCGAGAAATACAGTAAGTGAACTACAGAAGCTTGAAAAGTCATCAGTCATAGGTCATCTACACGCTGTAGAATCAGGCCACAAAACTGATATTGACAATATTGAAATCATCACCCAGAAAAATTTCCGAAATCACAAAGAACACGTAGTATCATCAGAAGGAATTCATATCAAGTGGAATCCAAATTGTCTGAATAGGAATGATGGACTAAAACAGAATTTGACCTGGTTACAACACCTCCCTCTCCACGCCACCCCCCATAAAATGACAAAATCAACACGAATGTGATAAGCAATTTCGTCATGTAAAACACCCGCTGCTTTTACAATTTTACACACTTATCAAATCCAACAGTCATCTACACCTGGTTTTGTTATCTTTACCAATTGGCCAACTTGTCAGAGGAAAAATGCCCCCATGTTGAGGCACGATGAATAACTTGCTATATAATATAAGCTGAGTGGATTTTGTAAATTCTAATTTAATAATACTTTGATAAGGCTATTAGCAGAACTAAATAGCGAGCGTCAGTAAAAACAGCAATATCGTTTTGTCCTTTTCATTCATTGGAAAATACAGAAAGCCTTCACTATAATGGTTAATAGAACAGTTCATTCAATAAAATAGAACTTGGCAAGTAGGCGAACAGTTTTGTCTACACAATAGTAGACATTTTTGCATTACAGTATTTTCTAGTTTTTCTTTCATTACTTTTAATTGATATTTCCCCTTTAAAAATTGATTAAAATGATTGACACATTATACGTCTACTCCTCTTCAAACTAGTCAACACCATGAAATACTATCATGAAGATCATAAGTCTACGCTTGCAGATAAAAATTTCTTTGGAGCTTTATGCTACTCATAAGTCGTCTAGAAGAAAGTGAACGGAAAGCTTGTGCAAAGTAAATCTCAGGACGGAATTCATGACACACAGAATCTCACTTGATTCAGGAATATTCAATATTTTAGTGTAACAACTCCTTATGAGATGCCGATATGAAGCATGTGATCACTAAAAGCTAGTTCTTACCAGTTATTTAATGGCTTTCAAATTATATTTTGTATCAATTATCGACCGTGCGTCGGTGGCGCAAAGGTAGAATATTTGCCAGTCACTCAGGTGGTCCGGGATTCGATCCCCGGCCGACACACTCCCAAACCTCGTTTTTCTGGTAATAAGCCTGGTGAAGAGGGAAGTTTGGACGTAGGAGTACCAATCCCACCCGGTAAAAATAAAAAATAAACCCACTGCTACCGAAGCTTCAAAGTTGCAGCTTGAAGGTCTATAGTTCTACTGGGAACGCAAAAGAACAAAAGAAGAAGAATCGCTTATCGACAGCTTACAGAGCTATCGAAAGCAAGCACACCTGCAGCGCTGTTCCGTACACTCCACCATTTTACAGTCCCTATCTCTGTTAGTGAGCCAAACATATTACTTTTCAGATACTACGTGAAAGTCAAAATTCCTATGATTTCTATCTTACGCTCCAGTGTTATTCAAATATTATCGGTGGATAACTATTATTTTAGCCCCTTTTGGTAGGCACATTCTGTACACCATGATGAAATCTGGTTAGTGTTCCTTCCACACTATGTTATCCATTTCTCTCGACTAACTGCCCGTTTTTAAATTCTCTACAGTGTTTAAATCATCCTTGTACACATTAACCTGATTTAACCAATACTGCATCATTTACAATGTAAAGACGTCAAATCCATAGACCCTTGTAACCGCTTTTGTTTCTTGAGCTGCTATGTGAACCTACAAGCTAACGCTGTTCTGTTAATCAATTTTTTCTGTTTTCTCTCTTACCCCTCCCCCCTCTTTCCAACTTTAAAAGCATATAAATTGATGATGAAATCTTAAACTAAAAACATTGTAATGCTTTCATTTAGATGCGTCAATTTTATTGTATCTCTTCTCTACCACCACTCAAACATTAAATTATGTTATTATCATCTATATAACTATTGTAATTTCAGTTAGTCTGCAGCCGATGAGAACCTGTGAAATAGAATGATGGTATCATTTTATACTGCAAATTTCGTCTTCCTTTCTTTATCGAAATTTATCAAGGGAACCAAATGTATGAATTTTTTGATAATCCATTTTTATTTGTTCTGATGTAATTCCTTTTAGTCATTTATTTAGTTCATTAGGCAATGAATAGTTCCTCTGCTCATGAATAAGAAGCCTATGCAAGTTTTAATTTTCCTAATTAGTCATAATAATAATAATAATAATAACAATAACAATATTCTACTTTATTCCAAAGCAAACAGTACATATAATACAGAATGGAATTCTCAGCATTTGTTACACACAATATTGCATCTGATTTACTTAAAATATAAATAAAATTAAAAATTAAAACAAAAGTAACCAGAGGAATTTGTCCACATTTACGATATAAAGTCAAAAATACTCGAAGTACGAAGTGAGAATAAATATGATAATAATAATAACAGTGAGTTTGTCTCAAACAGTATTGTCGATTCAGTTTGGAAATTGTAGCATATTATAGATTATTGAATCTAATGTTCTTTAAGGGAAATACAAAATTAACAGTTATAACACAGCTTAAATGATGTTTACACTTTTGAGAAAACAAACAAATAAAAACAAAACAAAATTGAGAGGTTATAAATGTAAGAACAACAACAAAAAGCTTGATGTTATAAAGGTGGAGGAAATGATTTATGTAGCCGTGGAAAGAAGGTTAATTAGTTCATGCCTAACACTATTTTCATCACAAAAAGTACATGCCAAATACAGTATAGTGGAATTTTTTATGCTTAGACATACGTGCATAAAGTCTTCTGGAAAGACTTCTTGTCTTATATGAGGAGACACAAGGTTGTAGCTGAGGTTAAGTAAAGTGGATGCTCACAGTCTGACAAAATCTATACAGCAAATTTGTTGCATGAAATCAAGTGTCTATCAATGACAATGTCTATGATATGGCTCAGTGGGATACCACTTGCCCTACTGACCGACAGTCTTCAAAGTTCTTCGAAGTATGACATAATCTTTTTTAAAAAATCCAGGAAAGAATGAGGATGAACAGTAAAGAAGAATAGGTAAGATGCACTAATTGATAGACTGTACGAGGAGGGGATGAGTTATGCCTGAGTCCCTTAACTTCTTAATGTAAAAAGTCAGACGAAATATTATTTTAGAAATCGCTGGGACTTGGAAAGACTAGGCTTGGTCAGAAGAAAGAATTAATTCAAGATAATTAACGTCAGACTTGATTTCTATATCAGTATCATCAATTTTGCAACGGTCATAGTAGTGAACTTCCATTTATATCGGAAACTGAAATTTACAGTCTGACACTTGATGAAAGGATTTAGTTTAAGGCCACTTGAAGAAGACTATTCGCTGACTCCTGATAGGAAGCTATTCATCTTAGTACAGTCTAGCTGGGTGTTAACAGACGTTGAAACAGTTATGTCGTCTGCATACTTAACAAATTGAATTTCATCAGAGTGAGGCAAATCATGCAAGAAGAAAGAAAACAGAAAAAGGAGAAACGACAACACCTTGAGGGACACCACCCTCAGTAAGCAATGAAGTGGACGGCTTCCCCTGACATACAGTGTACTGCTTTCTTCTTGAGAAACAAGAATGCAGCCATTTGATAACCTGACAGTCAGTCTTAGTTTCAGCAAGCTGATTTAACCAAATATCCCTAGGTAGTAAGTCGAAAGCAGATGTATAATCTGAGAAGGTGCAACTAACAGATTTAGCTCTCTTGTCTAGACTGGAGACAATGCTATGATGCCACACTGTAAGAAAATAATGTCTTTGACGTGCAGACGTAGATAAACTTATCACTACATTGACATAGAGTAATAAAAAATAATATACAAGATGAAAAACACATAAAGTAAATGTTTCTTCTCTCAGATCGTTATTTTCGAAATCTTCTCCACTACAACAAGCCACATTCCTCTGATATGTGTCCATTTGTCTAGACAATAGGAGAGATTGATTACATGAATAAAACTTGTCAAACGGTATCAGTAAATAGATGAACTCATATTATCGTGGTACATACAACTGTTGTTCTGGCTTTGTTCAAATCTAGATTAGTTGACTCAAATAAGATAAGAAATCTAGAGAATAGTTCAGTCGTAGATAGTACTCACTGCATGCAATTGCACACAAGCATACAATGTAACAGGGTGGAGTGAGGGAGAGATTGATAACAACGGAAGCTTTGTTTATCGAATCAACTGCAAATACGTGTAACAGAGATGATTCAATACCTGTCTGGCCGGACATCTTGAAAATTTAACTACCCAAACGACGACAAATAAGAGAGGACAAAGAAAACTATAAAACTGATGTTTCGAAGTCGTGTGATTATAACTGATGATATCATTATGAACAATAATCAATGGTATTCGAAACCTTGTCATACAGTTAATAATACTGTTTCACTGTATGTTACATCAAATTAACAAACTAATATGGAATTAATAACATTTTTTTATCCTGGAACTGTAAGTACCCTGAATTTGATGCTTGCTAAATCCATGTACTTTTTTTTAAGAAACTCTAACAGCGAATATGCTATAGAATACCCGGAATCCTGCTATCGGAAGGACAACCGCATCGAAAATTCGTTGGATATATATATATATATATATATATATATATATGTTTCTACTTAGTCGAAACATACACATAGATTAGTACAGGACGAGGGATGAGAATGAAAAAAGAAAAGGATATATTTGTGTGCTCAATTTGTTATCTTTGAAATCTATCACCACTACAACAAGCCACATTCCTCTGATATGTGTCCATTTGTCTAGACAATAGGAGAGATTGATTACATGAATATAACTTGTCAAACGGTATCAGTAAAATTACTCAAAGTTGAAGGAATACATACACCATGCTTTGATAAGAATAACAATCACACACACACATACATACGCTAACAAACATTGACGTTTTCATTCGTGGTAGCGGTATTTCAAGAAATGATCTGTTTTCTCTTTGATCTGAATCGTATTGAAAGTCTACTCACAGTTAATCAATCAATATCTGACACCTATGCTTTATTATATAGGAGGCATTTTTTCTTAGATTAGCCTTCATTTAGTTAGTATGCATCAGTTGTCATTTTACTAAGGATAGCTAACAAATTTTAACCCAGATCACGTGACTAAATTGATACTTATGAGCATACAATTTACACACTGACACGTGACTCTGAGTAAATAATTCTAACTTGCAATTAATGAAATCCCACCAAAAACGCCAACACACACTGAAATAAATGAATTACACACATTAATGAATGACTAAGAGGTTTTGAAAACAGGATTTAATGAATTCATCAAATTTCAGTAGAACTCGTCCTCCGATGTTGGAATGGCTATGTCTTCAGCTTCTTTACATATGAAGTCGATAGTCTCAACGACTGGTACATTTGTGAAGAGGGAGGTAACATCGAAAGAGATCAAATGCTTATCGGATACATTGAAATCTTTAATTTGATTGACAAACTTGAATGATTTCATACATTTGGTTCCCTTGATAAATTTTGATAAAGAAAAGAAGACCAGATTTGCAGTATAAAATGATATCATTCTATTTCACAGGTTCTCATCAGCTGCAAACTACCTGAAATTACAATGGTTATAAATAATAACATTTCATACTTCATTGTTTGAAAGGTAATAGAGAAGACATTATAAGGTGAACACATCTGGAATATAAGTGTTATAATCTAGGTCACCATCAATTTATATACTGTTAAACTATGAAAGAAGAAAAAAGTGGGGTGGTGAGAGAAGACAGAAAACAGAAAAATGTAATAAACAGTGTCAACATGGAAACTCAAGAAGGTCAAAGTTCATCAATTTGAAAACGTGCTTAGTGAGTTGAGCTCACTAGTGTGCATGACTAATCAGTGTAATGAAAGTGACATGGTTAACAAGGGAGTGAGCGATTGACCACACTCTCTTTCTGTATGCATAAGTTTGGTCTGTGACGTTTGATTGCAATTGCTTCAGCAAATCGTAGTAGATTCGCTATCCTTTGTATGTTTAATATTTTGAAGGATTTGGAAATCTCAACAAAATGACTCGTATCCACAGGGTGTGTGTCTGGTAATTGCACTTTGTAAATATCTGCCTCCTTTTAGGCATAAGCTTCTTGGAATATGCTCTGAAAACCGGATAGAAGCCCTTCTTTTTGTCCTTCCAATGTACTTGCTGCCGCAGGTACGCGTAAATTTATAAATGCAGTTGGAGGTAACATCAGCAGGGTACTTATCCAGTTTCGATTGCCTTATGGAGCACGTAGTACTGTATAGTGTCACCAGATTGGCTGCTGGGAAGCATCTCTTTATTGCTCCCTTCATCCTCTTTTCAATCTTTTGCGATACTGTTTCTCCTTTGTATGGGAGGCAAATGAATACTTTCTTCTTTTCAACTGTTGGAGACTTTTCTTTCTTTGCTGCACTTTAGGATAAATCCTTTTAGATACCCGTTTTCTTCAAGTCATTTTTCAACAAAGCTTAATTCTTCTACCTTTCTAGGTGAACATAACTTCCTGGCCCTGTCGTACAGTGTCCTTACTGATCCCCGCTTATAGTTCATAGGGCAGAAGCTGTTGTAATGAAGGTATTGTCCGGTCCAAGTTTCTTTCCTGTAGATGGACTTTTCGACCGTTCCATCGTTTCTTCTTTTTACATTTAGGTCCAGGAAATTGAACTCATCGTTGTGTTCGTATTCCATGGTGAATTTAATGTTTGGGTGAACCTCATTTAGGCGGTGGAATAATACGGATGCCTGACTCATGTAGATACAAACAATAAAAGTATCATCGACGTGTCGACGGTAGTATGTTGTTCCATTGATAGCGTCACTCGGTCACGTCTGTTCGAGATACCCCATGAAGATATCAGCTAGAATGGGTCCTAGGGGTGAACCCATGGCGACCCCGTCAATTTGTCGGTAGAATTGGTTATTGAATCTAAATTGGATGATTTTTGTGCAAAGAATTAGTAGCCGTTTCATCTCTGACTCCGGTAATGGCAATAGATCCGCTTTTTTACAAATGATGTCTATTGTTTCCATCACTGGTACATTTGTAAATAAGGTAGTCACGTCGTATGACACCATCAGTTTATCTGATATGCCAACGTGATCGACTTCTTTAGAAAATTGGAAGGTGTCATCCAAGCTATGATTCGAAAATTTTCGTCGAATTTGCTTCAATGTATCAGCTAGCCATCGGCTAGTTTGTGGCATGGTGAGTTTATCATTGATAATATGGGACTTAAGGGCACATTGGCCCTATGGATTTTTGGTAGGCCGTTTCTAACTCTCCCCGTTGGAACTGGAGCTCGTAGACGTAACAGGGGCAGTCAGACTAGCTGAACATAAAAACCTAGCAGCGAAATCTAGATTGGTTGACCCGAATAAGATAAGAAATCTATAGAACAGTCCAGCTATAACACTACATGCAATTTCACAACCATATAATAGGCTGGATGAGATAGGATGATAGTTTTGAAATCTAATGTAACAGGGTGGAGTGAGGGAGAGATTGATAACAACGGAAGCTTTGTTTATCGAATCAACTGCAAATACGTGTAACAGGAATGATTCAACACATGTCCAGCTGGACATCTGAAAATTCTACTATCCATACGACAAATAGGAGAAGACAAAGAAAACTATAAAACTGAAGTTTCAAAGTCGTGTGATTATTGTTATTATTGTTCCATTGGGTTCCTAGTGGAACATAGGGCTTCAACTGCACGTCTCCACTGGCTTCTGCTGTACTTCTCACCTGCATCCATGTTAGTCCATACTGTTTCAACTCCGCTTCACACGATCTCCTCCATGTCACCCTTGGTTGTGTGATTATAAATGATGAAATGACTATGAACAATAAATTTTGTTCGAAACGTCATCCAGCGAATAATACTGTTTCACTGTGTGATATATCTAATAAACAAACTAATATGGAAGTATAGGTTTTAACGGCGCTCCTGGTTTGTGTATTTTTACGCGTCCGTATAGTTTTGGGATTTGTGACTTAATCAGTTTAATATTCCTATATGTGTTTTCATCAATGTATTTCTTTTTGAAGATTTGCCGTAGATGCTGCACAATTTTCATTTCGGTCGATAACGTTTGATCTTTTACATGATTATCCAATTTGAATTTTGATTCATCAGAGAGAATTTGATTCTTTTTTTCCAGATAATCTATCTTATTCATTAACACTACACTTTATCTTTTATCAGCTTGTAAAATAACAAGATTATTGTCTTTTTAGAGCTTGTTTAGAGATCTCCAGTGTTCTTTGGTGATATGCGACTTTTGATTGGTCAGCATGATTCGAAATTGATGAGCCATATCAACCATCTTTGATTTCAACCAGCTTTCGCTTTCATTGGACGTAGCATGTAGCCCCATAAGTTGGTCATAAAGATTTTCAAATTGGCATTCGATATCAATTTGCTTTATCTTTTTCATGGGAACACAGAATTTGAATCCCAATGACAGAATTTCTGCTTGTTCTTTTGATAGGGAAACATCAGATAAATTATGAACATAATTAGATATATCCACTGGGAAAATTTCATTTGGCGGTTCCGGATGAAGTGACCTCTTCAGTTTCTTTTCTTCTGATTCTTTTGTTTTTTAGAAGTGGCATGCAGATATTTAGTGAATTTAAGATAACATACGAAGTTTAAGTCGTTTTTTACACTGATCAGTTTGCTTGATAATACGCATAAATTACTGATTTCATCTGTTTCAGAACACAAATGCGATTCAGCAAGACGGTAAAGATTTGCCTCTGTAGGCCTCAAATGATCTTTACGCAAGGATTTGTAAAATGTCCGAGGATAAACATTGGTCTGGATACATTCCTTCAAAAAATCTCATCGTGCAGAGTGTTTAGTAATCCTACACCTCAATTTCACTAGACCAATTAGTGCATTGATAGTGCTTTGCGGGATACGCTTTCTGAAGAATTGAAAACATATACTTCCCGATACTAATTTAAAACAATAATAATATTCATTAAATCCTGCTTTATTAACCTTTATTGCTTGTTTTAAACTGAGGTTTTATATTGCTGATTGACAAATGTGTTAGAATATATGGGTCATTGAAGCCCGCATCCAACGGATGAATGGAAAGTTGCTCAAGTTAGGATGATGAGTTCCATACCAGGGACGAAACAACTGTCTACTGATTCATGGTTTCCAATGATCCTGTAATTAAATGTGACAAACCTACCTTCAAATCAATTACGTTTATATAACTCCAGCACCTGAAGGTGACTATGCATTTAACAACTAATAATACAAACCTATGCCTGAGTTATTGACTGCGTAATGTATGTAATCATGTGTGTATGTAACACATGTGATCAGACACACTGTGATTGATCGATTAACTGATTAGACTCTCAATACGATTCAGATTAAAGAGTAAGATAGATTATTTGTTGAAGTTCCGCTACCATGAATGAAAACGTTAATGCTTGTTTGTTTGTGTGTGTGTGTGGTTGTTGTTATTCTTATCGAAGTATGATGGTATCCCTTCAACTTTGAGTAATTTTACTGATACCGTTTGACAAGTTATATTCATGTAATCAATCTCCCCTATTGTCTAGACAAATGGACACATATCAGAGGAATGTGGCTTGTTGTAGTGGTGATAGATTTCAAAGATAACAAATTGAGCACACAAATATATCCTTTTCATTTTTCATTCTCATCCCTCGTCTTGTACTAATCTATGTGTATGTTTCGACTAAGTAGAAACATATATATATATCCAATGAATTTTTGATGCGGTTGTATTTCCGATAGCAGGATTTCAGGAATTCTATAGCATATTCGGTGTTAGAATTTCCGAAAAAAAGTACATGGATTTAGCAAGCATCAAATTCAGGGTACTTACACTTCTGGGGAAAACAGTGTTGTTAATTCCATATTAGCTTGAAACTCCCCATTTAGTCATATGAAAAAGAGAAGACGTTCAGAGAAGAGACTCTTTTCGCCCGAGAATTCATTCACATGGCTGTACAATCACATTTATATATAATTATTTGTGTGTGTGTGTGTACATGAGGTTTGTCAAGTTTAGATAATTGATCAGGTAATACAGGAATGATCTAATATAGAAACAAGGTTAATTGGACAGCAACTAAAGTAAGATTGGGTTAGTAAGTTAGACGACGTAATACCGTGTGGAGGTCAACAGCAATCAGCATCAAAAATAAGATCCGGATTTTCAACTCCAATGTGAAGTCAGTGCTACTATACGGATCAGAGACTTGGCGAGTCATAAAGAGCATCTCAAACAAACTTCAAACCTTCATTAACAACTGTCTCCGCTCAATACTCAAGATCAGATGGCCAGAAAAGATCAGCAACAGGGATCTCTGGGAGCGAACCAATCAGGAACCGATTGTGAAACAAATAGGCAGAAAGAAATGGAGATGGATTGGCCATACGCTGAGGAAACCATCAAGTGACATCACTAGACAAGCCCTCGAGGGGAACCCGAAAGGGAGGCGGCGAGTTGGTCGTCCAAGGGTGACTTGGAGGAGGTCATGTGAAGAGGAGATGAAAGCATGTGGGCAGACCTGGAGCAGGGTGAAAAAGTTGTCAGAAAACCGAAGTCAATGGAGGTGCGCAGCTGAAGCCCTATGTTCCTCTAGGAACTAAAGGATACAATAATATAATAATAAAATGTTTTAACTTAGGTCAGGGTAGCAACAGAGGTAATTACAGGCAGAGAATTCGCCGAAAAGAATCACTTCACTGAACGTCTTCTCTTTTTCATATGACTAAATGGAGATTCTCAAGCTACTCAAACGTTGCAAGGACCCAGGGACGGTGAAGGAGCTGGATGGTTTTTCCTGTGTTACTCCGTCAAGCTTGTGGTAGCGAAGACAAAGATTGATTTCCCAAAAGATTGTATAGATCGACATGAGTATCCAAAGATGTATTGGAAGTCACTCAGACGCACCCACATCCACCTGAATACCAGAACACTCAGACGACACACACGAAACAGCATCGACTCCATTCAATCACGCGTGTTTGAGCTAGAGCGAAACGTCTACTCAAGAGCTCATGTAGTCGAAGACTTAGATCAAGATCTACGCCATTCCATCGAAGAATATGTGCAAAAAGTCACTCAGAAAGAATGAAACAAGACTAAAGTAGTTCTGCTCAAAAGCCTTAAGCCTACAATTAATACCGAATGTCCGTTCCCAAGCAATCCAGAAAAATAAGTATTCAATCTTTCAGACTTCACATTATCTACTACCCAACTAGAGGCACTATCTCTAGGTCCAAAATTCTGAGTAAAACCACAAAGTATTGACAAGCTACAATGCCAGATTCAGTTTGAAAATCTAATCTACCCACATCAGATGAATACCTACAACAACTCAAAGCATCAATCCCCGACTATTGTCACAAGTTTATAAATACCAAACCCAACGGAAGGTCCATTTTGACGAAGAAGAACTACAAGGAGCTGAAAGAACTTATGAAAAACGAAGAGACTGTGATATTACGTCCTGATAAAGGCGGAGGAATCGTAATCATGAATCGTAAGGACTATATCAGTAAGATGCTGACTATACTATCCGATGAATGTAAATTCACAAAACCGATTAACGAGAAAAACATGACTGAACAGACCGAACAAAAGCTAATGGACACCCTCCGTAAGCTAAAAACTGAATCTTTCATCAGCAACGAAACGTTCGAATCCCTAAGACCATCCGGCTCAAATATACCACGACTCTACGGACTTCCGAAAGTACACAAGAAGGGTATCCTTCTTCGACCGATCCTCGACATGATCAATTCGCCTTCTGGACGCACAGCCCAATGGCTAGCAGATCTACTAGAACCAATCAGAAGACAAGTTTCCGGCCACACAGTTCGAGATTCGTTCGACTTTATCGACTCAAATGAAAACATCAACGTATCTAACAGGACCATGATCTCATTAGATGTCACATCACTATTCACAAATGTTCCACTGGCTGAAACAATATGCTATATATGCGAAATTATTGATTCCAAAGGAATAAACATCGGTATACCCACCGAGCGTCTCAAAGAACTCCTGCTGAGGTGTACCCTGAATGTTCAATTCTCTTTCAGCAACGAAATATATCGCCAAAAGGATGGTATAGCTATGGGCTCACCACTAGGCCCATTACTTGCAGATTTCTTCATCGCAAAACTCGAAAACACATGCATGAAGAAAATGATCGATACCTTCAGAATCTACAAGAGATACGTCGACGACACTTTCATTATCGTCAACAATGAGGAGAATCTAGACGACGTCCTGAAGTCGTTTAAAAACTGTCACCCCTCAATTCAGTTCACGCTGGAGAAAGAGTCCAACTCTAAAATATCCTTTCTTGACTTCCAACTAACAAGACGAGAACAGGATAAAACACTGAAAAGATCTATCTACAGAAAGTCAACATGGAACGGACAGCTTATTAAATTTCAGCACAGTTGGGTACCCCTATACACCAAACGAAACCTGATCCGTACACTCAGCTACAGAGTTCTCAGAATTTCAATATAGAAAATATCCCCATTTAGACATTTAGAAAAGAGAAAGATTGAGCGAAGAAATATTTACTTTTCAATTAGATCCTCATCTCTGGCTCTACTCTAATATATATAGCATTTTAATTACAATACACAACAATTTACCAATCAAGTGGCGATATGTTTGTTAACAATAATTAGTCGGTGTCAAAATGTCAATGGGGTGATAATTAACGAAGAAAAATAATATATATAATTAAAAGGTGGAAATGGTTACAACACGTGGATTGCATAATGCATAATTTTGGAAAAATGAAGAGCAATTAAGGAATAAGCGTGTGCACAGGTTGATTACGTAACAGATTGTTAAAGAAAATAAAACAATTTGGACAATGATAATTTGTAACTAAAGTTGAAGTGGTCATAAGAATAAAATAATTTTTACAAGGATAACACGTAATTAAAGATGAAGTAGTCAGAAAAATAAAATAATTTGGACAATTATAGTTTTTAAAAAGAAAAATTATTCTAGGGGGAGGGTGATGGAGTAGTCCGGTTTATACAGTCATGTAACGATGGCCAAGGTAAGGAAAGTGGCTGTACAAATTTCTTCTGAACACACAAGTTTGGCTTCTTCAGGTGGATTCCTATTGCTTCAGCTGTATGTAGAAGACGAACTCGTAAAGCAAAATTAAGATTAGTAGGAATGCGATAAATAATTTTAAATGCAGTATTAACATCAACCTTATGCTCACTATCTACAAGGTGGGCTAAAATAGAGCTACGAATAGATTTTGTTTGTCCCTTGCTTAACCATGCCGGATGATGTTCGGAAATACGATGATGAACCTGCCTAATTGTTCGCCCGATGTAGCTGGCTCCGCAGCTGCAGTCAAACTGGTAGATACACATAGAAGAGGCGAATTTAGGTAGTTTATCCTTATTACTCGAACGTAGGATAGGTGTGGTTGTGAAGAGACAGCGTACCTCTGCTGCATAATAAGCTCTTTTAACTGCATTCTTCAGTCGTTGTGTTATTATTTCGCTGATGTTGTCGCCGAGGAACTGAAGTTTTATGAACAGTGGTTTTTTCGGAACTGTTGCCATAGTCACTGTCCTAGGTGATGAATTCATATTTTTCTCAATAAACTTATCTGGATAACCATTTTTTCTAAGTAATTCTCTAATAATCTTAAGCTCCTCATTGAAGCAGTCGTCTGAACAGATTAACCTAGCTCTATGAACCAGACACTTTACCAGGTTGCGTTTATATTTCAAAGGTACAAAACTCAAAAAATGAGTGTACTGTCCTGTTGTAGTAGGTTTCCTGTACACACTCCTTCTTAGTGTGCCATCTTCTTTCCTTGCCATGAAGACGTCTAGGAATGAGATACAGTCATTACTTTCTTTCTCTATAGTAAAGTTTATTGCTGAATGGGCATCATTAAACTTGTCAAGGATGTTCATTGCGTCGTCCTCGTTTTTTATGACCAGAAATGTATCATCCATATATCGACAGTAGAAATCCAAGTCACTAATTACTCCTTTCAGTGGTCCATTCTCTAACTTAGCGAGGAAAAAATCAGCTAGGATTGGGCCTAATGGGGAACCCATAGCTACACCATCAATTTGTCTGTAATATTCCTTATTGAATAAGAAATGAACGTTCATTGTACATCTTAAAATAAGTTCCTTCAAGGTGGATACAGAAATGCCGATGTCTATGTTTCGTGTAGTAATCTCCTCACATATAAAATCCACTGTCTCCATTAACGGTACGTTGGTGAACAAGGAGGATACATCAAAAGATATCATAAACTTGTCCTTCACATTAAGATCTCTTATTTTTCCAACAAATTCAAAACTGCCATTTACGCTATGTTTTACCAACTCATTATGCAGAGGTTTCAGGAGCTTGACTAACCATTTTGCTGTGGCATGGTATGGGGAATTACACATATCTAACACTGGTCGAAGTGGTAAACCAATTTTGTGCACTTTTGGAAGTCCATATAATCTTGGTGTAATCGTGCCAGTAGGCTTTAGAGATTCATATAAACCTTCTATGATGCTACTTTGTTGTTTAAGTCTTTTTAGTGACTCGATTAGCTGTTTCTCTACTTTTTCTGTTGGATCGACGGAAGACGTGATTTTTTGAAATTTTCGATGATCACTGAGTATTCCATTCATCTTATCTATGTATTCAGTCTTATTCATTATTACTACTCCAGAGCCTTTATCGGGTTTCGAAATTATTATATTCTCATTATTTCGGAGCTTATCTAGGGCTTCCCTGTGTTTCTTGGTCAATAAGCTATTCTGTCTCCGTTTACTATTTATATATTTATAACAACAGTCGACGAGAGTTGATTTGAGACTTTCAACTGCCTCAGCTGACGAGGGTGTCAATCCTTCAGTTTGTGCATAAAAGTTTTCAAACTGGACTTGCATATCCATCTTATTAATTCTAACGTGATTATCACAAAACTTAGTGCCTAGGGATAATACTTGCAAATCAGTGTCATCAAGAACAATATCAGAAAAATTATAAACATACCGACCAGGGTTTGGCGGAAATCGCATTTCTGGAGTTTTGCTTTCCAGGCTTTGTAATAATTTGACACGTTTCTTTTCCCTTCTTTTGCCAGAAACCTCATTCACATAATCCAGGAACTGTTTCTTCAAGTGCTCTGGGAGCTCGTCTACAGCATAAAACCTTTCTGTTACATTCTTTGATAATTCCGTGATACATGATTTGAGTGAGTCGATCTGATTCAATGCGTGACGCTTGAGTGTCTTACTATTCGGGCGAACTCTGCAACGTCGTAAAGACTTCCAATAGGACTTTGGATACTGGTTTCTCTCAATGCATTCGAGGATGAAGTCCAAAGAAATTCTCGCTTCACTGAGCCTTGCGCTGTACTTCAGATACTCATTGAGCACCTTTAACGCAAACTGTTGCTCCGAAGATTTCAATATAGAAAATATCCCCATTTAGACATTTAGAAAAGAGAAAGATTGAGCGAAGAAATATTTACTTTTCAATTAGATCCTCATCTCTGGCTCTACTCTAATATATATAGCATTTTAATTACAATATACAACAATTTACCAATCAAGTGGTGAGTTTCTTTAAAAAAAAAGTACATGGATTTAGCAAGCATCAAATTCAGGGTACTTACAGTTCCAGGATAAAAAAGTGTTATTAATTCCATATTAGTTTGTTAATTTGATGTAACATACAGTGAAACAGTATTATTAACTGTATGACAAGGTTTCGAATACCGCTGATTATTGTTCATAATGATATCATCAATTATAATCATACGACTTCGAAACATCAGTTTTATAGTTTTCTTTGTCTTCTCCTATTTGTTGTCGTTCGGGTATTTGAATTTTCAAGATGTCCGACTAGACAGGTGTTGAATCATTCCTGTTACACGTATTTGCAGTTGATTCGATAAACAAAGCTTCCGTTGTTATCAATCTCTCCTTCATTCCACCCTGTTACATTAGATTTTAAAACTGCCATCTTATCCCACGCATCCTGTTGTATGGTTGTGTGCAATTGCATGCAGTGAGTGCTATCTACGGCTGAACTGTTCTCTAGATTTCTTATCTTATTCGGATCAACTAATCTGGATTTGAACAAAGCAAAAACAACAATTGTATGTACCACGATAATATGAGCTCATCTCCAGTATTATTTCAAGGATTCTTCTCAACCGATTACAACCTGAACGTTAAAAAATACGAATTACATTAAATATTTGAACATACTTTTCCATGATCACAAGGAGGAAGTAAAAGTAACATTAGTCCGGAATGATTTAACTGATTAGGAGTTACAAACACTGACTATTTATAGAATAATTAGACAATTAGGCTCAGAAACAAAAAAACAGGGTTGTGTATATATGTATGTGTATAGAAACAAGGTTTAGCTAGGAAGAGCATAACAAAAAGTAGATTACGTAACTAAAGAAAACATCTTATCTAATAGCCAATAGAAAAAGGAAAGGAAAGAAACAGGGTAGGGTGATTCATGTTTAGATGAGAGAGTAGAGTTTTCTTAACATGAAAAAGGGTGACTCGTGAAAGTTGTATATATATATTTTTGTTATCACCAGGGCAGTGTGAGATTCACCACTGTCTCTTTCTGCGTACATAGATTTGGTTTAAGTCGTTTGATAGCAGTCGCTTCAGCAAAGCGTAGCAAGCTCGGTTTCTTTTGTTTGTTGATTATTTTGAACGACTTCAGGTTGTCTACAATATGACCAGTGTCCAATAGATGACGAGTAATAGCACTGTTTAATGCTTGCGGACCTTTCAGTCTCAAGTTCCTTGGTATGTGTTCATAGATGCGGACACTAACCCTTCTCTCTGTTCTTCCAATGTATGTGCTTTGGCACGTACATGTAAATTGGTAGACACAGTTGGCGGTAACATGAGGTGGGTATTTGTTCACTTTTGATTGTTTCAAACAACTAGTTGTTTGATAAACACATACAAGCGGCTGGATATGTTCTTTTCAGTGCAGCGTTCAGTCTGCATCTTATTCTACTAGCAGTACCATCACCTTTGAATGCAAGCTGCATATATATATATGTGTGGTGGTCTCTCTTTCTGTTGCTCTCTTAGTCTGTGACCATTTCACTTTGATGAACTTGTCTCCTTTAACAATGTATATTCCCTTATATTATATATAATATTGTGTTTGTTGACAGTCTGATATATTTTGCTATTATATATGGATCGATACTCCATTATAATTAGCCAATCATGTTAAGACTGTCTATTGATTTGTTCACACACTTGTTTGGACATTCATATATATTTTGCTCTCACACTCTTGTGTGAAACATTTGATTCTCCTTGTGTTTGGAAAATAGAAGTATCATCGCAAACCTAGTGGTCTTCTGATTTCAGTCTTTCTTGCGTCAGGACTATTAAATTCTCGACCAGTACGAAAGATAGACTTTTTATCTACTGTGCTGCTTTTCACTTTTTTAATATAAGGTCTCCCATTCATGTCGATGAACTTTTGTGGGTAACCGTTGTTGCGTAGGCATTTCTCCACAATGGGTAGCTCTTCTTCAATCTTTTCTTTTGAACACAGTTTCCTCACACGATCAAATAGTGTTCTGACTAATCCCTTTTTGTAACTTATAGGATTTTATGCTCGGCTAGTCTGACTACCCCTGTTCTACTGCTTTGACCTGACAGTCATTGCAGGCGGCGTATTAGATAAACTAAATTGTTTTATTTAATTGGCTACACAGGATTGATACTTTAACCGACAAAGCTTATTTCTAATTGAGTTTGTTGGTTTAAATGCCACTTTTATTCCTGCCTGCCTTGTTAAGAATTTTCAAGTATTGGTTTTTGTAGGGATTTTGTTTGATTGTATGGAGGATTTAATCATGAGCTGACATCAGTTAGAGAACCACTGGAAAACCTGGGAGTACTGGACAGCTGTTTCGTCCTAGTTTGGGACTCCTCAGCAGTACGCACCCACCGGGATTCGAACCCAGGACCTTCTGGTTACAAGGCGAGCTCGTAGACCATTGAGCCACTGGGACCCGATCCAATGGTCCTTGAATTCTAACTTCTGCCAGTTCATGATATAGCGCGACCACTTCGCAATGTCTTCTCCGATGAGTTACTGCCTCATCTTCGACCTGCTGTAGAATTCAAGGACCATTGGATCGGGTCCCAGTGGCTCAATGGTCTACGAGCTCGCCTTGTTAAGAATTCTCCATAAGGTTTCCGAGGTTCCTTCTTTGCATGGAATTACTACTGATGATTTAGATTCCTTATTGTTGGTGTTGTCATTATCCTGCATGTTTGACATGCATGTCGTCCTTAATATTACTATTATTATTATCACTACCACCATTATTTTATTTTTACATTTCCCCACATATTTTCTGACTAGTTTAGCAAATTAATTATTAAGTTTCAAATAGGAGAGAACAAAGAAAACTATAAAACTGAAGTCTCAAAGTCGTGTGACTATAATTGATATGATTATGAACGATAAATTTTGTTCGAAACCTTGTCATCCAGTAAATAATACTGTTTCACTGACTATGTGATACATCTAATAAATAAACTAATATGGAATTACTTACTATCACAGTGTCCAAGTTGTAGACATGTATTAACAGTGTTATTAAGACTGAAGTTTACAGGAGGCGTCTCCAGTGTGTTTGTAGTAGGAAGTGTGAGAGGAGCCTTAGGAAAGACTTTCAACGCAGCTGGTTTAGGTTATTTGTTTACCAGTTAATCAATACTTAGCTCGCAAAATAAAGCCAAACTGCTCCATTTCACCTCGTCAGTGTGTATTTGCCAGTTTGATTATCTTTGGACAGCTAGTTATACTAAGTGTACGATTAGGCAGCTGTGTCGTCAACTTTGCGAAAAGCATATATCTTGGTTAAACAAAGGACCGCATATAGCTGTGTAGCTCCATACTGGTTTGACTCGCCAATAATGGATGGTTCACTCAAGAGAAGTGCCTATAGAAAACCTACATCTGTAGGACACTATACACATTTCCTCAGTTTTGTACCAATCCGATACAAAATCAGTTTGGTCAGATGCCTCACGAATAGAGCAAGACGGGTCTGTACAGATGAAAATGAGTTAGGATACATCTAAAATACGCTGGCCTAAATGGGTTATCCTAGTAAATTTGTAAGGGGACACATGAACACCAGGTACAATGAAGAAAAACTGACAACAGTTAAAAAGAAACAACTATTCATGAAATTGCAATTTAATGGGGACGTGGCTAGCGAAGTCTTACATGAGAGATTATCGAGAGCGATAAAACGGACTTATACTGCCGCCACCACCCTTTGTTTTTCATTTTCCACCCAACCAATTATGATTGATCAAGTGAAAGACAAGTTACCTAGCTGTGACACTTCTATGTGTATCTATAAATTTAGTTGCTTCTGTGGAGAGAGCTGGCTATATGGGGCGAACAACTAGACAGCTTAACAAACGCATTAATGAGCATCGTACTTCATGGTTCGGAAAAGGTCAAATAAAAGCTATGGGAATTCGAGAGAACAGTCCTAGTCTTTGCATACAAAAGACGTTTGTTCTACCTTTGTCTCTCTCTTCCTTTGCCTAGGTGAATTCTATTCACTAACCCTCCCACCCTTTCTTATTTTCCCTCTCTTTCGTACTTTAAAGATATTTACCTCTTTGAACTCTCATTATCTATCCACTTCCACTTTAGTACTACGTAGCTTTTAAGATTTGACACAATTTATTTATTGAATTGTCTACATATACACATACACATTACTACCTTTGTTACTCTTATCACCACCTGCATAAACCTTATTATCAATATTTTGTTATCATTATAATCATCGTTATTAACTATGTTCAAAACATTTACCACGTTACTATTACTATCATGATTATTTAATCCACAAAACCACCATCATTGGTTAAAATTTTTATGTACAAATCTATGTAAATTAGAGTAAAACCTGAAGATCTAATTGTGATTAATGTTGTTCGCTTATATGTCTTGTTCTGATACAGGATAAACACCTTGAGCCGCAATCTACGAATGTTTGGCATGCGATTCGCTCCCGCCAAATGCAAGATGATGTTACAGGACTGGACTATATCAACGCCTAGTTTAAAAATAGGAAGTGAAGTGGTAGAGCACGTTGACCGCTTCACTTATTTGGGAAGTACCATCAGCCCCAACGGGTTGATCTCTGACGAAATCTCAGCACGAATACAAGGGGCTCGTTTCGCACTTGGCAGTTTACGCCGACTCTGGCGTAGACGAGATGTTCGACTATCGACCAAAGGGCGGGTGTACTGCTCATCAGTCCGCTCCGTCCTCCTTTATGGTTGTGAGACCTGGCCACTTAGAGTGGAAGACATGAAAAGACTAGCTGGCTGTCTTTGATCATAGGTGCCTGCGTTCTATTTCCCGTGTAAAGTGGCATAATAAGGTGAGTAACATTGAGGTTAGGCGTCGAGTTCTAGGTAAACAGGGGAAATCAATCGACGAAGTCGTGAAGCTACAAAGACTGAGATGGTTAGGACATGTGTTACGTATGCCAAGCCATCGCCTCCCTCGACGAGCAATGTTAGCGGATATAGGGTCAGGCTGGAAAAAAGCTAGCGGCGGTCAAACAAAAACTTGGCCTCACCAGTCAATGAAATCCATAACAGTTGGTCCAAGCCACGTAGAAAGGTGTAGACTTCTAGGCTGGGGTCCTCGGGACGGTAAAAATCTATGGTTGGAAACAATTGGTGACATGGCTCAAAATCGTTCTCAGTGGCCGGCGCAGATGCATCCACTCCTTGTGACTTATGATCTCCAATGAAACTGTTTTGTTTTTCTTTATTACTCCTTTGTCTCACACCTCTGCTCACTGTTTCTATTATGCTTTTCTTGTTACTTTCTTCTCTTGCTTCGCGTGCTACATAGAGTGTGGCGACTTGAACTTCCGCACATTTGTGCAAAGTTCTATGTCGAAAACAGACAGACAGACAGGATATCACGTCAACACAGAGCTACTAAAGTAGCTCCTGCTCTACAAGTCGGGATGGATCTGAGATCACTGATCATTGAAAATGTGAGTGTAACATCTTCAAGTAAGCTGAACTGCTTATATACCTGACCAATCAATAGAAACTGAAATTCGCTTCTCATTATCACAACTAACAGTCCTCATCTGAGTAGAAAGTAATGTGAGAGAATTACAACGCCTTCAATTCTCTTTCTTGTAAATTAAGAGCGACAAATGATATAGAGTGATTTGAATTCATTGAATTCCGTGTGCCCTAAATCTTTCACATATATACTAATTTCATAATGCGTACTATTCTATAGGATGCGTTGGCCACTTCATTTACTTTGTGGGAAGTCCCATCAGCAAGCCCCAATGGGTCGATCGATCAAGAAATCTCACAGCGGGTACAGAAGTCTCGTTTGGCATATACCAACCCACGCCATCTCTCCTTTAGTAGACTTGATATCCTCCTGGCTATAGACCAAACAACGTGTGTACTGCTCAGAATCAGTTCCCTCCGTCCTCCTTTATCACTCTCAGTGAGACATCGCCAATGAAAGTCGAAGACATGGAAAGGCTGGCTAGCTGTCTTTGATACTAGCTGTCTGCCATCTATCTCCCACGTGTGTTAGGTTGTAGGCGTAATAAAGCGAGTTATAGTGACAGGTTAGGCTTCAGTCGAGTGCTAGGTAAGGAGGGAAAATCAATCCATGAGGTTGTGAAGCAGTTACATCGATTGAGTGAGACAGTCAAGACATGTCTTACGCATGCATGTCTAGCTATCGCCTTCCTTGACGATGGGCAATGTTAGCTGCTGACTTAGGATCAAGTTGGAAAAGAGCCAGTGGTGGTCAAACGAAAATATGGCTTCATCAGTCAATCAAACCCATAACAATTAGTTTAAGCCAGCCAGCCAGCCAGCCACGTAGCAAGGTATAGACTCCCTCACATTTCTGCCTATGCCGAAACCAGTCAGTCATCACTCTATAGTTGAAGATTTCATTATCAAATGGAAATAACTAAATACAGTTCAATAGTAAAGCCAGTATATAAAATAAGTATTCACATTTACACACTAATAAGTTATACGCATCGGAAACAAAATTGACAAAGTTCATGACTAAATTAATTACTACTGTAAAGAAAGTACAACAAATCATACTGTGAATTCGATCAATAACAAAAAATAAGGATCAAGGTGATAAAGAATTTGATATATAAGTGGGTAAGAAACATATAAGAGACAGTGTGATGAGAGCTGTCTGCTAACCCAAATTGGTAGACAGCGATTTACGTCCCAAATCTACCTCGTGAGAAAAACAAACAAGAACAAAGCCTAACCTTGAGGAACTCAACAACCAGTCACAGCAGACTTAGCGTGGGCGGATATGATTAGCAGATGTATTGTTTGATCTTCAAAGAAACGGCCACAAAGAGATGACAAAATAACCTTCAGCAGGAATACAACCAATCAGAAAACACTGTTTCTCTGCTAATAATAATGTACATAAAAATACATAAATATCTGTTGATTTCCTCAGTAAACCATCTGTTGCCTGGCCCTTGTCTTCTGTCATTACAACAATACTATGGTCTGATACTATAAACTAATACTATGATGTAATGTAGATTTGTTGGAGTAATGAATACTGTTTGTCGACTACATAGTAATATGTTTACTGTGAGATCTAATAATCTTTGAAATGATCCAGTATCGAGTTTGCGAATCAACATCTCGATAAAACTATCAGAGAATGTTAAAGTATTGATTTTGTGCGGATTATTATTTCAATTGGATGGAGGAATTCATCATGAGTTGATATCAGTTAGAGAACCACTGGAAAACTACCTGGGAGTGTACTGGACAACCAGCGGTTTCGTCAGGCTAGTTTGGGACTCTTCGAACCCTAATGATGGCTGCGTACTGATGAAGAGTCCCGAACTAGCCTGATGAAACAGTTGGTTGTCCAGTACTCTAAGGTAGTTTTCCAACGGTTCTCTAACTGATGTCAGCTCATGATGATGATATCAGAGAAATGGATGAAATATTTAGTTCAATGACGATTGGGTTTTGCGAAATGAGATTCACCAACATCACAAAAAGTATTTTAAAAAAATAAATAAATCGGTTGAGAGAGAGACAATATATGAAACTGCAGATGATAAACATTAGTTCTTTCCTCTGTCTATAAGCCTACTTTCTAGAGTACTATGTGCTAAGAAACTTTAATCTACTCTCTCTCTCTCTCTCACACACACACTTTAAACTGATCGAATGTACTTTGAATTATCACAAAATACTGTAAACTTTGTCTAGTGTAAATATTGACATATATAAAACTAATCTTTGATCCATCCTATCTACCTATGCTGGGGGATGTGTACACATTAAGACTATTCTCTGTTCAATGCTTACATACCTTATTTAGCATGTACTTTATGTGATGAAAATAGTGTCAGGCATGAACTAACCATCTACTAATAAATAAACAATTTCTTCCACCCTTACAGTATCAAACTTTATTGTTATTGTATTTCTTATATTTATAATCCTCTCAATTTTTCGTTTTTGTTCATTTTTTTCATAAGTGTGAACATTATTCAAGCTGTGTTAATTTTGTATTTCCCCTCACCATGCTGCTATATCAACAGAACATTAGATTCAATACTCTATATATAACATGCTAAAATTTCCAAACTGAATCGACAATACTGTATGAAACAAACTCACTGTTATTATTATGACAATATTTAATATTCTCAATTCGTACTTGGAATATTTTTGACTTTATATCGTAAATGTGGACAAATTCCTCTGGTTAATTTTGTTTTAACTTTATTTATAATTTAAGTAAATCAAATGCAATATATTGTAACAAATGCTGACTTCCATTCTGTATTATAAGTACTGTTTTTGGAATACAGTAGATTATTATTATTATTATTACATTGTATTGAAAAAAATTACTTGAGAGTATATCATATCGCACCCACTCAGTGGCTTAATGGTCTACAAGCTAGCCTTGTAACCAGGTCTGGGTTCGAACACCTCAGTGTGGGTGCGTATTGCCGATGATTACCAAACTAGGAAGAAACAGCTGACCAGTACTTCCAGGTTTTCCAGTGATTCTCCAACTGTTGTCAGCTCATGATGAAATCCTGTAACCAATCAACCAAATCCCCATAAACCAATACTTGAATGAAGATTGTAGTGAAACGATGATCTGGTTGAATCTCGTATAGCTGAAGTGGTAGACAACTCAACTAGTAGTAGTGGTTCGAAAGCCTCTGGTTCGAATCCTGTTGTAAGTGAGATTTTCTTTTCCCCTTTCAATTATAATAACCGACAACATAAATAAATTAAAAGTAAATCTGAACGAAGAATATGCTCTTTTCAATAATTTCTCCTCTTCACGTTCTGACAATTATAAAATATGATTATATTTGTTGTCGTTACAATAAAGGCCAGTTATGTAGTGGATACATTTTTAACGTAGAATAACAGATTAGAGTTATGGGGTGTCAAAATAAATAGTCGTATTTAAGTGACAAACGTGCTCTGGGCTGAAATCGATTACAAAATATTGTTAGACGGGAGACAATGACGGTGGTGATTAATCGTCATAATAGATTTGTAGAGTGTGAGGTAGGAAAATTGACAAGTCAGTTCAAGGTTATAAAAGGTGTCAGGTGAATGGCTACTACAAAGTGGTATGTATTAAAGACTGCAATGAGAGGTTCATAATGAAATATCGGATATGTGAAATGAAACAGGTGGAGGCATATATTGAGAAAAGAGATAATATCACTAATAATAAGTCCGTATAAATGAAAAATTCGATAGTATTGAGGGAATGTTTGCATAAAGGGCATAAATTATGACGAATAATAATAATAATTCTGATAATAAGCAAAGAAAGAAAAAAACCAAGAGGGTTAAGGGAAAGAAGCATTCTTAGAGAGAAGGAGAATTATCAATCCAAGATTGGCCACGGTAGGAACAGCGTCTGGACGTGTTCTTTTTGAATACAAAGTCCCGATTTAGTCGATCTTATTGCAACAGCTTCATCAGACCTAAGCGAACTGTACGTGATAACGACTTCGGAATTCGGTATATAACCCTGAAGGCTGTGTTGGCATCAACGAAGTTTGAGAGGATCGAGCATTTTATGCAATTAATTTCCCCCTACTGAACCAAGCTGGCAAATGTTCTCGAAACCATCTAATCCTGCGCCCTATGTAGATTAAACCACAGGAACAGTTGAAATGGTATATGCATTAAAAAAGAGCTAAGGTTAGGTAAGACATCTTTGAGTTGCTGGGTGAACATTGGACGGCTACTGAAGGATAGACACAGACGTGCAGAGTAGAAAGTTCTCTGTATCGCCCTGGTTAAACGTTGCAATAGAACCTCCACAGGAGTATCTCCCTTGAATTGTAGACGTAAAAACAGAGGTTTTTTTCTCCACCGTTGCCAGTTCATATTTATGACTATTGTAACCTATGTTGGCTTTAATTATCTTCATACCGATGACATATAAAAGTAATCTGATCAGGTGCTTAGCATTTAGAGCAAGGCTTATTTGTTCCGAAGACTGTGTAGAGAAAGAAGTCCAGGTCATCCGAGACATTCTAAGCGATAATGGATATCCAGAGAAGTTTTGTAATCGATTTCAGCCCAAAGCACGTTTGTCACACACACACATACACACACACAAATACGACTATTTATTTTGACTGCTAATCTATTATTCTACGTAAAAAAATGTATCCGCCGCATAACTGGCTATCATTATTGTAACGACAACAAATATAATCATATTTTATAATTATCAGAACGTGAAGAGGAGAAATTATTGAAAAGAGCATATTCTTCGTTCAGATTGACTTTTAATTCATGATATGGGAATATTTCAACACTATTACATCCCACATAAATAAATAATAAGATTACACAGTGCAAGATTATAAGGGAAGTAGAACAGGTAAGTTTTCATAAAGACACAGTAGAACTAAGAAAGGATTAACAAATTGGTAAGACAGAGATTAAAAATATATGAAGGGATGATGGTAAAGTAGCTTATTCAGGTTTATCATTGACCGAGGAAAGTATACTGGATATACTAACTTCTCTTGAACATACAGTTTAAATGCCGATAGCCTCAGCTATATGCTATGGACAATTCCGAAGACCATAGGGAAAAGATTCAACGGGATGTGATGAATCACCTTAAATACTTTTGTCTTGTCCACAATCAACTACATTGGACAAAGCAGATCTTCAGATGGTGGATACCTCTTCTTTATTCAGCCATTAAAGGAATCGTTTTGAGACACGTCGCCTTGTTGTTAGCTGCAGTGAAATATTATTGTTCCTTTGGGTTCCTAGTGGAACATAGGGCTTCAACTGCACGTCTCCACTTCCTTCTGCTGTACTTTTCACCTGCATCCATGTTAGTCCACACTGTTTCAACTCCACTTCACACGATCTCCTCCATGTCACTCTTGAACTGACGTCCCACTCGCCACGTGCTTCCCTTTCGGCCTGGTTCCACTCGAGCAATGGCCTGACGCGCGCGATGTCACCCAGCGGCCCCCTCAGCGAGTATCCAATCCATCTCCACTTTCTCCTGCATAGTTGTTGGTTAGCGACTGCTTCTTGTCTTGTTTTGTTTGTTCTCATAGTTTCTTGTTGGCGATTCTTTCCGGCCATCTGATCTTGATTAGTATAGAGCGAAGACAGTTGTTGATAAAGGTCTTTGTGACCAGCCAAGTTTCTGATCCATATAGAAGAAGTGACTTGACGTTTGTATTGAAAATCCGACCGAATTTTGTTGTTGATGCTGGCTGAGTGACGAAGATTTCCAGATTGGTTTCAGGTTGATGAATGTGTTCATCGCCTTCCCGATTCTCAACGAAATATGCTATCCTCCATATTGATTTATTCATTAAATATAGGATAAGATACAGATATAAGATTGAAGGATGGCTTGCACTTTCTCATAAGGTGGTGGTACTGTGTACCATTTGTGATATTACGGCTCATTGGCTTTTAATCAATGGGTTACAGGTTCCATTCCGGTCATACCTATTTGAATCTGGGTAGTATCGTAAACCGTATCACAATGTTTTTGGTTTATAATCTCATATACAAAACATTTGTTACAGATAACTGAGTTCTAATCAGTCCGGTGTATATGTGGCCTTCACACTGATTGACTGTCTTCATGTACTTAACCAGAGTTTGGAATAACAGTCAGCTCTTTATCTCAACTTCATCGACATTGAAAATGCCTACGACAGTGTTGATCGACAGGCGATTTGGAAAATAATTCGCTACTAGGGGGTGTCGCCAACAATTTACACCTTATCCAATAGCTGTACGACAATGATGCATGCCAAGTAATCCACAACGGGGAACTCACGGAATTCTTCGAAGAAGTGAAGACAGGAGTAAGACAAGCTTGCTGTCTACTATCTCCAATGATTTTCCTGATTGCGGTAGACAGGATAATGCGACAGACAGAGAACGGGTAGCGAGGAAACAGGCATAAAATTGACCCACACAAAAACTTGGAGGATCTGGATTTCGCCGATGACATATTTATGTCTGATTTCTCAAAAACTGAAAGATATACAAGTGAAAAGCAACAAGTTGACAGAAGAAGCATCCAGAGAAGATGGGACTTCCTGCAGGTAAGCATAGAGAAAACAGAGGTAGGTGATGAAGATTCCTGACCAACAGAAACAGCAACAGACAACTGTTATGTACTGCTGAGTGGTTATTTGTCCTGACGCGAAAAATCTGAAAGGCCACCACGTTCCCGATGATACGTATATTTTCCAACAGTGGAAACTGACTGTCACACAAATGTGTGAGTGAAAGGGTACGTAGTGTACGAAATGTGTGAACAAGTCTGTATAAAAGGGTACAATACAAAAGAATATACGAAAATGACTGATATACATGAACCAATAAGATAGACATCTTACCGTCACTGGATTATGACTGGTTGTAATGTCATGTGACAGACAAAGCATATTGTAAGTTATAATGGAATATCGATCATTATACACATAGCAAAATATAGCAGACTGTCAAAACAAGGTAGACATCATGTAGCTACATATCAACAACAATCAGCATTAATAGGAGGAACCTGAAAGGAACAACCTCCTTTATCTACCTACCTGTATGGGAAGCATCGTTTCAACTACAGGCCGACGGAACTGACGAGGATATCAAAGCAAGAATCAGAAAAGCAAGACAAGCTTTCATTACTCTAAATTCTGCGTGGAGGTCAACAGCACTCAGTATCAAAAATCACATCCGGATTTACAACTCCAATGTGAAGTCAGTGCTACTCACTATACGGATCAGAGACTTGATGCATCATGAAGAGCACCACAAACAAACAACAGACCTTCATCAAAAGCTGTCTTTACTCAATACTACTCAAGACCAGATGGCCGGCCAGTAAACATCAGCAACAGGGATCAATCTCTGGGAGCAAACCAACAGAGCAGGAACCAATTGTGCAACAAATATGCAAGAAGAAATGCAGGTGGAATGGCCATTGTCTGCCGAAACCATCAAGTAACATCACTAAACAGGCCATTGCTCGGGTGGAACCCGAATAGGATGCAGCGAGTTGGTCGTCACTGGGAGGGTGACATGAAGGAGGTGGTGAAAACGTGTGAGCAGACATGCAGCGAGGTGAAAACGATGGCAGAGAATCGGAGGCAATGGAGACGTGTGACTGAAGCCCTATGTTCCTCTAAGAATTAAAGCAAAACAATAATAATACAGTGTACTTAACTGGTTGTTGTCTTAGTCTCTGTCAGTCATTTGGCTGAAATTACTCGTATATGGAGTGGGATCTTTACTGTCAATGCATGTTGCATATTGCTTTCTAGATGTCAGGCCATCTTTATACTTGAGCAGAGAATTTTCCCTACAGCAAGCAGCATATGTGAAGGTTGTTATCAATACCGTTTTGGGTAAAATGTTAATTACAGTACTGTTAAGAAGAAAGGTGAACAAATTTAGTTCTGAATTCTCTATTGAATTCCGATAAATCACTTCGCATTGTCTTGTTATCACTACATGGATTTCGAATAAGAAAGTATATCGGAGGTCATTTCAATTTCCCTAGTACATCAACTAATTGTATTCTTACCAGGTCTGTCTGTTTTCAACATAGAACTTTGCACCCATGTGTAGCAGTTCAAGTCACCACACTCCCTCCATGTAGCACACAAAGCAACATAAGAGAGACAGTAAACACAGGTGTGAGACAAAGGAATAGTAATAACGAAGAACAATAAAGTTTCATTGGAAATTATAAGTCACAAGGAGTAGACGCATCTACACCAGCCATTGAGAACCATTTTCAACCATATTACCAATTGTCTCCAGCTTCCATCGGTTTTTACCATCCCGAAGACCCCAACCAATCAGTCAGTCTACACCTACACACGTGGTTGGCTCAAACTAACCGTTGTGGATTTGATTGACTGATGAAGCCATGTTTTCCTTTGACCACTACTGGCTCTTTTCCAACCTGACCCTATGTCAGAGTTATCATTGACCGTTGTGGAGGAAGGCGATGCATAGACATACATGACTACTACACGTTTCCTAACCATCTCAATCGATGTAACTTGACAGACTGGTTTATTGATTTCCCCTCCCAACAACCTAGCACTCGACCGACGCCTAGCCTTAATACTGCCCACCCTATTCTACCACTTCACACAGGAGATAGAACACAGGCACCTATGACCAAAGACAGCTGGCCAGCCTTTTCATGTCCTCCACTCTAAATGGCCAGGTCTCACGAGCATAAAGAAGGGCGGAGCGGACTGATGAGCGGTACATCCACCCTTTGGTTGACAGCCAGCCGGATATCACGTCTACTAAGCCAGAGACGGCGTAAACTGGCATATGCGAAACTAGCCTTCTGTATCCGTTCTAAGATTTCGTCAGCGATCAACCCGGGTCTAAATGATCGACAGGTGACCCTAAGTAAGTGCGTCGGTGGCACAGTGGTCAGGACTCTCGCCGACCATGCACATGGTCCGAGGTTCGAGTCCACGCCGACACACACCTGATATCTATGGTCGGCCTGCGAATTTTGGGCTACCGATATCCACGCTGAAAATTCCATACTTGTACTTGTAATCAAAAATAAATAAATAAATAAAGTAATAATGTGTTTTCTCTTCCTTTTGTCTTCATCATGAAAAATTTTTGTCTCTCATATTCGGAGCCCACCGAAGTAACTTCCACTGCATCGATGAGTTCGGATTCCACTACCGAAATCCACTGGAGTCTACTCGCCGTTTAGTGGAAGAGAATCAGCTTTCTTTGCTGATATTTTCACATCGGACAGAACATGCTCGGTATCACGAGAACCATGCTAGTTGTAGGCACACACACTCTTTTACATCATTACTATAACTTTATCCTCATATCTTTACTACAGTGTTGGTAGAAGCCTATACTACTACGGAGACTTACTGTCTTACTGTTATTCTCTAACCTACTACTTAAGCCTTCAGTAACAATTGTTCCAACTGTGAAATAAGTTACACCGACAGTTATATAGTTAAAAGATTAGAAGGGGAACTCGGATCACATATATCTTGTAATGATGATCTGAAAATTAAGGCAATAAAATGATGAAATTGTAAAACTAAAAGTCAACAATTTTTCTTTAAAGAAGTATTTACGCACCCTTACTCATAAATTTAAATATCTTTGAAGGGATATAGTAAAAACAATTAAGTAGTATGTATGTCTATATGTAAATATATTCATCCACAAATATGAAATGCAAAATTCTCTTTAAAAAAGAACGTTGGAATAATAATTTTTTAAAAAAAGGCAAATGAAAAATATCACTAGTAGTACAACTGGGGATGATGAGCTTGTTGCTTTGGCTGTGATCACTGACTACTGATTTATTCGCTTTCAGTTGAAGAAGGCATATAACTTGATCGTATATATATATATATATACATACGTAAATGGAGAGGCATGATTTTATGGGTCAAAGAAGGTTATTCAGAAGGATCAAAACCTCTTTATGAAAATCTCATCACTATACAGACCCGAACTTTAATTTCACTTCATTCAAATATCAATCAATCATATAGGCAATAAACAAAGTAATCAAAATCACTAGAACGCAAATAATAAATTAATTAAATGTTAATTTAAATTTAAAATCAATCTGTATAAAAAAATAAAGAAAGAAAGAAAATATCATTCATATAAGATGAATAGTAAAGTGTATGTATCGTGTGAAATGATAAGAGTTCATGTGATTTTGCTGTTTATGTTGATAATGATGATGATGATCATGATAAGTAAACAAATATTTTCGAGCGACCAATCACATCAAGGTCATGCTAGGTGCACTCCTATTGGTTGGATAACAATCAACCAATGGCATAATTGTGAGATAGGCGTCAAAGTTTTGCCATAATAATGTGTAACTCACGTGAAATCTAGGTTAGGAAATAAATAAACAAATAAATAACAGATAGTATTTCTTTATAATTAAAAACATTTTAAATGCAGTCTTTACAACATTCCTAATAGTATTTAATCTATTTCATATTGTTTTAATGGAGGAAAATCAAAAAAATTTAAAAGTTAGAAATGGTTAGGCTGCAGCTGTGGAGCCAGCTACATAAGGGCTTACAAATAAGCAAGTTCATCAAGTTCCCACAAACTGGAAGATATGCAAGTCAACAGCAACAAGCTGGTCATAGAAGAAGCATCAAAGATAGGACTTCAGGTGAACAGAGATAAGACAGAGGTGATGAAAGATTTCTGGCCAACACCAACAGCAACAACAACAGACGACAATCAGCATAAATAGGAGGAACCTGAAAGGAACAACCTCTTTCACCTACCTGGGAAGCATCGTCTCAACTACAGGCCGACGGAACTGATGAGGATATCAAAGCCAGAATCGGAAAAGCAAGACAAGCTTTCATTTGGAATTGATAGTGTTCTCTGAGCTCCTTGGTCACTATCAATTCCAAATCATCCACCTGAGTTACAAATCTTTTCTACAAGCTTTCATTACTCTCAAATCTGTGTGGAGGTCAACAGCACTCACCATCAAAAATAAGATCCGGATTTCCAACTACAATGTGAAGTCAGTGCTACTCCCTATACGGATCAGAGACTTGGCGCGTCATAAAGAGCATCTCAAACAAACCACAGACCTTCATTAACAGTTGTCTTCGCTCAATAATCAAGATCAAATGGCCGGCCAGAAAAGATCAGCAACAGGGTGGGATCTCTGGGAGCGAACCAACTAGGAACCGGTTGTGAAAGAAATAAGCAGGAAGAAATGGAGATGGACTGGCTGGCCACACGCTGAGGAAACCATCAAGTGACATCACTAGACAAGCCGTTGATCGAGTCGAATCTGAAAGGTAAGCCGCGAGTTGGTTGTCCAAGGGTGACTTGGAGGAGGTCATGTGAAGAGGAGATGAAAGCATGTGGGCAAACTTGGAGCGGGGTGAAAAAGTTGGCAGAAAACCGAGGCTAATGGAGACGCGTGGCTAGAGCCCTATGTTCCTCTAGGAATGAAAGGATATAATAATAATAAATGATATTGTTTTAATGTATCACTTGTATTCAGGCCTGTCGATAAAACGTCGTTCAAACAATGCATCAAGTAGGCGAAGATCGAAGTCTGTTGTTTTTTGTACACACAGTTTACGTTGTATGTGATTAATCCCCCAAAGTGCTTCCATCACCTTTAATCACCAACCCTGAATTACAGTTATGTGATGAAATAATTGTGAAACAGTCATTAATATTGATTGATTTTGTGACCTGATAATAATAAGTGTTCTGCAATGGATGGTGATAATGGTGGATTTCTATTCAGATTAATCGCATTGGGATTTTCTATATGATTTAGTAGCCATTTTGGAACATGTTCTTTTCGACGACGACATTGGAACATTCTGTTGGTTCTACCTAAATACATATATATTCAGTTTTATTAGCTTATGGTTATCCGGAGAACTACATCACTTGTCACAGTAAAGATACACCACATCTTGAAAAGACAGCTTCTGTACCAAAGAAAGGTATCTTTATCAAGCTACCATTCAAGGGCGACCAGATTGTGCAGTTGACAGCTAGCTCAAAGACTTCGGTCAACCATCAAACACACATTCTACGCCGCCACATCTCTTTTTTTCATTTCCCGAACATTTTCGATCCCTGTACCTACCTACAATTAAAGGAAGAAATTCTGTGGACTCTACTTCAAACTGTATCTACGAGTTCACCTGCAGCTGCGGTGACACCTATATAGGTAGAACCAACAGAATGTTCCAATGTCGTCGTCGAAAAGAACATGTTCCAAAATGGCTACTAAATCATATAGAAAATCCCAATGCGATTAATCTGAATAGAAATCCACCATTATCACCATCTATTGCAGAACACTTATTATTGTCAGGTCACAAAATCAATCAATATTAATGACTGTTTCACAATTATTTCATCACGTAACTCTGATTCAAGGTTGGTGATTAAAGGTGATATAAGCACTTTGGGGGATTAATCACATACAGCCTAAAATGTATCAAGTGATACACTGTCAACTGTTATTCTGTTTTATTTAGGCAATAGATTCCTTCTAAATAACACATGCTGAGAATGAAGTAGTTACAGCTTTAATGTGTGTATGTTTTTTCCCGTTGTTCCTTCATATTATAATGTGAAATATGCTAAATATCGTTTAAATGATGATAGAAATCCCTGACAACTGTTTCATCCTAGGCTGGGACTCTTCATCAATACGCACTCATCAAGGTTTGAACCCAGAACCTTCCGGTTTATTTACAAGGTGAACTCGTAGATCATAAAAGCCACTGGAACGCTTGTAACTAATAAACGCCATTATAAATGAGCAATTAAATCAAGACACTCACTCCCCTAATAGGCGATGTTATCCGAAGTGAGGTTAGATAAGAAAAGAGGTGTTATAACTGTAGGAATTCAATGAAGACGTTTTCACCTTGCTCTGTCTGCGCCTGAACTAATCTGCCTATCTGCTTGTCGTACCTTCCGATTTAGTAAAGCACGCAAATATCAAAAGACAAAGGCTGGACTGTGACTGTGTATTGAAGTGCAACAACGACAAAGAAAGCCATGGTATTTATACATTTTACAACAATATGGACAGCTAACAGCATTTGAAATAATTTATCTTAATAGCCAATAACAAAGTGCGTGAGAGATGATAATATACCATATGTGCGAGATTGACAGTCAATAACAAAATGTGTGGGAATGATAATATACCATATATACAAGATTAGCAGTCAATACCAAAATGTGTGAGAATGATAATATACCATATATACAAGATTAACAGTAAATACCAAAATGTGTGAGAATGATAATATACCATATATGCAAGATTAAACAGTCAATACCAAAATATGTGGGATCCTATCACTATGTAAGATCATAACTCCAGCTACAGTTGTGCGATCTTAAGGATCCTACCATTTCTTCATTTCTGTTTAATTTCGTCACAGATGTAATAATCGATTTAACCCTAACTGACTTCAGGAACTCAGGGATTGGCTTGTTATCGCCAGGGAATAATAGTTTCGTTGACTTAGAATATGAGGATGATATAGTCCTTCCTCTTAGGTGAACACGCTGACAAAATTATTATTATTATTATTTTTTATTACAGCTTGATTCCACACTGCATTTTTGGTACAAGTATGGAATTTTCAGCGTGGATATCGGTAGCCCAAATTTTGCAGGCCGACCATAGATATCAGGTGTGCGTCGGCGAGGGCTCGAACCCCGGACCATGTGCATGGTCGGTGAGAGTCCTAACCACTATGCCACCGACGCACAGTCTTCTGAGCAACTTCAGGAGTAGCAATCTCAGAATGTTTGGCATACAATTCGCTCCTGTTGTCAAATATAAGATGATGAGGCTACAGGAATGGACTACATTGTCTCACTTCTAGCTTAAAAATAGGCAGGAGTGAAGTGGTGGCTGAGCGTGTTGACCACTTCACTTAATTTGTGGGAATTTGCATCAGCCAGTCTCGATAGGCCGATCGTTCAAGAAATTTCACCGCGGATACAGAAGCTTCGTTTGATATATGACAACTCACGCCATCCCTCGCTTAGTAAACGTGACATCCGACTAGCTATCCATCAAAATACATATGCACTGCTCAGCAGCACTTCGCTACGTCCTCCTTTATCACTGTCAGTGAGACATCGCCAATGAAAGTCGAAGACATGGAAAGGCTGGCTAGTTGCCTTTGATACTAGGTGTCTGTGTTCTATCGCCCGTGTGTGTTAGGTAGTAGGTGTAATGGGGTGAGTAATAGTGACAGGTTAGGCTTCAGTCGAGTGCTACGTAATGAGGGAAAATCAATCCATGAGGTTGTGAAGCAGTTACATCGATTGAGTGAGATGGTTAGGATATGTGTTAAGCATGCATGTCTAGTCATCGAATTCCTCGACGACGGCAGTGTTAGCTGCTGACATAGGACCAAGTTGGACCAAAAACAGTTAGTTTGAGCCAGCCAGCCAGTCAGCCACGTAGGTAGGTGTCGATTGACTGACTGGTTAGGGTCCTCGGGATGGTAAGAACCAATGACGGCTGGAAACAATTGGTGACACGGCCCAAAATCCTTGTTTTCAATGATGGTACAGATGCTTCCAATCTTTGTGATTCATCCCACCATCCAATAAAACTGTATTGTTCTCCCATATTATTCCTCTTTTTCCCTTGCTCACACTACTGTTTATAATCTCTCTTTACTCTCTTCTTTTGGTTTGTGTGGAACAAGGAAGGAGTGTGGCAACTTGAACTGCTGCACATCTGTACAATTCTCTACGTTGAGACCAGTCAGTCAGTCAACTATCCTTTAACACGGTGTCACATTATGGACTGACTGCCTTCTGCTTTTTTTTTATCCAACCTTGAAGCAAACAGTAAACATATAGGTAGCTGTTGGCATAAGATTCAGGAAAGCGGGCATTCCAAGACACTGTTTATCAAAAGATGAACTACACTGTATACGAACATCCACCGTTCGTCTTATACTTATACTCTCCTCATATTCTTTGTGTGAGTACAGCAAGATATAACAACTTGACTGCTCATAACCCTAACGAATACATCTCACAACATCCACGCCAGCCATTACCATGGGATAAACCAAGTACGATGCATCTGCAACCTATTACTATTCACGACAGTAAGACCAAACTGAATGGTTATACATCAACACAGAACGTTGAGTCACTTCAACACGGAACATTTCGTGCTAACAAGCAAATAGGAAATAAGACACATAGAAACATACTACAATAGACGAAAATGAATAACACGGAACAGTTCGATGAAGACAGTGATCTTCAGAACTCCGAAGATAGTGAATAAAGACGTCCGCCTTTGAGTATCGAATGAAATTAGGCTCAGTTAAATCTTGAAATTTCGGTTGCATTATCGATATGAGTGTAGGCGTGCGTCGGTGGTATAGCGGTTAGGACGCTCGCCGACCATGCACATGGTCCGGGGTTCGATCCTCGGCCACAGACGCACTCCTCTAACTCGCTGGGCCAGAAATAATGCTGATAAAGAGGAAAGGTTGGGCATGAGGCTAGCAACCCCATCCTGTAAAATGAAACACTGCTGCAGAAACTTGAAGCCCCATCTTCCACTGGGGAACGTGAAGGGAAAAAATGTAGGTGACAGTAAACAGACGCTTAAATAAGTCTTAAGAGGAGAGTTTATACTACTAACCACAATAAATCTATTATGGATAAGATTTTATTTTGACAAATCACACAGTAATACACACTAAGTAATATTAACTGATGTCTTTTTGTCTCTCTGTCTGGATTCAGCATAGAACTTGGCACCGAAGTGCACCAGTTCGAGTTGAGACCAGTCAGTCAGTCAACTATCCTTTAACACGGTGTCACATTATGGACTGACTGCCTTCTGCTTTTTTTTTATCCAACCTTGAAGCAAACAGTAAACATATAGGTAGCTGTTGGCATAAGATTCAGGAAAGCGGGCATTCCAAGACACTGTTTATCAAAAGATGAACTCCACTGTATACGAACATCCACCGTTCGTCTTCAAAATTACTGACACAGTGGTGCCAATCCTACGAAAGCAGAGATGATCGAACATCCAGAGTTGCTGCATATTTCCACCTTGGAGGTTACATTTCACGCGCGTGTAGAGCAAGCACTGTGAACCTAACATCTGACAGTTAGAC
This sequence comes from Trichobilharzia regenti, assembly GCA_944472135.2. Taxonomy (NCBI): domain Eukaryota; kingdom Metazoa; phylum Platyhelminthes; class Trematoda; order Strigeidida; family Schistosomatidae; genus Trichobilharzia; species Trichobilharzia regenti. The sequence continues at coordinate 15,340,766 of OX235262.1, forward strand.
TAGTATGAAACGAAAGACGACTACTCAAATCACCTCTGATTCTCACACACACATTAAGTGAGATTATTTAAAAAAAGTCATCCTTAAAATTCTTTACTCCAACGGTATATAAATAAACCTTAATCATAATAGCAGCAGAGAATAACGGAAAAGAGCAAATAATTACACTTACGTAAAAGTTACATATATATCATGAAAGTATTCCAGCTTCATAAGACACAGTTTACTAGAAATTAATTCAAGGGAAAAAGACAGTTGTATAGTAACAATTCACTGAAGTAAATAAGCGTAAAAAGTTCGTGCTGTTGTACTATGAATATACAGCTTTAGTATATGACAGTTTTAAAAGCGAACCTCACTCCAGGGATTATTTTACCATGATATTATTCTTTTTTTCTTTCTTTTTATTCTCTTACATTCCAAGTGGCACACAGGGCTTCAAGCTAGTTCTTCGAAGTCTTAGTAATAGTGGTGTTTTTACAGGATGGGGTTGCTAGCCTCACGCTTAACCTTCCCTCTTTGGCAGTCTTACTACTGGCTTAGCGAGGTAAAGGAGTGCGTCGTTGTACAGAGATCGAACCCCGGACCACTCAGAAATCATCCCTGAAAACGTCAGATCTATGTTAGACGAGAAATTTAGTGGACAGTCTTATCAACGTAATGGTAATGCTCAGTTTAACGAAGCATAACAGTGTCCAGTCAGTCCGATAAATAGCACACCAAAACAGTAGATTACATACCATCAAACTTTAGTAAAAATCAGTGAATCTTACTAGTCTCCTCAAAACATGATGGGAGCGGAAATTGGCACCTGGCTGGCTCGTTTAAAATGGCAAAGTTGCATTCATTTCAAATCATCTTAGGAATTCTAGAAATCTCTACTCATCATCGGATTATTCCATCTTATTTCCTTCCTACATGTTAATTCAAAGTGTAACAAGTTGAACTGATATTAAAAGTTTTGCGTTGATTATTTCCTGGATTTTCTCGCTATATGACATATTTAGTATACACACTCAGCACTCAACAACTTTGAAACTTTGAAATTAAAATTTTAAAATGTTTGACCTTCCTTAGATGGATAAACATAAACAAGAAAGTGTGCAGTTGTTACTCACAGGCAATCGTGTATAGTTACATGAACACACTACATCCATCTGAATGCCTTTATTGTTTTTCATACTTTTGAGTCAACTTACAGTGAGTGACCTTATTCTGCTGTTTTATTCCGTATTAATTTTCTCTTCAATATCTTAATGTGAACTCTTAAGAAGCGACACACTGACTGAGTATTGAACAACAGGTCTTAAGTTCGGATTAGGTTTCATTTCCATTATCATTAAAAAAAGATGTGATCTACCACTTAGTGCACGAATCTAAATGTAATTCTTGAGTTGAATCTTATTTTATCTGAACAGCGAAAAACTACGTTAGATTTCATGATGTTTATATCTTTTAGTGATACTCTATTTATAATAGGACTGTACAAGATTTGTCATGAACTTATACTCTCCTCATATTCTTTGTGTGAGTACAGCAAGATATAACAACTTGACTGCTCATAACCCTAACGAATACATCTCACAACATCCACGCCAGCCATTACCATGGGATAAACCAAGTACGATGCATCTGCAACCTATTACTATTCACGACAGTAAGACCAAACTGAATGGTTATACATCAACACAGAACGTTGAGTCACTTCAACACGGAACATTTCGTGCTAACAAGCAAATAGGAAATAAGACACATAGAAACATACTACAATAGACGAAAATGAATAACACGGAACAGTTCGATGAAGACAGTGATCTTCAGAACTCCGAAGATAGTGAATAAAGACGTCCGCCTTTGAGTATCGAATGAAATTAGGCTCAGTTAAATCTTGAAATTTCGGTTGCATTATCGATATGAGTGTAGGCGTGCGTCGGTGGTATAGCGGTTAGGACGCTCGCCGACCATGCACATGGTCCGGGGTTCGATCCTCGGCCACAGACGCACTCCTCTAACTCGCTGGGCCAGAAATAATGCTGATAAAGAGGAAAGGTTGGGCATGAGGCTAGCAACCCCATCCTGTAAAATGAAACACTGCTGCAGAAACTTGAAGCCCCATCTTCCACTGGGGAACGTGAAGGGAAAAAATGTAGGTGACAGTAAACAGACGCTTAAATAAGTCTTAAGAGGAGAGTTTATACTACTAACCACAATAAATCTATTATGGATAAGATTTTATTTTGACAAATCACACAGTAATACACACTAAGTAATATTAACTGATGTCTTTTTGTCTCTCTGTCTGGATTCAGCATAGAACTTGGCACCGAAGTGCACCAGTTCGAGTTGCCACATTCTAAATACCACACAAAGGTAGACAAGAAGATGAGTGAAGAGAATCAATAGAGTTTGACAAGTATAAGAGTGAAACAGAATGAGTAATGGTAAAAAAGGAATATGAAATATTACAGAGACTGAATACATCTGCGCTGGCCATTGACAACGATTTTCAGTCATGTCACCTATTTCATCCAGTTATTGATTCCTAGAGTCCCGAGGGCCCCAAACCGGAAGTCTGCATCTCCCTCCCTACCTGACTCAGTTTAACTGTCAAGGATTTCATGGATTGATGAGGCCATGTTTTTGTTTGGCCACCACTTACTCTTTTCCAACCTGCACCTATATCAGCCAGTAATGCCTGTCGGCGGGGGAGGCGATGGTTAGGCATGCGCACCACCTGACCTAGCCATCTCAATCTATGTAACTTTATAGCCTCGTCGATTGATTTTCCCTCTTTGCCCAACACTCTACGCCTAACATCAACATTACTTATCTTGTGAAACCACCTAACGTGAGACAGAGATCGCAGACATCTATGATCGAAAGCAGTCAACCTTTTCATGTCTTCAACTCGTAATGGCCATGTTTCAGAGCCATAGAGAAGGACGGAGCGAACTGTTGAGCAGTACACACGTCCCTTCGTTGATAACCGGATGTCACGCCTACGCCAGAGATGGTGTAAGTCAGCAAAAGCAGCTCGAGCTTTTTGGATCCGTGATGAGATTTCGTCGCCAATCAGTCCGTTGGTGCTGATACAATTTCCCAAATAGGTGAAGTGGTCAACATGTTCTATCATTTCACTCCCTATCACTAAGCTAGGAGTTGACGTGGTCCAGTCCTGTAGTAGCATCTTACATTTTGTAGGGGCGAATCGCATGCCAAACATAAGATAAGATAATAGCTTTATTCCAAATCAGTACTTGTGATACAGAATGGAATTCTCAGCATTTTACTACAATATTGCATCCAGTTAGTACATTAACAATAAATAAAGTTCTACATAGATTAAAGTTATCTCAGTCAGTTTTGACAACAACATATTAGCATGTCGGTAGCAAAGCCAAAATTTTAAACAGAGTGTTTGAAGGTGTTAGAAAAGTAGATACTACTAGCATATTTACTGGCGTAAGCGATAGCAAAATGGTCGAGATATACAGAGTGTGAAAGAACGAACAAGAATGTTTTAAGTAGAGTTTGTAAGGAAGAGAGAAACAAAACAGCACATAACAAAAATAAATACAGAAAAAAAAGGTAGAGAGAAAAAACGTTGTACCTGTAAATGATGTGAGTTGGAAAGACGAGATCCATTGTTCTACTGACTATTTAATAAGTTAAAGGTTTCACGCCTAATGCTTTCTTTATCGCACAGAACACGAGCTAGGTAGGGTATGGATGAGTTTTTGTACTTACTATGTGGGCATATAGCTTTCCCTGAATATATGTTGGGGGAGAGTTGTGAATGTAGAGGGTGTTGTGAGTCAGATAAAATGGATTTCGCCCATTTTTCACATGAGTCCATGTGCCTGTCCACCAGAATATTAACAAGCTGGCTAAGTGGCAAACTGCTTACCCTGCTGACAACCTTTAACATCCTACGTAATAAGGTATAGTCTTTCTTCAATAGCCCAGGAAAGACTAAGGGGGAACAATAGAGAATAATAGGCAGAATACGGGAGTTAACAAATTGTAGGAGTAAGGGTTGGGTTACACCAGAATGTCTTAACTTCTTGATGTAGAAGGTAAGACGGAATATTTTCTTAGAAATCGTCAAGATATGAGACGACCAGGAAAGATCAAGGTATTTAATTTCCGACTTGGTTTCTATTTCAGTGCCATCTATGTTGCACACCTCGTGAGTGCTAACCAGTTTGTTTAGGTCAGATTTGTGCCTAAAGGTGAAATTAACTGTTTGGCATTTGGAGGGGTTTAAGGTGAGACCGTTTTCCTTGGACCATTGGCTGATTTCTGATAAGAAGCCATTTAGTTTAGAGCAGTCACTTTGACATTTGACAGGTAAAGATACAGTTAGGTCATCAGCATATTTGACAAAGTTAATGTCATTTGAAGACGGTAGGTCATGTAGGAAGAAGAAAAGAGAAGTGGGGAGAGTACAGCACCTTGGGGGACACCAGCTTCAGTGAGCACAGCAGAGGAGGATTGCCTTTGTATACGGTGTACTGCATTCTGTTTGAAAAGTAGGAATGCAGCTTATTTAGCAAGAGACATCTAGGTACAGAGTCGAAAGCAGAAGTGAAATCAAGAAACGTGCAGCGGACATATTTGGCACCTTCATCTAATGATGAGACAATACTGTTGTGTAAGACGGCTGCAGCGTCTAAAGTACTCCTAACCTGTCTGTAGGCAAATTGTTTGGGGTCTTCGAAGGTTTTAAGGGAGGGTTCAAGTTTAAGAAGTACTAGTTTTTCCATGAGCTTTAGAAACGGGGAAGTGATGGCAATGGGTTTGAACTTTACGTTCTTGCTATTTCCAGGTTTAGGGACAGGAACTATTTTAATGTCTTTCCATGGAACAGGTACAACGTTTTCGGAGAAAGAAGCATTTATGATATTAGTTAGAGAACATAAAGCATCTGCACATTGTTTTAGAACATATGCAGGTATGCCATCAGGGCCAAGACTATGTGAGGGCCTAAGAGTTTTAAGACATTTTAAAACATCAAGAGTGTTAAAGTCCTGGAAGTTATCAGCTGCAAGATTAGTAACTTTAGAAGTGGTTATAACAGAAGGAGAGTGTATAAAAGACTTATTAAGAGCATTAACATCACAAGAGGAAAAAACATTACATCGCTTACTATTGCCAGTAATTTCATTGAAAAATTTCCACATGCTGATAGGAGATTTGCATGATAAAAGTGTTTGGTTATAGATAGCATTCAGATTTTTGATTTCAGATTTGATTTGAGCATTAATCTTTTTAAGTCCTAACTTGTCTTTGCATTTATATAACATTTCTTTTCGTCTGCGAAGTTGTTTGAGATGGGGAGACGAGAAGCGGTCGAGGCGTTTGAACAGTGTTTGTTTGGGTCAGCATATGTCGAGGTAGAACTTAAGATAATCCATTATATTGGTGATTGAGTCATCTAGTGTACTTTCATAGAATAAGTCCCAGTTAGTATTTTTTAACATGCATCTTAGATTGAGAAGGTTATCAGATGTGTAACATAGGAAGATTGCTGCTCAAGGTGTTCAGAAAACTCTGCATTTTGTCAGCATCCTCCCCTAACAGGACTATGTCATCTGCATATTCTAGGTCCATAAGGCTATTCCCTGGTAACAAATCGATTCCTAAGTCGTTACGTTCAGTTAAGGATACTTCCATTAGCATATCTATGATGAAGTTAAACAGAAATGGGGAGAGTGGACATCCCTGCCGGAGACCACTAGTTGTTATCAATTCAGATGAAAATTCCCACATAAACCCTCACACGGCTACGTGAGTCTGAATAGAGTGCCTTGATTAGTGCAATGTACTTTCTTGGCACTCCCTTCACAGTCAGACACTGCCATAGTACCTTTCGATCCACGGAGTCGAAGGCCGCCTTCAAGTCAAGAAATATGACAATTGTTAGACGCCGAAAAGTGTGTCTATGTTCTAGAATCTGTCCATTATAGATGTGTTAATGGACTTAACCCTAGGTGACTTCAGTGACTCAGGAATTTACTTGCTACCGGGGAATAATCTCGTTGAATTAGAATATGCAGACGATATAGTCCTTCTAGGCGAAGACGCTGACGAAATGCAGAGTCTTCTAAACACCTTGAGCCGCAATCTACGAATGTTTGGCATGCGATTCACTCCCGCCAAATGCAAGATGATGTTACAGGACTGGACTACATCGACACCTAGTTTAAAAATAGGAGGTGAAGTGGTAGAGCACGTTGACCGCTTCACTTATTTGGGAAGTACCATCAGCCAATGCCAACGGGCTGATCTCTGACGGAATCTCAGCACGAATACAAGGGGCTCGTTTCGCATTTGTTAGTTTACGCCGACTCTGGCGTAGACGAGATGTTCGACTATCGACCAAAGGGCGGGTGTACTGCTCATCAGTCCGCTCCGTCCTCCTTTATGGTTGTGAGACCTGGTCACTGAGAGTGGAAGACATGAAAAGACTAGCTGTGTTTGATCATAGGTGCCTGAGTTCTATTTCCCGTGTAAAGTGGCATAATAAGGTGAGCAACATGGAGGTTAGGCGTCGAGTTCTAGGTAAACAGGGGAAATCAATCGACGAAGTCGTGCAGCTACAAAGACTGAGATGGTTAGGACATGTGTTACGTATGCCAAGCCATCGCCTCCCTCGACGAGCAATGTTAGCGGATATAGGGTCAGGCTGGAAAACAGCTAGCCAGCGGCGGTCAAACAAAAACTTGGCATCAGTCAATGAAATCCACAACAGTTGGTCTAAGCCACGTAGGACGGTGTAGACTTCCAGGCTGGGGTCCTCGGGACGGTAAAAATCTATGGTTGGAAACAATTGGTGACATGGCTCAAAATCGTTCTCAGTGGCGCAGATGCATCCACTCCGTGACTTATGATCTTCAATGAAACTGTTTTGTTTTTCTTTATTACTCCTTTGTCTCACACCTCTGCTCACTGTTTCTATTATGCTTTTCTTGTACTTTCTTCTCTTGCTTCGCGTGCTACACGGAATGTGGCGACTTGAACTTCCGCACATTTGTGCAAAGTTCTATGTCGAAAACAGACAGACAGACAGAATCTGTCGCAGAGTGAAGATATGATCTATGCACCCTCTATCTGGTCTAAAGTCTGCTTGATTTTTTCTCGTTTGTCCCTCCCTAGTTCCGTTTAGTCTAGGCATGATTACTGAGCCTAGGATTTTAGAAACTATGTTCGTTAGGCTGATCCCCCTATGATTATCACATGAGGACTTGTTTCCCTTCTTGAATATAGGTATAATAAGTGACTTACCCCATTATGATGGTACCGTCTCTGATTCCCAGACTTTGCCTAGTACCTCAGTTAATCTACAAACTAGTATGTCACCCCCATATTTAAACACCTCCGGAATAATTCCGTCGGGTCCAGCCGCTTTGCCTCGTTTCAAATTACAGATAGCTTTCGCGACGTGACTTTTTAGACGGCGGACCAGTGTCTATGTCCCATTCGCGTGTGTGCTGGATGGCGAGGAGGTTCAGTGTTGCTGTAGGCAAGCTAAATTGCCCCATCGGGTGTGTGCTGGATGTCGGGGAGGTTCAGTGTGGCTGTAGGCAAGTTAAATTGTCCCTCAAAGTGTTCTTTCCAGCGTTCAAGGCGTCTATCCTGAGAGCTAATTAAGGAGCCATTTTCCTCAGAAATAGTCTCACTTATGATTTGCCTTCTCCCACCCGTTTCCCTGATGAGTCTAAACAGCTGCCTAGTGTTGCCTATCGCCGATGCTTTTTCCATCTTTCTCCTTTGTCACCCACCACTGTTCACGATCCTTGCGGAAACTTTTCGTAAGTTTCCTTTTGTGCAGCTCTCGCTCCTCATTGAATTCAGAGCTCGCCGGAATAAGTCTTCTAGCATCTATCAGTTCGGATGAGGCGGTGGAGATCCAGTGGTTTTAACTCACCTTTGGATTTACCTTATTCACACCTTTTACAGCTGTATCTGTGGCTGACTGAATATTCTTCCAGGCTTCTTCAGGGTGTGCACAGCTGTCGAACTCAGATGTGTTTAGCGAGTTCTTCCTCAAATACGGATTTAGTTTCCTGATCGAGCTGGGGACGTGATGGTTTTACCGCCAGCTGTTTCCTACGTCCGTTCAGTCGTAAGCACACCCGAGCGCGGACCAGTGCGTGATCGGTATCTACACACGTGTCCCAGAAGGAGCGACAATCTCCTACCGACCCACGCCAACGATAGCTTATTGCTATGTGGTCTATTTGTGTCCAGCATTGGTTTGATGATGGGGGTCGCCAGGTCAAACAGTGTCTCTCCTTGTGTTTGAAGTTAGCGCTTAAAGAAACAAATGATTATCTGAACAGAACTGTAGGAGACGGTCACTGTTGTCGGTTCGCTGGCACGGAACTCGATAGGTGCCACCGACATCTTTCTCAGATTGACACAATTTCCCTACTTGAGCATTAAAGTCACCAGCTAGAACGACTATATCTGAGCGTTTAGCCTTTCGCAGCAAACCAGACAGCTTTTGGTAGAACTCATCCTTCGTTTCATCTGAACTGCAATCAGTGGGGGCGTAGGCAGAGATTACGAAAAGGCATCGGCGAGTAGTGCAGTCCTTTCTCCTTTTTACTGATCCGTTCAGACGGACAGCACACATTCGGCTATCTACCGGGATCCAGTCAAGTAATGTCTTTCTGCCCTAGTACTCAAAGCTATCCCTACATCAGGACACTATCGGTTGTAGTTTTTTGGCTTCCGTCATATGTGGTGGACACAGAGTGAAGAGCCATCAAGTAGAGGAATTGCATCAATGGAAGGAAGGCAATATAATAGAGATGAAGATGAAGACAAAGATAAGTTAGGATCAGAGAGAATTCGTGCGCGTTTCGAATTGTGAGGGCGATTGTTACTTCCCGGCTGCCCATATCGTGGAAGTTAGTGGCGTGACCGCAGAGCCCAGGCGACAACTGCTTGAGGTCGGTCACAAGCGGCCTGTTTTTGTTTAGTGTGTCTCAGTAGCATATTTATCACTTCTGCCCAGTGACACGGCAGCAGGAAGCGCGGTCGTTGTAAATCGGGGCCACGGCCGATGCGGCATGAAGTTTTGTGATTTTGTATTTACCATAATGTTGGATTGGGTAGCTGCTTTTTGTCTAACCGCTATCCAAACAACCTTTCTGGTATGGTGAGACCTCAAGCGATATAAGTCTCAGCCAGTATAGCTTGTTGGGACATTGCGGTGTTCGAGCCCAACCACCACGTCAAGGTAGCAGCTTTCGGTTGGGAATATTAACTGATGACGACGTTTCGAGCACAAACTATTGCTGCTCATAATCATCATATCAAGTCACTCACTCACACAACTTTCTTGCTTCATTTATATACATGACTAAACATTGATGATTAGACATTTGAATAAAGCCAATATAAGATAAATTACATTCGGAAATAATATTAGTGTTATCAATCATATACCGTCAGATGGGAAAAAAGATGGTTTTTACAGTACATGTAACTTGTTAGAATGTCATAACGTTAATTGAATACATTTTAACATTACTTATCTTATATTGATTTTATTCAAATGTGTAGTCAATTTTACTCATGCACATAAATCAACCAAAACGTTATGTGAGTGACTTGGTATGATTGTGAGCAACAATAATTTGTGTTCGAAACGTAATCAGTTAGTACTACTGTACAACATTGTGTGACATCAAAATAAAATCTTATCCATAATGGAGTTATACTCTACCACAGTTCCCAAGTTTTATATCAAGTAACACAATAAATCTACACGTTTGTAAACACCTCAGTGATTTAATATGACTTATAAGACTAACACTCAAAAATATTTAATATTAGCATAAGGCGTGAAGAAACATAACACACACCGAAGAATACAAATAACTCAACGGTCACCCTGCTGTACACAATAAAGATCGGTGCAAGAAAAGGATTATTTAGAACATCAGTCCTTAGATAAGTAGGTGGAGGTTAATAACCAATAAGTGCTTGCATTCTCATGAATTTGGCAATGAGCCACAACTGTTTTGGGAAAGGATTAGCGATGCTACCTGAGTTCTTAATCATCGACAGGCGAAGCGGGATACGGAACTACGACCCATCTATTGAAAATCTGACTTGGACCAACAAATCACAACTCACACGAGTGCAATATAGTGATCTATTGGGATTAGTAGGCTTATATGCAATTAAACTGAGCAGCCATGGACATCTGAAAACCACCTATGCTTTAGCCTTTATGTGGATTAATTTTTTCGATAAAACAAACAGCGAACCCAAAGTATACTTCAGGTTCCACACATTAAATAATAACTGAAGTCGAAAACCATTAGCTCACTTACATTACATCAAAATGCTTGTGCTCAAAGTATAACAATGTCGTTACGTTTAACAAAGTTTTTGAACGAAGTGGCGTTGTCCAGGTGGTATTGGAGACAGTTTCTTGTAAGTCAACCGAACGATATTTCGGAGATACAGTGATTTTGTTAACTGTTACCGGGACAAAGTTTGGGTTTGAAACGTTGATTTGGTTCTTAATTAGCATTCGTAAGTCATCTATAATGAACATACATTCACAGTGAGGTATATCACAGAATTTTCACTGTTAACGATAGCAGTAATCGGTGATAGTTTGTATACTGAGCTGCTAATAGAGATTGTTCGTGGGAAAAGGAATATCAAAAGGAGGACAAAAGTTAAAGAGCATACTACCACGGCGCCGAATAACTTGAGGCACATCCTGCGTGGTCGCAGTCGTCGGTCCGTCAAAGGAATTAAGGCCACATATTCTGCCTTTGAATCTGAAACATTTAATCACAAAATACACCTTAAGTACCTTTCGGTACATATCCTGCCCCTGAACATGTTGGGCACGTCGCCTGTCCAGAGAGAACTTCATACATTGGCATTCTGACGGTAGAGACAGTCAGCTGGACACAGTGGCCTTCAGGTATCAAAGTTGTCCCTCTTCCCGAGGTCAAACGTTTCAATCTTCAAGATTTCAGATTTATTGGTTGGGGATAGAAGGCTTGGAGCCTATTTTAATCCTTTTCTAGTAAATTTCTGTGGTTGTATAAACCCTTCTTGAACGAATCAATTGAGGTTGCAGACACCACTTCTTCTGGGAGTCCAATATCCAATATCGTTTTTACGAGCTAGTATTTTTTTTTTTTTGATTACAGCTTGATTCCACACCGTATGTTTTTTAGTACAAGTGTGGAATTTTCAGCGTGCTCGCTTCTTGATTGTAAGGTATAGATTCCTGATCTTCGGCAAACTTCTGCGTAGCTTGTCCCGCCACTCGACTGTCGTAGCTTTGGTTGACTCTAAAGGGAGTAGTGCTGGGATTAATTATATGTGGTTTGTAGTATGGGGTATGTTAAGACTGTTACTACTGTGATTGGAGTTGATCCTTTCGCCAGTTAGTCCTTCGGTATTGTCGACAAGAGAAAAGAGATAGTAATAATAATAATAATAGTAATAATAATAATAATTCCAAGAGTTTATGACTCGGTGTTAGAACCAGTACTCAACAACAATATGATTTCTTCTTGGCTTTTGAACACTCCTGCTATGTCCTCTAAGGTGTTCCGACCTGGTGGGAAGGAAAAGAGAGAGTAGGTCAGGTCCGTAGTCATTATTTAAAATTTTAAACATTGTGATGAAATCTACTCTCTACCAACGGTATGACAGTGAGAAGAGATTTAAACTGTCTAGTCTTTCCTCGTATAATAATAATAATAATAATAATAATTTATTTTCATATAAACATAAATTTACAATATGATACGTTAGCTATGCCGTGAACCATACGTATTGCCTTCCTTTGAACACTTTCTAGAATGTGGGAATCCCCTTTTAGACAAGGACTGACGGCCTGGATGCAGTTTTCCAGTCTTGACCTAACCAGAGATGTGTATAAGGAGGTGGACATATCTCTGGTAATTCTAGTGAAGGTTCTGCGAATCGCCCATAAGGACCTGAAACTACGTGCATCCACCGCGCGACAGTGTGCTGTAGTTTTTAAGTCGTGGCTAACTATGACACCTAAGTCCAAGTGAGTCTGAACTGATGGAAGTGTTATTCCCTCTAGTTCGTAGGAGCTGATGCTTGCTTGTTCAATGCTCATGGTTGCACATTTTGCCACACTGATCGGGAGTATCCATTCTATGGATCACTCTGACAATTTATTAAGGTCCTCTTACAACGTGAACGTATCACTGTAGCCCTTCAGCTCTCTCCGAATTTTTAAGTCATCTGCTTATGGGACCGTAGGGGAGTCGGTGAGCAGAGGTAACTCATTGATATACAGAGCAAATAGGAGAGGACCGAGTACAGTGTCTTGTGGCACTCCGCTGCGTACTGTTGTCCAAGATGAGAGTTTCGAGGTGATTCTAACCCTCTGCCTCCTATCTATGAGGAATTCCCTGAGCCACTTTAGTAATCTGCCTATGATACCAAGACTTTCCAACTTCATGAGTAGTCTTTTGTGAGGTACTTTATCAAAGGCTTTGCTGAAGTATATAAAGACGACGTCAAGGGGTCTTCTGTTGTCCTTTGATTTGGCCCAGCTTTCTCTTGCAGTGAGGAGATTTGACAGGCATGAGAGATTCCTCCGGAAGCCATCGTGTGCTCAAGATAACAAGCTGCTATTTTCCAGGTATACCATGATGCTTTCCTTGACAATTCTTTCCAGTGTCTTGATTAAAGTGCAAGTGAGACTGATAGGCCCGTAATTTGAGGGGCTTTGTCTTGATCCTCCTTTGTGTATGGGGGTTACTATAGCGTCTTTCCAGCCACGCGGTAACATTCTATTTGGGGAAGGGAGCCTGAAGATAGTGGTCAAAATGGTCGGCTATGTGAGTTGATAGCTCCTTGAGAAGCCTTGGATGAAGATTATCAGGGCCCATTGATTTCCCTGCATCTAGTTTCACTAAGAAGTTGAGTACGATGCCTTGGTCCATGTCAACGAATCTATCCCGTATTCCTCTGATGCAGCCAGAGCTGATCCTATAGGCACTGATGACTCCTGAGTGAAGACTTGGGAGGAGTAGTTTGCCATTGCTTCTGCTTTTTCTTGATCTTCTTCGATTGTATCATTGTCAATAATCAGGTGTGGGACATCATTGGATGTTTTATTCCTGAAGTTCGTGTACGCGAAAATTTTCTTAGGTTGTGCCTTCCATTTTGAGCCAGATGTGCTTCGAACTTCATCCTTGAATGGTGCATTTCTGTAATAGATTTATTTTTAGCGGTGTTATATAACTTCCTGGTCTCAGAAATCTCAAGTGCGGCAAACAGGTTCCAACATTTGTGTTTACGTCTGAGTAACTTATGAATCTCTCGGTTTATCCAAGGGGGTTAATGTTTCCGACCCTTTGTGACAGACCAAGGGATGAAAGGTTCAGTTACTTGGGCGTAAAGTTGTTCAAATTGGTTCTATGTGGCTTCTACTTAGGACTCTGGGTTGATTCACCAGCTTACTGAGTTGGCTGCTGAGACGATTGCATTTATATCAGCCTTCCAAACGTTTGGTTGAGCTGGGGTTTTGGCCCTTGCTGCCGTTGCTGTGAACTTGAAAGTGAGCACACCATGGTCATTTCTTCCTAAAGGAGGAGGATGTTGTATGAGATCCACATCCTCAAGCTAGCTTCAAATTCACTTCCAATATCCAATATCGTTTTTACGAGCTAGTATAAACCAATTTGATTTCTTTGTGCTCGCTTCTTGATTGTAAGGTATAGATTCCTGATCTTCGGCAAACTGCGTAGCTCGTCCCGCCACTCGACTGTTGTAGCTTTGGTTGACTCCAAAGGGAGTAGTACTGGGATTAATTATATGTGGTTTGTAGTATGGGGTATGTTAAGACTGTTACTACGGTGAATGGAGTTGATCCTTTCACCAGTTAGTCCCCCGGTACCGTCGTCAAAAGAAAAGAGGTAATAATAATAGATATAATTAGTGAAGTTATTCAGACTAACAGACAGAAAAAGAAATAAGAAAACATAACAACAGTCAGCTGATTAAATTTGAAGAATTATATATATCTGTAATAATAATAGGTATAGTTAAGGTTGTCAGGAGAGTAAGACAGGAGAGAATGTAAAGAAGGGAAACGACAAGTTTAATTGTCTACCCCTGAATGGTTTATGCTTCTCATAATTTTATAATCGCAGGTGTTTATACGTTTTGGCCTTTTATAAAGTGCTGCAACTGAAATCATATGCTTGGTGGGTAATTCTATCTACACACGAACCCATGTTTAGAAAAGATTCGGGTTCAGATATTTAGTTAGGGGTAGAAGGCCATATTTGCCCTTTCCTAATGAGTACCTCACTTTGCCGGATTCAGAGCTGCCTCGACGTTTCTTATGGAAGTTAGTTCTAATAGTTAATGACAATGTATTGTAACAAGTACTGCACATTGAAATATTTCCTCCTTTAATTTCAAACTCTCCTTCTACTTTTCCCGAGTAGTTTATGTGTGATGAAAAGTGAAAAGGGGGATGGGCAAACTCATAGGCATTTCTGAGCATTCTAAACGTTGTGATTATATCTGTTCTGTGCTTACAGCACGTTGGTGAGATCGGTTCCAAGCTGTAAATTTGTTTCTCTTCTAGTGATAGGTAATCCCCTAGAATTATTGACCACAGCATTCATCACTGATCATTGGATGCTGACCCTCACCGTTTAAGTCAACTTGTTTAGCTGAAGACTTCCGGTCAAGCGCCCACGCCATATGGTACTCCATTGTGTCACGTTCGCCCGTTCATGCACGATCCCTAACCACCTGACCAATCATCTAGCACTCCGATTTGGTCCGGAAATTCTGTTCGTAGTTTGGACGATCATTTCTGTTGTTTTGCTTTGCCTTTGTTATAGGCGGAAGGAGTATTACAGAAGTTTTCGGTATTCGACCTTGCTCTAGTATGCATCTTGCCATCCGTGAACGTCAACACCCGCAGCCCCTAAATTCCCATGATGGGTTTACGACACCTGGATACATATTTGCGGTCTTTCTTTGGAATCACTCTAGATACACCAGTCCCACTTAGGTTAGGACAGGTTGTGTGAACGCAGTTTTTAGTTTTGGACCCATCAGAAATGTCCATAAAGCAGTGGACATCTCACAGACTTTGCCCATAAAGATCTAAAACCATGATGCTTAATGGGAAGCCAGTGTGCCGTGGCTTTTGAGTTATAACCTGTTAACAGTTAAATACCAATATGTGTAAACTGTTGGCGGCAAAGTTTTTCTGTGTCGTATGCGCTGACATTTGCTCGTCTGACGCGTGATTCCGCTGACGGAATACCTCCATTTCGTGGACCAACCCATTTCGTTACTGAGAACTGTTTGTGGTGCAGACATATCAGCGTTACCTATCAACTATCTCCAGGCCCTTGAACCATGCGTGTAGAGCACTATGAGAAATATTGTAATCCCCGATAACTCGCTGGTTTACAGGATAAATAAAGTGGTTTGAATACGGTATCTTGTGGCACACCACCACTCACCGAAGTTTAGAAGATTCATTATTTCACCCCGATACTCTCTCTTGCTTTCAAGAAATTCTGGTTGAGTATGCTACCCTTGATTCCAGATATTTAGTTTCATGAGCAGTCTTGAACGAGTAAACTATAAAAACCTTTGAAGGAATCTCCGAACACATCTTCGACATGGTTCTTCTCATCTCAGCTTCCTACTGCCGTGACATCTGCCAGACAATGGAGATTTTCTACAAAACAGATGTTTGCTGAGTAAAAGGTTGTCCTTTTCGGAAAATACTGTTATACCGTTTTCACTCATTCCTCCCAGCACCTCGAAAGAAGTGTGCGTGAGGCTACCATATCCCTCTTCCAGCTCTAGGCAAAGTTCCTAAAGCTAGTCCATGTAGTTGTATCACACTTTTACGGAAACTGATTTTAAGTATACTTAGCTAATATTTACCATTGTGTAGCTGACGATTAGTTCCTGATTGTCTTGTTATACACTGAGCGGTCAGGCGTCGGTGGCTTTTGATTGTGCTTTGTAGAAACTCAAACTTCCCAATAATACGATTTCACAAGTACTCACTTATGCCTTTTAATACAACGTCGTCGGTATCTAGTTATACATGGCATTCGGTATTTTAAGGCGTGGTTGGATTTCAGTGTACAAAAAAGTAAGATCCTAAAATGCAATGTCTGGTAAGCCTGGCTTTACGTGTACTGTTTGCGGATTGTTCTTATTCTAACTGTTGTGCGGCATCAAACCTCATACGGATTTAAACACTTTAAACAGCCCGCACTTGTTCTGGCAAACTTTAACCACACGCATTTCTGCATTTTTTGTGTTGAGCAACGTTCTGGTCAGCGAAACGTACTTATCTGCCAGAAATGATGCTACGGGTAGTGACGGCTTCTGAGCCAAGATCAAAGCAACCTGTTGTTGCTGCAATTCTTTTCTAACACTTTTGCATTATGTTTGTGTCAGTTACAGGGTTGTGGACTCCATAAGAAATCTATTCCCCAAGACTCATGCAAAATGAAAATTCCCCAGTTTATTTCAATGTGTTCTGAGTTAGAAACCCTCATGAATTTCATCTTTGACTTTTGAGCTTATACATTAGCTTTCTTTCCAGCTCCATTGTGCGGCTTATTAATGATGACGTTGTTCTAGGCACTAATTTTGATGGTGTGGAGTTTTAAGCAAGTTTTTTGTACTGCTTCCTGGATTCTGACGTCCTAAGAGAAGTCAAAACGTTCCAGCATTTTCATTCGCGCCGAGGCTGCCCTCAAAACATCTGGCTTATTGAGAATAAGTACCATTTTTGACACTTGTAGACGGTGTACCGGAGTTTAAGTTGCCCGCTAATATAGCTGCTCAAATTGAACCCACGTAGCTCCTTAAGAGCCTACACTCTAGTCTCCTAGCGGGACTAAAGGAAAGACAAGATGTGCATCTTAATAATAATAATGTATATTCTCATATAAACATATAAATTTTGCATGAAAATGCATGCCAATTTTACAGGCACGATCAAGTATGATATAATATCAAATCGTAGATTGTCTACAAGTTAATAATGTTTCAACAGTTAAATATTTGATATATATATAAATACACTCATTGTCTGAACTAGGCTGCATAGTTATCGAATTGTACAATTGTCCTCCAGGTTGAGCGGCAAAATCGACTTCGTTTCGTTTCCATCCCGTGGTTGTCGGCATTCGATAACCAACCAATATTGAGGTAAGTGCAACGTTTACAAGGGATTGAAAGCTGTTTTAGAAAAGTAAAAGTGCTAAGGTGAATCAATAAAGTGTAATGAAATGGGTAAGTGCAAGTATCACTAATAAATGCATTAATAAAGGAAACTCCCTAGGCCGACAACGTTCATTTGCAATGTATAATAAAACCAATATATTTTGTACTATCATGATGTCCACTTTTGGCCTTAATACAATTATTTTCAAGCCAGTTGTTTTTATTTCATGCCTTTTTTTCTATTTGGTGCACAACCGTACTCTACAGAGAATAGGAATAAAATAAGTCGAATCGAATTCATAAAGAGCTATAAAATGTTAGGTTTAGTGGAATGTAATGAGGATCAAGTAAAGACGTTATTAGAAAATAAGTGAGACAAGATATTGTGCAGTGGTATTTAAAGATCTGACAATGGATAGCAAGTCAACTTATAAGATGCCCCATAAATCTGTGCAGATCCCGCGTGATCGCATCTCAACAATAGGCTGAGCGAAAGGTATATATTTAAAGGTAGAAGCATGATCTGTCAAGGCGTTCATTATTATCTTTTTCAAGATAAAGATCTAAGCCCTCATAAAAATCAGAAATATCTCGAGCCTTTAATTTGTATATTGCTGTTCCTGCAGAATGGGGCGATTCACCTTAGTGACCCCCACCATATCTACTGATCAGCTAACGCCACCCTCCCTCCTTTTTTGATGTTAGGCTCTGAGACTATGATTATTATGGCTACCGCAAATATATTGCTTGGTACCAGACATGTTCCTACCTCATATTCCATCTCCCTAGCTTTCTTAATGAGTGCTTCCAATAGGTCTCCACGTACATCTTTATGAACATTATGTATGTATGCATGCGTCCTAATGAACAGATTACTTTACAAGAAGTTAAAACCTTAAAGAATGAAAAGAATAGGTTTTGTGAATAGTGGAGTAAGATTCAGCAGAACAATATAGTTAGGGATCAATATAGGTAGTATGAACTGAAGGTAAGGTCGGTTGGCAGGACTTAGTGTACTAAATTATCATGACAGTCTTATATGTAGTTAACATCTGACATTGCAAAGTAACCTGTCTACATATATTATAAAAAGATATTAACAGAACCGACAAAATTTCAGCATTTGGTTAACAATACTACAGAATGGTAGTAAGTACTACAGGTGTAACAACAGAAGACAAGGGCCAGGCAACAGATCGTTTTATTATGAAAATCAACACGTATTTATACATCTTTCAACTACATTATTATAGACAAGCGCAGTCATCTGATTGGTTGTTTAGGTAGACAAACGCAGGCTTCTGATTGGTTGTTTCGGGATTCCTTGACAAATAGAGTTCTCTCTGCGAATCATATTCTGCCACGTTAACTTTGCTGTGATTGGTTGTTGACTCAGGCTTGTTCATATTTTCTCACGGCCCATATTAGTGACCTAGACCTTAACGTAGATTAGTGCCAACCAATCGGCTAGCAGCCTGCTCTCACCACACAGGTAGTCGTAAAGTAAATCAATCTATGTATAATAAGGGCATAATCAGGGTCATAATTCGTATTATCAAAGAATACATTATGCTCAATAACTGAGTGTTATAAGGTAAATAAGAGCGGTAAACCAAGAGAACATTTGCCGCGTAAGTATTTTAATCATTTTAAGTATTTTAATGACAATATAGTTTCAAGTGTTGAACCTACATAATTACTAAGTATTATTATGTTAGTCTGGGAACTAGTGTACTTTCAGTAGTTAAATATTCTTAAGCGTTCGTTTAAACGGTTTTTGTGAGCTTAAAATTGAGCACAACTTCATCACTTTTTCTGTTGGGTGGAAAATATTGCACGGATTTCACATCCTAGGCTGAAGACAAATCAACAGAAGCACAGACTGCTGGTTTCTAGCTGTGCTGTATTTGACCCGGAAAAATAGAAGACTTCACCAACCAGAGCTTCGAGAAATGTCACGAGACTTTTGGCATCGAATGATTAGGTGTTGGAACCACCGATAATTTGACATTCTTGAGCCTGAACTTTCTATGAGAGAATCATCTACTATATTGTGAGCATTCAGAGCATTTCCCCCGTATTTTAGCTTGCACGGCAGAACTTTGTGTGATGTAGTTTCATGCGTGGATGTGCTTATGTTGAGCTAGGCTGAGTTCTTCTTCAGGCAGAATGCTCCATCACCTTCTGTTCAATCCGTATGCCCAATGCATGGTGACGTTTACGGGGTTCTTACACTGTCACTGCCCTCATATGCTAGCTATGAACCTAGGACAGAGATAAAATGAGTTTTTCAATCTATCTGTTCAGTATACTGAGGATCATTTTGTAGCATGATGTTGGTTTGAGCGCATTCTTCTGGTCTGCACTCTAGGTGGTATGAAGCTGGTCAAGTATCGATCTTCCAAACCCAAAATATTTATAATGAAAATATTATCTCGAATGAGGCTGATACAGATATTGTAAGAGTGGCACTCTAAATATGCTGAGTTGCAGTTTATAATCAAAATCTTATGATAAACGAAATTTTCCCGAATACATTGACATTGTAACCAAAACACTTGAAGAGCTGAATGATTGCTATATTTAACAAAATGTATTAAAAAGTTTTGGTGAAAACCCTCAATTACGAGGTTAACCTGCTGTCAGCCACAACTCGTGAACCGTCAATGCCCAGCTCTTGCTACGCTGGTACTCACGATGTTCCTTGAAGTTTCTCAGAAACGCTTAGTAATAACGGACGCAAAATCCAAAACACCGATTGGCTACTCGAGAAGTCTTTATTGTAACACCAACATATAGGCAACTTTAAGGTTAAGCTTTAACTAAGGTCTGTGAACAAATATTACAATAATAAATCACAATATTGCTTCTGATGGTTTTGGCCTGACTTCTTTCTGAACAGCGACCGATGAGACGATGACTGGTGTATCGATGTCTCCGCGAAAATTGGGGAAGTTGGGTTTGAGCAAACAACTATGAATTGATCGTTCAATCTTCAACTACATTGACACTCCCCGGCAAAAAGGGATCCATCCTTTTTTTCTTCACGACCAATACACGTTGACTTAGGTGCCATTGCGAGAACCTGGGTCACTCGGACAGAGCCGAAATGGAAAACAAACAGCAAAGCCAACACACCACAAACATACTCACAGCACAATCTCACACATCAATGACGACCTGCGCCTCCAGACAGAGACCTCCTCTTGACATCTTGCAACACAATCGCCACTTGCTAGAATGACTCTTGCAGAATGCAACGTGGCCATAGCACCAACTCATGATACTCTACGCACATCCTCTTATCTACTCACTACCAATTACCACTGCAATCGCTTGTCACTCATTCTGCCTCAGTTCTAATAGCGGTGACGCATGCGAGCCTCAGTCGTTTACACTCTTTCTCCCCGGCGTGTGGGATCAGAGCTAATCATTATCTCCGTATGCATTTCATTCTCAGCAATAGCCTAGCCTCCCCGGCGTATACGACCCATCTGCTGTCTTTAACATCAATCAATTCATCCACGAATAAATAAGACTCGAAACCACTTCAGAAGTAATCACGACGAAAATTTTAACAAAATTACGCAATAACAACAAGACACGAAAACAACGAGTAAACACAGTGAATCCAAAAAACACCAATTGATATGACACACCACACGTATATTCAAACAGTAAACATAACCTCGCGGATCATGTCTTGATGGAATTCCTTTGAAAAATTCCAGGAATGTCAGAGAGAACAACCAAACTGTAAATTCATCATACATCAAATTATGTGTAATTTATATAATAACTTATCCATACCTGTACAATTGGTATGTTCCTGCATAAACAGGAAGAAATATATATATAAGAATACATCAAATGTTGTGGATTCTGGCTTGATGAACTGCCCTTGAAGACCTGTAGGACTTACAGCAGTTCGCCTACATTCCTTCTCAGGTTGATGACCCAAGTGGAAGACGTCCAGACACGAAGAAAATTACCAACAGATAAATGAAAGATGATACCAATTCAGTATATACAACATGAACATACGTGCAAAATAACATAGTAAGTACGTTGGACTGCACTTTGACGTACTACTCTCGATGAATTGTAAGACTTACAGCAGTACGCCTACAACCCTTCTCAGGCTGACACCCTAGGTTGGAAAATCGTCGCAGAGTTCATTTTCTGACCTTCTTCTATCATGTATACCCTCAACTTTGAATGGTAACGTGCTCATGTCATTGTATCGTAGAATATAGATGACTAACAAACATACGACGTGTGTGACCAACCAAGTTTTGTTACAGAGTAAATTACACCAAATATAATAGCATTCAATTAGTAACTAGAAACTAGAAAAACATTCAGAAAGTAACTTGAAAGTTTAAATGCATCTATTTGTGACACTCTATTCAACAATGGCTTACCAGTTGCAATTTCTGGCCTCTTCACCGCACCATTATCATCACACAATTCGGAGTCAGACCTGGAGTTTACATTTAGCTTATCACTGAACTTGCTCACTGGTTCACAGTTCACCTTTGTATGCACCTCTTGCACACGTGTAAAACACAACCGTGTTTGTCTTGCATCTTGTAACTTATCTGTTGAGGATGTACTACGAAACCTGTTACACTCACTAGGTCTATATGCATTACTAGACACCATAGAGCCTTCTCGATATCCACCTCTCTGAGACCCTTTCGTCATCAATGATTGCATTTTTCCCTCAGACTGCTCTATTCTAGGGGTGAGATTCAATATACTAGCAAACGTGCTCATAGCTTGATCGACACTGTCCTTAACCAGTTTCGGAATATCATCGAACCTTGGCTCAATACCTTCATCCTCTATACGAGAGCTTATCTTCACCCACTTCCTTTGCAGTCGAGTAGGTAGGCGTCTTGCTATTACTTCTAGTATAAAACTCGAGTTGAGGTCACTCATGCAATTCATCGAAATCAATGCATTCTTTTAATAATAATAATATATATTCTCATTTTTTACATGAGGTACGCCAGTTTACAGGCATCATCAATTCGATAATTTACACAATATTAATAAGCATATTTAGTAAAGATAATATAATAAAGTACATTTTTTTCCCTAGCTATGTAGGGTACACCAATTGTATAGGCATGCATAAATATTGTTTTAATAATAATAATATATTCCTTCCTGTTTATGCAGGAACATACCTATTGTACAGGCATGGATAAGTTATTATATAAATTACACATAATTTGATGTATAATGGACTTACAGTTTGGTTGTTCTTTCTGACATGACAGTCAGTCGGAACAGTCTGCTATAAAGTCTGTTTGTGTAGCACATAAAGAGATATAGAAATATTGTCTTCGCATTAACAAAAAACCCAGACATCACATGAATGTAATACAGATATCTGGGAAAAATAAAGCTTGAATCAGCAAATTATCCAAAAACTCAGATAGTGCCTGGGAGTCATCCTGTAATTGACCACCGTTACCCTTAACAGCCTCGAATAATTTCCCTACAATCATCGAAGGTATTCCGAATCTTTGACGTAGTATACTCATAGCCTCAGAGTATCCATCGTTTGGCTTCATAACTTGCGGCACAGTAGAGCTCTTGAAACAACTCCAGTGAAGTACCTCAACAAATACATTAACTTCCTTTCATCATTTAATAAAAAACCACTCAACATGATCTCAAACTCCTTGATAAACTGTGGGTATTCAACTGGGTTTCCGTCGAAAAAGTGAGGTTCATACTTAAGCAGTTCAAAATTCCTATTATCCCTAGACGGCGAAACATGAACAACAGACTATAATGCTGAGCATCATACATATCATTACAATTAACAAGCAACTCAGCATTACTTACTTTCCTGCCTGCTTCCAAGACGCTTTGTCCCTTCTTTGACCCAGGCATCACTGAACTTGACCGAAAATTTCAGAAAACTTCCAGATAACAGTTATCAAAAGAAGACGGGTAAACACGAGGGAAGTCGAATGGAAACCATCATAAACTCTCAGCCAACTCTCAGCAGCTATCAATGTCAAGCTCTTACTACGCTGGACCTCGAAGACTTTCAGAAACAATTTGTAATAACCAACGCGAAAAACCAGAACACAGATCGGCGACTCGAGAATCCTTCATTCTTACACCAATATGTAACCAACAATAAGGTTATTATACACAAGGTCTAAGAATAAATGTTATAACAATAAATCACGATAATACTTGTGATAGTTTTCTCTCTTCCACCGAACAGAGAATGATGAAACGATGACTGCTGGATTGATAACTCCCGCGAAAAATATGGAGCTGGGTTTGAACGAATAACCATGAATTGATCGTTCACTCTTCAACTACATCGACGTCCTATGTTGGTACAAGCATTGGGTGTAATTAATAATAGCGTAAGTACTGGGCTGTCTGTTTTCTTCCCCAAAGTAGGCCTACATTAGTGGTACGGGTTTAGAGGATTTAACATCCCCACCAGTTGTTTGTTCGGCTCTGATAGGGATGTGGCGGATAATAATAATATATTCTCATTTTGTACATGAGGGACGCTAGTTTACAGGCATCATCAGTCTGATAAATTACATATACGATTAGCAATCATACTTAATAATAATGTTTTAATAAAATACACATTTTTTCCTACCTGTGTAGGACACACCAAATGTACAGGCGTGGATAAGCATTATTTAAATTTCATAAATTTGGTTTATAGTTAAATTACATGGTTGCTGACGTTTTTGTCTTTGGTTTGTGGGAACAATATGATAACCAGTCATTCAATGGAGCACATCATGAAATATAGGAATATTGACTTCGCATTAACAAAAAAACCCAAGTATGTTTCGGATGGATTAAAAATACTTGGGAAAAAATAAAGCTTGAAGTAATTCCACAATATAACTTAGGTGTGTACAAATCCGAATCTCATTTTTCACTTATTTCCAAATTGGGTAATAAGAAAGCTATTTTTACAGATACGATCAGTTATGTTATAAGTTACAACCGTGACGTCGTATTACAAATTGATACTTTTCGATTGGTATAAGAGTATATTCCACAAATGTAATCCGGGTTGCGTCGTGGGGAAAGTTAATTCGTTATTAACTAGGCAACTGAAAGATACGGGACCAATAATGTTTGCAGATCACTTGTCATTGCAAATGGTCAAATATCCACATTATTCATTCTCATTGAAAAAGTCAAATGGAAGCTGAAATGGTGAGAGAAAAAGAAGACAAACAACAACAAAGCAAAAGAAAGCAAGAGGAGTCCTTAAGGAGTGATTAATAAATATATACTTGTATATTCTGTCCAGTAACTATGGTTATTTTTGTGCACTAACTAACTAGTCCCGTTAAGCTAAATTTTATATTATGTGTGAACTAATATTACTGTCCTGTGTAGAAATGTTTATCATCTAGTTCCAATAATATTAAAATTTATAATTGTAGTTTGTTGTAACTACACGTTTAAAGAACTTAAAATATCTATGTAGGGTGAAAAAGAGGGTATAAGAGTCAGACGTAGAAGTGCATTGTCATCACCATTGGTACCTTGGGATGCCCACGACCTATTAATCTGTCTACTGTTTGGAGAATTCTAAATGTCCTCACATAGGCTTGATTATCTGCATTGCTGCACTGTGGTTTAATTCCCAGTAGACTTGTGCGGTGTATTCTGCCAAAGTTGGTTTGTGTGTCATACTCTGAAGACCCAGAGGGGTTAGTGGCTGGGGTCTGAGTGCTGTCACTCATATTATTTTGCGTGCCACTACACCAGCTACTAGTGTGACTTGGTATAATATGCGAGCAAGTAGTGTCGTTATCATCAATGGACCGTATGGTCTTATTTGTGTTTTAATTTGGTTGTTAGCACAGTTTTGAATATATTTTTCTTGCTGCGTCGATTATTCTTAGGAGTTTGAAAATGTTGGGGATTTTTCGTTACAAGTGGTGTATTTCAGCATATTTTGTTACCGAATTCCACTTGAATTCTCACGTTTTTGCTAGGAGAGGATGTTGTCGATTTAGAAGAGGGATTGGTGTGGTGATTTAAGGTTTCTATCTCTGTATTTTTTAAATACTTACTGTTGTTTTTAATGTATTTATCACACAAATTGAAACATAATTCCACCAAATACGAACCCCTAAATTAATCCCTCTCTGTGTTGTTGGTTGATTTCCTGTAATTCGGTCACTGCGAAATACTACTATTACAAATAATTATAACAATGGAATTCTGTTTTAGGGCTATCCAGAGACATATCTAGACCCACGGTAGAGGCTGGAGGGGCTAATTTAGAAGTAAGATTATAATTCACTAGTCTTTCAGTTGTTGTCGTGTTCTGTGGAGCTGCTTTTGTGAGAATAGAGAGGGGGAAGCTATGATTTCTACCGTGTTGGCCGTGGGTTTTTCTATTTTCGTGACACACGGTGCCTTGCCCTTTTCCCATTGGGTTTAGTGAAGTTACTGTAAACACGCCTTTCAATCACTATCCTATCTGCTACAACTTCTTTTGTTTGTAGTGTGTATCCTGCAATCGGGTACGTTGTGAATTGAAGAATTTCCTAGACTCCATCTTTCAAACTAAAGGCGTATTGGTCGACATCGGTCGCGCTGGCTCTTTTCCAGTCTGTGGCACTTTGTTTGGGAGTTGGGCATTTTCGCCATCCTAAGTAAGATACTTTGAACCTTTTCCAACCTCTCATTATCTGGTATATTGTAGATCGTCACTCTTATTTTAGTATCTAGTTTGTTGATGACCTCTGTTGTGCTGAAGTTTATCGGGACGTCCACATTGGTTGCCAATTCCGTCCGACTATATACTGTCTTTCTAAAAATGTGGTAGCAAGAGTATTGGTTTGTGTTTCGAAAAAGTGATTGAAAGGGCACCAGGCTGGATAAGGAATAGCGACAAAAAGGAAAGAATGCAACGATCACTTTCTGACTTGCAATAAAACCAAGGTAATGAGACCGGATGGAAAACACAACATTCGCAATACAATGCTGCAAAGGGGCTGGCATATTAAACAGGAGAGTGGTCATCTCCTTCCAGAAGTGTCCGACCTTGTGTAGCGTTCTAGTTCTCGCAAATGAAAGTGGATCGTACGAACTGCCGCTTATCAGACCAAAATTCATCGGACAAGATATCTTCCTCGGTGTTGTATTTCGCAGTTCCGGTTGCAATGTAGACGATTTTCTAATATAAAATATATGCCAACGGACGTCCAGATGTAGGAATCTCGTAGTCGCAGAATTCCGCACTCCAACAGCTGACTTGGTGAGCCTTAAAATGCCATCGTCGGGTGACTCCTCTCTCCGTAAACTGTTGGAATCTACTATTTCACCAGCCCACTACAATGTGTCAAAAAGCCCACGCGCTGTGACTCCCCACATTCTTCCTCAATCTGTACCTGATTTTTCCCGTGCGGAGCATGTGCACCTCATACATCTTCTACAACCAGGAAGAAGTGACAACACTCAAGTTTACGTCTGCAGGAGCGTCACTGAAGAAAACCAATGTCGACCAAGCGCCTAAAACGTCAATATGAACTCTATCGTTTCAGCGGCCGAGTCACACAACTGATGCATAATCCCAAATTTCCCGTGGAACCTGCATGCATCGAATTCAAGCAACTTCACCTTGGCTTGCCGTGTTCCTAAGCGTCCGAAGCATTGTCTCACATGAGATAAATCGTGAAATGCGTGGGTCATGCTGGTGAAAGCATTGATGCTGGAACTCTATTATCGCACTTGAGGCTTCTGAGACCAAACGGCTGCACGCTGTCCTCAATGACAAAGCTATTGCCAGCATCCGTCATTCAAAGGTGAGTGTCAAAAATAATCTGGCTCGAAATGCAACGGCGCAGCCCTATAAAATTCCTTTGAATTTGAATCTTATGAATAAGACATCCAGTGGGAGCAGAAGCCCGACTACTGACAACGACACAATCGTAAAGCGGTTGTAAAGAAACTACGAAATGATATCATCTCTAGAAATTTGTCTTCTTTATGCCTTATTCAAATTTATCAAAGGGACTAATTGTTTTAACAATCGTAAAGAACCATGAAAAAGCACGAGCTATGGTAAACTACTCCAAAGACTTTATACAGGAGTCGTCACTCCCTACTTCATAGGTCCTGGTAGCGTCAGAGGAATATAGGATAGACCGCATCGATGTCGACCAAGAAATCGTATTCAACTATCTAGAGAAGCCAGTTAGGGGGGTAGAGGTTCAGAGAGAGGGTCCTGATGGCCTTCACCTGAGGCTCTTCGAGGAGTTGATAGATCACACAACCAGCCCGATGAACACGACCCTGAAACTATCTCTTTTGGATAGAGAATAACCGAGTGACTGGAAAGACGTCACAGTGACCCCATTCACAGAGTTGGATCAAGACGACGTCCTTCAAACAGCAAACCCATTAGTCTCACCGGGAACTTATTGAAGATATTGAAAAGAATCACCGAGAATGCTCTCATGGTATGTACGGAAAACGACAACTCGTTTTCAGTCACAGCACGACTTCTGAGGTAACCTCTCGTGTCTATCAAGCCTTCTCACGGCAATAAAGGGACACCAAAATACCTCACAAAAGACTACTCACGAAGTTGAGAAGCTTGGCAATGAAAGGCAGCTTACTAAATTGGATTCGAGAATTCCTCAAAGGTAGAAGACAGAGGGGGAAGATCAAAACATAAGTCTCCAAATGGACAACGGTACGCAATGGAGTGCCACAAGACACTGTACTCCGGCCCTTCTTATTTATCTTGTATGTCGGTTAGTTACAAGCGCCCACCATACTCCCCATAGTTCTCATTGTGGATGACTTAGACTCGGGGGGATCTGAGGGGCCATAATTACATGTCCACTTCAGAAGATATCAGAGAATTGTCGGAGTATTAAAAAGAATGGGTCCTAGTGATCAACATGTTGGAATGCACAACCATGCTCATTGGACATGCAAGTGTCATGTTGTGCAAATCAGAGAATATAACAATCCCATCAGTCCAGACTCATGCGGATCTAGTCGCCATAATAAGTAATCCCTTCAAAACTACAGCACACTGTTGGAAGCTGGAAGTTTCCTATCTTTATGGACAGTAAACAGACCGTTTACTAGAATGATCATAGACGTGAACACTTTTCATCTACATTTCCAATGAGGTCAAGAATGAAAACCTGCATCCAGGCTATCAGCCTTTGTCTTAAAGGGGACTCATATATTCTAGAAAGAGTTCAAAGAAGGTCAACACGTATGGTTTTCAGCAGGACCAATTTACCATGCATAGAAAGACTAGACATCTTAACTCTCACCTCCTTGGCATGCCGCTAGCAAAGTGAAGATTGCATTACGTTTAAAATTTTGAATAATGACTGCGGACTTGCTGTTTTTCTGTTTTCCTTCCCACCAGGTCGGGACACCTTATAGGACATAGCATGAGAGTTCAAAAGCTAACAGAGAACCACAGCACTAAAGAATACCTGTTCTCACACCCAGTCATGAACTCCTTGAACTAACAGTCAGGAAAAGTGGTTTCATTGCCCTCATTTGTCTGATTTAAGATGGCTTTAGGTAAGTACCTAAATTTATTAAAAAAGGACTAATGTAGGCTCAGAGTCCTCCATCATCAGCCAATAAATCTGGTTAAAACTCTTTACACCTTTCACTCACTGTTGTACACGCTTATTCCCATATCTTTTCATCAAATCACACTAACCACTGATGCAACTGACCTGTAGTTTTGAAGACCAATGGTGCGCTCATCCTCCTTAGAGCGTTATTCGTTAAACTTAGAGTTAGTCGCACTGCAGTCATATAGTTCACGTTTGTCTTGGATTACTTTTTTGGCATTATTTTATCGTGTAAAGTAAACAGTAAACACAGTACAATCACAGAACAGCACAACCTTAATCATCAAGTGGAAGGCGCGTTCTTCCAGAAACTTATTTCATGCTACCTTGTGGAACTCATATTGAACATTAAAGCTCGAACTTCGGTTTTTACGTTACCCTTTTGCATGCAACAAGGACTTTAGAATCCCTTACTGTTGGTCGCGACTCTATAGCACTATTTGTCACTTAGGCCCTTGGATCAGGTGTATCCACGGCGAAGTTTAAGAATAGGGTCCCAAAACCTTCAACGCTCAAATGACCTTGAACGCATGCTAGTCGTTGGCTAACGGTTCCTGTCATTATCATAGCTGAAATATCAACCCTATTCATCAAATAAGGAGCAAGTTTCACCCAGATAACACTTTTATTACTGTTTGGACAATGTGTTAACATCTCGTTAGGGTTAGGATAGGGGTTAAGGCGAGTATTGTGGTTAGGGTTAGGTTTAGGGTTAGTGTTAGGGTTTAGGGTTAGGGTTAGAATTAGGGTTAGGGTTTAGGATTATGGTTAGGGTTAGGGTTAGGGTTTGGGTTAGGGTTTAGGTTAGGGTTAGGGTAGCGATTAGGAATAGATTTTTCGTGTATTTCAAGTTCGTTTGTAATCCTTATTTCCCTTGTATGTAGTCGCCAATGGTCTTACTGGAACCATAGTAACTAAACCGAGGGCTGAGGAGAGGACTACACAGCAAGAGAAGAGAGATGAACCATTCCCAAAACAGCACACCTTCAGTCTCTTTGGTGATTACATCTACAGAAACTAGTCCAAATTAGCAACTGATACTCTTCATCGCAACTGGAACGTATTTTTAAGTCACATAAGAGAAATATAATCCGTTTAATGTTTTTTTTCATGCATTTTTTGTAAATATACGTTAAATTTTATGCAAAATTCCTCCTATTTTCTGATTGGTCGGCTCAAGGTCATTGTGCGTTCGCATCTCTTGGGACTCCATTCTTAAACTTTGCCGTATCCACCAATTTTCGTTTGAAAAACAAAGAGCTTTGGAGGTTTTATCACAGATTTATAGACGGATCATAGTTTTCAAATGTCAGATTCAGAGTCATCAGAGGTAAGCATTTTTCGTTTTTTTGCTGTTTACCAATTGTAGGACATCCAGGAGATCCTGGCCTGCCCAGGCTTATATCAGGAAATTGCACCGGCACCCAAACATGTGTACAACAAGGTATTGTTTTCAAGCGTTTTTCCTCATACATAAGCACAGTGTTATGCTTGTTTGCAACACAATACCATCCTCTAAGTATTTTGACAAAGTTAACATAGTTCTCAAATGAATTTTTAGACAGTCCTCTTGTTTTTATGTGTCAAAGTCGTGTATTGTATTAAGTTTAAGCATGTTTTGCGTACAAAGTTCTATGTGTGGCTGACTGGATTTATGTGCTAAACCTTAGTTAGGTAGAGTTCTGCTATCAAAATTTAAGTAAGGCAGTAAATACCACTCCCAAGTTGGTGTTGATATCTGGAAGATAGAGAAGCTCTCAAACGAAACTAAGAGAGGTGTAGTGTATTTGTTTTCGGGTGGTGGGCTACAAGTCTGTGACATTGTAGAGCAGTGCGACAATGTTTCTGCTCGTTGCATGTTAACATCCGACCCAGCTGCTACTGTTAATCATCGTCAGTGGTTGTCTTCGAAAGAAAAGTCGGCTAGTTTGTGATAATGGTGTTTGTCTATTAATGCATCATGACTAAGTAGATGATTAAGTAGAGTAGTTTTCATTTGCATACTTCAAAAGTGTTTATAATCGAAGTTAGAAGTGAATATAAATCAGTTTTTACTTATCTGCCATAAATAACATTACTAAGAACATTAATATCCTCACTAGGTACGTTTGTTCAACTTTCGCTCATCATTTTTTTTGTTGATGTCTAATGGATCTTGCGATTTGTATATTTCACTTACAAGTTGTCTAATCATTTGTTTGAAAACATTTTCCATGTTTTTATACAGCCAGCATTGTCAAATACTCTTAGTTATGTCAAGAATAATCTCCCATGGATTGAACGACTAGATGTCGTTTGTGACGCAGCCCCAGCCCCAAAAGATCTAGATCTAGATGACTTGCAGAAGATAGATCCAGATGATGACTTTAAAAGAGAGAATTATTTGTAAGTTTTATGTCTTTAAGTAACATCACTCACACTGGAAACGTTTTCTAATTTATTCGAATTACATCACTTTCCTGTGAATAAATTTATGGATGAATGGATTTTTTTCTGTTGGTGAAAAGCCTAACGTAAACCTTAGCATCCATCTGTTCACAGTGACGCTTAAGTAATTTCCATGTTGTATCAAATAAACCCTGCAGCTAAGAGTTGTGGTCTGAAATAAGCTACAGATGTAATGAAGCTCAAGTGAATGATACTTCAGTGTGAAGTTTGCCCTGAGGATGTTGTCTAGCAGGATAATAAAAGCTTCGCAACTAAATCATTCAGCTTAGAAAACACTACTAACCAAAACAAATTGTACCTTGCATCTTTTTGATGATTAATTTTACGGAAATGTAGTTAGATGAACATGTCACTACTGTATTATAGTTTATTAAATTTTGTAGACAACAAAAATATAGCTAACATCAAAAAGTGGAGTTTTTGTGCTAGGTTATATTTTAACATAAACTAACCACATCATTTACTGCTGATGCACTCTTATCTACTAGGCATACAGCACCCTTAAACTCCTAACATAGAGCAAGTAACTTATTCTATGAGATTGAGAGCCGAAATTTGTGGTCCTGTATCCCTTTCACAACAACGTACAGCATCGTTCAATAAGTTGTTCAGTTGATTTTCTGTTTGGCAAAACCTCATGTTATAAGAGTTGTAGCGGATTTAAGTTGATTTAGTATTACATCCGAATCCCATAAGTCGGAGTGTATATTTTCGTCAGCTGATCTTTTTCAACTCCGTCTCATCAGAATGAGGTGACACAAGTGAGTTCCTGATTATGTGATGAAAATACCTTAACAGTATTGCACTCATTCTAGCCTTCAAAAGAACTCAATTCTTAGTATATGCAACTTGCACTATATTGATCACTACTCAGTGATATTGCCATATGGTGACCAAGGTTGCTAATTTGCTAGAACTTCGTAAAACGATTGTTCTGGGCAGTGGTATAATTCATTGAGTTACTGTCATATGTAAGCCGAACTACTGCTTGTATCGAGTAATTGTCATTCACGTTTCTGTATCAGGTTACGAATCAAACGTAACATGATGGCTTATTATGGTGTATGTATGTGTCAGGGTCGATATGAGTTGAGTATATGTGACTCAGTTGTTAGCAGTTTCAGGAGCAGATCAATAGACTGTAACTCCAATGAGTCCCGTAGAAATTTACATAAGATCCTAGTGTTTTGTTTAGTTTTACGTATTGTGCGACGGTGGCACAGTGGTTAGGACTCTCGCCGACCATGCACATGGTCCGAGGTTCGATCCCCTGCCGACGCACACCTGATATCTATGGTCGACCTGCGAAATTTGGGCTACCGATATCCATGCTGAAAATTCCATACTTGTACCAAAAATACAGTGTGGAATCAAGCTGTAATCAAAAAAATTAAATAAATATTCCTTAGTCGGTCAGCTTGTTGGGTTTAACATAGTCGGCGTAATGAGCACAACCCATCGTCCATAATCATATGGTATGCACCGGAGTTCCTAGCTTGATTACGATTTCTCTACTCCATCCTTTTCCCCTCTAGATAATTTTGCATCTCATCAGAATTGATGTTGCATCATTCCTGATACATGTGCCTGGTATTGATTCTATAAGCACATTCAGTGATTAAGCTTTCCATTCACCCAACTGTACTAATTTTGCTTAATATCTTTATTCCGTCCAATTCTATTGTTCCCGGAGTATTCCATCGTGTGGACAGTATTATTATTATTATTATTGTATCCTTTAGTTCCTAGAGGAACATAGGGCTTCAGCTGCGCACCTCCATTGAATTCGGTTTTCTGACAACTTTTTCAACCTGCTCCAGGTCTGTCCACATGCTTTCATCTCCTCCTCGCATGACCTCCTCCAAGTCACCCTTGCACTGACGACCAACTCGCCGCCTCCCTTTCGGGTTCCACTCGAGGGCTTGTCTAGTGATGTCACTTGATGGTTTCCTCAGCGTATGGCCAATCCATCTCCATTTCTTTCTGCCTATTTGTTTCACAATCGGTTCCTGGACAGTAATGGATGAGTTTTCCCAAGTTGTGTATCATAGCACGGTCTATTGTTTTAAATCTAGCCAAGTTTCTATGTTCTGTTGACATGGGAAGAATTTGTATTAGGGGAAACAGAAAAGAGTGAAGCTCTATAAATCAAGTTATAAAGTTGTGTGAACACCTTCATATAATTATAAGCAATAATTTATAGTAGAATCGTCATCCAATTCATAATAATGTGTCACACTGTGTTGTATTAAATAGACCTAATATGATTTGGAATTACACTCTACCTTAATGCTCAAATTCTACTATTGAATTAAACGGTTGCATACCATTTCATTTGTAAGATTATTGACAGTGGTTTGGTGTAAAACTATATGCATAAGTTAAGGGAAGCAGATCTTTGACATTTTTGTGGAACTTTGACTTCTCAGTACATTTTCTTTGTTCTGTCTGCTTAAAGTATGGCAGTGGACTAAGTTAGTATTTGAATTTCACCGTGTGGGTTGTGGGTTCGATTTCTGCTCTACCTAGTATGGTTTTCACGACATAGAGCGACCATTTCGCAATGTCTTCTTCGATGAGTTACTGTCTCGCCTTCAACCTGTTGTACCCTACTGGTCTCGGCTTCCCACTAGAACTCCAGGTTAACTGCCTGAATAGGGCCAGTCCTCCATGCAATCAAGCAAAAATCCCTACACAACCAATACCTGAAAATTCATCTGATGCTCACTAGCGACTGCCGTATTAAAGTAGTTAACTTGGGGTTCTAGTGGGAAGCCGTGACCAGTAGGGTACAGCAGGTTGAAGATGGGGCAGTAACTCATCGAAGAAGACATTGCGAAATGGTCACGCTATGTCGTGAATCGGCAGAAGTTAGAATTCATCGACTGACCATTGGATTAGGTCCCAGTGGCTGTATGGTCTACGAGCTCGCTCGCCTTGTAACCAGAAGGTCGTGGGTTCGAACCGTGGTGGTGGTGGGTGCGTACTGATTAAGAGTCCCAAACTAGGACGAAACAGCTGACTGTCCGGTACTCCCAGGTTTTCCAGTGGTTCTCTAACTGATGTCAGCTCATGATGAAATCCTCCATGTAATCAAACAAAAATCCCTACAAAATCAACCTATTATGGTTTTGTTAGGTCAGTAACATATCATTCTCACACTGTATTTGTAGCTTATGGCCCGGTGCATTAACATGTATATGGTTGTGGCGCTATATTTCATGTTATCTTCTGTTTGAAGTCTACTGTCATTATGTTCATTTGCTTTTTTTTGTTTTCGTTGTTTCTCTGTCTGTTTAGTTATCGCATAGCACAAGCTGCAGTATTGAAAGCTATCCCACAGTTGCATGCTTTAGATGTACCAACTAAACGTCCATCTGATTATTTTGCAGAAATGGTTAAAACAGACAGTCATATGACAAAGGTTAGTGAATATTTTCTCCAGTGAAACTGTTTTGTTCTTCGTTATTACTCCTCCTTTGTCTCACCCCTCTGCTCACTGTCTCTATTATGCTTTTCTTGTACTTTCTTCTCTTGCTTCGCGTGCTACACGGAGTGTGGCGACTTGAACTTCCGCACATTTGTGCAAAGTTCTATGTCGGAAACAGACAGACAGTGAATATTTTCGGTAGTGTGTGTATTTATGCATTATTGTATGATATGCATAGACAACACAAACTAAGTCAGGTATTATTCACATTAATCAGAATTTAAATGGGTGGTTTTGTTGTTTGAACTTAGATACTTCGAAGAGATTTCCCATATACCAGGCTATGACCTACGCTTATTGTGTGAAGGCTGATGACATATGGCATAGGTCAAATGAGGCTTCTGTATCCGTGGTGAGATTTCTTGAGCGATCGGCCCATCGAGGCTGGCTGATGTAACTTCTCACAAATTAAGTGAAGTGGTCAACATGTTCAACCATCACTTCACTTCTGTCTATCTTTAAGCTCGAAGTGAGTTGATGTAGTTCATTCCTGTAGCCTGATCATCTTACATTTGACACCAGGAGAGAATCGTATACCAAACATTCTAAGATTGCTGCTCCTCAAGGTGTTCAGAAGGAGGGAGGCTTATATCATCCTCATATTCTAAGTCAACGAGAGTATTGTTCCCTGGTGGTAGTAAAAAGGCGATCCCAGAGTTGCTGAAGTCAGTTAGAGTTAAGTTCATTAGTACATCTATGATGAAGTTAAACACAATTGGGGACAGTATTGGTGGGGACCCGTGAAAGACATCACTGGTTGTCACCACTTCAGATGACAACTTCCCGTAGGCTCTCACCTCACTGACTTCATGAGTTCGAGTAGATTGAGTGCCTTGATCAGTGAAATGTATTTTCTCAACATTACCTTCACACCCAAACATCGCCATTGTATCTCTCAGACGACGAAATCGAATACCGCCTTTAGGTCAAGAAATATGACGATTGTTGGACGCCTAGAACCTTAGATGCCATATTAGTCAAGCTAATCCCCCTGTGATTATCAGAGGAAGACGTGTCTCCCATCTTGTATACCGGGATAATCAATGACTTACACCAACCTGATGGGACTTCCTCTGATTCCCAGCCGCTGCCTAGTACCGCAGTTAATGCAAACAGTAAACTGTCTCCACTGTCCTTAAACACCTCTGGAGTCATTCCATCAGGTCCTGGCACTTACTAACTCTTGGTTTTATGTTATCAACAGTCTTTACAAATGTGACTACAGCTAACTGTATATTGTGCCAGACCTTCTCAGGAGGAGTCTTGCTGTTGACCTTCGATACTCGTTTAGCTATTACTTCCTTAAATCGGTACTCAATGTTTTGATCTAGTTGGGAGTGCAACAGCTTCGCTACCAACAATTTATGACATTTAATCGTAAGTATAAACGTGCGCAAACCAGGGCTTGATCGGAGTCTACACATGTGTTCCAAAAGCAGCGGCAGTATTCTCTTCTACTGACCCTTGCCAACGATAGCCTATCGCTATGTGGTCTATCTGAGTCCAGCGTTTATTTGGTGGTGGAGGTCGCCAGGTTACTCAATGTCTTTGTGCCTAAAGTTAGTGCTAACTAGGAACAAACAAATGATTATCTGAGCAAAACTGCGGAAGACGACCACCGTTGTCGGTTCACCGGCAGGAAACTCCACACGCATCATCTACACACTTCACAATTTGGCACAACTTCCCTACTTGGGCATTAAAGTTGCCTGCTAGAAGAACTATATCTGAACGTTTTGCTTTTTTCAGCAAATTATACAGTTTTAGGTAGAAGCAGCCCTTTAGTTCACTCGAACTGCAGTCTGTTGGGGCGTAGGCGGAGACTACGAAAAGACAACGACGGGTAACGCCGTCCTTCCTTCTTCTAACGGACCCGTTCAGATGGATGCACTTATACGATTATCTACTCGGATTCAGTTAAGGAGTTATTTTTCTGCCTTGACAATCAATGTTATACCTACACTTGCGAGTCCTCGTCAACTAGCTGAGGAATCTCCTGACACCCTTCAAGTGAATCTTTAAAATTCACCTTGTTGGTTGGTTGGGTGAGGTTGAGTGAATAACCATGATGTATAGCGTTGAAATCAATTTTAGTTTGTGGTGAGAGCTGACTGCCAACAAGCCAAAATTGTAGACAATAATTTACGTCAATGTTACACCCTGGATCGAGGTCATGAGAAAAACAATAACAAAGCTTAATCTTGAGGGACTCACCAACCAATCACAGCAGACTTAACGTGTGCAAATACGATTCGCAGATATATGGCTTAACTTTCTGAGCAACGATCACAGAGAGATGACAGAATAACCTTCAGCAAGAAAACAATCAAGCAGAAAATGCTGCTTCTCCGCTGATAATAATGTACACAAAAATCTATAAATATCTGTTGATTTTCTCAATAAACAATCTGTTACTTGGCCCTTTTCTTCTGTTGTTACAAGTTAACTTCATTTCTTTTGCTTTGATTTTCTTCTTGCATATATACATATATATGATGTACACCTTTGTATATACTACTCTGATTAATTTAGATTAAAGAGTACTTAGTTGAAACCAAACAAAAGTTGGCCTTACGTGAACGAGCTAGACAAATAAGAGAAAGACGTAAATTTGGCAAACAAGTTCAACAGAAAGTTAATCAAGCACGTAAAGAAGAGAAACGTAAATTAACAGAAGCTGTAAAAAGTACATGGAAGAAAACAGGTAGATTAATAGTTTAAAAATTATTCATTTGTTTATCTATTTTTCAATTCATCGATATATATATATATATATATATATATATATATATATATATATGTATCTACCCCATTAGTTATAAATACTAATGCAATAACGCTAACACTACTAATCTCCTTTGCGTTTCGATTGGAACATGCGGCTTCAAACTTGAACTTTGAAGTTTCGGTAGCAGCAGTGGTGGGATGGGGGCTTGCTAACCTCATGCCCAACACCTTCCCTATGTACCGACCTTATTACTGACGAAGTAAGCTTTAGGAGTGCATCGGTTGCCGGGGATTGGACCCCGAACCAAATGAGGCATGGTTGGTTCGAGCGTTCTGCAGTTGAAACATCGTCGCGAAACGGTAAAAAAAAGAGAAAAGACGTAATTGTCACTTTGCTTAACACTTGATTTATAAGCATTCAGTATGAGCTGTCTAGTGAAACTGGAACGTTTTGGTGATACCTCAGTACAGTTGGAATTTTTGTTCATTATAATAATGACAATATTCATTGTTTTCAAGAATTAGTTTATAGGGATTGTATTTGTTTCAGGTTAGCCCATGGATTGATATCAGTTAGACAACGCTAACATCAGGAATTGGTAGAAGTTAGAATTCATGGGCTAGTGTCACTGGATCAGGTCTCAGTGGCTGAATGGTGTATGAGCTTGCTGGCCTTGTAACCAGAAGGTCCTGGGTCCCAAACTCAGTAGTGTGTGCGTACTGCCAATGAATTCCAGACATTCACTGCATTTGTGTTCACTGCGTCTTTGTGTGCATTTTTCCAAAAATGTTGTGTAGCATAAACTCTTACCTAATGAAGTGCGACAAGGTTGTGTGGTACAGAAATTATCATCGAGAATAGAAATGCCACTTGGTATCCATTGGTGACTGCTTTAGGATCATTTTAAATTATAGAAAATCGAAACAAGTGATTTAGCGAAGAGACTCTTTTCAACAACGAATTTATCATCAAGCTGTACAATCGCATATACATGGTTTTTAATAAGTTATATCCGGTGAGGGAATAGAATCACAGGTGTGAATGCATAAAATAACACTAATAGTGTGAAATGCAATTAAAACTAAAATGTTTGTGATTATACTCATAGTTAAATGTCAAGTGGTAAAACAAATTAATATCATATATAGAATAATTCATAGGATGGACAGAACTTGCTTGAAAAAGGATGTGCAGCTATAGGATTACACAAATCGAATAGAGTAAATATTGCGTGAAATTTGATAGGATAGAAATTTAACGTAGTAAAAAAGAATTGATTTAGAATGACAAGTGGAACAGGTGAAATAATACCGGGGACAGTTCAAAGTGAGAATAGTAATAA
This sequence comes from Trichobilharzia regenti, assembly GCA_944472135.2. Lineage (NCBI taxonomy): Eukaryota > Metazoa > Platyhelminthes > Trematoda > Strigeidida > Schistosomatidae > Trichobilharzia > Trichobilharzia regenti. The sequence continues at coordinate 15,379,672 of OX235262.1, forward strand.
TAACAATTGACGTAATAAAGAAAGAGAATACAAATTGAATAGACAAAATCAAAAATGTAAAATTGGTAGAGCCAAAATATGATTAGGGATTTACCCTACTTTAGCATAGAGGGATTAAGACCATGAAAGTTGGAGTGGTTGAACGAACTGTTTTCTGTACACAGAAATCTGGCTTTTCTGTTTCGATAGCCGAAGATGGTTTCAGCAATACAGATGAGTCCGGTATGTAGTGATTTAGGTAAATTACTCTTTGCCTTGTAGATGACTTTAAAGGCGGAGGCTATAGAGATAGGGTGATCATTATCGACCAGATGTTCAGTGATCACGCCTCTTATTGCTTCACTTCCACCTCTTCGTAGCCATGCAGGGTAGTGTTTTTGCACCCTCTTGGACAAAACTCGAGTCAAACGACCGATATACCTAGCTCCACACGAGCAGGTGAATTGATAAACGCACATAGAGTTGGTCAACAGCGGGATCTTGTCCTTCAGGTTATTGAACAGTAATGGTCTACTAGTAAAAGCTATTCTCAGAGATGCAGCAGGGAATACTCTTATCAGGGACTGTGATATCCTTCGTTTCATAATATCAGAAGCTAAGTCCCCTTTGAATTAAATTACGTTTGTTTGATGACTGATTTGTTGCGTGTTAAATAGTTTGTACTTAAATTATCCAGGTCATATTTTTGTATGAGAATAACATGCGTCAATAGAGAATGGTCGCCGGAGTCAAACGACCTTGAGCTAACCAATCAGATCGCCCAGCATTGCAAATCAATGCTTTTCGTAATCTCTGTTGCAAGATTCATACTGATTCAGGATTTAGTTTAGGGTAGGATTGTGGTTAGGGTTAGAGTGCATCTTGCAACGGAGATTAGGAAAAGTATCCATTTGTAATCCTGAGCGAACTGATTGGTCAGCTCAAGGTCGTTTGACCTTGGTGTCTGCTCTTTATTGTTGCCAAACGACAATTCAGTATACAGCTAAGATCATAATAATTAATAATGTGAAGCCGTTATATCCATCTAAGTCCTTAGAACATGCAAAAAATGATGTCACATTCCACTGTATTTACCAATTTGAATACACGTGTGGACACATACATCGAGAGGACTCATCGATCTCTGCAAGTAAGGGCTGGCCTCAAAGCGTATTCCTGAGTGGTTCCGGAAGCAAATAGAATCTTCAGAACCCATTAATGGTGAGAACAGGAGATATGGCTCCTCTATTGCGAAACATATTATAGGGACAGGAGATAAAATTGAGCATTTTTTTGCCCGTAAATGGTTCCATAGAGGATGGAGCTTAGAAATCTCCACTTATTTAGTTATCATACCGATTTGTTGATTTCTTCTGGACAAAACAGTCTTTTAATCTTCGCATAAACACTAGAATACATACCTTCATCCACACACAGATACACGAAGTCCTTGATTTCTTCTCTGCGAAGGATTACTGACAGGTGTTGATTATCCCGTGGATTCGGAATAAAAGCTTGACCCCACTATCCATTGATTTTATCCCACCGTTTAAATGTCATTCTCTTACAGCCTAAAGATTGCTTTTTTTTCGAAAGCTGAGCGTAGTACTACTTTAACAAGAGAAGGCAAGAGATGGAAGCCAAACCGCTGTTTATATATCTACAGTTTGTATTCTTTGACCAATCACCGAGCGTGTGATTTTGGTTTACATTAAACGACATGAAATAGAGTGTTCAAATATACCATAGTATTCTGTCGTCAGTACAGCATTGAACTGTGAGAACATGTGAGAATAATATTCCATTGGGACACATTGTCTGTATCATATAACCACACTATTACATGTGATATTTTTGAAAATCTCTGTCAGTGGATCTAAGATGATAACAGATATAAATGATTCTCATCATCTACATCCGATGTGCAGTCAGGGTTACTCACTATACGGATCAGAGACTTGGCGTGTCACCAAGCGCACCTCAAGCAAACTGCAGACTTGCATTAACAGTTGTCTTCGCTCAATATTACTCAAGATCAGTTGACCAGAAAACATCAGCAATAGTGAGGGATCTCTAGTAATGAGCGAACCAACACAGCAGGAACGGATTGTGCAGCAAATAAGCAGGAAGAAATGGAGGTGGATTAGCTGGCCGTACTCTGAGAAAACCATCAAGTGATACCACACGTCAGGCCATTGCTTGAGTGGAACCCGAACGGAAGAGTGGCGAGTTGGTGAGGTCATGCGTAGAGAAGATGAAAACATATGGGCAGATATGGAGCCAGGTGAAAAGGTTGGCGGAGTACCAAACGCAATGGAAAGGTGCGACTGAGGTCATATGTTCCTCTAGGAATCAAAGGAAACAATAATACACCCAATGATGGTATTACCTTAACAGGTGTATTTCGAATTTGTGATCCGTTGGTTCTGGGGGACCCCAAAATCTGATCATACTTTCTTATTACTAGCGTGCATTTACAATTTGTTAACTGGTAAATAATTTCACTATTAACATGTTTTATGTAATTGTCAATATTAGTACAAGACATATAGGCGGACAATATTGGTCTGAATTAGATCTTCTTCAGGCTGTACTCTAACTTGCATAGCTTTATATGTAAATATTTTAACCAATGGCGGTGAGTTTGTGGATCAAATAATAGTAACAATAATAATAATAAGTGGGTGCGTACTGCCGAGGAATCCGTAGTCTAACCTGAAACAAATAGAATCCCCACAAACTAATTCTTGAAAATCAATCTGATGCCACCTAGTGATTCGAGTTCTAGTAAGAAGTCGTGAGGATGGATTTCCCACCAATGACATTGGTTGGTGGTCGCGCTGAAATCATGAATTGGTAGAGGTTAAAATTCATTGACAGGCCATTGAATCGGATCCCAGTGGCTGCTGAATGGTATACGAGCTTGGCTTGTAACTGGAAGGTTCTGAGTTTGAAACCCAGCGGGTGCGCGTACTGCTGATGTGTACCCCAAACTAAGATGAAACAGACTTCAGTAATAACTATGATTATAATGATGACAAAATATTGATAATAAGGTTTATGCATGTGGCTATGAGAATAATGCTATTGCGTGTATGTGTAGACAATTCGATAAAAAAAATAAATAAATTAGGTCAAATCTAGGTCAGGCTACTTAATGCTAAGACTGAAGTGGACAGATAATCAGATTTCAAATAAATGTCATAAAGTACGAAGGAAATGGAAAATAGGAAAAGGTGGGTGGTTTCTTTTAAATTAGAATTTACCTAAACAAGCAAGGGAGAGACAAATGCAGAACAAAGACTAGGATTGTTCTGTCGAATCAATTCCCATAGCTTCTTCGGCTATGTGTTTAACAGGCTGGTTCGAATTCCGCTCGAAATGTTCGATAGAATGAGAGGTAGATAACTTTGAAGACACTTCTTCTTCTGTCTCCCTGGTGACCGCTATCATCAATCGAATGAGACAAAAAATGTAACTCCTTGTAGAGATTTTACTTCGCCTTATGTAATTGTGTCGATCTATAATTAAATGCCTTCATATCCTCGTTTTCTTTTTAAAAGGTATTAATCGTGAAGAGAGATTGGAACAGATATTGAATGATTTCAAAAAAGATTATGAACCAAATGAAAAGTCGAATAAAAAGGCAACTGAGAAAAATTTTCATACTCCCAAGGATTATGCTAATTGGCGAAAGTAAGTGTGCTGTTGTACACTTTCGAAAATGTTATTTTGTTTGTTAATATTTCTGGGATCCAACCCCAATGGTTTACTATTTTTTAATGATAAAATGTAAATTGACTTTGGATAGGTGGTAGTGGGTTGCCTGACGCTTGTCCCTTCTGGTTAGGGGAGACTTCATAGCGTTACGGGACTGTATACATTAAGTATACCTCGTTGTTATGACCGGAATTAAGACCTAGCAGACTGTCAGTGAATACTAACCTTGTAACGACGGAAGACAAGGGCCAGGTAACAGATCATGTATTGAGAAAATCAACAGGTATTTATAGATTTTTATGTACATTATTATCAGCGTTACTGTTAGCAGAGAAGCAACGTCTTCTGATTGGTTGTTTTCTTGCTGAAGGTTATTCTGTCGTCTCTTTGTTGCCGTTTCTTTGAAGGTCAGACCATATATCTGCGATTCACATCCGCCCACGCAAAGTCTGCTATGATTGGTTGTTGACTTAGTCTTTGTTCCTGTTTTTTTCTCATGACCAAGATTTAGGAAGTAAACATTGAAGTAAATTGCTATCTACCGAATTTGGCTAGCAGACAGTTCTCGCCACAACTTGTTACCCTGGCTAATCTGTCCTGGTTGCACGTCAGCAACAACAATAATACAGCCGGCACGCAAAAACAAAAGAATTGACTGGACGTCGATAAGCAAGCTTTTACTGTCTCAAACAACAGTCAAAATGCTAGACGAACTTCGTATGTATACAATTAGAATGACCTTGAAAATGCAGTAATTCAGTGATGCATTTGAAGTATTAATAGCCAATAGGGATGCAGTAATCCAGACAGAGAGCTCACCCTGGTGCGCGACAACTGCTTAAAATGGTTATTTTAAGGTTTTAGGCAAAATTAAGTGTACATAAAACTCCTAGAACATTAAAAAGCCTTTTAATATCGGATTTGCACAGTTAGTTATGACTCTTTAAGCACTTCTCTGTGATGAAAACATAAAAATAAAAAACAATTCAGCGAAGAAAATTTTCTTTATCGATGAAATCATCTTCAGAGGCTGAACAGTCGTAGAAGAAAACAGAGCTAGATCAGATACACACTGAAAAGGCCGTCCGGTGACGTTGCGCGCCAGGCCATCACTCCAGTGGAATCCGAGTGAAAAACAGTGAGTGAAGCCTGCAAGGAGGACTGCAGAGAGTAGAAGGAAATGGCGAGGTGCTGTTCCTCTCGGAACCCAAGGAAACAATAATAAAATAATGTTAATCTGACCCGTTTGAAGAGTTTCCAACTATGTATGTTTTCTAGCATATTAAGTCATTTACTATCGCTAAATTTTAACTGATTTATCGAAGGATTCCATCATGAGCTGGCATCGATTAGAGAGCCACTGCAATACCACCAAAGAGTGCTGGACAACCAACTGTTTCCTCCTAGTTCGAAACTCTTCATCATCACATACTCATCCCAGAAGGTTCGAACCCCGGACCATTAAGACCACGAGCTACTGCCTCACCTTCAAACTGCTGTGTACCCTACTAGTCACGGCTTCCCACTAGAACCCAGGTAACTGACTACCTGAATAGAGCCATTCGTTAGTGAGCATCAGATTAGCTGATTTAAATAATTAGATCCAAAAGCTTCAGCAAATATGTTATTGTGAAATGACATTATCTTCAAATTACTTTATTTAGTCCACTTCAATAAAACGGTACACTTTAGAATAATGTCATCTAATGTTTTCTAGGTCTGTTTTTAAATAATGTTGAGCGATTTTCGAACCCCATTCTCCGCCCTCCCACTGCATGTCCCATTAGTATATGTAAAGACGCTTAGTGATAGTATCCACTTTGTTTTTGTTTTTGTAAAAACATTTTTTTCTCCTCTTAGAATTAATCATAAACGTGTTTATAAAAATAATAAATATGGTCATGGTGGACAGAAAAAACGTCAAAAGCGTAATACAGCTGACTCGTTGAATAGTGGAGCTCGACGGGATTTCAGTCAATTGAAGCATCAAGCAACACCGAATAAGGCAAAACAAATTCGTAAAGATATACGCAAGTCAAGACAAAAACAGAAAAAAGTGTCAAAAAGGCGTGGTTAAATTATCCCGGAAGAATAAATACACATTCATGTTCTGTACATTATTTTGTATAGTATTATTGGTTGTTTTATAAATCTGATATCATCATTATATATCTGTCCAAACCAAGTTCACTTTTAATAGTTTGAAAAAATTTGGGCATTGGGTATATGATATTCATTATATAATAAATATTTTCTTGTATTTCCCAATGAATGAGTGAAAAACAAAACGATATTGTCGTTGTTTTTACCGACGTTTCGCTATTTAATGCTAATAGCTTTATTGAAACAATTAGTCCCTTTGATGAATTTGAATAAGGCATTAAGAAGACACTTTTCGCGAGATGATATCGTCATTTCGTAGTTTCTTTACAACCGCTTTACAACTAACATGGTTAACAATAATAAAATAAAGATCACGACAATTACTCAGTTGAATAAAAAAACCAAAGTACATACTAATGACCAATCATATTTAGATAGGTCATGGAGTCCAGGGTAGGCGAAGATTGAAGTCTGTTGTTTTTTGTACACACAGTTTAGGCTGTATGTGATTAATCCCCCAAAGTGCTTCCATCACCTTTAATAACCAACCTTGAATTAGAGTTATGTGAAATAATTGTGAAACAGTCATTAATATTTATTTTGTGACCTGACATTAATACGTGTTTTGCAATGGATGATGCCGGATTTCTGTTCAGATTAATTGCATTGGGATTTTCTATATGATTTAGTAACCATTTTGGAACGTATTCTTTTCGACGACGACATTGGAACATTCTGTTGGTTCTACCTATGTGGTGGGTGTCACCGCAACAACTGCAGGTGAACTTGTAGATACAGTTTGAAGTAGAGTCCACAGAATGGTAGGTTAATAAAGATAGCTTTCTTTTGGTACAGAAGCTGTCTTCCCAAGATGTGGTCTTTCCTTAAAGTGATAAATCATGAAGTCCTCTGGATAACCACCAGCTAAGAAAACTGAATGTATATGTCGAAACTCATCCATCAATGTGTCGGTCGTACATATTTTGAGGGCTACAGAAAACAAACATTTCATACTGGATAGGAATACAACTGGTGAAATGAAGATATTGTCCACTCCACTTGTGTTTAGGATAAATAGGTCGCCTAATTGTTCCATCGTCTCTCCTGATTACTGAGATATCCATAAAAACAAGTTTGTTATTCTGTTCGAGTTCGGAAGTCACTCGGATATTTGGATGAATGTGATTAAATAGAGTAATGAAGTTTTCAATAGATTTACTATTATTACCAATAATAAGAGTATCATCTACATAACGTTTATATGGCATAAATTCTTCTAGCATAGCTTGCATTTTTTTTTCTCCAATTTCGACATGAATATATCTGCCAACAGCGGTCCAGCAGGGCTCCTCATCGCAACACCATCGATTTGTTTGTATGCTTTTTCTTGAAAGGTGAATCTGATGTTTTCTGTAAGTACTAAGATGATGTCTCTGGTGTAAGTCACAGCAGTAGGTAAGTTTATCTCATTGCTTTTGATGAAATTGCAAATGAAATCAACAGTTTCATGAAGAGGAACATTAGGGGATAAAGATTCTATGTCGATTGACCACATAACCTTTTCCTTAATGTTCAAGGTGTCTAGCATATCGGTCCGATCAATTGAACTTTTTACAGAATGCCTCGATAATGAGTCTTTTACAGGCGTAAGGACCTCTGTAATCCATTTTGCGATTTTATGATATGGAGAATTCGATATGTCTAAGATGGGTCCCAGTTTTGTGGATCTTTGGAAGGCTATACAGCTGGGGAGTATGTGATCCAATAGATAGATCCAACATAGATATATTAAATTGTCCGTTTTCTTTCCTCTGAACTAGACAGTTTAGTAAAGGTAACTCGACGAAATCTGTTTCTGGGTGCTGGGAGAGAGATTGTTCAGTTACTTCAAGAATGGACCCTGTATATTTCATTTGTGTTATCTTAACCAACTGACCCCACTTCACAACACAAAAAATTACCCTTAGCTGATCAACGATGATTAAGTTGAGATTTATAAAATTCTACTTTAATAATACTTTCATAAAGCTATTAGCAGCACTGGATAGCGAAACGTTAGGAATTAAAAACAAAAGTATGCCTCATTTGTAAAAATTATATATTTGTAAAATCTTAGGAATCGACTTGTTACCAGGGAATAGTCTTATGGACTTAGAATATGCAGATGACATAGTCCTGTTAGGGGAGGATGATGACAAAATGCAGAGTCTTCTGAACACCTTGAGCAGCAATCTTCGTATGTTTGGCATGCGATTCGCCTGCTCCTGTAAAATGTAAGATGCTGGCCGCTACAGAACTGGACCACGTCAACTCCTAACTTAGTGATAGGGAGTGAAGTGATAGAACATGTTGACCACTTCACCTATTTGGGAAGTTGTATTAGCACCAACGGACTGATTGGCGATGAAATCTCAGCACGGATCCGAAAAGCTCGAGCTGCTTTCGCTGACTTACACCATCTCTGGCGTAGGCGTGACGTCCGGTTATCAACCAAGGGGCGTGTGTACTGCTCAACAGTTCGCTCCGTCCTTCTCTATGGCTCTGAAACATGGCCAATACGCGTTGAAGACATGAAAAGGTTGACTGGTTTCGATCATAGATGTCTGCGATCTCTGTCTCACGTTAGGTGGTTTAATAAGGTAAGTAATGTTGACGTTAGGCGTAGAGTGTTGGGCAAAGAGGGAAAATCAATCGACGAGGCTATAAAGTTACATAGATTGAGATGGCTAGGTCAAGTGCTGCGCATGCCTAACCACCGCCTCCCCCGACGGGCATTGCTAGCTGATATAGGTGCAGGTTGGAAAAGAGCCAGTGGTGGCCAAACAAAAACATGGCCTCATCAATCCATGAAATCCTTGACAGTTAAACTGAGTCAGGTATGGAGGGAGATGCAGACTCCCGGGTTGGGGCCCTCGAGACTCTAGGAATCAATGGCTGGAGATAATAGGTGACATGGCTCAAAATCGTTGTCAATGGCCAGCGCAGATGTATTCAGTCTCTGTAATCCTTCATATAGTAAAGGAATCTGAACTAAGTATTCCGTTTCTCAATGTGTGCTTTAGTAAACCTAAATACGGACCACTTAAAAGATCCATCCACCGGAAACTTACATGGAACGGAAAACTAACTAATTTTTATAGTTCTGTGCCTATCTCCCGGATATAATTTCTTAAAAACCATAAATTTACGATTGTACAGCTTGATGATAAATTCGTTGTTGAACAGAGTCTTTTCGCTGAATCACTTGTTTTGATTTCATATATGTTACAATAGGAATTTTCCATGAATTAAATTTATATGCACGTGGAGGAGATTTTATCCACCACGCCATTGCTCAAGTCAAACCCGAATGAGAAACAACGAGCTAGGCGTCTGACAGTGACATGTAGGAATAGATGACAGCTCAGCTGCAGTCGGAGAAAGACAAGGCTGCCTACTATCCCCAATGATTTTCCTGATCGCAGTATATTGGATAATGCGACAGACAGCGGGTAATGAGGAGACAGGCATAAAATGGACCGACACAAAACCTTGAAGGATCTGGACTTCGCCGATGATATATGTCTGATTTCCCACAAACTGGAAGATATATGCAAGTGAAAACCAACAAGTTGGCAGAAAAAGCATCAAAGACAAGAAGGACTTCAGGTGAACATAGATAAAAAAAGAGGTGATGAAGATTCCTGGATAACACCAACAGCAACAGACAACAATCAGCCAGGATAAATGGAAGGAACCTGAAAGAAACAACCTCCTTTACCTACCTGGGAAGTGTCGTTTCAACTACAGGTGGAACTGACGAGGATATCAAAGCCAGAATCGGCAAAGCAAGACAGGCTTTCATTACCCTTAAGTCTGTGTGGAGGTCAACAGCACTCAGCATCAAAAATAACATTCGGATTTTCAACTCCAATGTGAAGTCAGTGCTACTCCCTATACGGATCAGAGACTTGGTGCGTCATAAAGAGCACCTCAAACGAACTTCAGACCTTCATTAACAGCTGTCTTCGCCAGATGGCCAAAACAGATCAGCACTAGAGATCTCTGGAAGCGAACTAACCAGGAACCTATTGTGCCACAAATAAGCAGGAAGAAGTGAAGATGGACTGGTCATCACTAGACAAGCCATTACTCGAGTGGAACCCGAATGGAAGCGACGAGTTGGTAGTCCAAGGCTGACTTGGAGGAGGTCATGTGAAGAGGAGATGAAAGCATGTGAGCAGACGTGGAGCTGGAGCCAGGTGAAAACGTTGGTAGAGAACTGAACGCAGCTGAAGCCCTATGTTCTTCTAGGAATTAAAGGGAATAATAATATAATACCTGCAGTTGTGGAGACAACTAAATAAGACTGAAGAGTAGAGCGTGACGTGGAGATGTGCTGTTGATGTCCTACGTTCTACTAGGAACCTAAGGGAGTAATAATAATAATAATGTCTTTCAATTGCTAATTCATTTTTGTGAATTCAACACGATCAACTAGGAATTCAGTCTAACAAGCATAGTGTCTTTTCACAACTAATGGAATTTAATTTTTGTTGTTGTCTCTCTTGGCTCACATATTATGCAATGAGACGATTGTTCTGGCTTTTGACCAGCATTTTATGTTTTAAAAAGTTTCAAAATTATGGTTGTCAACGTCTAAAAATACCATTTAACACATACATGGACAACTTCCCTCATACAACCTCGGAGTTATTGTATATTGATATAAGGATAGACATCTTTTGATATATTTTGAGTAGATATTCATGTTTCCCTTCACACGAACATGAAATAGCTATAATTTTAAGAAAAATCTTTTGGAGAGTATCCATTGTTAACAGACATGTTAACTGTGATTATACCTAAGTTTACGACAAAAGCTACGCACTTAATGTAGTTGTGTTCTTTGAGTTTTACGGGTTATTTGCGAAACTTTTATTGCCTTACTAGGCAACATCATCAGCGCATACTTCAATTAGATGGTATTAGATAGTTGGGGGCAATCATTCTGTCATTATAATGGAAATTATAACTAACTGTAGAACGTCATGATGAAGTCATCGAAAAGAATATTCTTTGCTCAATAGTCAATCTTTCGAAATTTCAAAGAGCGCCAAAAATTTGAAGGCCCTTAGTTCACCAAGTTTCCATCTCAGTTTCACATCCACAATCTGATCCAATTAAAACTAATCTGTCAAATGTAGACTAAAGCAGATAATTTAACATTAAGTCGACAGTAAAGTTTACCTCCTTCTTCATATGATAGCTGAGGATATCGAGTGGTAAGTCAACGAATCCCCTAGCTCTACTAAAATGCCAATTACGAAGTTACTGGTTGGAGGTCTACTATTTCTTAGCTTTCAAAATTAATCTCCATTCATCGTCTACCGATCGTATAAGTATGTATTATTATTATTATTGCTCCCTTGGGTTCCTAGTGGAACATAGGGATTCAACTGCACGTCTCCATTTTCTTCTGTCTTCTGCAATACTTTACGCCTGCATCCATGTTAATCCATCTTCTTTCAACTCCTCTTCACACGATCTCCTCCATGTCACCCTTGGACGTCCCACACGCCGCTTCCCTTTCGGGTTCCACTCGAGGGCTTGGCGCGCGATGTCACCCAGAGGTCTCCTCAGCGAGTGTCCGATCCATCTCCACTTTCTCCTGCATATTTGTTGGGCGATTGGTTCTTGCTTTGTTTGTTCCCATAATTCCTTGTTGGTGATTCTTCCCGGCCATCTGATCTTCAGTATTGAGCGAAGACAGTTGTTAATAAAGGTCTGCAACCTTTTGGAAATATTCTTTGTGAACCGCCCGCCAAGTTTCTGATCCGTATAGAAGAACTGACTGACTTGACGTTTGTATTGAAAATCCGAATTTTGTTGGTGATGCTGAGTGACGAAGATTTCCAGATTGATTTCAGGCTGATGAATGTGTTTCTCGCCTTCCCGATTCTCGATTTGACATCCTCGTCCGCTCCTCCTGTAGTTGAGGCAATGCTCCCTAGATAAGTGAATGAAGTAGCCTCTTTCAAATCCCTCCCGTTGATGGTGATTGACGTTGGATGTTGTTGGTTGGTTATTTTCATAACCTCCGTCTTGTCTATGTTTACCTGCAGTCCTGTCTTTACTGCTTCTTCGACCAGTTTGTCGGTTTTCGTTTGTAAGTCTTCGATTGTGTGTGACATCAAACATAAGTCATCCGCGAAATCCAGGTCTTCTAGGTTCTTCACGTCGGTCCAGGATATTCCTGTGTGTATAAGTATGAAATAAGATTAAAATTAAGGGCATTCAAACTAGTTTATTGAACGAGTCTGAAATTACCTTTTCGAAACCTGAGCTATCACATATTTTTCAATACAAAACCTCTTAGTAATAATGAAGCCTATTACTAGCGTCTCTGCAACTTCACTTTTATATGCTTCTTATCATATAAACTGTAAGCGACTAAAATGTTTCAGAGAATTACTTAAGCCTTCTTTGTTCAGATATCATCAATTACAGTCTGTTGTATTGTATCATCGTCACATCATTCGATTGTTATTAAGCTAAAAGAGGAATTGAATAAATTTACTACTTGGTATTAGATGATTGGAGGCAATCGGCCACAGAAAGTCTTGCTCAACCTAAGTTTCGTGGTAGTTGGCACTTATCAGTCAGAAAGGCGCATTTGCAACCAACTCGAAGGGATTCATGTCCCTTCAGAGATTCAAACCCATATCACGTACTGGTGCAGTCAGAGACGTTACCACTGCGTTAGCTATTCGGGCTAGCAATTGACCTCCTGTAGGAGTGAGAGTGTACACCACCTTTATAATTTAAGAATCTCAGTGGTGCAGACTGAATTCTATCAGTCAGGTATGCAATGTGGTCACCATAGCTCAGTGGTAACGTCTCTGACTACAGCACAGGGTGACGCGGGTTTGAATCTCAGAAGAGACATGAGTTCCTTCAAGTTGGTTGGAGATACACACTGCTGACTGGTGAGTTGCCAACTAGCACGAAACCTAGGTCGAGCAAGGCTTCTTGTGGCAGATTGCCTCCAACCATATAATACTGTCAAATCAATGTGCACTGTGATGGCGAGCCACATTGCAAACCTGACTGATAGAATTCAGTTTAAACCAAAGAAAGGACTAGACACGTCGCACCAGTTAGTAGTGTCAAATCAAAATACTTCAATTAGTATAATAGACCTCCTAGCCTAAATGATACATTTCGGGGATAATAACGTTGCAATATTTACATATACATACTTTAAATGACCTTGAGAGGGATTAATTACACTGGCGGCAATTTGAAATAGCCAATAAGCAATAGAGTTTCAACGTCACAAGTGGAAAGGGGGGGGATAAAATCAGCATTGTACTGTGAAGATAAATGTAGTATTTTAAGATAATTAGGCATATATAACAATAATACCCTATACATTTTTATGGATGGAGAAAATATTATTAGCTAACGAGTTCAAGAAGGTAAGAGATTAACATCCACAGCCACCTACGCTTACTCAAATAACAAAATGAGGTTTATCTGTGCATGTGTCTTTTCTCAAAGCTACTTTTCACACTTATGACCCGAGAAATACGCTTCACTAATGTGAATGAATTACGAAATACCCTCAACTAGTGAACATTTTTGACGCAAACACAGTAGCTAAATTATAAGTACACATTGCAAGGAGTATTGCACAGCTGGAACACTCTAGTTCGGGACTCTTCAGCAGTACGCACCCATGATTTCATACATCAGTAACTCTCTGATTTCATACATTTATTCCCCTTAATGAATTTGAACAAAGCAAGAACTACAGTTTTAGCAGAATAAAATGGTACCATCTTTTATTTCGTTGCCTTCTCGTCAGCTGCTTACATGGCAAAGACATTATTAAATATTTCTACAACAACAATTTTAACATACTTGCCCACACAGACAGTTCATTTTAAACAAAAATCAATCGGTCAATATACTCATACACTAAAAATATATACATATATAAATATGCAATATTAACCACTATTCCGAACAATAACAATCAAACACAATGGAAACTTTTCAGCATTTCACATTCGGAGGAAAGAGAGGTGAAATTATCCAGTTACCAGGCAGGGCAAAGAAAGACTGATAACCGCTTCTTTCTCGACGCATAAATCAGGTTTCAGGCGCTTGATGGAAATGGCTTCAGCAAACTTAAGGAGAATTGAGCTATTTTGCTTATTGATAATTTTGAACGACTTTTCAACGTCCACCTCATGACCCGTGTCGAGAAGATGCCTGGTGATGGCACTGTTTAAAGCATTTGTTCCCTTTAGACGTAAGCTTTTTGGTACATGTTCAGAAAATCGTAGATATGCCCTTCTTTCTGTCCTTCCAATGTAACTGCTCCCGCAGATACATGTAGATATATTTAATAATGTCTTTGCCATGTAAGCAGCTGACGAGAAGGCAACGAAATAAAAGATGGTACCATTTTATTCTGCTAAAACTGTAGTTCTTGCTTTGTTCAAACTCTCTGATTGTCAGTTGTTCCCCTTTAACTGAAGTCTGTTTGTAACAACATAAGACAAAGGCCAGGCAACAGATTCTTTATTAAGGAAATCAACACATATTTATAGTACTTCATGTACATATTATAGATTATTGTAAGCAAACAAACACAGTCTTCTGATTGGTTGTTTCTCACAGAAAGTTAACCTTGCATCTCTTTGTGGCTGTTTCTTGAATGTCAGATCACCTATATGTTAGCTGCATCCGCCTACACTAAGCCTTTGTTCTCATTTTTCTCACGACCAATATTTGGGACATAAACATTGACGTAAATTACTGTCCACCAACTTTGGCTAACAGCCAGCTCTTACCACATGTTCATCATCTAACTTGAAATTTCTATAAAAATCCCCCTTCCCCTACAAACTAACACATTACCAAGCGCACATTTAATAATTTTACTAATGTCAATGACTGTATTACACACTTAACTGTACATATTCCAAAACAATAGAAGAAAAAACATTGGGGATATTATCATTTATCAGATTTTATATATATATATATATTTTTATTGATTGGTATTTCCTATTCACATCATGTACACATAGACACACACACACACACACAGACAAACACAAAAGGTATAATTTGTACAGTAGAAATTGATAAAATCTGTCAATATAATATAAGTGAGCAACACCAAAATCAACCGGATGAGTTAAATTAGACTTGAAGATCATCAGTGAAATAAATAAAGCACATCACGACGTGGTAATAAATTTGTTTGACTCTTCAATAGAAAAAAAATCTTTTTTATTCTTTTGAAAAGAATTTTCTCACTGATTTGAACACCATTGGATTTTTGTATATATATCTACCAAAAAAAGAAAAATGGAAGAATTAAGTCGAAAAGAGTTAACCATTACTAAGTATTCACATAACTGAAAAAATAATAGTAATAATAATCACACAGAGTTCATCAAGATAGGCGGTGTACGTCAGTTAAACTTTTATTATTATTACTATTGTTCCCCTTGGTTCCTAGAGGAACATAGGGCTCCAACTTGACGTCTCCACTTCCTTCTGTTTTCTCCTGTACTTTTCACCCACATCCATGTTAGTCCATACTCTTTAAACCAACTCCTCTTCACACGATCTCCTCCATGTCACCCAACCTTGCACTGAAGTCCCACTCACCGCTTCCCTTTCGGCCTGGTTCCAATCGAGCAATGGCCTGATGCGCGCGCGATGTCACCCATCGGCCTCCTCCTCAGCGAGTGTCCAATCCATCTCCCTCCACTTTCTTCTGCGTATTTGTTGGTTGGCGATTGGTTCTTGTTTTGTTTGCTTCCATAGTTTCTTGTTGGTGATTCTTCCCGGCCCGGCCATCTGATCTTCAATATAGAGAGAAGACAGTTATTTGTTGATAAAGGACTGCAATAGCCTGCTGGAAATATTCTTTGTGACCCGCCCGCCAAGTTTCTGATCAGTATACAAGAACTGACTGACTTGAAGTTTGTATGAAAATCCGTCCGAATTTTGTTGTTGATGCTGGCTGTGTGACGAAAATTTCCACATTGGTTTCAGTTGATTGATGAATGTGTTTATCGCCTCCCCGATTCTCGCTCGATTTTACATCCTCGTCCGTTCCGACTACCTGTAGTTGAGATAACGCCCCCTAGATAAGTGAATGAATGAAGTAACCTCTTTCAAATCCCACCCGTTGATGGTGATTGGCGCTGGCTGTTGCTGCTGTTGTTGTTGGCTGGTTGGTTATTTTCATAACTTCCATCTTGTCTATGTTCACCTGGAGTCCTGTCTTCGATGTCTGCTTCTTCGACCAGTTTATCGGTTTTCACTTTTAAGTCTTCGATTTTGTGTGACATCAAACATAAATCATGCACTCGCGAAATCCAGGTCTTCTAGGTTCTTCACATCAATCCAGGATATCAATCCCTGTCTTCTCGTTTCCCACTCACTGTCTGACGCCTAATTCAGTCAGTCCACCACAATTAGGAATATAGTAAGCATCCTTGTCTGACTCCTGTGTTTACTCCAAACGCCTCACTGAGTTTTCCGTTGTGGATCACTTGACATGTGACGTTGTCGTATAGCTGTTGAATAAGGTTGATGAATATTTTGGGTACGCCGTAGTACTCGAGTAGTTTGCAAATTACTTCGCAGTTAAACTTTAAGCACCATTAACTACCAATTAGAGAATCACCTTGAATGCACCAATCACATGAAAGACGCTATTTCGGGTAGAGAATACATACATTAATGAATAAAAAAATTGCATAAAAGCTGTGTAAAAGTGTTACAGAGGATACGTTCCTCTCACATGTGAAAAAAATGTCTCCCAGTCTAACACTGGAGTATCAATAGGAGTTACACCACCACATCCTATACATGTTTTTTTAAAAGGTAGAAGATGAACTGGACAATCTCAAGAGAGTCCTCGTCGAGAATTGTTACCCAGAAAGACTTGTTGCAAAATCTATGAATCCTAGACCACAAAAGCCGCCCATGATTAGCGTCCCGAAAAAAAACTACTCTACATGAACCTTCAATTCACTGGAGATGTATCTGTGGAAACACAGACAAAAATCGACTGCCACGCTCTGTCTGTCTGTCTGTTTTCGACATAGAACTTTGCACAAATGTGCGGAAGTTCAAGTCGCCACACTCCGTGTAGCACGCGAAGCAAGAGAAGAAAGTACAAGAAAAGCATAATAGAGACAGTGAGCAGAGGTGTGAGACAAAGGAGGAGTAATAACGAAGAACAAAACAGTTTCATTGGAGATCATAAGTCACAAGGAGTGGATGCATCTGCGCCACTGATAAATTTTTTGAGCCATGTCACCAATTGTTTCCAACCATAGATATTTACCGTCCCTAGGACTCCAACCGGGAAGTCTACACATTCCTACGTGGCTAAGACCAACTGTTGTGGATTTCATTGACTGGTGCCAAGTTTTTGTTTGACCGCCGCTAGCTTTTTTCCAGCCTGACCCTATATCCGCTAACATTGCTCGTCGAGGGAGGCGATGGCTTGGCATACGTAACACATGTCCTAACTATCTCAGTCTTTGTAGCTTCACGACTTCGTCGATTGATTTCCCCTGTTTACCTAGAACTCTACGCCTAACCTCCATGTTGCTCACCTTATTATGCCACTTTACACGGGAAATAGAACGCAGGCACCTATGATCAAAGACAGCTAGTCTTTTCATGTCTTCCACTCTCAGTGGCCAGGTCTCACAACCATAAAGGAGGACGGAGCGGACACTGCCACGCTCACTTAAGAAGACCTTCTTTGAAGCTGAACTACGATTAAACTTCTACACAAAACCCATGATTCATATAAACGTGAAGGATAAAAGCTACCACTGCTGGTCTCATCAATGTGTATTTATCAATTCACCTGCTCCTGTGGAGCCAGGTATGTCGGCCGTACCAAGCGTTCGCTTTCCAAGCGTATCACCAAACACTTACCAACATGGTTTTACAAAGGAGAAAAACGATGCACCATCCCCCAGCTCCATCTTAGAACATCTGATAGAATCCGGACACCAAGCTACACCCAAAACAAACTTCAAAGTCGTCTACAGGGTAATAAGTAGTCTTCCTAAAAGTGTACGAATCAGACTCCTTCAAATTGCAGAAGAAATGGCGATTCACTTGCTAAGTCCTGAACTCTGCATACAGAAGTTCGTTCAATCACTACACTTGCAATGGACTTAATCTATCTTATTACCCGACAAGTAAATTCGACCTAATCCTTTTTTTCTGTCTCTTCCTTAGTATTATTTTGTCTTCTCTATTGTGATATTTTACATTTTCAACTTTCTTGTTCTCTACCCCCACCCTATTTAATTTCTACGCCTCACTATCACTGTTATTGACTTGACCAACGCTCAATTTCTAATCATTTATGTTACGTCATCCAACTTATTTGCTCAATTTTAGTTCTAATTTAAATGGCATTATTCTTTACCACACTTCTACTTAATCTCTACTTGTAATTACCTCTGTTGATACCCCGACCTAAGTTGAAACATTTTAGTCAATTATATTACGTCATGTATCTTACTAACTCAATTTTACTTTAGTTGCTGTCTAATTAACCTTGTTTCTATATTAGATCACTCTTGTATTACCTGATCAATTATCTAAACTTGGCAAACCTCATGTGAATGAATTCGCCGAAAAGAGTCTCTTCGCTGAACGTCTTCCCTTTTTCATATGACTCAATGGGGATTTTCAAGCTACATAATTTTTGTTGTTGATCTAAATGACTACAAATAATATCTTTTTGCGGTCAATGAATAAGAACAAAAGTGTTTTTCGTTGGACAGGAGAGAGATAGGAGTACTCTCACTCACACCAAAATCCTTTAAAGGAGTACTTCAATGCATAGAAGAAGCTTCATTCAGAGTGATGCAAACAGAGGTTAATAGAATCCCCAAGTTAAATTTTAAGCACCACTAGCCATCAATGGAGGGCGGCCGCACCAATGACCCTGAAACTCTCATTGAAACCTGGTAAATAATGTTGTCATCGTCAATAAAATATGCTCATCGAAGTGCTATGCTATTTAAATGGGATATCAGGCAAGTTTCAGCTTAGATTTAAAAAAGATTAAGTTACGCTTTAAGCAATGAAAAGTCACGGTAAGGTTAATCTAATAAAGGCGACATTAGGGTTGGTTAGATTACAGTTAGTTTAGGCATATTTTCACGTTAGAATTAAGTTTAGGAGAGATAAGGGTTATTGTTAGGATAGATAGTTACATGCATAGAATGTGGTTGTCCACTGTGGTAGAGTATAATTCCATTGCGGGTAAAATTTATTTTGATAAATTCTTATGGTGTTATACAGTAATATTTTGCTGATGACAACGTTTCGAGCAAAACTTATTGCTCAGTAAATATTACTGTATAACAATATGAAACTTTATCAAAATAAATTTTACCCACAATGGAATTATACTCTCTGTTGATACTCCAACTACACACAGAGAGGTAGTTTTATCACATGTTAGGGAAAGGTATCCTCTTTTCTACATAGTTTTTATGCTTTTTTCTCTCATAAATATATGTGTTCCACACAGAAGAAATGCCTTTTTCACGTAATTGATGCGTTCAAGGTCATCTCTTCTGATTGGTAGTCAGTGGTGCATAAAGTTTACCTTTGCCCATTCGACTAATTTCACATGAAAGTAGAAGTCAATCAATAGGAAAAAAAACAAAAACAACTAGACTCATTCGACTGATGCATACCTACCTCTCTCTTTGAAACTAACTTGATATTGATGAATTTATCTCATTGGTACCATTAGTTATTGGTTCAGGTTTAACTAACTTGGTAGTTGTATTCGACAGCTGATTACTACTGTCAGCAGATTTGTTAAAATTAGAAAAATCAATATTGTTATTATTAGCCGAAGAGGCGAAAGCATTTAAAACAGCTAAAGCTTGACTGATAAACAACTTTCGATTATCATTGGATACAGGAGTACCAGGGGTAAGAGATGTTGACGTTGCAAGCGGTGGTGGAGGCAGTGTTGTTGATAGATTGTTTAGTAATAAATTAGGAGGTGGTAAATTAGAAGAACTAGATACTAAATTGGTTGGATTAAGTGCTTGTGGAAATCCAAGTAAAGGAGGTGGGATTGTCGACGGTTGCACAACAGACACTAAAAGTTTTAAAAAAATATATACGATTAAAATGTTTCTTTAATGAACATAAACACTAAAAATAAAACATAAGTTATCATAATATCTGTTTGTATGCCTCAAGTTATTATTAACAACAGAGAATAAAATTGCTGACATTTTTTTTTGATTACACACTAGTCAGTAACTAGTGTAATGTGTCTAACTATCTGTTTTGGTGCAGACTGAATTCTATCAGTCAAACTTGCAATGTGTGGCCACCATGCCACACTAGGTGGCTCGCAATTAACTATGCACTGTGAACTGTTGGTATTAGATTGTTGGCGGCAGTCGGCCACAGGACGCCTTGCTCGACCTAGATTTCGTGCTAGTTGGCACTCATCAGTCAATCAGCAAGGTGTATCTCCAACCAACTCGAAGGAACTCATCTCTCTTCTGAGATTCTAGTTCACCGTAATGGCGAGCCCCCTAGTGGCATGGTGGCCATATTGCAGCAAACTTGACTGATAGAATTCAGTCTGCACCCGAATAGTGGACTAGACACATCACACTAGTTACTGGCTAGTGTGAAATCAAAAATATCCAATACACTCCTACATGAGGTCAATCGCAAGCATGAATAGCTCAGTGGTAACGTCTCTGACTACCGCACTGGGTGACAGCGCGAGTTCGAATCTCAGAGAAGGGACATGAGTTCCTTCAAGGTTGTAGATACGCCTTTCTGACTGATGAGTGCCAACTAGCACGAAACCTAGGTCGAGCAAGGTTTCCTGTGGCCGACTGCCTACAACTATCTAGTACCAAGAAGTGTTGACATTTCAGTTTACTACAATACAGAAAATTATGATACCATATCGTCACAATTTGTATATTGGTTAGCAATTGGCAGTTTACACAGGTCAAGTGGTGAAATTTCACCGTCGTGGGCTCCTAATATTATAAATGGTTATCAAGAAAGTGAGCAAATTTCCACAAAGCTATGTACTACCGATTGACTGAAGTGAGTAGTTGAATACGACTCACATCACAACCAGAAATGCTTGCTAGCTAGACAGAGTTGGTGTTAAAATATACTGAACGACCGTTTCGCTCGATTGGGAACTGGATTCTGTTGGTTTGCACTGATTAGGCTGTTTAAGCTGAATCAAACTAGTTAGTACACTGTTGACAAGCTCGGCCCTAAAAAGACCGGTGCAACGACAGAAGACAAGAGTCAGGCAACGGATTGTTTGTTGAGGAAATCAACAGATATTTATAGATTTTTATGTACATCATTATAGGTTATTGTTAGCAGAGAAACAGTGTCTTCTGATTGATTGTTTCCTCGCTTAAAGTTCTGTCATCTCTTTGTTTCCATCTTCTTGAAGTTCAGACCATATATTTGCGACTCACATCCGCCCACACAAAGTCTGTTGTGATTTGTTGTTGAACTAGTCTTCCTATTCGTTCTTTCTCATGACCAAGATTTGGGAAGTAAACATTGACGTAAATTGTTGTCTACCAATTGTGCCTAGCAGACAGCTCTCATCACACCGGAACAACTGTTCGGTGTTTAGATCACCTCGACCTGGCTGGCTAGCAAGCACTGCTGGTTGAAATGCGTAGGTATGCAACTACTGGTTTGCACTATATTTGATTGAAAATTTTTGAAATTTTGCAACAAACAACAAAATTTTTTAGACAATGTCTGTTCAGCTGGTAACTGACGACTAGACTAGTACACAAACTTTAGTGCAACGTTATCATCAATGCATAGGATCAAACTTAAGTAAAACACCTATCAACAACAACAACAACAAAAAATGTCCCGGGAAATTAGAGAAAAAAAAACAGAGTTAGATCAATAATTAATGAGGTGAAATAAAACTCTCGGAAATATTCACTTGACTAATGCACAAGGGATAAGAACACCTGTTTCAGGGTAATAATTTCTAATCATGATAGATCCTAATCCACAATTTCAAAGTACTTTTTTTCCTTCAAGTTCCCAGTGGAACATAGGGCTTCAAGCTAGTGCCTTGAAGTTTATTTTTACAAGATGAGGTTGATAGTCTCACGCTCAACCTTTCCTCTTTACCAGCAATATTTCTAGCTTAGCGAGGTGAAGGAGTGCGTCAATGGTCGGGGATCGAACCCAGGACCATGTGCATGGTCGGCGAGCGTCCTAACCGCTGTGCCACTGACGCACATTCAAAGTACTTAAATCTTCAAATACTTAAGATGCTGAAATTACTTTAAAACATACAGCCATCACTCAGATGATGGTTGGTTGAAAGAATAGTGGAACCCCCACTAACCAAATAATACTAAGTTCGATTTCATATGTTCCAACTTACCATCTTGCTTTGATTGATTTTTACCATCAGAACGCGACGGTAAACATGGTACCGGTAGGCCAAAACTAGTGACAACAGCTGAAAGCATTGCTATAGCGGCTAGATTTGTATTTTGTGATACACCTAGTAGAGGAGGCGGTGGTGTAGAAACATTCATCACCGGTTTTTTAGGTTGATTAATTGAAGATTGAGATGTGACAGTTTCTGTTGAAGCAGCTTTTGATGACTGTTCGTTGCCTTCAGTTTTCTTTTCATCAGGTTTACCTGAAAATCAGTATATCAAGGAATTGTAAACATTAAAGATATATATACACTGTATACAGACAAAAAAAGAGAAGAAAGACAAAGGCTGAATAGCGATCACCTCACCGCATCAAGTGATGATCGATCACATTAACTTTCTCATCCAGAGCGCGTTACACGTTTAGTCTCCGTATGACGCATAGGAGCAGTATGAGAAATTGAAGCGAAGCAAGTATAAGCATATCTTATTCATACTATTTACTTTTAGCTGTGATGTCTCGATAAATCGATAAATTCAATCACTTATCCCTGGAGATTAGTCCTGCTGTGTAGCATCATCATCTTACATGACAGAATGACAGAAATAAAGTTAGAATTTCGAGAGAGAGAGAGAGAGAGAAACTAAACCTTCTCTAATCAATAAACTGTGTTTGGCTGGCTCAATGGTTTCGGAGTTCGATTTGCAATCAGTGAGTAACAGGCTCCAGTCTTGCTTTACACCTACCGAAGTTTGAGCAGATAGGTAGTATCACCGACCCGCAACACAATATGTGTGACTTACTATCAACTTCATAGAATCACAAGTGGTTATTGAGTTGAGATTAAATTTAATAATTCCTATTGTAGCATTAGGAACACAATATTCACCGGAGAGACTCTTCTCAACAACGAATTTATTATCAAGCTGTACAATTGTATATATGTGCGGTTTTCAAGAATTCATATCCCGTGAGGGAATTAGATCAAAGGTGTGAACACATGAAATAATAATAATAATGAAATGCAATTAAAATATTTTTGAGATTCTAATCATAATAAAATGTCAAATAGCAAAACATTTAATGTAATGTATAGAATAATTCATAAGGTGTATAGATGCCGGAAAGGGATGCATGATTACAGTATTGCGTTGACTCAGAACCTAACTTCCTAAAAGTCTTGTTCGCAGAAAACGGTTACCCCAAAACCGATTTATTAACAGTAACATGAAAGATAAGCAGTCTAAACTGGTCACCGACTCAGTTCCGAAGAAAACCAGTCAATAAAAACAATGTCGTTTTGTTTTTCATTCATTGGGAAATACAAAAAACCTTTATTATATTGAATATCATATACCCGATGTAAAACAAGAAACAAAGGTTAATAAAGCAGGATTTAATGAATTCATCAAATTTCGGTAGAACTCCTCGTCAGCTGAATACTCTACATACACGGATATATATACTTTTGAAATTACATTGGGAGATATAAGTCTGGTAAGCGAATAAACTACATTGAATTAATCATGCAGAAAGACAGATGAAAATGCTTTCCAGGTCATGTTTAAATCTCCCATACTCTCTCTCTCTCCCTTATCTATTTGAACATGACCTGGAAAGACATTACCACCTGTCGTCTTTCTGTATGAATAATTCAATGTAGTTTGTTTACTTATCAGTCTTATATCTCCCAATATAATTTCAATAGTGTATGTATATATCTCTGTATGTAGAGTATTCAGTTAAAGAGGAGTTCTAACGAAATTTGATGAACTCATTAAATCCTGCTTTACTAACGTTTTTTGCTTGTTTTGAATTCGTATCGGGAAATGAATGTTTTCAATATACCCAATGCTCAAATTTTTTTTCAAAATATTAAAAGTGAACTTTGTTTGGACATATAAAGATTCAGATATCCTCAAAAATCTTCTCTCTTAGTCAGTTAGTAAGACGTTCTTTGCAGGAAAATTACAAATGACGTTCATCACCCACAAGTTGTTTTTCATCTAGGTAAAAGATAACCTTCCCGTCTGGCCGCCTTCATGTGCATTTATCACTTCACCTGCTCTTGTGGGGCGAGGTATACTGGCCGTAGCCAGAGAACGCTTTCCATAAAGATATGAGAACATATTCCAACTGCATGGTCTTGCAAGAGAGAAAGAAAGTGTGTGAGAAGTTCTGTTCTAGAACACCTAATCGACTCCTGTCACTCTGTAAAGCCTGACCATGATTTTAGGGTCATCTACCGAATTCATGCTAACTGGTTGGCCGTATTTTCTACGTTACAGACTTCTCAAGACAGCGGAGGCCTTGGTGATTCATGAATTTAAGCCAGCCAGACTTTTGTGAACAAAAGCAGTATGTACAATCCTTACTCCTACCTTTGCTGTAAAGGGATAGACATTTATTTATTTATGTATTTTGTTTATTTAGTTATTCTATATACCTTTCCCTTATTACTACGATTATTATTATTATTCTCATTTTGAATTGTTTCCACTTGTCCTACTTGTAATTTTATCTTTACAATGTTGAATTCTATTTATCCAATTTCACACCATGTTATGTAACATTTTATATTCGCCTACTAATCCCATAGTTAAGCACCCCTTTCCAACATCTATACACCTTATGTACTTACTTATTTTACTTTACTCTGGCTATCTCCTACGGGAGGATGAGCCGGCTTCATGAACATCTCGAATCATCGCTGCCCAGGCGCGGTGATATGATACAAGGTTTTGCGACAGGGTTATCCAATTCTTGTTCCACAGACGGAGTCCGTAGACGGTTTGTAGCCCCAGGCACTCCATATCAGCCTTGACAGTACCAAGCCATGTTTTCAGCTGTCCACCCCTGCGACATCGCCAAGATGGAAATGGAGAGGGATTTAGAACTGATTTGACCAGATCGTCATCTGGTCGGCGGAGAACATGGCAAAACCACCGAAGGCGACATTGTTGGACCAGTACTCGAATTTGGTTGATGTTGTAGCAACAACGACGTAAGAGAGTTCATGAAGTTTCATGGAAATTAGGTACAAGTGATGTCCCCAGCATCGCTCGGTCTTTTGTTTGAGAGTGCAGCTCTAGCCTTCACACAACCAAGTGTGACCTACAAGGCAGTAGGAGTGGAGTAGAGAGTCCACTATCCATTGACAGCCGGTGACCGGAGTCCGGTTCATACGCCTTTTTGAATGAGGCCAGACATCCAGGGCATCCAACAAGCCCTTTTTCCATACGTCTGCCGGTGAGCTTCATACGCCAGTCGTTGGAGGTTTGGAATCAGGGTTTAGCCATCTCCCCTAGACTGTCATCCAATGGACAGTCAACCCGGTGAAGAGCGCCGGGCATCCGCTTTTGCCCTCTCACTTCGGTGAAAAACACCTCCGCCACGTGAAGGCAGTGAGTAGGACTTCCTCAGGAGAGGCTATGTAAGACGTCCGGTCATATGGGAGCATTTCAAGAGGTGTACGGAGGAGTGGCCAACCCGCAGAGCATGGCACCCGCCCCCCGACCATCCTGAGGCTTTGTATTAATTATTCTATACATGACATTAATTGTTTTGCTATTTGACATTTAACTATGATTATAACCACAAAAATATTTTAGTTGCATTGAATATGATTATTATTATTTCATGTGTTCACGCCTTTGATCTAATTTCCACATCGGATACAATTTCTCATAAAAGCTCATACATATACGACTGTACAGCTTGATAATAAAGTCGTTGTTAAAAAGAGTCTCTCCGCTGAATATTATGTTCTTAAGTTGGGATATGGTAAGCGTCACAATTAATCCAACAACTCACACTCTTACTTTGCTTAACACATTATAAAATAGACACAATAAAGTGAAGTACTCAAAATAGCATTAGCTAATAATGTGATTTTTTTAAAATAAAAACAATCAGACTACTAGTAGGTGAAGAAATAAAGCAAATAATGAGTTAATGACTTGATATGACTGTGGTACCAGTGAGTTGCCAGG
This sequence comes from Trichobilharzia regenti, assembly GCA_944472135.2. Taxonomy (NCBI): domain Eukaryota; kingdom Metazoa; phylum Platyhelminthes; class Trematoda; order Strigeidida; family Schistosomatidae; genus Trichobilharzia; species Trichobilharzia regenti. The sequence goes on from OX235262.1 coordinate 15,405,957, forward strand.
TCAGATTTCAAGAAAGCATAGGAAGAGTATACACTAATTGTTAGACGGCTTGAGGTAATCGTCACAAAACATTGATAGTAGGCCTCTTGCATATTGACAGTTATCAGTAAGGATTATCTCCAACGTTGTAGGCATTATGCAGTAAACATTATTATACGTCTATCTCCTGGTGCCGATTGAATTCTATCACCAAGTAATTTGGTAGATGGCGACTAGTAGTGGAATCCAGCCAGGATGCGCATTTCGTCCTATATAGGACTAGTCATCTGGATGCATCTGCAATCCCTAGTAATTTGATGGTATTTCCAGTAGGCCTCGAACCCAGTACCCAACCCATCGTTTCAAACGCCGAAGCCTTATCAACTCCACTACTTGGGCCACTACTTAACCCATCCTTTTTGTGCAACGCGTATCAGTTACTAATTTGATTCAATTTGGACATCCCTGTTGTGTTGACCGGATCGAAGTGTTCGGCGCATTGCATAAAGAGTGGCTATCGTGGTCTAAGTGGACAGTGCTTTGGTGTTTGAAACGGTGGGTACTGCAGTACCTCTCGGTCGACAGAATCGAATGCCGCCTTTAAGTCAAGAAATATAACGATTGTTGGACGGCGGTAAGTATGCTTATGTTCCAGAATCTGTCGTAGGGTGAAGATATGGTCAATACACCCTCTTCCTGGTCTAAAGCCTGCCTCGTTCTCTCGCGTTTGTGCCTCCCGAGGATCACTTAGTATACGCATGATTATCGAGCCTAAGACTTTAGATACTATATTAGTCAAGCTAATCCCTCTGTGATTATCACAGGAAGATTTGTCTCCCTTCTTGTATATGGGGATAATCAGTGACTTACACCAACCCGATGGGACTTCTTCTGATTCCCAGACGCTGCCTAGAACCTCAGTTAACGTAGAAAGTAAACTGTCTCCACAGTATTTAAATACCTCTGGAGTCATTCCATCGGGTCCTGCTGCTTTGCCTTGTTTCAGACTAGTGACAGCTATAGTAACCTCAGTTAGGGATGGAGGACCTGTGTCTATATCCTATTCAGGGAGGTGTTGGATGTTCGGCAGGTTGAGCGTGGCTGTAGGCCAATTAAACTGCTCCTCAAAGTGTTCTTTCCAGCGTTCCAATAGTCTATCATCCCACCACCACCTATTCACTGGTCAATGCAGGGACATCCAGATGATGAGTCTAAAAAGGGATGAAATGTGCATCCTGGTGGATTGCACTGATAGTCACCATACACCAAAATTAATTCAATCCAAATCCTCAGACATCGTCGAAGCATGTGGACGAGGAGCCGAAATGTTCAATAGAGGCCGAAGAATACTTCGGTCCAAACTGTTTCAAATTCAAAACTGATTTAAAAATAATAAGTTGAACCGAGCTCCATATATGAGTGTTAGGGAACTGATATCAAGCAAGTAAAAGAGAATATGTAATTACCATAATTAAATTTGAGCTACAAATCTCAAAATTCGAATCATCCTATCCGAAAAAAGAAACATATTTTTGCCGTAACTTAGACAAATTATTTTAATTTTCAAGTGTATTGGCTAAATGGTCTACGAGCTCACTGGCCTTGTGACCAGAAGGTGCTGAGTTCAAAGCCCTCTTTGGTGAGTGAGTACTGATGATGAAAGCCACGAACTAGGTTGACGAAACAGCTGACTGTCCAGTACTCCCTGTGGCTGGTTTTCCAATGGTTCTCTAACAGACATCAGTTCATTATTGAAGTTCTCCAACAAATTATAATAAATTTAATAGTAGCGATTTGAAATGCTTACTTTCAATGCAACAATGATACTTGAAACTGTTAAGACGAAGAAAATTTTGACCGCATTGTTGACAATCATATGTTCGAGTTTCTAAGATGAAAAAACAAAACAAAGACAAACCAAAACATATCAATGAATCGAACAGTTATCAAATTGACAGGTGTCAATTAATGAAATTATATACAGCTTCGGTGCGCATATATCTATAACACCACCACCAAGTCAGTACTGGTTATTCCATGTCAGCAGAAATGTCTCCTTCAAAGTTGTTAACCTTAACATCGCTAAGCTTCAACAGTGCTTCAACAATCTGGGAAAGACCAGTCGCCAATCCTCGACACTTCAAACTGCGTACAACAGTTTGATTAGTGTGTTTGTGGAAGCGAATACATAGGCCGTCCAGAAAGGCGATTGTCTACTTATCATATGATGGAGCATTTGCCAAAATGGTTGAAAACAACTGAATACTAAGTGTCAAAACCCTCAATAGCAAACCATCTTGTGGACTATGGATATGATATCAACACTGTCAAGTCATTCACTACTGTCAGCAAACAAAGAAACAGGAAGATGCTTGCAATGGCAGAGGAGACTTGTGCAATTCGAGTTTATTAACCAGGTCTCTGTGTACAAAAGGATATGGTCGTCACTCTGAATCTACCATGGTAATACGTTGTACTTATTATTCTACCTCTTATTATTATTCTTGATTCATCTAAAACTATCCTTTATCAGTAGCATTATCTTAAATCACTTCAACATTATTACTATTATTATTATTATTGTAACTATTACTATTGATATTAGTCTGTTTGCAATTCTCGTTATATTCCCTAATGACTAATTGTTTATCTAAGTGATGTAATTGAAGCGTAATGCAATTTATCTTAATTTTGATCTCTCACATACTCTCTCTCTCCTTATCTATTTGAACATGACCTGGAAAACATTCCCATCTGTCGTCTTTCTGCATGATTAATTCAATGTATTTAGTTTACCTATCAGTCTTATATCTCCCAATGTAATTTCATTAGTGTATATATATCCGTGTATGTAGAGTATTCCGCAGCTGAGGAAGAGTTCTACCGAAATTTGATAGTGAATTCATTAAATCATCCTGCTTTATTAAGCTCCTTTGTTGCTTGTTTTAAATTCCTTTAAAGTAAACAAGAAAACTGAAAAATAACCTGCCAAAGGCAATACGCTTTCGTCTCTCCATTGCATTGCTAAAGCTTTGACCTTTTTCAGTTAGAAAGGCCGGTGGCAATTCATACAAAAGAAAATTAGTCAACCTCTTCTACTATCATGGTAACGACAACCACACACTTTCGATTTCTATTAACTTGAATTTTTGTTGTTGTCGTTTTGGTTACTGAACAAAGAATATTCTTTTCGATAACCCCTTCATCAACACCAGGTTCTACAGTCATATACACATAGTAGTCATGAATGAATTACTGTTATGAACAACATTAATGTTGTTTAAATAACATCGAATCAATAATACCAATAGCAACAATATAACAATAAACTGAATGTCAGAAAAATTAGAAAAGATAATAACGCAAATTTATGAATTTATAGTCTCTACTGAAGGCCGACCAGGGCAGAAGTAGTGGCTGGCTGGACATGCTTTTTTTGAAACACAGAACACTGATTGTTTGAGGCGAATCGTAATAGCCTCTGGTGTTTGCAGCATGCGGCGCTTCGATGTTTTTGGCAATTTATTAGGCACTCGGTAGAGGATAGAAAAGGATTCATCAATGTTGGCTGGCTGGCTGGCTTTGTGGTCACTTAGGAGATCTAATATCGAACTGTTCATGATGGTTTTCACTACACCTTTACTTAACCATGCTGGGGGATGTTCTCGAGCAGGGAAATTCAAGTTCCTAGTTCCTAGAGCAACGGCCGATATAACTCGCTTCACAAGAGCAGTTGAATTCAGTAGATACAATTTGAAGTGGCCAGCTAGTCTAGGTACTTCATCTTTCAATCGAGGAATCATCACTGGTTTAACTCCGCCTATTTTACTTAGCACTCTTACATATAATACCATATTTTCTTTTGTTTTTATGTGCACATCCTAATTAAAACTCACTCATTAAATTATTCATCTGATGACGCAACTCTAATACACTTATTCACAACTCCTTTTATTTGTGCATTGACTGATTACTAACAACTATGACTGTGACAATCCTTTTACATTAAAAAAGAAGTTGGATACTAATTTGATTGTACAATTATAGAGGAAAATGAATTAGTCGAAACGAGCCACTTCGTTGAACTAATGTGGTGAGAGCTGTCTGTTAACCCAAAAATTGGTGGACAGCAATTTACGTCAACGTCTAACTTCCCAAATCATGCTCATCAATAAAAACAACAACCAAGCCTAACCTTGGAGAAGAACTCAACAACCAATCACAGCAAACTTAATGTGGGCGGATACGATTCGCAGGCACATATATATATATATCACCTGACTGTCTAAGAAACTCTGGCCGGCAATAAACTAACCAGGCGGACATCGTTTAACACATATGTAGAAGAAAATGGAGATGGATTGGGGACATGCTGCTGAGGAGACAGTTGCATGACAACGTACCCAGACGACTATCGCTCGAGTGGAACCCCAATGGGGGACGATGAGTGGGTGAGTCCAAGGGTAACATGGAGATGGTGAGAGGAGATGAGTGTTTATGGGCAGCCGTGGGGCCAGCTAAGGAGGATTCCAGAGGGCAGGAAAAAGTGGAGGTATGCTGTTGAAACACAACGTTCTACTAGGAACCCAGGGAGTGATGATAATAATAATGTGTATAGATACGGAAATGTCCTTATAGACGAAGGCAGTCCAGACTCTACTTTTCCTTCCTACTAACATCCTAAAGCAAAACCTGGTACGTACGAACATTATGTTCAAGAACGGGAACCCCACTAGAAAACGGCTATCCACCAAGATTCATCAACAAAAACACGAAGGAAGAACCTCCGTCGCCAAAAATCACAACTGTTCCTAAGGAAACTCTGTCTGTCTGTCTCTCTCTCTTCATGAAGCTGGAATTCAACGGTGAAATCGCAGTAGAAATTCTTAGAAACCGCCTTTCTAAATGTCTGAAGAAGACTGTTTAAGCAGCCAACTTACGCATCATGTTCTCCAGCAGACAATTTATCGATTCAAACACGTTAAGAACAAGATACCAATTTTGGCCACTTCAATGTATATTTATCAGTTTATTTGTTCGTATAGGGCAAATAAAATTGGTTGTATCCAACACTAAGTTCACAAAGGTTTTCTGGAACATTGTCCAACTTGGTTAGCCAAACAAAGGAGAAAAGAATACTACTAGCAGCTCCATCTTTGGAAAACCTTATCAACTTTGAACATCGATCAACCCTCAGGACTGACTGCTTCACACAGTGCTACACAGAATCCCTCAATATCGTACGAAAGGCCTTCGAGTACGCCGTCTGTACATTGCAGAATTATTGACTATTCCGGGTCTAAAACCGAACGTCTGTATTGAAAAGTACCACATACGATTCACTCACCCTACCGTGGTCAGAGTAACGTTCTTAATATAATTTTACTTCTTTTTATTATATATATGTATATTCGTGACTTATCTATACGTATTAAATTACCAAAGAATTCAGATAAAGCAATAAGAAAACGTAATTTTTCTGAATCGTGTAATGTTGTACTTGCGTCCACAACACATTTCGAACAATCTGATCACACATACGGACTTGTCATGGGAATATATATGAAATTAATAAAGAGTTAAGAGGCGAGAAAATAGACTACTCAGGTCAAGTTAAAAGAACATACTGAAGGTTAAAATGACAAGTTCATAAGGAGATATAAAGTAGTCAGTGGAACACCAAGACCCACTCTACAACTCTCCACTAAGATAGACGTGTACATCAAGCTACCCAATATGGGGCACCATAGCAGCTTCACAACTAAACAAAGATTGAACGCTGCTGTTAAAGAGACTTTTTATGCAGCTAATATCATAATAATTTAGAATGTGAAGCCAATATATCCACCCATCTAAGCCCTTTGAACACGCGAAAAATGATGTCACATCCTACTGTATTTACCACTTTGAATGTACATGTAGACACACACACATAAGGAGGACTCAACGATCTCTGCAAGGAAGGGCTGCCTTCAGAGCATATTCCTAAATGGCTCCAGAAGCAAATAGAATCCTCACACCCCATTAATGGTGAAAACAAACGACGACCTAGCTTCTCTATTGTGAAACATATTATAGAGAAGACAGAACATAAAATTAACATGAACAAAAATCTTTCAAATCTATCTATTATACGTGTTTGGGGCGTATCCTAAAGTTTGTGGAAACCCTAATCGGCAGTTAGGAAGTTTAAGCCACCGTTATGCGTTCAAGTCAACATTTCGTCATCACACTAAACCTTCCTCAGCAAATTTTGTTTTGATACCAGCCAAGGTAGATGTACTATTACCTGTGTTATTTGGTTTATTGATCTTCATTGTTATTGGCTAACTTCAAAATGTAATTCTTTTTAACATGACCTCACTTCTTAACTGTTTATTAATTTCATATACATTCCTATGACAAGTCGGTGTGTTTGATAAGATTGTACGAAATGTGTAGTGGGTGCAAATATAACATTACACGATTGAGACAAATTACATCTTCTTATTGCCTTTGTCTAAATTCATAAAGGGAACTAACTGTTTTTATTCAAAGAATATTACCTTTGATGCCTATTTTTTTTGCATCTAACTTACATCACACGTATGGCATACTGAAATAGGGGTGAAAGAAAACAAATATAAGCTCATAACAAAACAAGTGAATAATAAAAGGGACTGGGCTTAGAAGAGAGCTGTATGAAAGCTGTGATTGGTGTGTATTTCACGTGGAGAAATCAAATACCATTCATTACATGTGCACAGATGACAACAAACAATCATTCATTAGGCTGAACAGGGTGATTCATCATATCTTAGCTACAAATAACAACCTCTGTATGGGATAAATAAGGCTGTATGGTAACTACTCACTGAATAGCTCCTTTTATTGTTATTCATTTCCAGTATCTTTCTCAAGTAATCTGAAACAAATATCACACCCCCATCCCCTGTAAATGACACCAAAAAGAAAAAATGCACGCATTACTCACTCTGATGTGCTGTCCTTTTATGCGTTTTTAATACAGCCAGCGAGTTGAAACGATCACCACAAATCTCGCAGATATGGACTACAGTATTCAACATAAAAAAACAGACATATAAATATGATGTAATCCATTGAAGACGAGAAAAAGTTATCGTGCATGTACAACCCAGAAATAAAACAGTCTATTGCTACGGATTATTAGCATCCAGAACACCGCCACTAGGAAGTCAGTCTACAACTCCTTACGTGGTTGGCTGACTAGCTGGCTCGAAGTAGCTGCTATGAATTCAAGTGACTGATGAAGCCATGCTATCGCGTTTGACCTCGACTAGCAGCTCTTTTCTAACCTGAACAATCCTATGTCAGACAGTCAGCTAACGCTACCCGTCGTAACTGCTTCAAAACCCCATCGATTGATTTCTCCTCCCACCTAGCTAGCACTCGACCGAAGCCTAACCGCAGTATTGCTCACCCGATTATACCACCTAATATACATGGCAGATAGAGACAGGTAGCCAACCTTTACATGTTTTCTACATTCAACGACCACGTCTCAATCACAGCCATAAAGTGGGACACAGCGAAGTGCTGCTGATCAGTACACACGCCCTTTGGTCGATAGCCAGCCAGATATCACAGCTAACTAGGCAGAAACAGCGTTAGCTGGACAATGCCAAACGAGTCTCCTGTACCCGTGGTCAGATTCCGTCGGCGATCAATCCATTCCATTGACGCTGTTTGATGCAAATTCCGGAGAAATGGAGCGGTCAACACGCTCAGCTATCACTTCACCCCTGCCTCTCCCTAAGGTAAGGGTCAATACAGTTCAATCCTTTAGCATCATCTTATATTTAATAGGAGAGAATCACATCCCAAATATTAGCATATTTCTGCTCAAAATGCCAAAAATACTCTGTACTGTTTTGTCAGCGTGTTCACCAAAGAAGGAGGATTATATTATCCACATATTCGACGAATACGGAGAAGTGGGAGTTCATAAGCTGGCCGTTAGATCGGGCTAAACCGGCTGAATAGTCTGAAAACTTACTTTGTGATTAGAAGAGTCTAGGACAAAAACCAAGTGGTTACCTACTCTTCAAGAGTCCCAAACTAGGACGAAGCAGCCGTTTAGTAATGCATGGTTTTCAGTAGTGATCGAACAAGAAAACTACTACACTTTCGACCAGCAATATGAAATAGATGGGCATGTATCTTTGAAGTCTAAACGACAGTGGATCAATTTTTTTTCCATCTTGGTGTAATACATGCGTCTCTAAACAAATCTTCAGTCATTTCAATACCTGACACGTCTGGCTGGCTTTCTATAAATTTATCTTTTGAAAAATACGCTAAAAGGAACTTCCACTGTCTTTTTTTGATTTGACTGCAAGTTCGTCGTCAGACTGAAGGAAGTCCGCAATATGGATTCTGTGCTTAGCATAATTTGCACACACACACACACACAGTCAACAGATTTCGACCAGTGCTTAGGTTAAAAAGGTAGATTTGCTACTACTATCAGACGACTGATCAACTCACGAGTTTGATTACAGAGTGAATGATAATAAAGTAAAACCGGTAGTTTATATGTGTAAAAATTGGGCATTTTATTCCATATTGATTTGTTTATTAGATATATGACACAGTGAAACAGTGTCACTGTTCCCCAAACTAATCAGAGGAATCGAGTGTATAAAATAAGTGCTAAGCGCTTTTTTGCACACAGTCGATTTAAAGAAGCCTTTTAGTCACGACCTGTTATTCGACACATCCCGGAAAACCCACTTGGTAGTGAGTAGCTAGAGCACAGTATTGAGGGGGGGGGAATTCTACAATCTATTACTCATCCAATTGTTAATCTATTTATAACTTGACATTAAATAATGTGAATGCTTTCGAAATTTATAAATTATGTTTTCATCTCGATAACTTTATATAATATATCATTGATATAAGAATAAAAATTGTGCACTGTGGTAGAGAATAATTCCATTTATGGGTAAAATTTGTTTTGATAAAGTCTCACAGTGTTATACAGTAAGTAGTATTTACTGATGACCACGTTTCGAGCACAATTTGTTACTGCTCATAATCATATCAAGGTACTCAAACAACTTTCTAACTTCGTTTATATAATTCCATTATTTTTCATCCCTTGACTCGATTGGTAGTAGTACTCTCCATGTTTCCGGTATGAGTGATGAGTCATTCCTATTGCATGTGTTGTGTTGGGTGTAGAGTCCATGGACAAAGATTCATTAATCAACCTATCTCTCTATTTCCACCTACTCAGACTACTTTGTAGAGTTTAAACCCTATCCTACCCACTCTATTGTGTGGTTGTGTGTGTTAATGCACGCAATGCAATTACTGAGCTTTTTTCTGAATTACTTATCTTCTCGGGGTCAACCGTTCTTGCCTTAGCTAAATTCTTATCATCTGACAATCTGACTACCCCTGACCTACTAGTTTGACCTATGTAGTTGTCTGTCTGTCTGTCTGTTTTCGACATAGAACTTTGCACAAATGTGCGGAAGTTCAAGTCGCCACATTCCGTGTAGCACGCGAAGCAAGAGAAGAAAGTACAAGAAAAGCATAATAGAAACAGTGAGCAGAGGTGTGAGACAAAGGAGTAATAAAGAAATACAAAACAGTTTCATTGAAGATCATAAGTCACAGGGAGTGGATGCATCTGCGCCACTGAGAACGATTTTGAGCCATGTCACCAATTGTTTCCAACCATAGATTTTTACCGTCCCGAGGACCCCAGCCTGGAAGTCTACACCTTCCTACGTGGCTTAGACCAACTGTTGTGGATTTCATTGACTGATGCCAAGTTTTTGTTTGACCGCCGCTAGCTTTTTTCCAGCCTGACCCTATATCCGCTAACATAGCTCGTCGAGGGAGGCGATGGCTTGGCATACGTAACACATGTCCTAACCATCTCAGTCTTTGTAGCTTCACGACTTCGTCGATTGATTTCCCCTGTTTACCTAGAACTCTACGCCTAACCTCCATGTTGCTCACCTTATTATGCCACTTTACACGGGAAATAGAACGCAGGCACCTATGATCAAAGACAGCTAGTCTTTTCATGTCTTCCACTCTCAGTGGCCAGGTCTCACAACCATAAAGGAGGACGGAGCGGACTGATGAGCAGTACACCCGCCCTTTGGTCGATAGTCGAACATCTCGTCTACGCCAGAGTCGGCGTAAACTAACAAATGCGAAACGAGCCCCTTGTATTCGTGCTGAGATTTCGTCAGAGATCAGCCCGTTGGGGCTGATGGTACTTCCCAAATAAGTGAAGCGGTCAACGTGCTCTACCACTTCACTTCCTATTTTTAAACTAGGCGTCGATGTAGTCCAGTCCTGTAACATCATCTTGCATTTGGCGGGAGCGAATCGCATGCCAAACATTCGTAGATTGCGGCTCAAGGTGTTTAGAAGACTCTGCATTTCGTCAGCGTCTTCGCCTAGAAGGACTATATCGTCTGCATATTCCAAGTCAACGAGATTATTCCCGGTAGCAAGTCAATCCCTGAATCGCTGAAGTCACCTAGGGTTAAGTCCATTAACACATCTATGATGAAGTTGAATAGAAAAGGAGATAATGGGCATCCTTGACGGACACCACTGGTCGTCATCAGTTCAGATGACAGCTCGCCGTAAGCCCTCACCTGGCTGTATGAGTACGAATAGAGTGCCTTAATCAGTGCAATATATTTTCTCGGAATTCCCTTTACAGCCAAGCATCTCCAGAGAACTTCCCGATCGACAGAGTCGAATGCTGCCTTTAGGTCAAGAAATATAATGACTGTTGGACGCCGGTAGGAATGCCTATGTTCTAGAATCTGTCGGAGGGTGAAGATATGATCAATACACCCTCTTCCTGGTCTAAAGCCTGCCTGGCTCTCTCGTGTTTGTGCTTCCCGAGCACCACTCAGTCTACGCATGATTATTGAGCCTAAGACTTTAGATACTATATTAGTCAAGCTAATCCCTCTGTGATTATCACAGGAAGACTTGTCTCCCTTCTTGTATATGGGGATAATCAGTGACTTACACCAACCCGATGGGACTTCTTCTGATTCCCAGACGCTGCCTAGTACCTCAGTTAATCCGGACAGTAAGCTGTCTCCACCGTACTTAAATACCTCTGGAGTCATTCCATCAGGTCCCGCTGCTTTGCCTAGTTTCAGATTGGTGACAGCTTTAGTAACCTCAGTTAGTGACGGAGGACCTGTATCTATATCCCATTCAGGGAGGTGTTGGATGCTCGGAAGGTTGAGCGTGGCTGTGGGCAAATTAAACTGCTCCTCATAATGCTCTTTCCAACGATCCAGTCGTCTATCCTGTGAGCTAATTATAGTGCCATTTTTTTCCGAGATTGTCTCACTAATGATTTGTCTTCTCCCACCCGTTTCCCTGATGAGTCCAAAGAGTTGCCTGGTGTTGCCTATCCTCGAAGCTTTCTCCATCTCTTTGGCTTTTGTCGCCCACCACTGTTCACGGTCCTTGCGGAGACTTTTCGTAAGTTTCCTCTTGTGCAGCTTTCGCTCCTCATTGAATTCGGAGCTCGCCGGAATAAGTCTTCTAGCATCTATCAGTTCGGATGAGGCGGTGGAGATCCAGTGGTTTTTACTCACCTTTGGGTTTACCTTATTCACAGCTTTTACAGCTGTATCTATGGCTGCCTGGATATTTTTCCAAGCTTCTTCAGGGTGAGCACAGCTGTCGAACACAGATATGTGTTTAGCTAGTTCTTCCTGAAATACGGATTTAGTTTCCTGATCGAGCTGGGGACGTGATGGTTTTACCGCCAGCTGTTTCCTACGTCCGTTCAGTCGTAAGCACACCCGAGCGCGGACCAGTGCATGGTCGGTATCTACGCACGTGTTCCAGAAGGAGCGACAATCTCCTACCGACCCACGCCAACGATAGCTTATTGCTATGTGGTCTATTTGTGTCCAGCGTTGGTTTGATGAAGGGGGTCTCCAAGTCAAACAGTGTCTCTCCTTGTGTTTGAAGTTAGTGCTTACAAGAAACAAATGATTATCAGAGCAGAACTGTAGGAGACGGTCACCGTTGTCGGTTCGCTGGCACGGAACTCCATAGGTGCCACCGACATCCTTCTCAGATTGACACAATTTCCCTACTTGAGCGTTAAAGTCACCAGCTAGAACGACTATGTCTGAGCGTTTAGCCTTTCTCACCAAACTAGACAGCTTTTGGTAGAACTCATCCTTCGTTTCATCTGAACTGCAGTCAGTGGGGGCGTAGGCGGAGATTACGAAAAGGCATCGGCGAGTAGTGCAGTCCTTCCTCCTTCTTACTGATCCGTTCAGGCGGACAGCACACATTCGGCTATCTACCGGGATCCAGTCAAGCAATGTCTTTTCTGCCCTAGTACTCAAAGCTATCCCTACGCCAGCTAATCCTCGTGAACTAGCTGTGGCATCTCCTGACACCCTCAGGGTGAATTTTGCAGATTCAACCTGTTGGCCAGGTGGGGTTAGGTGAATAACCACACTTGGGTCTTGTATGCGTGTTTCTGAAACACAGCATACATCAATGGCTCGTGATGCCAGGGTCTTGGCTAGTGATGCTTGTTGTCCTATTTGGCAAAGTGTCCTAACATTAAGAGCTCCTATATGAAATTGGTGGCGCGGCTTTAAGAGGCTGTCGGTGGTGGTTTTTTGGCTTCCATCGTTTTTAGTGGACGCAGAGTGGAGAGGAAGTGGAGAGCTATCAAGTCGAGGAGTTGCATCAGTGGAAGGAAGGCAAGATGATAGAGATGAAGATGAAGACAAAGATGAGTGAGTAATAGAGAGGTTTCGTGTGCATTTCGGATTGTGAGGGCGATTGTTACTTCCCGGCTGCCCACACCGTGGAAGTTGGTTGCGTGACCGCAGAGCCCAGGGGACAACTGCTTGAGGCCGGTCACACGCGGCCTGTTTTTGTTCGTTCTTTTTTGTTTGGTGTGTCTCAGTAGCAGATTTATCACTCCCGCCCTGTGACACGGCAGCAGGAAGCGCGGTCGTTGTTAATCCGGGCCACGGCCGATCCGGCATGAAATTTTGTAATTTTGTATTGGACATGATGTTGGATTGGGTAGCTGCTTTTTGTTTAACCGCTATCCAAACAACCTGCCTGGCATGGTAGAACCTCAAGAGACATAAGTCTCAGCCAGTATAGCTTGATTAGGTCATTGCGGTGTTCAAGCCCGACCACCACGTCAAGGTAGCAGCTTTCGGTAGTTGACCTCACTCACAGTCATCGCAAAGTATTTTGTGAATTATATTATTTTGTTTAATAAACACATGTTGTCTTTGGATGTAGAATCGCTATTTACGAACGTTCCACTGACAGAAACCATGTAATTTATATACAAATATATATTGAAGACAACAAATTGAATTTTAGGGATACCTATCCACTACAGATCTGAAAGAACTACTTTTTAGATGTACATCGAATGTAGAGTTTACTTTCAATGAAACAATCTACAGACAGAAGGATGGTATTGCAATGGGTTCTCCCTTAAGTCCTCTCCTCTCCTTTCCTTTGCAGACTGTTTTATGTCCAGTCTAGAAAATGGTCAGTTGAAGTCAACAATCCAAAGGTTTCAAAAATATCATCATATATGTCACAGTTGAGTAACATCTATCAATTTGTTCATGTACTCATCAAAGAATGAAAAATATGTATACATAGATTAATATATGTGTAAAACTTGGGCACTGTGGGGTAGTGCAGGTAATTCCATATTGATTTGTTTATTACATATATCACACACAGTGAAACAGTATCACTGTTTACTGGATGACAAGGTTTCCAACACAATTTATCACATTGTTCATAATCATATCATCAATTATTACCACACAATTTCGTAACTTGAGTTTTATAGTTTACTTTATTCTCTCTTATTCATTTCACGGATAGTAGAATTTCCCAAATATTCGGTTGGACAAGTGTTGATTCGCATCTATTGCACGTATCTTCAGCTGATTGATTCAATAAATAAAACTCCCATTGTTATCAATCTCTCCATCCACTTTGTTACCTTAGATTTAACAAAAAAAAACATTCCCATCCTATTGTATGATTGCCTGTAAACTGCATGTAGCGCTAACTACGACTAAACTATTCTCTAGATTTCTTATCTTATTAAATTGTGTTCGAAACCTTGTGATCCAGTAAAGTGTATAACTGTTTCACTGTGTGTGTGTGTGTGTGTGTGTGTGTGATATCCAATAAACGAATTAGTATGAAATTAAGACAAGAACTTTTGGCAGTGAGGAGTGACACAGGTTTGAAACTAAGATGGAAGATTAGATTCGTTACTGGGCTAAGTTAAACTTTAAGCACCATTAACTACCAATCAGCGGGCGACTTCGAGTTATCCAATGAGATTCACGAATGTTAGTTCAATGTTGTATAGCGCTTGATTCATTTCAAATGCGTGCCCTAACAAGGTTACGGTTGCAATTCAAGGAGGACAGCGTTCTCCAGTATTGCATGGATTTAGGGTTGCTCCGGAAGGAGCGAACTTGTTCGTGTGGTGGTGCCATGATTTTAAAAAGCTATAGCAGGTTAATTGATGGATTTGTCCATCGTTCTGCAATATGCTTGAAGAGAGTTAGCGCTAGAGAGGGTAAGCTGATAATTTTAATATTTCATAGGAACTTTTTTGCAAGGTCACACCTCTCCTTGACGCAAATTTTGTACATCCGCAACTACTGGGCATTGAAGCAGCCAATGAGAGCCACAGCTGCTGAAACGGAGAATAGCCTCATCTCAACAGCTCAATGGTACTATCATTGCGGAGATATTGCTTCTTGGAAAATAGAGAAAATCAATTCTTTGTTGGATGGAGAAGACGCTGTTGTGCACGTGGATGAAACTGTGTTGATGAAGAAGAAATACAACAGTGATCGGCAGGGAGCGAACTATATTTGTGTAATAGGTTTATACGACACCTCCCTCCGAAAAGGATTCGTGGAAAGAATAGCAGAGAGAAAGACGACTACTCTAATACCTGTTGAATTGAAATTTTGCTTTTCCCGTCGATTGATTGGACCGAAGTGCTCGGTCTCAGGTTGACATGTCGGCTTCTTGTGCAGATGCTTCGACGATGTCTGGGGGTTTGATTTGTATACAATCCTGGATTCCACTGCTAGCCACCATCCACCAATTGTATACTCTAATATCTATTATAACGAGACTTGTAAAACGGGGATCAATAATACACGCGGAAAAAAGAAAAGGTTACAATTCCCTGTCATCTCTGCGATATGTATATCATAGAGTCAACCATTCCAGTGATTTTGTGTATCCCGTTACAAGGACTCATACAAATTCTATTGAAGGACTTAGGGTCCGGTTGAAAAATAGGATAAAGGCTATAAATGGGTCTCATTTATAGTCATTTAGATGAATATATGTACAGAATGTGGTGTGACTCCTCTATTAACAGTCCTATGCAAAACTGGGAGATGTTTATCTCACATGTTAGGGAAAGATACCCCCTGTAACCGTTTAATGCTTTCTTTTCTACAAATTTACGTTTGCATTTATCATAAATGCCTCTTTTAATATGATTGGTCCGTTCAAGGTCGTTTGCTGATTGGTTGCCCGTTACTGTTGTGGAAAAAACAACCCAAAAAGTACAAAATTTTCTTCCTATTACTGACTACGAAGGCTTGTTTATAAGCTTCATAAGCTTTTGTATATAAGGTGAAAAGTTGAAAAAAGCAAACAAAACGAAGGTATAATTTCTTACCGCCATCATCATCATCATCGTCCTTACACATTGATGCATGAGATTGCCATTCCTCAATGGATGTGAATGATGCACCACAATTATTGCATCTTTTTGGTTTCTCATCTAGTACGACGCATAACATGCAAAAACAAGAACATTAACAGATTATTCAGTCAGAACATCGATAAAATATACGTCGATTCCAAAGTAGCTCCTACCGCAAAATAAATGGAGATTTATCACAACAGACAAACAAAAACACCAAAAATTGTAACAGATATACACAGTCTGGTTTACAAAAAGACTAGTTATCCAATTCAGGTGAACTGTCATGACGATTTGACAGAATAGTTCTAAAATATTTGGGCGCCGAGTGAGAAGTAGACATTTGTAAAATCTCAGTGAGATTGAAATGAGTAATTCCAACGTTTCGTTCGGCAATCTGGTCCGAACTTCTTCAGGGAAATTAATCAAAATTAACGTAATAGAGGTTTATTATATAAAAGGAACATCCGTTGTTTTTAAAAACTGTGTCCAATCATGAGTCATAAAACAAGTATTAACAAGTATAATAAACAAAATTGTATGAGCTGTGATCAAAATTTGACCTCGGACTTACAAATATTGGTCCACCTTTGTTAAACACCTTAAACAGAGTGTTCATATATGTGTGGGTAAACAGTTGTAAAACAATTTCTCAACTTCTCCATAAGGAGATATCGACAATCGGGGGTTTCGACCAAGTATTATTAATTAGTGATACATATCCATTTTTATTTATTAATCAAGGTTTCCTATGCATCAGCTAACATCACATCTTCATGTCTGTTCAAACTGTTAGTATCTAGAATTTTGTGATTAAACGTATTTTCAAAATTATGGTGTTTAGGATTAGAGTTCAGTTTTGAAGCACCCGTTGAACTTATTGCTTTGTCTTCTTTTTGAAGATTGAGCTGCTTTATTCGAACTACTGGAGTTGTCAGGTGACTCGACAGCTACGGACTTAGGATTTGCAATTCTGTTGCAGCCAACGGAGAATGAAAACACGATGATTGTACCAATTAAATAGTTTCTATGCTAATTTAATTTGATTGCAAAATAATTCAAGTGAACTGTCGTCAAGATTTGACAGAATAGTTCTAAATATTTGGGAGCCTAGTGAGAAGTAGACATTTGGCGAACGAAACGTTGGAATTACTCATTTCAATCTCGCTGAGATTTTACATACAAAATTTTTTTTACAAATAGTCATCCAATTGTTCGTGTAATCCCGTGCAGAATAGAACTACGAACGAGATGGTATTGTGGTGAGAGCTATCTGCTAGCTAAAATTGGTAGACAGCAATTTACGTCAATGTTTACTTCCCAAAGCATGGTCATCAAAAAAAGACAAGAACAAAGCCTAACCTTGAGGAACTCAACAACCAATCACAACAGACTTTGCGTGGGTGGATACGATGTGCAGATATATGGTTTGACCATCAAAGAGATGACAGAATAACATTCAGTGAGAAAACAACCAATCAGAAGACGCTGTTTCTCTGCTAATAATGATGAATAATAATGTACATAAAAGTAGATAAATATCTGTTGATATCCTCAATAAAGAATCTGTTGCCTGGCTCTTGTCTTCTGCTGTTTACATTATGACTTGCATATATAACAAGAATATTGTCGCTGCTCAGTTACATTCAAATTTATCAGCTTGTCTTTTAACTTCTTTGAATCCACGTCGCAGAACATCGACTATCCTCCTACACCAATGATGAGTAACTACCAGTCACTACACTATTTATTGCAGACAAACGTCACAACTTCAATAACGACATTTTAAGGTCACTGTTACTACTACTACTAATTAATTAATTATGTCGTCCAGAATGATTATGAATGCTCCATGAGACAACTACTCATCTCAAAGAACGGCCTTCTTCATCAAAAGTACACATTCCAGTTAGAGATAGTCATTTTAAGACATAAAAAGAAGAAACTATAAAGAAGATACTAAATAGACAGGAGAGGATAATTAAGAACATATGTATTACGAATAGAAGAATATAATATACCACTTTTGTTAAGTATGCCGATGACGTCTCGGTTTCAATGCCTATCAACTCTCAGTCAGACTGTTCCAAACTAAATAACTTTCTGTCGAAAATTAGTCAGTGGTCCTCTTCAAACGGCCTTAAACTGAATTCGTCAAAATGCCAGGTAGTCAATTTCACTTTCAGACGAAAACGTGACCTACAACAACTAGTTAGCTCATATGGCCCCGTTATCATTAACGGCATAGAGGCTGAAATTACATCTAATGTCAAGTACCTTGGACTGAGTATATCATCCCATCTTTCCTGGTCCTCCCACATCTTGCTAGTTACTAGAAAGATGTTTCGCTTAACGTTCTTCGTTAGGAAGTTAAGGCAGTCTGGTATAAAGCAGTCTTTGCTTTCTCAGTTTGTCAATTCTTGTATTCTACTAATTAAGAAAGACTTTGCCTTGCTGAGAAAAGCATTAAAAGCCGTTAGTAGGGCAAGTGGAATATCGTTAAACCAACTGGTTAACACTATTGTACATAGACATATTATGTCATGTAAGAAACTAGCGAATACTATATTGTTAGACCCCGAGCATCTTCTCCATACGCAGCTCTGTCCCTGTATTTCATCTGGTAGAGCTAGAAGCAGCTATAGGCGGCTATATGCTAGGACTACCAAGTACAAAAACTCCACAATACCTTATCTGGCACAGCTTTTAGTTATGACACAATCAACTTACTGCAGCACTCTGATAAATAGTCCCATTAGTTTTTGTTTTCCTATCTTCGTTACTATTATATTGTTGTTCACATCTATTACACACTAATTTTTTATTTCATAACCTGTGGCGGATTGTTTAAAATGTAAACGCAACGCTGTTCTTTTCATTTATTTTTTTTATTTATATTTCATTTTCGGTTGTTGCTTTTTGTTTTCAAAATCTTATAAAATTTATGAGGTAATCAAATGCAATATTGTAATGCACGCTGAAAATTCCATACCTGTACCACAAATATTGTTTAAAATAAAGCCGTTATTATTATTATGTGGCCTGGGGTTCGATCCCCCGTCGACGCACTCCTTTATCCCGCTTAGCCAGTAATAAGATCGGTAAAGAGGGGAGGTTCGGAATAAAAAAAACAACTAGAGAAGAAAAGGAATTAATGTAGTCGCTGGAATAACTGACCATAATTCGGGTGGCCCAAACCAGATACACCACCAGTGATGAGCTTGGCTCTGAACAAGCGAAACGGTCATTCGGTTTTTATAAAAACTCCTCCATCTGGCTAGCAGTGAGGAACACAGAGTTCATGTGGGTGATGGTAATCAACTACTCACAACATTCAATCAGTAGTGTGCAGCATCACGCATTATTAGAAAAGCAAAAAAAAAGAAGAAAAGAGCTAGGTTGGTATGATCACCAGCTTCTGACAGTTTAAACACCTCAACCTTAAAATAATTGTAGTGTAGTTATGTCGAAATCCTTCAGTTACTGCTATTCTCAGTATCAAATCTGAGAATAAGTGAAACTGCGAGAGTAGCTGAGTCATCAGATCTATCGAAAAGAGCACACCGCTAATTTAGTTAACAGTTTATAAAGCACAGAAAAAAAACAACAGAATAAGACTTAAAGAAAAGAAAATATTTTATAAACTAAGTGTGAACCGGGTTCGATTCCTGACCGACAGACTCATCACCTACTCTTTACTACCCGATAACGATAAGCCTGAGAGAGGTTAAAATAGGCGTGAGACTAGTATCAACATCTCATAACATGCACCCACTCACCCCACCCTATCCTACGCCGTAAAACAAGACAACACAGCTGGTGGTATTTCAACTGTCTGAAGTTCTGTTCCACTTAGAACACACAAGGAATAAAGACGTGGAAGAAGAAGTCGATAGATTCACCTAAGCCATTTCAACAACAATGTATGATATACCTGTTGCACATTTTATTCACCGTTAGCAATGTAAAAAAGGGTTCAACACATAAATATTGTTTTGCAAATATGTTTATGAATTTGAAACAACAAACAATTCATGAAGAGTAAAACAAAAACAACGCCAACCAACAACATACCAGTATGAGTTCGTAAGTGACGAGTTAAACCAACCTGTCGCGTGAAACGATTTCCGCACAATTCACAAGTGAATCGTTTATTGTCCGCTATAGAAAGACAAAAACACACACACACGCAAATGATGAACATGATAAATTTCAAAATTCATGATAATTCTATATGAATTCAGTAGTAAAACATTATAGTGTGACATGTCTGATTGATAGAGAAGATTTGTGGCTCAGGTGGATGGATGATTCTGATGTGGTTGTGTTCTCCGAGCTGGATAGTTAAATTGCGAAACTTTCATCGCTCCACCACTAGGCGACATCTTCAGCATGCATACTTCAATTTCCTGAAGTGAGCTTTCAAATTTCTCCACGAGTTTAATAGACATCTCTCCTGGTGACCTTGACGTGATTGGTTAACAACTGCGAAAAACACTACATTGGACGACAAAGTGGACGTCCCCTTCGTCTTTGTATCCACGAACATAAGCTAGTCGTCAAAAGACATCATATCTACTCTCTTGCTCATATCACTACATATAGACAACCACGGACATCAATTCGACTGGGACAAACAGTGTTCAAATATTAGACAGAGGAAACAACAAGATTGCCAGCCAGAGAATTTTTAGAAGCCTGACTGGTATTCCAGTGAATCATCAATCAACAGACAAATCGAGATAGACAAAATTTATCAACCGATAAGAAATAAACCTCACACACAAAGGGTCAAAGTTCAAGTCAAAAAAACTATCAGTTCCAATACAAGTAACCTAGAAGGTGTGAAAGCACACAATAACAACCAATCACGTTTGAAGCCACCTACCAGGAGATATGACTAGTATAAACTCGTGGAGAAATCTGAAAGCTTACTTCAGGAAATTGAAGTATGCGTGCTGAAGATGTCGCTCAGTAGGGCGATGGAAGCTTCGCAAATTAACTATCCAGCGCAGAGAACACAACCACATCAAAATGTCTGATATAAAAATACACACTGTCGACTGAACCAATGTCGTCGGGTGCGTACTGTCGATGATTCCCAGACTAGGATGAAACAGCTTTCCAGCACTCACTGTGGCTGGTTTTCAATGGTTCTCTAACTGATATCAATCCCATGATCAATTCGTATTTAAACTCAGTAGTACATTATAATGTGGCATGTCTGATATAAAATACACACTATCCACTGAATTTTTATCCTTTTGAAACGAGACAAAAGACTTGCGTAAAGGAATGTTTATTTGGAAATTGGCATCTCTCTCTCTCTCTCTAAATTATGTCTACCCCTTATCTCTGAAGCACCATTTGCACAGATCTTTCATGTTGTGCTTACTACTTCTAGCCTTCCTTAATATAGTGTTTCTTTATGTTCCTTTCACGTGTCACACGCGTGAATGTTTTTCAGTTCATGTTCAAACAGATACTCATACTTTTCTTCCCTTGGTCTATTTAAACATGACCTGAGAAACATTTACACGTGTTGTCTTGCATGAATAATTCAATGTAATTTATTTGCTTATCAGTCTTATATCTCCGAATGGATTTCCAATAATATATATATATATATTCAGCTGAAGAGTTCTATAAAAATATGATGAATTAATCAAGTTCTGCTTTTTTTAAAATCTTTTTTTGCTTGTTTTGACGCCAACCGTGAGCTATCCGCCGATGTTATGAAGTGAAGTATACCGGCTTCTTCAAGAAGAAGTTTTCTCGTAGCAATGTTAACAGTAGCATTCTTTAGTCGCCCAAGCATATTAATCGTTTGTCGCGGATCCTGTCTAAAAGAGTTCAAGAACACTAATCCTGCATGGCTGCAGAAATGTACCACCGGTTTTATAGGAACTGCAATTTTAATATACACTATTAAACAGGTAACAAACTGTCACGCAAGGGTGATTATACTTACTTACAAACTATGTAAGACAGTATTTCTACGCCTTATGCAACTTAACCAATCATCCGTCGATGAAGATAGCACAAGTGCTCAAGTAATTTAGCACACATTTAAATATCATGAGAACATTACAAAGTTGTCATTATCCTCTTCTGTACAAAGCTTTCTTCTCGATCACACTGATCTTTTCCATTAACATTCTTCTCCACCCTCCCCCTCCCATAATTCTTTTTTCCATTAGTCTTTCATCGTTTAATAGCATCTCGCGATATAACTCGGTATATTACTTTCGTGGAAAACCAAATAACTCTGGTTTGAGCTAGTCGTCAGTGTGAAGACGGAAAACAATTCAATCCAAAACACACAGACACACACACACACCCTCCACACACATTTATAGGTTATAAAATGACAGAAGACATGGAACAGAAGCACATATACATCAAACAAAAACATATATCAAAAGAATTTTACCTGTGTGTTTTAAAGCTACATGTTGTTTCAAACGGTTGGTACTGTCAAATATTTCACCGCAATGTCGACAACTTCGAGTGTTTTCACCTGTGTACAGACACACACACGTATAAATAGTAAAAAAGCACAAATTGATGGGGTGCGTACAGAATTTTGCAAAAACAAAATACAAACAATTAAACACCTGAGAATAATGATCTAAAACGCCGACAGAAGTGGTTATATGTAACATTAGTTGTTTAGTGGAAAACACCATTATTTAACCTTTTGCTTTCTGTGCTTTCTTAAAATTTCACGTTTTAGTAAATCTAATCTTCAAAGGAGAGGACTACTGTTTTCCTTCTGACTGACTGGTTTCAATATAGAACTACTTTGTACCGATTTGCAGCAGTTCGAGTCGCCACGCTTCACTCAGCACACAACAGTCAGAGAAAAAAGTAAAAGGAAACGCATAATAAAGACAATAAACAGAGATATGAGGCAAAACGAATAGTAATATCGGAGAACAATATAATTTTATTAGGTATTATAAGTCACAGGGAGTGGATGCATCTGCGCCAGCTATTGAGAACAATTTTGAGCCATATCAGCAACTGTCTTCAGCCATTGGTTTTTACCGTCTGGAGGACGTTAACCAGGAAGTTTACACCTTCCTAAGTGGCCGGTTTAAACTAATTGCTGTGAAGTTCATTGACCGATGAAGCCATACTTTGGCTTGACCATCACCAGGTGTTTTCCAACCTGATCCATCCTATGTCAGCTAACATTCCTCGTCGTAGAGGAAGGCGATGGTTGGGCATGTATGCATAACACATATCCTAACCATCTCAATCGACGTCTGTCTGTCTGTCTGGATTCAACATAGAACTTGGCATCGAAGTGCACCTGTTCGAGTTGCCACGTTCCAAAATAGCACACAGAGGTAGACAAGAAGATGAGTGAAGAGAATCAATAGAGTTTCACAAGTATAAGAGTGGAACAGAATGAGTAATGGTAAAAAGGAATATGAAATATTACAGAGACTGAATACATCTGCGCCATTGACAACGATTTTCAGCCATGTCACCTATTGTCTCCAGCCATTGATTCCTAGAGTCCCGAGGGCCCCAACCAAGAAGTCTGCATCTCCCTCCATACCTGACTCAGTTTAACTGTCAAGGATTCATGGATTGATGAGGCCATGTTTTTGTTAGGCCACCACTTACTCTTTTTCAATCTGCACCTATATCAGCCAGTAATGCCTGTCGTGGGAGGCGATGGTTAGGCATGCGCAGCACGTGACCCAGCCATCTCAGTCTATGTAACTTTATAGCCTCGTCGATTGATTTTCCCTCTCTGCCCAACACTCTACGCCTAACGTCAGCATTACTTACCTTATTAAACCACCTAACGTGAGACAGATATCGCAGACATCTATGATCAAAAACAGTCAACCTTTTCATGTCTTCAACTCGTAATGGCCATGGTTCAGAGCCATAGAGAAGGACGGAGCGAACTGATGAGCAGTACACACGTCCCTTGGTTGATAACCGGATGTCACGCCTACGCCAGAGATGGTGTAAGTCAGCGAAAGCAGCTCGAGCTTTTCGGATCCGTGCTGAATCGATGTATCTGCTTACAACCTCATCTATTGATTTTCCCCCCTTACCTAGCACTCGACCACTTCAAAAGGAGATAGAGTTCACGCACCTATGATGAAAGACAGGTAGCCAGCGTTTTCTCATATCTTCCATTCTCAATTGCCAGGTCTCACTGACAGCTATAAAGGAGGATGGAGCGTACTTCTGAGCAGTATACACATCCTTTGATCGGTAAGCATCGATAACTGCTTCAAGAGCAGACTGAAGTAGTGGGATGAACGTTTTACAGATAGGCGTCTTCTGTTTCAACAAAAACACCAACAACTGACTTAGTTGAAAAGAATAAGAAACAATGTAGAAGCTTTGAACAGCTATTGCAGATTACTGCCACAACGCCTTTTTTTCCTGGACTATTCAAAAATACTATGTCATATTGTTAGGAGAGGTATTGAAGGTTGTCCAAATAAGGCGAATGGTGTGCCATTTTTAGTCAACTAGATACCTACAGTAATCAATAGACATCTGAACACACAAGTGACGATTTGCCTTATCACGGTCAACGTAGGACTCATTTGTAGGAAAGTGTGCACCAGTTCAGGTTGTCACTACATTGCAAAGAAGCACCTATGAAAGTAGAATAGGTAATGTTATATGAAATGACAAAGACAGAAAATTTGCAGCAGATAGGATAACTACATGAAGAATGCTAATGATTTAATAAATCCAGAAGATGAGGGGATAAAAAGGAGAAGAGAGCTCTTCTGCGTTATTGAGTCACAACATTCTGACAGCCACCGTATGACAACAGTCTACACCACCCTATGTGGATCAAAGCAACAACAACCAATGACTTTATGGATTTGTGCCGTGTTCTAGCTACCAATAATACTATGATAAAGAGTGATTACTACTAACTGCATTGCTCCTGTTAATCTATGCTATCTATAATTCACTGGTTAAATTATAAGGAATTTCAATTTATTTAATTGATAGGGGTTTAGACGTAGAATCTAGGGAACACCGTCAGTCAGTTGGATGTACATCTGTCTCACCTGTGTGTGTGTGTTGACAGTTTCCCCACTGAGGCTTCAAACAAGAACAAGTCGGTCGAGACCAAGCATTTCGGTCCAACATATGTATATCAATCAAAACAAAATAAACATATAACCGATGTATCTTACACTTTCGGTAAACAAAATAATTCAAATTTCTAGAATTTGGGGTGTGTATTTACGCAAAAACAAGATTAATTCCTTCAATTCAAAGATTAAAGAAACACAAAATGAGTAATACTCATTTATTTTCAAATAAAAAAAAATCAATAACAACAAAGAGAGGTGATAGTTATAACAACAACAACACCGACAACAACAGAAAAATTAGGCAAACTATGTAATGAAACTTACGATTATGCACATTTTCTACATGCCGACGTAGTTCACTTGCACACCCGAAGGCGCTAGGACAAATTTCACACTTATGAGGACGTATTTCTAAAAAAAAAAACAAATAAAAATTGGAAATATCATGATAAGAAAACCATAAGATAGGCATTTATTTTTATTTATTTTATTATAGGTTGACTCTACACAGAATTTTCTGGTACAACTATGATATTGGGTGTGCATTGCGTTGCCCGGGGATCGAATCCCAGACAACTTGTGTGGTCAGCGAGCGTCCTAACCACTGGTGCCACCGACGCATGGCTAATCAGTCAGCTAAAATGAGATACAGAGGGGAACATTTTCAGTGAAGACGTAAATTCAACACTCAATCTTACATCTCATTGGGTAGGACTAGACATCATTATAAAAGATTACATGCTTGCATAATCAAGTATGGATAAACTTAACGACACCCCCCATTTGGCCTAGTGTTAAACGTGAAAATTACGACTTACTGAATAATTAACATGTAAAATGGCTCAGCTACTCTTACATATTTCGTAATTTTATGGTGACATTATTTGCAATTAGTAATGGTTGGTTTAGTTGCCGAGCAGAAATTGTTTAAAAGAATTTAAACACACTGCGGCACTCCACAGCGTTGAAAAGAATGGAAGAAAAACACCTACTACCGGTCATCAATAAGTATTTTAAATCGAATCACAACACCAACAAGAAACTATCAACAAAGACTACAGGAAAATTCATCCTATTCTATATAAAAGATATCTCTAAAATAACAGCTAGAATATTGAAACCGTTCGAAATAGATATAGCACACAAGTCAACCAGCCAACCAGCCAGCCCAGTCACTTCATTCAATATTGTGAAAACTGAAAGATGCAACAGAAAAAGAAGAAGATAAAATTAATACCATTCACAAAATAAATTGTGTGAACTATAATGGACATTACATCGGCCAAAGTGGGCGGCCCCTTCGAATCGGGATACAGGAACACAAATCAGCTGTGAACGGCATGATATATATATATATATTCTCTCATATCAATGCATGTAGATAATTATGGACATCATTTTAATTGGGATGATAATAGGGAAATACCAATAGTGTCAGGGAAATCCTAGCAGCTTGATATTCAAACGAATATACAATTAACAAACAAACTAATGAAAAGTAAATCATGCGACGAGAAAGTTTGAAATCCAAATCAGTAGAAAAAATGGTCAATACCTGGGGACGCAATATTCTATGACTCATGAAAAAATTTAACTCATTTCACTTTATGGGAAATATTGCACTGAAGATGTTGTCTACAAGGTGGACGACGGAAGCTCCTCCACAACTAAACCAACCAGCTGAGAGAATACTACTAATTTCAAATCAGCCATCTAAGCAACAAATTGTCTCTATTATGGTGACATTATATAATCCTCACTATCCCATAATTTTGTGTTAGTAATACTAATATTATCATTATTTTTTATCACTTTACCTCGACATCATCCCAAAATCCCTCTAAAAACTATCAAATTGATTGAAGGACTTCAGTAAATGATTTTGCAGCTGTGAGAGGTAAATTATTTTTATATTCCTCTACGTTTCCCGTGGTGGAGCACAGGGGGCTTCAAGTTAGAGGCTTGAAGTTTCGGTAGCAGCAGTGGTGTTTATTTTCATAGAATGGGGTTCTTAGTCAGCCTTATGCCCCCAACCTTACCTCATTATCTCTAGTGGAACCCGAAAGGGAAGCGGCGAGTGGGACGTCAGTGCAAGGGTGACATGGAGGAGATCGTGTGAAGAGGAGTTGAAACAATATGGACTAACATGGATGCAGGTTAAAAATACATCAGCAGAAGACAGAAGTGGCAAGTGGAGACGTGCAGTTGATGTTCCACTAGGAACCCAAGGGAGCAATAATAAATAATGCCGAATTGAACTGTGAGAATTACACTCCGTTGACACACATTGTCTGTATCACTCTATAACGGTAATGACCTCGACTGGTACACTAATATGCATATTTGTCTGTTGTACCCTCCGATTTACTAAACCACTCAAATATCAAAAGACAAAGGCTGACGTGTGAGACTGTAAGATATTGTATTATGTACATCTATTAGGAAACAAAAGATTATATTTGTATATTTAATTTATCACAACAATACAGTTGGCTAACAACCATGAGAATAGACTATTTCTATTGGCTGGAAATGTTTATTCTGATTGGTTGTTGGACCCGACAAACACTAAGATGAAACAAAACACGATGAATTGATCATACACTAAATCACAATATGCATGAGAAATGATACATTCACATGACAAGACGAATCACATGATTCGTGATAAAGGATGATATACTATTTTATGCTGGGTCCTATCAATCGATACAACGATGCGATATGGACGAAAGTGAGGAGTTTGATGATTTCCAGTCATGAAACTGGCTTTGTTGTTCATCCCTAGAATTTAAGATAAAAGAGAGATCTTTATCCGTGTTTCATCCGTGATTCGTGATTAGTTTCAAAAAAGTAGTCAACGGAAGTCTTGGCAGTAAATTGCCTATTAAATATACCTAATCTGAATACTACTACTACTACTAATATATGTGTAAAACTTGGGCACTGTGGTATTAAGTAATTCCATATTAGTTTGATTATTAAATGTATCACACAGTGAAATAGTATTGTATACTGGATGACGTTTCGAACACAATTTATTGTTCATAATCATATCAATTTTTGTCACACGACTTCGAGATTTGATTTTTATAGTTTTCTCTGTCTTCTCCTATTTGTTGTATGGGCAGTAGAATTTTCCATATATCTGGGACAGGTGTTGAATCATTCCTATTACATGTATTTGCAGTTGATTCGATAAACAAAGCTTCTGTTATCAGTAAAAATAGGATTAGTGAAATGTTTAAATGACAGAGCACAAAAACTAAGTAGCACCAAGGAAAATCTAAGACAGGAAGTGACACACATAAAAGAAGCCTTGAAACTTAATAATTACCCGGACAAATTAGTCAAAAAATATGTAAGTAAATGTAAAAATAAAATAAATAATGATAACAGAGATAGTGATAATAATAATAATGATAACAATAATAATAATAACAATAATAATAATGGTAATAATAATGGTAATAATAATGGTAATAATAATATTAATAACGACACCAACAATAAGGAATGTAAATCATCAACAATAATTCCATACAAAGAAGGAACCTCGGAAGCCTTACGCAGAATTCTTAACAAGGCAGGAATAAAAGTGGCATTCAAACCCACAAACTCAATTAGAAACAAGCTTTGTCGGTTAAAGGATCCTGTAGAGCCATTAAAACAAAACAATTTAGTTTATCTAATACCCTGCAATGATTGTGAGGTCAAATACATAGGTCAAACTAGTAGAACAGGGGCAGTCAGACTAGCCGAACATAAAAACCTAGCTAAATCTAGATTGGTTGACCCGAATAAGATAAGAAATCTAGAGAGTAGTTCAGCTATAGCACTACATGCAGTTACACACAACCATACAATAGGATGGGATAGGATGACAGTTTTAAAATCTAATGTCACAGGGTATAGGGAGAGATTGATAACAGAAGCTTTGTTTATCGAATCAACTGCAAATACATGTAATAGGAATGATTCAACACCTGTCCCAGATATATGGAAAATTCTACTGCCCATACAACAAATAGGAGAAGACAGAGAAAACTATAAAAATCAAATCTCGAAGTCGTGTGACAAAAATTGATATGATTATGAACAATAAATTGTGTTCGAAACGTCATCCAGTATACAATACTGTTTCACTGTGTGATACATTTAATAATCAAACTAATATGGAATTACTACTACTACTCTATTCTATTATACCATCTTATATGAGAGATGGAACACAGAAACCAGTGATCGAAGGCAGCTAACCAGCCTTTTCATGTCCTCCACTTTCGATTGCCATGTCTCACTGACAGTCATAAAGTAGGAGACAGCGAACTGGTGTGCAGTACACACGCCGTTTTTATCGATAGCCAGCTGGATTCATCACGTCTTCATAAATTAATAAAAGTACAATTGAGATTGCCTAACTGACTGACTGATCAAGAGAGATGATTTTTAAGCATATCTGAAGCCTCATCATCACCTTAGAATTCCAAATGGATGAAAAGCATTTTTTTAAAAACTGAATCAGTGACCTTTTTGTACTGCTTATCTTTCGTGTTCTTGTCAAAAGCAGTCGGCTCGTCTAATCGTTTTCCACAAATGTTGCTATTAGAAACAAAAATTCTCTGTCAACGCAATCAAAACTACAAAAATGTTTCCTAAATGAACAAAATATTCTCAACTTGAGTCATAAAGGGATAAACAGCGAAGAAATTTTTTTTGTTTTCGACGATTCATTTTACATGAACTGTACAATCGTCACTACACTTAACAAAGGGGATCGGGCCCCAATGGCTTAATGGTCTACTAGCCAGCTCGCCTTGTAACCAGGAGGTCCTGAGTTCGAACCCCCTGTGGTGGGTGCTTGCTGATGAAGAGTCCCGAACTAGGCTGACGAAACAGCTGACTGTCCAGTACACATGGTTTTCCAATGGTTCTCCCTCGCTAACCAATGTCAGCTCAAGATGAAATCCTGTAACCAAACAATTATTAACACTTTCTTGATTACATTAATTGCAATGCTGCGCATTCATACCACACGGCTGACTTACCATTAATAGATGAGTACATTAGGATTCTGAAAAAATATACGCATTGTGTAGACTAAAGGAGGTCTACTTCGGAGGCTTACTCGACTAAATTAATCAATAATTCCGTCTTATTCTTCAAGTGTTAATCTGATACCGAATTTCACGCACACACACACACACACACAGAGGCATAGAATGTACACAGATAGATGCTCATGATGATAACTAAAAATACACTTACTCTCATGTACACCAGCAATATGCTTTTTCAATGTACCCAATTGTGTAAATTGTTTGCCACATGTATCACAGGTATGACGTTTAAAGCCTATTCATCAGCAAAATGGCAAAGAAGACAAGCAAAAAAGAAAAGGCTTAGTAAATAGCAAGTTTTCAAATATTCCCATTTATAAAATTATAACAAGGACAGTGTAAGCGAACAATATTGCTGTTTTCGATTAGATCTTCATAAGGCTTTACTCTAATTTACATAGACTTATATATAAAAAATTGTACACAGTGACGGTGATTTATTGGACCAAATAATAATAATAATGTTTTCAACGTAGTTAATAACGATGATTATAATGATAACAAAATATTGTGATACTAAGGTTCATGCAGGTGGCGATAAGAGGAATAACAAAGATAGTAATGTGTATGTGTATATGTAGACAATTCAGTAAATAAATAAATAAATAAGGTCAAATCTTGAAAGTTATGTAATACTAAAGGTAGGTGAAGTGGACAGATAATCAGAGTCTGAATAAATATCATAAAAATACAAAGGAGATGGAAAATAAGAGAGGGTGGGAGGATTAATGAATAGAATTCACCTAGGAAAGGCAAAGAAGAGACAAAGATGGAACAAACTTCTTTTCTATGCAAAGGCACTAGGATTGTTCTCTCGAATTCCCATAGCTTCTTCGGCTGAGTGTAAAAGACGGATTCGAATTCCTTTCGAAAGGCTCGATGGACTGCGATAGATAACTTTGAAGACACTATTTTCGTCCACTTGGTGACCGCTATCATCAATCAAATGAGCCAAAATACAACTTCTTATAGATTTTATTTGACCTTTTCCGAACCATGAAAGAAGATGCTCATTAATGCGTTTGTTAAACTGTCTAGTTGTTCGCCCTATATAGCCAGTTGTCTCTTCACAGGAGAAACTAAATTGATAGATACACATAGAATTGGCACAGCTAGGCAGGCAGCTTGTCTTTCACTTGAGCAATCATAATTGGTTGGCAGTTGGAGAATGACGAACAAAGAGTGATGGCGGCAGTATAAGTTCGTCTTATCGCTCTGCATAATCTCAGATGAAAGTCTTCGCCAGTCATGTCCCCATTAAATTGCAATCTCATGAACAGTTGTTTCTTTTCAACTGTGTTGTCAGTTTCTCTTTAGTATACTTGGTGTTCATGTGTCTCCTTACAAATCTACTAGGATAAGCCATTTAGACCAACGTATTTTGGATGTATCCTAACTCATATTGTAGGGAGTAAAGCCTGATAAAGATCTAACTGAAAAGAACAATATTGTTCGCTTATATGTCTTGTTCTTATAATAGCAAGTTTATCTAATTTCAATAGAGCTTATATCACCTTATATTATCTATTTGCTGATCAAAGTATTAAAATAGATTTTTCTCATGGTCTACTAAAACAAAAATAATAACTTGTGACTGATAAGACTTTATTAAATTGGTTTTACGGTATACATTATCGTTTATCAAGTTTTTTTTCAATAGCTCACACTATTTGATGCAGTGTATAATAGAAGTCTTTCAATGGATCCATCGAAATATCCCACTGTTGATTTTAGTTACAGATGCGGAAAAGACTTGCGTGGAGTGACTGACTGACTGACTGATTCAGTCCCATAATTCCTGTAATATTGACTGTCCTGCATGATTTAGGAGTGTGTCGAGTATCTCTCTCTCTCTCTCTCTTATCTAGGCGTCATCAGTTTCTCTTCGAATCTCAATGGGTCGTCTCACACATCCTGTTGATTTCTAAGAAGTTGAGACTTTATGCCGGTATAACTCAACCTTTTGTGTTACAATTTGTTAATTCATGTATTTTCACCCATTCATCTTCTCTTTTATTCGTCTTTATTCTTCCCTATAATTCTCAAAAAGACGATACCATATTACGTAGAACACTGAAGGTTGTTAGTAGAGTTGTGGTGAGAGCAGACTAGCCAAAAATGGTAGACAGTATTTCACGTCAATTTTTATGTCCCAAATATTGGTCGAGAGAAAATGTGAACAAGAGTGATTCAACAACCAGTCACAGCAGACTTAGTGTGGGCGGATGTGAATCACAGATATATGACTGACTGTCTAAGAAACGGCAACATAGAGATGTCAGAATGACCTTCAGTAAGAAAACAACCAATCAAAGAATGCTGCTTCCCTGCTAACAATAACGCTGATAATAATGTACATAAAAATATATAAATATCTCTTGATTTCCTAAATAAACGATCCGTTGCCTGACCCTTGTCTTCTATCGTTACAAAATGACTGTGATTACCCAGAGGATCAATAACAGTCCATCAACTCAACGCTATCCAACATTCTCTCAGTGATCAACTGATATTCTAAATGCCTCTTTCAAGAGGATGAATGTGAGACTGGGTCTGACAGGAGAAAACACGTGGCTAGCTAGCTAGCTAAGGTGATAATAGACAGATGATAAGGAATCATTTGTTCACATGACAACTGACCATTACGTGTAAAATGATAGTTTGATTAACAGTCAGACCAGTTGTAGCCTATACGGTGGAGCATCTGACTGGTAGTTTGTAGGCAACGGGTTTTAATCCTGCTACGACTTTTGGTTTTACTCCACCTCTAATCATCACCCATTAGTTGCTTTGTTCAACTACAATAATGTACTTTATTTAATTCAATTTTAGATTTTCCCGTCGACTGATTGGACCGAAATGCTCGGTCTCAGGTTGACATATCTGTCGACTTCTTGTGCAGATGCTTCGACAATATCTGGGCATGTTGTCCTGGATACCACTGCCAGTCACCCATTCACCAATTAACCTCTAATTACATATTTGTTGATCTTCTCAGTAAACGATCTGTTGCCTGGCACTTGTCTTCTGTCGTTTTGTTATCCAAAAAAATGTTCACCATTATACATTAATCTCTTGAAATCTTTTATGACATGATATTAATTACTACGGATTCTATTAAGGAGGGAATAAGTAAAACTGACATGAAAAATAGAAAAATTGTACTAGTATGAATGTATTAGGAAATCGTACATTACCTTGGTCTACAACACACTTATGAACACGAACATGTCCAAGTTGGGTGAAACGTCTTAGACAAAAGTGGCATTGATATGGTTTCTTGCCTAAAATGAAAGAGAGAATAAATGTGAAAATAAAATAAACAAGGATAGGTTTTAAGGTTATAAAATGCATGATAACACACAAACACACACAAGCATATATATATGTCGATTGTGAGAAAAATTGACCCCCCCCCTCTCTCTCTACCTGATAAAATATCAGGTACGTGAGAAAAACTACTACTTTAAAATATAATTTCATGTACGTCAGTACAAAAGACGGAGAAGACAACAGGAGGGAGGTTGTAGGACATTTACAAACAGTACAGCCAACTTATAGTGTTACTTGCTAATCTAACTCCAGAAATACATACTGATTCCTTAGCTCTGACTGACGTCAGGAAGGTTGTCTTCAAGTTGTTAGGAGGTTGAACAGTAGACATTAGAAGATTGACCACAGAGAGATGCTTAACTCTTAGGATGGATGAAGTACCACTGATTAAATAAATTAGTCAGGGAAATTAAGGTTATAAATATGCTAATCCGAAGAAGCTTTAAAAGACTGTGTTTGATACCACCACAAGCGAATCAATCTCACTAATATCATGCTGGGGTAGAAACAGACTTTTACTGCCGCCATCACCCTTTGTTTGTCATTCTCCAACTGCCAACCAATTATGATTGCTCAAGTGAAAGACAAGCTGCCTGCCTAGCTGTGCCAATTCTATGTGTATCTATCAATTTAG
This sequence comes from Trichobilharzia regenti, assembly GCA_944472135.2. NCBI lineage: Eukaryota > Metazoa > Platyhelminthes > Trematoda > Strigeidida > Schistosomatidae > Trichobilharzia > Trichobilharzia regenti. The sequence goes on from OX235262.1 coordinate 15,439,902, forward strand.
TTTCTCCTGTGAAGAGACAACTGGCTATATAGGGCGAACAACTAGACAGTTTAACAAACGCATTAATGAGCATCTTCTTTCATGGTTCGGAAAAGGTCAAATAAAATCTATAAGAAGTTGTATTTTGGCTCATTTGATTGATGATAGCGGTCACCAAGTGGACGAAAATAGTGTCTTCAAAGTTATCTATCGCAGTCCATCGAGCCTTTCGAAAGGAATTCGAATCCGTCTTTTACACTCAGCCGAAGAAGCTATGGGAATTCGAGAGAACAATCCTAGTGCCTTTGCATAGAAAAGAAGTTTGTTCCACCTTTGTCTCTTCTTTGCTTTTCCTAGGTGAATTCTATTCATTAATCCTCCCACCCTCTCTTATTTTCCATCTCCTTTGTATTTTTATGATATTTATTCAGACTCTGATTATCTGTCCACTTCACCTTTAGTATTACATAACTTTCAAGATTTGACCTTATTTATTTATTTATTTACTGAATTGTCTGCATATACACATACACATTACTATCTTTGTTATTCCTCTTATCGCCACCTGCATGAACCTTAGTATCACAATATTTTGTTATCATTATAATCATCGTTATTAACTACGTTGAAAACATTATTATTATTATTTGGTCCAATAAATCACCGTCACTGTGTACAATTTTTTATATATAAGTCTATGTAAATTAGAGTAAAGCCTTATGAAGATCTAATCGAAAACAGCAATATTGTTCGCTTATACTGTCCTTGTTCTAATAGAAACTTTTAAATAAAAAAAGAATTTTTCCAGGACTGAAAAGAAGATGTTTCCACAAGATATTCACTCTTCTATAGGTGTCTAACTGTCTACTACTAGCATTGCATATTTCAGGTAACTTAATGAGTTGTAGAACTGTCATCATATATATAACATCACCAAGCCCCACTCACTTCTATCCTACTCAAACATCTATGCGAAAATTGTGCAGATTTTGCCTTATCTGTTCGTTACCTTTTTCATTGTACCAGTTTTAGATCAGTCCTCTTGAAACACTTTTGCTATGTCTATATTGATAGAAGACGGAGGACTTGGCAAGGAGTGCTTGTTTGCAAAAAGCAAATAGCCAAACATTTTTTGCAGAGATCTTCCATGTCACAACACTACTTCTAGCCTTCATACTGTGTTCTTTTTACGTCTTCTATGTGTCTTCGCAACGCTGTATCATTTGCTTACCCTGACATCAAATCTATCCTCCCTGGAATTTGACGTTTTTATGCGATGAACGTCTCTTAACATATATACACTACTGATAAATCTTATCAGTAGTACACGCTACAGGTTGACAGAAGCAAGTGAGTAGCTGTCCAATGACTGGGAAATATATTCCACTTTATTTTGGATGTTATCCAGTCCAGGCATAGAGGAGATATATAGTTTTTAATTACTTCACAAACAAGACAATGATAAACTACTGTTTACTGGATAACGTTTTGAGCACAGTTTTTAACACAAATATCCAGGTTTTAGTGCAATTCACCTAAGATGTTTTTCATCATAGCATAGCTTTGTATTCACAAGTTCTCTTAATCGAATGCAGGATTATTACCCTCCCTCCCTCCGACATATCAGACCATGACATTCGATTATTCTCATTACGCGTAAATGTGCTCAGTGTTGACGCAATAAGCAAAAAATTTCTCAAATGATCTTCAGTTCTCTGTTTTCTTCGCTACTTCCGCATATGACCACTTCAATGTGCATATATCAGTTCATCTGCTCTTGCGTAGCTAGGTACCATAGGTCGTTCTATGCGGATCTTATCAAAAGGTGTTAGAGAACATCATCCAGCATGACTGCAAAGAGGAGGCCACTGGTTCAGTCAGAAGCACAATAACTGAACGCCTCATCAATACCTGTCACAGCATCTCAACTGACTCATCATTCAGAGTTATTTACAAAGTAAACAAAAAATCTACCAAAGGCGGTGTGCTTTCCAACTTCTTTTTACTGCGGAAGCTCTCGCCATATGCATCGGAAAGCCGGAGCTATGTGTTCAAAAGAAGCCAGTCCAGCCTTTACAACTACCGTGGATCTAGTTTGATATGTTCCCTTATCCTTCAGTTTTTTTTCGTTTTGTTCCCTGTGTGTGTGTGTTTAATCTTCTCTGCTTGTCTTCATTCAACTTATACCATTCCTTTTTAATTATAAAATCAGTTATTTCAAGTTTGGTTCCATGCTCCTCCTGATCACATTTGCAATCCGTTTAGAATAACTATTTTACAATTATATTCTAATCCTGTGTAATCTTTGTGTTTCTACGCCTTTTGTAATCTATATTCACACCTCCTAACTTACATTTCAAGTTGAAAATTTTGATTTCAATTTGTTTCCATGCTCATTTTGTTCACACCTGTAATTCGTTATATCCCTGGGTAACTTTTGTTTCTAAGTCTCATATCAAGTTGAACATAATTATCACCTTTATTCACCTTTAGGAATTATTATTTCTCCAGTTATCAAATATTAAAACATTTATTTCCCGATACGAATTTAAAACAAGCAAAAAAGGTTAATAAAGCAGGATTTAATGAATTCATCAAATTTCTGTAGACCTTGTCAGCTGAAACTATCTTTTATCATTAGGATTATCTTAACACACTTCAACAATATTATTATTGTTATTATAACTATTACTATTGATATTACTCTGTTTGCAGTTCTTGATATATTCCCTAATGACTAATTGTTTATCTAAGTGATGTAATTGGAGCGTAATGCAACTCCTCTTAATTTTAATCTCTCCTTTACTCCTTCTACCCTTATCTATTTCAACGTGACCTGGAAAACATTCCCACCTGTCGTCTTTCTGCATGACTAATTCAATGGAGTTTGTTTACTTATCAGTCTTATATCTTCCAATGTAATTTCAATAGTGTGTATATATATCCGTGTATGTAGAGTATTCAGCTGAAGAGGAGTTCTACCGAAATTTGATAATGAATTCATTAAATCATCCTGCTTTATTAACCACCTTTATTGCTTGTTTTTAATATCAAACATTATTTTTGCATACATTGTAACGGTTTTCTAATCCTATGCAATCTTGTCTCTAAGCCTCTTGTAATCTATATGCGTACCTTCAAACTTTCATATCAGGTTGAAAATTATTATCTCCTTCGTTACTGCTATATGTGGAATTAAATAAATAATAATTTTTATAATTTAATGTACACACACACAAACAAATTTGTATATATATATGCGATTGTACAGCTCAGTGAATGAATTCGCCGAAAGGAGTCTCTTCGCTGAACGCCTTCTTTTCTTTTATATAAATAATAATTGTATCCATGTAAACTAATGTATATAAATGCGATTGTACAATCGCTTTTGAGAATGAAATCTCCGAAGAGATAGTTATCTTTGCTATTGCAACTTCTTGTTCTTTTCCCTTTTAATGTCCCGATGGTTATTTTCTACGATTTAAAAAAAATCCAAGGACATAGAATACAGTTTAATACTGTCTGTCTGATTTCATATCATAAATATTATATGTGATTTGGATTACTCGCTTAATGCCAAGATCCACCTGATATACACAATTGCTAGGGTATATAAAATTTCAAATTTCCATTGTAGTGACTCGTCGATGCAGTCACTTCTCCACAGCACTTCTTAAAATATATACATCCATTCATCCTGGTTAATTCGATTTGTATGAAATTCCAGCACACACACACAGCTTTTTCATTGAGAAAACATGAAGAAGAGATGAGAACCACTGGAGCCAGGGGGGTGGGGTGGGGTGCAAACCTTTGACCCACTACTACTAGTTGAAGGTGAAGTGTGTTTAATCTAAGCAAACAAACTATAGCTACAACATTTATTAAGCAAAAGGCGATAAGGTATAAAAACATCATACCAACATCATGCACACACATATATATATGCATATAAAATACAGACATACCTTCGTGAACAGAAATTTTGTGCTGTTTCAAATGAGCACTTTGTGTGAAACGAGCACCACATATATCGCATAAATGCGGACGTTTACCTAAAGCAATCAATTTTAGAAAGGAAATAAGTTAGAAAACAAACAAAAGAAAAACAGTACACGCAATATATAATCACATTATTGAAAACAAAAATTCATCATATAATAAGCCAAATAATTCCATCAAATCAATGGCATTCGCCAAATTCATCTCTGGCTTAGTAGACGCAATATCCAGTTGACTGTTGACCAAAGGACGTGTGTGTGTGTGTACTGCTCACCAGCACTTCACTCTGTACTCCTTTATGGCTGTCGGTAAGACATCGCCACTGAAAGTGGAAGATATGAAAACGCTGACTAGCTGTCTTTGATTATAATTCCCTGCGTTTTATCTCCCATGTGTGTTAAATACGCCGGAGGTCGGTCAAGTGACAAGTAAGAAGAAGAAATCAATTCACGGAGTTGGTCAGGACGTGTGTTACGCATGCATATCTAGCCATCGCATTCTTCGACGACGGGCAATGTTAGCTGACAGACTGACATAGGGTTGTTCAGGTTAGGAAAGAGCTGCTGGTGGTGGTCAAACGAAAACATAGCTTCATCAGTCAGTGGAATCCATAACAGTTAGTTTGAGTCAGCTAGTCAACCAGCCACGTAGGGGAGTGTAGACCGACTTCCTGGTTGGGGTGGTCGGTTCTGTAAGAACCAATGCAAGCTGGAGACAATTGGTCTGTCTGTCTGGATTCAACATAGAACTTGGCACCGAAGTGCAGCAGTTCGAGTTGCCACGTTCCAAATAGCACACAGAGGTAGACAAGAAGATGAGTGAAGAGAATTAATAGAGTTTGACAAATATAAGAGTGAAACAGAATGGGTAATGGTAGAAAGGAATATGAAAGATTACAGAGATTGAATACATCTGCGCCATTGACAACGATTTTGAGCCATGTCACCTATTGTCTCCAGCCATTGATTCCTAGAGTCCCGAGGGCCCCAACCCGGAAGTCTGCATCTCCCTCCCTACCTGACTCAGTTTAACTGTCAAGGATTTCATGGATTGATGAGGCCATGTTTTTGTTTGGCCACCACTGGCTCTTTTCCAACCTGAACCTATATCAGCTAACAATGCCCGTCGGGGGGAGGCGGTGGTTAGGCATGCGCACCACGTGACCTAGCCATCTTAGTCTATGTAACTTTATAGCCTCGTCGATTGATTTTCCCTCTTTGCCCAACACTCTACGCCTAACGTCAACATTACTTACCTTGTTAAACCACCTAACGTGAGACAGAGATCGCAGACATCTATGATCGAAAGCAGTCAACCTTTTCATGTCTTCAACGCGTATTGGCCATGTTTCAGAGCCATAGAGAAGGACGGAGCGAACTGATGAGCAGTACACACGTCCCTTGGTTGATAGCCGGATGTCACGCCTACGCCAGAGATGGTGTAAGTCAGCGAAAGCAGCTCGAGCTTTTCGGATCCGTGATGAGATTTCATCGCCAATCAGTCCGTTGGTGCTGATACAATTTCCCAAATAGGTGAAGTGGTCAACATGTTCTATCACTTCCCTCCCTATCACTAAGTTAGGGGTTGACGTGGTCCAGTCCTGTAGCAGCATCTTACATTTTACAGGGGCGAATCGCATGCCAAACATACGAAGATTGCTGCTCAAGGTGTTCAGAAGACTCTGCATTTTGTCAGCATCCCCCCCTAACAGGACTATGTCATCTGCATATTCTAAGTCCATTAGATTATTCCCTGGTAACAAGTCGATTCCTAAGTCACTACGTTCAGTTAAGGATACTTCCATTAGCATATCTATGATGAAGTTAAACAGAAATGGGGAAAGTGGACATCCCTGTCGGACACCACTGGTTGTTACTAATTCAGATGACAATTCCCCATAAGCCCTTACACGACTACGTGAGTTTGAATAGAGTGCCTTGATTAGTGCAATGTACTTTCTTGGCACTCCCTTCACAGTCAGACATTGCCATAGTACCTTTCGATCCACGGAGTCGAAGGCCGCCTTCAAGTCAAGAAATATGACAATTGTTGGACGCCGAAAAGTGTGTCTATGTTCTAGAATCTGTCGAAGAGTGAAGATATGATCTATGCACCCTCTACCTGGTCTAAAGCCTGCTTGATTTTCCCTTGTCTGTTCCTCCCGAGTTCTGCTTAGTCTATGCATGATTACTGAGCCTAGGATTTTAGAGACTATGTTCGTTAGGCTGATCCCCCTATGATTATCACACGAGGACAATTGGTGGTATGGATCAAAATCCTCGTTGTCCATGATGACACCGATGCATTCACTCTTTGTGATTTTTCATATCCAATAATACCAGTAAGAAGTTTGGGAGTTTTAGAATAGGCCAAATAAATGATTATTATATATTTCAATACTTTTGTTGACATTTCGAGTAAAATTACTGCTCACATCAACTGTAAGAATCGTTTTTTAATTAAAAAATATTGAAATTTAATTATAATTTAATTGATCTATTGTTCTCCTACATTTCTATTGTTCCCTCATACTTCTGTTTATTGTTTCTCTTTACTCGCTCCCCTTTGTTCTGTGTACTACATGGAGGAGGTGTGGCAACTGAAACTGCTGCACCTTTTGTGCAAAGTTAGTTCTATGTTGAAACCGGTCAGTCATCCAATGTATGGGAGACAAAGAATTAGTGATAACATAAACCAAATATAAAATTATTCGTCATTATACAAAAGGCATTCTGACTGAAGAAAATTCGACTGACATAAAACACTAAATACGATGAATTGTAGACATCTTAGCTGAGGTCGAACAAGGAGCAGCTAAAACTTAATCAACACTACAGTCACAAGGTTACGCTTTATTCGGGCTCATATATATTTATTCCAAATGGCTGATGAGCATGTTTCATATTCCGGATACACATGTTTAATCTGGTATAGCTTCGATATCTGTTTATGTGTTAAGAAACCTGGAGCGGGGTCACGAGATATATTTCCAACAGGCTATGGTAGACTTTTGTCAACAGCTGCCCCACTTCATACTGAAGATCAGATGGCCAACCGGAAAAACTGACAACGGCTGACAACGAACTAACCAAGAGCCGATTGTTCAACAAATATGTAGAAGAAAATGGAGATGAACAAAGGCACACACTGAGGAGACCGTTGCATGGCATCGTCCGCAAGGCAGTCGACTGAGACCGGGATGGAAAGCGAAGAGTTGGGCGTGGATTCGAAGGTGAAATGGAGGAGATCGGAGGTTTTGACAATCGTGGTCCCAGCGAAAGAGGACAGCCGTGATAGAACTAAGTGGAGACGTGCTGTTGGAACCCTATGTTCCACTCGCAACCCAAGGGAATAAAAACATTAATAGGACGGAGAATTTCATCATGAGCTGACATCAGTCAGAGAACCGCTGGAAAACCTGAAAGTACTGGACAGTTGTTTCGTCAGGATTTAGGACTCTTCATCAGTACGCATCCACAGGGGGTTCAAACCCAGGACCTTCTGGTTAAAAGGAGAGCTGAGCCACTGAGTACCGATTAAGTGTTCCAAACTAGGACGAAACATTTGTCGAGTAATTGCAGGTGGTTTTCCAGTGGTTCTCTAACTGATGTCAGTTCATGATGAAATCCTTCATCCAATCAAACTAAATACCTGCAAAACCAATACCTGAAAAAATATTAATAATAATTCCATATCTACCAATATTGAGGATTTTTACATTTCACCATTTTCTTTTTCACAGTGAGATCAATATATCTCAGGATGTTTTGTGAAAATTAGTAATAATAATAATAATATTAATATATCGAAATGAGGAAATCATTCAAAAATACAAGTTGACTAACCCTCATGAACAGCAGATTTATGTTTTTGCAGTTTACTGGCTTGACCGAAACGCTTTCCACAAATACCACAGACATGAGGTCTGTCATCTGAAATAAGGATAAACAGTTATTCAGAAACCCCAACAGATAAGAATGGAGGGAACGACAATGGACGAAAATTTACAGGAAGAAAGGGATAATTATATGAAGTCAAGATCTTCCAAATCTTAAAAGTAACAAGGTTTGAAGCTTGAGCCAGTCTGATGACAATTCTAAGGCATGTCATTCACAGTTTTCGACTATTGATTCTTATTTATTCCTAAAGACACAATTTTTTTTTATTTTTTATTTACAGCTTGATTCCACACTGTATTTTTGGTGCAAGTATGGAATTTTCAGCATGGATATCGGTAGCCCAAAATTCGCAGGCCGACCATAGATATCAGGTATGCACCGGCGTGGGCTCGAACCCCGGACCATGTGCATGGTCGGCGAGAGTCCTAACCACTGGGCCACCGACGCACAATCAATTCGGTCTACACCTTCGATTCCAGTCAAAGACTGATTGGATTCGTACTATGTTTCTGTTTGATAGGTTTTAACTCTTTTCCAGCCTACTCCTACGTCAGCTAACATGGCTCAATGAGGAAAGAGCAGTGACTCGGCGTGCGTGACTGTATAACTGATAAGTGTATATGCTTAATTTTCCGCAATTCCAACTTTTTTTCTTTGGTCGATCGAAGCTTCACATTTAGTCATACTTATCCCTAAACAAATTCAATATATTAAATATTCCTATAGTAAAATTTAGAACAACACGATACTGTTTTCAATCAGATCTCACCAGACTTAACTCTAATACATATATAAGTTTACAAATAAAAATTCAAATATAAACCAATCATGGTGTTCTGTCTATAGGATAATAAGATGGTCAATATAAATTGTGCAATTAGTCATAATAATAGCAATGATAATGATAATAATAATGGTTTCACCAATAATAAGGATGAAAAAGTGAGGCAATCTGTGATAACATGAATAATGAAAAACAGCATGATTAAACAAACAAATGTTCAGGTGGACGTAGTAGTCCATAAAGGGTAGTAAAAACAAATGAACCGATTAAATAATGTTAGATTGTAAGGGAAGTAAATGAAACACATTTTTAGTGAAGATGTGATAAGATTAAGGGATACCGATAAGAGAAGGGTTGAAAATATAAGTAAGGGGTGGTGTAGAAGTCACTAGTTGGTTATGTCTTAATAGGCCAATAAAGGAGGGCTTAATGGCTGTACAAACTTCTTTTGAATGCCTATCGCCTCAGCCGTGTGCAGTAGACGAATACGAAGCCTATTGGAAAGATTCGGTGGGATACGATGAATTACTTTGAAGGCTCTCGTTTTATTCACTACAAGACCACAAAATTGAGTTACGGATTGTTTTTGTTTGTCCTTTGCCAAACCACCACGATGGGACATGTTCATTAACACGTTGGCTAAGCTGCCTGGTAGTACGTCCGACATAACTGTCACCGCAGGTGCAGTTGAAGTGATAAATGTATATAGATGTGGCAAAACTATTAAGCATATCCTTCGTTTGCGTCCCAATCATTCGTCGACTAGAGAATGACAAACATAGGTGTGCTGCGTAAAATGTTCTTCGTATACTCTTGGAAAGTCCCTGGAATAAAATCTTACTTGATAAGTCACCATTATATTGTAGCTTAATAAATAGAGGTTTCTTACGCGCAGTCAGAGTCTCAGGTTTTTTCTCTGATGTTTTATAAGTCACAATTTATATTTACTATCGTATTATCCTATAGACAAAATACCATGATTGGTTTAGATTTGAATTTTTATTTATAAACTTATGTATATATTAGAGTTAAGCCTGATGAGATCTAATTGAAACCACAATATTGTTCACTTAAATGTGTTGTTCTAAACTAATTCAATCACGTCTGTGTTGTTTTTTTCAGTTGACATTATCTGACCGAATTGATAAGACTAATTGCGGAATATAGGCCCCCTGAACGAATGTTTCGTAATAATTACAAGGACTGAGATAACTGTACGTTATATACTTCTTAGATTACATCCAATCCATAAGTGGTGGCCATCTTGATTCAATGAACCAGCTAATAACTCTCTTTGTCATTGGAAGTGATAGATACTGAGTTCTAGGCTCAGTATGAACATTATTTCTCACTTGAGTGGAGAGGGGGCGGGGGTGTTTTGAACACAACTAATTATTGATCGTTATTAAGTTAATTGTGATGATGACGATGAAATAGAATGCCAACCCACCCACACACACAAAAAAAACTTGGAAAACTAAAGAAATCGGGTACACATTGTAACAACTTTTTTCCCAATGCTGCTATGAAATAAAATTGAATTTCAGTGAGAATGAATGTGTATGTGTACCAAACATATGCGTTTCAAGACGGTCAGATCATAGTAAGAAAACAATGTTGATTCATGCACTTTTCTATAAGCCAATAGACGAATAGTTACATGATAATAAGAAGACTACGAGAATTTAAAAAAAGGTAATTAAAAATTTTTTTCCCAAATTTAAAAAAAAATATAGGTTAAAAAGGGGTTTTTTAATTAAATTTGGAAACCCCTTTAAATCTACATATGCGGATACATATACAATATTGAAATTACATTGGGTGATATAAGACTAACAAGTAAACAAACTCCATTGAATTAGTCATGCAGAAAGACGACAGGTGGGAATGTTTTCCAGGTCATGATCAAATAGATAAGGGGAGAGGAAGTAGGAGAGACAAAGAAGCTGCTCGCAATTGCAGAAGCTTGTGCAATTCGAGTTTATTAACCAGGTCTCTGTGTACAAAAGGAGATGGTCGTCACTCTGAATCTACCATCGTAGTACGTTTTACTTATTATTATACCTCTTATTATTATTATTATTATCACTGTCATTATTATTCTTATTCTTGATTCATTTAAAACTATCCTTTATCAGTAGGATTATCTTAACTCACTTCAACATTATTATTATTGTTATTAAAACTATTACTATTGATATTACTCTGTTTGTAGTTCTTGTTATATTCTCTGATGACTAATTGTTTATCTGAGTGATGTAATTGAAGCGTAATGCAATTTATCTTAATTTTAATCTCTCATACTCTCCCTCTCTCCTTGTCTATTTGAACATGACCTCGTCGGTGGCACAGTGGTTAGGACTCTCGCCGACCATGCGCATGGTCCGAGGTTCGAACCCCCGCCGACGCACACCTGATATCTATGGTCGGCCTGCAAAATTTGGGTTACCGATATCCATGCTGAAAATTCCATACTTGTACCAAAAATACAGTGTGGAATCAAGCTGTAAATAAAAAAAAATATATAAAAAAAAACATTCCCACCTGTCGTCTTTCTGCATGACTAACTGATAGCAATCCGTGATCAACCCGTAAAACATAACTAATCCTTACAAACCAAACTATAGAAAGTTAATTCAATGAAGTTTATTTGTGCTTATCACTCTTATCTCGCCCAGTGTAATTTCACTGGTGCATATATATATTCGTGTATGTAGAGTATTCAGCTGACGAGGAGTTCTACCGAAATTTGATAATGAATTCATTAAATTATCCTGCTTTATTAATCACCTTTGTTGCTTGTTTTAAAATGATATGAAAATGTGAAGAGGACAAGGTACATGAGTACTACAAAAGCATCATACGATGATAATTTCTTATAGACCTTTAGACAACAAGATCATTGATCGTAATCGCATCGCTTTTTTCTACTTTGTTCAATAAGACATTTCTTTGAACACAAATATAACAATGAAATAATCGGATAGAGGTAGTTATGAATAAGGTTAAGGAATTCGGTGAACGAATTCATGACACTGACAAATTTATTTACTGGAAAATCGGTTCAAACTGACTATGAGGACCTCTATTAGAAACTGGGAACTGGTGTTATTTGGAAGATATACAAGAATAGTATCCTATGTAACCGCTTTTTAACATTGAATTACTTGTATATAGACGTTTATTTCAAATTGCGCACTTTTAATTCTTACGAATCTGATTGGTTGCTAAAAGTAGTTTCGTTTTGGGCTGCTTTACATAGTTTAGAGTCACCAAGATATCCACGGCGGACATTATACGCCAAATGAAAGTTTCTAGGTTTAATTTAATGCCGAAAACTAATTATCCCAGTAGGATATATGGTGTTGTTAAAGTTTATAACTCAAGATGCCCTATTATTAGACGTATGTATAGTCGATTTTAGAAATTCACTTATTTTAATTAATTACCTAAATATTTAGCTATGGTATTATATCCCACTTATAAACCGCTCCAAATCTAAGCTGACAAATTCGCATAAACTAAAACACAGATTAGAGACAATTCAAAATTAAATAATGAAGAAAAAAATGGTTAGTTTTGACATTGTCAGTTTATGTATACGTATACCAATAAATGCGGCTATAGTCGCGGTTAGAAAGGAAACCCATTTCTCACCAAGAACTTGAGAACTTAGAAGAAAATTGCCATTTTAGGCCATAATGTTAGGAGTGTAGCTAGTCTTAGCTAAGAGGATAGTTAAATGCCAAGGGAAAGTACACAAACAAACTGAAGGAGATACCATGGGGCAGGTCAAAATCCCCGACAATGACAGATATATTCATGGTTTAGGAGGGAAAATTAAGCAATTGAAATGTTCAACCTTAAATTAACGTACGTAAGGCCAACCTAACTTTCACTATCTCATCTGTCTATACACAGTTCAAATAACAATTATTATTATTATTATTATATAAGCGACAAGTCAATATGTTTAATCTTTACAACAATTTACAATGAATAAAGTAACATGTGAATACAACAAAATCACATATGATATAGATAGAGAACTTACCATCATGTGCAGTAGCTCTGTGTTCACGCATTTCAGAAGCATGTCGAAAAGCAACCCCACACACACCACAATTGTAACTTATTTCATCTATGTATGTAGAGGGAGATAAGGAGTAAAATAAAATGATTTGTGTGTGTGTGTGAGAGAGAGAGAGACTATCCTTGACAATATATTACAACATTCGTATAAATTAATAATATTATGAACTGTTAAGACGTGTGTACAATATACAGGCTATATAAAAACATTGAGAATAATTTATTTACATTCTCACAGGGGAGGCATTTTTGTATATATTGCAAAGAAACACGTGTAACTGACTGACACGGGGCTGAAATATTGCATCAAACTAGCGAAACTCTTCGATAACCTTGAATCGGTCAATCGTAAAATGACTGTTCAATATTATAGCACATTTTGCATGATTTAAGTGATGTAGTATTACTGAAATGACGCTTATATAAAAGGTAAGTTGTGATGCGAAATGAGATATAATTAAAATATTATTTCATACATTTATTCCCCCTTAATGAATTTGAACAAACCAAGAACTATTGTTTCAACAGAATAAAGTGACACTAACTTTTATTTCGTTGCCTTCTCGTCAGCTGCTTACATGGCAAAGACATTATTAAATATATCTACAACAACAATTTTAACATACTTGCACAGAGTTCAGTTTAAACAAAAATCAATCAATCAATCAATATACGCATACACTAATGTATATATATATATATATATATATATATATATATATATACTTAAGTCAATGCAAAAACTGGCGCGGAATTATGCTCCTGTCCATCCCAAGCAAAATACAAAGCCGCATCATCCGGGAGAGAATAAAAACACGCCAACCTGGACGAAAAACTTCGACCGGAACAGGCTGGATTCAGGAGAAACAAGTCATGTAAAATGATCAAATCGCCACACTACGGATCACCATTGAACAAAGCTTGGAATGGCAGTCACCTCTCCACCTCACTTCACTTTTTCATTTTACTTCGGCTATCTCCTACGGGAGGATGAGCCGGCTTCATGAACGTCTCGAATCATCGCTGCCCAGGCGCGGCAATTTGTAAGAGAGTTCATGAAGTTTCATGGGAATTGGGTACGAGTGATGTCCCCAGCATCGCTCGGCCTTTTGTTTGAGAGTGCAGCTCTAGCCTTTACACAGCCAAGTGTGACCTACAAGGCAGTAGGAGTGGAGTAAGGAGTCCACTATCCATTGGGAGCCGGTGACCGGAGTTCGGTTCATACGCCTTTTTGAATGGGGTCAGACATCCAGGACATCCAACAAGCCCTTTGTCCATACGTCTGCCGGTGAGCTCCGGTAAGCTTCATACGCCAGTCGTTGGAGGTTTGGAATCAGGGTTTAGCCATCTCCCCTAGACCGTCATCCAATGGACAGTCAACCCGGTGGAGAGCGCCGGGCATCCGCTTTCGCCCTCTCACTTTGGTGAGAAACACCTCCGCCACGTGAAGGCAGTGAGTAGGACTTCCTCAGGAGAGGCTATGTAAGACGCCCGGTCATATGGGAGCATTTCAAGAGGTGTGCGGAGGGGTGGCCAACCCGCAGCGCAAGGCACCCACCCCAAGGCACTCCACCTCACTCAACTTCATCGACTTTGAAAAGGCCTTCGACAGCGCAGGATCGATCGAGAGGTCATTTGGAAACTACTTCGCTACTACTACCAAGGGTGCCATCGACAATGATACATCTCATCCAACAGTTATACGACAATGCTGCATGCCTCCAAGTAATCCACAACGGGAAACTTACGGAAGCCTTCGAAGTGAGGACGAGAGTAAGGCGACGCTGGCTGTCTACTATCACCAATGATTTTCCTGATTTCAGTAGATTGGATAATGTGACAGACACCGGCGGGCGGCGAGGAAACAGGCATGAAATGGACTGACACAAAAAAACTTGGAGGATCTAGATTTCGCCGATGATATATGTCTGATTTCCCACAAACTGGAAGATATGCAAGTGAAAAGCAACAAGCTGGCAGAAGAAGCATCAAAGATAGGACTCCAAGTAAACATTTCAGACCCTTGTTGAAAATGGCTTCAGCGAAATTGAGGAAAATTGAGCTCTTTTGCCTACTGATATAGATAGATATATTTAATAATGTCTTCGCCCTGTAAGCAGCTGACGAGAAGGCAACGAAGTAAAAGATGGTACCCCTTTATTCTGTTGAAACTGTAGTTCTTGCTTTGTTCAAAATACTATTTCGTCAACAGAGCCATATGGAAGGTAAAGTGCCTATGAAATGTACTTCATACCAGGGTAGTTGTTGATGCTAGCCGTACACGGGATCAACAGAACTTACGAAAGCTGTAATACTAAATCGCTTCATGAAGGAGAGACTACAACTTTCTTCTTTTTTTCTATTTCTTCACGTTCCCAATGGAACATAGGGCTTCAAGCTAGAGGTTTGAAGTTTCTATAGCGATGGTGTTTACTTTTGCTTTACTTATGGGGTTGCTAGCTTCGTGCCTAAGCTTCCTTCTTTACTAGGCTTAGCGAGATAAACGGGTGCGTCTGTGGCTGGGGATCGAACCTCGAACCATATGCGTGGTTGGTGAGTATTCTACCATTATGCCACCGACACAATGGCCCCCAAACAGGGATTCGAATCCGGGCCGTCTGGATGAGAGCCAGGAGTCCTTACCGCTACTTACTTTACTTTACTTCGGCTATCTCCTACGGGAGGATGAGCCGGCTTCATGAACCATGAAGTTTCATGGGAATTGGGTACGAGTGATGTCCCCAGCATCGCTCGGCCTTTTGTTTGAGAATGCAGCTCTAGCCTTTACACAACCAAGTGTGACCTACAAGGCAGTAGGAGTGGAGTAGGGAGTCCACTATCCATTGGGAGCCGGTGACCGGAGTCCGGTTCATTCGCCTTTTTGAATGGGGCCAGTCATCCAGGGCATCCAATAAGCCCTTTGTCCATACGTCTGCCGGTGAGCTTCATACGCCAGTCGTTGGAGGTTTGGAATCAGGGTTTAGCCATCTCCCCTAGACTGTCATCCAATGGACAGTCAACCCGGTGAAGAGCGCCGGGCATCCGCTTTTGCCCTCTCACTTTGGTGAAAAACACCTCCGCCACGTGAAGGCAGTGAGTAGGACTTCCTCAGGAGAGGCTATGTAAGACGCCCGGTCATATGGGAGCATTTCAAGAGGTGTACGCTAGACTATAACTACCTAATGATATGTAGTACTTCTAAGATATGTTTTGATACAATGTGAGATTTCGACTCAACGATTAAGTGTTCCATCAGCTGAGCAGATTTATGAAACATCATCGTCATACCTATAAGAATTCTAAAAGACTAAGACTATAATAATTATTTACCAGAATGAAATGTGCGTCGATGCTTTTGTAATTCCACAGCTTCACGAAAACGAGCACCACACAATCCACAACCAAAAGGACGTCGACCTAAGTAAAATAGAAAAAAATAATTTAAGGAGACAACTTAACAAGGCATGGATTAAAAAAACAAGTTACAACACGTATGGGATTATTGAAATTGTAAACAAGTCCCTCATTTTCTTGTGGTTGATAAACTGTCAGTTTCAACAGGTGACTGACTGACTGACTGATTGGTTTCAATGTAGAACTTTGCAGAAATGTGCAGCAGTCCAGTTTGCCACACTTCCTCCTTGAATCACACAAAGCAACAGCAGAGAGTTAAGAGGGAGATTCATCAACACAGACATAATTAACAGAAGTGTCAGTGAGAGAAAAAGAATAGTAATATGGAAGAACAATAAAGTTTTATTGAATATGAATCACATCGAGGGATTGCATCTGTGCCATCATCGACAACGAGGATTTTGACCCACACCATCAATTGTCTCCAACCCGCATTACTTCTTACAATTTCGAGGACTCACACTAACTGTTATGAATTCAAGTGACTGATGAACCCATGTTCTGCTTTGACCACCAATAGCAGTTCTTCTCCAACCTGAACAGTCCTATGTCAGTCAATCAGCTAACATTGCTCGTCGTCGAGGAAGGTGATGGCTAGACATGCATGCGTAACACACGTACTGACCATCTCACTCAACTGATGAAACCGCTTCACAACCTCGTCGATTGATTTCCCCTCTTTAACTAACACTCGACTGAAACCTATTCTGTCAGTAAGTCACAGCCTATTAGACTACCTAACGCACATGGCAGATAGAACGCAGGCGCCTATGATCAAAGACAACTAGTCAACCTTTTGATATCTTGCACTTTCAGTGGCTATGTCTCACAGACCGCCATAAAGGAGGACGGAGCGAAGTGCTGGTGAGCATTACACACACACACACGTCCTATGGTCGACAGCCGACTGGATATCACGTACGTACGTTTGCATATACCGAACTAGCCTCCTGTATCCCTGCTGAGATTTCATCGGTTATCAAGCCAATGAGGCTGGTAGAACTCTTCAAATAAGTGTAGTGGCATGCGATTCGCCCCTGCGAAATGTAAGATGCTGCTACAGGACTGGACCCCGTCAACCCCTAACTTAATGATAGGGAGTGAAGTGATAGAACATGTTGACCACTTCACCTATTTGGGAAGTTGTATCAGCACCAACGGACTGATTGGCGATGAAATCTCATCACGGATCCCAAAAGCTCGAGCTGCTTTCGCTGACTTACACCATCTCTGGCGTAGGCGTGACATCCGGTTATCAACCAAGGGACGTGTGTACTGCTCATCAGTTCGCTCCGTCCGTCCTTCTCTATGGCTCTGAAACATGGCCAATACGCGTTGAAGACATGAAAAGGTTGACTGCTTTCGATCATAGATGTCTGCGGTCTCTGTCTCATGTTAGGTGGTTTCACAAGATAAGTAATGTTGACGTTAGGCGTAGAGTGTTGGGCAAAAAGGGAAAATCAATCGACGAGGCTATAAAGTTACATAGACTAAGATGGCTAGGTCACGTGCTGCGCATGCCTAACCACCGCCTCCCCCGACGGGCTTTGCTAGCTGATATAGGTTCAGGTTGGAAAAGAGCCAGTGGTGGCCAAACAAAAACATGGCCTCATCAATCCATGAAATCCTTGACAGTTGAACTGAGTCGGTCAGGTAGGGAGATGCAGACTTCTGGGTTGGGGCCCTCGGGACTCTAGGAATCAATGGCTGGAGACAATAGGTGACATGGCTCAAAATCGCTGTCAATGGCGCAGATGTATTCAGTCTCTGTAATCTTTCATATTCCTTTCTACCATTACCCATTCTATTTCACTCTTATACTTTTCACACTGTATTGATTCTCTTCACTCATCTTCTTGTCTAACTTTGTGTGCTATTTGGAAGGTGGCAACTGGAACTGGTGCACTTCGGTGCCAAGTTCTATGTTGAATCCAGACAGACAGACAGTGGTCAACACGCTTATCCACGGTTCTACTTCCCATCTTTACGCTAAGGGTGACTCGACGTATTTAAGTCCTGTAGCCTCATCATCTTACATTACACAGCAGAAGCGAATCTCATGTTAAACATTCGAACATTTTTGCCCGAGGTTGTTCAGAAAACTCTGCTGTATTCTGTCACCGTCCTCACAAGTCAATCTGTGAGTCGCTGAAGTCAGCTAAGATTAAGTTCATTAGTGTATATATATATGATGAAATTAAACAAAAATGGGGACAGTGGTGGCAGGCATCCCTGAAAGACACCACTGGTTGTCACCAATTCACATGACCACTCTAAGTAGGCTCTCACTTGGTTGACTGTATGAGTTTGAGTAAAACGAAGGTAGGGAAATGATGCAGATAAACGCTAGTGAGCTACAGGTTATCAAGAACAAAGTCTAAGACACAGAGCAGGAAGTGGTAATCATTAGGCTACACTAGTACTGTAGATAAGTGAGGAAACAATACAAAATGCAGAACATATCCTTATTACACGCAATGACTGACACTACTTTCCAGCAGCGGACTGCTCACCGTAATCTGTTCTAAGAAGAAGAAATCTCGAATCTAACATCCCTAGTTTTGTCTCCAAAAAAACCGAAATATGCAAGGGAGGGTACACGGTACTATCTAAGAGAAAACAATAATTGAGCAGAACAAATCCTGATTCAAAGTAGCTCTTCGACTAACTGATGAGAATTGTCGTCGGAGCAAAAGGATTAATACATTAAGACAAAAAGTGGCGAAGTTAAACTTTCGACACCACTAACTACCAATCAGCGAATTATCCGATGAGATTCACGAACGATGTCGAATTATCCAATGAGGCTCACGAACGTAGTTCAATGTTGTATAGCGCTTGATTCATTTCAAATGCGTGCCCTTACAACGTTACGGTTCCAATTCAAGAAGGATAGTGTTTTCCAGTATTGCCTGAATTTAGGGTTGCTCGGGAAGGAGCGAACTTGTTCGTGTGGTGGTATCATGACTTTAAAAAGCTATATCAGATCAATTGATGGATTTGTTCATCGTTGTGGTATATGTTTGAAGTGTGCTAGTATTAGAGAGGGTAAGCTGATTATTTTAACATTTCGTAGGAACTTTTTTCCCAAAGTCGCATCTCTCCCTAACCCAGATTTTAATATCTGCAACTACTGAGTGTTGAAACAGCCGATGAGAGCAGCAGCAGCAGAGACGGAGAATAGCCTCGTCTCAACAGTCCAATGGTACCAGCATTGCACAGACATCGCACCATGGAAAATGGAGAAAATCACTTGTTTGCTGGGTGGAGAAGACGTTATCGTGCAAGTCGATGAAACAGTGCTGGTAAAAAAGAAAGGATTTTGGGGCAGGTTGAAAAATAGGATAAGGGCTATAAATGGATCTCAAAAGGTTCTCATTTATACTCATTTGGATAAATATATGTACAGGATATGGTGTAATTTCTCCATTGACAGTCCCATGCTAAACTGGGAGATGTTTCTCTCACATGTTCGAGAAAGATATCCAATGTAACTTTTTTATTATCTATTTTATGCTTTTTTTCTATAAATATACATTTCCATTCATCATATATGCCTCTTTAATGTGATTGGTCCGTTCAAGGTCGTTTGCTGATTGGTTGTTAGTGATGTCTAAAAAGTACTACATTTTACATTAAAAAATGTACAGTATTCATAATAATAATAATGACAACAAACCTTCATGAGCGGAAGCACGATGAGTTTTCATTGTATGCATGTGAGAAAATCCTCGCCCGCAGACATCGCAAACAAAAGGTTTCAGTGCTATAAAAAGTAGGATGCATGAATCGTGTGTTAGTCAAGCGCAAATGTCTAGGCAGAGAGATATGCCAGGTGGAACTTGTAATAAACAGTCAACGAACAGTGACAAACTTATAGTAAGTATACCTGAATTTTAGATTATTCCTGTTAATGACTTGCAACACTGGACTGATCAGTCTCTATCGTCATAGAAGCAGTTTGCATTTATATTCGCTTTAATGATACTGTGGTGAGAGCAGTCTGCTAGCCAAAAATTGTTAGACACCAATTTACGCCAATAAACAATCTGCTGCATGACCTTTGTCTTCTGTTGTTGCATTTGGTGTCGCTGTCTACAGACATATGGAAAGCCTATATCCTGCAGTTTTTGATGGAGACATATGGATATTCGGGTAAGACTTCGAAGCTGTTGCGCAGTTGAGTGGCGTTCAAGATCCATCAGCGATGTGACTGTTACTTTGAACGCTGCTGGGAGGTCGGGCGAAGGCAGAATATGGAAGTGTGAAGCGAAATAGCGCCGAATGTGCGCCAGGATCAGGCAAACTGCATCCTAAGTGGGAAGGATCACATATGGTTACTGTGCGACGGGGTCACGCAGAAACGATCGCAAATGTAAACAACGAGAAACAGGTGAACGTAAGCGACACATGGAAAATCCTACTACGCCTACTGCAAAAACTATCCCCAACCCAAGTTACGAACTTGTGTGCTGATAATTAATGATATGAATGTGGATAATAAATTATTTTCAAAACGTCATCCAGTAAATAAAACTTTCACCGTGTGACATATCTAGTAAAGAAGAGGGCAAGGAATCATTGCAGCACTCCCACCTTAAGGAAAATTGAAGAAAGATATTTCATGGACATCTTCCAAAAAAATAAATATCCACGGAACTTCATCAAAAGATATGTACCCCTAAGCCAACCTATCAAACCAAAAGCCCCTAGGAAAGCACAAAGAAATTCGCCTTACCATATATAAAGGATATCTCAGAAATCACTACAAGACTATTCAAACCTTTAGGAGTTGACGTCGTACACAAGCCAACAAAGTCGCTTCACTCAATTATATGTCAACCAAAAGACTCAACAACGAAAGAAGATAAAACCAACATCACCATGTACAAAATAAATTGTAACAACTGCGAAAAACACTGCATTGGCCAAAGTAGACGTCGTTTTCGTCTTC
The DNA here is from genome assembly GCA_944472135.2 of Trichobilharzia regenti. Classification (NCBI taxonomy): domain Eukaryota; kingdom Metazoa; phylum Platyhelminthes; class Trematoda; order Strigeidida; family Schistosomatidae; genus Trichobilharzia; species Trichobilharzia regenti. The sequence continues at coordinate 15,461,026 of OX235262.1, forward strand.
GTATCCACGAACATAAGCTAGCTGTCAAAATACTCCCTCATATCACTACATACAGAAAACCACGGACATCAATTCGACTGGGACATCCAAAGTTCAAATATTAGACAGAGGAAACAACAAGAATGCTAGAGAATTTTAAGAAGCCAACCTGGTATTCCAGTGAATCATCAATCAATAGACACATCGAGATAGACAAAATTTATCAACCGATAAGAAAGAAACCTCACACGAAAAAAGGTCAAAGTTCAAGTCAAAGAAACAATCAGTTCCAATACAAGTAACCTAGAAGGTGTGAAAACACACAAAGACAACCAATCAAGGTCACCGACGAGGAGAGATGATTTATAAACTCATGGAGGAATCTGAAAGCTCACTTCATTAAATTGAAGTATGCACTGAAGATGTCGCCTAGTGGTGGGGCGAAGAAAGCTTCGCAAACAGCTATCCAGCTCAGAGAACATACTCACATAAAAATCATCCACCTCAGTTTCAAATCTTCTCTATCATATCTACATTAATATCAGCTAAATAACTACTGAGCACTACAGAACACTAGACAGCTAATGCATCCTAGTCTGGGATTGCTCAACAATGTATATTGGGGAATACTGTGACATTTTCAGTGCAGGATCGTCAGGCTCCCAAGAGAGCATGCTACTTGTTCAGCTGTTTAGGTTAGGACCTAATGAATCATGATATCGGTACTCTGTTCGTTCGTAGTGTAGCATCAGCCATAGAAACACTGGAAACCCAGATGAATTTGATAGTTGTTTCTTTTTCTTAAAGTTGATGGCCAGAGATGAAGGTGTATATAAGAGACAATGCTAAGTCACTTAAACGGGCATGGGGTTATATGATTAGACATTAATTCTAGTGTATCTGAGTAGTCTGGTAAAATGCTTTAATACAGTCATCTATATATGAACTATTACAAAAAAAAATAATAACTTACGCTTTTCATTTCCACATTTATGCAGTCTAAGCGCTCGGGATTTGGTGAAGCGTCTTTTGCAGACATCACATGCATATGGCCGTAAACCTACAAAGTAAAATAAATTAAAAAAAAAGAAGAAAATATACACCACTGCATATGTGCTGATTCGTGAATATTTGTAGATTTAAACGCCCTATGTGATCGTGGAAAAATTATTAACTCGATCTTTAATCTCATCACCGGGTGCATGTGATTGGTTGTTACTTGAAAATCCCCATTGAGTCATCTGAAAGTGTTATGACCGGAACTACGACCTAGTTGACTATTAGAGAATACTAACTCAATGGGTTGGCTAACCTGTCCTAATCGCATGTCAACGGAAATCCGACGAGAAACACGGTCTATGTAACTGGCTCACTCCAGGGAGCAGTTAAATTGGTAGATACACATGGAAGAGGCGAAATTAGACAGTTTATATTTTACTCCTGAACGTATAAATACGGATGGTTTTGGAGACACAGAGTGATTCAGCAACATGGAATGTTTTTTTTAACTGTATTTCTGAGGCCTTGTGTTAGTATTTCGTTGATGTTATTCCCGAGGAACTGAATTCGGTAAGAATATGGCCTTTTTAGGAACTGTTGGTACCTTGGGTTGCCATGATTTTCGATTCATATTTTTAACAATGGACTTTTCTGGATAACCGCCTTCACTCATGAAACCGTTGAATATTATTAAGTTCCTTAACAAGACATTCATCCGAGCAGACTGCTTTTGCTCTGTGAGCCAAGGACTTTATCAAATTGTGTTTGGATTTCAATCTGACAATCGTCACAAATGCATGAAGCAGATGTTGTAAGGCATTTTTTTTAACTAAACGAACGAATGATGGTATAGTTTTAGGCATTTTGACGACGAAATGAGAGAATACTTATGAATAGTTGAGATCTAGTCCACTTGACGTGATTCGGTGGCACAGTGGTAGAATGCTCGCCGATCACACCTTATATATGGTTCGGGGTTCGATCCCTGCCCACAGACACACACTCCTTCGTTACTTCGCTAAGCCAGTAATAAGACTGGTAAAGGGGGGAGGCTGGGCGTGAGGCTAGTAACCTCACCACCTCGTAGAAATAAACACCACTGCTGCTACCGAAACTTCAAGCCTAGAGCTTGAAGGCACCCTATGTTCGTTCCATTGGGAACGTAAAGGATATTATATTGACAGACTGTTTAATCCTAGGGCTACCGTATGTATTGCACATAATTACTCTTATTTAGTTTGTTAAAATCTAATAAAATATAACCTCTAATAGTAATGCTTACTCTGGTGAGTACTTTAAATAGTTAATAAAATACTGCTGATCTGCAAGTTTCTACTAAACATGAGAAAAAACATTATCCTTTAGGGCAGCGCATCCCTTAGTATTATTGATAAAAGTATAAAACTTGGGCACGGTGGTGGAGTGTAACTCCATGATAGATAAGATTTTATTTTGATAAGTCACACAGTGGAGCGTTATACAGTAATGTTAACTGATGACCGCGTTTCGAGCACAAACTATTGCCGCTCATAATCAGGACTGGACTACATCGACGCCTAGTTTAAAAATAGGAAGTGAAGTGGTGGAGCACGTTGACCGCTTCACTTATTTGGGAAGTACCATCAGCCAGTGCCAACGGGTTGATCTCTGACGAAATCTCAGCACGAATACAGGGGGCTCGTTTCGCATTTGCCAGTTTACGCCGACTCTGGCGTAGACGAGATGTTCGACTATCGACCAAAGGGCGGGTGTACTGCACATCAGTCCGCTCCGTCCTCCTTTATGGCTGTTTTTGAGACCTGGCCACTGAGAGTGGAAGACATGAAAAGACTAGCTGGCAGTCTTTGATCATAGGTGCCTGCGTTCTATTTCCCGTGTAAAGTGGCATAATAAGGTGAGCAACATTGAGGTTAGGCGTGGGGACCTAGGTAAACAGGGGAAATCAATCGAAGAAGTCGTGAAGCTACAAAGACTGAGATGGTTAGGACATGTGTTACGTATGCCAAGTCATCGCCTCCCTCGACGAGCAATGTTAGCGGATATAGGGTCAGGCTGGAAAAAAGCTAGCGGCGGTCAAACAAAAACTTGGCCTCACCAGTCAATGAAATCCACAACAGTTGGTCTAAGCCACGTAGAAAGGTGTAGACTTCCAGGCTGGGGTCCTCGGGACGGTAAAAATCTATGGTTAGAAACAATTGGTGATATGGCTCAAAATCGTTCTCAGTGGCCGGCGCAGATGCATCCACTCCTTGTGACTTATGATCTCCAATGAAACTGTTTTGTTTTTCTTTATTACTCCTTTGTCTCACACCTCTGCTCACTGTTTCTATTATGCTTTTCTTGTACTTTCTTCTCTTGTTTCGCGTGCTACACGGAGTGTGGCGACTTGAACTGGTGCACATTTGTGCAAAGTTCTATGTCGAAAACAGATAGACAGACAGACAGCTCATAATCATATCAAGTCACTCACTCACACAACTTTTTTCTTTCATTTATATACATGTGTGGAATCCATTGGATATTGGAATAAAATTCAATATGAGATAATATATATACATGCAGAAATTGATCAAAAACAACAATCAACAATCAGATGGGAAATAAGACGCGTGTTTGTATAGTCAAAATAATAAGTAACTTGTTAGAATGTTGTGATGTGTTTGAAATGAAATAGAATTTTAAGATTATTTAGTATCCTCCCCTGATCCGACTGACTGGTGGTAATAATACCTTTTACATCTGGCTGATATTTGCATTGAGCCATTTCTGTTGCATATGCGGCGTTGGGTGTAGACTCGATGAAGCAGGCAGGATTCAGTAATCAGTCTCTCTCTCTCCACCTACACAGATTACTTCTTAGAATCTTAACCCTCTCACACCATATTGTGTGGTTGTATGCCAATGCATGTGGTGCAGTTGCTGAGCTTTTTTCCCTAAATTACTTATCTTCTCTGGGTCAACCATTCTTACCCTACCCCCTCCCATTTACTAGTTTGACTTGTATGGTTGACCTCACAGTTATTGCAGGGTATTTTGTATATTACATTATTTAGTTTAATTGGATCCACTGGGTCTTTTAGACTACAAAGCTTGTCTCTGAGTGAGTTTCTAGGTTTGAATACCACCCATATTCTTGCTTTATTCAGCATCCTACGTAGGTCTCAGATGTCCCCTCCTTATATGGTATAACAGTAGATGACTTTCTTATTTATTTTATCATTAGTAGTTTCACAATTATTTTTATTTTGCTTTTGGCCTTTTTCGATCTTTCTAATGAATTTTATAGGATAGTTATTTAACACCAACGCCACCCAACACATGCAACAGAAATGGCTCAATGCAAATATCAGCCAGATGTAAAAGGTATTATTACCACCAGTCAGTCGGATCAGGGGAGGATACTAAATAATCCTCAAATTCTATTTCAACTCAAACACATCACAACATTCTAACAAGTTACTTATTATTTTGACTATACAAACACTCGTCTTATTTCCCATCTGATTGTTGATTGTTGTTTTTGATCAATTTCTGCATGTATATATATTATCTCATATTGAATTTTATTCCAATATCCAATGGATTCCACACATGTATATAAATGAAAGAAAAAAGTTGTGTGAGTGAGTGACTTGATATGATGATTATGAGCGGCAATAGTTTGTGCTCGAAACGCGGTCATCAGTTAACATTACTGTATAACACTCCACTGTGTGACTTATCAAAATAAAATCTTATCTATCATGGAGGTATCCCTTAGTACATCGCATGACCGTCCCTGATTGGTATCCTTGGTTCACAAAATGTACACCTGAGCTTTTTATAATTGGCATTCAACAAAATGTCGTCGTACATCTCTCAGAGAAGAGAGATATCATAATGGTGGATTGGTTTTTGCGATTTAGGTCAGATAGAACTGTGTTACACAATCTACTCTACTGTCACTCACAATTAATCTTTTGTTTCATTTGAAGATCCTGGACGGACAATGAAGAGAAAATACCGTAGCATATTAAACTCTCCTGAAAGATCTATACATTGCATAAAATATCGTTAATTTTGTCCGGAAAAAATTTTGGTTTTATTTTTTTATGACGACGCTCGTAACAGAAATTGGCCGAAGGCGCTAAAATCATCTCATTTCGTTGGATATATTGACATTGTTTCCAGTGAACTAATACATTTTATTTCACGGATAATACCCATTCAGACATTTGACTACTTCTATTGTGGTGAGAGCAGACTGCTAGCCAAGTTGGTAGACATTAATTGACGTCAATGTTTATGTCCCAAATATTGGTCGTGAGAAAATATGGACAAGATTGATTCAATAACCAATCACAGCAGACTTTGCGTAGGCAGATACAGTTAACATATAGGTGATCTGACATTCAAGAAACAGTCACAAAGAGATGCAAGATCAACTTTCTGTGAGAAACAACCAATCAGAAGAGTTTGTTTGTTTGCTTGAATAAGCTATAATAATGTGCATGAAAATCTATAAATACGTGTTGATTTCCTTAATATATGATCTGTTGCCTGGCCCTTTTCTTCTGTTGTTACACTATGTGTATCTACCAATTTACTTGCTAATGTGCAGTGAAATAATATAGGTCGTTCAATGAGTGTTTTATGCAAAAAAGTTAAAGAACATAATCCCAGGCAGCTAAGAAAAGGTAATAGTGGATCAATAAAGAGTGCTATAATTAAACATATAGTCAACACCGGCCACCCAATATGCACAGGGAGAAGTCACTATTCACAGTCATTTACAAAGTCAAAAGAAGCCTCCCGAAAACGAGAAGCTCCCTCATGCTTCGCACTGCCGAGGATGCTTTAGCGATTCGGATAGGAAAACTCTGACTTATGCACACAGAAGAAACTTTTCCACCCCCACCTTCTACCTTGGGTATATAATTCCAAGTTCTACGACTTTGTCAATGATGTTTTGTTTTCTTTTTTTGTACGGCATCTTAGTGACGTCATCTTCTTAACCAACCCTATTTTTATTTACTCTCTCTACCTATTACATAATTCAGTTTTGCACACACGCCTCCATTGACATCCTGCTTCATATTACGCGACACTTATCAATACTTACCAGTCTTCACCCCCACCCCCCACCTAGTTACAATTTTGATTATTCATTACCTTTTAGAAACATTTTGATGACGTAAACAAAAAACCCAAATAAAATTTTTATTTCACCGAAAATATCCATTGAGTCATGAAGAAAATAAAAGACAGATTCAGCGAAGAAAATTTTCCTTATCGACGAAATCATCTTCAGCGGCTGTACAGTCGTATTTATACTTAGAAAAATATATAGTGGTTTATTATTGAGTAATAGGGCGTGACAACGCTATATTTTTCTAAGTATAAATACGACTGTACAGCCTCTAAACGATTTCGTCGATAAAGAAAATTTTCTTCGCTGAATCTGTCTTTTAATTTTTATTTTCAATTGGTGGATGGTGGCTAGCAGTGGAATCCAGGAAGCGCATTTCGTCCTATTTGAGACACGTTAGCTACTGGATGTACCTGCATTTCTCAGGAGTGATGGTGTTCCCACCGAGGCCCTATCAGCGAGGTCCAATCAATCGACGGGAAAATCTAAAATTAAATTAATATGACCAGTTGCACAAGAGGTGACCAGCTCTCGTGGGCCAAGTGGTCTAGTGGATAACTCTTTGGCGTTTGAAACTGTGGGCACTGGGTTCGAGCCTCAGGGGTGGGGACATCATCACCCACTGAGAAATGCAGGTACATCCAGCTGACGAATCTCAAATAGGACGAGGTGAGCATCCTGGACTCCACTGCCAGTCGCCATTCACCAATTAAATGCTAATTGAATGCCCGGACATCGTCGAAGCATCTGCACAAGAAGCCGACATATCAACCTGAGACCGAGCACTTCAGTCCAATCAATCGACGGGAAAATCTGAAATTCAATTAATTTTTATTTTCGTTTGACAATCCTAATGTGCATACACACACACACACACACAAAATAATTACATCAAAATGCAATTGTGCGGCTAAGTGTGAATGATTTCCCTTGCGAAAAGAGACTCTTCGCTGAACTTTATTGTTCCTATAATACATTTTAGCTTATTTGAATTCCTTTTATTGGATGTCATTACTAATAATTGTAGTAGTATCACATGATTGTTATATATGTCCAAACCAAGTTAACTTTTAACAGTTTTAAAAAAATCTGGGCATTGGGCATATGATATTCATTATAATAAAGGGTATTTTTGCATTTCCCAATGAATGAAAAACAATGAACGATATTTCTGTTTTGATTAACGTTTCACTTTTTAATGCTGGTGCTAATAGCTTTATTAAAGTATTATTAAACCAGAATTTACAAAATTCACTTAGCTTATATACAATAACAACTTAATCATCATCCATGTTTCCACAGCATGGGGGCATTTTTGCGCTGTCAAATTGGCCAATTAGGTAAAGATAACAAAACCAGGTGTAAACTGATGGATTTGATAAGCGCATAAAAATTATAAAAGCAGCATGTGTTTACACAGTGAAATCGCTTATATCATATTCGTGTTGATTTTTTTCTCATTTCACAGAGGAGAAGGGTGTTGTAACCATTTCAAATTCTGCCTAAGCCCATAATTCTTATCCAGACAATTTGGATTCCATTTGATCAGAGAAAGTGCTTTTGATGATATTAGGTGTTCCTTTTGGTTTCTGAAGTTTTTCTGGATTATTTCAATATTTTCAAAATCAATTTTGTAGCGTGTGGTTGATGATTTTTCAAGTTTTTCTAGTTCAACCGGATTTCTCAGTGGTTGAACAGATGCTCGATGGTTTTCAATTCTTCTGATTTGCATTCCTCAAGATGTTTGTCCGATGTATATAGCATCAAATTCCAAGCATGCATTTTATTTTATAGACACATTTAGATAGAGAATCTTTAGGGATTTGGTCTTTTATATAGACAAGGTTGTTTCGTAGCATGTCTGATGTTTGGAAGAAAACTCTAATGTCGAGCTGATTGAGTACTCTTCTGATATCGTCTGACGTCTCTGTTCTATGTGGAATGACGACTGTTGATGTCCATGTTTTCTGTCATACTTAACGTCCGTATTGACTTTGTTGATGAAGTTTTTTGGGTAGTCGTTTTGCTTGAAAGTTTCAGTAATGTTTGATATTTCTTCTTCCTTTTCTTGCTCATCCGTTATCAGAGAGTGTGGTCATCTAAGAAGACTTGAACGACTGGGTACCTTTTCGCTGATGCGGTGTGATCATCCGAAGTCTAAATTTTTGTTGCTGGACTGGTTTTTCTTTCTGAATATATAGATGTACTAAAATGTCCCTTTCCCTCCCCCTCTTAACTAGGCAGCCAGTCTATAACTGGTAGTTCACCGACGACAGATTCTCCTTCGAAAGGAAACTGGATTCTTGGAGATAGATTGTTTACTTTCTCCAAAAATGAACTGTGTAGATCTCGTTTCAGCACTACAAAAGTATTATCTACATACCTTGACCATATTTTTAGGAGTGAGTATGCTTGAAAAGATGTTATTTTCGAATTTATTCATAAAAAAGTCAGCGACTATTGGGGAAACTGGTGAATCCATAGCAACACCATTTGTCTGTCTATATAAATTCCACTTAAACGTAAAATAATTACTGTCTAGACAGAATTTCAAGCTCTTAATTATTTCACTGGTATCTAGTGGACATTTTTGTGTAAGCGTAGTATCTGATTCTAGTAGACTGGAAATGATATCAAGACTTTCGGTAATAGGGATACTAGCATGTATCGAGTTAGTATTATCATAGCTTATCATAATGTCTTTATCAATTTCTCGGTGTTCTATTTGGGATTTGAAATCATATGAATATTTTACAATATTTTGAGTATCCTTTTGTAGTGGTTGTAGTACCGAGAGTAAGTATTTAGATAGGTTGTATGTTGGTGAGTTGGTGAAATCCATTACTGGTCTTAATGGAACTGTGGGTTTATGTATCTTTTCTAACCTGCACCTATATCAGCCAGTAATGCTCGTCGGGGGAGGCGATGGCTAGGCAAGCGCAGCACGTGACCTTGCCATCTCAGTCTATGTAACTTTATAGCCTCGTCGATTGATTTTCCCTCTTTGCCCAACACTCTACGCCTAACGTCAACATTACTTACCTTGTTAAACCACCTAACATGAGACAGAGACCGCAGACATCTATGATCGAAAGCGGTCAACCTTTTCATGCCTTCAACTCGTAATGGCTATGTTTCAGAGCCATAGAGAATGACGGACGGAGCGAACTGTTGAGCAGTACACACGTCCCTTGGTTGATAACCGAATGTCATGCCTGCGCCAGAGATGGTGTAAGTCAGCGAAAGCAGCTCGAGCTTTTTGGATCCGTGATGAGATTTCGTCGCCAATCAGTCCGTTGGTGCTGATACAATATCGTTCATTGTTTTTCACGCATTCATTCACTGGGATATACAAAGCTCACACACTTTTATATATATAATGAATATCACATATGATTGATTGAATAAGAAGAAAAGAAAGATTTTTTTTCTTTCCTAACACCACCACCACCACCACCACTCACCTTTATGAACTGTATTAATGTGTTGTTTCAAGTGACCATTCTGTGTAAAATTGGCATCGCATATATTACAAGAGAAAGGCCGACGACCTGTGTATAAAAAAAGAAACGAATGCAATGAAGGAATTATCAACAGGTCTCCAAATTTTTTTTAATAATAATAATGGTAAAGCTTTATACAAGACAGTATGCAAATATACGGTAGAAAAATTTTCAGCGTATTCAGTTCCAAAGTACTGTTTTCTTCACATAGGATTTACAACATGTAAAGTAAGAATCTGAAGTATATATCTTCATTTCGTTGAAGAATTTTACAGCGTTTACTTGGGAACAAGTGAAATCATCACGCAAGTTTATGTATAGGCCATTTGATATATAACTGGACGATTAAAACAATGATAAATCCAGATGAAATTAAGCATTTTCGAGGGAAGTAATTTCAGTAGCCCAATGATTTAAGCAGGCCGCCTTAATTGTACAGGTACGACGGATAAATTATTTATTTAAATTATATAAATTTTGACTGATAATGAAATTTTTCGACTTAATTCAGAGCTAACTAGTCAGTGAATGCAGCAGATTCAGAAACATTGCCTTTACAAAAACGAGGAGATAAGTCACAAGGAGTGGATGCACCTGCGCCAGCCATTGAGAACGATTTTCAGCCATATCAACAATTGTCTCCAGTCATTATTGGTGTTTATCGTTTCCAGGATCCCAACTTAAAAGTCTACATCTTCCTACATGGCTGGTTGGCTTAAACTGACTGTCTTGGATTTCATTGACTAATGACGCCATGTTTTGGTTTAACCACCACCTGACCCTACGTCAGTTAGCTAACACTGTCCGTCGAGGAAGCCGATGGCTAGGCATGCATGCGTAACACATGCTAACCATCTCAGTCAATGTAACTTCACAGCCTCGTCGACTAATTTCCCCTCCCTACCTAGCACTGCACCGATGTCTAACTTCAATATTGCTCATCCGACTATACGACTTCTGAAGGGAGATAGAACACAGGTACCTATGATCAAAGATAACTAGCCACCCTTTTCATGTCTTCCACTCTAGATGGCCAGGTCTCACCGACAGCCCACTATGTTCCACTGGGAACATAAAGGAATAATAAAAAAAGGCCTGCAGACCTTGGAGTTTCACTAGCAGTGTTGCTTTTTAACGGAGTAGAGTCGCCAGCCTCACATGCTTAAGCTTCCTTCTCTTCTAGGCTTAATAAAGGTTAGGTTACGTTTTTATAGTTGGTGGGGCGGGAATCGAACTCCAGACCACGTGGGTGTAGTTGGTTACCATTCTACCTGCTGAATCATAGATTCACGCACTGTTTAGTCAAAACAAATTCAAATCTTTAAAGAAGCATAGGAAAGATTTATTTCCAGATACGAATTTAAAAACAAGCAACACAGGTAAATAAAGCAAAATATAATGAATTCCCTCTCAGCTGAATATAATACATAGGACTGACAGGTAAATAAACTATACTTAACCAGTCATGCAATACAACGTGTGTTTTTCAGACCATATTCAGATAGATAAGGGGAAGGGAGTTTGAGAGATTAAAATTAAGATAACATGATTATCTTAATAATAATAATTATTATTATTATTATCACCATTACAATTATTTCCATAATACAAATTTAGAATATTCAGTTGATAGTGGTCGTATAGTGGAGAAAACGAAAGCATTCAAGATAATTCATCACATCCCATCGACTCTTTCCAATATACTTTGTATGTCGTCTACAGCACACAGCTGAGGCGATAAACACTCGAACAACTATTAAGCCTAAACTATGCATTCATTCGGAGGAAGTTCGTACAACCATTGCTGGCCTATTAAGACATAACCATCTGATGACACCTCCCGACCAACGCTTACTTATTATTTTCAATCCTTTTCTTATCACCACTTAATCTTATCATATTTTCATTAAAACATAGTTTATTTACTTACTTCTCTTACAATCTAACATTACGTAATCAGTTCATTTATTTTTGCTCAGCCTTTATCGACTATTACTTCTACCTGAACATTTGTTTGTTTAATGATGCTGTTTTTCGTTATTCTTCTTATCACAGATGGCCTCACATTTTTATCGTCGTCGTTGATGGAATCATTATTATTATTAATATTATGACTATTGCACAATTTGTATGAACAGTCTTATTATCCTGTTGACTGACAAAACGCCATCATTGATTCATAAGAATATATTCATTTGCAAAGTTATATAGGTACATTCGACTTAATATTATAAGTTCTTACTCTGATAAAACTAATTGTTTAGTTAACCGGCGTATTCGAACGATAATGCATTTTATCTGGACTTTTTAATGTCGTAAATTCCCTTCGCCTTATCTATCTGAACATGACCTGAAAAACAGTCACACCTGTCGTTTTACAATAATGGCCAGTTATGCGGCGGATACATTTTTCAACGTAGAATAACAAATTATCAGTTATGGGGTGTCAAAATAAATAGTCGTATTTGTATGTGTGACAGCCGTGATCTAGGCTGAAATCGATGACAGAATATTGCAAAATGGAAGACAATGAGGATGATGATTAGTCATAATAGATTTGTAGAGTGTGGGGGTAGGAAAATTGACAAGTCAGATCATGGTTATAAAATGTGTCAGGTGAGTGAGTGGCTAGTACAAAGTGGTCTGTGGTAAACAGGAGATAGTGAAACTGCAATGAGCGGCTCATAATGAAATAACCAATGTGTGAAATCAAATAGGCGGAGACACATATATTGAGAAAAGAGATAATTTCACTACTAATAATAATAAGCCCGGATAGTATAAATGGAAAAATTCGATAGTATTGATAGAATGTTTGCATCAAGAGCAGAAATAATAACGAATATTAATAATTGTAATGATAAGCAAAGGGAGAAAACCAAGAGGGTTAAAGGGAGGAAGCACTCTTGGTGAGAAGCAAAGTCGTCAATCCAGATTTGGCCACGGCAGGAGCAGCGTTTGGATATGTTCCTTTTGGATACATAGTTTCCGTTTAGTCGATCTTATTGCAACAGCTTCAGCTATGTGTAGGAGACCTAGACAAAATGTTCGTGATAACGACCTTGGAATTCGGTTTATAATCCTGAAAGCTGTGTTGAGGTTGATGCTATATCCAGTATCGACTAAGTATGAAAGAATCGAGCTTTTAATGTACTTGATTTCTCCTTTACTTAATCAAGCTGGTAAATGTTCCCAAACCCGTAGACGAACCTGCCTAATCGTGCGCTCTATATAACTTAAACCACAGGAACGGCTGAAATGGTATATACATGAAGAGCTAAGGTTAGGTAAGACACTTTTTTAGTCGCTGGGTGAACATTGGACGCCTACTGAAGGATGGACAAAGACGTGCAGAGTAGAAAGTTTTCTTGATCGCCCTTGTTAAACGTAGCGATAAAATCTCCGCAAGAGTAGACGCAAAAACAGAGGCTTTTTCTGCACCGTTGCCAGTTCATGTTTACGACTATTATAACCTATGTTGGCTTAAATGAATATTCTTCGTTTAGATTGACTTTTAATTCATGATATGGGGGCATATCACAATATATATATATATATATATATGGATCAGACTGTGGAGGGGGGTAAGAAGACTTTAGGAGATCTGGATCCCACAGATGACATATGTCTAATGTCACACAAACTCGATGACTTGTAAAGCGGAAACACACAAAATAGCTGAAAAGGTAGAGGCAGAGAAGACAGAGGTGATGAAGACAACCAACAGCAACAATCACCATCAACGGGAAATACTCGAAAGAGGTCACCTCTTTCACTTATCTAGGATGGATTATTTCAACCTAAGACATGTCGAAAGAATGAAGATGTCAAAGCCAATCAGAATCAGAAAGGCAAGATACGCCGTCATCAACCTGAAACCACTTTAGAAAAACCTTCAGCATTCACTCAGAAACCTGGCCAGTGTGTCACGAAAAAGATTTCCAACGCGCCACAGAAGGACTTTATCAACAGCTACCCACTTTGTTGGCTCCATACTGATTGAAAATTACATGGCCAGTCAGAAAGAATTAGCAACAAGGAACTGTGGTTGGCAACAAACCAACCAAGAGCCGATTGTTCAACGAATATATATAGAGCAAAGTGGAGATGGATCGGGCCGTCAAATGACATCGCGCGCTAGACCATCCCTGGAGTGAAATCCTGATAGGAAACGACGGTAGACCGTTTCGCATTTGCCAGTATACGCCGACTCTGGTGTAGACGAGATGTTCGACTATCGACCAAAGGGCGGGTGTACTGCTCATCAGTCCGCTCCGTCCTCCTTTATGGCCAGCTGTGAGACCTGGCCACTGAGAGTGGAAGACATGAAAAGATTAACTGTCTTTGATCAAAGGTGTCTGCGTTCTATCTCCCGTGTAAAGTGGCATAATAAGGTGAGCAACATGGAGGTTAGGCGTCGAGTTCTAGGTAAACAGGGGAAATCAATCGACGAAGTTGTGGTGAAGTTACAAAGACTGAGATGGTTAGGACATGTGTTACGTGTGCCAGGCCATCACCTTCCTCGACGGGCAATGTTAGCGGATATAGGGACAGGCTGGAAAAAAGCTAGCGGCGGTCAAACAAAAACTTGACATCAGGCAATGAAATCCACAACAGTTAGTCTAAGCCACGTAGGAAGGTGCAGACTTCCTGGTTGGGGTCCTCGGGACGGTAAAAACAAATGGTTGGAAACAATTGGTGATATGGCTCAAAAAATTTATCAGTGGCGCAGATGCATCCACTCCTTGTGACTTATGATCTCCAATGAAACTGTTTTGTTCTTCGTTATTACTCCTCCTTTGTCTCACACCTCTGCTCACTGTTTCTATTATGCTTTTCTTGTACTTTCTTCTCTTGCTTCGCGTGCTACACGGAGTGTGACGACTTGAACTTCCGCACATTTGTGCAAAGTTCTATGTCGAAAACAGACAGACAGACGGTAGACCGACAGTGACATGCAGGATATCGTTTGGGGAAGAGGAGATGAGAGATTATGGACCTAACTGAAGAGCACAGCGGAAAATAGAACAAAGTGGAGATGTGCTGTTGAAGTCCTATGCTCTAATCGAAACCCAAGTGGATAATAATAATAATGTATAGACCCTGTATGTAGCATATTCAGCTGAGGAATAGTTCTATCGAAATTCGGGGAATTCATTATATCCTACTTTATTAACCTTCATTGCTCGTTTTGAACTCACACCTGTTTACATATGTACGCTTAACTTAGAGGTCAAAGGGTGGAAATAGACATCACCAAGTCTAAAAAAAAATGTATGCCGAAAAATTCCTTCATACATATGTCTGTAGTCTGTGCCATGTCAATGTTTGTTTTTATGTGAATTGGTCTGCATATAGCAAGAGATAAACAATGCCCACTGTTGCTTAGTCTTATGCTGGTTAGCATACACAGGACTAGAGAAATACCATCACAGAAGTATTTATTGTACATTTTATCACCGTTTCTGTGCAGACTTTACATGTAGTTAAATTGCAACTGTGTTTTGTTATCGATGGAAGAATAAACAATCGTATAACCCTAGCTAGCGTTTTCTGTTGTTCTGCGTAGTCTTCTGAAACCAGTGATAGGTTCAGGATCTTTGATGAAATTGATCGACGGGAAAATCTAAACTTCAATTACATAATTATATATAACCGTTGCACAAGAGGTGGCCAGCTCACGTGGCCCAAGTGGTCTAGTGAATAACGCTTTAGCGTTTGAAACTATGGGCACTGGGGTTCCAGCCTTAGTGGTGAGAACATCATCACTCA
The DNA here is from genome assembly GCA_944472135.2 of Trichobilharzia regenti. Classification (NCBI taxonomy): domain Eukaryota; kingdom Metazoa; phylum Platyhelminthes; class Trematoda; order Strigeidida; family Schistosomatidae; genus Trichobilharzia; species Trichobilharzia regenti. The sequence continues at coordinate 15,476,407 of OX235262.1, forward strand.
CTGAGTAAGGAATACAGGTACATCCAGCTGACCAAGAATTCCTGGCTGGATTCCACTGCTAGGCACCATACACCAAATTAACAATAATTGAAACAGGATTTCATCATGAGCTGACATCACTTAGAGAACCATTGGAAACCTGGGAGTACTGGACAGTCAGCTGTTTCGTCCTAGTTTCAGACTCTTCATCAGCACGCATCAACCGGGGTTCAAACCAAAGGACCTTCTGGTTACAAGGCTAGAGGGCTCGTAGGCCGCTAAGCCGCTGGAACCCAATCCAATGGCTCATAAATTCTAACTTCTGCCAATTCACGACATAGCGCAACCGCTAGCCAATGTCTTCGGCGAGTATTTGTCCTCACACCCGACCGGCTGCACCCTACTGGTCACGACTTCCAACTGGAACTCAGGTAACTACCTGCCTGAATAGGGCCAGTCGCCAGTGAGCATCTCATTGGTATTCAAGTGATGGTTTGTAGGGATTTGATTGGTTACAGGATTTCATCATGTGCTGACATTGGTTAGAGAACGGTTGGAAAACCTGGGAGTACTGGACAGGGTTTGAACCCCGGTGGGTGCGTACTGATGAAGAGCCCCAAACTAGGACGGAACTGCTGGATGTTCAGTACTCCCAGGTTTTCCAATGGTTCTCTAACCAATGTCAGCTCATGATGAAATCCTGAAACCAATCAAATCCCTACAAACCAACACTTGAATATTAATTGAAACAGTTTGAAAAGCGTTGTTGTGCAGCTGTTGCTTTTTTCCCACAAAAGTGAAATGATACACTTATAATTAGGATAATTCAACCAACGTAGTGTAATTTTTAATAGCAATCGTGAAGCTAATGACTTTATTTAGTTAGTCCCGATTACTTGAACATTAATTTAATCACTCTGATAATTATCATTACAATAAAAACTATATAAATAATAGAGTTTAGTACAATATTCTACGCTTACCTTCATGTACAGATAATTTGTGCAGTTTTAATGTACGAGTCTTTTGGAAACGTTTCCCGCAATCATCACATTGAAATGGTCTTAGCACTGAAATACAAATAATGGTAAACAAGTTTATCATTTGAAATAATTACCGCTGTCTTTCAATTGTTGTTTTTTTTCTTTTTTCTTGCAGTTATTTAGTTTGTTTATATTTCAAATTTGATCACGAAATCAGTTAGAGAACCATTGAAAACCAGCCCCATAGGGAGTACACACTGGACAGCCACTGGTTTCTTCAGCCTAGTTTGGGACTACTACTATTCATCGCCGGGGTTCGAACCTAGGACCTTTCGGTTGCAAGGTAACCTAGCAGCAACTGGGATCCGATTCAGTGATTTTAGCGCAACCGGCACCAATCAATGTCATCAGTGGCGAGTATGTGTCCTAACTCCCTATCGAATGGAACCCACTGGTCACGACTTCTTCACCAGAACTACAGACAACTTTGTCCTGCATCCAGTCACTACTATTGAGTATAAGATTATTTCTATTAGATTGTTTGTAAGAGATTTAACTTGTTCCAAGTTTAATCATGGGTTGATATATGTTATGAAACCATTGAAAACCAGCCACAGGAAGTATTGGACAACTGTTTTGTCCTAGTTTGGGACATCATCGGTAGGGCAAAGTTCAATAACAGCGTCCTAAACAAGGGATGCGAACTCACGGCGGGTGGCCTTCGGCCGATTAAATCATAAAAATAAGTGACTTTTGCACAAAAAATGACGTATATTTACGAGAAAATGTGTGAAAACACGTTAAACATGGTATGTTTCTCTGAAATGACTTAAAATTACGTCCCAGTTATAATGAGGAATATCAGTTGCTAAGTTAGACTAGTTTCTGTACACGTATTCACCGAGGTGACTGAAGATGAGCTGTTTTTTGTGAATCCTTTAATCTCTCTTATCCAGTTGTGAAGTCTTCCCCAAAGTCCCCGGTTGAATTACTTTGTTTTCCAGTATTGAGATCGACGACTACTTACCAGGAAGATGTGGATAATAAAACAAATTACATAAACTCTAAATCTCTCCCTAGTCATAACCGTAACCTTAATCCCGACCCTAACCCTAATTACACCTTTATCCTAAACGTAATTCTATCCCTAATGCTAACTATAACCATGATCCTAACTTTAACCCTAATCCTCTGTCTGTCTGTTTTCGACATAGAACTTTGCACAGATGTGCACCAGTTCAAGTCGCCGCACTTCATGTACCACCCAAAGCAACAGAAGAAAGTAGGAGAAGTGCATAATAGAGACAGTAAACAGGGGTGTGAGACAAAGGAATAGTAATAAAGAAGAACAATATAGTTTCATTGGAAATCATAAGTCACAAGGAGTAGATGCATCTGCACCAGCCATTCAGAACGATTTTGAGCCATATCACCAATTGTTTCCAGCCTAATGCTAACTTTAACTAGCGAATAACACATTGTCCAAACAGGACTTAAAAATGTGATCTGGGTGAAATTTGCATTTTATTTGGTGAACGGCGTTGATATTTCAACTATGATAATGATAGAGGCTGTTAGCCAACGACTAGTGTGCATTCAAGGTCACTGGAGCGTTCGCACTCCTGGGGCTCTTCTGAACACACTGAGCCGCAATCTACGAATGTTTGGCATGCGATTCGCTCCCGCCAAATGCAAGATGTTACAGGACTGGACTACATCGACGCCTAGTTGAAAAATAGGGAGCGAAGTGGTTGAGCATGTTGACCGCTTCACTTATTTGGGAAGTACCATCAGCCCCAACGGGCTGATCTCTGACGAAATCTCAGCACGGATACAGGGGGCTCGATCCGCATTTGCCAGTTTACGCCGACTCTGGCGTAGACGAGATGTTCGACTATCGACCAAAGGGCGGGTGTACTGCTCATCAGTCCGCTCCGTCCTCCTTTATGGTTGTGAGACCTGGCCACTGAGAGTGGAAGACATGAAAAGATTAACTGTCTTTGATCATATGTGCCTGCGTTCTATCTCCCGTGTAAAGTGGCATAATAAGGTGAGCAACATGGAGGTTAGGCGTAGAGTTCTAGGTAAACAGGGGAAATCAATCGACGAAGTTGTGGTGAAGTTACATAGACTGAGATGGTTAGGAGATGTGTTACGTATGCCAAGTCATCGCCTCCCTCGACGAGCAATGTTAGCGGATATAGGGTCAGCCTGGAAAAAAGCTAGCGGCGGTCAAACAAAAACCTGGCCTCACCAGTCAATGAAATCCAAAATGGTCTACCAAAAAGGTTAGATCGGGGGGCCTGGAGTAAATTTAGTTGGAAAAATTGGTGATAGCTCAAAATCGTTCCGTGGCGCATCATCCCTCATGCTTATCCCATAACTTTTTTTTTCTTTTCTCCTTTATTCTCACACCTTCTCATTTTTTTTGTTTTCTTGTCTTTTTCTCTTGTTCGCGGTACCGGAGTGGGCCTAATTCCGCAATTTGTAAGTTTATGAAAAAAAGAGACTCCTGGGGCTCGATTGTTATACTTCGCCATCGGTAGTATGCACCCACCGGGTTTCGAACCTGGTTAGTTATCTACGGGATATCCTTGTGACCGGAAGGTCCTGGATTCGAACCCCGACGATGAGTACATACTGCCGATGATTGTCAAACTAGGACGAAACAACGGTCCAGTACTCCCAGCTCGTGATTAGTCCTTAAACAATATCTATATGACAATATTTAATGCTGTTAATGTACTAAGAATAAGAGCATGAAAGATACACTACATGCAAATGTGTATACTAGACACCGATATGAGTAAAAAGTTTCAATCCCCACTGAATCAATAGATCTTACTACTGAATGTAAATAACATGTTGCTAGGTTATCGAAATGCATTAGGCTTATAAGTGAACTGATATTTGGATACATCATTTATTCTGATATATATTTGTGAATAGCCAAGCAACACATTCCTTATTGTCAGTCGATGCTATATCCATTATCATCCCGTGATCCAAATAACGTATGAGACTTTTTCACTTGTTACCACGCCCACTATCAACCAACCAATGTGCCCTAACCGCCAGCTTTCATTGAATATTCATGATTAACACTGAGATGGATAGTCCTAATTCCAATTATGTAGAGAATTAAGTCCTAACGGAATATTATTCTTGTATATTCCTACAGTTTAATTCGGCATTAGCAACAGAATATTTTGCATATTTGAACACTCTGTTTCATGTCGTTTGATGTATACCGACACCACACGCTCAGCGATTGGTCAACGAATGTAAACTGTAGATATATGAACAGCGCTTTGATCAATGAAAAAAATATACCTTGACTTCCGTGTCTTGTCTTCTATTGGTAAAATATTGGTCAGCAAAAAGAGAGCTCTTTGCGTAACTTTAAATCTGTACAGTTACTAAGGGTTCTATGTAATAAAGGTCACAGGCAATTATTAGTTTTCTCTGAGCTGGTTGGTTTAGTTGCGGAGCTTTCGTCATCCTCCCCCTCTAGACAACATCTTCAGTGCAATATTTAGCATAAAGTGAAATGATTTAAATTTCGAATCAGAATCCAGGATCATAAATCAGCCGTGAGAAGGCATGATATATATATATATATATAATATATATATATTCCTGTTTCATATCAATGCATATAGATAATTATGGACATCAATTTGATTGGGATAATGTCGAAATCTTAGACAGAGAAAACACCAAAAGTGCAGTCAGGGAATTCCTAGAAGCCTGGTACTCAAACGAGTAGGCAATTAACAAACACGTTGATATAGACCAAATCTACCAACTAATAAGAAGTAAATCATGTGACCAGAAAGTTTAAAATCCAAGTCAATAGAAAGTGATCAATACTTATGTATAGATGGTTACCGAGAGAGGCAAATAATTTCCCTTTATGCTAAACACTGCGCTGAAGATGTTGTCTAGAGGGGGAGGATGACGAAAGCTCCGCAACTAAACCAACCAGCTCAGAAAACACTATTAATTGCAAATCCTACACCTGAGCTACAAATCTTCTATATTATTTCAAAGGTCAAAGGCTATTGTCAGTTAGTAACAAAGCAAATTATATCGCACGAGTAATTAAATATATTCAGGTGTTGAATTTAATCTAACTCTTTGTAGGACTTCATCATGAGGCGACACCGGAAAGAGAACCATTGGGACACCTTAAAGTCGTTTCGTCCTAGTAAGAGAGTGGTGATCAGCACGCACTCACCACTACAGGCGGTTCGAACCAAGGACCTACCGGTTACGCGGCGACCTCATAAACCATTAAGCCACTGGGACGCGATCCAATGGCCAGTCAGTCCATGAATTCCAACTTTTGCCAATTCACAATAGCAGGTGCTATCGGCAGCGAGTATTTGTCCTCACACCAGATCTGTTCTACCCCACCGATCATGAATTCATGCTAGGACTCTCAGGTTAACTACCTACCTGAAAAGAGCCAGCTGCTAGTGAGCATCAGATTGATTGACTGAAACTAAACCGACAATAACAACAATAAGGAATCTACATCATCGGTAGTAATTCCATACAAGGAAAGAACCTCGGAAACCACCTTATGCAGAATTCTTAACAATGCTGGCAGGAATAATAGTGGCTGGAATTGAAACCAATCACAAACCCACTAAGAAACAAGCCTTTTCGGTTGAAGGATCAATTCTGTGGAGCCTTTGAAATAAAACAATTTAGTTTATCTAATACCCTTCTTGGAATGATTGTCAGATTAAATACATAGGTCAAACTAGTAGAATAGGTGCAGTCAGAGTAGCCGAGCATAAAAAAACCTAGCAGCAAAATCTAGATTGGTTGACCCGAATAAGATAAGAAATCTAGAGAATACTTCAGTCGTAGATAGCACTCACTATATGCAATTACACACAACCATACAATAGGATGGATGGGATAAGATGACAGACTTAAAATCTAATGTTACAGGATGGAGGGAGAGATTGATAACAACGGAAGATTCGTTTATCGAATCTACCGCAAATACATGTAACAGGAATGATTCAACACCTATCCAGCCAGATATCTGGAAAATCCTACTACCCCGACGACGACAAATAGGCGAGGACAAAGAAAACAACTATCAAACTCAAGTTTCGTAGTCGTGCGATTATAATTGATGGTATGATTATGAACAATAAATTTTGTTCGAAACGTCATCCAGTAAACACTAATACTGTTTCACTGTGTGATATATCTAATAAACAAACTAATATGGAATTACTTACTACTACAGTGCTCAAGTTTTACGCATATATTGATGGGAATTTCTGTTATTTATATAAGCATAAAACTTGGGCACTGTGGTAGAGTATAACTCCATTAAAGATATGATTTTATTTTGATAAATCACTCAGTGTTTTACAGTATTATTAACTAATGATGTATCTAGGACAACTTATTGCTCATAATCATATCACGTTACTCACAGAACTTTCTTGCTTTGTTTATATTATTATTATTATTATATTCTCTAATTCCTAGAGGAACATAGGGCTTCAGCTAAGCGTCTCCATTGCCTTCTGTTTTCTGCCAACTTTTTCACCTTGCTACAAGTCTGCCCACATGCTTTCATCTCCTCTTCACATGACCTCCTCCAAGTCATCCTTGAACGACCAACTCACCGCTTTCCTTTCGGGTTCCACTCGAGGGCTTGTCTAGTGATGTCACTTGATGGTTTCCTCAGAGTATGGCCGCTGTCGAACTTTTGCCCGATAGGTGCTTTGTTTATATACGTGAGTAAAATTGATGATTAGCCATTTGAATAAAAATCAATATGAGATAATGCACATTCAGAAATGATAACATGAGTGTTATCAATGAAATACAATCAGATCGGAAATAAAATGTTTTTATAATCAAAATAATAAGTAACTTGTTAGAATGTTATGATGTATGTGAACTGAAATAGAATTTTCAAGATTATTTATAATCTTCATCTGATTCGACTGGTGGTAATAATATCTTCCATATCTGTCTGTTATTTGCGTTGAGTCACTTCTATTCCATGTATTGGGTGTAGATTCGATGAATCAGGTAGGATTCAGTGATCGAACTCTTTCTCTCTCTCTCTCCACCTACCTACATTATTTCCTAGAATTTTGACTGACCCATCCTGCCTATTGTGTGGTTGTGTGTTAATGCATGCAGTGCGATTGCTGAGCTTTTTTTCCAAATTACTTATCTTCGCCGGTGGGGTCAACCATTCTTACCTTAACCACTAAATTATTATGTTATGACAGGCAGTCTGACTATCCCCGCGACCTACTACTGGTTTGACCGACCTATGTAGTTGACCTCATTCACACAGTCATTGTAAAGTATTTTGTAAATTATATTTATTTTCATACCACTTTTATATCACTGAACAACAGCACAGTGACTACCATTTTTTTTAACTAACCACTGGGTATTTGTCATTTCTGTCTACTGGCTACCTTTACATATGAGTCTACTATTATGATAATATAAATATATCTAATAGATTGAAAAAGTATACATTATTACATCATAAAACAAAGACATTTCATAAAAATGACAAAGGTTGGACGTATTTCTTTTAGATACAAAGCGTGGGTTCGAGTTTTTGGATAGCTAGTGTCTCGGCTATGCCCAGATGTCTAAATTTCACTCCCTTTGATAGGTTTGATTGAATCTTGTATATTACTACTTTGAAGGATTTTTCGATAGGCACTGAATGTCCTGAAGTGACCAGATATTTTGTCACTGAATTATATACACGTTTTTGGTCTCCTTTTTACCAGCCAGACTGGATAGTGTTCACGAGCAGGTTTTTCAAGTCGGCGCATGATACGGCCGATGTACTCAGTTCCGTAAGAGTAAGTAAACTGGTGTATGCGCGTTGAAGTGGCCCAACGTGACAGCTTGTCTTTTGCGTTCTGGCATATACCAGTTTACTTGCTCTTGTGGAGCTGAATACATCGGCCGTACCATGCGCCGACTTGAAAAACGCGCTCGTGAACACCACCCAGCCTGGTTAGTAAAAGGAGAGGAAAAGCGTGTATACAGTTCAGTGACAAAATATCTGGTCACTTCAGGACATTCAGTGCCTATCGAAAAATCTTTCAAAGTAGTAATATACAAGATTCAATCAAACCTATCAAAGGGAGTGAAATTTAGACATCTGGGCATAGCCGAGACACTAGCTATCCAAAAGCTCAAACCCACCCCTTATGAATCGAAAAGAAATACGTCCCACCCTTGCCCCTGCCATGGCCATCATAAACAGGTAATTCTTTTAAAAATGATGGAGAAAAAAGGTATATATTACTAATTAAGGTGGCTTCATCCATTCCATTGTAGGATATTCGTTGTTTTCGAGGTTTCGATTGGCTACTGTTTGTTATTGATGTATTTACAGATGAACGGGATTGTTCATTTCTAGACGAAGTCTCTTCATCATCAACATCATTTGTTTGCTCTATATAAATAATAAGTAGACATTAGTTAGTTAAAGTAAATAATGAGGACGCTGTATTCTTAAAAAAAATGATTATCATTTACACCTTTTCAACGATTGCATAGTTCTGACAACAACTCATTACCAGATGAACATCGCCTAGTTAACTAGACTCGCTAGTTTCCAGCCGGTCGCAAGATCGGAAAAAAAGGAGACGGTTGGGTGTAGGGTTGGGAGCTCTATCCCGGAAATCAATCCACTTGCCACAGAAACTTCAAATAATAACAAAAATAGGAAGAAAAAAACAGACTTATTTTTCACTTCAGTAAGAGAGCGACTAAAAGACAAGGGCTGGTGAAAGACCGAGGTATTGTCTCTCGATGAAAGCACAGGTAAGAATCGGGACGTGGAATGTGCACACAATGTACGAGGACGAGAAGGCTGCCCAGTTAGCCAAAGAAATAAGAAGGTATGATATAGAAGTAGATGGAATGATGTGTATTGTCGAAATTTTCAACTGGAGTCTTAGTAATCTACTTTGGTCACCCGGATGACAACCACGAACACACTGAGGGAGTGGCTGTAATAATGTCACCAGTGGCAGCCAAAGTTCTAATGCAATGGGAACCAATCTCATCCAGGATTATGACTGTCTGTTTTCGACATAGAAATTTGCACAGATGTGCACCTGTTCAAGTCGCCACACTCCCTTCATGTAACACACAAACCAAGAGAAGAAAGTACAAGAAAAGCCTAATAGAGATAGTAAACAGAGGTGAGAGACAAAGGAGGAGTAATAACGAAGAACAAAACAGTTTCATTGGAAATCATAAGTCACAAGGAGTGGATGCATCTGCGCCACTGATAAATTTTTTGAGCCATGTCACCAATTGTTTCCAACCATTTGTTTTTACCGTCCCGAGGACCCCAACCAGGAAGTCTACACCTTCCTACGTGGCTTAGACTAACTGTTGTAGATTTCTTTGACTGATGCCAAGTTTTTGTTTGACCGCCGCTAGCTTTTTTCCAGCCTGACCCTATATCCGCTAACATTGCTCGTCGAGGAAGGCGATGACTAGGCATACGTAACACATCTCCTAACCATCTCAGTCTATGTAACTTCACCACAACTTCGTCGATTGATTTCCCCTGTTTACCTAGAACTCGACGCCTAACCTCAATATTGCTCACCTTATTATGCCACTTAACACGGGAGATAGAACGCAGGCACCTATGATCAAAGACAGCTAGTCTTTTCATGTCTTCCACTCTCAGTGGCCAGGTCTCACAGCTGGCCATAAAGGAGGACGGAGCGGACTGATGAGCAGTACACCCGCCCTTTGGTCGATAGTCGAATATCTCGTCTACGCCAGAGACGGCGTAAACTGGCAAATGCGAAACGAGCCCCCTGTATCCGTGCCGTTGGGGCTGATGGTACTTCCCAAATAAGTGAAGCGGTCGACGTGCTCTACCACTTCACTCCCTATTTCTAATTTAAGAGTCGGTGTAGTCCAGTCCTGTAACATCATCTTGCATTTGGCGGGAGCGAATCGCATACCAAACATCCGTAGATTGCAGCTCAATGTGTTTAGAATTTAGGATTATGACAGCAAGACTCAACTCAGACGGAAAGAAAAATGCTAGGAAAGACGAAAAAGCAATTCTACGACACATTGGCCGGCAGCTGAAGCAGAACGGGTAGGCATACCACAGGTGAAAGGGACCTCAGGACATTATATCAGATAACTAGGTCTCTATCCGGGAAGAGATCAACCCAGATGATGAAACCAATAAAAGATGTTCAAGGGAACCTAATTACCAAGGAGGAGAAACAAATAAAACAGTGGGCTGATCACTTCAAGGGACTGTTAAATATACCATCACCTGCAACGTGCCAAGTAATACCACCAACACCACATACACACACACAACTGTCTGTCAGTGGACACCAACCCTCCAACGAAAGCAGAATCCCTGCATGTGATCAAGCTACTGAAGTCCCGGAAGGCGGCAGGATCAGGCGAAATACACCCCCCCGCGCGAAAGACTGAAAACTGACCCAGAGACTGCAGCAGGTGTGCTGACACCAATGGTACAAGACGTTTTGAAGGAAGGAGAAGTAGGAAGAAAGAAAGGCGACTTAAGACTCTGCATGAACTGGGCAGAATAACGTTGTTGCCCGCGCCAAGTAGAACATTAATTCACATCATACTGGAGAGAATAAAAGATGCACTGGATGCAAAAACGCGCCCACTGGAACAAGCTGGATTCAAAAAAGGCAAGTCATGTGCGCTGATGAAGTTGCAGCTCTGCATATCATACAAACAGTCAGTTATCATAAATATGAATGCTGAGACGAGGTGTGCTGATAAACTGATATAACTGACCCTTGGCACAAGTGGTGATTTTTGAGACCAGACAGTCTACCGGAGTTGGTACTTGTGGGCACTGGTGTTTAAATCCAACAGAAATATCATCGTCCAATTGAATATAAATATATTAAGCTACATAACTCAAAATAGGACAAATAATAATAATTTCGCTTTTATTCCAGAAACAATACTAGTGGTACAGTGTGGAATTTTCAGCACATGTCTACAATATTGCGTCTGATTTCATCGCACATTTAAAAGGAGTATTACAAAAAAATAAATATAAAGAAACAACAACAAAACCGAAGAAAAACACAAAATAACAAAAAATGCAAATGAAGATACCAAGCAAAAAGGAAGATAATATTTCAGTATTTGGTAGTGGGAGCTATGATATGTGTATGCGTGGTGAACAGTAACAGCTTTAATCATACAAGAGGTTATGAAATGATTTTAAGAATGTTTATCGCCATGATGATCAGTTAATTTGATTGAACTACACTAAACAATCATAAAATAAACATTTCAGGGTTGTTCTTTTTTTATTGTCAGCACTAATGCGGTGTTTGTAGTGGTAGTGTGAGTAATCCTGCATAGTACAAACATTTTAAGATGGTGATAATGACGTTCACAACCAAGATTGTCAGTTAAATAGTGCCGAACAAACAAAACAACCACAAAACTAATTTTACATGAGGCTAATGACAGGGCAATTTTGTAATACTCATAGTGCTAATATAGTCGGACCCAGTAGATACACAAAAGAAGGAATAGAATAAAGAATAAAAAAGCAAGCCAATGATAATAATTTTAGGTAGCTAAGTATGTTTAAGAAGGTTGTTCACTATAGAGTACAAATAAGAGAGTATAAGGGGGAAATAACAAGGGCCAAAATTATGTTATTAACAACATAAAAAACAACAACATAAAACTCAAATCCTGAATAACAAGGTTACCTGCCTGCTGCCAAACGAACGACAGGCTATAGTAGAATGTACACAACAAAAACAACCGTTGCTGAACACCAGGACTAGTGGGCATAGGAATCAAGGAGATTATTGCATCACTGGTAGGAAATTTACACAACAAATGAAAACAGTCACAGAGATGAGCTCGTCATCAGTGGATATATACCTAACTTAATTACTCAGCACCTCTGTAAACATCTGATTGGAAGACTCAGAGGGAAATCACAACCAAAATGTAGATGGCATAAATGCTGAATTGACTAAGAAAGATAAAAAACACCTTGAAGTTACTACACGACAGGAGAATTCTGAACATCGTTAACAATCTTTGTTAAGTATAAAACTTGGGCACCGTGGTAGAGCATAACTCTATTATGGATAAGATTTTATGATTATGATTGCGAGCAATAGTGTTTGTGCACGAAACGTCATCAGTTAATATTACTATACAACACTATGTGATTTATCAAAATAAAATCTTATCCATGATGGAATCTTTGTTAAGTTAAATTTTCGCCCAGGATAACATCAGTTTAGCTTCAGTACAGTCACATTTTGATTGGACACTAGTCAGTCACCAGTGTGACGTATCTAGTCCTTTCATTTTGGTGCAGACTGAATTCTATCAGTCAGCTTTTGCAATGTGGCCACCATTCTAGGTAGCTCACCATCACGGCGCACATTGATTTGATGATATATTAGATAGTTGGAGGCAATCGGCCACAGGAAGCCTTGGATCTAGGTTTCGTGCTAGTTGGCACTCATCAGCAAGGCGTATCTGCAACCTCGAAGGAACTCATGTTCCTACTGAGATTCGAACCCCCGTCACCCACCTAGGTCCAAGGCTTCCTGCCGATTGGCTCGAACTATCTAATACAGTCACATTTTTTGTGTAAGTTGCCTTAACATGTGATAGCATGAACAAGCTGGATAGTCCAACACCTACCTACCTACATGGCTCAAAGCAATACTACTCAGAGATTTCATGGATTAGTGTCAGGCTCTGATTTGACCAAGGCATAGAGTCTTCCTAACTCAATCATATGTTAGATAAGATTACTCAACGAGGAAGGCGACGGCTTCACATGAGTAGCACGTGTTTTAAGCCAGGTTGAAAACCCCATCGATTCACTTTACTGTTATGCTTCACATTGATCAACAAATCAGTCAATTAACAAAGTATGAAACACCATTCATTAAAATCCACGTCAAAAAGGTATGAGATATTTTAGAACAATCTGGCAAATTTTTGAGGCTTTAAAACAAGTATTCACAAAGAGGAGAGTTCTCTCCAGTTTGCAGGGAAACTCAAGCTATTTCCAAGAGCTAAATCACATTCCTAATATATAAATTTCTGGCCACCTTATACGGCATGTGCAATCAGGAAGATTCCTCAAAAATAAACCCACTAGGAAATCTTTAAACCAAGAGGATGGTGTGTGTAATTTTCACAACCGCAGACACTAAGTCTGTCAAAGTACAAACAATTTGTCAGTCCGTTTTCAACTTAGCACAGATGTGCAGCAGTTCAATTCGCCACACTACCACTTCGTAGCACACAAGGCAAGAGAAAAAAGCAGAAGAAATGCATAACAAAGACAGTAGACAGGGATATGAAGCAAAAGGAATAGTAATAACGAAGAAGAATATAATTCCATTATGGGTAAATTTTGTTTTGATAAAGTCTTACAGTGTTATACAGTAATGTTTACTGATGACGTTTCGAGCACAATTTATTGCTCATAATCATATCACTATGAGACTTTACAGAAAACAATTTATCCATAATGGAATTACACTCTACCACAGTGCACAAGTTTTATTCTTATATCAATGAAGAACAATATAGTTTTATTGGGTATTATAAGTTACAAGGAGTGGACGTATCTGTGCCAGTCATTAAAAACAATTTTGAGGTACATCACCGATTGTCTCCAGCTTGCATTGGTTCTTACCGTCCAGAGGAAACTAACCAGTAAGTCAGGTGGTATACACCTCCATGTCTCTTAAACAAATTGTTTTGGATTTCATTGACTGGTGAAGCCATGTCTTGGTTTGACCAACACTGGCTCTTTCCCAGTCTGACCCTATGTCAGCTAACATCGCCCGTCGAGGAAGGCTATGGCTATACATGCATGCGTAACACATGTCCTAATCCTCTCAAGTGATGTAAATCCACAGCCTCGTCTATTGATTTCCCCTCAAGGCTTATCCAGCGCTCGACCGAGGCCTAACCTCAATATTGTTCATCCTATGGTACAACTACACAGAGGAGATAGAACGCAGGCAACAACTGGTCCAAGTCAAATGGTCTTATATTAAATCCTTCCAAATGTCAGGTGCTTGACTTTACTTTCAAGCATCGACGTGACTTACTTGAACTAGTTAACTCTCATGATCCCTGTAGCATAGATGGCACGGAAATTGAAACCAAATCAAGCATTAAATACCTTGGACTAGTTTTTTCCTCTGACCTTTCATGGTCATCCCATATCTTATCTATCTCTAAGAAAATGTTTCGTCTTACCTTCTACATTAAAAAGTTAAGACAATCAGGTATCAACCAACCTTTAGTTTTGCAATTTTTAAACTCCTGTATTTTACCTATTGTACTCTACTGCTCTCCATTAATCTTTCCTGGGCTGCTCAAAAAAGATTATATCATATTACGAAGAGTATTAAATGCTGTGAGTAGAGCTTGTGGTCTGCCACTGCATGAGCTCGCTAATACTATAGTCGAGAGGCATATAAATTCCTGTACGAAATGGGCGAAGGCTATAATGTCAGACCCTCTGCACCCCCTTTATTCACACCTGTCCCCTTGTATCTCATCAGGTAGGACGAGAAGTCAATATAAAAAGATATATGCTCTTACTACTAAGTATAGAAATTCTACAATACCCTATTTAGCACGTACTTTATGTGACGAAGACTCTGTTAGACGTGAAACTTACAAGTTACTATGTAATTAGCACAGTGAATCGACCCTTTTATCGTTCATCTTTCTGTATTTTATGGTGTCACACTTTCTATCGTTTAAATCGTTACTCTGCTATTTTATATTAGTTGGTATTACTATTATTACTACAATTTTGTACTTTATACATATTTTTCTCCGTATGGCACACAGTATTTTGCTACGTAGCTGCTACAACAATCGTTTTATTACTATTATGTATTGTGTATTTTTAATTTTTTTTGTCGTTTTTGAGTAAATTAGATGCAATATTGTACTGAATGCTGAAAATTCCTTGCTGTATCAAGCAATTAATAAACTATGATCAAAGACAGCTAGCCAGCCTTTGCATGTCTTCTACTCTCAGTGGCCAGGTTTCACCAACAGCCATAAAGTAGGACGGCGTGAACTGTTGCTGAACATTAGACACACACGTCCTTTGGTCGACAGTCAACTGGATATCACGTCCAAGCCAGAGACGGCGTAGAGTGGAATATGCGAAACTAGACTTCTTTACCCGGACTGAGATTCCGTCAATGATCAACCCGTTGGCACTGTCTGATGCAACTTCCCAAAAAATTGAAGTGGTCAATACGTTATGCCACTTTACTTCCTATTTCTAAACTAGTAGTCAATGCATTTCAGTCCTGTAATATCATCTTACATTTGGCGGGGGCGAATCGCATGCCAAACATTCGCAGACTGCAGCTCAAAGTGTTCAAAAGACTCTGTATTTTGTCAGCGTCTATACCATCCACATGTTCCAAATCTGAGACTATTATTCCCTACTGGTAACAAGTCAATCCCTGAAGTGAGTTAGGGTTAAGTCGATCAGTACATCTATGATGAAAGTGAATAGAAATGGGGATAGTGGGCATTCACCATATATATTCACTAAGTGGACTATATGTCAAACTGATGTGTTTCGAGATTTTAACTGCAGATCTAGTGTTTGAAGACCGGGTACCTAAGTCACTGAGTGAAGTTTTCACAATTACGCTGATATTACCAATCGCCATAAAAAAATTAGGTGATAAATTAACGTTTAACAAAACAAATAGACAAATATACCACTATTCAATATTACATACCATCTGAATTACTGTTATTCGACGTAGTAGGATAATTATCTCCTCCAATAGCCTCTGGCAATGGCAAACACTCACCACCATTCATTTCAGATGGATTGGAAGATTCTTGAAAAATCAAATAAAAAAATTGTTAGTGGTATTCGTTTAGTACATTCATATCAACTACACTGCAACGAATGTAAATGCAATACAATACTCAAATTTCCAATTAAGGGTTAATCATTTTGTGCAGGATTATCGCCTGCTCTGCTCAATGGCTGAGGAACATGGCTAATAATGAAAGCAAAAAACATGAAGGCTAGGAATGCTTCATCAACATTACCTTGGAAACACTACTCCTAGAATTTGGGAGAACGTGGCATGACTTATGCAAAGGTGTGTGGCATGGAGTTTTAGACAAAACTGGTATATCAGTATATGAAATTTATAAACCTCCATCGCCTGAGAATACCAACGTTCATATCACTTACGTAAAACAACGTCTATCTCAACATTCTACTCTATTAAAGGCGAGATTAAACTGGAAGGAAGTGAAGATTAGACAGACGAATACATAAAACGAATAATACATGAGGTAATTATTACTGGCATGCTCTGATTAGATTTCAGACTACTTGGCAGCAGTGTACGCTATATGACATCTTCACCTACGCTACAATATCTTGCTTCTTTGCTCACTTTGTCTTTCATTCATTGAGTTTGCAACATCACGCAACCGCCTATTTTATGACCTTTATTACTTTGTTTTCCTTCTAACTAGCTACTGCTGTACAGTCATGATGAATTCTGTTAATACTGCCTGCTTCTGTCTATCTGCTGTGAAAAGAATTTAGCTATTCTATGAGTGAAATGTCAGATGGAGATTTATCCATTTCTTCAAGTTGTTTTTTTGTTTTTATTCCTTCACGTTTCTAGTGGAACATAGAGCTTCAAGTCTCTAGCTTGAAGTTTCTGTAGCAATGTTTATTTTTACAGGATGGGGTTGGTAGCTTCATACCCCCAACCTTTGCTCTTCACCAACTTTATTACTGGCATACCGGGGTAAGGGAGTGAGTCGGTGGCCGAGGATCGAACCCCAAACCATGTGCATAGTCGGTGAGCGTCCTAACCGCTGTGCTGCCGACGCACGTTTCTCTAAGTAAATAGTTATAAATACTAATTAAAGATTTACAGACGTTTTTTTCTTTTTTCGAGTTAATACCCAGGCAATATCTCTCACTAGCAGTTGTGGTAGCCCGATCTCACATACCTACCTCAGTGTTATTTTCTCCATCTTTTTTCTGAGGTTTTCTGAAATTTACTCATTCAAATGATGCAGAGCTAACGTTAAACTATTAGATAATTTTTTTTGAACTGGAAACGTGTCATGTGACAGCTGCATATCTACAAAGCAGCTAGCCGTGGAAGCGTAACTGATAGTCTCAAATTTTAGTCACTTAGTTTTGAGTTCGAAAACAATGTCACCTACCTCGGCGTAGAAATAACAAGCCTTTACAAATTAAGTGTGGCTCACTGTCTAGTACACAAAAATGTTATTTCACTATATTCATACTATAATATTGAATATACATGCGAACATTACTGGAAACAATAGCCAGTGAATTTCCTGGGAAAGCAAACAGTCATACTTACTATTGGATTTTAGGAGAGTTGGCACAGTAGTAGTTCCACTGGCTGAATGGTCAACAAAATAGCCTGGTAACCTAAAGGTCCTGGGCTCGATTTCTGGTGGGGTCAGGGCTCTCAGCCAATGAAGAGTCCCATACTAGGACGAAACAACTGCTCAGTACTCCTTGGTCTGTCCGCATAAACGACCACGTACAGCCGAGGGTTGATAGACTTCAGTTTTTCTCGCAAAATACTCTTATGCGGCAACGCGTTCATAGCCTATGCCAGGTAGGTCTTATTTACTGCCTTTACGTGGAGGGTGTTTCCCACACAAATGAGAGGACACATAGAAACGTCTTTGACTTACAACTGGGCCAGTGGACATGCGGTCCCTACCCTGACCCTAAACCTATGAAGTACATGTGCTGCAGAATCCGAAAGGATTGAATGATGTAGGAACCTGTTTCGGTCACTGGAAATCAAAGGAGAGCAACCAGCTGACGCTATTCTATTACCTTGAGAATCAGACATCAAGTCGAAGACTAGGAAGTGACCTCTCATAACAGCCATCTGTTTCAGTCTGGGCACCCGGGCAGTATCCTAAACCTCACACAAACTATGAAACAGCAATTCGTGTGGCGCACCTTTTGGTGCCCATGATATATCAAGTTTACGTTTTCAATAAAAAAATATTTAGTGAATATAACAGCACAGTAGCACGAGAAATCATAGTGTACTACTCTATTGATGATAAATGAGCTGTGTGGTATAAATGTATGTCTGTTTTCGACACAGAACTTTGCGGCGATATGCAGCTGTTCAAGTCGCCAAACTCTATGTACCACACAAAGCAAGGAAATTAAAAAGAAATGCGAAATAGTGACAGTAAACAGAGATATGAGGCAAAAAGACTAGTATTATCGAACAGTATAGTTTCATTAGTTTTTATAAGTCACTAGGAGTGTATGCATTTGCGCCAGCCATTGATAATGAGGATTTTGAGCCATATCACTAATTGTCTCCAGCCTCCGTCGGTTTTACCATCCCGAGGACACCAACTAGTCAGTCAGACAGTCTACATCTTCCTACGTGACTGGCTGGCTTAAACTAACTGTTGTGGATTTCACTGATTCATGAAGCCATGCTTTCGTTTGAACACCACTGGTTCTTTCCCAACCTAACCCTATGTCAGCTAACTACCCATCGAGGAAAGCGGTGGCTAGGCGTGTATGCATGACACATGTCCTAACCGTCTCACTCAATCGATGTAACCGCTTCACAGTCTCATCTATTGATTTCCCCAATTTACCTAGCACTCAACGCCTGACCTCAATATTGCTTACCCTATTATACGGTTTCACACGGGCGATAGGACGCAGGCACCAATGATCAAAGACAGCTAGTCAGCCTTTTCATGTCTCCCACTTTCAATGGCCAGGTTTCACAGCCATAAAGATATGAGCAGTCCACATCCAGATGAGCCTAGACCTCTACTACACGACCCGCCCTCAGAAACATCACTGATGTTACAGTGAAAGCAAATCCTTATTAAAATAAACCACTTGAAACTTAAGCAAGACATTTAGACCAATAGAATTCTGACAGAAGTCACCGAAAGTTAATCAGCCTGATATGATTGAGGATATCAATGCGCTGATAGTATAGGTCTACCAGACTATAAAATTTTTCTGCTCAAGTTAGACAGGTACTAGGAACATGTAATTATCCAAGTGCACGCTACAGGAGATAACCACAAGAGTAAGTTGTGTTGACACTTTTTTTAAATACTCATCAAATCATGATGTGTCTACACATATTCTACAAATATTTATACAAAACAAAGAATAATTTGCAATAACACTGCGATAAATTTACTAACCTGTAACCATATCAGATTCGAGTAAGTTATTCTTTGGAACTGGTGCTTCATCCATTGTTGATTATAAATAATTTGTCAATTTGATACGATGCTCAGTCAGTTGGTGAAAGTAAAAATCAATCTACATAACCTCTACCTAAAAAGTTTAAAATGGAATGCAAAAAAAACATTTCAGAAGCGTAAATACCATCAATATAAATACTTCCGATCTTATTACCTTATATCACAATTAATAGATTCAGATGTATAAAAAAGATTAACACCTACCTGTCAGTGAGATTTACTGTTCTTATTTGTAGGCGTATTTAAGCAAATAATGCTACTTACGAATAAAACTAGGTACGTTTAAAGTCTTACGAAGTCAAAGTGCTAGAAAAATATAATTTTTTCTATGCGTTGGGGGAAAACTTAAGTACTTGGGACGCCTTTAGTGTCTGTCAAGTATAATACAGTACTGCGGGAAGACATGCAAAGGCTGACTAGCTGTCTTTGATCATAGGTGACTGCGTTCTATCTCTCGTGTGAATTGGTATAATAGGGTGAGCAATTTTGAGGTTAGGCTTCGATCGAGTGGTAGGTAAGCATTCAGAGGAAATCAATCGACGAGGCTGTGAAGCCAGGTCTCACCGATAGCCATAAAGGAGGAATGTGTGAACTGTTGCTGAGCAGTAGACACCCACATCCTTTGGTCAACAGTCAACTGGATATCACGTCTACGCGTCAAATGGAATATGCGAAACTAGCCTTCTGTATCCCTACTGAGATTTCGTCAGAGATAAACGGTCAACGTGCTCTACCACTTCACTTCCAATATCTAAACTAGGAGCCAGTGCAGTTCAGACCTGTAATGTCATCTTACATTTGACGGGAGCGAATCGCATGCCGAACATTCGTAGATTGCAGCTTAAGGTGTTCAGAAGACTGAATTTTGTCAGTGTCCTCGAAGGAATAACATAATAACACCGTTAGACAAGATAACTAGTCTTGAAGGTATTAAAAGCAGTTCTAATACTACATGCTTTGTTATAGATATCTAGTGTTTTACGGGTCTTTGAGATGTATGAATTACCAGATATAGAGAATCAAGCTTCTGCTTTTAAACTTTATGGTGAATTCTTATCTGATAAAAATCTACAGGGAAAGAACACAAAGGGAAAACTGCACCGAAAATATTGAATATATGGCACGCCAGTCTTCGTTCTGCAAGACGAAATAAGGCTGCTATCCATTGTTTCATAGGACCACCATTCAAACACAGAGACGCATTCGTGCTTCTCAAAACCTACCCAGGTTTTGACAGATAGGTAGTATTGAGAATTGTCATTAGGGATACCTTACTGCTAACTGCATATAATGCAAATAGTTATCAAAGAAACTCCCACCAGCTTATTTTCTCTTTGTGCTGGCACCTCGGAAAACCGTATGAAGGATAACAGGTGGCGATACGACAGGTGAATGTGTGTGGGAAAATAATTTAAGGTAGTGAAGACGTTCGGAATTTGCAAGGCGAAAAAAGTGAATACATACATGCCAATATGGAAATGGTTCAATTTAACTCAACAACCACACTCCTTTTAATGTGCCTGGTTGTGAGCAGCACTCGTTGTTCAGGGGTTGAAGAAGCTCTCTCGCAACCCACACTTTGGTATTGGCATCTAGGTCTATGAGGGCGTGATTCACTGTAAATTATTCTAAGCCATGGTAAAAAATCCCCCAATATTGACACATAATAGCTTTTTAACTTCGTCGACCGACCGTCCCACCTAAAAGTTACTCACTATATTATACTACTTAACACAGGAGATAAAACGCAATCGTGATCAAAGATAGCTGGCCTTTTCATGACTTCTATTTTCGGGAGGTACATTTGTGCCATTAAAGGAAAGAGCGAACTGCTTCCCATGTACTTCAATTTTAAGGTCAATCTTGCTGAGGACCAGCATCGATCAGAGGGCTACTGAGAAACGAGATGACATATGTTTCCTTGGATTTTCAGAAGTTTCAGCACTGAACGCTTACGACATAACGAAAGATATAGTCCAGTGCAGTGAGTTCCTGTTCGACTGCTTTGCTGTTACTCGACAGACCACGGATCCTATTTTCATATACATAGCTGCTGTCACGCAATGTCACAAGCGATCATTTGTCATGACACTGAACTTTGTCGATGTCAAGGGTTAGGAATGATCACCAGGCCTTTAGCAAGATGATTTCATGATGGAATCGGATGACTGATAACTGCATATCGAGTGTTAACTGGTTTCCGGTGGTTATTTTTGTGACGGAATCCATCCTGAAGCTTAGTGTATCTTGACAATCACGACATTTCATTTTGCGAAGGATTTCAGAATTTAAAAACTTTATGGTTGAATGAATATACCATGAAAATAAATTTGGCGGCGACCTAGGTTTAGAACACGCTGAGTTGGCCTTCATATACTTTCTCCATTTCTATTAAATTTTGCACTACTCAGCCTTGACAGAAATCGTTTCATGTACACACTGATGATGTGCTTATTGTCTCGATTCGACCATATAAGAAAGTCCCAGTAAATACACTGTTAACTTTGCCGCTTACTAAAACCAAAGCAAAATAAACGACGCAGCTCAAAACCATGAATATAGCATACTTCTGGCCGTAGCATGCACAGAAATTAAAAAACACAGCGCTCTTCAAGGACACTTAGTGTCCTTCATGTACCACATTTAATATTGTACAAAAAGTATTTTTGTGAAGTGAAAAAATCAGTTCTTATATTGTTCAATAAAAGTTCTATCTTAAATCAAACTATATGCTCACTTTTTATTGGCTAAAGTAAAACTGACAAAAGTATCTCGTTCAGTGTTTGGGGGAAATAACCATAAATTGCATGCACACTGACATGTGAAAGTTATTTTTATTGGGAACTGATAAACACAGACAAGTGGAAGACACTTAAAAAATATTGATTCGGTTAACCGAGACTCAAAGCATTAGTTTCTAAATAGCTAGTGAGTAGATATTTACATCACAGATGTCTATAGAAGAAGTTTCCGACACACAGAAGTCGACAGAGTCATCCTCACCTTCAAGTTGTTTAATATGCCTAGCCCCGTTCCATCTTACTGGGAAATCAGAGAGAATGGTATGATGCCTTACCTATAAGGTCAGCTAAATACAGTTAGACGTTGTAAATAATTAAAGAGTTTACAAGGATGGGACAACGAACCAAGTAATAACTGTATCTTCGTGATCACTCTTAAGGTTTTCTTTATCTACCGAATAATGAATCACATTCCGTGTATTTTACTAGGTTTTCCTCACTTGTCCCGTGCCGCGCTTTTGATAATTAAGGTTTCAAAACACCACTAGTCCTCTATTAATACTAATTTATGATTCTCGTAAACAGTTTACATGAGATGCATGCCATTTTTACAAGTGCGGTCAAATATTGTATAAGTCACAAACGTAAAGTGTGCATAAATTAGCACTTTTTCAAAATTTTAAATACTCGGATTATAATGCCATCAATCAGAATAGGTTAGTATAAGTGCCAAGTTTTAGACCCTTCAATAAGGTAGCCATTAAAGTTGAGCGGCAACCCAAACTTCGTTTCCTTTCCTACCGATAGTTATGGTTAACCAAAGAACAGTCTATATTCAGTTAAGTAAAACGTTACACATTATCAAAAACTATTTGAGGAAGAGGAGAACGTCCTGATAAACTGTGAAATGGTGTGA
This sequence comes from Trichobilharzia regenti, assembly GCA_944472135.2. Taxonomy (NCBI): domain Eukaryota; kingdom Metazoa; phylum Platyhelminthes; class Trematoda; order Strigeidida; family Schistosomatidae; genus Trichobilharzia; species Trichobilharzia regenti. Next base: position 15,499,419 of record OX235262.1, read on the forward strand.
AACACAATTAACGACAATATGTCATTTAAAGCACATTTACAAGATATATACAAGAAGAAGCTACAGAGTCCCTGAAATGATAGTATACACTTGCAATGTACAGGGCTAACCAAATTGGTCTACGCAAGAAAACTATGACGTTTTCGATGAAAATATAGTTCGGTTCAAACACTAGGGTTTTGTAGTGTTTTCCATCAAAAACGATCAGACTTTAAAGAAAGAAAGAACACGAATGGCTTCACTAAAAGCCTAGGTAGTTTATCTATAATAATAATAATAATATATATTCTCATTTTTTACATGAGGGACGCCAGTTTACAGGCATCATCAATTCGATAATTTACACATAATATTAATAAGCATATTTAGTAAAGATAATATAATAAAGTACATTTTTTCCCTAGCTATGTAGGGTACACCAATTGTATAGGCATGCATAAATATTGTTTTAATAATAATAATATATTCCTTCCTGTTTATGCAGGAACATACCTATTGTACAGGCATGGATAAGTTATTATATAAATTACACATAATTTGATGTATAATGGACTTACAGTTTGGTTGTTCTTTCTGACATTAGAGTCAGTCGGAACAGTCTGCTATAAAGTCTGTTTGTGTAGCACATAAAGAGATATAGAAATATTGTCTTCGCATTAACAAAAAACCCAGACATCACATGAATGTAATACAGATATATGGGAAAAATAAAGCTTGAAGTCAATTCTCCTATATAACTTTGTTGTGAACAGCACCCTTGGCTTAAAGATTATTGATGTATTATGTTGAGATCAGTGATATATTTATTCCATTTTTCAGCAGTCTTATCGTAGTTTCATAACAGGAAAGAAATTTGATCGTGGAGGCGAAAATTAGATAAGGTCATGTCGGGTTGTTTTACTGCATCAAATGGTCCCGAGGTCGATTCCAGAATTCCCATTTGCGCCATTTGTGTCTGCATGGCGGACTGTACTCGTAAGTTGAGTAAAATGTTGAAAACCAGTTGCTTCTTTATTTCAGATCATGAATACTCATTTACATCGTGTCCGCCAGCTTCTTTAAATGGTAGAATTGGATCGTTCCTGGAATTTGAGTGATTATGGGATAAATGGTTTGGAATTAATCATAGCAGTTAGAATACAGTTAAACATGCAGAGAAGTACTTTTGATTCAGCAACCGGTGAATTTTTTATTCTTTTCGATCTAGTACCAGAATAACTGCGAACCATTCCATTCAATATGTCGAATAAGGCACGCAGGAGGAGATCATTACCATGGAATGAGTCAACTTGATCTGAGATGCAGCTTTCAGCATGTTTTCGTTATATCATAGATATCCAGGTTTATTGGCGCTGTAGAGGCAGTGATTTGGATTATGACGTATTCTCAAAGAGTCTCTGCCATTTGAAGTATACATATGCTTTGAAAGGATTACTTTGTTGGCTCCTACCCCCACTGAGTGTTAACAACAGCTGCTGTGGGTTTATGTATTTCCTCGCCTTTTTGGATAAAACATCGCCGCATTCTTTTTGGGTAGGAGACCAGTTGGTGGATTATAAATGATATCCAAGTAACTTTTATCTTTTCATGTGGTGTTGCGGTAAGTTTCTACCTTGTTTTCTCATATTTCATTCGTATGTTGATTATGGTTCGCCCTTTGTATCAGGTAGACATAGTTTGATCGACTCTTGGTTGAATGGGTGTTATTGTCATGACTGCTGCTTTTTTGTCTGGAATTATAAATAGAGACAAAACAAACAACAGGTGTAGTCTCTGAGTTCATACATTAAATGGGCCTATGATTTCTGAAACTCTTACATGGGAATTACCATTGGTATCAATTACAAACTCACTTAGTGTGTCATTAAGTGCCTTTTCAAAGGAGGCCAATGTGCTTGCTAGTCGTATTTTCTCAGGTAGTTTGTTCCATATTTGGGCATACCTAATCAAGAAAAACTTTTGCCTGGTGGCTGTTTTACATGGTTCTATAGCCACTGTACCTTTAGTGTGCCTAAGGTTGTATCCTGTGTTACCTGAGGACCGAGTATAGTTAGCAGGGGTATACACTATTTGGTTAAGAAGCTTATAGAAGAGTAACAGATTTAGTCGCAGTCGCCTTAACCATAATGTTTCTAGTCCCAGGATTTCACATCTGGTAGAGTAGTTTGTGCCGTTATCGGTTCCGAGTACTTTTCGCGTGAAGTACCTCTGTACTCCTTCTACTTTCAGTTTGTCTTCTATGCGTGTACTGCTGAATATGAATGAGCAGTAATCTAGGAGTGGGCGCACACATACCTTGTACAGTAGTATTCTGGACTCGTTTCTGTAGAAGTTCCTGAGTAGGAAACCAATAAGCCTTCGTGATTTCGACACTTGATTCGAGATATGCTCTGAAAATGATAGATTGTGTGAATATTTCAGTCCTAGGTCTAGTACAGATTTGAGTCTGGGGATTTTGTGGCCCTGAATTGCTAGGTTGAGGTCAAGGTTGGAACAGCCTATGCAGAGCCATCCACACTTTTCAACATTAAACTCAAGTCTCCACGTGTCACACCATCTATCCATTTTTGCTAATTCTTCATGTATGGAGTTCATAGTTGGGCCGATATCTGTATTTGTGCAGGTATATGTCACCTTCAAGTCATCTGCATACAGTATTGGCTTGCCTATACTAAAACATTCACATATACTGTTTATGTATATAATGAAAAGAAGGGGTCCCAATACACTCCCCTGGATGACACCACTGCTGATTGGTCTAGGTCTGGAGGTCATTGAGCCAACTTTAGTTGTCTGATTCCTGTCATACAGAAATGATTTTATCCAATTGTAGAGGGGGTTGCGTATCCCTAGTGAGCATAGCCTACCGACTAACAGACTATGTGGGACTCTGTCGAAGGCTTTCCTTATATCGAAATAGAGGATAATTACTAGCTCTCAAATCTATGACAGAGTATAGTTGTCAGCCACGTCTCGCAAACCGTTAATGCCCAGCTCTTGCTGCACTCAGGCTCACGCTGTTCCTTGAAGTTTCTCAGAAACGCTTAGCACAAACAGACGCAAAAACCAAAACACCAATTGGCGACTCGAGGATTCTTCATTGTAACACCAACATGTAAATAATGTTACAACTAAGGTCTGTGAACAAATATTACAATAGTAAATCACAATATTACTTCTGACAGTTTTCTGCTGACTTCTTTCTGAACAGCGACCGATGAGACGATGACTGTCGTATTGATGCCTCCGCGAAAATTGGGGAAGTTGGGTTTGAGCAAACAACCGTGAATTGATCGTTCAACCTTCAACTACATTGGCAATAGTGATACTTGATTGAAAGATTATTTTGAAGTATATGGTAATAGGCGAGTGAGAAGTGACTCCAGAGATCCAAAACATTAGTTCCTGTAGGACTACACTACTGGCTGTCAGTCAGTAAGCTGAATATTTATTCAGATGAAAAACTCGGCTTCTAAATACCCTTTTTCACTTGGTGGGAGAGCATATCCCATCTACCTAAAGGAATCTCATGTGGTGTCTGTTCATGCAGATGGGTCAACAGCGTACAATAAAACTTACCACCCAATTAACATAATTTCCACAGATTCAGATATCACGGGGAGATTATCTAGCAGCATTTCGTTCAGTACCTGCTTTACAACTGCCTACAGCATTGCTAATAGTTTCCTAAATGGAATGTCGTAAATAACTTCCCAGTTAAATTGTGCAGTATTGCACAACTCATAGATAATCGATACTCAGAGGAGACATTACTTACAGATGATTCAACAAGGTTCCACACTGTTGACCCTACTGAAACTTCATTTACACAGAACCAATAGTTACAATATCTTCTGATTTGTACTAGTAAGCTTCACACTTGGATAAATCCCTTACCCATAGAAGGGGAACACTGGGTCAAAATCGACCACAAGAAATCTTCATTTGGGCGGCTGAACAACTGTGTATAACACGAAAGTGTTTTCTGAAGTATCTCAGCACTCTTATGCATCGACTACATAGTTTCCATGGGTGAAATATGGACTCACTGTTGAATCCCAAAGTTCCATTGTGAAGCAAAGGGAGAAATAATAATGTTCGAGATAGACACAGCGGAAAAAATGTGACTCCAAAAGCGGTGGCTTTAGATATCTCCCAGGCCTACATTTTAAAATGACTGAGGGTAACGCATGCCCACCACCAGACAGTGGTGGCCACACATTTTAACTGCTCTTATCAGTAGGCTTGAACCACCCGTTTCCGTTTCTCTCAACTAAACATTAGTCTAGACTCCATTTTGTCAAAGAATAATCCTTTCAGCTAGAATAACAGCTAACTATTCTGTGTGTCACCATTTCGCCCGTGCCTTTGTTCAGCTTATTGCCAAGACGCGATCCCATGGGCTCCACACATATCAGTGATTCATTGTGCTCTGCATCACCGGGTCTTCAGCTGTCACATATGACCAAGCAATCGTCTTTTTTATACTTCCTCTTTCTTAACCGTCATTATATGCCACAGTAGATCTTGTTCAACTCATCTAATTATCAAGTTGTTCATCACCTTCCTCATTTCACCTCTTGTTTTTGTAGGGAGTGTTCGTGCAGATGGAATAAAATCACTGAATTTGCCATCACCTTTCCTTTAGTGGCTAGCATAACGCAGACAACTTTAGGTAGCATTACACCCCACGAATGTCCACTTATTGTGGAACTTACTAAATAGTTCTTCTGCGCACACCTGGTGTAGATACATTTCTTTAGTTAAAGTATCCTAATTCATATACATTTTTCAAATTTACATTCACTATGAAATCGTGATTCTCTTGTAGCAGTTCGCAAGTATGTCTGAAGGTAGTTACCAGTCCAAAAACAAGCTTGATGCTTTCGGGAATGATATTTTGTCAGATCAGCACACTAATCATTAAATTTCAAAATAAGATTTGCATCACACGAAACTGTATACTTGTAACAACAGAAGAGAAAGGCCAGGCAACAGATCCTTTTATTACGGAAATCAACACGTGTTTATATAAATTTCACATACATTATTATAGCCTAGTCAAGTAGACAAATGCAGTCTTCTGATTGGTTGTTTTTGAGTTCCTCGGAAAGTGCAGCCATCTATCTGCGAATCATATTTGCGCACGTTTAAGTTTGCTGTGATTGGTTGTTGAAACAGCCTTGTTCATATTTTCTCACGGCCCATATAAGTGACCTAGACATTGACGTAGATTGATGTCAACCAATTGGCTAGCAGGCTGCTCTCACCACATACTTTGCTTCATCATTTATTTGTGATATTTTTATTTTCCACGGTTTCGACAGCAGCTCACACCGAAGGTTGATCAAATAACTCACGTAAACAACTGGCTGAGTTTTTGTCATGCTATTACGCCTGTGAAAATGATATCCCTTTCATATAAATATTTCATTCATACGGAAATGCACATCATTATTAGATTAAGAAATATTACACGTCGAGAGCGCAAATAATGCTAATCGTAACGATGAAACTTAAAATTTTAAGTCGTATAAGCAGTAACATCAAGCTACCTCTTGGCCTCCTGCATCCCTAAAATCCTGTCAAGTTGATTAATATTTACTGATTTCTTAAGAAGGATGATGTGATGGTGATGGCAACATGGAATAGTGGTGAGTTCGTACTATTCGCCACATCATAACGTCTGCTGGACTTTTCCTCTGTTCTCCCATTGGTGTGGTGAGAAATACATAAAGAAAATTCTGTGCGGCTTCAGGTTCATTCTTCCCTTCTGTCTTCAACAAAGCTTTTCCAAAGGCGTCACAAATATTTCCGCCCGACATTTGGACTAAGGATGCATGGTGGTGTTCTAACGCGTTATACGCCCTTTCCTTCACAAAGTTTTTAAAGCACCTGAGGGGTAGATGGACTGGCGCTGTCAGTTACAGTGCATCCTGGTATGACAGGGCATGCAAAGATTTCTACTGGGGCTACAAGAGAAAAACCTGCTGGTATAGCATCGAGAGGAATTACCGAAGCGAATGTGGTTAGGGATGAGTGGTGTAATGGTCACGAGTCCTTGTGGATTATATACGGCCCAGTAAAGATGAGCCACCAATATGCGAGGGATTCTGAGAGTTAAGGACAAATGACAAGTTGGCGTATACGCAAGTGGGATGTCAAGTTCTGCATCCGCTTTTTGAATATTATTCTTCCCGGTACAAATCACTGAATACCGTTGCGTGACTGACTACTATTATTACTTTTCCCTTGGGTTCTCGGCGGAACACAGGGCTTCAAAAGCACCTCTCTTCGCTCTACTTTCCGCAGTCTTCTTTAGCTGAACTAGTGATTGCCCACAGTCTCTGATCTCCTAACGAAATCTCCTACAATCGAGCCACAGCTTCAGTGCGCTATGTCAGTCGTCGAGCTCCCGGGCGCTCGCAAAATTGATCCCCACTTTCTTCCATATTTTTATTGGGCTATTTGTTTTGAGTTGATTTTTTTCGATAGTTTCCTATCGCTTGTTCTTTTTAACAGGGTACTTGGTCTTTGAAATGGAGCCAATGATGTTAGCTGTTGATAAAAATCCGCTGTATTCCGTTGGAAATACTTTCCGTGATACGCAGTGCGAGTTTCTGACTCATATAAAAGAGCAGACTGAGTGGAAATTCAAATTTTCTCATCTGTTTCGACTGAAAAACATTCGCAAACTGATTTCTGAATGATGAAGATGTGCATTGCGTCTCCAATTGTGGTTCTGGTATTTTCATCTATGTTGTTGCCTCTAGTTGGAAGGCTGCTTCCTAGATAAGTCAAGACAGTGACCACCTTCAAATCTGTCCCGCTGATAGTGGTTGGCGCTGATTGTTGGTTGGTTGCTTACCTTTGTCACCCCATGTTCTCTGTGCTCACCTGAGGTCCTGCCTTTTTCTGCCAGTCTTCGAGTTTATGTACTATTAAACATAAATCACCCCGAAATCCAGATCTCCTACAGTGTTCTTATCATTTCCCCATCCCCGAAGCATGACTCATGACTCATTCCACAATAACTGAGAATACTATCGATTATAATAGGCAACGTCGTCCTACTCCTGTCTTCATTTCAAACGCCTCACTAGGTTTTCCGTTCTAGATCGCCTGATACTTTGCATTTTCATATGGCCAACCGTCGAATGAAGTTGATAAGGATTTCAATCACTGCACTCTGTCGTATTCAAGCAGTCTCCAAATTCCTTCCCAGTCGACGCCAACTGGGGCCTCTTCAGAGTAAATAAAACTGAGGTGTAGATCTGGCTGTCGTTGTATGCTTAGTTCGATTATGTTGGGTAGAGTTGCTATTTAGTACACACATGATATACTTTTCCTTGATTCAGCTTGTCCGGAGAGGAGTTTCTCATCTCGTACATCTTTTAGCCTCTCCAGGATAACATGGGTGAGAGCGCTACTTCGTGCCAGTTCTTGTAGAGACCTAAGTCGCCCTTCTTTGGTAGTTGGAAAAGGAAGTCTTCCCTTCACCAGTAATGACGTCCCTTCCTCCAAAACGTTTTGTATTAGTGGTGTCAGAATAAGCGCTGATGTATCTGGGTCCGTTTCCAGTGTTTCAGGGTAAATTTCCTCTGGACTTCCAGACTGGCTCCCCGTGGCTTGATTGCATTCAAGATCTCTGCATCTGCTAAAAGACAGTCGTCCAAGGGCAGTTCTGGGAGTACGGTTGATGTTATTTCTGGAAGATTTGCAGCAGGTGGCTGATTCAAGAGGTTTCATCTGTGCTCATCTTCTCCCGGATAGGGTCCTGGTTATCTGATATAATGTTACAAGATATCTTTTACTTGAGGCCTGTTGTGCTTCAGTCCCCACTCCTCGATAGTATTTTCTTTTATCTTTCGCAGAACTCTTCTTCACTTCTTCATTCAGTGCGATGCATCTGTACAGCTTTTCCGGGGGCTTTCAGGTTGACCTTGGAGTTCTCCTGAACTAGATAACGGTCTGAACCCACATCTCCTCACCTTCTCGACTTCGTGACCAATAAATCACGTTTCCACTTTTTTGATATTAAGATTAAATTTGTCTGTAAAATCCGTGGTGCCTTCTGTATATCCTTGTGCTTGCACACGATGCCTCCGATCACCAAACTATTGAAGGCTCAGAAGTCTATAAAGAGTTCTCTGCCATCGTTTGTGTCACCAAGTGATAGCATCCAGACCCATAACGAGCTTTTTTCCTGTACTGTGTGCTTCCACTTTTGCATTCATATCACTCATAAAGGTTTTGGCCTGGCCATTTAGGATTTTTTCCGTTATTGTTAGCAGCTGTCTATAGAAATCTTCCTTCTCCTCTTGATATGAGTTGTTCGTAGATGTGTAGTATCGGGTGGTTGAGGGCGGAACATCGAGTGGCCCTTCGACTCACCACAAGCCAGTCACAGATGCAGGTTATTGGAGAGACTCATAAGAACCATAAAACATGTTTATGTTTCAAAGTTGGAAGCTAAAGGTTAACTTCCAAAAACCTGGATACAATTTTATAAGAAACTCATAGAATTCTGCACGGCCGGTCACTATCACCTGTAACGGGTAGACCTTTTGATGCTATGCCTTTTAACCGTCAACCTAGGCCCAACCTGTACTACCCTTATATCCAGGAACACATGGTAAATTTTCCAGGTGTCCCGAATCACTGGTACGACCCATGGCACCTAGGACCACCTCATTGCACACCAACTCCGATGCGCAGACACCCAGTCCGACCTGCTTTTCATTCATAAACTCTTGCGGTGCTGACGCACAAATAGATTTAGGTTAAGGTGACATTTTAAGCCAGTTTGTAGTATCCCGTGACTTGTTCACGATATTGCTAATTAATGCACGTTCCTTAATCAATAAGATATCTGAACTAAGGACATTATTATTAGTCGCCAAGCCTACTGTAGCTCTGATTACTGAGTCATGGTGCTCATCCTCTGTACTTGATGTGCATATAGGTATCGATGATTACACTGTACACCGTGCAAACAGAGATTGCAAGCGTGGTGGAGGATGTCTCATATATATACATAGCTCATTTGTAGTCAGCAAGGTGGAAGATGAAACAATGTATAATGCACCTGACTCACTCTGGGTTGTCTTACATGGAGATAAGTACAAACTTCTCATAGGCTGTGTTTATCGAGCACCAAGCTCAACAAATAATATGTCTAGACACGTTACTTTGCAATGTCGAATGTTTACTATATATAAGACTGTCATGAAAATTTAGTACACTAAGTCCTGCCAACCGACCTTACCTTCAGTCCATACTACCTAAATTGAACCTTAACTATAGTATTCTGCTAAATCTTGCTCCACTATTCACAACACCTATTCGTTTCACTCTTTAAGGTTTTAACTTCTTATAAAGTAATCTGTTCATCAGGATGCATGCACACATATATAATATGTTCGTAAAGATGTACGCGGAGACCTATTGGAAGCACTCATTAAGAAAGCTAGGGAGATGGAATATGGGGTACGAACATATCTGGTACCAAGCAATATATTTGCGGTAGCCATAATAATCATAGTCTCAGAGCTTAAAATCAAAAAAGGAGGGAGGGTGGCGCTAGCTGATCAGTAGATATGGTGGTGGTCACTAAGGTGAATCGCCCCATTCTGCAGGAACAGCAATATACAAATTAAAGGCTCGAGATATTTCTGATTTTTATGAGGGCTTAGATCTTTATCTTGAAAAAGATAATAGTGAACGCCTTGACAGATAATGCTTCTACCTTTAAATATATACCATTCGCTCAGCCTATTGTTGAGATGCGACCACGTGGGATGTGCACAGATTTATGGGGCATCTTATAAATTAACTTGCTATCCATTGTCAGATCTTTAAATACCACTTCACAATATCTTGTCTCACTTATTTTCTAATAACGTCTTTACTTGATTCTCATTATATTCCATTAAACCTAACATTTTATAGCTCTTTATGAATTTGATTCGACTTATTCTATTCCTATTCTCTGGAGGGTACGGTTGTGCACCAAATAGAAAAAAAGACATGAAATAAAAACAACTGGCTTGAAAATAATTGTATTAAAGCCAAAAGTCGACATCATGATAGTATAAAATATATTGGTTTCATTATACATTGCAAATGAACGTTGTCGGCCTAAGGATTAATTACTTCCCCATTCTGTTTTCTATATAAATGTGTTTATTAATGATATATTTCACTCACTTAATCTATTACACTTTAATGTTTTGCATTAGCACTTTAACTTTTCTAAAACAGCTTCCGATCCCTTGTAAACGTTGTACTTACCTCAATATTGGTTGGTTATCGTATGCCTACAACCACGGGATGAAAACGAAACGAAGTCGATTTTCCCGCTCAACCTGGAGGACAACTGTACAATTCAATAACTATACAGCCTAGTTCAGACAATGTGTATTTATATATATATCAAATATTTAACTGTTGAAACATGATTAACTTGTAGACAACCTACGATTTGATATTATATCATACTTGATCGTGCCTGTAAAAATGGCATGCATTTTCATGTAAATTTATGTTTATATGAAAATAAATTATTATTATTATTATTATAAAAGAAACTGATGCGTTATTAGCTAAATCGTTTGCACACGCATCCTCGTTTAGTGCTAATTACAAAATAATTGCAGGGGACTTCAATCTTCCAGAAGTCAATTGGCTAACTAGTTCCGGCCCCCAACGCTTCGACGAATTACTTGCCACTATCGACTGTTATGGATGGCAACAACACGTCCAGACACCTACTCGTGGTGACAACATGTTGGACCTTGTTTTTTGTCATGACACAATCCCAGTATCCACGTATGTTGGCAATAGATTTTCCAGTAGTGACCATAGAATGGTACTCTGCTCTCTGCCTTTCTCACCACTAAATACAGGAAACAAACAAGATTCAGGAAGCACAATATGTCGTAGTTACAAATATACAGACTGGGGATTAGTCCAAGAACTTATTCGACTCTGTCAATGGGATGACTATTTTACCACTGACTCCCTGGAGGCCGTAGTAACCCTGTTTTACAGGAATGTTACCCTGTGTCTAGATACAGTTACTCCAAAGAGAATAGTGAAATTAAGTAGACACCGAACTGAATATATTCCAAGGGCACACCGTAATAAGTTAAGGAAGCTGAAGAAACAGTATTATTCCACTAAGGATATATCACTATTGCTCTCAATCCACGAGTCTCTTGAATCCCTCAAGCGCCTACGCCCTCAAAAGGACCTGGACGAAGAGTTAACGGCACTGGAAAGTACCTCCAAAGTTTATAACTTAGAGGCACTAGTCAATCACGTCTCATAAACCGTTAATGCCCAGCTCTCGCTACGCTCGGGCCCACGCTGTTCCTTGAAGATTTCAGAAACGCTTAGTTATAACGGACGAAAAAACCAAAACACCGATCTGCCGCTTGATATTTCTTTATTGTTACACCAACATATAAATCAAGTATGACCTAAGGTCTGTGAACAAATATTACAATAATTAATCATAATATTACTTCTGACGATGTTTCACTCTTCTTTCTGAACAGCGACCGATGAGACGATGACTGTCGTATTGATGCCTCCGCGAAAATTGGGGAAGTTGATTTTGAGCAAACAACCAAGAATTGATCGTTCAATCTTCAACTCCATTGACACTCCCCGGCAAAAAACGGATCCAACACTTTTTTCCTTCACGACCAATGCACGTTGACTTGGATGCCATTGCGAGAACCTGGGTCACACGGACAGAGCTGAAATGGAAAACAAACAGAAAAGCCAACACACCACACGCATGCCCACAGCACAATCTCACACATCAATGACGACCTGCGCCTCCAGACAGAGACCTCCTCTTGACATCTTGCAACACAATCGCCACTTACTAGAATGACTCTTGCAGAATGCAACGTGACCATAGCACCAACTCATGATACTCTACGCACATCGTCTTATCTACTCACTACCAATTACCACTGCAATCGCTTGTCACTCATTCTGCCTCAGTTCTAGTAGCGGTGACGCATGCGAGCCTCAGTCGTTTACACTCTTTCTCCCCGGAGTGTCGGACCGCAGCTAACAATTATCTCCGTGTGCATTTCATTCTCAGCAATAGCCTAGCCTCCCCGGCGTATACGACCCATCTGCTGTCCTTAACATCAATCAATTCATTCATGGATGTAGAAGACTCGAAACAACTTCAGAAGTAATCATGACGAAAATTTTAACAAAATTATGCAATAACAACAAGACACGAAAACAACAAGTAAACACAATGAATCCAAAAACACCGATTGATATGACACACCACACGTATATACAAATTGTACAAACAACCTCGCCGATCACGTCTTGGTGGAATTCCTTTGAAGAATTGCAGGACTCACACCAGTACGCCTACAAACCTTCACAGGTTGACGATTGTAATTTGTGGAATATACGGACACAAACAAGATTAACCAACAATTACAATAATTGGAACTCACACAATTATTTAACACAATCATATGTACAATCAATACAATAAATGTTGTGGATTCCGGCATGACAAACTACCCTTGAAGAACTGTAGGACTTACAGCAGTACGCCTACATTCCTTCCCAGGTTGATGATCCGAGTGGAAGTCGTCCGGACACAAACAGAGTTACCAAAAGCTAGATGACATGATATCAATTCAGTATATACAACATGAACGTATGTACAAGATCATACACCAAGCACATTGGACTACTCATTGATGCGCTACCCTTTGAAGAACTGTAGGACTTACAGCAGTACGCCTACAACCCTTCTCAGGTTGACGCTCTAGGTTGGAAAATCGTCGCAGAGTTCATTTGCTAACTTCCTTCTATGAGCTATATCCTCAAATCTGAACGGCAACACGCCCATGTCATTGTATCATAGAATATAGATGACCAACAAACACATGACATATCTCATCAACCAAGTGTAGAAACAGAGTAATTTACACCAAAGATAATAACATTCAAATAGTAACTTGAAACTAGAAATGCCTTTATTCGTGCAAGTCAATTTAACAATTACTCTCTCGTTTACACTTGACTTACCCTCACTAAACTGACCATTGATATTCGTCCTTTCAAACGAACTGATACTACCATAGTCATTGCACAAGATACTTGAGTTCATGGGTGTCTGTTTCATTGTGAATGACAGCACCAACGACGACTGATTGATATCAGTTGATGAACTTAGCAGTGGATCAAAAGCTGTTGTTGCTCGACTTTCAGAAATTTGTCTACCTGCAAGACCACCACCACTGCTGTATTTTACTATCAGCTCCGCTTTAGGACTAGCATCTGATGATAGGTGGGCTTCACTCTGATCAATTACACTGACGATTTGACAAGTATGCATGCCTTCTGAAACCGCATCTGCATTTATTTCTACTTCACGTTCAAGTTGTACAGAACCTTTATTTAACTTAGCGGTAGTAGGCATTCCCTCCATTTCATCATGATCAACCAAAGACAAATCTGCACTATCATGATCATTACCACAAATATTCAATTTACCGTCAACTTCATCATTTTCAAACTCTTTAATAACAGAAGTAGACAATTTTGGTTCCTCCTCACAGATCCCTAAAGATTTTGTACCTTCAGTCTCACTAGTAATACCTTGTAAACTTGTGGAGTCAGAACTGTCCTCTAAGACTGTAACTCTCCTCTGTGACACTCTATTCAACAATGGCTTACCAGTTGCAACTACAGACTTCTTCACCGCACCGTTATCGTCACACAATTCGGAGTCAGACCTGGAGTTTACATTTAGCTTATCACTGAACTTGCTCACTGGTTCACAGTTCACTTCTGTATGCACTTCTTGCAAACGTGTGAAACACAACCATGTTTCTCTTGCAGCTTGCAACTTATCTGTTGAGCATGTACTACGAAATCTGTTGCACTCACTAAGTTTATATGCATTACTAGACATCATGGAGCCTTCTCGATATCCACCTCTCTGAGGCCCTTTCGTCATCAATGAGTGCGTTTTACCCTCAGACTGCTCTATTCTAGGGGTGAGATTCAATATACTGGCAAACTTGCTCATAGATTGATTGACGCTATCATTTACCAGTTTCAGGATATCATCGAACTTTGCCTCGATACCCTCATCCTCCATACGGGAGCTTATCTTCACCCACTTCCTTTGCAGTCGAGTAGGTAGACGTCTTGCTATTACTTCTAGTATAAAAATCGAGTTGAGGTCACTCATGCGATTCATCGAAATCAATGCATTCTCGTAAATCAGCAGATTATGTAAAAACTCAGTGAGTGACTGGGAGTCATCCTGTAATTGACCACCATTACCCTTAACAGCCTCGAATAATTTCCCTGCAATCATCGAAGGTCTTCCAAACCTTTGACGTAGTATGCTCATAGCCTCGTAGTAGCCCTCTTTTGGCTTCATAAACTTACAGCACTGTATAGCTCTTGCAGCATCTCCAGTGCAATATCTCATCAAATACATTAACTTCAATTCATCACTTAATAGAAAACCACTCAGCACGATCTCAAACTCCTTTACAAATTGTAAATAATCGGCCGGGTTTCCATCGAAACACCGTGGTTCTAATTTAGGGAGTTTGATGTTCCTATCATCCCTGAACGGCGAAACAGTAACATCAACCATGTCATGCTTAACGTCAGACACATCGTTACAATTAACAGACAAGTCACCATGACTTACTTTCCTGTTTGTATCCAAGACACTCTGTCCCTTCTTTGACCCAGGCATTGTTGAACTTGGGCAAATTCCAAAAATGTTCCAGATATTGCTTGTTCAAAGAGGACTTGACCGGCACCAGGAGAAATGAACGGCGACTATCCAAACATTCACCAACTGTTTGAATCCGCCAGATCTGTTTCAATCGTCAGAAACTGTCAATCACGTCTCATAAACCGTTAATGCCCAGCTCTCGCTACGCTCGGGCCCACGCTGTTCCTTGAAGATTTCAGAAACGCTTAGTTATAACGGACGAAAAACCAAAACACCGATCTGCCGCTTGATATTTCTTTATTGTTACACCAACATATAAATCAAGTATGACCTAGGTCTGTGAACAAATATTACAATAATTAATCATAATATTACTTCTGACGATGTTTCACTCTTCTTTCTGAACAGCGACTGATGAGACGATGACTGTCGTATTGATGCCTCCGCGAAAATTGGGGAAGTTGATTTTGAGCAAACAACCATGAATTGATCGTTCAATCTTCATCTCCATTGACAGCACTTCTTAAAAGACGAATGCAGTCGGCGAGGGAAATCCCCTACTTACTTCACGACAAAGTAATCTACAATGAACCTGCCACTATCTGTGAACTTTCAGTGATTGGTTTGCAAACTTTAGTTTAGAAACACATATGCCTGGTGAAACCGCCCCCTTACTAGCTCTTCCCTTGAAAGCATTGTGTTCACTAATCAATTAATAGTACAAGCAATTAAAAGCCTTAAACCTTCCACTAGTACGGGACCGGATGGCCTCGCTTCGATAATTTTCAAAAACAGTGGGTGTGATATACCCTTGTTACTTCTTAAATTCTTCTCAATATCTATGGACACTGGCACTTACCCTAGTGAGTGGAAAACTAGCTTCATAATTCCACATTACAAATCTGGTGATAGGGCAAACGTCCGCAATTACAGACCCATAAATATAACCCCAGTTATCTCACGAATCATGGAGAAAGTTGTAAAAGATCAATTGTCAGACTACCTAATTAGGGAAGATCTTGTTACAAGGTCTCAACACGGATTTCTCAAAAATAGATCCTGCGTTACTTGCCACTTCGACTTTTTCAACTGCATCACTAGTAGTCGCGAAGCACGTAAGCTAGTCGTTGTTCTCTACTTCGATATATCTAGGGCATTTGACATGGTATCTCACAGTATTCTCTTTGAGAAGCTGTACTCTTGTGGAATTCGCAACCCATTACTGAACTGGTTAAAATCATTTCTAAGCAACAGGGTACAAATAACCAAAGTTGGATCTGTATTGTCTCATCCTAGGCAGATCTCAAGTGGGGTCGTGCAAGGTAGTGTCCTAGGTCCACTTTTATTCACAGTCTACATTAACAGCATTTGCAAGTGCTTCACCTCAGGTAAACCATTCCTATATGCTGACGACCTCAAAGTCGTCTACTCCTGCTACACTCATGAATTAAGCGATATGGTTACTAAAATACATCTTGAACTAAGTAGCCTTGCAACGTGGTGTGCTGAATCCTGTCTAAATTTTAACATTGACAAATGCGGCTGGATTTGTATCGGCAACAGTAACCTTGATCTAACTCTTGAAATAAATGGGCGAAAACTAGCTAAGCTCAACTCAGTCGTAGATCTCGGTATTAGATACTCTAGTAACCTAACGTTCGCTGAACAGACTGATTATGCCAGACGTAAAACGCGAAGGCTGATAGGATGCATAACACGCAATTTCTTTTGTTGTGAAACTAGGGTTTTATTATACAAAGTATGTGTCCGACCTATCTTAGAATACTGCCCGTTTATTCTTAGCGGACTAAGACAAAATGACAAGCTTAAATTAGAGGGAGTGCAACGGCAGTTTACCTCAAGAACTCTTGGTTTAGAAAGTGGTCTGGAATACCATGAGCGATGCGAAGACTAAGATTAGAACCCCTCTGGAAAAGACGCCTTAAGCTAAACCTTATCTTTTACTACAAGCTAACTAATCTTCTCTTGCATTCCTCCGAGCCAATAACTAAACCTACCGCTGTCATCAGTTACAATCTTAGAAATCATCACAACCTAGCTGCTATGGAGCACTGTCAGACTTACGTGCGGTACAACTTCTTCTTAAATAAGTTTTCAGTCATTTGGAATAGACTACCAGCTAATGTGCGCGATGCAAACACACTTCCAGTGTTCATCTCCTCAGTCACCAGACTACTCAAAGATGACAATGCACTTTTGCGCCTGACTCTTACACCTTCTTTTTCACCCTACATAGATATTTTAAGTTCTTTAAACGTGTAGTTACAACAAACTACAATTATAAATTTTAATATTATTGGAACTAGATGATTAACATTTCTACACAGGACAGTAATATTAGTTTACACATAATATAAAAGTTAGCATAACGGGACTAGTTAGTTTGTGTACCAAAATAACCACAGTTACTAAACAGAATATATATGTATATATTTATTAATCACTCCTTAAGGACTCCCGTTGCTTTCTTTTGCGTTGCTGTTGTTTGTCTTCTTTTTTCTCTCACCATTTCAGCTTCCATTTGACTTTTTGAATGAGAATGAATAATGTGGATATTTGACCATTTACAATGACAAATGATCTGCAAACATTATTGGTCCCGTATCTTTCAGTTGCCTGGTTAATAACGAATTAACTTTCTCCACGACGCAACCTGGATTACATTTGTGGAATATACTCTTATACCAATGGAAAAGTATCTATTTGTAATACAACGTCACGATTGTAGCTTATAACATAACTGATCGTATCTGTAAAAATAGCTTCCTTATTACCCAATTTGGATATAAATCAAATCAAAAATAAGATTCGGATTTGTACACACCCAAGTTATATTGAGGAATTACTTCAAGCTTTATTTTTTCCCAAGTATTTTTAATCCATCCAAAACTTACTTGGGTTTTTTTGTTAATGCGAAGTTAATATTCCTATATTTCATGATGTGCTCCATTGAATGACTGGTTATCATATTGTTCCCACAGACCTAAGACAAAAACGCCAGCAACCATGTAACTTAACCATAAACCAAATTTATGAAATTTATATAATGCTTATCCATGCCTGTATATTTGGTGTGTCCTACACAAGTAGGAAAAAATGTGTATTTTATTAAAACATTATTATTAATTATGATTGCTAATCGTATATGTAATTTATCATATTGATGATGCCTGTAAACTGGCGTCTCTCATGTACAAAATGAGAATATACTATTATTATTATTATTCAAGCAGTCTCCAAATTCCTTCCCAGTCGACGCCAACTGGGGCCTCTTCAGAGTAAATAAAACTGAGGTGTAGATCTGGCTGTCGTTGTATGCTTAGTTCGATTATGTTGGGTAGAGTTGCTATTTAGTACACACATGATATACTTTTCCTTGATTCAGCTTGTCCGGAGAGGAGTTTCTCATCTCGTACATCTTTTAGCCTCTCCAGGATAACATGGGTGAGAGCGCTACTTCGTGCCAGTTCTTGTAGAGACCTAAGTCGCCCTTCTTTGGTAGTTGGAAAAGGAAGTCTTCCCTTCACCAGTAATGACGTCCCTTCCTCCAAAACGTTTTGTATTAGTGGTGTCAGAATAAGCGCTGATGTATCTGGGTCCGTTTCCAGTGTTTCAGGGTAAATTTCCTCTGGACTTCCAGACTGGCTCCCCGTGGCTTGATTGCATTCAAGATCTCTGCATCTGCTAAAAGACAGTCGTCCAAGGGCAGTTCTGGGAGTACGGTTGATGTTATTTCTGGAAGATTTGCAGCAGGTGGCTGATTCAAGAGGTTTCATCTGTGCTCATCTTCTCCCGGATAGGGTCCTGGTTATCTGATATAATGTTACAAGATATCTTTTACTTGAGGCCTGTTGTGCTTCAGTCCCCACTCCTCGATAGTATTTTCTTTTATCTTTCGCAGAACTCTTCTTCACTTCTTCATTCAGTGCGATGCATCTGTACAGCTTTTCCGGGGGCTTTCAGGTTGACCTTGGAGTTCTCCTGAACTAGATAACGGTCTGAACCCACATCTCCTCACCTTCTCGACTTCGTGACCAATAAATCACGTTTCCACTTTTTTGATATTAAGATTAAATTTGTCTGTAAAATCCGTGGTGCCTTCTGTATATCCTTGTGCTTGCACACGATGCCTCCGATCACCAAACTATTGAAGGCTCAGAAGTCTATAAAGAGTTCTCTGCCATCGTTTGTGTCACCAAGTGATAGCATCCAGACCCATAACGAGCTTTTTTCCTGTACTGTGTGCTTCCACTTTTGCATTCATATCACTCATAAAGGTTTTGGCCTGGCCATTTAGGATTTTTTCCGTTATTGTTAGCAGCTGTCTATAGAAATCTTCCTTCTCCTCTTGATATGAGTTGTTCGTAGATGTGTAGTATCGGGTGGTTGAGGGCGGAACATCGAGTGGCCCTTCGACTCACCACAAGCCAGTCACAGATGCAGGTTATTGGAGAGACTCATAAGAACCATAAAACATGTTTATGTTTCAAAGTTGGAAGCTAAAGGTTAACTTCCAAAAACCTGGATACAATTTTATAAGAAACTCATAGAATTCTGCACGGCCGGTCACTATCACCTGTAACGGATGATTTCAGGAATTTCGATGTCTCGACTGCAAATTAACTTTTGTTACTTTGAGGCAACCCAAGCCTTGGAGACATGGGCACAGGACCAAGACCTGCGATAAAAAGATGGTGACAGGAGAGTTACATGTATGCTGTGTTAATGAGAAAATGGTTCAAAGAATACGTTTTGACACTGGGAGCAAAAGACATATGGGAATAGTAATGTCAAGAATCTCAAGCTACTGATGTGGTCCAGGTAGCGGATAAAGCTACTGCAGGTAGATAGTCCTTAGGAATTGTAGGAAAGGTACTTTGTTGTAATCGCGCACTGATAGGGCTTCCAAAGTGAGGAAAAGTTGTGGCACGTTGAAGCGAGACTTCAGAAGACTGATCTTGCTGAAAGGAATGTTAGGAGAAAGTTTTGAATCTGGACTCTCCGAGTCTTTTCCAACATAGAATCGTCATAAAGAGAGGGACTGCAAGCGTACAGTTGTAAGTCCTTCAATTCCCGAAGGGAAGTATATCTGTCAGGCACGTCTCGTAAACCGTTAATGCCCAGCTCTCGCTACGCTCGGGCCCACGCTGTTCCTTGAAGATTTCAGAAACGCTTAGTTATAACGGACGAAAAAACCAAAACACCGATCTGCCGCTTGATATTTCTTTATTGTTACACCAACATATAAATCAAGTATGACCTAGGTCTGTGAACAAATATTACAATAATAAATCTTTGTATTACTTCTGACGATGTTTCACTCTTCTTTCTGAACAGCGACTGATGAGACGATGACTGTCGTATTGATGCCTCCGCGAAAATTGGGGAAGTTGATTTTGAGCAAACAACCATGAATTGATCGTTCAATCTTCAACTCCATTGACAATATCAATGCATGTCCTACGCAGTTGGGTGCATTATCTGTACATATCAGTGAGTGATAGCAGTAAAAATTGGTAGTGGGAAGTCAAGTTGTTGTGCGAAGATTACAACGTTGTAAAAAGTGACTGCTTGGTGGTGCTAAAATTTAAATGCTGGCAGATTAGCAGCAAGACATGCATCACTGGTTGTTCTGGGCGGTTGTAAGACGAGATATATGTGGATGCCTATTATGCATAACTGTAACTTCATGATAATAAATTAGCCTGGTTGACATTCCGAGTTAGTCTCTGGGGTTTCTGCTCATAATGAAATTAAAACATGATACAAGAGGCGGCCAAGTTTGTCTAGCCTATGATTTGATTTCGCTTATTTGACAGAGCAATTGTGTTGACTTTAGATGAAATCCCTGTGCTGCCTCGCGTTGTTTTTAGGCTGCGACATCAGCGGATCAGTTGTTGGTGTGGGGTTAAAACCACGGGGAAGACAACACCCAACTCATATCTCTGATCCGTTCCTGTCATGAGTGTCAGTGTTGAGGTAGATGCAAAGGGCTGGCCACACAGCGGGAGATTTCCTCGACTGCTAGACTACAGACTTATGTGACTGAATGACTAGACCGCTGAACCACCGTTAAACTGACAAATGTTAAAATTGGTTTGAATGCAACTCATACATAACCTGCAACGATCTGTGAAGTAGGTGGATTGGTTATGAAAGTTTACCACATTAGGTAGCCAGGGGCAGTGATGAGAAAAGCAACAATATGACCAGCATTTGTGTTTGGATATTTTGTCTGAAGTAACTATCATTATCCGTGATACGTGTCTAACAAATCCTATGGCGTTGTATATCACTGACGTGGTCACGAGTATTAAAATTGTCGATGGAGCATTTCTTGATCAAACTATTTAGTAGTTGGCATAGCAACTCGACTTTTGTCCGCATAAACGCACAGAAAGATGTATAAGAACATTTGTACTAACGACACTCGAGAAAGGATACAAGTCATCTGGTTTACCCGCAAAAACGATAAACATGAAAATAAGCTTTCCACCAAGTAGGTGTCACAGTAGGATTGTCAGTGAGTTACTTTAAATGTTGCCACACCGCAAGCTAAGAATTCAGATAAATACAGCTGTCAGCAACGTCTCGTAAACCGTCAATGCCCAGCTCTTGCTACGCTGGGACTCACGCTGTTCCTTGAAGTTTCTCAGAAACGCTTAGAAATAACGGACGCAAACACCAGAACCCAGTTTGGCAACTCGAGGATTCTTTATTGTAACACCAACATATAGGCAACTTTAAATTAAGTTTTAACTAAGGTCTATGAACAAATATTAAAATAATAAATCACAATATTACTTCTGACAGTTTTGGCCTGACTTCTTTCTGAACAGCGACCGATGAGACGATGACTGGTGCATTGATGCCTGCACGAAAATATAGGGAAGTTGATTTTGAGCAAACAACCAAGAATTGATCGTTCAATCTTCAACTCCATTGACACTCCCCGGCAAAAAACGGATCCATTCCTTTCTTCCATCACGACCAACACACGTTGACTTGGATGCCACTGCGAGAACCTGGGTCACACGGACAGAGCTGAAATGGAAAACAAACAGAAAAGCCAACACACCACACGCATACCCACAGCACAATCTCACACATCAATGACGACCTGCGCCTCCAGACAGAGACCTCCTCTTGACATCTTGCAACACAATCGCCACTTACTAGAATGACTCTTGCAGAATGCAACGTGACCATAGCACCAACTCATGATACTCTACGCACATCGTCTTATCTACTCACTACCAATTACCACTGCAATCGCTTGTCACTCATTCTGCCTCAGTTCTAGTAGCGGTGACGCATGCGAGCCTCAGTCGTTTACACTCTTTCTCCCCGGAGTGTCGGACCGCAGCTAACAATTATCTCCGTGTGCATTTCATTCTCAGCAATAGCCTAGCCTCCCCGGCGTATACGACCCATCTGCTGTCCTTAACATCAATCAATTCATTCATGGATGTAGAAGACTCGAAACAACTTCAGAAGTAATCATGACGAAAATTTTAACAAAATTACGCAATAACAACAAGACACGAAAACAACAAGTAAACACAATGAATCCAAAATACACCGATTGATATGACACACCACACGTATATACAAATTGTACAAACAACCTCGCCGATCATGTCTTGGTGGAATTCCTTTGAAGAATTGCAGGACTCACACCAGTACGCCTACAAACCTTCACAGGTTGACGATTGTAATTTGTGGAATATACGGGCACAAACAAGATTAACGAACAATTAGAACAATTGGAACTCACGCAACTATTTAACACAAACATATGTACAATGACTACATCAAATGTTGTGGATTCTGACACGACAAACTACCCTTGAAGAACTGTAGGACTTACAGCAGTACGCCTACATTCCTTCTCAGGTTGATGATACAAGTGGAAGACGTCCAGACACAAACAAAATTATCAACAGACAGATGAAATATGATACCACTCTATTGCTATGGCTCCTGAGTTCGGATGGCTTCCGCAAAATGAGAATAAATAAAAAAATAAACTCTATAAAAATAATGAAAAAAAAGAAATAGAAGTTGAAAGTTGCCTAGCGCCGAAGTTTAAATGCAAACTCCCGAATGAAAGTAAATGGTAGAGTCCGCTACTTCAGAAGGACACCGAACTGTATACTTCAGAAAAACATATATTACTAGGCCCTCGCTTTTCTTTTACATAGCTCACGCACTCTGACTTTTGTGTTTAACTCCTTTTAAACCTCGTAAGTAGGTGAAATTATCACCTGTCTTTCAATAATATAATAATTTTTCCTTCACGTTCTCAGTGGAACATAGGGCTCCAAGCTAGTGGCTTGAAGTTTCTGTAGCAGTGTTTAATTTTTATAGGATGGGGTTGCTAGCCTCATGCCCAACCTTTCCTCTTTACCAGGATTATTTCTGGCTCAGTGAGGTAAAGGAGTGCGCCGGCCGGGGATCGAACCCCGGACCATATGCATGGTCGGCGAGCGTGCTAACCGCTATACCACCGACGCACACCTGTCTTTCACTTTAATCTAATTGTTCGCAGAAAAGACTGTAAAATATCGGGAAAATAATATATCTTAAAAAAAACAATAAAAAATGATGAACCCCATGCCTGTTATATATTTTGAATTATCAACACCTTTTATATACTCCTGCACGTGTCTGCCGGTTTTCTTCGGTCTTCTTCTCTTTTCAAAGATACTGCTTTCAACGAAGGTACTGATACAGCGCTGCGATTCTCTACTTATTCGTGATATTGCTAGCTCATCTGGTGAATAACGGGATCATCGGTATTATAAAATCTGCTGACAAGTTCAAAGTGGGTCTCATAAACAACTAGAAATGTCATAAATATGATGTACTTACAGGTGAATTTAAAGTTTAATAGACTTTAAAATTCTTTCTGAATGATTTACTGATAATTATTGTTTATTCTGCATCTCTCATGTGCCACGTCAGCACCTGTACAGAAATGCTACTTACCTTCCCAACTAACGCAATCATTTATGATTCCCGCGTGAAATTGACATGTATTTTTTTTCAATCACAGTTTAGATTTGACGCTATATCTATTTCCTTATTTGTACAATTCATTTTAAATGTTTCTCTCACATTTACCAGTATTCAACTTATTTCTAAATTAACAAATCATATTATATATTCCGTAAGTTTTCATAAGTGTACATATGTTCATGCCTGTAAAAATGGCTGGTTTCTGTTACAGAAACAAAAATAATTATTATTAATTCAGTATATACAACATGAACGTATGTACAAAATCACACACCAAGCACATTGGACTGCTCATTGATGCGCTACCCTTTGAAGAATTGTAGGACTTACAACATTACGCCTACAACCCTTCTCAGGTTGACGCTCTAGGTTGGAAAATCGTCGCAGAGTTCATTTGCTGACTTCCTGCTATCAGCTATATCCTCAAATCTGAACGGTAACACGCTCATGTCATTGTATCGTAGAATATAGATGACCAACAAACACATGACATATTTGATCAACCAAGCGTAGAAACATTAATTCACGCCGAAGATAGTAGCATTCAAATAGTAACTTGAAACTAGAAATGCCCTTATTCATGCAAGTCAATTTAACAATTACTCTCTCGTTTACACTTGGCTTATCCTCACTAGACTGACCAATATCTTTCGTATTTTCAAATGCACCAATACTATCATAGTCATTGCACAAGATACTTGAGTTCATGGGCGTCTTTTTCATTGTGGATGACAACACCAACGACGACTGAGTGACGCAAGTTGATGAAATTAGCGGTGGATCAAAAGCTGTTTGTCAATCACGTCTCATAAACCGTTAATGCCCAGCTCTCGCTACGCTCGGGCCCACGCTGTTCCTTGAAGATTTCAGAAACGCTTAGTTATAACGGACGAAAAAACCAAAACACCGATCTGCCGCTTGATATTTCTTTATTGTTACACCAACAAATAAAAAGAATAAGTAAACTAAGGTCTGTGAACAAATATTACAATAATAAATCTTTGTATTACTTCTGACGATGTTTCACTCTTCTTTCTGAACAGCGACCGATGAGACGATGACTGTCGTATTGATGCCTCCGCGAAAATTGGGGAAGTTGATTTTGAGCAAACAACCATGAATTGATCGTTCAATCTTCAACTCCATTGACAATATCAATGCATGTCCTACGCAGTTGGGTGCATTATCTGTACATATCAGTGAGTGATAGCAGTAAAAATTGGTAGTGGGAAGTCAAGTTGTTGTGCGAAGATTACAACGTTGTAAAAAGTGACTGCTTGGTGGTGCTAAAATTTAAATGCTGGCAGATTAGCAGCAAGACATGCATCACTGGTTGTTCTGGGCGGTTGTAAGACGAGATATATGTGGATGCCTATTATGCATAACTGTAACTTCATGATAATAAATTAGCCTGGTTGACATTCCGAGTTAGTCTCTGGGGTTTCTGCTCATAATGAAATTAAAACATGATACAAGAGGCGGCCAAGTTTGTCTAGCCTATGATTTGATTTCGCTTATTTGACAGAGCAATTGTGTTGACTTTAGATGAAATCCCTGTGCTGCCTCGCGTTGTTTTTAGGCTGCGACATCAGCGGATCAGTTGTTGGTGTGGGGTTAAAACCACGGGGAAGACAACACCCAACTCATATCTCTGATCCGTTCCTGTCATGAGTGTCAGTGTTGAGGTAGATGCAAAGGGCTGGCCACACAGCGGGAGATTTCCTCGACTGCTAGACTACAGACTTATGTGACTGAATGACTAGACCGCTGAACCACCGTTAAACTGACAAATGTTAAAATTGGTTTGAATGCAACTCATACATAACCTGCAACGATCTGTGAAGTAGGTGGATTGGTTATGAAAGTTTACCACATTAGGTAGCCAGGGGCAGTGATGAGAAAAGCAACAATATGACCAGCATTTGTGTTTGGATATTTTGTCTGAAGTAACTATCATTATCCGTGATACGTGTCTAACAAATCCTATGGCGTTGTATATCACTGACGTGGTCACGAGTATTAAAATTGTCGATGGAGCATTTCTTGATCAAACTATTTAGTAGTTGGCATAGCAACTCGACTTTTGTCCGCATAAACGCACAGAAAGATGTATAAGAACATTTGTACTAACGACACTCGAGAAAGGATACAAGTCATCTGGTTTACCCGCAAAAACGATAAACATGAAAATAAGCTTTCCACCAAGTAGGTGTCACAGTAGGATTGTCAGTGAGTTACTTTAAATGTTGCCACACCGCAAGCTAAGAATTCAGATAAATACAGCTGTCAGCAACGTCTCGTAAACCGTCAATGCCCAGCTCTTGCTACGCTGGGACTCACGCTGTTCCTTGAAGTTTCTCAGAAACGCTTAGAAATAACGGACGCAAACACCAGAACCCAGTTTGGCAACTCGAGGATTCTTTATTGTAACACCAACATATAGGCAACTTTAAATTAAGTTTTAACTAAGGTCTATGAACAAATATTAAAATAATAAATCACAATATTACTTCTGACAGTTTTGGCCTGACTTCTTTCTGAACAGCGACCGATGAGACGATGACTGGTGCATTGATGCCTGCACGAAAATATAGGGAAGTTGATTTTGAGCAAACAACCAAGAATTGATCGTTCAATCTTCAACTCCATTGACACTCCCCGGCAAAAAACGGATCCATTCCTTTCTTCCATCACGACCAACACACGTTGACTTGGATGCCACTGCGAGAACCTGGGTCACACGGACAGAGCTGAAATGGAAAACAAACAGAAAAGCCAACACACCACACGCATACCCACAGCACAATCTCACACATCAATGACGACCTGCGCCTCCAGACAGAGACCTCCTCTTGACATCTTGCAACACAATCGCCACTTACTAGAATGACTCTTGCAGAATGCAACGTGACCATAGCACCAACTCATGATACTCTACGCACATCGTCTTATCTACTCACTACCAATTACCACTGCAATCGCTTGTCACTCATTCTGCCTCAGTTCTAGTAGCGGTGACGCATGCGAGCCTCAGTCGTTTACACTCTTTCTCCCCGGAGTGTCGGACCGCAGCTAACAATTATCTCCGTGTGCATTTCATTCTCAGCAATAGCCTAGCCTCCCCGGCGTATACGACCCATCTGCTGTCCTTAACATCAATCAATTCATTCATGGATGTAGAAGACTCGAAACAACTTCAGAAGTAATCATGACGAAAATTTTAACAAAATTACGCAATAACAACAAGACACGAAAACAACAAGTAAACACAATGAATCCAAAATACACCGATTGATATGACACACCACACGTATATACAAATTGTACAAACAACCTCGCCGATCATGTCTTGGTGGAATTCCTTTGAAGAATTGCAGGACTCACACCAGTACGCCTACAAACCTTCACAGGTTGACGATTGTAATTTGTGGAATATACGGGCACAAACAAGATTAACGAACAATTAGAACAATTGGAACTCACGCAACTATTTAACACAAACATATGTACAATGACTACATCAAATGTTGTGGATTCTGACACGACAAACTACCCTTGAAGAACTGTAGGACTTACAGCAGTACGCCTACATTCCTTCTCAGGTTGATGATACAAGTGGAAGACGTCCAGACACAAACAAAATTATCAACAGACAGATGAAATATGATACCACTCTATTGCTATGGCTCCTGAGTTCGGATGGCTTCCGCAAAATGAGAATAAATAAAAAAATAAACTCTATAAAAATAATGAAAAAAAAAGAAATAGAAGTTGAAAGTTGCCTAGCGCCGAAGTTTAAATGCAAACTCCCGAATGAAAGTAAATGGTAGAATCCGCTACTTCAGAAGGACACCGAACTGTATACTTCAGAAAAACATATATTACTAGGCCCTCGCTTTTCTTTTACATAGCTCACGCACTCTGACTTTTGTGTTTAACTCCTTTTAAACCTCGTAAGTAGGTGAAATTATCACCTGTCTTTCAATAATATAATAATTTTTCCTTCACGTTCTCAGTGGAACATAGGGCTCCAAGCTAGTGGCTTGAAGTTTCTGTAGCAGTGTTTAATTTTTATAGGATGGGGTTGCTAGCCTCATGCCCAACCTTTCCTCTTTACCAGGATTATTTCTGGCTCAGTGAGGTAAAGGAGTGCGCCGGCCGGGGATCGAACCCCGGACCATATGCATGGTCGGCGAGCGTGCTAACCGCTATACCACCGACGCACACCTGTCTTTCACTTTAATCTAATTGTTCGCAGAAAAGACTGTAAAATATCGGGAAAATAATATATCTTAAAAAAAACAATAAAAAATGATGAACCCCATGCCTGTTATATATTTTGAATTATCAACACCTTTTATATACTCCTGCACGTGTCTGCCGGTTTTCTTCGGTCTTCTTCTCTTTTCAAAGATACTGCTTTCAACGAAGGTACTGATACAGCGCTGCGATTCTCTACTTATTCGTGATATTGCTAGCTCATCTGGTGAATAACGGGATCATCGGTATTATAAAATCTGCTGACAAGTTCAAAGTGGGTCTCATAAACAACTAGAAATGTCATAAATATGATGTACTTACAGGTGAATTTAAAGTTTAATAGACTTTAAAATTCTTTCTGAATGATTTACTGATAATTATTGTTTATTCTGCATCTCTCATGTGCCACGTCAGCACCTGTACAGAAATGCTACTTACCTTCCCAACTAACGCAATCATTTATGATTCCCGCGTGAAATTGACATGTATTTTTTTTCAATCACAGTTTAGATTTGACGCTATATCTATTTCCTTATTTGTACAATTCATTTTAAATGTTTCTCTCACATTTACCAGTATTCAACTTATTTCTAAATTAACAAATCATATTATATATTCCGTAAGTTTTCATAAGTGTACATATGTTCATGCCTGTAAAAATGGCTGGTTTCTGTTACAGAAACAAAAATAATTATTATTAATTCAGTATATACAACATGAACGTATGTACAAAATCACACACCAAGCACATTGGACTGCTCATTGATGCGCTACCCTTTGAAGAATTGTAGGACTTACAACATTACGCCTACAACCCTTCTCAGGTTGACGCTCTAGGTTGGAAAATCGTCGCAGAGTTCATTTGCTGACTTCCTGCTATCAGCTATATCCTCAAATCTGAACGGTAACACGCTCATGTCATTGTATCGTAGAATATAGATGACCAACAAACACATGACATATTTGATCAACCAAGCGTAGAAACATTAATTCACGCCGAAGATAGTAGCATTCAAATAGTAACTTGAAACTAGAAATGCCCTTATTCATGCAAGTCAATTTAACAATTACTCTCTCGTTTACACTTGGCTTATCCTCACTAGACTGACCAATATCTTTCGTATTTTCAAATGCACCAATACTATCATAGTCATTGCACAAGATACTTGAGTTCATGGGCGTCTTTTTCATTGTGGATGACAACACCAACGACGACTGAGTGACGCAAGTTGATGAAATTAGCGGTGGATCAAAAGCTGTTTGTCAATCACGTCTCATAAACCGTTAATGCCCAGCTCTCGCTACGCTCGGGCCCACGCTGTTCCTTGAAGATTTCAGAAACGCTTAGTTATAACGGACGAAAAAACCAAAACACCGATCTGCCGCTTGATATTTCTTTATTGTTACACCAACAAATAAAAAGAATAAGTAAACTAAGGTCTGAAAACAAATATTACAATAATAAATCTTTGTATTACTTCTGACGATGTTTCACTCTTCTTTCTGAACAGCGACCGATGAGACGATGACTGTCGTATTGATGCCTCCGCGAAAATTGGGGAAGTTGATTTTGAGCAAACAACCAAGAATTGATCGTTCAATCTTCAACTCCATTGACACTCCCCGGCAAAAAAGGGATCCAACCCTTTTTTCCTTCACGACCAATGCACGTTGACTTGGATGCCATTGCGAGAACCTGGGTCACACGGACAGAGCTGAAATGGAAAACAAACAGAAAAGCCAACACACCACAAGCATACCCACAGCACAATCTCACACATCAATGACGACCTGCGCCTCCAGACAGAGACCTCCTCTTGACATCTTGCAACACAATCGCCACTTACTAGAATGACTCTTGCAGAATGCAACGTGACCATAGCACCAACTCATGATACTCTACGCACATCGTCTTATCTACTCACTACCAATTACCACTGCAATCGCTTGTCACTCATTCTGCCTCAGTTCTAGTAGCGGTGACGCATGCGAGCCTCAGTCGTTTACACTCTTTCTCCCCGGCGTGTCGGACCGCAGCTAACAATTATCTCCGTGTGCATTTCATTCTCAGCAATAGCCTAGCCTCCCCGGCGTATACGACCCATCTGCTGTCCTTAACATCAATCAATTCATTCATGGATGTAGAAGACTCGAAACAACTTCAGAAGTAATCACGACGAAAATTTTAACAAAATTACGCAATAACAACAAGACACGAAAACAACAAGTAAACACAATGAATCCAAAATACACCAATTGATATGACACACCACACGTATATACAAATTGTACAAACAACCTCGCCGATCATGTCTTGGTGGAATTCCTTTGAAGAATTGCAGGACTTACACCAGTACGCCTACAAACCTTCACAGGTTGACGATTGTAATTTGTGGAATGTACGGACACAAACAAGATTAACCAACAATTAGAACAATTGGAACTCACACAACTATTTAACACAAACATATGTACAATCACTACATCAAATGTTGTGGATTCTGACACGACAAACTACCCTTGAAGAACTGTAGGACTTACAGCAGTACGCCTACATTCCTTCTCAGGTTGATGATCCAAGTGGAAGTCGTCCGGACACAAACAGAATTACCAACAGCTAGATGACATGATATCAATTCAGTATATACAACATGAACATATGTACAAGATCATACACCAAGCACATTGGACTGCTCATTGATGCGCTACCCTTTGAAGAACTGTAGGACTTACAGCAGTACGCCTACAACCCTTCTCAGGTTGACGCTCTAGGTTGGAAAATCGTCGCAGAGTTCATTTGCTAACTTCCTTCTATGAGCTATATCCTCAAATCTGAACGGCAACACGCCCATGTCATTGTATCGTAGAATATAGATGACCAACAAACACACGACATATCTCATCAACCAAGTGTAGAAACAGAGTAATTTACACCAAAGATAATAACATTCAAATAGTAACTTGAAACTAGAAATGCCTTTATTCGTGCAAGTCAATTTAACAATTACTCTCTCGTTTACACTTGGCTTATCCTCACTAAACTGACCATTGATATTCGTCCTTTCAAACGAACTGATACTACCATAGTCATTGCACAAGATACTTGAGTTCATGGGTGTCTGTTTCATTGTGGATGACAGCACCAACGACGACTGATTGATATCAGTTGATGAACTTAGCAGTGGATCAAAAGCTGTTGTTGCTCGACTTTCAGAAATTTGTCTACCTGCAAGACCACCACCACTGCTGTCTTTTACTATCAGCTCCGCTTTAGGACTAGCATCTGATGATAGGTGGGCTTCACTCTGATCAATTACACTGACGGTTTGACAAGTATGCATGCCTTCTGCAACTGCATCTGCATTTATTTCTACTTCACGTTCAAGTTGTACAGAACCTTTATTTAACTTAGCGGTAGTAGGCATTCCCTCCATTTCATCATGATCAACCAAAGACAAATCTGCACTATCATGATCATTACCACAAATATTCAATTTACCGTCAACTTCATCATTTTCAAACTCTTTAATAACAGAAGTAGACAATTTTGGTTCCTCCTCACAAATCCCTAAAGGTTTTGTACCTTCACTCTGACTAGTAATACCTTGTAAACTTGTGGAGTCAGAACTGCCCTCTAAGACTGTAACTCTATTCTGTGACACTCTATTCAACAATGGCTTACCAGTTGCAACTACAGACTTCTTCACCGCACCGTTATCGTCACACAATTCGGAGTCAGACCTGGAGTTTACATTTAGCTTATCACTGAACTTGCTCACTGGTTCACAGTTCACTTCTGTATGCACCTCTTGCAAACGTGTGAAACACAACCGTGTTTGTCTTGCATCTTGCAACTTATCTGTTGAGCATGTACTACGAAATCTGTTGCACTCACTAAGTTTATATGCATTACTAGACATCATGGAGCCTTCTCGATATCCACCTCTCTGAGGCCCTTTCGTCATCAATGAGTGCGTTTTACCCTCAGACTGCTCTATTCTAGGGGTGAGATTCAATATACTGGCAAACTTGCTCATAGATTGATTGACACTAGTATTTACCAGTTTCAGGATATCATCAAACTTTGGCTCGATACCCTCATCCTCCATACGGGAGCTTATCTTCACCCACTTCCTTTGCAGTCGAGTAGGTAGACGTCTTGCTATTACTTCTAGTATAAAACTCGAGTTGAGGTCACTCATGCGATTCATCGAAATCATTCCATTCTTGTAAATTAGCAAATTATCTAAAAACTCAGTGAGTGCCTGGGAGTCATCCTGTAATTGACCACCATTACCCTTAACAGCCTCGAATAATTTCCCTGCAATCATCGAAGGTCTTCCAAACCTTTGACGTAATATGCTCATAGCCTCGTAGTAGCCCTCTTTTGGCTTCATAAACTTACAGCACTGTATAGCTCTTGCAGCATCTCCAGTGCAATATCTCATCAAATACATTAACTTCAATTCATCACTTAATAGAAAACCACTCAGCATGATCTCAAACTCCTTTACAAATTGTAAATAATCAGCCGGGTTTCCATCGAAACACCGTGGTTCTAATTTAGGGAGTTTGATGTTCCTATTATCCCTGAACGGCGAAACAGTAACATCAACCATGTCATGCTTAACATCAGACACATCGTTACAATTAACAGACAAGTCACCATGACTTACTTTCCTGTTTGCATCCAAGACACTCTGTCCCTTCTTTGACCCAGGCATTGTTGAACTTGACCCAATTCCAAAAATGTTCCAGATATTGCTTGTTCAAAGAGGACTTGACCGGCACCAGGAGAAATGAACGGCGACTATCCAAACATTCACCAACTGTTTGAATCCGCCAGATCTGTTTCAATCGTCAGAAACTGTCAATCACGTCTCATAAACCGTTAATGCCCAGCTCTCGCTACGCTCGGGCCCACGCTGTTCCTTGAAGATTTCAGAAACGCTTAGTTATAACGGACGAAAAAACCAAAACACCGATCTGCCGCTTGATATTTCTTTATTGTTACACCAACATATAAAAAGAATAAGTAAACTAAGGTCTGAAAACAAATATTACAATAATAAATCTTTGTATTACTTCTGACGATGTTTCACTCTTCTTTCTGAACAGCGACCGATGAGACGATGACTGTCGTATTGATGCCTCCGCGAAAATTGGGGAAGTTGATTTTGAGCAAACAACCAAGAATTGATCGTTCAATCTTCAACTCCATTGACACTGTTTTTGTTCGTCTTTCAGATAGTTGTCTAACTTCAAGATTACCACCACTGCTGTCTTTTACTATGGGCTCCGCTTCAGCACTTGCATCTGATTATAGGTGGGCTTCACTCTGATAAATTACACTGACAGTCTCGCGAGGATCCATACCTTCTATCAATGCCTCTGCTCCTAATTCTACTTCACGTTCAAGTTGTACAGAACCTTTGTTCAACTCAGCAGTAGTCGGCATCCCTCCATTTCATCATGATCAACCAAAGACAAATCTGCACTATCATGATCATTATCACGAATATTCACTTTACCGTCAACTTCATCATTTTCAAACTCTTTATTAACAGAAGTAGACAATTTTGGTTCCTCCTCGCAAATCCTAAAAGGTTTTATAACTTCACTCTGAGTAGTAATACCTTGTAAACTTGTGGAGTCAGAACTGTCATCTGAGACTGCAACTCTCCCCTGTGACACTCTATTCAACAATAATGTATATTCTCATATAAACATATAAATTCACATGAAAATGCATGCCATTTTTACAGGCATGATCAAGTGTGATATAATATCAAATCGTAGATTGTCTAAAAGTTAATAATGTTTCAACAGTTAAATATTCGATATATATATATAATTACACTCATTGTCTGAACCAGGCCGTATAGTTATTGAATTGTACAGTTGTCCTCCAGGTTGAGCGGGAAAATCGACTTCGTTTCGTTTTAATCCCGTGGTTGTCGGCATACGATAACCAACCAGTATTGAGGTAAGTACAACGTTTACAAGGGATTGGAAGCTGTTTTAGAAAAGTTAAAGTGCTAAGGTGAATCAATAAAGTGTAATGAAATGGGTAAGTCCAAGTATCATTAATAAATGCATTAAAAAAAAGAAAACTCCCTAGGCTGACAGCGTTCATTTGCAATGTATAATGCTGCACGTATATCTCGTACTATCATGATGTCCACTTTTGGTTTTAATACATTTATCCTCAGTTGTGCCAGTTGTTTTTGTTTTATACCTTTTTGTACATTTAATGTACAACCGTACCCTTCAGAGAGTAGGAATATAATAAGTCATAAAGAGCTGTAAAATGTTAGGTTTAATGGGATATAATGAGGATCAAGTAAAGACGTTATTGGAAAATGAGTGAGATAAGACATTGTGAAGTGGTATTTAAAGATCAGTCAATGGACAGCAAGTTAGTTTATAAGATGCCCCATAAATCTGTGCACATCCCACATGGTCGCATCTCAACAATAGGCTGGGCGAATAGTATATATTTAGAGGTAGAAGCATGATCTGTCAAGGCGTTCATTATCTTTTTCAAGATAAAGATCTAAGCTCTCATAAAAATCAGAAATATCTCGAGCCTTTAATTTGTATATTGCTGTTCCTGCAGAATGGGGCGATTCACCTTAGTGACCCCCACCATATCTACTGATCAGCTAACGCCACCCTCCCTCCTTTTTTGATTTTAAGCTCTGAGACTATGATTATTATGGCTACCGCAAATATATTGCTTGGTACCAGACATGTTCGTACCTCATATTCCATCTTCCTAGCTTTCTTAATGAGTGCTTCCAATAGGTCTCCGCGTACATCTTTATGAACATTATATATGTATGCATGCGTCCTAATGAACAGATTACTTTACAAGAAGTTAAAACCTTAAAGAATAAAAAGAATAGGTTTTGTGAATAGTGGAGTAAGATTCAGCAGAACAATATAGTTAGGGATCAATGTAGGTAGTATGAACTGAAGGTAAGGTGGGTTGGCAGGACTTAGTGTACTAAATTATCATGACAGTCTTATATGTAGTTAACATCTGACATTGCAAAGTAACCTGTCTACATATATTATAAAAAGATATTAACAGAACCAACAAAACTTCAGCATTTGGTTAACAATACTACAGAAGGGTAGTAAGTACTACAGGTAGTCGTAAAGTAAATCAATCTATGTATAATAAGAGCATAATCAGTGTCATAACTCGTATTATCAAAGAATACATTAGGCTCAATAACTGAGTGTTACAAGGTAAATAAGAGCGGTAAACCAAGAGAACATTTGCCGCGTAAGTATTTTAATCATTTGTACTACGAAACCTGTTACACTCACTAGATCTATATGCATTACTGGACATCATGGAGCCTTCTCGATATCCACCTCTCTGAGGCCCTTTCGTCATCAATGATTGCGTTTTTCCCCCAGACTGCTCTATTCTAGGGTGAGATTCAATATACTGGCAAACTTGCTCATAGATTGATTGACAATAGTATTTACCAGTTTCAGGATATCATCGAACTTTGCCTCGATACCCTCATCCTCCATACGGGAGCTTATCTTCACCCACTTCCTTTGCAGTCGAGTAGGTAGACGTCTTGCTATTACTTCTAGTATAAAAATCGAGTTGAGGTCACTCATGCGATTCATCGAAATCAATGCATTCTCGTAAATCAGCAGATTATGTAAAAACTCAGTGAGTGACTGGGAGTCATCCTGTAATTGACCACCATTACCCTTAACAGCCTCGAATAATTTCCCTAAAATCATCGGAGGTCTTCCAAACCTTTGACGTAGTATGCTCATAGCCTCGTAGTAGCCCTCTTTTGGCTTCATAAACTTACAGCACTGTATAGCTCTTGCAGCATCTCCAGTGCAATATCTCATCAAATACATTAACTTCAATTCATCACTTAATAGAAAACCACTCAACACGATTTCAAACTCCTTTACAAATTGTAAATAATCGGCCGAGTTTCCATCGAAACACCGTGGTTCTAATTTAGGGAGTTTGATGTTCCTATTGGTTTTATTATACATTGCAAATGAACGTTGTCGGCCTAAAGATTAATTACTTCTCCATTCTGTTTTCTATATAAATGTGTTTATTAATGATATATTTCACTCACTTAATCTATTAAACTTCAGTGTTTCACATTAGCACTTTAACTTTTCCAAAACAGCTTCCAATCCCTTGTAAACGTTGTACTTACCTCAATACTGGTTGGTTATCGTATGCCGACAACCACGGGATGAAAACGAAACGAAGTTGATTTTCCCGCTCAACCTGGAGGACAACTGTACAATTCAATAACTATACGGCCTGGTTCAGACAATGAGTGTAATTATATATATATATCGAATATTTAACTGTTGAAACATTATTAACTTATAGACAATTTAAGATTTGACATTATAACATACTTGATCATGCCTGTAAAAATGGCATGCATTTTCATGTAAATTTATGTTTATATGAAAATAAAATTATTATTATTATCCCTGGACGGCGAAACAGTAACATCAACCATGTCATGCTTAACATCAGACACATCGTTACAATTAACAGACAAGTCACCATGACTTACTTTCCTGTTTGCATCCAAGACGCTCTGTCCCTTCTTTGACCCAGGCATTGTTGAACTTGACCCAATTCCAAAAACGTTCCAGATATTGCTTGTTCAAAGAGGACTTGACCGGCACCAGGAGAAATGAACGGTGACTATCCAAACTGTCACCCACGGTCCAAAACCGTAGTAAACTGACTTCACCGTCAGAAACTGTCAGCGACGTCTCGTAAACCGTCAATGCCCAGCTCTTGCCACGCTGGGACTCACGCTGTTCCTTGAAGTTTCTCAGAAACGCTTAGAAATAACGGACGCAAACACCAGAACCCAGTTTGGCAACTCGAGGATTCTTTATTGTAACACCAACATATAGGCAACTTTAAATTAAGTTTTAACTAAGGTCTATGAACAAATATTAAAATAATAAATCACAATATTACTTCTGACAGTTTTGGCCTGACTTCTTTCTGAACAGCGACCGATGAGACGATGACTGGTGCATTGATGCCTGCACGAAAATATAGGGAAGTTGGGTTTGAGCAAACAACCAAGAATTGATCGTTCAATCTTCAACTACATTGACAACAGCTTTAGAAACATGGTATGACTTTGTTAGCCACGAATATAGAACTATTTGCGTAATAAAAGTTGTTTACGAACACGGGGAACATCTCAGAAACGTAGTAACATAAAAAGCGACTGGATCAATAGACAACTTTGCACGTTTCATCGACGTTACCTAACTTGGTGATGCTAAGCCAAGGCTATGATCGGTCATAGTTCGATAAATGAAAGAACATTTTCCATGCTAGCATGTTGCGACAAAATATGTATTTTTGAGTATTGTCTGCTACCATTTAGAAAACTAGATATCGTGGGGCAGAAGAAGGGCGATAAGAGCGGCATCGAAGTATATAGTTTACCATGACATTCACGATAATCATATGAAAATGTTAAGTGCCCGATGAAAACGGATACTTGCCTGAAGCTTGCGATAATTACATAACAGACACTAATTAAAAAAATAAAAATGGATGAAAGCTCGTCCGGGTTACTTCCTGTTCCAAAAGTGTATCTGTTATCTCGCAGCATCTTGATTACGTTAGCATGTGTGGTTCGAAGTAGCTGCCAGAAATTGTGACCTATATATTACAAGCAGTGACCCAGAAGACAATCGTGGTTGAAACACTCTAATTATTGCCTAGGTGCAGTCGACGGTGGGAAGTACAACCATGCGACATAGGACGGATTGGATTGTGATATACAACAAGAAAGACCTTAGTCAGCACAGATCATGTCAGGCCAACCAATTCTAGGAAACTACCTAGTCCCCTTTTAACCCTAGCAGGTTCTGAGCTTTCACGGAGCGACCACAAAAGTGATGTGTTCACTGCCACTTCCACTGAGTAGCAATGCAGCTCATACCTCCACTTCACAAGTAATATATAGGAACTATAGTAAGGCAAACTGGGCCTTAGTAGAATCAAAGCTAAGATTCTCCGAATGGGGTGAATGCTTCACTACTGATGACCTCTCGAGAGCTCTAACCATCTTCTACCATAACTCAAACACATGCTTAGATGCTGTCATCCCACTCCAAACACTAAAGGTTTCCCCACATAGAAATTCATTCATAAAACCAAAGGATCGTACGAAACTGAAGAGACTCTCAACAAGTTACTTCAAACACCACGATTTTGGAACACTAGGTTTAATACTTAACACCCTTAGCTTCACCTCACAGTCTCGAGACTTCCGTATGAGAAACGAAGAACGCATCGCAGTAGCCAGTCCTGCCAGAGTGTATGCACTCACAGAAATCTTAAGGAAGCGAATGAATCGCAAAAATCACAGCATTTCTCCCCTCATAGACAAAAGTAGGCTATGCACTAACTCTGCAGACATATGTGAGCTATTCAACAAAACGTTTGCAGGTAACTACCTTAAGCCCTCAGTCCAGCTACTCGATTCACACCCTATTACTAATATGGCACAAACTCCATCTCCACTCACACCAAACCAAATTAGCACCGTTGAATTCATTTACGCTAATATTAACCAAACTATAAGAACCCTAAAAAGTTCAAAAGGTTTCGGTACCGACGGTATATCATCTTACTTCTATAAATATGGTGGCCGTGACATTCCTCTACTGCTGCTTAAAATATTCACAATGTCCTTAGAAACCCAAACTTACCCTGATTTTTTTAAAAACAATATTTATTATGCCTAAACACAAACCCGGCTCGAAAACAGGAGTCAGTAACTATAGGCCGATCAATATCACATCTATCGCATCTAGAATTACGGAGAGACTAGTTAAAGATAACCTAATCAAACATATGCTTAGCTGTATACATCAATGACATATGTGCTTGCTTCCCACACGAGAATCCATTCATTCTTGCAGAGGACATAAAAGTAGCTTATACATTCAAATGTAATGACCTAAGGTACTTCGAGAAT
Source organism: Trichobilharzia regenti (assembly GCA_944472135.2). Lineage (NCBI taxonomy): Eukaryota > Metazoa > Platyhelminthes > Trematoda > Strigeidida > Schistosomatidae > Trichobilharzia > Trichobilharzia regenti. The sequence continues at coordinate 15,538,512 of OX235262.1, forward strand.
GTTGTGCAGAAAGAATTAGATGAAGTGACTGCTTGGTAGTCCTTATGGAATCTACAATTTAACCTGAACAAATGTGGTTGAATCTGCTTCGAGGCACCCTCAATTGACTTGAAGTAAACGCTTCAATCTGCTAACCTAACCAGAATACGAAGTGTCGTTGACTTAGGCCTGAGGTACTCTAGTGATCAAACATTCTCTAAGCAGCACTCGCGCACGTGACAAGTTAAGGATGGGAACTGTCCAACTATACTTCACCTCCAATCCACTAGGATCGTAGGAAAGACTACATCTCACGGTGCATGATCCTAAGACTTGACGCACTTTGGACAAGATGACATACTGAAAACATGGAACTCTTGTTTAAGGTTGTCAGTGTCCAGGTCTCACTACGCTGGACCTCGCGCCGTCCCTGGAAGACTTTCAGATACAACTGGTAATAACCACCGCGAAAACCAGAACACTGGCGACTCAAAAATTCTTTGTTCTTACGCCAATACGTAACCAACAATAAGGTGACCATACACAAGGTTTCTGATAGTTTTCTGTCTTCCACCGGACAGCGAACGATGAGACGATGACTGCTAGATGGATGACTCCCGGGAAGAATATGGAGGAGTTAGGTTTGAGCAAACAACCATGAATTGATCGTTCAATCTTCAACTACATTAACACGTAACCTTTCGAATGCCAAGTCCATGTGTCTAAGGTGGGTTTCTTTGTCTGGATTGGCAATGAGTATACAAAGTCGAGACCGCGAAATACTGCGTTAACGAAACGTTGGAATGTTTGCGCTGCATTCCGGAGACCGAATGGCATATATAGAAATTCGGAAAGTTCGAAAGACGTAAAGATAGCCGTTTTCGAAATATCTTCTGGTGCTTTCGGGATTTGGTTTTACGCTTTAACCAGGTCCATTTTCGAGAATATAGTTGCAGCAGATAATGTTGCCGTTAAGCCGTGTACGTGAGGCTATGGATAGCAATTAGGGGTCGTTTTGGCGTTCACTTGCTGGTAATCACTAGTGGGTCGCCAATCGTTGCTATCCTTTTCCGGTACCAAATGCAGTGGGGATGCCAATGGGTTACTTGATGGCTATTCGATGATTCCAAGGGTGAGCATATGGTTGAACTCATTCCCAGCGAGTCTCAGTTTATCAAGAGCAAGTCGTCGTCCTGAGGTTATGATGTGATGCATAACATTGTTGCTTATGAAGGGCGTTGATAAAGCATATCCCCTGTTTGAAGTGGCGCCTTTGGCTTAACCTTGACGGCATTTGCGCGGTTTCGTTGATTCGAGTTGTGGCTAGTCGTCCAGCAAACGTAGTAGACGCTATTTCGCTGCTTATTTTGCTCTTGTTGGATGAATTTATATGAAAATTATTGAACGATATTGTTCTTGAGCATTTGCTGATTGCTTGTGTGACAGGACGCTTAAATACATGGTTCATGCAGTGATTTTTGGCATACCGAGTAAGCTTCGCGTACATTTCAACGACTGTCATTCGATAAATTTCTTTGCAGATTGGCGGAAACTTGTACTCGATCTCAAATTTCCCTATCAGCTATTGTGCAGTACCTATTACTGCTGCAGGAACCAAAGAATATGGTTGATATCGAATTCCTGCATCCTCCCGCACTTCTGTGTGTTGTTTTGATAGAGGAAAGTCAATAGAATGCATAGATACAAGCGAAAATTAGTGTTCACAAATGGGCAGAAATTGCAATATGTTTTACGATCACTTATAACATTCACTGTTTTCTGCCGAAGTTTTTAAGTGAGTTAAATGCACACTGCAACATTTTAGTAATTTGGTGGATTTCAATACCATCCTCGTGATCAGGTACGTAAAGACATCTGACGTGTGCGTCACTTTTTCCTACTAGTGAGTTTGGTTTCATAAACTTCCGATTTTTGTCATTGTCCTGACGCCACATTCGCGCTTGTTCGAAGTTAATTCACCAAATTATTTTAAAACCACGTAGAAGTAGTGTCCGACATCTCTTAAAGCTATGGACGTAAGGTTTAGAAGTGGTTGCTATATCCATTTAGGGAAGGCTCATCGATTTTTGCAAGTAAGGGCTACGCATCATATTCCTAAATGCCTCCAGAAGCAACAGAATCTTCAGAAGTTATTAATGGGGTCCCAGCTCCTCTATTTCGAAACATATTATAGGGACAGGTCATAAAACTGGCGTTTGCACATTCTTTAAACCTATCTGTAAAACGTGTTTGGATTGCATTCTAAAGTTTGTGGGAACCGAAGTGTGATTAGGAAGTTTAAACCACTTTTGTGAATTCCAAGACTATTCGTCATCACACGAAACCTTTGTTAAACTTTGTTTTGAAACTAGTCAGGGTAGATGTACTAGTCCCTCAGATATTTGGTTTAGTAATCTTCATTGTTATTTTGACCTTCAATATGTGGTTTTAATTCCACCTAAATTTATTTTCCAAACTTTTAACTGTATTAATTTCATATGTATTCCTATAACAAGTCCATGCGTGACCAGATTGTCTAAAATGTGTTGCACAAATACAACACTACACGACTCGGACAAATTACGTCTTCTCATTACTTCGTCTAAATATCCACTTGTGTCAAAAATAGTGACTGATGTAATCGCACATTGATATAAACTTTCATTAATTTTTACTGTGCTGTCTCGTTAATATTATATTGGTAGTTATATTCATGTATGCACCCTGTGAACCCTTGTTTTCTTTTTTAGATAATCTGTAGTTCCAGTGACCTCGTGGGATTCATTGCTGAAGGAAGTGGTTTCCAGTACCGTTGATTTTGTATTTTGTGTCGAATCACTAATAAATGTATTCTCTATACCTCAAATAGACATTCTACTTGTTAATAGTCACTACTAACTTCATAGAATGTTGTGAGCTACAGAGTTATGGGGTTAGGGTCATGTGTTGTATTGAGTAGCGCGTTTAGAAAATACGTCCGCCCCTGAGGAATATTGTCGTCAATATGGAGTACATTCTCGTGATAAATCTGTTAGCAGTAATTATTATCAGTACCTATATTTCGTATGGATGGTACATAATGAAACGTACTAATTCAGTAGTCAAAGGTTAGAACTATCCGTTAAAATTGAAACAGGTGCTCATGTAAGGGAAAACTGATTAATCGGAATTTGAAACATCACGTAAGTGATAAAGTTTATAGCATCGTTTACATGCGAATAGTTAAGGTTATTTTTTTAGAAATGATGTTTACTCGTTGATGGTTTAAGGGATGTTGTGTTTGATAGGAAATAGATGGGACATTGTAACTGAAAAACAGTGTAACTGGATAAGCAACATCAGCTGGCCAGTATACACTTATTTTGAAGTAAAACACGATCGGGTAAAGTATTTCAAAGACAGGAGTAGAGCAGTCTTCTGAAACTATTAATTTATTGGGCAATTAAATTTGTCTTTGAATTAAGACTGAAAGTAAGCGGCATATTGGTAGGCTAAACGATAATCATTATTCGATTTCGTTAGAATAAGTATCCGAGTACTGTTTCACTCATCATTCTGTCTTTTGAATAACTTAGTAACATGGCGTTTACTTTCGGATCCAAATTACTAAGTAAAGGTTAATATCCCTAAGATTAAATTGTCGCCAAAGTAAGTAAATCTGTTCATATCTAGAAAATACTAAGGTTTGGAGTTATTTTTTTGCTACCACAACACCAGGTGACTCACCAATTAGTCACATCGTAAAACTAGATCTGTCAAAGACAGTCTACTTCTAAGTTCTAGTATTATCATGAAGGATGAACCATACCCATAGGTTAATAGGATCAGACGGATGATGTCAATTCGAAACTAGGTATCTACGTTTCGCAGCTACAGAAAACACCACGTTACAATCTATTCCTTTAATCGTGTCAACAAAAAAAAAATCAATTGAGACTAGAGAAGGAACACCACTGGTTTTCACAAAATTTATTTGTGTTCGTTAATATAATGTACATTCCGTAATTATAGGCAAACTAGGAAACGCACCAAGTCATCACATATACGAACAATAATTAAGCGCACAGGGTAGAGTAGATTTAAAGGAATGCCTACTCGATATGGCCCAGAGTTCATGTGGAGTAACACATGCCTACATCTGAAAGTGCGTGTGTAAGGTATCGCATTTCATCAGCCTTTCGTGTAAGTGACTCAATGGGTCGCCTCCATATTTAACAAATGCTCAGTCCATGAATTCTACTTGTACCTGTAAAACACAAACAATACCCTGCTGGGATATGGTGCTGTGTTACACCAGAGTCCCTCAGTTTACAGATAAATCACACCTAATATCAGTATTACCGCTTTTAGTTGAAAAAGTCATTCGACTGTGTCACAAATGCTTTTGGCTGGATTCCTCAGTGCCAAGTATTATTCCTTATGAGAGTGCATTGAAGAAACCCTGTAGGGTGATATTGAAGCTTCGCCGAAAATTGAATAGAAGCATTCCACTCATACAAGATGGATGCAGTAAAGAATACATTATTAACTCATTGCGCTCACTCCTACATTACCCTATAAAATTCTCTAGTTTTGAAATGAAACATGCACATATATATTGTGTCGTTTACTTCAGATACACACTAATATCTAAATTTCATACGCCTTCTGTCTCAATACTCCATGTAATAACAGTTTGATAGCTATTTACGAATGCAGTAATAAGTATTTCATGGGCCACGAGTAGCACTTGGTATTCAGCAGAGGTATGGGCACTTAGTGATTGTAATTTAGAGAACTGATACGACAAGGTTAGCTTTTTTCTAATATATACGCAACTATCAACACAATGAAAAGATAATGACGAATTGTTATCACAAGCATTCTATTTACTATGGAGGGAATGTTATTACAAACTAGCTTCACAGTAACATGTACAAGTCTTGCATGTCATTGCATCAGTAATATTAGCACACTAATTGTATTACGGCCAAATGTAAATGATTTAAAGGCATCGTAACAATAACTTTGCGGGAGGTAGATGTATTGAAAGACTGCTTGCAGACACTATGCATGACGACATCTGGTAGAATGTCTACGGAGACTGACAACCTGCAATGAGGAAGACAAAAATGAAACAATTAGGAGACACATAACGCACAAGATAAGTATTTTTGATATAAGCATAAAACTTGGGCACTGTGGTAGAGTATAACTCCATTATGGATACGATTTTATTTTGGTAAATCACACAGTGTTGGAGAGCAATATTACTTGGTGGCGTTTTGAGCACAAACTATTGCTCATCATCATATCAAGTCAGTCACACAACTTTTTGCCTCATTCATATACATGAGTATTTTACTTAAGCGTACTACAGGGATAAAAGGTCACTCGTCTCATTCACTTCTATTCACACCATTTCTTACGTCCATGTTACTGACTTTTGGTTTATGTTTTCCTCTTCGGTGCACTTTATCTGGACAGTTTAAGGAATCGGGAAATGCATAGAGTACTTAGGAAACGGCATGAATAATTGTTTAAGCTAATTAACACTAGGTAGTTGTGACACTACGCATTTGTAGTGACAAAGCTGACTGACTGAGTTTTAACATGGAACTCAGCACAGAAGTGTAGCAGTTCGATTTGTGACGTTCCACACTTGAAAAATATTATATTTGGTTGGTAATAAGCATAACATATTTCATCAGATGTGTTTCAACTTCGCAGTTGGGCTACGTGATAAAATTAACTAACTAATGAGATATAACGAGACAGAGTGTGAGAGTTATCTCGGGTAAGAGGAGAAATTATTGTAAGATCACTTTTTCAGTTAGACAAGAACTAAATGAAAAATACGATTACCATTTGTTGACATTTTGCCTATTTTTATCCCCGTTTTAACATTTCACTATACCTGGACTATAGATCATTCTGACAGACTGATTTTCAACATAGAAGCGTGCACACAAGTGCACCCGCTTAAGTTACCACGTTCCATGTAGCACACAAAGGTAGAGGAAAAAATAAATTAAATGGAACTCTAATGAACAGAAATGTGATGAAAACCGAACAGTCATATGGAAAAAATATAAGGGTTGCTCAGATATGTGCGATTACACAGAGTGAATGCATCTGTGTCATTAACAACGTTTGAAATCACATTTCTACTTAACACTAAGCTTAACCCCAATATTACTCACCATATTAGACTACTTAACACAGAAGAAAGGGTACAGACACTACGATCAAAAACCAGTAGTCTTTTCATATCTTCCAGTTTCAATGGTCACTTCTCGCAGCCTAAGTGGACAATACCATCAGCATACAAAAAGTTGACAAGACTGTTCCCTGGTAAGGGCCTAAAGTGAGTAACAGACAATTCGGTTAATACATTTATGATGAAAGTGAACTAAAATAAGGACGACAGTTGTAGAAATGAGCCTTGTACTACATCCTTCTTTGAAATATCAGTTCCTTCATAGTTTAGTTTCAGTAATAAGTGAATGGAATGTAGTCTACAGATTCATGAAATTCGCATACTGACGTACTACTTTCCTAGAATCCTAGTTGATGTCTCCTCAGGAAAGTGGGAAATGAGCATTGCACTTGCGTAAACTCAATAGGCTGTGAACTGCTGGCAATGAAAACGACAACAATTTTTGGTATTACTTAATTCCAAAAACGATCACATAATCTTTTATTCCGACTTCTGGTTCCATCAGATGAAATTAAAGGGAAGAGCTGAGAATAGAAGGGGTGTTGAGGGTTAGACAGTATAGATTTAGACCATTTCTCGCATGAGTTTAGATGTCTTTTAACTAATGCATTAACGAGTTGACGAAATGGTACACCACTTGCCCTAATGACAACCTTAATACCCTACACAATACGACATAGTCGTTTTTGAGTAATTCAGGAAAGAATAAGGGGGAGCAGTAAAGACCAATGCAAGAGTTAACAAGTTGTAAAAAGAGAGGTTGAATGATTCTTGACTGTCTTGACTACATAACATGGTAACCTAGACTGAAGGTTTTCTTAGAAATCGACAAGATATAGAATGACCAAGAAAGACCAGAGGATAGATTTACTCCAAGGTATTTTATGTTAGACTTAGTTTCTGTTTCAGTGTCCTCTTTGATACAAGCATCTTGTGAACGACACAGTTTTCGCAGTTCACGCTTATGAGTGAGGGGAAAGTTAGCTGCCTGACATTTAGAGGGATTTAACGTAAGACCACGTACCTTAGACTACAGACAGGAAGCAGTTAAGTTTGCTGCAGTCACATTGTAACATGACAGGAAGTGAGACGGTCAGATCACCAGCATATTTGACGAAGTTGCTCTCATTAGAAAGAGAAAGGTCATGTAAGACGAGAGAGAAAAAAGAAAAAGAGAGATAACAATACCCTGAGGAACACCAGCTCCAGCAGGCGAGGCGGAAGATTTACCCTAATATACAGTATGCTGCATTCCATTTGAGAAATGATAATGCAACCAATCAACTGCCCAGGACCCGTGTTTGCACGATCGAAACCTTATTCAACTAAAGTCATCTAGGCGCTGAGTCAACAGCAACGGCGAATGCTGAATGACCGAAAACTAAGTACAAATGTGACAAAGCACAAATCCAGTTGCAAAGTAGGAGACGAGTCCCGGGTGGAAGAAGAGATTACCGAAAGGTATCAATTTTTCATTTGACAAAGAGCAAGATTATGAACTACACTTATCATTTGTTGAAATTTTGGAGATCATTTATCAATGTTTCGCATTTAGTTACGCACAGACTGTCATTCTGAGTAGCTTTCAGTATGAGTTTGCAGAGAAGTCCACCTGTTTAATTTACCACATTCCATGTAGCACACGAAGGTAGAGACATAAAACTAAATGGAAGTTTAACGAGAGAAAATGTGAGGGAGAATAAATAATGACAAGGAAAAACATGAGTTGAATAGATATGTGAGATTACACAGAGTGAATGCACCAGTACCAGTACCAAAGATTTGCAGTCACATCTCCGGTATTTCTTCCAGCCGACTGTCAACAATTTTATGAACCAATATCACTTTTTCATTTGACCGACCCAAACGCATTTTAAACCTTAACATGTGCTGGTCAGCATTGTCCCTGGAGGAAGGCGATGGCTTAGTATGCCAGCACGTGTTCTAGCCATCTCAACCTATTCAGCTTCCCTACCTTGAAGGCTAACTAACCCTCCCCACCTAAACATTTATGCGTAACCTCAACAGCACTCGCCATATTATACTGCTTTACTGATGAGATAGAACGCGGACACCTATAATCAAACACCGGTATTATTTTCATATTTTACAGCATCAGGGGTTACTTCTCATAGTCTAGGTGGACAATATCATCAGCAAACCGTAAGGTGATGAGAATATTCCCTGATAAGTCTTTGAAGTCAATTACAGACTATCATATTATTATATGTGTGATTGAATTGAACTGTTATAAGGATGACAGTTTAAGAATTCAGCTTTGTATTACATCCCACTCGGAAATGTGTTTTCTCGGATAATTCGCAAACAGTATTCAGTGAACAGAAAACATTCTGTAGGCTTGATGAAACTCGTAAACTGACGCACTACTTTTGCAGGCAATATACTATTTCCTCAATAAAGTGAGAATTGAATACTTCGGCTGCATAAAACGAGTAAGTAGTATTCTGGCAATACCAATGACTACAACAAGTCTAGGAGTTAAGCACTACAACTTTTACTTTACTGAATACACCAGCAGACTTTACATAAACACTTGACAGATCAAATTTATACAGGGAGTCAGTAAGATTTAGTAAACTAAAAGTGCTTTCGGTTTCCACAGGAGTTCTCCGTGCCGAATTTATTCCTTCAAGGGCCTACAAAGATTAAAACTTCAATTAAATAACACTGATGTGGAAGAAATTCCATTCTTCATTACTACACTTAATGAAAATGAATGCACTAAGAACTCAGTGCAACTCGATACACAATAGTATATATACAAATAAACTGAAAAATAATGCCCTCCTTACCTTCTAAACAACTTGTCTTTATTCCAGGATTATAGTTTTTCACGTATGAGCCTGAGTTATGTCTACGAAATCGCAATATTACATCAGTTAAATCTTCCCCGAAAACCAAGGCCACTTGAAACCAATAGCAACATAGCAACAAGCGTCATTGAGGGGATATGCAATAAAGTCGCTCCTTATGAACGGTAGGTCGTTAGACGGGTACTTATCAACAGTAGGCTGGAAATTTGGATCACGGATTGCTTTCATCTTAACGAGTGACAAGCTAGGGCCTACAAAGGCGATGCCTCCGGTAAACAGTCTATTAGTACCGTCTATCAGTCGTTTCCGGCGGACGTCTGCGAGGGAATCATGATGATTAAGTAGGTCCGTGCGAATGATGGGCATTGTGATGTCAGCGAGAAGTGAAATCTACTGAATGGGTTTGCGTAAACCTTTGTTCAGAGAGACGTATTTCCTACCAAATGTTATAACTGGTTTTTCATTTACAGCCTGTAATATGTAAGTAATATGTACACAGAGGAAGTTTTTATTGCCATAACTCCTGTTTGTTCGGTCTGAACCGAAGACAAGCCGAAGCATCAGAATGATCGTATAAAATATGAGCCATATTTCGGGGTCAGAATCTTGGCGCGATAATGATGGCTAAGCCAACTAGTGATTGTGCGTGGATGAACCAACGAAAAACGACGGAATTCTGAATGGCCTGGTTGCTTGACGATGAGTTTTCAGCTTTGCTGATCGGCTTAAACGGTGAAGTTCAGCATCTGGTGTTGAGTGACATATGCCGCAGGCTAATAATTTTGAGGAGTTATTAACCGCTACAAGCCCTCCGAATTGACTTCCAGAAGATGCGGGGTCCGCATCCTTAGTTGACCAGTTTGTAAGAGAGGAATAGGCAAGCGCAGATAATTATTAAGAAGGGCTTAACAAAGACCTAAATCTTTCCGTACGAAACCCAGAATATGAAGCGGAATCTGAGTATTTATTGTATAGATTCAGCGACGGTACTCGGACCTCTCTTGTTTATTTTGTTTATCATTGAGTTGTTTCTGCTTACCGATTCCCCTATGGTCCTATACGCAGATGACTTAAAAATTTGAAGAGAAATGATGGGCAACAGTGATACATCCATGCTGTAAGAGGACCTCAACAAATTGTCAGATTGGTCCAGAGAATAGATTCTCCCGATCAATATGGCAACCATGAACATCGGATAAGCAAGCATCGAATTCTACGAACTAGAGGAAATAATACTCCCATCAGTTCAGACCCATTTGGATTTAGGTGTCATAGTTAACCACTGTTAAATTCAATTACACGCGGTACGTTCGAATCTGGTGAAACTTTTGCACGTGTTTTCGCTGATATTCATTTTTCTGTTCTGCTACATCATTGCCAACAATTATGGGCATAAGCTATAAAAAGCATGTTCTTAGAAACACTAGTAATTTATAAAATAGCTTAAGCTTATAGAGTAACGCATTATCACCCCTTAAATCAGCTGCAGTTAGTAGTTCACCCAATATAAACGATTCCAACATAATGCTAACCCCTTTAATTCAGGTGGAAGATATCCTGTCACAAAAGGCAGAGATTACTAACTTAGTCTGCATCATAAATGACATGCAGCTACAAATAAATGAACTCAGGACGAAACTAAATCAACTTGACCTGGTACCAGAAACAATCCTCCATCTTAAAAGGGAACTGGGGGATCTCACTTTCCTAAAACTCTTTAAGCTCAGGACTGAACCAACCGATGCTGAATTGGAACATGCTAAGGAGCTAGAAAACGTCATGGACTACTTGTCGAGCGAAGTTGTTAAGAGACTTGCTTCTAAACAGAACGCCATAGTGTACAACATACCTGACAAAGAGCCCATAAAATCGGTTCAGCACTCCTTGTTAAGAGCTGCCAACCTTCTAAGTACACCCTGTCAGTGTATTAGACTAAATAAAGAAGAGACAAACCGCACCTGTCCCATACTTTTCAGGTTTGACAGCTGTATTGTAGCCGAACAATTCAGGATATCTGAGGATATTTTGGCTTCCACTACAAAATTCAAAAATCTTAAAATAGTCCCGGACAAAACCCCCAACCAACGACAAGTAGCTAAGAACACCGTAGATACGAACACGATTATACCACAAATCGTGAATAGCGTCAGCATCGAAGTGTCAAAGGACACTGTAGCACAAAGTGACACTTGCACTACAGTAGGTGAACAAACGACAAGCGAAGGCTAAGGAAAACCCAAAAAGAGCAGTAACACTGTAATAGGTCTCGAAGTTCGTGAGAACACTCCTAGTAAACCTACTGACCACACCTATGAAGTAGATGTAGATGCTCCTACTACTGATAACCTGCAAATATCGGCAGATCACACTGCACCCAGGGCCAAACAAGATAATCCCACTGTAAATGCCGTAAAGAAGTCCCCTAAAACCAAGGTTTCTCTTCATGCATCCATATACCTCCCTTGTGACAAGCCCAACAAGCAGCATATAAGCCTAAAAAAGAACCATGCACGCACTGCGGCAGGTTCCATAAAGGAGACGGAAGACGTGAATGGAAGTGCTCCTCATCGAACTAAGAGTAGTAGACGAATTGAGGACGACAGACTGCACAAGGTGAGAACTAACGGCAAAAACAGCTCTACCCACACAAAATCACACACCAGCAGATATGCAGTGGGAACTGAGCTGATCAAACAGCAGAGTGATGCCCACGATTTCCGCAACAGCCGAGGTTATAATATGCCTGTAGGCACATATAACCTGAGGACGGGACTTATAATCAATAATGAAAATACATGGGCTACTAGACGGAACACCACTAGGTACCATATCAACGGAAATGTATGCTCGAACCCCCGGCATAACGGGTATAGATTGGCCCCTGGCCCTTCTAGGTACACTCACGAGATGAGTCAGCAAATGTACAACTACGTAAAACCTAGCACGCACTATCCTCAAAACAACCTAAAAACAGGGCACTATGGCCCTGTAAATTACAATGTGAACAGTGAAATAGACTATTTTATGCGGAGAAATGATCCTAGATACCCACGTAATGAGGCCAGAAACCATTATATGCAGCGGGATTATTTTCGGTTGCAGCAAACAATAGCCCCCGTCGCAGCACAATTTGCCCAGGGAATGGTAAACACGTTGACAATGTCTCATATGAGGATCCCTCCGAAAATAACATAGGCAACCAGGAGTTAGGGATAGTAACAAGAAAACCTACTAACTATCCCAACAACCCTGGTTTTCTGAAAATTATGCTTTTAAATGCTCGATCTCTCCTTAACAAAATAACTTCCCTTCGCAGCTTGGTATACATGGGACGGCCTACACTGATTCTGGTAACTGAAACTTGGCTTACTACTGATATACCTGACACAAAGCTGATGATAACATAACATAACATAACAATTTCGCTTTATTCCAGAAACAGTACTTGTGGTACAGTGTGGAATTTTCAGCACATATCTACAATATTGCATCTAATTTCATCGTACATTTAAAAGGAGTATTATAAAAAAAAAAAAAAATATAATAAAACCCAAAAAAAAGAAACAGAAATAACCAAAAAAATGCAAATAAAAATACTGAGTAAAAAAGAAGACGAACACAAATAATGAAAAAAAAATATTTCAGTATTAGTTAGTGGAAGCTACGATATGTGTATGCGTGGTGAACAGTAACAGCTATAATCATACGGGAAATTATGAGATGTTCTTAAAAAAAAATGTTTATAGCCAAGATGATCAGTTAACTTGATTGAACAACACTAAGCAATCATAAGATAAACATTTCAGGTGTTTTTTTGTCAGTACTAATGCGGTTGTTTGTAGTGGCAGTGTGAGGAATCATGCATAATACAAAATTTTTTAAGATGGTGATAGTGGCAATAACAAACAAGATTGTCAGTTAAATAGTGCCGAACAAAGAACAACCACAAAACTAATGTTACATGATGGTTAATGACGGGACAATTTTTAATAATCATAGTGATAATATAGTCGGACCCAGTAGATGTACAAAGAAGGAGTAGAATAAAGAATAAAAATGTAAGCCAATGATAGTAATTTTAAGCAGCTAAGTATGTTTAAGAAGGTTGTTCACTATAGAGTACAAATAAGAGAGTGTAAGGGGGAAAAAAAACAAGGGCCAAAATTCTGTTATTAACAACAAAGCAAGTCATAGGTTTCACGTCTAACATTGTCCCTGTCACTTAGAACACGAGCCAAATATGGTATCGTTGAGTTCCTGTACTTGGTTGTGCGAGCATATATTATTTTATACTGATTTCTGGTTCTACCTGATGAGATGCAGGGAGAGAGTTGTGAATAGAGGGGGTGTTGGGGGTCAGAGAGTATGGTTTTAGACCATTTCTCACATGTATTCAGATGCTTATCCACTAATGTTGTGACGAGCTGACTGAGTTTTACACCGCTAGTCCTGCTAACTACCTTCAACATCCTTCTCAGGATGGTATAATCCTTTTTCAGTAACCCAGGAAAGACTAACGGGGAACAGTAAAGTAGAATAGGTAGGATACGAGAGTTGACAAATTGTGTAAGCAGAGGTTGAGGGACTCCAGTTAGTCTGAGTTTCTTAATGTAGTAGGTTAGACGAAACACTTTCTTGGAAATCATTTGGATATGAGATGACCAAGTAAGGTCGGAAGATATAACTAATCCGAGGTATTTTGCATTAGACTTTGTTTCAATTATAGTCCCCTCGATTCTACAGACATCATGAGTGCTTACTAGTGTTTGTAGATCTCGTTTATGCCTAAAGGAGAAGTCGACAGTCTGATTGATAACTATAACATCCACAGGAATGACAGAGTGGACAAGAGAGGAGGCGGCTGTCTAATATATGCCTCTAAATCCACTGACTCCAATACCTTTACAAACCTAACTATCGACAAACTCCCAGAATCCAATTGGATAAGCACCCACGCGAATGAAAATAACATTCTGGTGGGATGTATATACAGAGCCCCTAACAGCCCTATAACGACTGATACGGTTATCGGAGAAATACCAGAGGTTGTACCTAAGCTGGAATTCGACTACAAACTAGTTTGTGGCGATCTCAACCTCCCTGGAGTGAACTGGGATACCTGCACTGAACCGAGAACCTACGAGGTGATCCTAGAAGCCATAGATGTGGGAGGATGGAAGCAGTGCGTACGCCTCCCAACACGACACAACAATATTCTCGACTTAATCCTCTGTCACAAAATAGAGCCGATCTCGATAGAGGTGAGGGATAAACTCGACAACAGTGACCACAACATACTGTACTGCACCCTACCCTTACAACTAACAACTAAACACACACCTAAGAGTTCCCCGGTTTACTATCAATATAGGGACTATCGAAATGCCGACTGGGAATTCCTACCAATGCTCTTGAGAAGCTCAGACTGGGGTGAATACTTCACCAATAATAACTTAGAAGTAATACTAAATACCTTCTACAAGACAATCAGTTCGGTAAGAGACACAATCGCACCCCTTAAATCTGCCCTAAAGACACCAACTCTATTCATAGACCGCAAAACGCATAGAAGACAAACTGAAAGTAGAAGGAGTACAGAGGTACTTCACGCGAAAAGTACTCGGAACCGATAACGGCACAAACTACTCTACCAGATGTGAAATCCTAGGACTAGAAACATTATGGTTAAGGCGACTGCGACTAAATCTGGTACTCTTCTATAAGCTTCTTAACCGAATAGTGTATACCCCTGCTAACTATACTCGGTTCTCAGGAGACACAGGATACAACCTTAGGCACACTGAAGGTACAGTGGCTATAGAACCATGTAAAACAGCCACCAGGCAAAAGTTTTTCTTGATTAGGTATGCCCAAATATGGAACAAACTACCTGAGAAAACGCGACTAGCAAGCACATTGGCCTCCTTTGAAAAGGCACTTAATGACACACTAAGTGAGTTTGTAATTGATACCAATGGTAATTCCCATGTAAGAGTTTCAGAAATCATAGGCCCATTTAATGTATGAACTCAGAGACTACACCTGTTGTTTGTTTTGTCTCTATTTATAATTCCAGACAAAAAAGCAGCAGTCATGACAATAACACCCATTCAAGCAAGAGTCGATCGAACTGTGTCTACCTGATACAAAGGGTGAACCATAACCAACATACGAATGAAATATGAGAAAACAAGGTAGAAACTTACCGCAACACCACATGAAAAGATAAAAGTTACTTGAACATCATTTGTAATCCACTAACTGGTCTCCTTCCCAAAAAGAATGCGGCGATGCTTTATCCAAAATGGCGAGGAAATACATAAATCCACATCTGCTGTTGTAAACACTCAGTGATGGTAGGAGCCAACAAAGTAATCCATACAAAGCATATGTATACTTCAAATGGACGCAGAGACTCTATGCGGAATACGTCATAATCCAAACCACTGCCTATACAGAGCCAATAAACCTGGATATCTATGATATAAAGAAAACATGCAGAAAGCTGCATCTCAGATCAAGTTGATTCATTCGATGGTAATGATCTGCTCCTGCATGCCTTATTCGACATATTGAATGGAATGGTTCGCAGTTATTCTGGTACCAGATCGAAAAGAATAAAAAATTCACCGGTTGCTGAATCAAAAGTACTTCTCTGCATGTTTAACTGTATTCTAACTGCTAACTGATTAATTCCAAACCATTTATCTGATAATCACTCAAATTCCAGGAACGATCCAGTTCTACCATTTGAAGACGCTGACGAACATGCTGTAAATGAGTATTCATGATCTGAAATGAAGAAGCAACTGGCTTTCAACATTTTACTCAACTTACGAGTACAGTCCGCCATGCAGACACAAATGGCGCAAATGGAGAATTCTGGAATCGACCTCGGGACCATTTGATGCAGTAAAACAACCCAACATGACCTTATCTAGTTTTCGCATCCACGATCAAATTTCTTTCCTGTCATAAAACTACGATAAGACTGCTGAAAAATGGAATAAATATATCACTGATCTCAACATAATACATCAATAATCTTTAAGCCAAGGGTGCTGTTCACAACAAAGTTATATAGGGGAATTGACTTCAAGCTTTATTTTTCCCATATATCTGTATTACATTCATGTGATGTCTGGGTTTTTTGTTAATGCGAAGACAATATTTCTATATCTCTTTATGTGCTACATAAACAGACTTTATAGCAGACTGTTCCGACTGACTCTAATGTCAGAAAGAACAACCAAACTGTAAGTCCATTATACATCAAATTATGTGTAATTTATATGATAACTTATCCATGCCTGTACAATAGGTATGTTCCTGCATAAACAGGAAGGAATATATTATTATTATTAAAACAATATTTATGCATGCCTATACAATTGGTGTACCCTACATAGCTAGGGAAAAAATGTACTTTATTATATTATCTTTACTAAATATGCTTATTAATCTTATGTGTAACTTATCGAATTGATGATGCCTGTAAACTGGCGTCCCTCATGTAAAAAATGAGAATATATATTATTATTTGAAAACTATAGCATATTCCCGGGCGGTGGCTGCACGTAGTTTCAGGTCCTTATGAGCAACTCGCAGAGCCTTTAGTGGAATCACCAGAGATATGTTCACCTCCTTATATACATCTCTGGGATGGTCGAGACTGGGAATTGTATCCAGGCAGCCAGGCCTTGTCTTAAAGGGGACTCACACATTCTAGAAAGGGTTCAAACGAAAACGTATAGTTCTCGGCATGAATAACTTATCATACGAGGAAAGACTAGACAGTTTAAGTCCCTTTCCCCCTGTCATACTGTAAACAGAGAGGAGATTTAGTCACAATGTTTAAAATTTTAAATAGTGCATACGGACCTGACCTACTCTCTATTTCCCTTCTCAGCAGACTGGAACACCTCAGAGGAAAAAGCAGGAGAGTTATAAAGCCAGGAAGAAATCGTATTGCTGTTGATTACTGGTTCTGTGGTGGACCTTTCACTCTGTTAGCTTAGTAACCCAAATTCAAGTAGAAAATAAAATACCAAATCAGCTTAGTTACGGGAAGAATATATTAAAGTTTCGTTACTTGGTTTACAAAGTTCCAAAAATCCACAATAAACGTAATAGGCTCCGGAGGTGCTGCGGAAAGACTGCTGCAGTACTAATTCTCCAATTTTGACGTTGCCGGAGGTCGATCAAAGTACGTAGGAAGAAACTACGGTGCTCCTGCAAAAATTTGAGATAGAAAGCAGGTGATTAAAATTGATCGACGGCAGTTGAGACGGTGGAGAAGACGGAGAGTCCGAGTCAGAACTATATATTTATTCAAAACTCGAGGTAAAGTTCAAAGTACAGAGTTTATGGTTAAAACAAGGTGATGTACAATATGTTCATTTCTTACATAGTAGTAAAATTTGGATAAGTTTATTTTGAGGACTCCACAGTTCTCACACCGAGTCATAAATTATTGGAACCGACTCTCAGAAGAAGCGGTGTCTGCAACCTCAACTGATTAGTTCAAGAAGGGTTTGGACAACAACAGAAATTTACCAGAAAATAATGAACATTCCTGCCAAGCCTTCTGAAATCATAACCTGACCTTGAAATGTGGCGGATATCCAAAGAGTGGTTGTTATAGAAACACATCATTGATTTTAGAGATGAGTGAAGAAGAAGAATCACCGAAATCGCAGAACGTATTTATCAGTGAATTAGACTGTTATGTTGGGAAAAATATAGGAAAAGTTTGTTGAAGTGCATTTCTAAGTTGTATGATAAACAAAGTATTTAGCAACACAAACTCCTGGTGTTGGAGTTGATGAAGCATATCAAGAAGTGGATATATCAGCCGATAAACAGTGGGAACCGAATGGACCTCCTCCACCCAAGAAAAACTGTTTCCTAATAAGTGGAACCCTTCGTTACACCTCGTCAAGCAAACCGAAATTCGCAAAAGAAGTTTTAAATGTGACTAAAAAATTCACTTGGAACTAACATTTATATATTTTGGCAGTATGAAGAACGTCAGAGATTTCTCGAACACCTGCTAGAATTTGATGCCATTATATATGATATAACCGAGAATCCTGAGCAAATAGAAGAAGTTTTATGGCTTGTGGAATCTTTGGAACAGAGGTCAGAAGAATTTGTTACGCAGAAAAAATTCTTCTTAATCAGCAATTTAATGAGCTGGCCCATGACAAAGCCAAGTGATCCGGTTAGTTGAGTAGCAAGCATGTTTTTTCTTCAAAATAATGGTTCATTCTGCTTTTGTTGTTTAAACCACATCAGAAGCTTTTAGTTCGCTTTAACTGATTTATTTAGTTCAAGTGTTGTCTGTTTTATTCACATTTTGTGTTTTGGTTGGTATTTACCTAGCTGTCACACGTATATATAAGTGTGTATTTGTTTGGCATTAACCTCACTGTTTTGACGTATATATAACTGTATAGTTGTAACAAATTAAAATTATGGCCCCAACTAACAATTGTGGTCGACCGGACTGCCACTTTCCGGTGGATGATGGGATGCAGTGTGACAACTGCAGCCTTTGGTTCCACAAAGTTTGCACTGGTTTAACACCAGTAGCCTATAAGAGATGTTGCAAGCCATCATCTCCATGGCTGTGCAAATTTTGCAGCAACCCGTTAGATGTCCTCATCCAAGAGGCAGTAGGACTCTTGATGTCCAAGAAATTGTCGAAAGACATAGTTGAAAAGCCTGTACCAGAAACCTTCGCCAAGGATGGCGGTTCAGGACATAGTTGTAAGATTCAGGGTGCATCACCTCCTGAAGTCTCAGAAGCGAAAGAAGCACAAAATGCCCAGACATCTGTTGCTGCAAAGCGCAAAAGGCAACGGAAATCCAGAAGGGCAAGTAGTGCCAGCATGGCAAAACCAGCCTGTGAAATAGCAACGCCAAAGCGCAGCGTGTCTAGTGCACGAATGGCTTCTAGTCGCGGCGAAAACAGAGTGGGAGAAACGGACTCCACTTGGTTGCTGCCGAAAGGTAAGAAGCTAAACAAAACTAGGAAAGAAACAGTAGCCGAGTTTACCAACAAGGTCTCGACGACTGTTAGTTCCAGCAAAACTCAGAAACCCACGGACTCTAGTTACAGTATAATCATCTGGAACTTGGAGGAATCTAAGAACACAGATCCAGCTGCCCGACATGCAGATGATCTGAAGGCGATCAGCTCCATATTCCGGGAAATACTTCCCGAAAAAACAACTGGAGTACACGTACGAAAGGCTATCAGGATCGGAAAACGAAACCCTGATGCTACAGGAACTCCTCGACGACTACTTAAGGTAGTTTTAGGGAACGAAACAGAGAGGAGGACCATCCTCGACAACGCGTTCAAAGTCAACGACAAAAGTCTAAAAATAAGGCCTGATTGGCCTTTGGAAGATAGAATCAAAAGAAGAGAAGCCGTGGCTGAACTAAAGGCCAGGCTAGAGAAAGGCGAGAAGGACCTCAAACTATTGGGTTTTCGGGTGGTGAGGTCTCGGAAACCGATGCTGCCGAGACCTCTCTTCATAAGCCGGGTGAACACGTAGGTGTTTCGGTGTGCTATACGAACGCATGTAGTCTTAGGAATAAGCTCGCCGAATTAGGAGAGTTATCTGAAAGACTACAACCTGATGTAATTGCTATCACTGAGACGTGGTTGTTAGTGGGTGTAGACTTAACTCCACTCATACCTGGGTATATCTGCATACGAGCAGACAGAGTAAGTAGTCGGAAAGGTGGGGGGGTTGCTCTTTACATCCGGGATGACATAGGGATCAGGTCAACGTTGTCAGAAGCTCATGACAGCGGCACCAGTGAAGCCGCAAGTTGCATCATTAACTTAAACAAAGGCACTTTAACGATCGGAGTTATCTACAGAAGTCCTGCTAGCCAAGCTGATGACTTCGTTCTAAATCACTTGAGGGCGTGGGGTAGTAGAAATAGGTGTCTGATTGTTGGCGACTTTAACGCTCCACATATTAATTGGGGGGAATTAAACTCCACTAGTTTGTATACCTGTTTCAATAGGGAGCTCACATTGACAGTGCTTGAATGTGCACTCGTGCAACATATGCATGCACCAACACGGTATCACCCTGAACATGATCCATCTACTCTAGACTTGGTATTGACACACCAGAAGGAGGACGTTGGTAACATTAGGTGCCTCCCGCCGCTTGGCAGCAGTGACCACATAGTCATTGCTTTTACGTTTAGGATTCATTCTCTCATGCACAGGCCAAAATCTGCTCGTCCAAACATTTGGAAAGCGGATATACAAGGAATCCGGAACGCAGCAACTGTGGTTGACTGGTCAGTTGATACAAGTCAGACTGTCGAGGAAGCTTGGGTAGGATTTAGGAATACACTAGATCGTGTCACTTCACCTTTTATACCTTGGTACACTCCTCGAAAGCCGTCGCATGAACCTCCTTGGATCACTAGTGAAATAAGGAGGTTATTAAGACGGCGAAAGAACTTATGGGACCAATTTGTTATGACAGGAAGGGAAAACTTCCAGAAAGACTACCGCAAAATTCGAAACCTCTGTAAGTATGCGATTAACAAGAGTCGTATAGAGTACGAGAGACGATTAGTACTAGATTGCGTTCATTACCCAAAAAGGTTTTACTCGTATATTAAACGTAGGACTAAAACTAGCAGTGGTATACCGTCACTCATAACCATTAGTGGAGAAGCGGCTGAGTCAGACGAAGGGAAGGCTGAAAACCTCTCTGAATACTTCTGTGACGTCTTCTCGTCTGATAGTACCACCCAGGGATATGGCGAGGTCACTGCCATCGCCACTCAGATGCCCTCAATTGTGGTAGAGCACACAAAGGTTCTGAAACTACTGTCTAAACTGAAGCCAGGTAAATCACCTGGGCCGGATGGACTCCACCCTAAGTTGTTACTTTCCTTGGCGGATATAATATATATTCCGCTTACGGAGATTTTCCAAATGTCTCTGACGCAGGCTAAGCTACCCAGGGACTGGAAGGATGCCATTATAAGCCCTATCTTCAAGGACGGGGATAGGCAATTGGTATCTAACTACAGGCCGGTAAGTCTGACATGCATTATTGCAAAGGTACTGGAAACTATTATAAGGGATCAACTATTAGCTTATGTTGAAACACATGGCTTGTTGGCTGTGGAACAGCATGGATTCCGACCAGGACGATCCTGCTTGACAAACCTACTATTGGCTAGGGAAGACTGGGTTGAGGCCAGAGATAGGGACCATCTGTTGGACGTGGTTTTTATTGATCTTAGCAAGGCGTTCGACAAAGTATCCCACTTAGGTCTCCTTAGTAAACTGAAAGGTTTCGGACTAGACCAATGCCTATGTGAGTGGTTTAGAGATTACTTAATGGATAGAAGGCAGAAGGTTAGAGTTAATGGTGTACTATCAGGATGGAAAGCAGTATCCAGTGGAGTGCCCCAGGGAACTGTATTAGGTCCATTGCTATTCCTATTATACGTTAACGAATTACCAGGGATTCTTTCTTCATCTTCATTATTATTTGCAGATGACATTAAGGTATGGAAAACTGTAAACAATAACGAGGATAGGTTGGCCCTACAAACTGACTTAGATAAATTAGCTGAGTGGTCAAGCCTATGGAGTTTGGAAATGAATGCTAGGAAAAGCGCGGTAATGCACTTAGGTCAGAAGTCTTATACGTCGTACTCCCTAGGGGATGCAGAACTACCTGATGTTAAAGAACAGAAGGACCTAGGAATCATTGTCAGCAACGATTTGAAAACAACTGCAAATTGCAATGCAGCCGCAGCTAAAGCTTTTCGAATGCTATGGGCAATTCGAAGGGCTTTCAAACGATTAGACGAGGGCATGTTCCAAATACTCTACGCAACATATGTCAGGCCTCATCTAGAATACTGCATACAAGCGACGAGTCCATGCTTCAAAAAGGAGGCACATATTCTGGAAAGAGTACAGAGAGTAGGAACAAAATTAGTTAGTGGTATCTCACACCTTCCTTATGATAAGAGGATGGAGCATTTAAATCTCTTCCCGTTATCATACCGAAGGAAGAGAGGCGACTTAATTTTAGCATACCGTATACTTAAGGGTGATTTAGGAACTGACCTTTCTAACCTTTTCTCCCCTTCTAGGATACATTTACGGGGTCACCGCAAAAAGGTGCTCAAACCAAGGACGATTAAAATACGTGCAGAATTTAGATTCTCTCACAGAGTGGTCAACGATTGGAACTCCTTACCTGATTCAGTAGTATCAGCTCCATCGGTGAACGCTTTCAAAGAGAAGTTAGATCTCTGCAGAGATATACTTTGCAAGGATTAACACAGGCCACAAGAGCCTTCTATCCTTATCATCTGAATCTGAATCATTCTAGTCGAAAAGACTTAGTACCTCGTTAGAGATAATCTATTGCTTTGACTGCCTTTGACTTTAGGGATTTGTGCAGCAGAACTCCCTTTTTTTATCTAAAGCATTTAAGCACATAATGAGTACTGTTCTCTTCAGATTTAGATGATAAGGATAGAAGGCTCTTGTGGCCTTTGTTAATCCTTGCAAAATATATCTCTGCAGAGATCTAACTTTTCTTTGAAGGCGTTCACCGATGGAGCTGATACTACTAAATCAGGTAAGGAGTTCCAGTCATTGACTACTCTGTGAGAGAATCTAAATTCTGCACGTATTTTAATCGTCCTCGGTTTGAGCACCTTTTTGCGGTGACCCCGTAAATGTATCCTAGAAGGGGAGAAAAGGTAAGAAAGGTCAGTTCCTAAATCACCCTTTAGTATACGGTATGCTAAAATTAAGTTGCCCCTCTTCCTTCGGTATTATAATGGGAACAGATTTAAATGCTCCATCCTTTTATCATAAAGAAGGTGTGAGATACCACTAACTAATTTTGTTCCTACTCTCTGTACTCTTTCCAGGATATGTGCCTCCTTTTTGAAGCATGGACTCGCTGCTTGTATGCAGTATTCTAGATGAGGCGTGACATATGTTGGAACATGCCCTCGTCTCATCGTTTGAAAGCCCTTCAAAGTGCCCATAGCATTCGAAAAGCTTTAGCTGCAGCTGCATTGCAATTTGCAGTTGTTTTCAAATCATTGCTGACAATGATTCTTAGGTCCATCTGTTCGTTAAAATCAGTAGTTCTGTGTCCCCTAGGGAGTACGACGTGTAAGACTTCTGATCTAAGTGCATTACCGCGCTTTTCCTAGCATTCATTTCCAAACTCCATATGCTTGACCACTCAGCTGATTTATCTAAATCAGTTTGTAGAGCCGACCTATCCTCGTTATTATTTACAGTTTTCCATATCTTAATGTCGTCTGCCAATAATAATGAAGCTGAAGTAAGAAACCCTGGTGATTCGTTAACGTATAATAGGAATAGCAATGGACCTAATACAGTTCCCTGGGACACTCCACTGGATACTGCTTTCCATCCTGATAGTACACCGTTAACTCTAACCTTCTGCCTTCTATCCATTAGGTAATCTCTAAACCACTCACATAGGCATTGGTCTAGTCCGAAACCTTTAAGTTTACTAAGGAGACTTAAGTGGGATACTTTGTCGAACGCCTTGCTAAGATCAATAAAAACCACGTCCAGCAGATGGTCCCTATCTCTGGCCTCAACCCAGTCTTCCCTAGCCAATAGTAGGTTTGTCAAGCAGGATCGTCCTGGTCGGAATCCATGCTGTTCCACAGCCAACAAGCCATGTGTTTCAACATAAGCTAATAGCTGATCCCTTATAATAGTTTCCAATACTTTTGCAATAATGCATGTGGATGCTCTCATTGTTCTACGAGTCAGTAAAAATATAAAAAATTCCAAATTTTAATCACACATGCAAAGAATCTGTCTCCTGTCAATTCATTAATATTGATTTCTATTTTGTGAAGTTATTCTATGTTATAAAGTATTTTCGTTCGTATTCTGCAGTGTAAAAGACTAATGTATGAATGAATTACATGCCATGTTTTGGTTTGGTGTTTCAGTTTGAGAATTGGTTTTATAGACAACCCGCGAATCAATGCAAAATCTTGCCAATTCTTCTGAATTAAGAGGAAATACCACGATCTAGGCTAATTGGTGTTTTCAGCATCAAACGCCTACTTCTGTCACTCTTGTGCTCTTATCAAGTGATGAGTATGGAATAGATAAACTACCACTCAGCTGTTATAGTCAGAAATCAAGCGAGTACAACTTGTTGAAATGTCACAAAGAACCTTATCAGTGTGATTATAATCCTTTCAAAGAGTCGTACCGTAACTAAGGAATATTCCTGAAAACACTTATGGATGCGAGTTGTTGCTGCATAGTAGAAGTAAAGACTGATTACTGAACTTTGACATTTGCTATGATGCTCAATGTCTTTCATACATCTCTGTGTGTATGACCAACAATTAATGGCTATAGAAACTTGATAGTCCATGAAGGCTTCTTACTATCTATTGTGCGTTGGTGACATCAGTATTCTGCGAAAGACAATCGCCTCAACTTCTTTTATGACCATAAATAACTTTTTTGCAACCAGCTGGTTAATGGATAACATTCTTGATAAATACGTCAATGATTGTGGAGAGAATGACTATACTAAATTGTGTTAATTATTTGCATAAGATGTATTCTTCAGGATCTGACCGTTTTTTAAAGCTCTCCAGTTTCTTTATACTCTGTCACTGCTTGGACTTTTGGGATTTTACTGTTGACCTTATTTTTATCAGTTTTAAAATGTCCCTTACAGTTTAATAGTGAACTCCTCCTAATTCTGACATGCAGATGTATCCTAAAGTCTAGTGAATACTGACCAAGTGAGAATATTTCACGGTTCTAGAAGGTATTTCAACCTAACTGTGAGCTGTCGACACATTCAGTTTGACAGTTATCAAACTGTTATGTACTCGTCGCTAAATTATTGTTATGGACTGGTCGAGAAACTAATAGTCCTGACGCAAGGAGGCGGAAATCAGAAGACCACTAGGTTTGCGATGATACTTCTATTTCCAATACAAGGAGAATGCAAAAGTGGTATCACACCAAAGTGGTAAGTCAGTGTAAGTCACAAGATTATGAGAACGAAATATATATAAAAAGGGTGTGAACAATCATTAGACAGTCTTAACATGAATGGCTAATTATAATGAAGTATCGATCCATATATACATAGCGAAATATATCAGACATGTCAACAACCACCATATATGGATATATGTCACTAAGCAACGGACTGTCAACAAACACTCATATTATATAGAATATAATATAAGGAGAATATACATTGTTAAAGGAGACAAGTCCATACAAGTGAAATGGTCACAGACTAAGCGAGCAAACAGAAAGAGAGACCAACATACACACACACATAAATATATATATGTGGATACATATCACAAATATATATGTGTAGTAGGAGGGCGATTGAAAAGTACACGAAATCTACATTGTTAAAGCCGGTTAAAAGTAATATTATTAAAGTCATTAAATGATATGAGCAGAAAAACTGCTGTGTGACTATTCATTTTTTTGAAGAAAATATTAGAAGGACAGCAAGTCTTCACATCGAAGTTGCATGTCTGATTTGTCATTATAGAAACGAGGGTAACAGTCGTTAAATACTGATATTACACCTCATACTCGTAACTATGCAATGACTAGGCTCACTGTGGTGGTGTGATACAGACAAAGTGTTCCAACGGAGTATTATTCTCACAGTAAGTATTACTGTACTGTTTGGTGCTAACGTATACTACGTATATTTGAACATTCTATTTCATGTAGTTGTTTAATGTAAACCAAAATTACACGCCCACTGATTGGTTAAAGAATGTAAACTGTGTTTTGATCACTTAAAAATATACCTTTGCTTCCATGTCTTGCCTCCTGGTGTTACACCACTGTTTAATTTTATTAATCTAGTAGGATTTAAGGGTGTGTTTCTGTCTATATTCTTCCTTTTGATGGAGAGTCTTTAGAGAACAGTTCACGTCAATAATCTATGTAGTAAATAAATTTCTGCACTTTCTTACATTAGACTAAATGTGTGATATTCTGTGAAACTAAACACGTCATATTATTCCCTTAAGAAAAGGGTTTAAATCACCTTATCTCTGATACTGTTTGATGAAACGACTCATAACCTCTCGCCTTCAATGCAATGTCTGTTAAAGACACTTTTAACTACAGCAAATCCATTTTTAAGGGTTGACAGGTTTGTAATTAGAAGGGGTAATTGTTCAACCATCAAAATGAATGACAGGTCCACTTATTGACTTATTGGTCTATTAGTTCTCGTCAGTCGTTATTTAATTACTTTCCGTTTGTGTGTTTTGTTACCGTTTCCCTATGTTATGACCATGATACCCTATGCCTCACCCTTTTAACAATATTGACTTATTTGAGCCATAAGAGTAACATTATATGAGTGACTGGACTCAATTCGATAAAATGTGTGAACAGTCTAGGACAAAATTCCGTTTGCAGTAATAACGACTTTACGTAGAGGAACGTTTAAAATCAAGGTTTAGGTAAAATATGCACCTTTTTACCTCCAAAAGACTACATATAAATTTGAGAAATTCATATTGTTACAGCTATTTGAATCTAACCAATAGGAAGCCTACCTTTATCTAAGACGTGTTCTAGCGCAGACTTATCAGCAGACCATGTCTATAATCTTGGTGAAAATTACAGACTTCTAGCGGCTCAAGGCTGGCATTATTTGGCATCGATGACATGATCTGAGTGGTACACTGGTTAAATTAATCACATGCATCATTCCCTCGATTCGCAGCTCAATGAGTTTCAGTGATTTAAATGTCACAGTTAAGGACAATATTGCCACTCTATTCAGGTTACGGGCTATAAATGTCCATAAAATGCTTCTATAATTGGCATTGTGGAAAGTCACGAAGCATGCGCACCATGATCATTGGTTTACCAAGACAGTCGTCTGGCAAACAGTTGATTCTAAAGTTTTGATTACATATTACTTTGTTTATTAGATGTATCTCACGGTGAAACAGTATTATTTACTCGATGACGTTTCGAACAAAATTTATTACTGTTCATAATCATTTCATCAATGATAATCACACAACTTCTAAACTTGAGTTTTATAGTTGTTTTCTTTGTCCTCGCCTATTTGTCGTCGTTGGGGTAGTCGAATTTTCCAGTATCTCAGTAGACAGGTGTGGAATCATTCTTATTACATGTATTTGCAGTTGATTCGATAAACAAAGTTTCAAGCTTATCAATCTCTCCATCCACCCTGGCACAACATTAGATTTTAAAATTGTCATTTTATCCCATCCTATTGTATGGTTGTGTGTGACTACATGTAGTGAGAGTTATAGCTGTACTATTCTCTAGATTTCTTATCTTATTAAGGTCAACCGATCTAGATTTTCCTGCTAGGTTTTTATGCTCGGCTAGTCTGACTGCACCCGTTCTACTAGTTTGACTTATGTATTTGATCTGACAATCATTCCAGGAAGGGTATTAGATAAACTAAATTGTTTTATTTCAAAGGCTCCACAGAATTGATCCTTCAACTGACAAGGCTTGTTTCTTAGTGGGTTTGTGATTGGTTTGAATTCCAGCCACTTTTATTCCTGCCAGCATTGTTAAGGATTCTGCGTAAGGCATCCGAGGTTCCTTCCTTGTATGGGATTACTACTGATGATTCAGATTCCTTATAGCTATAGCACTATATGCAATTACACACAAACATACAATAGGATGGATGGGATAGGATGACAGTTTTAAAATCTAATGTAACAGGGTGGAGTGAGGGAGAGATTGATAACAACGGAGGCCTTGTTTATCGAATCAACTGCAAATACATGATTCAACACCTGTCTAGTCGGACATCTTGAAAATTCAACTACCCAAACGGCGACAAATAGGAGAGGACAAGGAAAACTATAAAACTCAAGTTTCGAAGTCGTGTGATTACAATTGATTTGATTATGAACAATAAATTGTGTTCGAAACCATTTCATCCAGTAAACAGTAATACTGTTTCACTGTGTGATAGATCTCATAAGCAAACTAATATGGAATTACTTACTGCCACAGTGCCCAAGTTTTACACATATGTTAATAGATTACATGTAGTACACTTTAAAGTGTTATTAGCGAAATTAAAGTATACTCGTATGTGCGTATTGATTTATGATTAAATTTAACTTATAATAAAAGATGATATAATTTGAAAATTCCGATTTACACATTTAGCACAAAACAGAAAATTGAGTGAAGAAATATATTCCCTTTCAATGAGTTTCTCATCATCGGCTCTACACCAATAAATAGTTTACTACATGAAAATTGTTTTATTTTACCAACCAAGTGGTTATTTTAATTATCTCACTTTTAGGCATAGAGGAGTGGGGGAGGGGTAAAATTAAGAGTTTTAATCTCTGTGAGTTGATAATTTCTAACATTTAAGGTCATCCCTGAATAAAGTTTCTATTTCTCTTAAGTAATCAAACTTATCTATGATAATGACTCCTGAGACTTTATCAGGTGTAAAGATCATTAAGATCACTTCGACCAATTTGCTGCATTTTCTAAAAGATGATGTGGTCTGCAAGACAATATTAAGTGTTCACAGATTGAGCTGATTTATTCTTTGAGAAGTAATTTAGCTCATCGTTAGAATAGATTTAGCCATGCAGGTAATATTCTCGTGATTGTGGTGAACTGGATAATGTGCCAGACAGTTAGCGGGTAGCGAGGTGATAGACATAAAATGGACCCACGCAAAAAACTTGGAGGATTTAGACTTCGCCAATGGCATATTTATGTCTGATTTCTCACAAACTGGAAGACATGCAAGTGGCAGAAAAAGCATCAGAGATAAGAGGGACTTCAGGTGAACAAAGAGAAAACAGATGTATGTAGGTGATGAAGATTTCTGGCCAACATCAGCAGCAACAACAGACAACAATCAACCAGCATAAATGGGGGGAACCTGAAAGAAGCAACCTCCTTTATCTACCTACCTGGGAAGCATCGTTTCAAATACAGGCGGACGGAACTGATGAGGGTATCAAAGCGAGGATCATCAGGAAAGCAAGGCAAGCTTTAATTACTCTCAAGTCTATGTAGAGATCGACAATAGGCGCTCAGCATGAAAAATAACATGTGGATTCTCAACTCAAATGTGAAGTCAGTGCTACTCACTATACGGATCAGAGACTTGGCGCCGCGTCACGAAGGGCACTTCGAACAAACTACAGACTTTCATCAACAGGTAGTTGTCTTCGCTCAATACTCGAAAGCAGAGGGCCGGCCAGAAAAGATCAGCAACAGGGATCTCTCGCAATGAGCGAACCAGCACATCAGGAACCAGTTGTGCAACAAATATTCAGGAAGAAATGGAGGTAGATTAGCTGGTTATACTGTGAGAAAACCGTCAATCGACATCACACGCCAGGCCATCACTCGAGTGGAACCCAAATGTGAAATGGCGAGTTGGTCGTCAGTGCAAGGGTGATATGGAAGAGATCATACGGAGAGGAGATGAGGGAATGTGGACAGACGTGAGGCTAGGTGAAAACGTTGGTAGAGAACCGAAGGCAATGGCGACATGCAGCTGAAGCCCTAAATCCCTCTAGGAAATACAGGAAACAAAAATGATAATAATAATTCAGGTAATAAGTTTAGTTTAACGGTAACTCATATGTTAGATATGCAATAAAACAGTCTAGATTGGTTTAATTGGAACAATACACAGATACATTACATTGAATGTTAAGAGTCACTCTCCAGAAAGTCATGGTACTGACTTATACGACTGAATTATCCGGTGACATGATTTGAAGCTTCTGGTATTCATTTCAGCAGGTATTGCACGATCCATATCAGAAGCAGACATCTTAGCGGATCCAAGCTAGGTGTTAGACTAAATATCAGTGGGTCAAAATTATTTTAATTCATCATTTATTGCGCCTTCATAAACCCAATTTATCGAAACACTGTCAGAGAGTGAGAGAAATGCGGAATGACATGGAAATAAACTGGTAAGGGTATGAGAGAGTGAGACAGAGAGAGAGAGGGAAAGGAGACAATCTAACTTGAATGCCTTTGTTAAGAAGCTTAATAGTCACAAATAGTTTTATCTATATTAGTTACTATTTAGTAAACAAGTGGTATATGTGCTGCGAACTATTATGTTTTGGTCATAATTACCAGGCGTCAACACATCAGTTCAAAAAACCTTTAATGCTGGCGAACTACACGTCTTATCCTCTACACGACCGATGATGATTCCTCCATTGAAAGATGAAGTACCTAGACTAGCCGCTTCTAACTGTATCTAACAATTCAACTGCGCTTGTAGGGGAGCGAGTTACATTGGCTCTTGCTCTAGGAACTTGATTTTTCGTTCTCACTGGAGAACATCTCCCAGTATGGCTAAGTAAAAATGTAGTTAAAACCATTAAATGTTCGATATTGAACCATCTGGTGCAAAACGGTCACAAAACCAGTCAGCATTGAAGAATCCTTCTCTATCATCTACCTGGTGCCTAATAAATTGCCAAAGTCATCATCGAAGCACCGCATGCTACAAACATCAGATGCTATCGCAATTCACCTCAAACAACCGGTGCTTTTTGTGCAAAAGAAGCAAGTCCAGCCAGCAACTACTACTGACCTGGATGGCCTTCAGTGGGGAATATAAATTTATGAATTTGTAATATTATCTTTCCTAATTTTTATGACACTCAGCTTATTTTATGTTGATGCTGTTGAGCTGTAATCTATCAATATTGTTGATTCGATGTTATTTAAACAACATGAATGTTGTTCATAACACTAATTCATTCATTCATTCATTCACTATAATGTGTATACATAACTGTAGAACGTGATGATGAAGAGGTTATCGAAAAGAGTACTCTTTGTTCAGTATCCATTCTTTTGATAACGGATATCCTTTAAAATTGCTAAACCGGTGTGGAAATCAGTTAGTTCTAAAGTCTACAATCTATTCTACTTCTAAAAAAGATGTTTCCATGAAATCCCCTATCAATCAATGGGCAAGTAGATAGTAGGATTTTAAAACTTAGACTAAACTCTATCATCCTCAGAACCTGTTATTCAGCCTGGTTTGTAATCACTGCAAAAGCTATAACAAAAAAAAATACTCTGCACTATAAGCCTTAAAAGTGCATTAGTGATTATACCACATCCCACCCTATTTGCCAGTTCATGTGTGTGTGTGTGTGGACAAACATACCTACATAGGGAAGAGTAATCCCTCTATGCATGTGAGGATTCGAGAGCATATTTTGAAATGGTCTAGGGTGCTTATTGAAATACTCTGAGGCTACAGCTATTCAAACACTTAACCACCCCACCCGTCGGCTATTCTTTGTGTGTTCAAAAACAATTTATTATTACTCTTAACCTATTTTGGTAATCCTTATTATCTGATTATATAACCAAACACAGTGTTGATTAGTCTTATTATTTTTAAATCCTTTTCGACATTTTGTGTATTTTAATTGATCTTTCTCATTATCCATATAAATTGACTTGACAAGTGAATGTGTGAGGGATCAGATGGTTGTTCGGAATGTATTGCTAAAATATATCACACACTTTTCAGATAATCTCCATCTTCTAATAACATTATGCAAACGTTAAGCTGTAGGCAGAAAAATTTAGAAAGACAATCAATTCAATATCTAAATAGGGCGACTGAATGCAAAAACTTAAGCCACTAAATATTTTAAAGTTGGATGAAAAATAAAAATAAGATTAACAGAGTACGTTTCTATATTGAATTCTAAGACGTTTAAAATCCTGTTTATGAAACTGGATCTCTGTACGTAGTGAATTAACTCAGCCTGCCGCCGGCAGTATTTTTGAATCTGCTCTAAAATAAAGTAATACACTTGGAACAGCTTGTAAAATAGATGAAGTGAATGATTCACATCCTCTTTGGTAGACATTACTCATGATGGTGACCTTTCGAACACAATTTATTCTTCATAATCTGATATATATATCCATATAATATGTGTGTTTGTTTGACGGTCTGATCTTGGTGACATGTATCTATATAAATTGTGTGTTTGTTTGACAGTCTGATATATTTTGCTATGTATATATGGATCGATATTCCATTATAATTAGCCAATCATGTTAAGACTGTCTATTGATTTGTTCATTTTGAATATTCGTTCACACACTTGTTCGGACATTCATATATATTTTTGCTCTCACACTTTTGTGTGACTTGGATTCTCCTTGTGTTTGGAAAATAGAAGTATCATCGCAAATCTAGTGGTCTTCTGATTTCCGTCTTTCTTGCGTCAGGACTATTAAATTCTCGACCAGTCCATAACAATAATTTGGCGACGAGTACATAATATAATCATATCAATTATAATCACAGAACTTCAAAACTTTTCTATATTCTTTCCAATTGATTGTAGGGGTAGTAGAATAATAGGATAGCAGGAATAAAACTGGCATTCAAATGTCGATGCTATTGAACTGTAATCTATTGATATCATAGGTTCGATGTTATTTAAAGCACATTAATGTTGTTCATAACACTAATTCATTCATTCATTCATTCACTGTAATGTGTATATATAACTGTAGAATGTGATGATGAACAAGTTGTCGAAAAGAGTTCTCTTTGTTCCAATATCCATTCTTTCGAAAGCAAAAATTGACAATAGTCGATAAGCATTGTTTACAGGATAATTTTACTTTATTAGAAACCAGCTTATAAAAGATATAAGTCAATGGTGTCAATTGGTGGCAGTACTGCACACTTACATCTGACACAGAAAAATAGACTGGTTATTCAATTGTAATTCACAAACTAATATTAAAATGGACATTTTAACCAATCGAATGCCTATAAATTGGAATACAATCAGTCCTTGTGACGTGGTAGTATACACACTCCTTAGTGACCTTAATGTTTCTAATGTTGAATAGTTTAGAATTTGTTTTTTTTTGTGTGTGTGTTTTTCCTGTCTTCCTTCCACTACTCTGATTTATTTTATATACATACTTTGCTTTTTCTTTTGATTTTATCCTTTTATCCTTTAACCCGCTTCCCTTTCGGGTTCCACTCGACGGCTTGTCAAGTGATGTCACTTGCTAGTTTCCTCAGAGTATGGCCAGCCAATCCATCTCCATTTCTTCCTGCGTATTTGTTTCACAATCGGTTCCTGGTTCGTTCGCTCATTGCCAGAAATCCCTGTTTCTGATCTTTTCTGGCCGGCCATCTGATCTTGAGTATTGAGCAAAGACAACTGTTAATGAAGGTCTGAAGTTTGTTGGAGATGCTCTTTATGACGCCCTGCAAGTCTCTGATCCGTATAGTGAGTAGCACTGACTTCACATTGGAATTGAAAATCCGGATCTTATTTTTGATGCTGAGTGATGTTGACCTCCACACAAACTTAAGGGTAATGAAAGCCTGTCTTGCTTTTCCGATTCTGGCTTTGATATCCTCGTCAGTTCCACCTGTAGTTGAAACGATGTTTCCCAGGTAGGTGAAGGAGGTTGTTTCTTTCAGGTTTCTCCCATTTATTCTGGCTGATTGTTGTCTGTTGTTGTTGGCCAAGAATCTTCATCACCTCTGTTTTATCTATGTTCACTTGAAGTCCTATCTTTGATGCTTGTTCTGCCAGCTTGTTGCTTTTCACTTGCATATCTTCCAGTTTGTGAGAAATCAGACATATATCATTACCGAAGTCCAGATCCTCCAAGTCTTTTGTGTGAGTCCATTTTATGCCCGTTCCCTCGTTGGTTGCCGTTGTCTGTCGCATAATCCAATCTACTGCAATCAGGAAGATCATTGGTGATAGTAGACAGCTTTGCCTCACTCCCGTCCTCACTTCGAAGGCTTCCGTAAGTTTACCGTTGTGGATTACTTGTCATGCAGCATTGTCGTATAACTGTTGGATGAGATGTATAATTGTCGATGGCACCCCGTAGTAGTGAAGTAGTTTCCAAATGACCTCTCGATCGATCCTGCGCTGTCGAAGGCCTTTTCAAAGTCGATGAAGTTGAGTGAGGTGGAGAGGTGACTGCCATTCGAAGCTTTGTTCAATGATGATCCGTAGTGTGGTGATTCGATCAATACATGACTTGTTTCTCCTGAATCCAGCTTGTTCCGGTCGGAGTTTTGCATCCAGGGCTTGATTGATTCTCTCCAGGATGACGCGGCTTAGTATTTTGCTTGGAATGGACAGGATCATAATTCCACGCCAGTTTTTGTATTGACTTAAATCTCCTTTCTTTGATAGTTTGAATAAGTATCCTTTCTTCCAATCCTCAGGTACCTTGCCCTCTTTCAACACCTTCTCCAGCAGTGACGTTATCAACTCCGCTGTTGTCTCTGGGTCTATTTTCAAGGCTTTCCCAGCTTTTAGCATCTTGATTGCATTCAGGACTTCTGATTTTGTCGGGAGGTCAGTGTTCACTGGTAGTTCTGCTTCCGTTGTCGGTATTGTTGGGCGCGTTGTAGGTAGCGGACGATTTAGAAGTCTTTTGAAGTGTTCAGCCCAGCGTTTTCTTTGCTCTTTGGTGATTGACTTTCCATTGTCGTCCTTTACTGGCTTAATCTGTGTCGAACGTTTGCCCGAAAGGTTCCTAGTTGTTTGGTAGAGTGTGGCGAGGTCTCCTTTGCCTGCAGCTTGTTCTGCTTCGTTTGCCATGGTTTCATAATATTTTCTTTTGTCTTCCCTGGCACTCTTCTTCACTCTTTTGTTCAGTGTATTGTAGCTTGCATTCAGCTCCTGTTTTTGTTGCTCGTCGGTGCACTGGATAATCTTTTGTTTCACTGTCCTTCTCTCTTCTATTAGTTTCCAAGTGTCCATAGTGAGCCACTGTTTGTCCTGTCTCTTTTTTCTGCCTAGAATTTCTATGCAGGTTTGGCTCCACACCGTTTTCAAGTTGTTCCAGTGCTTTTCGACGCTGACCTTTTCGCTGGTGTTGATTTGTATCTCAGCTTTGTCCTTTATGCTTGCAATGAAGATGTCCTTTGTAGCCTGGTCCTTCAGCTTTTGAGTGTTGAACTTGGCTTGTGGTCTATCTGCAGCTCCTGTTTCCCTGAAAGCTTTTAATTTGATTTGGATTGTCCCTTGTACGAGATAGTGGTCTGAGCCAACGTCTGCTCCTCTTCTTGCTTTTGTGTCCAGTAGGCTGCGCCCCCACTTCCTTGAGAATGAGATGAAGTCGATTTGGTTTTTGGTTTGCCCGTCTGGTGACACCCATGTAGCCTTGTGGATATCTTTGTGCTTGTATACACTGCCACCAATCACTAGTTCGTTGAAGGCGCAGAAGTCGGCGAAGAGTTCTCCGTTTTCATTCATTTCTCCTAGAGCTTCTCTACCCATGATGAGTTCCCTTCCTGTATTGTCTGGTCCCAGTTTGGCGTTCATGTCTCCCATTAGTATTTTCATGTCGCCAGCTGGAGTATTGTCCATTGTTGCCTGTAGTTGCCTGTAGAATTCTTCTTTCTTTTCGAGGTCTGCGTTGTTTGTGGGTGCATAACATTGTATGATTGACACTTTCCTTCCTTTGGAGTTGAATCTGGCGGTCATTATCCTGGACGAAATCGCCTCCCATTGTATCAGGGCTTTCGTTGCCGTTGGTGACATCATGATAGCCACGCCCTCGGTGTGCGTGTGGTTATCTTCTGGGTGACCGGAGTAGATCACTGACTCACCTGTTGACAATTTGGTGAGTCCATTCCCGTTCCATCTACTTTCACATATTCCCAGCACTTGGATTCCGTATCTTTTCATCTCGTTTGCGATCTGGTCAGCTTTTCCAATCTCGTACATGGTGCGGACGTACCATGTCCCCACACAGACAAAGAGGTTTATCGTGCTGAAGTTTCTGTAGCTACTTTGTTTACAGGGTGGGGTTGCTAGCCTCATGCCTGAGAAAGGAATTGTTACATTAAGATAAAGTTTAGAGAGAAGCTACCTTTTGGGTTGCTTCCCTTAAAATCGGAAAACAACGGACAAAACAATCAGAACAACACCAGCAAAAGGGAAATAATTCACAGCAAAGAGGGCAAAAAGCGACAACAACAATACAATACAACAACATGCAATACAGTTAAGCACAATTAACTAAAATGATATCAAAACGATAGAGTCACTGACTTGGGCTGACTTGAACATATAAATCCAACAATATATACAATTATAGATATATTAGTGTTAAAATGATTTAATGAATTCATCGAATTTCGGTAGAACTCGTCATCTGAATACATGATATATATAC
Source organism: Trichobilharzia regenti (assembly GCA_944472135.2). Taxonomy (NCBI): domain Eukaryota; kingdom Metazoa; phylum Platyhelminthes; class Trematoda; order Strigeidida; family Schistosomatidae; genus Trichobilharzia; species Trichobilharzia regenti. The sequence continues at coordinate 15,574,831 of OX235262.1, forward strand.
TTTTGAAATTACGTTGGGAGATATAAGACTGATAAGCAAATAAACTACATTGCATTAATCATGCAGAAAGACAGATGGGAATGTTTTCCAGGTCATGTTCAATTAGATAAGGGGAGAGAGAATATGGGCGATCAAAATTAAGATAAATTGCATTACGCTTCAGTTACATCACTTAGATAAACAATTAGTCATTAGGGAATATAACAAGAATTGCAAACAGAGTAATATCAGTAGTAGTAGTTATAATAATAATTATTATAGTAATAATAATTAAAACAGTTAGTCCCTTTGATAAATTTGAATAAGGCATTTAGAAGACAAATTTCGCGAGATGATATCATTTGGTAGTTTCTTTACAAGGGTGACCAGATTATGCAGTTGACAGCTCAAAGACTTCGGTCAGTCATCAAACACACATTCTACGCCGCCACATCTCTTTTTCTCATTTGCCGAACATTTTCGACCCCTGTACAGACCTACGATTAAAGGACGAAATTCTGTGGACTCTACTTCAAACTGTATCTACAAGTTCACTTGGAGCTGCGGTGACACCTATATAGGTAGAACCAATAGAATGTTCCAATGTCGTTGAAAAGAACATGTTCCGAAATGGCTACTTAATCATATAGAAAATCCCAATGCGATTAATCTGAATAGAAATCCAGCATCATCATTCATTGCAAAACACTTATTAATGTCAGGTCACAAAATCAATATTAAAGACTGTTTCACAATTAATTCTAATTCAAGGCTGGTGATTAAAGGTGATGGAAGTACTTTGGAGGATTAATCACGTACATTACATATGTCCAAACCAAGTTCACTTTTAACGGTTTGAAAAAAATTTGGGCATTGGGTATTATATAGATTAATCACATACAGCCTAAACTGTGTGTACACTCAAAACAATAGACTTCAATTTTCGCTTACTATAAACTATATGACCTATCTAAATATGATTGGTCATCAGTATGCACTTTTTTTATTTAACTGAGTAATTTTCATTAACTTTATTTTATTATTGTCAATCATGTTAGTTGTAAAGCGGTTGTTAAGATACTATGAAATGACGATATCATCTCGCGAAATTTGTCTTCGAAATGCCTTATTCAAATAACAATAATAATAATGTTGAAGGGAGTTAAGATAATGTTACTGATAAAAGATAGTTTTAAATGAATCAGGAATAATAATAATTATAAGAGGTAGAATAATGAGTAAAACGTATTGCCATGGTAGATTCAGAGTGACGACCATCTCCTTTTGTACAGAGACCTGACATATTCTCTAATGACTAATTGTTTATCTAAGTGATGTAATGGAAGCGTAATGCATTTTATCTTAGCTTTAATCTCTCATACTCCCTCTCTCCTCATCTATTTCAACATGACCTGGAAAAACATTCCCACCTGTCTTTCTGGATGATTAATGCAATGTAGTTTATTTGCTTATCAGTTTTATATCTCCCAACGTAATTTCAAAGTATATATATATATATATATATGTATCCATGTATGTCGAGTATTCAGGTGAAGAGGAGTTCTACCGAGATTCGATTAAGTCATTAAATCATCCTGCTTTATTAACCACCTTTGTTGCTTGTTTAAGTGATCAGTTTTCAGCTAATGGATCTATGATGTACAGTTGATGTATTTTCTCACCAGCCTTGACATAATGGATACTAACCTATTATAGGATATTAATAGTCTCGAATAAATTCTATTCCATTTTAATTATCAGTATTATTATTATTACTATTGTGACTTCAAATCTGCTTTTTACTTTTTATTTTTACATTTCTCTACAATGTGTTAAAGGAAGATCCAGGATTTGTGGAATCTGAATATCGACGTCGTAAACCGCATCCAAAGTTCAAAGAATATTTAGAATGCGAAAAGGCAATCTTGAGAGCAGGTAAAAAGGTGTGTGAGTGTGTGTGTATACAACATTAAAACGGATAATAAAATCCTCATATTAATAAAAATATATTTTATATCATGAAGGTGTTAATGAAACTCTGACCTATCTAAATCTTACACCTTTAACGACTGCTGACTGCTTAATTATGCTAAGTGAAGCAATATAGTAAGCATTTTCAAGTGTATTGGTTTTTCAGGGATTTTGTTTGATTGTATGGAGGATTTCATCATCATGAGCTGACATCAGTTAGAAGAGAGCCACTGGGAAACCACCTGGGAGTAGTGGACAGCTGTTTCCTCCGTCCTAGTTTGGGACTCTTCAGTAGTACTCACCCACCGGAGTTTGAACCCAGGACCTTCTGGTTACAAGGTGAGCTCGTAGACCAGGCAGTTAACCTGGGATTCTAACAGGAAGCTGTGACGAGCAGGGTTCAGCAGGTTGAAGATGAGGCAGTAACTCATCGAAGAAGACAGTGCAAAATGGTCGCGCTATGTCATGAATCGGCAGAATTTAGAACTCAAGGACCATTGGATTGAGTCCCAGTGACTCAATGGTCTACGTGCTCGCCTTGTAACGAGAAGGTCCTGGGTTCGAACCCCTCAATGTGGTTGCTAGCTGATGAAGAGTCCCAAAGTAGGATGAAGTAGTAAGTATTGTCGAAATTGGGTGTAAAATATGAAGTAAGGAAGACAAACTGGTCGCTGAGATTGTCAGCTTCAAAGATGCAGAAGGCTCATGTCTCATATGGCAGTTTACGCCGTCTCTGGTGTAGACGTTATATTCGGCTATCAACCAAAAGGCGTGTGTAGTGCTCGACAGTCCGCTCCGTCCTCCCGTATGGCTGTGAGACCTGACCATTGAGATTGGAAGACATGAAAAGACTGGCTAGCTGTCTTTAATCATAGGTGTCTGTGTTCTATCTCCTGTGTGGAATGGTATAATAGGGTGAGAAACATTGAGGTTAGGCATCGGTCGAGTACTGGGTAAGCATTGAGGGGAAGTCAATAGACGAGGCTGTGAAGCTACACCGACTGAGATGGTTAGGACATGTTTTACGTATGCCTAATCATCGCCTTCCTCGACGGGCAGTACTAGCTGACATAGAGTCAGGCTGGAAAAGAGCCAGTAATGGTCAAACCAAAACATGGCTTCATCAGTCAATGAAATCCACAACAGTTAGTTTAAGCTAGTCACGTAGGAAGGTGCAGGCTTCCTGGTTGTGGTCCTCGGGACGGTAAGCACCAATGACTGGAGACAATCGGTGATATGACTCAAAATTGTTCTCTATGGCTGGCACAGATGCATCCACTCCTTGTAACTTATAATACCCAATAAAACTATATTATTCTTCGATATTACTATTCTTTTTGCCTAATATCATCTCTGCTTACTGTCTCTTTTTTGCATTTCTTTTTTACTCTCTTCTTCTTCTTCTCTTGTTTTGTGTGCTACAAAGAGGGAGTGTAGCGACTCGAACTGCTGCACATCGATGCAAAGTTCTATGTTGAAATCAGTCAGTCAGTCAGTCAGTCAGTCAGTCAGTCAGTCAGTCAGTCAGTCAGTCAGTCAGTCAGTCAGTCAGTCAGTCAGTCAGTCAGTCAGTCAGTCAGTCAGTCAGTCAATCAGTCAGTCAGTCAGTCAGTCAGTCAGTCAGTCAGTCAGTTACTCAGTCACTCAGTCACTCAGTCAGTCGGTCAGTCAGTTAGTCAGTCAGTAATTGTTGGCTTCCATTACTCTAGATTAATAATAACATGTACTACACGCATTAAACTGACACGTTTCTCCATAAGTAGTGATGATATAAGTATATGAATACACTGACAATCAATTAGTCGACTTTAGCTTTTTAAATACCAGATGGTAGATTATTCCAGGATATGGAAGTTTGATGTTCCCTAGCTTATATCATTTCCTATCATTAATGAGACAAACTGTTACCTATCAAAGGAACAGTCAGGTGTAAAGTTGTAACGACAGAAGACAAGGGTCAGTCAATAGATCCTTTATTGAGAAAATCAACTGATATTTATAGATTTTTATGTACATTAGTTATTAGCGTTATTGTTATCAGAGAAGCAGCCTCTTCTGATTGGTTGTTTACCCGCTGAATTTTATTACGCACTGGTTGTGGACGTTTCTTAGAAAGTTAAGCCATATATCTGCGAATCGTATCCGCCCACGCTGTTGGTTGTTGAGTTCCTCGAGGTTAGGCTTTGTTCTTGTTTTTTCTCATGACCCCGATTTGGGAGGTAAACAGTGACGTGAATTACTGTCTACCATATTTGGCTAGCAGACAGACAGCTGTCACCACAAAGCAACTTGCTCTATCCAACAGTATACCACTGAAATGTATTCACACACCTTATTGGAATAAATATCTTTAATCTGATTGAAGATCTCTATTGTTTAACACAGTCTTTTTCTAAAGTAGATATTAGATTTCAAGTATTTGATAGAATCTTCCTTACATTTAACCGATTTCACTTTATTGCCCTGTTTATTGCTATTATAAATTCATATGAAAATTTTTTGGTTTTACAGCATAAAAAGAAATTCATTACTTATGTATTGGCTTGTGGAGTATTTTACGGTTGTGGAGAATATCTCTTTCAACATTTATTCAAAGTAAGTCTTTGATATTAATAGGTGTATGTTTTTGATGTGGTTGTGTTCTCTGAGCTGAATAGTTAATTTGCAAAGCTTTCATCGCCCCACCACTAGGCGACATCTTCAGCACGCATACTTCAATTTGAAGTGAGCTTTTAGATTTCTCCACGAATTTATTATTCATCTCTCCTGACAGGTGACTTTGGACGTGATTGGTTGTCTTTGTGTGTGTGTGTTCACCCCTTGTAGGTTACTTGTATTGGAACTGATTGTTTCCTTCACCTGAAGTTTGACCTTTCGTGTGTATGAAATTTCCTCCTTATAAGTTGGTAAATTTAGTCTATCTCTATGTGTCTATTGTTTGATGATTCACTGGAATACCAGGTTTCAAAAATTCTCTAGCATTCTTGTTGTTTCCTCTGTCTAATATTTGGACATTGGTTGTCCCAGTCGAATTGATGTCCGTGGTTGTCTGTATGTAGTGAAATGAGCGAGGGAGTGGATATCATATCTTTTGACAGCTAGCTTGTGTTCGTGGATACGAAGACGAAGGGGACGTCCACTTTGGCCAATGTAGGGTTTTTCGTATTTGTTACAGTTTATTTTATGGAAGATGTTGGTTTTATCTTCTTTCGTTGTTGAGTCTTTTGGTTGACACAGAAATGAGTGAAGTGACTTTATTGGTTTGTGTGCGACGTCAATTTCTAAAGGTTTGAAGAGTCTTGTAGTGATTTCTGAGATATCCTTTATATATATGGTAAGGCGAATTTCTTTGTACTTTCTTTAGGGTCTTATGGATTGATTGGTTGGCTTGGGTTATATGTCTTTTGATGAAGTTCGTGGATATTGACTCTTTTGGATATTCTTTATCAACCTATAAGAAAGAAACCTCACACACAAAGGGTCAACGTTCAAGTCAAAGAAACAATCAGTTCCAATACCACAAGTAACCTACAAGGGGTGAAAACACACAAAAACAACCAATCACGTCCAAAGTCATCTGTAAGCAGAGATGATCAATAAATTCGTGGAGAAATCTAAAAGCTGACTTCAAATTGAAGTAATCGCTGAAGATGTTGCCTAGTGGTGGGGCGATGAAAGCTTTGCAAATTAACTATTCAGTTCAGAGAACACAACCACATCAAAATCATCCACTTGAACTGCAAATCTTCTCTGTCATATAAGTATGTGTACATTATGTGAGGTCCAAGGATACTTTCCTGTTACACAATTTGAAGGAAATGGCGAATGGCTAAGCCAGTGTACCAGGTCTGCACTCTTTATGCAACGCGTTCAAAGGCATTCACACCATCAAATCTCTATTGGTGTGTTAACAGAGACACACAAAGAGTGAAAATCTTTGATTGGTTGATGCAAAACAGCCATGATATTGTGACATACAGCTTAAAAATGAATAAAAATATTACTTCCCTACATTGACAAGTAGTAAATTTATGATTGAACACTAGTCGGTGACTAGTGTGATGTGTTGAGCTATCCGTTTTGATGCAGACTGAATTCTATATCAGTCAAGCTTGCGATTGCCTCCAACCATCTAAAATACCAGCAATTGACAGTTCACCGTGATAGCAAGCCACCACCTAATGGCATGGTGGACACACATTGCAAACCTGACGGTTACAATTCAGTCAGTGTCGAAGGTAGGACTAGACAGATTACACTAGTTACTTACTAGTGTCCAATCACAAAAATATCAAATATATTTCTACAGGAGATCAATTGCGAGTCTGAATAGCTCAGTGATAACGTCTTTGTCTCCGACTGTACCACTGGGTGACAAGGCGGGTTGGAATCTCAGAAGGGACATGAATTCCTTCGAGTTGGTTGCAGATACGCCTTGCTGATTGACTGGTGAGTGCCAACTAGCACGGAACCTAGGTCGAGCAGGGCTTCCATTGGCCGATTGCTTCCAACCATCTAATACCAAGTAGTAAATTTATTCGATTCATCATTTAGCCTAATAACAATCAAATGATGTGATGATGATACAATACAACAGACTGTAATTGATGATATCTGAACAAGGAAGGTTAAAGTAATTCTCTGAAGCATTTTAACTGCTTAAAGTTTTTATAGTGGGAGGCAAATGAAAGTGAAGTAGTAGAGACACTAGTAATAGGCTTCATTATTACTAAGAGGTTTTGTATTGAAAAATATGTGATAGCTCAGGTTTCGAAAAGGTAATTTCAGACTGGTTCAATAAACTAGTTTGAATGCCCTAACTTATACCATCGATAGGTGATGAGGTGGAGATTAATTTTGAAAGCTGAGAAATAGTAGACTTCCAGCCAGTAACCTCAGAATCACCATATTAGTAGAGCTAGGAGATCCCCTGACTTATCATTCGATATCCTCAGCTACCATTTGAAGAAGGAGGTGTACTTTACTGTCAACTTTATGTTAAGTTATCTGCTTTAGTGTACATTTGACAGATTAGTTTTAATCGGATTAGATTATGGAGGTGAAACTGAAATGGAAACTCGGTGAACTAAGGGCCTTCACATTTTTAGCGCTCTTTGAAATTTCAAAATATTGACTATTGAACAAAGAATATGCTTTTCGATAACTTCATCATCACGTTATATATCCATTATAATGACAGAATGATTGTTATTGACAACTTTAGAGGCTTTTTTATAGAAAGCAAAATCGAATCACTTAGATAAGGATTCCAAAAGTTATTTGCAACTAGAGTGCTAATAGATTATATGTATATGAGTCATGAGTCATATTTATATCAAGTTCCATTTATATTAATTATAAACTTCGATATGATAGAGAAGATTTGTAGTTCAGGTGGATGATTTTGATGTGGTTGTGTTCTCTGAGCTGAATAGTTAACTTGCGAAGCTTTCATCACGCTACTAGGGGACCTCACACACATAGGGTCAAAGTTCAAGCCAAAGAAAAAATCAGTTCCAATACAAGTAACCTACAAGGGGTGAAAACACACACACAAAAAAAGACAACCAATCACGTCCAAGGTCCCCGTCAAGAGAGGTGATCAATAAACTCGTGGAGAGATCTAAAAGCTCACTTCAAATTGAAGTAATCGCTGAAGATGTCGCTTATTGGTGGGGCGATGAAGGCTTCGCAAATTAACTATTCAGTTCAGAGAACACAACCACATCAAAATTATAAACTTCAGATGGATGAGTGATCATGTCAAGGATGGGGGTAGAGAAAAAGGGTTTTTTGGGGGGTTGATGTATATGCGCGTTGTATATGTGTCAGTGTGTAATTCAACAACTACGTTTAAATAAGTGAAAAGAGGTTAGTTAATGAATGTGTAATGACAAGGGGTAGGGCCATAACAAAAGTGACGATGTAATAAGGTGTTTATGAATTTACAAACTCCACAACAAGCCAGCACAGTAACAGTGGTTGGACTTATTTCTTCTGCACATAGAGCACCAGTTGTCTCAGGCTAATCGAGATAGCTTCTGCTGTTTGGAGTATGCGGTACTTGAATAATTTTGGCAATTTGTTTGGCACCCGATCTATATTTTATATTGGAAACCTGAATGTTGAGATTATCTGTCTCATATTTTTTACACTTATGATAAGCATAAAAACTTCTTTCCAGGAAGCATGGTTGGCACAAAAACCCTTGCCAATTTATTTGAATGGGGAGAATATTCTACCAACAGTGCACGTGATTGATTTAGCAAGGTAAGAAGAGCAAAGCAACTTTCTATTCTCGATAATTTTTGCGAATAATATTTGCTTACTCATAAGTAGGCTAATATTTTTAAATAAATTAACATCTATCTGACATGGTCACTTTGGTAGTGTATGTATGTAATTCCGTATTAATTTGTTTGCTAGATGTATCACTCAGTGAAGCAGTATTACTGCTTACTGGATGACAAGGTTTCGAAAAAATTTTATTACTGTTCATAATCATATTATCAATTATAACCACACAACTTCGAAACTTCAGTTTTATATTTTTCTTTATCCCATCTTTTTCGTTGTAGGAGTAGTAGAATTTTCCAGATATCCGGTTGGACAGGTGTTGAATCATGCCTATTACATGTATTTTCAGCTGACTGATTCGATAAATTAAGCTCCCAATGTTATCAATCTCTCCCTCCAACCTGTTACCTTAGATTTCAAAACATGCGATCTTATCCCATCACCCTATTGAATGGTTGTGTGTAATTGCATGTAGTGCTATCTGCGGCTGAGCTATTCTCCAAATTTCTTATCTTACTGGGGTCAACTGATCTCTTTTGTTTAGGTTTCTGTGCTCTACTAGTCTGATTACCCCTGTTCTACTACTTTTGTGGTGAGAGCTGGATGCAAGCTGAAAGTGTGGGCAACAGTTTACGTCAGTGTTTACGTCCCGAATCAGGGTCATACGAAAAATAATAACGAAACTTAGTCTTGAGAAAATCACCAGCCAGTCACAGCGGAGTTACCGTGTGAAAATATAATTTGCGGACATATGGCTTGACTTTCTAAGAAACGATCACAAGCAGTACAGAATAACCTTCAGCAATAAAACAACCAATCATAAGAGGTTGCTTCTCTGATAACAATAACGCTAATAATAATGCACATAAAATCTATAAATACCTCTTGATATTTTCACTGAAGTATTCATAGATTTTTATGTACATTATTATTAGCGTTATTGTTAGCAGAGAAGCAACCTCTTCGGATTGGTTGTTTTCCTGTTGAAGGGTATTCTGTCATCTTCTGCAACCGTTTCTTAGACAGTCCGGTGATATGTCTGCGAATTGTATTCTCCCACGCAAAGTTTGCTGTGACTGCTTGTTGAGTTCTTCAAGGTTAATCTTCGTTGTTTATTCTCATGACCCCGATTTGCGACGTAAACCTTGACGTGAATTGGTGTCTACCAAATTTGGCTAGCAGACAGCTCTCGCCACACTGTAATTACAGAAATTCAAACACGGAAGCCAAGATGTATTTTTAAGTGATCAAACATCTATTGATATCTATACAGCTTTATATTCTTTAACCAATCACTGAACGTGTGATTTTTGGTTTACATTAAACTACATGAAGTAGATTGTTCAAATACATGTATAATTATTCTGTGGCTAATGCCTAAATGAACTATGAGAATATGTAAGAATAATATTCTTATCAATAATAAGGATGAAAAAATGAGGCAATCTGTGATAACATGAATAATGAAAAACAGTATGATTAAACAAACAATTGTTCAGGTGGAAGTAGTCGATAAAGGCTAGTAAAAACAAATGAACCGATTACGTAATGTTAGATTGTAGGGGAAGGAAATGAAACACGTTTATAATGAATATAAGATAAGATTAAGGGATGATAAGAAAGGGGTTGGAAATATAAATAAAGGGTGGTGTAGAAGTCTTTCGTTGGTTATGTCTTATTAGGCCACGGGAGGGATAATGGCTGCACGAACTTCTTTTGAATGCATAGTTTAGGTTTAATAGTTCGAATGCCTATCGCCTCAGCTGTGTGCAGTAGACGAATACGAAGTCTATTAGAAAGATTCGGAGGGATACGATGAATTACTTTGAAGGCTTTCGTTTTATCGACTACATGACCACTATCAATTAGATGTGACAGAATTGAGCTACGGATTGTTTTTGTCTGTCCTTTGCCAAACCACGATGGGAGATGTTCACTAACACGTTGGCTAAGCTGTCTAGTAGTACGCCCAATATAACTGTCACCGCAGGTGCAGTTGAATTGATAAATACACATAGATGTGGCAAAACTATCAAGCTTATCCTTCGTTTGCGTCCCAATCATTCGTCGGCTAGAGAATGACAAACATAGGTGTGCTGCGTAAAATGTTCTACGTATGCTCCTTGAAAGTCTTTGGAATAGAATCTCACTAGATAAGTCCCCATTAAATTGTAACTTAATAAATAGAGGTTTCTTATGTGCAGTCAGAGTCACAGGTTTCTTCTCTGATGGTTTCATATGTTTCTTTATGAAACTACTCGGATAACCCATCTCCGTCAAGGAATCGTGAATATATTCAAATTCCTTTTGTAAGAGGTCCTCCGTACATATCTTCCTTGCTCTGCTCGCGAGACATTTTACAAGATTCCTTTTATATTTAATGGGCACGTAACTAAGGAAGTGTGTGTACTGCCCTGTGAATGTGCTTTTTCTGTACACCTTCTCCCAAGTGACCCATCTTCTCTCCTACTTAGCAAGACATCCAGGAAATGTAGTTTATTCTCCTGCTCCTCTTCACAAGTAAAGGTAAGCGAAGGGTGGATGTTGTTGAATTTCAGCAACAATTCGTCTATGTTAACCTTCTCATCAGCTAAGATAAATGTATCATCGACATATCGGTAATACATATCCAACTCCTTGATGGTATCCTTCAATTTCCCGTTTTCAAGTTTTGCGAGAAAGAAGTCAGCTAATATTGGGCCTAATGGTGAACCCATAGCTATTCCATCTACTTGTCGATAGTATGAATTATTGAAGACAAAGTGCATTTAAGAAGTAATTCTTTGAGGCTACACAAGGGGATTCCTAAGTCTAATTGCCTATCGGTGATTTCTTGACAAATATAATCCACTGTTTCCAAAAGCGGTACGTTAGTGAATAGTGATGATACATCCATGGATAACATGCGTTTACACCTCACATTAGTCTCGGATATTTTAGAAATAAAGTCGAAAACATCACTAATTCTATGTTGCACAATTTCTCTGTGCAAAGGACCCAGGATCTTAACTAACCACTTCGCTGTTCCGTGAAATGGAGAGTTATACATATCTAAAACAGGGCGAAGAGGAAGACCCGGTTTGTGCACTTTTGGTAGACCGTAAAGACGTGGAGTATTGGTACCCGTAGGTTTCATGGACTCATACATGGTTGATGATAATACTCCTATTTGGTTCAGTTTTTTGAGCGAGTCCGTCATTTGTTTCTCAGCTCTTACATTGAGGTCTTTGGAAACACCAAGCGATTGGAATTTAGTTTGATCACTCAAAATACCTTCCATTTTCTCAACATAATCGCTTTTGTCCAGTAAAACTAAACCATCACCTTTATCCGTCTTGCTAATGATTAGACTTTCGTTGCTTCTAAGTTCTCTTAGAGCTTCTCTGTGTTGTTTAGATAAAAGACTATTTACTGAGTGTTTATTATTCTTGTATTGCTGGCAGCTGTCCACTAGCGTCGTTTTGAACCTAGTTAGTTCATCGTCCGACGATGGGGTAAGATCTGACGTTTGAGAATACAAATTTTCAAACTGTATGTCAGTGTCTAATCGGTCAACTTTAGGAGCATAATCACTAAATTTGGGGCCTAGGGATAACACCTCTAATTGAAACTTATTAAGCACGATACTGGAAAAATTGTGAACATACCGGCCCGGATCTGACGGAAATTTTCTTTCAAGCTTTTGGCTTTCGAGAGATTTGGCAAGACTAATCCTTTTATTATTACTTCTGTTTACTGTTACGTTATTAACATATTCAATGAACATCAATTGTAATTCCTGAGGTAAATCATCAACTGAAAATTGTCTTTGTGATATATTCCTTTCTAGATCATTTATAAGAGTTTTAACAGAATCAATCTGATTAAGAGCATGTCTTTTTAAATTCTTAGAATTAGGATAAATCCTCATTCGTCTTAACGACCTCCAATATAGTTTATGATAACGTTCGGTTTCCACACATTCTTTGAAAAATTCCAACGATGTTTTCGCTTCAGCGAGCCTTGCACTAAATTTCAGGTACTCATTGAGTGCCTTAAATGCAATAGGATCCCCGCGAGATTTCAATATATTAAATATTCCCATAGTACGGAATTACTACTGATGATTTAGATTCCTTATTCTTGGTGTCATCATTTATATTATTATTATTACTATTATTATTGCCATTATTATTATCATTATTATTGTTATTATTATTGCACATTGCACATGAGGTGGCTGTTGGAGCTCACGTGGACTAGTCGATAACGCTTTAGCGTTTGAAACAACAGGCACTTGGAGTGAGCCTTGGTGGGAGCAGCATCACTCCCTGGGAAATGCAGATAAATTCAGATGAATAGTCCCCAAATTGGACAAAATGCGCGTTGTCCTGGATATCACTACCAGTCGTTGTAACCTCAACATAATATTACATTTCTTATTTAGAAAAAATCGATACTAATCAACGGAGTAAGTAGTTATGTAGTATGTAGTTAAAAAGCAAAATATTTTAAACAAATGTTGAAAAACCAGTTATAGATACACCATATTTATTTTACTTGCTGTTCAGAGTAATTCAATGCATCATTGACAATCCACCTAGACAACGTTATATAGTTGTACGAGATGACAGTCAATTCACTCTATCAGAGATTGTAAAGGTGAGTTATTAAATCACTCGTTAATTTTTTTCTAATGCATTTTCCTTTGGGTTATCTTAGGTCATAAGTTGATTAGTCGTGAATAGGATAAAATACAGCTTTGCGTTTCCTATACATTAGGTTAGTGGGTTAACAGTAATCCAATCATTCTGAACAGATCCTCAGAAGTGAATTTATCAAAAGCCTACTTGGAAAGAAAAATACTTACATTTTAAATAGTTTTTGTCCAAATAGCTTTAAACGCGGACTAGTCAAGACTCTGTATTATAGAGCAAGGAGAATATGCTCTATAGAGAAATTAGAGGAAGAATTTTTGTTTTTTGAAAAGAGGTTGTAAAGCAGTGGTTACCCTCAAAGGTTCATTAACAAATATATGCGTCGGTGGCATAGCGGTTAGGGCTCTGGCCAACCATCCACATGGTCCAGGCTTCGATCCTCTGCTGACGAACACCTGATATCAATTGTTGGCCTGCAAAATTTGAACTACCTATATCAAATGCTGAAAATTCCATACTTGTACCAAAAATACGATGTTGAATCAAGCTATAATCAAAAAATAAACTCAAATATAAAACAAATCACGGTGGAGAAAAAGCCAGTCTACCTTCAGCTTGATTATAAAGGTGAAAATATTGCAGCAATGGTCAACAGAAGACTGAGTACGTCATACGCACAGCCTATCTAGCAGCTAAGCTGGTTTCCGTCTATCGAACAACTTGCTCTTTGGTGCAATCAAAAATCGATAGATATCCTTCTCATGTTAACTTTAACTGTATATACAAATTTACATGTATCTACGGGAGCAGTTACATTAGACGGACAGAAAGAAGGGCACATCTACGATTTTCTGAACATGTACCAAAAAGCTTATGTCTAAAGGGAACAAATGCTTTAAACAGTGCCATCGCCAGGCGTCTCCTTGATAATAAGGGTCATGATGTGGATGTCAAAAATTGTTCAAAATTATCGATAGGCAAAGGAGCTCAATTCTCCTCAAGTTAGCTGAAGTCATTTCCATCAAGCGCCTGAAACCTGATTTATGCATCCAGAAATAAGCGGTTATCAGTCTTTCTTTGCCCTGGTAACTGGATATTTTCACCTCTCTTTCTTTTGATTACGTAGTGGAGAAAGTTTTCATTGTATATGATCATTACTGTTCGGAATAGTGTTTAGTATTATATATATATATATATATATATATATATATATATATATATGGTGAGAGACAAAGTATGTACTGGCCAGGTATGAGAGAAGACGTAGCAAGGTATGTACTTGGATGTCCACAGTGCCAGCTAATGAAATGCGACCGGTGCATACGACCACCACTTCAGTTGATTCTAGTTACGGTGATAGGTGACTTGTGGTCCGTAGATGTTATGGGTCCATCTCCTCAGACATCCAGTGGTAATCAGTACCTCTTGGTGATGACGGAGCACGCGACACGATGAGTAGACGCCGTAGCAATCCCAGACCAACGTGCAAGGACCGTGACGGATGCAGTAGTTAGACACATAGTTGCAGACCATGGCATACTGAAGAAAATACTGACAGAACAAGGTACCTGTTTCGAGAGTGAAGAATTTACTTCCCGTTTGCGACAGCTTGGCATCAATAGGATCAGAACGACCCCATATCATTCACAAACGAATGGCCTGACGGAGAGAAACAGCTGTACACTGAAGTAGTGTCTGGCCTGGAAGGGCGGTAACTTGGAAACGGAGCTTCCACTGATTTTACTAACACATCGTGCTGCCACTCAGGAAACAACGAAGAAGTTACCCTTTCAACGGATGTGTGGTAGAAAACCATGATTACCGATACACAACGAGGCCTGGCCATTTCACCAAGAGTGGAGTATGACGAAATTAAAAGCAGAACAGAAAGAAGCAGTCAGGAATGTAATACAGAAGCAGTGGAGAGATGTCGTGAAGTCTCAGATGAGAGAAAAGACTCAGTGCATTACCTTTGCAGTCGGGGACCGAGTAAAGTGTAGAGACAGAAGATATGAAGTTGGATGTGGGCCAGGTTCACGAAAACTCCCTCCAAAGTGGGAAAGAACGTACACAATCACAAAAAGACGGGGTCAAGTATATACCATCAGGAGAGGTGACAAACAAAATCGAGTTAACACCAGTCAGATCCAACGATGGGTACAATGGAACAAGCCGGTCAGTAACAATCCTCAACTAGAGGATGTATCACCCAGAAGGTCGCAAGAAGCTATTTGACGGGGGGACGAGTGTGGCGAGAGCAGGCTAGCCAAGAATCGTAGACAGCATTTTACGTCAATGGGTATGTCGCAAATATTGATGGTGAGAAAATATGAACAAGACTGACTCAACAACCAATCACAGCAGACTTGGCGTATGGATTATCTGACATTCAAGAAACAGTCACAAAGAGATGCAAAGTCAACTTTCTGTAAGAAACAACCAATCAGAAGACTGTGTTCATCTGCTTGAATAGGCTATAATAATGTACATGAAAATATATATAAGTACGTGTTGATTTCCTTAATAAACGATCTGTTGCCTGGCCCTTGTCTTCTGTTGTTCTATATATATACATAATATTCCCGAGAAGTAGTCCTATCAAAATTTGATGAATTCATTAAATCCTGCTTTATTAACCCTTTTTTAAAAATAAGTATTTAGTCACCCACAATTTATTAAACTTCGCTAGTTAATACTTCTTTTATTGTTGGGAAGAATTACCTTTTCTAAACTTTTTTTCAATTTTTTTAATATTTTTATGTTTAGTCTATCTCATCAGCTCTGTCTCACGGGAATACCAAGATGTACACGAAAGAGGATATGGAAGCGTATAAGATACCGGTTAGTATTTTTTTTTTTTTGTTCATAGAATTTTAATTTTTCAATGTAAATTCTGGTATTTTATTGCAACAGCGTTAAAGAAAAGAAAAATGGTATTGATGCAGTGTATTCATAATTCTTTATACAACTAAAACCGACACATTTGTAGTCTGAACTCAAGACACCGATCTTTTTTGCGTCCTATTGCATACCTGATAAAACTTCATTGTGACAAGAACAGTTACAAAACGCTTTAAAGTTAACAGAAAGATGATTTTCAAGTATTGGTTTTATAGGGATTTGATTTGATTGGTTACAGGATTTCATCATCATCATCATGATGGGCTGACATCAGTTAGAGAGAACCATTGGAAAACTATCTGGGAGTACTGGACAGCTATTTTGTCCAGGGAGCAGTTATGTGCAGTAGGTCGGTTGTGAGGACAAAACAAACTCTCTGAAGACATTGGCTAGCGGTCACGCTATGTCGTGAATTGGCAGAAGTTGGAATTCATGGGCTTAATGGTCTACGAGTTCGTCTTGTTACCAGGAGGTTCTGGTTTAGAATCCCGGTAGGTGCATACTGATGAAGAGTCCCAAAACCGGGATTAACAAGCTGTCCAGTAAAATCCACTGCTGGTTTCCCAATGGTTCTCTAACCGATGTCAGCCCATGATGATGAAATCCTGTAGGTAAAATGACGATTATTCGTGGTTGGATCTATGTGGTTCTATTCAACAACAATAATAACACCACAAAGTCAAAATCACCTCAACAATGCCGTTAACCAACTATACAGACAAGGTAAGTTTCTTAATACAAAAAGCACTGCAGAATAAAAATTAGTTAACCAAAAATTCAACTGTAAAATGTAGCGGACAGTCTGTTATGTACTCGTCGCTGAATTATTGTTATGGACTGGTCGAGAAACTAATAGTCCTGACGCGAGAAGGCGGAAATCAGAAGACCACTAGGTTTGCGATGATACTTCTATTGTCCAAACACAAGGAGACGAAAATAAATGGTCTCACACCAAAGTGGTAAGTAAGTAAAGAAGTTGTAAAGTCACACAAATTGTGAATGCGAAATATGTATGAATGTTCCAGACAAAGCGTGGGAAAAATCATTAGACAGTCTTAACATGGATGGCTAATTATAATGGAGTGTCGATCCAAATATACATAGCGAATATAGCAGACATGTCAACATCCCCACATATAATATGGATATATGTCACCAAGCAACGGACTGTCAACAAACACTCATATTATATATAATATAATATAAGGAGAATACACATTATTAAAGGAGACAAGTTCACACAAGTGAAATGGTCACAGACTAAGCGAGCAAACAGAAAGAGAGACCAACATACACACACACACATAAATATTTATATGTGGATACATATCACAGTCAAATAGAATATTCCTAACAAGGTTTCGGATCAAAAGTCTGTCCACCGCAAAAATCACACACATCAGTGTTACCTGCAGATAGTTCAAGGTTAGAATTATTCCGTTACATTGGCCAATAAAATCACTCTATTCACTTTAAGACAGTTTTTAATCCATTCTGTTTCTACCTCTATCTCTTACCTCTGAAGTCCAGGACTTATAACGATGCGCCTGCATAAGCCCACTTTAACCTAAACCTATAGGCCACCAGCTCTATCAATAAGGCAAAGGCTTTTCACATTGCTTTTGCAACATCTTCCATACTCTGTGGGGAAAATCAAGAGATCTGGAGGTAACAAATGAACGCCTACAATTGTCTCATGTTTAATGAAATTCGATGACATGAATTGTGAACACACTATAATCAAGCATAGAGACCTTAAAACCAGACTGCGTTCAAATAAACTGGTGGTGAGCATTGATGAAATTGGACGAAGACGAGCTGTCCAACACCTCTCCCCCCCCCAAAAAAACAATCACGAGATGTAGATGGCGAAAAAAGACGTGACAGAAGCATCTTATTATTATTATTTTCTTCATTCACGTGCCCAGTGGAACATAGGGCCTCAAGCCGGTGGCTTGAAGTTTCTGTAGCAGTGTTTAATTTTACAGGATGCAGTTGCTAGCTCCATGCCCAACTTTCCTCTTTATTAGCATTATTTCTGGCTTATCGAGGTAAAGGAGTGCGTCCGTGGCCGAGGATTGAACCCCGGACCATGTGCATGGTTGGAGAGCGTCGTAACCGCTGTGCCAGTGGCGCACGTTATTATCATTATTCCGTTGCAATTCTCACTAGTAAACTTTTCAGGCATAATTTGTTTTCATTCTAAGTATTAACCATTTGACTGATTATAGTACAGAGGTGATTGATTTACAATCCAATGCTGGTTACCAATATAGATTATGTGACTCGTCTGTGTATTGAGGCAAAATTATCGATATTAACACAAAACAAAAACAAGGGGTGATCCTTCTGTCTTTACCAAAGCACTTTTGGAATGTTTTTTTTTTTATTTCACTTTGATCCAAACACTTGATCACTTCGAATTGTTGATATTAGATGGTTGAAGGCAGTCGGCGACAGGAAGCCTTGCTGAACCAAGGTTTCGTGCTAGTTGGCACTCATCAGCCAGGAAGGCGTATCTGCAACCAACTCAAAGGTACTCATGTCTATTCTGAGATTCGAACTCGCCTTGTCACCCAGTGCTGCAGTCGGAGACAAACACGTTACCACTGAGCTATTCAGGCTGGCGATCGAACTCCTGTAAGACTGTATTGGATATTTTTGATTCGACACTAGTCAGTAAATAGTGTATTGTGTCTAGTCTTATCTTTGATGCAGACTGAATTCTATCAGTTAAGCTTGCTATTGCCTCCAACCATCTTATATCAACAATTTACAGTTCACCATGATGGCCACATTGCAGGCTTGATTGATGGAATTCAGTCTTCACCGAAGACAGGACTAGACATATTACACTGTAACAACAGAAGACAAGGGCCAGGCAGCAGATCGTTTTGTTACGAAAATCAACGCGTATTTATATATATTTTATGTACATTAATAAAGCTTATGCAGGCAGAAAAAGGCAGCCTTCTAATTGGTTGTTTCTCGGAAGTTAAGCAGACAAACACAGTCTCCTGATTGGTTGTTTTCGATATTTCTCGGAAAGTAGAGCCATTTATCTGCGAATCATATTTGCCCACGTTTAAGTCTGCTGTGATTGGTTGTTGAATCAGCCTAGATTAATGTCTACCAATCAGTGTCGATTAATGTCTACCAATTGGCTATCAGCCTGCTCTCACCACAACACTAGTTACCGATTCGTTTTCAATCAAAAATAATTGATCACTTCACCTATTCAAGAAATTATATCAGTCTTAATGAATCGGTTGTTGATAAAATCCTATTGTGAATAAGAGTGTAGTGAGAGATGTCTGCTAACCAAAATTGTAAACAACAGCAACTGACGTCAATGTTTATGTCCCGAATCGGGGTCATGAGGAGAACAAGAACAAGGCCTAACCTCGAAGAACTCAACAGCCAATCACAGCAGACTTAGCGTCAACGGATACGATTCGCAGATATATGGCTTAACTTTCTAAGAAACGGTCACAAGCAATACAGTATAAAATTCAGCAGGAAAACAACCAATCAGAAGACGTTGCTACTCTGCTAACAATAACACTAATAATAATGTACGTAAAAATCTATAAATATCTCTTGATTTCCTGAATAGACGATCTGTTTCCTGACCCTTGTCTTCCGTTGGTACAAGAGGATCGACCTGGAATTAACTTGTTTGTATATTTACTTTTTCAAAGTATCGTAGGAACTTGAAATGATGCACTTTTATACAAGTTTCTCTGTGGATATTTCGGTTGATTTCTATGGAATTGCATCAGTCTTAGTAAATTAACCTGTTAAACATCAATTGTACCTCACAACAGTTCACTCTATCCTAATTTATGATTGTCAGAAATGGTCACTGATATTAAACAAATTACGGGGATTAAAGGATTTTGAATAGAGGAGTCTTTTGGCGTTTCAAAGTAGGTAACACTGGGATGATATACAAATTGTTTGGTGCACAAATACGAACCAGACACTGAGATAATGAATATTTTAAAGACGCAGGCGTTTGAGTACATGTCTTGCCTAATTTGGCCTATCACATTAGTCAGTAGAGAAAAGTTAGAAAATTAAGTTAAGTGTAAATAGACGAATAACTGTCTCATTTTGAACTGTCGGTTTAAAGAATAATATAGGGGAGTATAAATTTTGTTGACTGGGCGCCTTAAAATGTTTAGAATGAAGATTTATAGACTTTCAAAGGCTCTCCAAAAGGATTTACTTGCCTTTTTACAAAACAACAAATTTAGAGGGGAGACATAATTCTTTCCAGTTATTTCCTCCTCTTAAATATTAAACTTAACAAGGAACTCAGCAATATAAAGAAATTAGTTCCCTTAGTGAATTTCGACAAAACAGTAAGAAGAAGAAGACGTAGTTTTGTGGTGAGAGCTGTCTGCGAGACAAAATTGGTTAACAGTAATTTACGTCAACGTTTAAGTCCCGAATCATGAGAAAAAAACAAGAACAAAGCCTAACCTCGAGGAACTCAACAACCATTCACAGCAGGCATTGCTTGGATGGTGCGATTCACAGGTCCATCAATGGACTGTCTAAGAAACGACAACAAAGAGATGACAGAATAACCTTCAGCAGGAAAGCAACCAGTCAGGAGACGTTGCTTCTCTGCTAACAATAACGAATAGTAATGAATATAAAAATCTATAAATATCTGTTGATTTTCTCAGCAAAGGATCTGTTTCCTAACCCTTGTCTTCTGTCGTTACAGTTTATCTGAAATGCACAACAGATTTCGGACATTCCGATCACACATATGCTCGTCATACATATTAATATAGAAGGCAAGATAGCTTGAATTATTACAATAGAGGTCACACACATCTTCCGTCATCTTTCTACCCCTTATTCGTTACCTTGAACTGTATTGTAATAATTCATGCTCTCTTGCCTTCTATATAAATATGCATGAAGAGTATGTGTGTGTGTGATCAGAATATCCGATATATCTTGTGCAAATGCATTACATGTTTTAGATAAACTACTTTCTCAGAACTTATTTGGCAGGTGGTGACTAGCAGTGGAATCCAGCCAGGATGCGCATTTCATCCTATTTGAGACCCGTTAGCTGGATGTACCCGCATTCCTCAGTGATTGGTGATGTTCCCACCGAGACTCGAATCCAGTGCCCATAGTTTCAAACTCCAAAGCGGTCCAATCAATCGACGGGAAAATCTTGAATTCAGTTAAATAATTAATATGACTCTTTGCACAAGAAGAGTGGGGTGGTTCTCGTGGCCCAAGTGGTCTAGTGGATAACGCTTTGGAGTTTGAAACTATGGACACTGGGTTCGAGTCTCGGTGGAAACATCGTCACTCACTGGGGGAATGCAGGTACATCCAGATGACGAGCCCCAAATCGGATGAAATGCGCATCCTGATGGATTCTACTGCTAGTGACCACCCACCAATTAAATACTCACTAAATGCCCAGACATAGTCGAAGCATCTACACAAGAAGCCGACAGACATGTCAACCTGAGACCGAGTACTTCGGTTCAATCAGTTGACGGGAAAATCTAAAATTCTATTAAATAAACTACGTTCTCTTCTTATTGTTTTATCGGAACTCAGTAATATTTACGGTTTCAGAAGTAGAAATGGATATCGGTTTTCAAATTCTTGTACAAAACATATGGATTTATTTACATAACACCGAAACCATGAGGACAACGCATCTAAAAATTAATGTTTCCGAAATTATAATTCATCCGAAGGGATGATACCAGTGAAAATATATCACAGTTTTTGAGAAGAGCCTTCAAAAGAACATAATAATGCAGTTGGCTTTCTCTGTTTATTTTCCAGTCAGTCTATATAAGAACAAACTATCAAGTCTCGCATTCTGCATATACCTTAACTTACCCCAGTTTAACTGCTCGTGTTAAGTTAGTTACTTTGAGTGTACGACTGAACACCTCCTTGGTTTAGGCTTCAAAGGACTGATAAAAGTGACGTGTAGCTCTCTACTAGTTCACTTTTTTGTCACAGGACATCTAGTGGACATTACCTTTGTGATGCTATGTCAGCTGGACCTTTACATATAGCAGAGGTCGCCGATATTCATCTGAATAAGCCAAATCTATGTGTTCAGTCGATTGAACTTTACGTTCCCAGTGGAACATAGGACTTCAAACTAGAGCTTCGAAGCTTTGGTAGCAGCAGTGGTGTTTACCTTTACAGGCTGGGGCTGTTAGCCTTATGTTCAATCTTCCCTCTTTACCAGTCTTATTACTTACTGGCTTAGTGAGGTTTCAGAGTGAGTCCGTGGCTGAGGATCGAACCCTGAACCACATGAGGGGTGTGGTTGTCGAGCATTTTACCGTTATGTCACTGGTGCACACTGTTATCCTTCTGAAATATTTTAAATCTCTTCCTCCTTATCTCTTTCATCATATAAATCTTATTGTAAATTGATGTAAAGCTAAAATATCCACTCAATACAAACAAACTAAACACTATTATAAAATGAAAAATCTCCATATTGAAATCAGAACAAGATTTTGAGCGAACAATTGTGGTTTCGATAAGTTCTTCTTCTTCTTCTGGCTCTACAGTTATAAATCCATGAATAATAGAGTACATATGTGGTGAGAGCTGTCTACTAGCCAAATTGGTAGACATTAATTTACGTCAATGTTTACGTCCCTCAGTATTGGTCGTGAGAAAATATGAACAAGACTGACTCAACAACCAGATGATCTGACGTTCAAGAAACAGTCACAAAGAGATACAAGGTCAACTTTCTGTGAGAACCAATCAATCAGAAGAATGTGTTAGCTTGCTTGAATAAACTATAATAATGACATAGTCGTTCTAGCTGGTGACTTTAACGCTCAAGTAGGGAAATTGTGTCAATCTGAGAAGGATGTCGGTGGCACCTATGGAGCTCCGTGCCAGCGAACCGACAACGGTGACCGTCTCCTACAGTTCTGCTCTGATAATCATTTGTTTCTTGTAAGCACTAACTTTAAACACAAGGAGAGACACTGTTTGACTTGGAGACCCCCTTCATCAAACCAACGCTGGACACAAATAGACCACATAGCAATAAGCTATCGTTGGCGTGGGTCGGTAGGAGATTGTCGCTCCTTCTGGAACACGTGCGTAGATACCGACCATGCACTGGTCCGCGCTCGGGTGTGCTTACGACTGAACGGACGTAGGAAACAGCTGGCGGTAAAACCATCACGTCCCCAGCTCGATCAGGAAACTAAATCCGTATTTGAGGAAGAACTAGCTAAACACATATCTGTGTTCGACAGCTGTGCTCACCCTGAAGAAGCTTGGAAAAATATCCAGGCAGCCATAGATACAGCTGTAAAAGCTGTGAATAAGGTAAACCCAAAGGTGAGTAAAAACCACTGGATCTCCACCGCCTCATCCGAACTGATAGATGCTAGAAGACTTATTCCGGCGAGCTCCGAATTCAATGAGGAGCGAAAGCTGCACAAGAGGAAACTTACGAAAAGTCTCCGCAAGGACCGTGAACAGTGGTGGGCGACAAAAGCCAAAGAGATGGAGAAAGCTTCGAGGATAGGCAACACCAGGCAACTCTTTGGACTCATCAGGGAAACGGGTGGGAGAAGACAAATCATCAGTGAGACAATCTCGGAAAAAAATGGCACTATAATTAGCTCCCAGGATAGACGACTGGATCGTTGGAAAGAGCATTATGAGGAGCAGTTTAATTTGCCCACAGCCACGCTCAACCTTCCGAGCATCCAACACCTCCCTGAATGGGATATAAACACAGGTCCTCCGTCACTAACTGAGGTTACTAAAGCTGTCACCAATCTGAAACTAGGCAAAGCAGCGGGACCTGATGGAATGACTCCAGAGGTATTTAAGTACGGTGGAGACAGCTTACTGTCCGGATTAACTGAGGTACTAGGCAGCGTCTGGGAATCAGAAGAAGTCCCATCGGGTTGGTGTAAGTCACTGATTATCCCCATATACAAGAAGGGAGACAAGTCTTCCTGTGATAATCACAGAGGGATTAGCTTGACTAATATAGTATCTAAAGTCTTAGGCTCAATAATCATGCGTAGACTGAGTGGTGCTCGGGAAGCACAAACACGAGAGAGCCAGGCAGGCTTTAGACCAGGAAGAGGGTGTATTGATCATATCTTCACCCTCCGACAGATTCTAGAACATAGGCATTCCTACCGGCGTCCAACAGTCATTATATTTCTTGACCTAAAGGCAGCATTCGACTCTGTCGATCGGGAAGTTCTCTGGAGATGCTTGGCTGTAAAGGGAATTCCAAGAAAATATATTGCACTGATTAAGGCACTCTACTCGTACTCATACAGCCAGGTGAGGGCTTACGGCGAGCTGTCATCTGAACTGATGACGACCAGTGGTGTCCGTCAAGGATGCCCATTATCTCCTTTTCTATTCAACTTCATCATAGATGTGTTAATGGACTTAACCCTAGGTGACTTCAGCGACTCAGGGATTGACTTGCTACCGGGGAATAATCTCGTTGACTTGGAATATGCAGACGATATAGTCCTTCTAGGCGAAGACGCTGACGAAATGCAGAGTCTTCTAAACACCTTGAGCCGCAATCTACGAATGTTTGGCATGCGATTCGCTCCCGCCAAATGCAAGATGATGTTACAGGACTGGACTACATCGACGCCTAGTTTAAAAATAGGAAGTGAAGTGGTAGAGCACGTTGACCGCTTCACTTATTTGGGAAGTACCATCAGCCCCAACGGGCTGATCTCTGACGAAATCTCAGCACGAATACAAGGGGCTCGTTTCGCATTTGTTAGTTTACGCCGACTCTGGCGTAGACGAGATGTTCGACTATCGACCAAAGGGCGGGTGTACTGCTCATCAGTCCGCTCCGTCCTCCTTTATGGTTGTGAGACCTGGCCACTGAGAGTGGAAGACATGAAAAGACTAGCTGTCTTTGATCATAGGTGCCTGCGTTCTATTTCCCGTGTAAAGTGGCATAATAAGGTGAGCAACATGGAGGTTAGGCGTAGAGTTCTAGGTAAACAGGGGAAATCAATCGACGAAGTCGTGAAGCTACAAAGACTGAGATGGTTAGGACATGTGTTACGTATGCCAAGCCATCGCCTCCCTCGACGAGCAATGTTAGCGGATATAGGGTCAGGCTGGAAAAAAGCTAGCGGCGGTCAAACAAAAACTTGGCATCAGTCAATGAAATCCACAACAGTTGGTCTAAGCCACGTAGGAAGGTGTAGACTTCCAGGCTGGGGTCCTCGGGACGGTAAAAATCTATGGTTGGAAACAATTGGTGACATGGCTCAAAATCGTTCTCAGTGGCGCAGATGCATCCACTCCCTGTGACTTATGATCTTCAATGAAACTGTTTTGTATTTCTTTATTACTCCTTTGTCTCACACCTCTGCTCACTGTTTCTATTATGCTTTTCTTGTACTTTCTTCTCTTGCTTCGCGTGCTACACGGAATGTGGCGACTTGAACTTCCGCACATTTGTGCAAAGTTCTATGTCGAAAACAGACAGACAGACAGATAATAATGTACATGAAAATATATAAATACGTGTTGATTTCCTTAATAAACGATCTGTTGCCTGGCCCTTGTCTTCTGATGTTACACATATAGCCAGTAAAGGCAAATGAAAATAATATCAGAAACTGTATTGGGGTGCATGTGTAAGGCGAGATGATAGTCCATTAGTTAACATAGTCAATCAAGTGTGTATAGGGTGTATAGTCTGGTATATTCTGTATATTCTGGTGGACAGGCACATGGAATTATGTGAAAAATGGGTAAAATCCATTATATCTGACTCACAACACCCTCTACATTCACAACTCTCCCCTTGTATCTCTTCAGGGAAAACCAGAAGCCTATATAGGAAACTATATGCCCACACTAGTAAGTACAAAAACTCATCCATACCCTACTTGGCTAGTGTTCTGTGCGATAAAGAAAGCATTAGGCGTGAAACCTTTAACTTATTAAATAGTCAGTAGGACAAATAGATCTCGTCTTTCCAACTCACATCATTTATAGGTACAACGTTTTTCTCTCTACCTTTTTTCTCATTCTGTATTTATTTTTGTTATGTGCTGTTTTGTTTCTCTCTTCCTTACAAACTCTACTTAAAACATTCTTGTTCGTTCTTTCACACTCTGTATATTTCGACCATTTTGCTATCGCTTACGCCAGTAAATATGCTAGTAGTATCTACTTTTCTAACACCTTCAAACACTTTTATTTTGGCTTTGCTACCGACATACTAATATGTTGTTGTCAAAACTGACTGAGATAACTTTAATCTATGTAGAACTTTATTTAGTGTTAATGTACTAACTGGATGCAATATTGTAGTAAAATGCTGAGAATTCCATTCTGTATCACGAGTACTGTTTTGGTATAAAGCTATTATCTTATCTTATCTTAAAAAAATGTGATGAAATGTGAATGAACAATTGGGTGATATTATGTTGTTTTATAGTTAACAGAATACAAGTGTCGTCACTGAGGTGAGAGAAATGTGATAACCACAAAATACATACAAACACACATTAACAAAGGGGACACTGAATGTGAGGGCTAACCGATAATGTCTAATGATAAAATAAAGAGGTTAAACTGTAAATTGTAATAAGATGTTACAGAATTGGTAGGCTTAGTATAAAATCATAAAGGTTGACAAAAATTAGGGGTAACGATGGGGTGAAATAAGCTGGGTGGAGAAATGGATAATAAAGACATAGTATCACAAAATGATAATAATGATAATAATAGTACGAAAAATTATGATCCTGGTGACCTTATAGTGGGCCAGGGTTTTTTCTGTACACATAGGTCTGGTCTCTCTCTATTAATCTCTAAAGCCTCAGCTATGGCTAGGAGGCGTAATCGTGTGCCTTTGGGGTGATTGTTCGGTACTCGATACACGACTGTAAGTGACTCATCTACTTTGATGCTGTGTTCGCTATCCACCAAATGAGACAGAATTGCCCTATTTAATGATTTGGTTGCTCTTTTCCCAAGCCAAACAGGAGTAAAGATAAATTACTTTGGGTACAACCTATATAAGTAGCTCCACAGGAGCAGTTGCATTTATATACACACATTGATGTCGCCATTTTGGGTAATCTATCTTTAATACACAGTGTCAATATCGGTTTGGTTGAGAAATTGACATGCAGTTTTGCGGCAGTAAAAGTTCTTTCAATTGATCTCGTTAATCTACGGTTTAATATGTCACCTTTGAATTGTACATTTAAGTAAAGCTTTTTCTTACTTACTGTGTCTCGCTTAGTTTTATGTGTAGTTTCATAGATATACTTCTTTACAAAGTTGCTAGGATAGTCGTTTTGTAGCAAGGCGTTTGCAAGATTTCTTATTTCATCTTCAATACAATCGTCGGTACATATGCGTCTAATTCCATCCATGACTAAGACAACGAATTAGATTGCGCTTATATTGTATAGGTATGAGGCTCTGGAACTGGGTGTATTGTCCATTCCACGTCGCTTTCCTATAGATGTTTCTATTTAAGGTACCGTCTGTTCTTTTTGTAAGAAGAACATCCAGAAATGGAATACTACCTTGGAGTTCCTCTTCACAAGTTTTTTTTAATTGCTGGATGTACCTAATTAAAAACTTGGAGCAGGTGTTGTTTATCCAAATTATTGTTACAAATAATAAAGGTATCGTCAACATATCGACAATAATAATAATCGAGTTGGTTTAGTATCTCTTTTAAAGGACCATTTTCCAATTTAGATAGAAATATGTCAGCTAATAAGGAATCAATCGGGGGGGGGCGGGGGGTGGGTAGAAACCATAGCAACTCCATCTATTTGGCGGTAATACTCGTTATTAGTAGTAATTCTTTCAACTATTACAAAAATTTCACGTTGTGTATAAACCAACCAGAAAGTTTAAAGTATGTGTAAATGAAGGTTTGGTTAGCATTTTTATAATGCATTCATATCCCTTTCTTATTAGCCAGAAATAAGTGATTTGCTTACACTGAATCTTCGTATTGAACCTGGTGCAATTAAAGAAGACATGCAATTTCAATGGGTATCTGATAGTGGAATACCAAATTATATCTCCCAGCTAGTCAACGAATTTATTGAAGAGCATAATTTAAAGGTGAGTAACCTTCTTTCAAATGGATTTCACTTATTAAATATATAATTATTCACTGGTAACTATGACTTTTCATTCATTCCTTTTGTAAGGTAGACAAATTCAAGGAACGTACAGCGTGATTGTTCAGTTTTAGTTAAAGGATGTTCAACTGCCCATACTCTAACTACTACTGTACAGAAATCACACTAAGGAGTGATGACACAGATCTGTTCAGTCTTTGACAGTCAGTTTGAGTCGTGCAGGGAGCTGTAAACTGCTTAGTTACGTTTTTCGACACTCTAAGAACTAGTGGTTTGAAATTATTGATGACACATGGCTAAGATCACTCACTATCTGTGGCGCAGAGGGACTCACTCTTTCAATGCTTGCTGATTCTTTAGGTTCTCAGGATTTTCCGTGTAATTATTCTTTCTCACTTACATTTTTATTCGTCATAGTCCCTTTGAGTTTTGTTTTTATTGTACCTTTGTGTGTTATGTGAAGTTTGAGCAACTTGACATGCTGCACTTCTGCACAAAATTCTGCGTTTAAATGAAGTTAGTCAGTATGTTATGACACTACTCAATTGGTTACGTCAACAGGGTGGAGGGGATATGAGGAGGGTTTGAAAGTGAGGCTTATAAGTCGACGTTAGCTATTTAGGTCAGTGAGCTATCGCTGTGTTCAACCTCACTCTGTTAAAGGTGTTGGCGGTTATTTAAAATTAATGCAAGCACAGAACTTGGGTATTGTGGTGGTAAATAATTCCATATTAGTTTGTTTATTAGATGTTTTACACAGTCTGTGAAACAGTATTATTATTTACTGGATGATGTTCCGAACAAAATCTATTATTCTTCACAATCATATCATCAATTGTAATCACACGACTTTGAAACTTGAGTTTTATAGTTTTCTCTGTCCTCTCCTATTTGTTGTCGTAGGGGTAGTAGGATTTTCTAGATATCTGGGCCGACGGGTGTTGAATCACTTCTATTACATGTATTTGCAGTTGATTCGATAAACAAAGCTTCCATTGTTATCAATCTCTCTCTCCCTCCACCCAGCTGTTACATTAGATTTTAAAACTGTCATCTTATCCCATCCATCCTATTGTATGGTTGTGTGTAACTGCAGGTAATGCTATAGCTGAACTATTCTCTAGATTTCTTATCTTATTCGGGTCAACTAATCTAGATTTTGCTGCTAGGTTTTAATGCTCGACTAGTCTGACTGCATCTGCAAAGACTTTACAGGATCCTTTAACCGACAAAGCTTGTTTCTAATTGAGTTTGTGGATGGTTTGAATTCCAGCCAATTTTTTTCCTGCCTTGTTAAGAATTCTGTGTAAAGTTTTTGAGGTTCCTTCCTTGTATGGAATTACTACTGGTGATTTAGACGCCTTATTGTTGGTGTCGTCATTAATATTGTTATTATTATCACTATCGCTACTATCATTATTTGTTTTATTTTTACATTTCCCTACATATTTCCTGACTAATTTATCCGAGTAATTGTTAAATTTCAAGGCTTCTTTTATGCGTATCACTTCCTGTCTTAGATTTACCTTGGTACTACTTAGTTCAGCTATAGCATTACATGCAGTTACACACAACCATACAATAGGATGGATGGGATAAGATGACAGTTTTAAAATCTAATGTAACAGCTGGGTGGAGGGAGAGAGAGATTGATAACAATGGAAGCTTTGTTTATCGAATCAACTGCAAATACATGTAATAGAAGTGATTCAACACCCGTCGGCCCAGATATCTGGAAAATCCTACTACCCCTACGACAACAAATAGGAGAGGACAGAGAAAACTATAAAACTCAAGTTTCAAAGTCGTGTGATTATAATTGATGATATGATTATGAAGAATAATAG
Source organism: Trichobilharzia regenti (assembly GCA_944472135.2). Lineage (NCBI taxonomy): Eukaryota > Metazoa > Platyhelminthes > Trematoda > Strigeidida > Schistosomatidae > Trichobilharzia > Trichobilharzia regenti. The sequence goes on from OX235262.1 coordinate 15,604,630, forward strand.
ATTTTGTTCGGAACATCATCCAGTAAATAATAATACTGTTTCACAGACTGTGTGAAACATCTAATAAACAAACTAATGTAGTTTCACAATTTGTCTTATAGACATATATATTCTGTCTTTCTATGTCACTCCCTCGCCATCTTCCCCTTGTTGTTGTTTGCGTTGAGTCATTTCGATTGCACGTATGTGATGTTGACTCGGTGATAAACAAAGTTTCGGTGAATTACCTCTCTCTCTGTCTCCCTAACTATATTGTTTTTCAATACTCTCACCTTGTCCCACACAAACTATTTTGGTGATTACATCCAGGTGAAGGTTGTGCATTAGGTGGGCTTTACTTACCTAGGTTATTCAACTTTCCGAGTTAAGTCACTGTACGTCTAGCTAAATTTTTATGTACCAATAATCTAGTTGACCCCCAATCCCTATCTAATTGACCTCACAGACATTACGTGGTATTTGGTCAATTATATTATTTTTCTTAATTAGTTCTACTGGGTCCTTAAGCCGACAAAGTTTATCTCCGAGAGAGTTGGTTGGTTTAAACGCCATCCTCATGGTTCTTCATATATCTCTGAATTAATTCTGGTGGGTAGTTATTAACTAGTAATATTTCCTTTGTTTGTTTAATTTCATTATTTAAATCTTTTGGCTTACTAGTTAGACTCTTGGTTAGATTAATATAGACATTTAACTAAACCTATCTTTACAGATTCTGGATGGGATGAATTAAAATCTAAGTGTTTATTAGTTTGTGTCGGTTTCTTATAAATCCTAGAATGTAATCACCCACCATCTTGTTTTCCTTTCATTCTACAGTCTAGTCTAGCATGGCCAACTCACCCTATTCGTTTTCTAACTCAGAGATGAATTGGATTCCGTCTACTGTTGAATTTTTATGTGTAAAAAAAGCTGAGGGATATGTTCAGTTAATACTGCATCAGTGTGCGATATTTAAAATAAAATTAACTAAAATGGAATTTTAAAGTATTGGTTTTGTAGGAATTTTGTTTGATTGTATGGAGGATTTCATCATGAGCTGACATTAGTTAGAGAACCACTGGAAAATCTGGGAGTACAGCTGGACAGCTGAAATCCTCAGTGCCAAGAAACAAAATACCTACAAAACCATTACCTGAAAATTGATCTTATGCTCTCTAGGGACTAGCTGTATTCAGGCAGTGACCTGGGGTTCTATTGGGAAGCCATGACCAGTAGGATACAGCAGGTTGAAGAAGACATCGCGAAATGGTCGCGTTATGTCGTGAATCGGCAGAAGTTAGAATTCATAGGCCATTGGATCGGCTCTTAGTGGCTCAATGGTCTACGAGCTCGCTAACCTTGTAACCAGAAGGTCCTGGATTCGAACCCGTCAGTGTGGGGGCGTACTAATGAAGGGTCTCCAACTAGGAGGAAACAGCTGACTGTCCAGTACTCCCAGGTTTTACAGTGGTTCTCTAACTGATGTCAGCTCATAATGAAATCCTCCATAAAATGGAATTATCTAAAATGTTTTACTGATATATATATATATATATATATATATATATATATAAACAACCTCCTTCACCTACCTGGGAAGCATCGTCTCAACTACAGGCGGAACTGACGAGGACATCAAAGCCAGAATCGGAAAAGCAAGACAAGCTTTCATTACTCTCAAATCTGTGTGGAGGTCAACAGCACTCAGCATCAAAAATAAGATCCAGATTTTCAACTCCAATGTGAAGTCAGTCAGTGCTACTCACTATACGGATCAGAGACTTGGCGAGTCATAAAGAGCATCTCAAACAAACTTCAAACCTTCATTAACAGCTGTCTCCGCTCAATACTCAAGATCAGATGGCCAGAAAAGATCAGCAACAGGGATCTCTGGGAGCGAACCAATCAGGAACCGATTGTGAAACAAATAGGCAGAAAGAAATGGAGATGGGTTGGCCATACTCTGAGGAAACCATCAAGTGACATCACTGGACAAGCCCTCGAGTGGAACCCGAAAGAGAGGCGGCGAGTTGGTCGTCAGTGCAAGGGTGACTTGGAGGAGGTCATGCGAGGACGAGATGAAAGCATGTGGACATACCTGGAGCAGGGTGAAAAAGTTGTCAGAAAACCGAAGGCAATGAAGGTGCGCAGCTGAAGCCCTATGTTCCTCTAGGAACTAAAGGATACAATAATAATAATAATAATATATATATATATATACATCAGTTGGATTTTAACATGATGCCCCATTAATTTTAAGCCTTTTTGAAGCCATAATATAGCAGCACTTTCACCACACCAACTCATTAACGAGTTTCTGCACACACACGAATTAGTGGACATAAGTGGTCATAACTTCTCTTTAAGACAACAAATCCATTTCAAAACCAGTCTATAGTAAGCAATATACCTTAAAACTCATTTGAATAAAACGCAGTGAATGAATACTAGACATGTTCGTCTCGTGATCTAATGGTCACGTCATCAATTTCCAATGAATTCAAGACTGTGTATATCCTTAGAGTACAAATTTAAAAGGATATAACTGTACGGTGTCGCCATTTTTTCAACAATTCTCAAATTGATATTTTGTCATAACTGAAATTAATAAATTCTTAGAACTACAGCATCTGAGAATTGCTTTTCTCGTTTTATTTTGCATACTCCTTCACCTTAAGTTCATCGACTTCGAAAAGGTCTCCAAGGAGTTAATTGGAAACTATTTCAACACTACGGCGTGGAATACCCAAGTCTTTCATACATTTATTTCCCTTAATGAATTTGAACAAAGCAAGAACTACAGTTTTAGCAGAATAAAATGGTACCATCAGTGTTTATTTCGTTGCCTTCTCGTCAGCTGCTTACATGGCAAAGACATTATTAAATATATTTACAACAACAATTTTGACATACTTGCACAGAGTTAAGTTTAAACAAAAATCAATCGATCAATATACTCATACACTAAAAATATATACATATATAAATATGCAATATTAACCACTATTCCGAACAATAATAATCAATAATAATAATGTGAAATGCTAAAAGTTTCCATTGTGTTTGATTATTATTGTTCGGAATAGTGGTTAATATTGCATATTTATATATATATATATTTAGTGTATGAGTATATTGATCGATTGATTTTTGTTTAAACTTAACTCTGTGCAAGTATGTTAAAATTGTTGTTTGTAGATATATTTAATAATGTCTTTGCCATGTAAGCAGCTGACGAGAAGGCAACGAAATAAACACTGATGGTACCGTTTTATTCTGCTAAAACTGTAGTTCTTACTTTGTTCAAACCCAAGTCTTTATTAACCTCATTCAACAGCTGGCTGAATGACAATGACACATATCAGGCGATGCATAACGGATAGCTCAATGAGGCGTTTGAAGAGAATTCAGAATTAAGGAAAGGCTACCTAATATTACCGATGACATTTTTAATTGGAGTCAACTGGGTTATGCGTCAGAGTGTGTACAGGAAGGTAAAAGACGTTGAAATACGTTGGACGGATAAGGAAAACTCTGGAAGGTTTGGATTTTGGTTGGGAATGGTTTATGTTTTGATGTCACACAGACTTGAAGATTTACAGGCAAAAGTCAACAAATTGGAAGAAGAGGCGAGTCGGGCAGCGAAGACAGGACTCCAAATTGAACATAGGGAAGATGGAGGTGATAAAGATAAAACAAAAACAGAGGTGACTTCCTTCACTTACCCAGAAGATACTTTTTAACCGCAGGCAGAACAGATAAAGATGTCAGAGTTATCGAAAATCGGAGAGGCAAGGCAAGATACACCTTCATCATCAACCTGAAACCAGTTTGGAAATCTTCTGCACTCACTCAGAATACAGAACAAGATTCAGATTTTCAACACCAACGTCAAGTGTTGATCCTTCTATACAGGTCAGTTATTTGGCCAGTGTGTGTCATCAAAAAGGATTTTCAGCAGGTTGCAGACTTTCACCAACCGCCGCCTTCTCTGACTTCATATTGAAGATCAAATGTGCTGCCTGCCAATCAGAAAGAATTAACAAGAAACTCTGCAGTGGAACAAATTTGCAAGAGAAAATAGAGATGGATTGGGTATACGTTGAGAAGGTCATTGAATGACACTGCCTTCAATGCTGGCCATCATTCGAGTGGAATCCCAGTGGGAAATGACGCGTGGGTCGTCTCACCCCAGTGGGGTGACATGGAGGAGATGAGAGATTACAGGCAATTATGAGCACAGAAGAAGAGGACAGTAGGAAAGAGAACAAAGTGGCGATATGTTGTTTAATCCCCCCTCTATGTTCCCCTCGAAATCCAAGGGAATAATATTCGCATAACTGTTAAACTGTAATACAGTTGTAAATTTGTTTCACTAATACCACATATATCTTTCTTTTCTTTTCTCTTGTTTATTTTCTGTGTATACAGCCATTGCGTATATGTATTCTTGGTCCACCATGTGTTGGCAAGACAACACTAGCTAAACAACTCTGTCAAGTTTATCGTTTACACCACATACACTTGAATGGTTTATTATTCGAGTGTATTAGAAACTTGGTATGTATCTAAAGATTTATTTATTAATTTAATTTTTTTTATTTATACTGATGTTTGAATACAAGCGTAAATATATATATTATGATAGAATACTAAATGGTGACATTAACTAGTGCCATACGCGTTTAATCCTCTGTTTCGTACAAACTGAATCTTATCAGTCAGTTAGTTTTGCAATGTGCCCAACATGCCACTGAGTGAACTCGCCGTCACGGTGCACTCTGATGATTACAGGCAGTTGGTCAAAGGAAGCCTTGCTTTGACCTAGGTTTTGTGCCAGTTGGCACCTACCAGTCAGCAAGGCGTAGGCAAAACCTACTAACGGTCTTCAAAAAGAATGGATATCTGTAAAATTTCATCAAAAAGTGTTTAAACTCGAATCACAACACTAACAAGGAACAGTCATCAAAGACCACAAGAAAATTCATCCTACCATATATCAAAGACATCTTTGAAGTAACAGCTAGAATATTAAGACCGTTTGAAATAGATATAGCACACAGTCACTCAATTCGATATTGTGCAGACGAAAAGATACACCAAAAAAAGAAGACAAAATTTATACCATTTAAAAAAAATAAATTGTATGAACTGTAACAGGCATTACATCGGTGGTCGAAGTGGGCATCCCCTTCGAATCAGAATCTCGGAACACAAATCAGCCGTGAAAAGACACGATATATATATTCCTGTTTCATATCAATGCATGTAGATAATTATGGACATCGATTTGATTGGGATAATTTCAAAATTTTAAACAGAGAAAACACCAGACGTGCCGTCAGAGAATTCCTAGAACCCTGGTACTCAAACGAGTATGCGATAAACTAGCATTTTAATATAGACCAAATATACCAACTAATAAAAAGTAGATCATGTGACCAGAAAGTTTAAAATCCAAGTGAATGGAAAGTGATTAAGACAGATGTGAAAATAGTTACCGGGAGACGCAATTCTATCACTCATGAAAAATTTAAATCAATTCGCTTTACGCTAAGACTTGCGCTGAAGATGTTGTCCAACAGGGGGACGACGAAAGCTACGCAACTAAACCAACCAGATCAGAGAACACTACTAATTGCAAATTAAAATCTTTGTCATTTATTGACTTTGTCATCAACCTGTTCCCATTGTGACTATCTAACTCCTTGATGGAAAAATTTATGCACACAAACAGGTTGCCTAGATTGTAACTACTTTATTGATTTATAATGAAGTGTATTCTTTGAATTGATTCACAGTAATGAAAACAAAACACGTAGTTGAGGGAAATTCTCCTTAGTTCGCGGTGAATTCATCCACTTAACTTTACAATCGGAATTATACATACTTATTTTTGTATGTGCGTGTACATTAGGTTTGTCAGATAAGAATGAAAATAAGTTAGAGTTATTGTCGTCAAGACATTTCAAAACTATAGTGAGTAATCAAACTGTAACTAGGGCAGTGGGTGGTGACGTGTTGTCAAAGAAACGTAGATATTAATGCTAATCAATACATAAAAGAATTTGAATACACGTAGTACAGTTACGTAATCAGATGAATAGTTGAATGAGTTGTTTGTGATTAGGATGCACAGACAAACAAAGGAGGGTACGGAATTGCGTAAGAGTTGTAAAAATTACAAATGTTATAAGGACACAAACACCAAGTGACTAGAAGTCAACGCGGTTGTTACCATCATAGTAGGAGTGATTGGATGAGAGACTAACACAGAGCCTTAGAAATCAGGTAAAAAGAGCATCCCTTGCTGCTAAATTACGCTGTGTCTTTGAAACCGCCCACTTCCCTTTTGCGTTCGGAGGTAAAAGATGAACTGCCTAATTTCGCCTCTTCCATGTGTATCTAACAGTTTAACTGCTCCAGTGGAATAAGCCAGTTACATAGGCCGTACAATTAGGCGTGTTTCCCGTCGGATTTCTGAACATCATCTTGCGTGGTTAAATCAAGTAAAGGACAAATAAAATCTATTCACACAGGGCTCTTCTATCTCACCTTGTGGGTACACAACACAAGATTGATGTTAACCAGACTTACAAAGTCATTTACTGCATACCAACAAATCTTAACTTCGTCTTAAGAGCTCGTCTACTCAATACTGCTGAGGCTGGCCGTTGGGATCCACATTAAGAAGCCTAACTTATGCGATCAAAAGAAGCTAGTTCAGACATTATACTTACCCTGGCCATCTACGGTTGTCTGTCTGTCTGTCTGTTTTCGACATAGAACTTTGCACAAATGTGCGGAAGTTCAAGTCGCCACATTCCGTGTAGCACGCGAAGCAAGAGAAGAAAGTACAAGAAAAGCATACTAGAAACAGTGAGCAGAGGTGTGAGACAAAGGAGTAATAAAGAAATACAAAACAGTTTCATTGGAGATCATAAGTCACAAGGAGTGGATGCATCTGCGCTGGCCACTGAGAACGATTTAGAGCCATGTCACCAATTGTTTCCAACCATAGATTTTTGCCGTCCCGAGGACCCCAGTCTGGAAGTCTACACCTTCCTACGTGGCTTAGACCAACTGTTGTGGATTTCATTGACTGATGCCAAGTTTTTGTTTGACCGCCGCTAGCTTTTTTCCAGCCTGACCCTATGTCAGCTAACATTGCTCGTCGAGGGAGGCGATGGCTTGGCATACGTAACACATGTCCTAACCATCTCAGTCGATGTAGCTTCACGACTTCGTCGATTGATTTCCCCTGTTTACCTAGAACTCTACGCCTAACCTCCATGTTGCTCACCTTATTATGCCACTTTACACGGGAAATAGAGCGCAGGCACCTATGATCAAAGACAGCTAGTCTTTTCATGTCTTCCACTCTCAGTGACCAGGTCTCACAGCTGGCCATAAAGGAGGACGGAGCGGACTGATGAGCAGTACACCTGCCCTTTGGTCGATAGTCGAACATCTCGTCTACGCCAGAGTCGGCGTAAACTAACAAATGCGAAACGAGCCCCTTGTATTCCTGCTGAGATTTCGTTAGAGATCAACCCGTTGGGGCTGATGGTACTTCCCAAATAAGTGATGCGGTCAACGTGCTCTACCACTTCACTTCCTATTTTTAAACTAGGCGTCGATGTAGTCCAGTCCTGTAACATCATCTTGCATTTGGCGGGAGCGAATCGCATGCCAAACATTCGTAGATTGCGGCTCAGGCTGTTTAGAAGACTCTGCATTTCGTCAGCGTCTTCGCCTAGAAGGACTATATCGTCTGCATATTCCAAGTCAACGAGATTATTCCCCGGTAACCATCTACGGTTGAATGATCCTCGATTGGCTGTAGAAATTTCCTTAATTTTAGTTGATATTCTGTTTGCCACTATGTCTTTATTATTATTATTATAATTTAAGCATCTTTATTGAACTGTAATTCCATTGTGATCTTACTTAACAAATCGATATTATTTAAAAAACACTAATATTGTTAATGACTACCATTCTGGAATATTCTATGTAGAACTAGAAGAGGAAATTATCGTAAAGGATATTCTTTGTTCAATTATTTTGTGTTTAATAGATGTCTGAATGAATATTTTTGCCATATATCACATTGCTTTAAGGAGATTGGCAAGTAGGTAGATAATATCAACAATAAACTTGGAACTATTGTGTTGTAGACAAAGTAGCTATTTCTTACATTACATAGACTCTTTATATGATTGTCTGTTTAAATGAACATTGAAATGAAGATACACAAACCTACAGATAGGCAGATAGACAGCCAGACCGCCAGACAAATCAGAGTTCTTAAAAATCGTATTATCAGGTCAGATATACTCTTCTGAAAGGAAAGAGACAATGAAATCAAAGCCATTCAAACAAATTACAGTAGGTTGAAGATGAGGCAGTAACTCATCAAAGAAGATATTGCGAAGTGGTCACACTATGTCATGAATTGGTAGTAGTTAGAATTCATCGTCTGGCTGGTCATTGGATCGGGTTTGATTCCAGTGCCTACTGGAATGGTCTACAATCTCGCGCTAGCCTTGTGGCTAGAAGATCCTGGGTTCGCACGCTGGCCAGTGGGTGCGAACTGCCGAAGCGTCCCAAACTAGGACCAAACAACTGTCTATTACTCACAGCTTGCCTTTTTGCAATGGTTCTGTAACTATTGCCAGCTGATGATGAAATCTTCCATCCAATGAAACAAATTCCCTACAAAACCAATGCTTGGAAAGTCTTTTGGGACAAACAAACAATGAGATTGATTTTGAATCATAGTGTTGTTTGATCACAATTCAGTTAATAATGATTTCCTTACAAGAATGAAATTATAAGTTATAAATAAGTCTATTATTTGTATGCCAATATTTACTCCCGTCTTCTATCTTATAAAAAAAGCAACGATTTCGTGATGATTGAAATCCGTTTTTTCCCCCATAGAGTTTATTCTTTTGTGTTCAATAGTATCCAGTGCTGTGAATATATATTATTCCCCGTTGTCAATTAATTTCTGACCATTTTCTCATTAATTTTATGGCTCATTTTAACAAGCTTGAACCAATCAAAGCATATGAACATTTATTAGCAATTCGTGAAGAAGAGCGTTTAGCAACTGAATTAGTCTCTGATGCTGATATTGAATCAACTGAGAAAATTTTACCCCAAAGAAATTCTGGTATCAGCCGTTCATCTTTAGTTGGAAATGAAACTAAAGCCTTAGCAACTGGAGGTACTACAGCTTTAGACTTCACATCAACTTTAAACTGGTCAACAAAAGTTTCTCATCCAGTGAATACAACAGCGGATAGTTATGATTATGATGTTGATAAAAATACGTTAACTGGAGGTAAATACAAACAATTCTGCGTATGTTTTTTTTTGTAATGTGGTGTATTCTACAGTAAGTAGTATGTTGTGTGCATTTTTCTCTGAAAGAATATTAAGTAGTGCAGGGAGAGATTAAGTGGTATTATTATTATTTCCTTTAATTCCTAGAGAAACATAGGGCTCCAAGTCTGCCCACATGTTTTCATCTCCTCTTCACATGACCTGCCCCAAGTCACCCTTGGACGACCAACTCGCCGCTTCCCTTTCGGGTTCCACTCGAGTGATGGCTTGTCTAGTGATGTCACCTGTTGGTTTCCTCAGAGTATGGCCAACCAATCCACCCCCATTTCTTCCTGCCTATTTGTTGCACAATCGGTTCCTGGTTGGTTCGCTCCCAGAGATCCCTGTTGGTGATCTTTTTTGACCATCTGATATTGGAGCAGAAATGAAAGATCCCTGGGTCAAATGACCTTAAACTAATCAGTCGGATCACTCAGCAATACAAGTGGATTATCATTGTCTCCTTCAATTTCTAGAGGAATATAGGGCTTCAGCCTCACGTCTCCATTGCATTCAGTTCTCTGCCAACGTTTTCACCTGGCTCCACGTCTATCCACATGCTTTCATCTCCTTTTCGCATGACCTCTTCCTACAAGTCACCCTCGCACTGATGACCAACTCGCCGCTTCCTATTCGGTTTCCAGTCGAGAGATGCCCTTACGTGTGATGCCACTTGATGGTTTTCTCAGATTATGACCAGCCAGTCCGATTCCATTTCTTCCTGCATTTTTGTTGGACATTTGGTCCCTGCTGGGTTGGTTCGCTCCCAGAGATCCCTCACTACTGCTGATCATTTCTGGCCGGCCATCTGATCTTGAGTAGTATTGAGCGAAGACAGACGTTGATGAAGGTCTGTAGTTTGTTCAAGGTGGCCTTCTTCACACACCGAGTCTCCGATCCGTATAATTATTAGCACTGACTTCACATTTGAATTGGAAATCCGAATCTTATTCCTAATGCTTAATGCTGTTGATATCCACACAGACTCGAGAGTAATGAAAGCTTGTTTTGCTTTTCCGATTCTGGCTTTGATATCCTCATCAGTTCCGTCCGTCAGTAGTTGAAACGACAATGCTTCCCAGGTAGGTAAATGTAGGAGGTGGCTTCTTTCATACTCCTCTCATTCATGCTGGTTTATTGCTGTCTGTTGTAGTTACTGTCGTTGTTGACCAGGAGTCTTCATCACCTACCTCTGTTTTCTCCATGTTCACCTGAAGGAAGTCCTCTCTTATCTGGATGCGTCACCTGCCAACTTGTTGCTTTCCACTTGCATATCTTCCAGTTTGTGGGAAATCAGACATAAATCCGTCATCGGTGACACCCAGATCCTCCGAGTTTTTTGTGTGGGTTCATGTTATGCCTGTTTTCTCGTTGGCCGCTCTTTGTCTGTCGCAATATACAGTCTACCGCCTACAATCAGGAAATCATTGAAGATGGTAAGTAGACAGCCAGCCTTGTCTTACTGCCGTCTTCACTTCGAAGGATTCCATGAATTTCCTGTTGTGGATTACTTGGCATCCAGCATTGTCGTACAACTGTTGGATGAGGTGTATAAGTGTTGGCGGCACCCCTTGGTAGTAGCAAAGTGGATGTTTTTCATAATTTTCGTTACCAATTTCACCATGATTTACAGTTAAGGTGACAATAAGATTAAGCCACGGTTATGATTTAGCTAAGGGTGAAACGTTCAACGAAGATTTCTAAAAGCATCCATTTTTAATACTGAACAGTCTGATTGGTTGATTCAAGGCCATTTGATCGTGATATCTATGTATGATTTATATATTTTGCCATAACTACATCATTTAACAAATAGAAAATCAAAACAAGTGATTCAGCGAAAAGACTCTTTTCAACATATTTATCATCAAGTTGTAAAATCGTATATATATATGGTTTTTAAGAAGTTATATCCGGTCAAGGAATTGAATCATAGGTGTGAATGCGTAAAACAATAATAATAATAGTATGGAATGCAATTAAAAAGTAAAATGTTTGTGACTGAATACTTGTTCATCGAGTCTACACCAAACACATGCAATAGGAATGATTCATCACTCATACCTGAAATATGGAAAATACTACTACCAATCAAATCAAGTGAAAATCAAGTGAAAAATAATTTATTATTTATTATTGTATCCTTTAGTTCCTGGAGGAACATTGGGCTTCAGCTGCGCACCTCCATTGCCTTCGGTTTTCTGACAACTTTTTCACCCTGCTCCAGGTCTGTTCACATGCTTTCATCTCCTCCTCGCATGACCTCCTCCAAGTCACCCTTGCACTGACGACCAACTCGCCGCCTCCCTTTCGGGTTCCACTCGAGTGATGGCTTGTCTAGTGATGTTACTTGATGGTTTCCTCAGAGTATGGCCAGCCAATCTACCCCCATTTCTTCCTGCCTATTTGTTGCACAATCGGTTCTTGGTTGGTTCGCTCCCAGAGATCCCTGTTGGTGATCTTTTCTGGCCATCTGATCTTGAGTATTGAGAGAAGACAGCTGTTAATGAAGGTCTGAAGTTTGTTTGAGATGCTCTTTATGACTCGCCAAGTCTCCGATCCGTATAGTAGCACTGACTTCACATTGGAGTTGAAAATCCGGATGTCATTTTTGATGGTGAGTGCTGTTGACCTCCACACAGATTTGAGAGTAATGAAAGCTTGTCTTGCTTTTCCGATTCTGGCTTTTATGTCCTCGTCAGTTCCACCTGTAGTTGAGACGATGCTTCCCAGGTAGGTGAAGGAGGCTGTTTCTTTCAGGTTCTTCCCAATTATGCTGATTGTTGTCTCTTGTTGTTGTTGATTTTGGCTAGGAATCTTCATCACCTCTGTTTTATCTATGTTCACTTGAAGTCCTATCTTTGATGCTTGTTCTGCCAACTTGTTACTTTTCACTTGCATATCTTCCAGTTTGTGGGAAATCAGACATATATCATCGGCGAAATCCACTATATAAATAAAGTTAGGAAGTCGTGTGAATACCTTGATATGATTATGAACAATAAATTGCTCTCGAAACGTGGCCATCAGTAAACATTACTGCATAACACTGTGAGACTTTATCATAACAAAAATTTACCCATAATGGAATTACACTTTACCACACTGTACAAATTTTATTCTTATATCAATGTTTGTGACTATAATCATTGTTAGATTTCAAGTGGCAAAGCAAATTAATGTCATATAAAGAATAATTCATAGGATGGATAGAACTTGAAAAGGGGTGTGCAATTATAGGATTAGTAGACAAATCGAATAAAATAAAAACGTTAAGTAATAAATTTGATAGCATAGAATTTAACGCTGTAAAAAAGAATTGATTTAGAATGGTAAGTGGAACGAATGAAATAATACCGGGGACAGTTCAAAGTGAGAATAGTAATAATAACAATTGCTGTAATAAAGGTAGAGAATACAAACTGAATAGACAAAATGAAAAATTGGCAGAGCCAAAATATGATTAGGGATTACCATACATTAGCATAGATGGATTAAGACCGTGAAAGTTGGAGGGGAGGAGTTGAACGAACTTTTTCTGTACACAGAGATCTGGCTTTTCTGTTTCGATAGCCAAAGAAAGCTTCAGTCATACAGATGATTCGGGTACGTAGGGATTTGGGTAAATTACTCTCTTCCTTGTAGATGACTTAAGAGGCGGAGGTTGTAGAGATAGGGTGATCATTATCGATCAGATGTTCAATGATCGCGTTTCTTATTGCTCCACTTCCACCTTTTTGTTACCACGCAGGATAGTGTTATTGCACCCTTTTGGACAAAACTCAAGTTCTACTGCCCACTACTGCTGTATTGTGCTATAACAGCACTACTGAATAGTATGAGTAGGCCATTCTGATGCCCTACTAGGATGATTTAGTCAGAGAAGAGATACTTTCAACTATATGGATCAAGATTATGAAAAAGGTACCAAGGTGAAAATTCATCTCAGAGTGGAGTTATACCATTAAATTAGACAAGAGAATTACAAATGGAATAATTGGTCATTAATTGTTTCCAATCTGAACTGTTTGTTAACTGTTAAGCTACAATGTAGATCAATGTTTTGATTTAGTGGGAGGATTTGTTGTTCAGGTGGAGTTTGTTATTCAGCATTGTTGTGTTCCCTGAGCTGAATGGTTTAACCCTGAACCTTCTATTGTCTACCTAGGAAGTATTTTCAGCGTTAAAGCAACATGTACATTTTCGGTTGTATACCAATCTACAAAGTTTTACATTTTACTTCTATATAACTCTTTCAGTCACCTAAAAATATTAAATTTAGATAGGCAATGTAATGAATTTCCAGGTGTGTTTCTTTTATTTTTTTTTTTACAAAAAAATTACAAACAATGTTTTCTCCTTTCTGTTTCTCTCCGTCTACTTATAGATGAAATTACTTCGATAAGAAAGTCGAGTGTTGGAGAAACATTAGCCGATTTAGAATATTATCCAATCAGTCCATCGCCCGTATGGAATTCAGAAGATGAACTTGAATTGCTGGTTAATGATTGTCAAGAACGCTTAGAACAATTAAGAGAAAATACTGATGAAACTGGTAAACTGAACGACGAGACATTGATTAGGTAATTTATACTTGTAGCATTTCTCTCTCGATATATATATATATATATATATAATAGTAATAATCTGCTTTATTCCAAAAAACAGTACTTATAATACAGAATGGAATTCTCAGCATTTGTCACAATATTGCATCTAATTTACTTAAAATATAAATAAAATTAAAAATTAAATCAAAAGTAACCAGAGGAACTTGTCCACGTTTACGATATAAAGTCAAAAATATTCGAAGCACGAATTGAGATCATTAAATATAATAATAATAATAGTAACAGTGAGTTTGTTTCAAACAGTATTGTCGATTCAGTTTGGAGACTTTAGCATGCTCTGTTGATGTAGTATAGTGAGGGGAAATACAAGACTAACAATGGTAACACAGCTTAAACGATGTCCACACTTATGAAAAATAAATAAATAAATAAAAACAAAAAATTGAGAGGATTATAAATATAAGAAATACAATAACAATAAAGTTTGATATTGTAAGGGTGGAAGAAATGGTTTATTTAGTAGTGCGAAGAAGGTTAGTTAGTTAGTTCATGCCTGACACTACTTTCATCACATAAAGTACGTCCGGTCCAATATGGCATAGTGGAATTTTTATACTTAGACGTACGTGCATAAAGTCTTCTGAAAATACTTTTTGTTTTACCTGAAGAGACACAAGGTTGGAGCTGAGGTTAAGTAAAGTGGATGCTCACAGTCTGACAAAATTCCTTTAGCTAATTTGTTACATGAAATCAAGTACCCATCGTCAATGACCATATCAACGATATGGCCCAATGGGATACAATTTGCCCTAATGACAGTCTTCAGAGTTCTACGAAGTATGACATAGTCTTTTTTAAGCAATCCAGGAAAGAATGAGGGTGTACAGAAAAGAAGAATAGGTAAGATGCACGAGATGACAAAATGTAAGAGGAGGGGTTGAGTTATGCCTGAGTGCCTTAACTTCTTAATGTAAAACGTCAGACGAAATATTCTTTTAGAAATCGCTAAGACATGGGAATATCAGGATAGGTCAGTGGAACGAATTAATCCGAGTTACTTAACTTCAGACTTGATTTCTATATCAGTATCATCAATTTAGCAAAGGTCATAGGAACCAACAGCTTGGTCATTTAACTTTCTTTTACCTCGGAAACTGACATTAGCAGTCTGACATTTGGAAGGATGTAGTTTAAGGCCATTAGACGAAGACCATTTGCTAAACTCCTGATAGAAAGCTGTTCATCTTAGCACAGTCAAGCTGGGAGTTAACAGACGTTGAAATATCATATCTGAGATGTTGCAACTTTTTAACGATTCTGTGGATCTCTTCTTTCAGGCATAATTTTTGTAGGCTTTCTATTCTGTTTCTTACTCTGTCCGTTGGAACTGGAGCTCGTAGATGTAAATATTTAGGAATGATTTGATTTTTTAAGCATCGAATATTGAAAATACGATGATTTTCATATCTTGCTTCTGTTTGTGAAAGCCGAGTGAGTTTATTGATAAGTCTTCGTACAGGAAGACCATAAGTCATATTAACATATGTGTAAAACTTGGGCACTGTGGTCGTAAGTAATTCCATATTAGTTTGTTTATCAAATGTATCACACAGTGAAACAGTATTAGTATTTACTGGATGACGTTTCGAACAAAATTTATTTATTTATGAACAATAAATTTTGTTCGAAACGTCATCCAGTAAATAATACTGTTTCACTGTGTGATATATCTGATAAACAAACTAATTTGTAAAGACGTTGAAATAGTTTGATCATTGGCGTACTTAACAAAGTTCATTTCATCAGAGTGAGGCAGATCATGCAAGAAGAAAGAAAACAGACAGCGCCTTGAGGGACATCAGCCTCAGTAAGCAAAGAAGTGGACGAATTTTCTTGACATACAGTGTACCGCTTTCTTCCTGAGAAATAAGAATGCAGCCATTTGACAACCCAACGGTCAGTTTGAGTTTTGGCAAGCTTGTTTAACAGAATATCCTTGTCTAAGCTGGAGACAATGTTATGATACAAGACGGCAGCAACTGCATCTAAAGTACTTCTACTGTGTTTATAAGCGAATTGTTTGGGATCGTTAAAGGCTTTAAGTGAAGGTTGGAGATTAAGTAAGAGTAACTTTTCCATAGCTTTTAGTAAAGGAGATGTAATAGCAATAGGTCTAAATTTAAAACATGTTCCAGTAGACGACTTAGGGATAGGTACAATTTTGATGTCCTTCCAAACGGCTGGCACGATATTTCTGGAAAAAGATTCGTTAAATATGTCCATGAGAGGATAACACAGGATGTCTGCACACTTTTTAAGAAAACCGTCTGCCTAGTTCAGAGACTGGAGATATTTTTGAACATCAGTTGTATTGAAATCAGGGAAGCAGGTTTCATTTACACTTGTAACACTAGAAAATTTGGCATTTGTGGGAGAATATGTGAAACACTTGTTTAGTGTGCAAACATCAAAGCAATAAGGAATACTAATTCATTTGTTTACCACCAGTAACTTCTTTGAAAAGTTTCCATATATTAGATGCATTTTTACAGGATATAAACTTTTTCGTTTTAAATTGAATTCAACCTGTGCTTTTCAGATTTTATTAGGATGTTAATCTTTTTCAAACCAGTATTGTCCTTCATTTTATATCACTTTTCTTTTTGTCTGCGAAGCATTTTAAGTTGAGGGGAGGAGAAACGGTCAAATCTAGTGAAAAGTGTTTCTCTGGGACAACAGGTGTCAAGATAAAATTTGAGATAACTTGCAATATTAGAGATTGTGTCATCAAGAGAGTCTTCATTAAACAGGTCCCACCTTGTGTCTTTGAGCATGCCCCTAAGATTCTGAACATTCTCCAAAGAGTAACATCCATGTACAGTTTTCTTGGAAAGGTGTGAAAAAGTTCTCTTGTGTAACTTTCCGTAAATTTTAGGTAAAATCCGTACAATACAATGATCTGAGTTAAAGAGTGGGGATTTTACGAGTTTCGTATACTCCACGGTCATTTATAAAAGCAAGATCAAGAGAACAATCCAGTCTGGTAGGAAAGTTGACGACATTTTCATGATCTAACACTGTGAGAAAGCTGTAGTCACATGTATTAAAGTCGCCTGTCACTATGGTCAATGAGTTCGCAAAGGAGGAGGCAGCGAAAATAGTGAATTCATCAGTAAACATAGACAGTTCTGATATGCTGCAACAAGGTCTGTCTGTCTGTCTGTCTGGATTCAACATAGAACTTGGCACCGAAGTGCAGCAGTTCGAGTTGCCACCTTCCAAATAGCACACAGAGGTAGACAAGAAGATGAGTGAAGAGAATCAATACAGTGTGACAAGTATAAGAGCGAAACAGAATGGGTAATGGTAGAAAGGAATATGAAAGATTACAGAGACTGAATACATCTGAGCTGGTCATTGACAACGATTTTGAGCCATGTCACCTATTTTATCCAGTTATTGATTCCTAGAGTCCCGAGGGCCCCAACCAGGAAGTCTGCATCTCCCTCCCTACCTGACTCAGTTTAACTGTCAAGGATTTCATGGATTGATGAGGCCATGTTTTTGTTTGGCCACCACTGGCTCTTTTCCAACCTGCACCTATATCAGCTAGCAATGCCCGTCGGGGGAGGCGGTGGTTAGGCATGCGCAGCACGTGACCTAGCCATCTTAGTCTATGTAACTTTATAGCCTCGTCGATTGATTTTCCCTCTTTGCCCAACACACTATGCCTAACGTCAACATTACTTACCTTGTGAAACCACCTAACGTGAGACAGAGATCGCAGACATCTATGATCGAAAGCAGTCAACCTTTTCATGTCTTCGACGCGTATTGGCCATGTTTCAGAGCCATAGAGAAGGACGGACGGAGCGAACTGCAGCTGAGCAGTACACACGTCCCTTGGTTGATAGCCGGATGTCACGCCTACGCCAGAGATGGTGTAAGTTGGCGAAAGCAGCTCGAGCTTTTCGGATCCGCGTCTTACATTTTGTAGGGGCGAATCGCATGCCAAACATACGAAGATTGCTGCTCAAGGTGTTCAGAAGACTCTGCGTTTTGTCAGCATCCTCCCCTAACAGGACTATGTCATCTGCATATTCTAAGTCCATACGACCTGGTAACAGGTCGATTCCTAAGTCGTTACGTTCAGTTAAGGATACTTCCATTAGCATATCTATGATGAAGTTAAACAGAAATGGGGAAAGTGGACATCCCTGTCGGACACCACTGGTTGTTACCAATTCAGATGACAATTCCCCATAAGCCCTTACACGACTACGTGAGTTTGAGTAGAGTGCCTTGATTAGTGCGATGTACTTTCTTGGCACTCCCTTCACAGTCAGACATTGCCATAGTACCTTTCGATCCACGGAGTCGAAGGCCGCCTTCAAGTCAAGAAATATGACACTTAAATATGATAATTGTTGGACGCCGAAAAGTGTGTCTATGTTTTAGAATCTGTCGAAGAGTGAAGATATGATCTATGCACCCTCTACCTGGTCTAAAGCCTGCTTGATTTTCCCTTGTCTGTTCCTCCCGAGTTCTGCTTAGTCTATGCATGATTACTGAGCCTAGGATTTTAGAGACTATGTTCGTTAGGCTGATCCCCCTATGACTATCACACGAGGACTTGTTTCCCTTCTTGGGTGTGACATAGATGTTTGTGATATAAATGAATTTGTATTTAGACAGGTGTTTAGTTCGACATTTGACAGTTGTGCAGTCAATATTATCATCTGAGAATTTAAAACAGACGTTGTTGGCAACACACCACTGAGAATTGATAAAATTAGCAACACCACCACCTCGCTTCTTCCTTGAACTACTTCGGTATTGTCTGTACATAGTGAAACCATTTAGTAAGATTAAATTGTCATCATATGAATCGTGGAGCCAAGTTTCTTGAAGCGTTATTACACCTGTATCACGATAAATATTTGAACATAATAGAGCATCCAAGTAATTAATCTTGTTCGATAATGACCTGCAATTTGTGCTCATAATCACAGGAACAGTCATCAAATTCATTGGAGTACACTTTAAAGCTCGTTGCCATCCACCATGAAGCTTTTTCTTAAGTTTATTAGAAACTAATAAATCAGCCGGTTTTAAACGTTTTAAATAACCGCGAGAGTAAACAATACGATTAGGACACATAACTGAATGATTAAAACAAAGTAAATCCAAGTAATCAGATGCAATATAAGTGACGGAAAATTTTGGCAGCCCAAGTTTTAAGCTGACCGCCGTCATGTATGTATATGATTTAATGTATTTATTTATTTATATTGATTCTCCCTTATTTCGATGAATTATTGCAATAAGTTTACCGAAGACTCAATCTGGAACTGTGCGTGTGTGTATTTGTTTGACAACAACCATGAATTAACTCATCTATCATCCTCCTCCTCTGAAGCTTATTACATCACAATCAAGTGTTTACTGTGTACCTTATCAATTGCTATGCTAATCAAACAGGCGGTTAACATTCCCCGATTTTAGTGTAACGAAAGAAGACAACGGCAAGGCAACAGATCGTTTATTGAAGAAATTAACACATATTTATCGATTTTTATGTACATTATTATTAGCAGAGAAACAATGTCTTCTGATTGGTTGTTTTCTTGCTGAAGGTTATTATGTCATGTCTTTGTGGCCTTTTCTTTGAAGGTTAGCCCATATATGTACGAATCGTATCCGCCCACGCAAAGTTTGATGTGATTGGTTGTTCAGTTAGTCTTTGTTCTTTTTTTTACTATGACCGAGAATTAGGACTTAAACACTGACGTAAATTGGTGTCTAACAATTTTGGCTAGAAGGCAGCTCTCACCACATTAACGGTACAGAGCAGCGTAAACATCATAACTGATTAAATTAAATCCTTGAGACGATGATCTTACCTCGTGTTAAGCGTACTCACCACCTGACTGAGAGTCAGTTGTAGGTACTTTCTATTATTCGGCAACTAAACTGTTAATTCCTCTAATACAATTTTCGTAATTCTATCAATATAATTTATTTCAATATTTCTCCTTGAAAAGATGTAGTGAATTAACTAATCAACATAGAGTGTTCTATCATAATTGAAGGAATACTTTTGATAGTGGAGTTCTGTTTGAATGAAGAAAGTTAAATGTAAGCTGGACTTTCTGAAATCGATTTTATGGAGTAAGTACTTCTAAGTTGTAGTAGCAATCTGGCAGTCTGTCGTCGGGAAGGGAGTTCTGGCTTATAGGTGCTCATGTTGATTGGACGTTTATCGTACGCTTGGCACCTATGTGAATAACCTTTCTGAGGGTGATTTATCCAGATCGACTTAGGATGGCGTGGGGGGGGGTGAAAAACCAAGAGGGAAACACATCAGAGAAAGAGTGTGTAAAACAAAGTTAGGTTACCATCCTGACATTTCAGTTCCAGCATCCGCTTTCTTAAATTTACTATTTTAGACTAGTGAGGCGAACGACTAGTTGGTCATCAGTGCAAAGGTGACATGTAGGAGATCGGGTGACAAGAAGATGAGACACTATGGACAGTCATGGGAAAAGTTAAAGAGGACAATAGAAAATCGAACAAAGTTGTGATCTGTTTCTGAATCCCTATGTTGCATTAGGAACCCAAGGGAACAATAATACTAATATAATTAACTAGTGATCGAGTTATATATACTCAGACCACAGATTTTACGAATTTCCTAAAATAATTTCAGTGTCAAGTCAAAGTGAATCACATTAAAATCATCGACAATAAACCCTGCATGCTTAAAAAAAAATCAAAACAAGATTTTTCTGAACGTTTCGCAGTTCAAGTCACAGCTCCTTAACTAGTATCATTCGACATTTTGAATAACCACAAATGACTACTGAAATGACATAAGTAGTTTAAAATATTTACTTAATCTATTTCAATTTATGGCTATTATTATTATTATTATTACTTTACAGACTGCTTATTCAAAAGCTGATGTCAAAACCATGTCAAAATCAAGGATTTGTGTTAGATGGATTTCCGAAGACACTTGAACAAGCTGAAGCTTTATTCAGACGTGAGTTGAATTTTGTTTTATTCCCTCACATTCCAAGTGGAATATAGGGTGCTTCAAGCTATAGGCTTGAAGTTTCTGTAGCAGTGGTGTTTATTTTTACCGGATGGGGTTGCTAGCCTAGTGCCCAACCTTCCTTCTTTACCAATCTTATTCCTGGCTTAACGAGGTAAGGGAATGCGTCAATGACTGGGATCGAAATCCGAACCAACTGAGATGCGGTTGGCGAGCATTCTACCAATGTGCCACCGACGCACGAGTTGAATTAAAATTAGACTAAATAACCTCAGCATATCTCTTAGTATTTCTGACATGAATTAGCAACACTGGGGTCTGGTTAAATTGACACAGCAGATGGTATTTACTTAAAAGAAGTGATGAAGTAATGTGAAGCAGACGACCAGTGTTATGAGACAAGGTTTCGAACACAATTTATTTTTTTTGATTTTTTTTCGATTTACAGCTTGATTCCACACTGTATTTTTGGTACAAGTATGGAATTTTCAGCATGGATATCGGTAGCCCAAATTTTGCAGGCTGACCATAGATATCAGGTGTGCGCCGGCGTGGGTTCGAACCCCAGACCATGTGCATGGTTGGCGAGAGTCCTAACTACTGTGCCACCGACGCACAACACAATTTATTGTTCATAACCACATCATCAATTATAATTACACGACTTTGAAACTTGAGTTTTATATTTTTCTTTGTCTTCTCCTATTTGTCTTCGTTGGGGTAGTAGAATTTTCCAAATATCTGTCTGGACAGGTGTTGAATCATTCCTATTACACGTGTTTGTATTTGATTTGACAAACAAAGCTTCCATTGTTATCAATCTCTCCCTTCACCCTGTGACATTAGATTGTAAAACTGTCATCTTAACCCATCCATCCTTTGCATGGTTGTGCGTAACTGCATGCAGTGCTATACCTGAACTATTCTCCAGATTTCTTATCTTATTCGGGTCAGCTGATCTAGATTTTGCTGCTGGTTTTAGTACTCGGCTAGTCTGATTGACCCTGTTCTACTGTGGTGAGAGCTGGCTGCTAGCCAAATTGGTAGACATTAATTTACGTCAATGTTTATGTCCCAAATCTTGATCGTGAGAAAAATAAGAACAAAGACTTTAAGTAGGCGGATCCAGTTAGCATACAGATGATCTGATATTCAAGAAACAGCCACAAAGAGATGAAAGATTAACTTTCAGTGAGAAACAACCAATCAGGAGACTGTGTTTGTCTGCTATTATTAATCTATAATAATGTCCACGAAAATCTGTAAATATGTGTTGATTTCCTTAATAAATGATCCGTTTCCTAACGCTTGTCTTCTGTTGTTACACTTTAACTTCGTCCTTGCCACAATATATCGCTTTTATAAAAGAGCTTCTCTTGAAATACACAATGAATGTTCACTTTTTATTTATTAAGGAACTATACAGAAAAATCGATGGTGTGGCTATGGGATCGCCACTAGAACCAATTCTAGCCGACATTTTTCTTCCAAAACTAGAAAATGGGCCCTTCAAAAAAAGATGTAATTGATAAACCTGAATTCTGTTTTTGCTACATGGATGATACATTTTTGATTATGGAAAATGAAGATGAAGCAAAGAACATTCTGAGCAAACTATTACCATTCATAATCATATGATATGATTATGAACAGCAATATAGTTTGTGCTCGAAACGTGGTCATCAGTTAATATTACTTTATAACACTGTCTGATTTATCAAAATAAAACCTTTCTCACGACAATTTTCTAAACATCAACCATGCTAACGGCATAAACTAAATCTAAGAAATTTTTGAGTGCATTTTAGAACTTGCCATAAAAGCATATTTATGGCTTTAAGTACATCCGTCTTTCCTAAGGTATGTAATTCATGTATTAGTTTTTGATGTGGTTGTGTTCTTTGGGATGGATAGTTAGTTAATTTGCGAAGCTTACATTGAAAACAAAACACGTAGATCAGCGAAGAGTCTCTTTTCGGCGAATTCATTTTCTTAGCTGTACAATCGCAAATATATATGCATTGTTTTGTATGTATGTGTACATTAAGTTTGTCAAACAAAGTTACAATTGGTTAAGGTTACTTTTAACTAAACAAGTGAAAGTTGGTAATACAGGTCAAGAAAATTAAGTGCTAATGAAACTAGGGTAGTAAAAAAATGATGAGTTGTCACAAACAGTTGTAATAATAATAGTGAGTTTTACTCAGGATGCACATAGAAACAAAGTAGATAATACGAAACTATGTAAGAGATCTAAGTGGATACAAGAATCATAATTGCTTACATTGCCCCACCACTAGGCAACATCTTCAGCGCATACTTCAATTTGAAGTAAGCTTTTAGCTTTCTCCACGAGTTTATTAATCATCTCTCCTGATGGGTGACATTGGACGTGATTGGTTGTTTTTGTGTGTTTTTACACCTTCTAGGTGACTTGTATTGGAACTGATTGTTTCTTTGACTAGAGCTTTGACCTTTTGACTGCATGGAGGATTTAATCACGAGCTGACATCATTTAGAGAACCACTGGAAAACCTAGGAGTACTGGACAGCTGTTTCGTCCTAGTTTGGGACTCGTCAGCAGTACGCACCCACCGGGGTTCGAACCCAAGACCTTCTGGTTACAAGGCGAGCTCGTAGACTATTGAGCCACTGGGAATCGATCCAATGGTCCTTGAATTCTAACTTCTGCCAATTCACGACATAGCGCGACCAATTCCCAATGTCTTCTTCGATGAGTTACTGCCTCATCTTCAACCTGCTGTACCCTACTGGTCACGGCTTCCCACTAGAACCTTAGGTTAACTGCCTGAATAGGGCCAGTCACTAGTGAGCACAGATTAATTTTCAAGTATTGGTTTTGTAGGGATTTTGTTTGATTGGATGGAGGATTTAATCATGAGCTGACATCAGTCAACCTTTTGTCTGTGAGGTTTCTTTCTTATCGATTGGTAAATTGTGTCTATCTGGATGTGTCTATTGATTGATGATTCACTGAAATATCAGACAGGCTTCTACAAATTCTCTGATATTCTTGGTGTTCCTTCTCTCCAATATTTGAGCGTTGTCCCAGTCGAATTGATGTCCGTGGTTGTCTGTATGTAGTGATATGAGCGAGGGATTGGATATCATGTATTTAGACGGCTAGCTTATGCTCGTGGATACGATGACGAAGGGGACGTCCACTTTGGCGTCCAATGTAGTGTTTTTCGCAGCTGTTAACCAATCACGTCCAAGGTCACCGGGAGAAATGAATAATAAACTCGTGGGGAAATCTAAAAGCTGACTTCAAATTGATGTTGCCTAGTGTTGGGGCGATGAAATCTTCGCAAATTAACTATCCACCTCAAAGAATACAACCACATCAAAATCATCCATCCGCCTTAGCTACAAATTTTCTCCATCATATGTATTAGTTTAACATGATGTCATGAAAATTGATATTAAGTTATTTAAATAGTGATTATTATCATCATAACATTTTTGAGGTGAATAAGCATTGATATTAATTGACAATGATTTTATCCTCTATGAAAATCTTAATGAAAAATTTACTCTTTTTCTATTACAGCTGACCCAGAAGATGAAGATATTCTTGGCAATGAGAAATTTCCATCATCTCATCGATTAATCACACCAAATTATGTAATCTATTTAATGGGTAGTAATGAATTAGTACGTCATCGATTCAACAGACAATCAACAGAGGCTGGTCTCAATCCTGAACAAGCTTTAATTATCCCACCATTATGGAGAGCTTGTCTATTGGGTGAGAAATACACGTCTCAAGATGCTGATAAGATGAAATCAAGTGTAAATAATGTGGAGAATGAACCAGAAAAAGAATCAGAACACTTGGCGGATACAGATGAAAATGCACCCGGTGAAGAGATGACAGTATTGAAACACTTAGAAACACAAAAGCATAGACATGAACGACGCCTAGAAGCTTATCGTGCTGCAATGGCACCAGGCGCTGCAGCTTTTCGTGCAGCACTTATTGATGAGGCTAACTTATGTAAGAAAAGTGATATTATTTATAAAGAAGCTCAGAATTAATTGTTCTCTTTTTGTTGTTGTTGCTTAGTTATTCTTATAGACTTAACCAACTTGTTGGTGGATAGTTTGTGTGCTTTAATCTAAGAGTCATTGATAAATAAGTATACTATACAATAGCCTGTTTTATAGTAAATTAAGGCTGTTGGATTACACACATATTTCAGAGATTGTCCCTTTAATTTTTTACCGTTATGTTACGATCGACAGTGTCGATTGAGAGGAAGGCAGCTACTTCGCTACTACCAAAGGGTGCCGTCAACAATTATATATCTCACCCAACAGTTGTACGACAATGCTGCATGCCAAGTGATCCACAACGGGAAACTCACGGAATCCTTCGAAGAAGTGAAGTTAGGAGTAAGACAAGCTGACTGTCTACTTACTATCTACAATGATTTTCCTGATTGTAGGCGGTAGGCTGGATAATGCGACAGACAGTGGGAAACGAGGTGACAGGCATAACATGGACCCACACAAAATACTCGGAGGATCTGGACTTCGCCGATGATATATATCTGACTTCCCACAAACTGGAAGATATGCAAGTGGAAAGCAACAAGTTGGCAGGAGACGCATCCAGATAAGAGAGGACTTCCCTCAGATGAACATGGAGAAAACATACGTAGGTGATGACGATTCCTGGCCAACAACAACAACAACGACAACAGACAGCAATCAGCCAGCATGAATGGGAGAAATTTGAAAGAAGCAACCTCTTTTACCTACTTATCCATCTGGGAAACAGTGTTTCAAATACAGGCTGATGGAACTGATGAGGATATCGAAGCGAGGATCACGGGCAAAGCAAGACAAGCTTCTATCTCTCTCAAGTCTGAATGGAGGTCAACAGCACTCAGCATGAAAAATAAGATTCGGATTTTTAACTTCAGTGTGAAGTCAGTGCTACTACTAAACGAGTGGCGATTCGGACAAACATACTGAGACATCGCCTTGCTCGTCCGAGAATGTTAGTTGACTTT
The DNA here is from genome assembly GCA_944472135.2 of Trichobilharzia regenti. Taxonomy (NCBI): domain Eukaryota; kingdom Metazoa; phylum Platyhelminthes; class Trematoda; order Strigeidida; family Schistosomatidae; genus Trichobilharzia; species Trichobilharzia regenti. The sequence continues at coordinate 15,630,672 of OX235262.1, forward strand.
GGATTTCAGGTTTGGAAAGAGGTAGGAGTGGTCAAACACAGTTATCCTCTCAATCCAAGACAAAAACAAAAATGCTGAGCAGAGAATATCTTTTTCGATAATTTCTTCTCATGGCTCTACAGTTTGATATAAGTATAAAACTTGGGCACTGTGTTAGAGTATAATTCCATTATAGATAAGATTTTTATTTTGATAAATCGCACAGTGTTTACAGTTATATGAACTGATGACGTTTCGAGCACAATTTATTGCTCATGATCATATCAAGGTAATCACACGACTTCCTAAATTCATTTATATAGTTCCATTGTTTTTCTCTTGATTTTCACTTGATTTGATTGGTAATAGTGTTTTCCATATTTCAGGTATGAGCTCTACAGTTTATATATATATATATATATATATATATATATATATATATATACAGAATAGTCTAGAGTAGTAGTCAATAACAATATCAGTGTTTTTTTAAATAATATCGATTTGTAAAGTAAGCTCAATGGAATACAGTTTAATAAAGGTGCTTAAGTTATAATAATCATAGAAATAATATAATGGTAAATAGAATATCAACAAATTGCCACGAAAATTGACGATCATTAAAACCTAGATGGCCAAGGTAAGGATAATGTCTGAACCAGATTCTTTTGGACACATAAATTAGGCTTCTTATTGTGGATCCTGACAGCCAGCCTCAGTAATATATAGTAGACGAACTCTTAAGGTGACGTTAAGAATATTTGAAATGCTGTAAATGACTTTGAAAGTTGCCTCGTTAACATCAATCTTGTTCTCTGTTGCATCCACAGGATGAGATAGAATACAGCTATGAATGAATTTGTTTGTCCTTTACTTAACGACGCAGGATGATGTTCAGGAATCCGACGAACAACAGGCCTAATTCTGCGGCCTATGTAACTAACTGGCTCCACAGGGGGAGTCAAATTGTTGACACACACACAGAAAAGGAGAAATTAGGCAGTTTATCATTGACTGCCGGATGCAAAGTAGGTGTGGTTTTCAAGAAGTCTTTGACTGCTGCTTTGAGCCGGCCAAGTAACGAAGTGTAGAAACATTTTGAGGATGTTTTTAGGCTATTCATAATACTTTATTTTACACAATTTTCCCATAACAATAAAAGTTCATCATAAGCTTGTTAAAAAACAAAATTTACAGCTCCCAGCAGGGAATTTTTAACATGCCAGATATTAAACTTGTACAAATTTACTTTGAAGAAAAAAACTTTTTCTGTATATATCAATAAAATAAGCAGTAAGAATTCAAGCCACATGACTTTTAGTTGATGAACTCCCGGAGACAAATTTCTCCTCGAAAAGTATAGAGATTCTTGGATTATGATGAGCTGTTTCTTTCTAGTTTGATCTAAGCTAACCTCTGAAAGAAAAGTTTTGAACTTAGGATCATCAACTGATCACATCAGCCGGATAACGTTGACGAATTCGGCTGACTAATTCAATCCTGATTATTCTTTCATTTCATGATAAGAAGGTATTGTTAACCCCACCAGTGCTATCAATAAGCATCTATTCACACAGCCGACTACTAGTGTTTGACTCTACTGGTCAACCATTGTATGCCTACCAGTTGATTCAATTTCAATGTGAGGTTGTGATTGTTTTTTATTCCTTCACGTTCCCAGCGGAACATAGGCGGTGTGAAGCTAGAGTCTTGAAGTTCTGATACCAGTGGTGTTACATTATAATAAAGATTTTTGTATTTCTCAATGAATGAAACACAAAACGATGCTCTTGTTTTTACTGACGTTTCGCTATTTAAATCTAATAGCTTTATCAAAGTATTATTAAACCGGGATTTACAAAATCTCAGCGAAGAGCTGAGAGGTGAGGTCAAGTTAAAGGGATATGTCTGTCTGTTTTCGACATAGAACTTTGCACATATGTCCACCAGTTCAACTCGCCACACTCCGTGTAGCACGTGAAGCAAGAGAAGAAAGTACAAGAAAAGCAGAGGTGTGAGACAAAGGAAAAGTAATAAAATAGAACAAAACAGTTTCATTGGAGATCATAAGTCACAAAAGCGGATGCATCTGCGCCACTGAGAACGATTTTGAGCCATGTCACCAAATGTTTCGAACCATGGATTTTTACCGTCCCGAGGACCTCAGCCTGGAAGTCTACACCTTCCTACGTGGCTTACACCAACTGTTGTGGATTTCATTGACTGGTGCCAAGTTTTTGTTTGACCGCCGCTAGCTTTTTTCCAGCCTGACCCTATATCCGCTAACATTGCTCGTCGAGGGAGGCGATGACTTGGCATACGTAACACATGTCCTAACTATCTCAGTCTTTGTAACTTCACGACTTCATCGATTGATTTCCCCTGTTTACCTAGAACTCGACGCCTAACCTCAATATTGCTCACCTAATTATGCCACTTTACACGGGAAATAGAGCACAGGCACCTATGACCAAAGACAGCTAGTCTTTTCATGTCTTCCACTCTCAGTGGCCAGGTCTCGACAACAGCCATAAAGGAGGACGGAGCGGACTGATGAGCAGTACACCCGCCCTTTGGTCGATAGTCGAACATCTCGTCTACGCCAGAGTCGGCGTAAACTGGCAAATGCGAAACGAGCCCCCTGTATTCGTGCTGAGGTTTCGTCAGAGATCAGCCCGTTGGGGCTGATGGTACTTCCCAAATAAGTGAAGCGGTCAACGTGCTCTACCACTTCACTTCCTATTTTTAAACTAGGCATCGATGTAGTCCAGTCCTGTAACATCATCTTTCATTTCACGGCGGGAGCGAATCGCATACCAAACATTCGTAGATTGCAGCTCAAGTTGTTTAGAAAGCCAAAATAGCAATGAAGATCACTAAACCAAATATCAAAGGTAATAGTACGTCTGTTGTGATATCAGAATAAAGTTTACTAACTTGATCATCGTTTGTCAGTCTTGGGTCATTTTTTTGTTGTCAAGTTGGTCAATTGGTAAAGATAACAAAACTAAGTGTAGATCGTGAAATACACATTCCATTTTATATGAATTGCTTCTGATGATATAAGACGTTCTTTGTGATTTCTGAAGTTTTTCTGGATGATGATTTCAGTATTGTCAAAATCAATTTTGTGGCCTGATTCTATGCTGAGTGGATTTTGTGAATTCTGGTTTAATAATACTTTGATAATGCTATTAGCATTAAATAGCGAGATGTCAGTAAAAACAACAATATCGTATTGCCGTTTTCATTCATTCATTCATTGGGAAATACAAAAAACTTTAATTATAATGATTATCATATACCCAGTGCAGAAATTTTTCAAACCGTTAAAAGTGAACTTGGTGACGACATATATAGCAGTGGTGTTTATTTGTTTACGGGATGAGGTTGTTAGCCTCACGCTCACTCTCCCCTCTTTACTAGTCTTATTATTGGTGGCTTAGCAAGGTTTCGGAGTGCATCAGTGTGTCTCAAGGTTGAACTCCAAACCACATAAGGCGTGGTTGGCGAGCATTCTACCACTGTGCCACCGACAAGGTTGTGACTAGCCATTGGATAACAAAGTCAAACTTTAGTAACACAATTCACACAACAATCATCAACTTTGATTGCCTATATAAATTGTAGTTGGTACCAGCAGACTACTACTACTAATAATAATAATAGTAATCATTCAGGTTTATAATTATATTCTCTTATAAAATTTAATTCAGTTCATGAAGAAAAAAAAGAAGAACGCAGAGAGCTTCGTAAAGCTGAAAAAGAATTATTTAGAGCATTGGCAGCAGAAGAAGCTACAGCTGAAGGTGGAACTGACGGCGGCGGCGGCGGTGGTGGTGGTCAAGAAAAAGATGAACATGAAAAAATAAAAGAGACAGTAAATGATGCAATACCAAGTGAAAAAGCAAAGGAAGAAGGAGAACGTGACAGTGAAAAAGGTGAAAACGTGAGGGAAGAACAACAACAAGAAGAAGAGGAACATACAAAAACTGAATCCACTTTAGCCGAGTTAAGGCTTGCTCATATTCCACCGATTCCTGAAACACCAGATGATACCGAAGAGAATGTGTTGACGTATTTTGATATCAGAGAAATTCATCCAGTTGTTATTGACATGGATAAAGATTTCAGTTCAGTAAGTGTATATTACTTATTTTAACGTATACTTATTCGAAATGTATTCATCAGTTGCGTTTGCCTCATTGTTTAATTAGTTCAGGGAACTGGGTTCGAGTCTCGGTGGGAATATCATCACTCACAGCGGAATGCAGGTACGTCCAGTGACGAGTACCAAATAGGACGAAATACGCATCCTGGTGGATTCCACTGCTAGTCATCACCTACCAATTAACTTCTAATTACTTATAAGAAAAAGACGCAAAAAGTGAAGAAAATTTTCCCTTTTCGACTATTCATTTTCGTGAGCTGTACAATCGTAATTATATTAAACAAAGAAATGTTTTCCGATCAATCAGATACTGGTAAACTTTCTCCTTAAAAAGTTGTATTACATAACTTAAGGTTTAAGAAGGCATAACTAATTGTAAGCTAGAGAAGAGACAGGAGTTGGCGTGACGTAATAAGTGTGAGATAGTGATTAATCACAATAAGCTCGTATAGAATGGACAAAAATTAGTGGAAAAGGCGATTAAGTGTTTTTATATAAAATCTGTATGAAAACGCATGTTATGTTATTAATAAACAGTAATGGAGTGGTAATAAAATATAGATGATGGGAATAATAATGATAATAAAATAATAGTAGTAATAACAATAAACTTACATAATAAAAAGAAGAAGCAAGATTATAGTAAGAACTTCACTCTGGCCACGGTAGGGCGAGAGAATGTATGTATTACTTTTGAATGCAGAGTTCTGGTTTCAGATCTGGAATAGCTTATGGTTCAGCTATGTGCAGATGGTGTATGCGAAGTCCCTTTGTACGATATCGACGAACTCTAGGGTGGCACTGTGAAGCATTCATGCGGGGGTGCTCGATGTCCGGAGCTGACAAGGTGTTCGATGATAGAACTGCCAATATTCTTTTTTTATCCTCTGGCTAACCATGTTGGACAGTGTTCTAGAATACGTCTCCAGACTTGACGTTGCGTATGGCCGATATACTTTACTCCACACGAGCAAGTAAATTGATAAATACACACTGAGATGACCAAAAGCAATATCTTATCCTTGAAGTTAGACTGAATTAATTGTCTGCTGGAGACTGTGATATGTAAGTTAGCTATTGGAAATGTCTTCTTCAGACCTTTAGGAAGGCAGTTTCCAAGAATTTCTACTGCGATGTCACCTGTGAATTCCAGGTTCATGAGAAAAGTTTTCTCAGGGACAGTTGAGATTTTTGGAGACGGAAGCTTCTCTTTCATGTTTTCAGAAGCCTGATATTCCAGTAAATCGGTAATTAACAGGAAACTTGACATAGACAAAACCTACCAATCGACAGGAGGAAAATCTCATGCACGAAAAGGCAAACTTCAGGTCAAGCAAACAATCGATACCGATACTGCAAGTAGACTAGAGTGTGAAAACAGACAAAGATAACCAATCCTGACGTTCAATGTCACCCACCAGGAGAGATGACTAGTGAACTCATTCAGAAATTTAGGAGCTCACTTCAACAAATTGAAGTATACGCTGAAGATGTAGCCTCCAGGTAACTAATTGTCTGATGAATAGGGCCAGTCGCTTGTGTGCATCAGATCAATTTTCAAGTAATGGTTTTGTAAGGATTTTGCTTGATTCATTACAGGATTGCATTGTACTGCGTATTGCTGAAGCTTCCCAAACTAGGCTGACGAAACAGTTGTCCAGTACTCCCATGTTTTCCAGTAGTTCTCAAACTGATGTCAGCTCGTGATGAAATCCTCCATCCAATCAAACAAAATCCCTACACAACCAATACTTGAAAATTAATCTGATGCTCACTAGCGACTGGCCCTTTTCAGGCAGTGAGTTAGTTACCTGGTATTCTAGTGGGAAGCTGTGACCAGTAGGGTGCAGCAGGTTGAAGGTGAGGCAGTAACTCATCGAAGAAGACATTGGGAAGTGGTCACGCTATGTCATGAATTGGTAGAAGTTAGAATTGGGTTGGGTTTGAATGACTGCTGAATTTTTAATTTTCTATTAATTATTATTATCTTAATTGAACTTTTAGATTTTCCTGTCGACTGATTGAACCGAAGTCCTCGGTCTCAGATTGACATGTCTGTGGGCTTCTTGTGCAGTTACTTCGACGATGTGTCGCCAAGTAATTAAGGGTTAATTGGTGTATGTTGACTAGCAGTGGAATCCACCAGGATGCGCATTTCATCTTGTTCAGGACTCGTCATCTGGAAGTACCTGCATTTCCCAGTGAGTAAGGATGTTTCCACCGAGACTCGAACCCAGTACCCATAGTTTCAAACGCCAAAGTGTTATCCACTAGACCACTTGGGCCACGAGAGCCACCCCACATCTTGTGCAACGGGTCATATTAATTATTTAATTGAATTTTAGATTTTCCTGTCGATTGATTGGACCGAAGTGCTCGGTTTCAGGTTGACATGTCTGTGGGCTTCTTGTGCAGATGCTTTGACGATGTCTGGGCATTTAATTAGAATTCAATTGGTGGACTCCACTACTAGTTATTATTATTATCAATTATAATTTACTAATAATATCAAGAATTTCAGGATTTCATCATGAGCTGACATTAGTTAGAGAACCATTGGAAAACCTGGGACTACTGGACAGCCAGCTGTTTCGTCCTAGTTTGGGACTCTTCATCAGCACGCATCCACCGGGATTCGAACCCAGGACCTTCCGGAAGGTCCAGTACTCCCAGGTTTTCCAATGGTTCTCCAACTACTGTCAGCTCATGATGAAATCCTGAAACCAATCAAATCTCTACAAACCAACACTTGAATATCAAGAATGTTTGTACTTATTTATTTATTTAGTTGATTGGTACAAATGGTCCACAAGAAGATTGTTTTGAAAAAGTACGTAAAGTGATCGGACGTCAGAAAGCACCATATCTACCTTCTATAAAATTATTCTCATCATCATCAAAACCAGGTGAATGTGAAATTCAACAAAGAGCTATGAAACATTTGAAAGAATTACAATCTGTCAAGATGAAAATCTCTGAAAGTCAAATGGAACGAGACAAAAGAGAAGAAGCTAAACTACTTCAACAATATCAAGATGACTGGGTTAGTGAAGGAGTTAGTTTCTTTTTTTTTCAGAAGCAACCCACTTTTTTCCATAGTAATTTAATATCCTAGTCTGATGGCTGAATATACGCCTAATGTTCAATCATACAAGTAAGCAGAATGATGTTTGAAAAGTGAACAAGGTGGTCATTCATATCAAAGCATAAACAAATATTTGTATAAGGCATTTAGAAGACAAATTTCGCGAGATGATGGCATCATTTCGTGGTTTCTTTACAACTGCTTTACAACTAATATGGTTGGTTCACAATAATAAAATAAATTGTGTGACAATTATTATTATTATTTCCTTTAATTCTTTGAGGAACATAGGGCTCCAGCCAAACATCTCCATTGCGTTCAGTTCTGTGCTAGAGTTTTCACCTGGCTCCATGTCTGCCCACATGTTTTCATCTCCTCTTCACATGACCTCTTCCAAGTCACCCCACCCCCACACTGACGATCAACTCGCCGCTTCCCTTTCGGGTTCCACTCGAGTGATGGCCTGTCATGTGGTGTCACTTGATGGTTTTCTAAGAGTATAGTCGTCAATCCATCTCCATTTTTTTCTGTCTATTTGTTGCACAATGGGTTACTGGTTGGTTTGTTCCCAGAGATCCCTATCGCTGATCTTTTCTGGCCATCTGGTCCTGAGCGAAGTATTGAGCGAAGACAGCTGTTGATGAAGGTCTGTAGTTTGTTTGAGGTGCTCTTTATGACGCGCCAAGTCTCTGATCCGTAGAGTGAGTAGCACTAACTTCACATTGGAGTTGAAAATCCGGATCTTATTTTTGATGCTGAGTGCTGTTGTTCTCCACACAGACTTGAGAGTAATGGAAACTAGCCTTGCTTTCTCGATGATCCTCGTTGTTTTGATATCGTCATCAGTTCCATCCGCCTGTAGTTGAAACGACGGTGCTCCCGGGTAGGTAAGTGTAGGAGGTTGCTTCTTTCAGGTTTCGCCTATTTATGCTGGCTGATTGTTTTCTGTTTTTGTTGTTGCTGTTGGTGTTGCCCAAGAATCTTCATCACCTCTGTTTTCTCTATGTTTACCTGAAGGAAGTCCTGTCTTCTCAGGATGCTTCTTCTGCTAAGTTGTTGCTTCTCACTTGCATGTCTTCCAGTTTGTGGGAAATCAGACATAAATATGTTATCGGTGACACCCAGATCCTCCGAGTTTTTTGTGTGGGTCCATGGTATGCCTGTTTTCTCGTTGGCCGCTCTTTGTCTGTCGCATTATCCAGTCTACCGCCTACAATCAGGAAAATCATTGAAGATGGTAAGTAGACAGCCAGCCTTGTCTTACTCCCGTCTTCGCTTCGAAGGATTCCATGAATTTCCTGTTGTGGATTACTTGGCATCCAGCATTGTCGTACAACTGTTGGATGAGATGTATAATTGCCGGCCTTCCTAGGGAACATAGATAAAATAGGAGGGGAAACTTTATTATTCTTTTGAGTTTCCAAGTGGAACATAGGGAGTACTCATCCGCAAAAGTACATACAAATGACCAATCATATTTAAATAGGCCATGTAGTCCATGGTAGGCGAAGGCTGAAGTCTGTTGTTTTTGAACCCATAGTTTAGGCTGTATGTAATTAATCCCCCAAAGTGCTTCCACCACCTTCAATAACTAATCTTGAATTAGAGTTATGTGATGAAATAATTGTGAAACAGTCATTAATATTGATTGATTTTGTGACCTGACATTAATAAGTGTTTTGCAATGGATGATGATTCTGGATTTCTATTCAGATTAATTGCATTGAGATTCTCTATGTGTTTTAATAAGCATTTTGGATCGCGTTCTTTTCAACGACATTGCAACATTCTACTGGTTCTATATATATAGGTGTCACTGCAGCTGCAGGTGAACTTGTAGATACATTTTGAACTAGAGTCCAGAGGATTTCGTCCTTTAAACGTAGGTCTGTACAGGGATCGAAAATGTTCTGCATATGAGAAAAAGAGATGTGGCAGCGTAGGATGTCTGTTTGATAGCTGACCGAAGTTGTTGTATTTCGATAAATTGGGAAAACTCGTGCAAATAAATCTAATCCTTACAAATCAAAATTCATTTCATCCACGCTAGTGACTACTGGTTACACGGCGGAGTTTTCTAAACTTCTAGTGAGAAGTCGTGACCAGTGAGGTTTATCCAGTCGGGAGTGAGGATGTAGTTCGCATCGATGACATTGATTGGTTGGTGGTCGCGCTAAATCACGAATTGATAGCAGATAGAATTCATGCATTGGTCATGGAATTAGGTGGGTCCCAGTGGCTAAATGGTATACAAGCCAACTTGCCTTGTAATTGGAAAGTCCTGGGTTCAAGCCTTTGCGGTGAGTGGCGTACTGCCTGTGATTCTCAAAAAAAACTAGGATGAAACAGCTCTCCAGTACTACCTGTGGCTGGTTTTCAATGCTTATCTAAATGATATCAATCCGTAGTCGAACTCGTATAAACAAATCTTATCCTTGCAAAGCAAACTCTTAAAAACTAATGAATCGCCTACTTATTCTGTTATCTTGAAGAGTGAATGAATCAGCGTATATCTAAGTGATGAAATTATTATTTCACATTTTTATTCCCTTGATTTCCGATTGGAATATAGGACTTCAACAACACTTTAACTCCCCTTTGTCCTATCTTCTACTGGACTCTTCTCCTGTGCCCACTATTGCCCATAATCTCTCATCTCCTCCACACCACACGATCTCCATCATGTCACACTCAGGCACACACCCAAATCGTCTCTCCTCATTTGGGTTCCAATCGAGTCTTGGCCTGTTGTGTGATGACATTCAACGGTCTCCTCATAGTGTACCCAGTCCATCTCCATTTTTCTCCTACATATTTGTTCAGCATTAGATTATTGGTTAATTTTTCCCCTGTAGTTTTTTTTATGCTTTATTCCTTCTGCTCCGCCTGCCATTTGATCTTCAATATGGAGACAGTGAATGGAGCTGCCGTATCAGCTGCTTCTGATAAAAGTCTGCCATAGCCTGTTTGAAATCCTTTTCGTGACACGCTGGCCAAGTTTCTGACCCTTATTAAAAGTGACTGACTCAGTATTTATGATAAAAATCTGAACCTTGGGGTTTATGATGAGTACAAGAGATTTCCAAACTGATTTTGGAATGATGAAGGTCAGATATATCTTTCCGAGCCTGGCTTTGACATATTCCTCTGTGCTATGTGCCTGTGGTTGAGACGATCCCTGCTGTATAAGTGAAGGAAGTAACTTCTGTCAAATATCATCATCTAATTGACGTTGATTGTTGTTGTTGTTGTGGCTGTCGCTGGTTGTTTATCTTCATCACCCCCTCTATCTTCTCTATGTTCATCTGAAGTCTTGTCTTTTCAACGTCTACTTCTTCAGACAGTTTGTTGCTTTTTGCCTGTAAGTCTTTGAGTTTGTGTGGCATTAAACATAAACCATCCAGTCGTGAAATCCAGATCTTCTAATTTTATATAAATACACAAAATAAATGAAGCAACTTACTCAAAAGACGGAGATCATTCAGAGGAGAAATATCAGGTGTAAGAGGCGTAAGATATTCATCAATTCAGGCCAATAAAGTAAGCTCAATATTAAAAGTCAAATTAAAAATCTCCCTTCTTATACACTGATTATGTTAGACAATCGTAAGGTAATGTAAGGAGGACATCCAGTGGGGCAATTGTGTTTTGAAATTCCTGTTCGCATGGGAATTTCATAGCCGAATGTACTTCATTTAATTCAGTTATTATTGTACTCCTATTCGAATAAATTATCAAAAAGAATGAAGGTGTCATCCATATATCATCCATATATTTACTTGTTGAATTTACTTGTTGTTATTTCAACTTAGAAAGGGATGTTGTGTTTTTATTGGACTAGATCACCATACACTTATTGGATTGAATTCGTTACTTGCAAATGGCTACACAATTCTGGTTATTTGAGCGGATTCAACTCTTTGAGTTAAGTTAATCTGGGTATGCCTCTTGATAGGCTCAGCCAGCCACAGACGAGTGGTACCACTGTTCAATTTTAAGGTCACATAGCTCTGGTTGACAAGTACTACTGTTTGACACTAGTGCTTTTCAACTACTTATTTCAATGAATTAGTAGTACGTACCCTACTACAAATAGATTATTTTAGGTTTAAAATCTACTTACTGATTAACTCATTCATTTGCTTGATTTATAACAATTCAGTTGACTGATTAATTGAAGAATAAGCGGGATTCAGGATTCATCGACTTCGAATAGGCCTTGGACAGTGTTGGGTGTGATATAATTTGGAAACTATTTCAAGTACACAGTGCAGTGACCCGAAGTTATATAAACTTCATTCAACGGGTGTGTGACAATGATACATGTCGGGCGACCTACAGAAGAGTGAATAGAGGAGTAAGACAAGGCTGCCTACCGTCACCAACGATGATATGGACGAGTAAGCATTGGAGCGAAAAGACAAGAACAGGTGGGACTGATGAGAAGACTCTAGAAGACCTGTATTTCCCGTGTGGATGATTTATGTTTAATATTACACAAACTCAAAGACTTACAAGCGAAATGCAACAATATGACTGAAGAGGTAGGCAGCAAAGATAGGATTCCAGCTGGATATTCAGCAGACGGAGAGGGTGATGAAGATAACTAATCAACCAACCAACAGCAACAACAACCAGCACCACTCACCAACAACGGAAGAAACCTGAAGGAGGTTACTTGCTTCACTTATACGACACCTCCCTCCGAAAGGGATTTGTCGAAAGGATAGCAGTCTGAAAACAAATACTCTAATACGTATTATCACCAGATTTGTAAACCGAGGGTCTATAAAACATAATGACAAATGGAAAGGTTACAATTCCCTGTCATCTCTGCGATATATTCATCATAGAGTCAACCATTCAAGTGATTTTGTCGACCCCGTTACGAGGAATTATACAATTTCTATTGAGGGATTTTGAAGGAGGTTGAAAAATAGGATAAGGGCTATAAATGGATCTCAAAAGGATTTCATTTATAGTCATTTGGATGAATATATGTTGTACAGAATGTGGTGTAACTTTTCTGTTGACAGTCCGATGCTTCACTGGGAGATGTTTATCTCACACGTTAGGGAAAGATATCCCCTGTAACAGTTTTATGCTTTTTTTTATAAATATACATTTCCATTTATCATATATGCCTTTTTAATGTGATTGGCCCGTTCAAGGTCGTTCGCTGATTGGTTGTTAGTCGTGTCGAAGGTTTAACTTTGCAGAGACGAGTTGCTAAAGCCGCATATTACAATCGGAAGCCAGCCGAATAGTAATAATAATAGTATTATTTTTTACTATGTGGAACATTGTATTAATCTTTAATTTTATCATATTTACTAATTATTTAGAATAGGTGGCTTTCTTTGCTGAATGCACAGAATTATCAATACACTGAAGCGCATTCACTACCAATGCGTCACTATCTAATGAAATATATTATGCCAGATTTATCGAAAGCTTTACTGAAATGTACTGAAATACGACCAGAAGATCCAGTTGATTTTGTGGTGAGTTAACCCTTTATAATATTAGACTGAATGATTGGTTGATTGATTGATTGATTGATGTGTTACCTGTAGATTTTCCTTGTTGCTGTTGTGGCAACAAATAGTGATTGCTTTACTTATACGATGTGCAAAATCACAAGAAAAGCAGACAATCTAAGCAAATACTACTGCAACTGTTCATAGACTACTACTACTACTACCACTATTGTAACGACAGAAGACAAGGACCACGCTATAGATTTTTTTTTTTTGAGGAAATCAACAGATATTTATTTGAGTGCATGGAAGATTTCATCAATAGCTGACATCACTTAGAGAACCACTGGAAAACGTGAGAGTAATGGACAACGACATCGTCCTAGTTTGAGACTCTTCAATAGTACGCACCCACCAGGGATCAAACCCAGGTTACATTCAACCATTCAGCAGAGAGCCCATGAATTCTAACTTCTGACAATTCACGACACAGCGTGACGACCAGCCAATGTCTTCGACGAGTATCTGTACCCTACTGTTCACAACTTCCCACTAGAACCCATGTAACTATCTACCTAAATAGGGCCAGTCGCTAGTGAGGATCTCATCGATTATCAAGTATTGGTTTGTAAGGATTTGATTGATTGTGTTTTCTTATTGCTTTGCCTAAATTCATAAAGGGGAAATAACTGTTTTATAGATCATTATGCATTAAATGGTTTTGTTCAATGTCCAGCATATGTTCATTTTTCAGTGTTGTTTTATTCAACTGATCTTCTTTAAAAATAAAAGTTCACGCCTTTATAATTTCTATTTTGTCTCACATGCAATTAATTAGGCTGAATATTTATTGAAAACGGGGATATCAGAGTAAAGGAAGGAAGAAATAATGAATTCTATTTATATAATAATAATAGTAATAATAATAATAATAGTACGATTTCATGATAAAATTCAAATGCTTTTTTTGTTTTAACTTTTACTTCTGTGTATATGTAACCAATAGAATAAATATATATTTATGCTATATTATGGTAATTCGTTTTAAAGGATGCACTTAGTAGTAACGAAAACATTCATTCAGACATCTGTCTATAAAACGCAAAATAATTGAGCCAGCAAAGAATATCCTTTTCGATAATTTCCTCCTCTTCTGGCTCTATAATTTTGATTTACAGCTTGATTCCACACCGTATTTTTGGTGCAAGTGTGGAATTTTCAGCGTGGATATCGATAGCCCGAAATTCGCAGGCCGACCATAGATATCGGGTGTGCGTCGGCGTGGGCTCGAACCCCGGACCATGTGCATGGTAGGTGAGGATCCTAACCACTGTGACACCGACGCACATGTGTGTTTATATACATGGAATATTCTAGAATAGTAGTCAATAACAATATTAGTGTTTTTTTAAATAATATCAATTCGTAAAGTAATATCACAATGGAATTACAGTTCATGAAAGAAGCTTAAATTATAATAATAATAAAGATATAATAGCAAATAAAATATCAACTGAAATTAAGGAAAGTTCTACAAATAGTTGAGGATCATTCAAAACTAGATGGTCTAGGGTAAGTATAATGTCTGAACTAGCTTCTTTTGATCGCATAAGTTAGGCTTCTTAATGTGGATCCCAACAGCCAGTCTCAGCAGTATTAAGTAAACGAGCTCTTAAGACGAAGTTAAGATTTGTTGGTATGCAGTAAATGACTTTGAAAGTCTGGTTAACATCAATCTTGTGTTGTGTACCCACAAGGTGAGATAGAAGAGCCCTATGTGAATAGATTTTATTTGTCCTTTACTTGATTTAACCACGCAAGATGATGTTCAGAAATCCGACGGGAAACACGCCTAATTGTACGGCTTATGTAACTGGCTCACTTCACAGGAGCAGTTAAATTGTTAGACACACATGGAAGAGGCGAGGTATAGCAGTTTGTGTATTACTACCGAACGTAGAATAAGGCTGGTTTTGAAGACATAGCGTAATTCAGCAGCAGGCAGTGCTCTTTTTACCGCATTTCTCAGACACTGTGTTAGCATCTCGCATGTTGTCGCCAAGGAACTGCATTTTGGAACTGTTGGTACCGTTTAATCCTAATAATTTCCCCCATCAAAACATTCTTCTGAGTAGATTGCTGTTGCTCTGTGAACCGATGTAGGTTTTCTTATTTACACTTCTTCTTATTGTGCCATCCTCTTTTCTGGTCATAAGGACGTCTAAAACTGAAATACTAAAGTCTTTTTCTTTCTCAATAGTAAAATTATTGCAGGATGAACCTCATTAAATTCATCCAGGAAGCTCTTTACCTCCTTCACATTTTTCAAAATCAAAATGTACTGACAATAGAACTCAAGTTCATCAATAACATCCTTCAAAAGCCCATTTTCCAGTTTCGCAAAGAAAATGTCTGCTAGAATGGGTCCGAGTGGTGACGCCATCGCCACACCATCGATTTGCCTATATATAGTTCCTTATTAAATAAAAAGTGAACATTCATTATGCATTTCAAGAGAAGCTCTTTTATAAATGATATAGGAATGCCAACATCGATGTTTCGTCTTATGAGTTCTTCGCATACAAAGTCCACTGTTTCCATTAGAGGGTAGCACTGGTGAATAAATAAGATACGTCAAATGATATATCATGAATTTATTGTCAACATTGAAATCTTTTATCCTTTCAACAAATCCAAAAGTATCCTTTACAACACTGTGTTTCACCAACTCAGTATGAAGAGGCTGCCAGAGTTCGACTAACCATTTGGCTACAGGATAGTATGGTGAGTTTAACATACCTAGGAGCTCTGGTTGAAGTGGTACACCCTTTTCGTGCACTTTATGCAAGCCATATAACACCTTGGTGTGAACGTTCCAGTGGGTTTCAGTGATGCATACTGACTTTGTAAGATAAAGCCTTGTTGTTGTTGTTTCAGTATTCTCAATTTATTTGAAGATCATGTAGGAAGAGGAGACATTTTGGAATTTAAATCTGCTGAATATTCTCTACTATGTGTTAACATATTTGAATGTAGCAAGAACAACAGTTTGTACAGAAGAAGATGATATAATCATTTATTTTAGTGGCTTCTCATAAGCTGCTTATAAAGCTATAAACGAGCAGTAGTGAGAACTCTATTCATTGGAGTCATGAGAATATGCTCTACAAAGAAGTTAGAAGAAGAATTTATGATTCTCAGAAAGATTTCGAAAAACAGTAACTACCCATTGAGATGCGTTAACCAATAATGGTGGTGTGAAGGCCGAAATATCAAAAAAAATCATAGTGAGGAAAAAGCCTCTTTTCATTAAACTAGATCTGAAAGGTGATAATGTTGCAGAAATAATCAACAGAAGACTGAACATCTCACTAGCCAGAGTCTATTCTGAAACTAAGCTGGTTCCCGTCTATCAGAAAACAGGCTCTTTGGTGCAGTCAAAAGTAGGCAGATACTCTTCCCATGTTAAATTTAACTGTGTATACATATATATATATATATATATATATATATATATCTGTGAGAGCAGTTACATTGAGAGATTAGAAAGAGTGATACACCTCCGAATTTTCTGACCACGTACCAAAAAGTCTACGTCTCAAAAGAACAAATGCCTTCAAAAATCTCATTGCCAGGCATCTCTTTGACACGGGTCATGAGTTGGATGTCACAAAATTGTGGAAAATAATCAATGGCGAAAAATGGCTCAATTTTCATCAATTTCTCCATTATAGATAAGATTTTATTTTGATAAATCATACAGTGTTTGTTATACATTTTAATACTAAGTGATGACCACCTTTCCAGCATAAACTAGTGTCACTCATAATCATCAAATCAAATTACTCACACAAAATAGTATAATTAACAAAATACCTTGCAATGACACACAACCGCACAATAAAGTGGGTGCGATAGAGTCAAAATTCTAAAAAGTAATATAGGTCAGTGGAGACAGAGAGAGAGAGAGAGAGACTGATTACTGAATCCTGTCTGGTTCATCCAGTCTACACCCAACACATGCAACAGAAATGTCTCAACGTAATTACCAGAGATATGGAAGATATTATTACCGCCAGTCACTCAAATCAGAGGAGGATAATAAATAATCTTAAAATTCTACTTCACCTCACGTACTTCATGACATTCTAACAAGTTACTTATTTATTTTGACTATAAAAACACTCGTCTTATTTGCCATGTGATTGGATTTGATTGATAACACTCATATTATTATTATTTCTGAATGTACATTATCCTATTTTGGTTGATTTTTATCCAAATGTCTAATCATCAATTTTACTCATGTATATAAATGAAGGAAGAAAGTTGTGTGAGTGACATGATATGATTATGTGTGGCAATAATTTGTGCTCGAACCTTAGTCATCAGTTAATATTACTGTACAACACCAGATTGTTTATCAAAATAAAATCTTATTTATAATGGAGTTATACTCTACCACCACAGTGCCCCAGGTTTATACTTTCATCAATTTTATCGAGACAATCTCTATCAGACATTTGATGGCTAATTTATTGTTTTCAGACAGGAGCAGAGTTATCAGCCTTTCCTTGTCCTAGTTTTTGTATGGTCTTTATTCTCTCTCTTTCATCTGATTACTCAATCTTTGGCTTTCACCTCCCCCCTTACCCGCCCCCCTTTTTGACATGCTATAACATTATTTGTCTCCTATTCCTATAATTTGAGTTGAATTCAATATATAGATAGTTACTCAGGTTTTTAGTTACTCCTTGTCTCACTTACCTCTCGTCTTTATTACATGACACCTTTTTCAGTGTATGCATACAGTGATTTTTTGTCGAAACTGGAACTCTCTATCGACTGACATTATGTGAAAATTGCAAGTATGTTAAAATTGTTTCCTTACACACAGCAGTTAATGATATCTTCGGTCAGTAATCAGTTGATGAGAAGTCGGCGAAATGAACAATAATTGTACCATCTTATTCTCTACAGATTGTTGTTCTTGATGTATTGATATTTCTAAAGGCGAATAAATGCATAATCCCTACATATTGTTAAGAACAAAACTGCTATACTTATTATTATTATTATTATCGGTGTCAGTCAATGGGTTGTTTTTATTCTCCGAAAAACGCCTCACTCAAACTCAGACTCATTAAACTCAGATTGTTAATGAGAATAAAACAGTTACTGAGTCTATTCGCTATGCCAAATATTGATTGATTTCAGATGATGTTTTATCCCCTGAATTCATAATGTCTTCACATTTAAAGTGGTGTTTTTCACCACACATCATCTAAAAACTAGCTAAATCAATGGCATATTTAATCTAAAGACCTCACTAAATACCCAAAGTAAAAAGATTAATAATGGTTTAAGAGTTCACCTTGTAATTGAAAGGTCCTGGATTCCAACCCCAGTGAGTGCGTACTACTGAAGAGTATCAAGCTAGGCTAACAGAACAGCTGTGAAGTACCGCCTGATGGTTTTCCAATGGTTATCTAACTTTAAAACAAGCAACAAAGGTGGTTAATAAAGCAGGATGACTTAATGAATTCATCAAATTTCGGTAGAACTCGTCAGCTGAATACTCTACATACAAGGATATGTAGTGAAATTATATTGGGAGATATAAGACCGATAAGCACAAATAAACTACATTGAATTAATCATACAGAAAGACAGGTGGGAATGTTTTCCATGTTCAAATAGACAAGGGGAGAGGGAGTATGCGAGAGATTAAAATTAGGATAAAATGCATTACGCTTTAATTACATCACTTAGATAAACAATTAGACATTAGAGAATATAATAAGAATTTCAAACAGAGTAATATCAATAGTAATAGTTACAATAATAATAACAATAGTGATAATGTTGAAGTGATTTAAGAAAATTCTACTGATAAAGGATAGTTTTAAATGAATCAAGAATAATAATAAGAGGTAGAATAATAAGTAAAACGTATTACCATGGTAGATTCAGAGTGACAACCATCAGCTTTTGTACACAGAGACCTGGTTTATAAACTCGGATTGCACAGCCCTGTGCAATTGCAAGCTTCTTCCTGTTTCTTAATGAATGACTTGGCAGTGTCGATATCATGTCCATAGTCCACAAGATGTTTTGTTATTGAGGATTGTGGCACTTTGCATTCAGCTGTTTTCAACCATTTTGGCAAATGCTCCATCATGTGATGAGTAGACAATCGCCTTTCTGGACGACCTATGAATTTGTTTCCACAAAAACACTTATCAAATTGATACACGCAGTTTGAAGTGTCAAGAATCGGCGACTGGTTTTTCCCAGATTGTTAAAGCACCCACTTGTTGGTGGTGTTAAGGATAACAAGTTCTGGACCAATAATAAGTTCTTTTGATAGCCTTATCGAGTCTTCATTTGACTACTTCTTGTATATCACCTCCTTTGAATGGCAAACTGATACAGACAGATTTCTTCGGAACTGTTTGGACAGTTTTGGTGGGGCTCGTTTCTTTACAGTATTTACTAATGAACTTCCCAGGATACCCATTCTTACATAAAATAGTCTTCACAGCCTTTATTTCATGTTCACTTCTACTGTCAGAACGAATTTTCCGTGCTCTATTGAACAGTGTTCTTGCTGAGTCCATTTTATACTGGATTGGAACAAAGCTGTTGAAATGCATGTAATGTCCTGTCCACGAAGACTTTCTAAGTATAGATCTTTCAATTGTGCCCTCAGTCTTTTCCACTAAAAAAACATCTAGGAAATTAATAGTATCATTTTCTTCGTAATCTATTGTGAAAATTAGATTCGGGTGGCGTGAGTTGAATTTTATCAGTATGTCTTCAGCTTTTGATCAGCTTCCACAGACAATAAAAATCTCATCAACATATCTTAAGAATACATCCGTTTCTTGTTTATGTTTCTGCAAGGTACCAGCTTCTAGTCCTGACAAGAATAAGCCTGCAAAAGTGATCCGAGGGGGTTTCCTATTGCGAAACCCTCAAGGTGACGGAATAGACGTCCGTCAAATTGGAAATGAACATTCTTAGTACATAAAAGTAACAATTTATTCAATTCCGATTTTGGAATGGGTATGTCTTCAGCATCTCTACATAACTGAAGCGTAATGCATTTAATCTTAATTTTAATCTTTCGCATAATTCCTCTCCACTTATCTATTTGGAAATGACCTGGAAAACATTCCCACCTGTCTTTCTGCATGACTAATTCAATGTGGTTTCTTTACTTATCAGTCTTATATCTCCCAATATAATTTCAATAGTGTATCTATATCGTTGTTTGTAGAGTATTCACCTGAAAAGGAGTTCTACCGAAACTTGAAGATGCAGATTATATAGTCCTTCTAGGCGAGGACGCTGACGAAATGCAGAGTTGTTGCCAAACCAGTTCAGTAATACTGTTGTGGATAGACACAACGTAAGAGAGCACGTTGACCGCTCCACTTATTTGAGAAGTGCCATCAGCCAACGCCAACGGGCTGACCGCTGATGAAATCTTAGCACTGATACCGAGGGCTACTTTCGCATATGCCAGTTTACGTCTCTGGCGTAGACGTGATATCCGGCTATCGACCAAATGGCAGGTGTGCTGCTCAGCAGTCCTCTCCACCCTTTTTCATGGCCGCCTTTGAGACCTGGCGATTTAGAGTGGATGGTATGAAAAGGAGGGTCAGCTGTCTTTGATCACAGTTGCCTGCATTCTATCTCCCGTGTGTGTTAGGTGGTATAAAAGGGTGAGGAATATTAAAGTTAGGCGTGGGTTGAGTGTTAGGTAGGTGGGTGGTGAAATCAATCGACGAGGCTGTGGAATCACATCGACTGAGATGTTTAGGACATGTCTCACTCATGCATGTCTAGCCATCGCCTTCCTCTACGACGGGCAATATTAGCTGACATAGGGTCAGGCTGGAAAAGAGCTAGCGGCGGTCAAACCTAAACGTGGCACCAGTCAATTAAATCCACAACAGTTAGTTTAAGCCACGTAAGGAGGTGTAGACTTTCTGGTTGGTGTCCTCAGGACGGTAAAAACGAATGAAGGCTGTAGACAATTGGTTATATGGAATTGAATTTTTGATTTTCCCGTCGATTGATTGGACCGAAGTGCTCGGTCTCAGGTTGACATGTCGGCTTCTTGTGCAGATGCTTCGACGATGTCTGGGCATTTAGTTAGTATACAATTGGTGGATGGTGGCTAGCAGTGGAATCCAGGATGCGCATTTCGTCCTATTTGGGACTCGTCAGCTGGATGTACCTGCATTTCTCAGTGAGTGATGATGTTCCCACTGAGGCTCGAACCCAGTACCCATAGTTTCAAACGCCAAAGCGTTATCCACTAGACCACTTGGGCCACGAGAGCCACCTCTTGTGCGACGGGTCATATTAACTATTGAATTGAATTTTTGATTTTCCCGTCGATTGATTGGACCGAAGTGCTCGGTCTCAGGTTGACATGTCGGCTTCTTGTGCAGATGCTTCGACGATGTCTGGGCATTTAGTTAGTATACAATTGGTGGATGGTGGCTAGCAGTGGAATCCAGGATGCGCATTTCGTCCTATTTGGGACTCGTCAGCTGGATGTACCTGCATTTCTCAGTGAGTGATGATGTTCCCACTGAGGCTCGAACCCAGTACCCATAGTTTCAAACGCCAAAGCGTTATCCACTAGACCACTTGGGCCACGAGAGCCACCACAACATCGTCGAAGCATCTGCACAAGAAGCCGACATGTCAACCTGAGACCGAGCACTTCGGTCCAATCAATCGACGGGAAAATCAAAAATTCAATTCAATAGTTAATATGACCCGTCGCACAAGAGGTGGCTCTCGTGGCCCAAGTGGTCTAGTGGATAACGCTTTGGCGTTTGAAACTATGGGTACTGGGTTCGAGCCTCAGTGGGAACATCATCACTCACTGAGAAATGCAGGTACATCCAGCTGACGAGTCCCAAATAGGACGAAATGCGCATCCTGGATTCCACTGCTAGCCACCATCCACCAATTGTATACTAACTAAATGCCCAGACATCGTCGAAGCATCTGCACAAGAAGCCGACATGTCAACCTGAGACCGAGCACTTCGGTCCAATCAATCGACGGGAAAATCAAAAATTCAATTCAATAGTTAATATGACCCGTCGCACAAGAGGTGGCTCTCGTGGCCCAAGTGGTCTAGTGGATAACGCTTTGGCGTTTGAAACTATGGGTACTGGGTTCGAGCCTCAGTGGGAACATCATCACTCACTGAGAAATGCAGGTACATCCAGCTGACGAGTCCCAAATAGGACGAAATGCGCATCCTGGATTCCACTGCTAGCCACCATCCACCAATTGTATACTAATTGGTTATATGGCTCAAAATCGTTCTCAATGCCTGGTGAAGATGCATCCACTCCTTGTTAACTATAATACCCAATAAAACTATATTGTTCTTCGTTATTACTATTCCTTTGTTTCACACCTCTGTTTACTGTCTCTATAATGCATTTCTTCTCCTTTGTTCTCTTGCTTTGGGTGCTACAAAGAGTGAGTGTGGCGACTTGAACAGCTGCACATCTGTGCAAAGTTCTATGTCGAAAACAGATAGACAAACCGAAATTTCATGGATTCATTAAATCCTGCTTTATTAATTTTTGTTGCTTGTTTTAAATTTGTATCGGGAAGTAAATGTTTTCAATTAGGTTCTCTAACTGATATCACCTCGCAATGAAATCTTGAAACTAGTGAAATCTTTGCAAACCACAACTCGAAAGTCGTTTATAATTGTTACTCACAGATGAAGTCATATATTTGGTTATACTGTACAAATAAATAGGCAATATTTGGAGATTGTGGCTAGGATTCAACACAGATTATTGGTTCGACGACTGGAGTTTGGAATTTTGTCGTCATTTAGCCCTTTCATTTCACCTTCAATCATTTTGCATCACCAGTCAATCGAGAAATATCAGATAGTTTTTTTAAGTGTTGGTTTTGTAGGGATTTTTTTGTTTGACTGCATGGAGGATTTCATCATGAGCTGACATCAGTTAGAGAACCATTGGAAAACCAGGGAGAACTGGACACAGCTATTTCGTCCTAGTTCAGGACTCTCCAGAAGTACGCACCCACCGGGATTCGAATCCAGGACCTTCTGGTTACAAGACAAGCTCGTAGACCATTGAGCCACTGGGATCCGTTCCAGTGGCCACCCCATGAATTCTAACTTCAGCCGATTCACGAGATAGCGCGAACACTTCGCAATATCTTCTTCAATGAATTACTGCCTCATCTTTAACCTGCTGTACCCTACTGGTCACCGCTTCCTACTAGAACCCCAGATCACTGCCTGGTCCTAGTGGCTCAGTGGCCTACGAGCTTGCCTTGTAAACGGAAGGTCCTGGGTTCCACCCCGCTGGGTGCGTACTGCTAAAGGGTCCCAAACTAGGACGAAACAGCTGTCCAGTACTTCCAGTTGGTTTTCCAGCGTTTCTCTAACTGATGTCAGCTCATGATGAAATCATCCATGCAATATTAGGCATTCTCATTGAAAACAATAATTAGATATTAGGTATTTTTATTCCCCACATCATATCTTATTATAATAATTAATTATTATTATTGTAAGTCGTGGTATTTAGAAGAAAGAGAACATTCACAGCACATTATTCATGGTAAAAAAAACATAGATTGGATAAAAAGTGATGAGTATAGAAAGACAACACAAGAATAGAAAAAAAAACAAACGAGAACAACTGGGGATTGTGCAACCGGGAATCTTGTTCACAATGTGTGCATGTGCAGGGGTCTTTATGTATATATGCGCCAGGGATTATTGATCATTGACTGCATATTTTGTATATACGAATTGATTTTGAACAATAAAGGTGGATAATTATATATTTGTATGTAAATATATCTTTATGAGCATAGGTATATACAGAGATAAATTAGATAAATTAAATTAAAAAGAGTTAACATGGAGTCTTATTTGAGGGAGTTAAGCTCAGGTGAACTCGAGTATGTCCGTACTTGCGTACATTCGTGTGTATGTGTGTCTATGTGTTTGTGCGTAGAGTTTGAGGCGGAGAGAGTAGGAAAATTGAACAATGAACAATGAATATAAATTTTAAATCTGAATTGTGTTACATTTTCATTTGGTGAATAATCAAGAAAAGAACAAAAAGTTTCTTGTTTTAAGCAATAAATAATAAAGATACAAAATAAGCTGGTTTTGAAAAAGTATTTGAAAATATCATCCATTCATCCATCCATCCATTCAGTCACTCACACACTCACTCACTTAGTCGAAAATTACAAACAGTATAAAAATTAAAAAAAAACGACTTGAAAATAAGCAGAGTGAAGTTTATGTACTGACTACAGGTGGTCTATTCATAACAATCGACTTCTTTCCATGCATTTGTAGGCAAAGACTATTACGCATGTAAGCTGGTAGTCGAAGGGAACGACTCTCACGATCGAATACATAGATTGGTTCATTTGTCCAAACAGATGACTAAAATAAAAAAAAAGTAAAAAATTAATTACATGCTGAGACATGATGGAGAAGATTTGTATAGCTCAGGTGGATGACTAATTAGCGAAGCTTTCATCGACCTACTAGGCGACATCTTCAGCGCATACCTCAGTTTGTTGAAGTGAACGTATAGATTTCTCCACGAGTTTATTAATTACCTCTCCTCGTGAGCTTGGACGTGATTGGTTGTTTTATGTGTTTTCACATCATCTAGGCTACTTGTATTGGAACTGATTGTTTGTTTGACTTGAACTTTGCCCCCTTACGTGTGAGGTTTCTTTCTTATCGGTTAATAAAGGATATTCAAAAGAATGGATATCCACGGAATTTCATCAAAAGACATGTATCCCCAAGCCAACCTATCAAACCAAAAGCCCCCAACGAAAGCACAAAGAAAATCGTCCTAACATACGTAAAGAATGTCTCAGAAATCACTACAAGACTCTTCAAACCTTTAGGAATTGATGTCACACACAAACCAACAAAGTCGCTTCACTCAATTCTATGTCAACCAAAGGACTCAATAACGAAAGAAGGTAAAACCAACATCATCATCTAGAAAATAAATTGTAACAACTGCGAAATACACTACATTGGCCAAAGTGGACGTCCCCTTCGTCTTCGTATCCACGAACATAAGCTAACCATCAAAAGACATGACATCCACTCCCTCGCTCATATCACTACGTACAGACAACCACGGACATCAATTCGACTGGGACAACCAACGTTCAAATATTAGACATAGGAAACATCAAGAATGCTAGAGAATTTTTAGAAGCCCGTCTGGTATTCTAGTGAATCATCAATCAATAGACACACCGACATAGACTAAATTTATCAACCGATAAGAAAGAAACCTCACACGTAAGGGGGCAAAGTTCAAGTCAAACAAACAATCAGTTCCAATACAAGTAGCCTAGATGGTGTGAAAACACATAAAACAACCAATCACGTCCAAGCTCACGAGGAGAGGTAATTAATAAACTCGCGGAGAAATCTAAAAGCTAACTTCCAATTGAAGTATGCACTGAAGATGTTACCTAGGGATGGGGCAATAAAAGCTTCGTAAATTAACTATACAGCTCAGAGAGCACAACCACATCAAAATAATTGCATGTTTATTCGTTAGTGTAGGTTAGGTTAAACAAGGCAGATATTTTCTATTAGTCTCTAACTAGTTTAATGTGTTTAGTCCCAATCTTTGATGCAGACTGAATTTTTTTGTCAATCAAGTTAGCAATGTGGCCACCATACCACTAGGTGACTCACCATCACGGTGCAATGTGAATTGTTGATATTAGATAATTGGAGGCAATCGGCCACAGGAGCTTTGCTTGACCTAGATTATGTGCTAGTTGGCATTCATCAGTCAACAAAGGTGTATCTGTGACCTCGAAGGAACTCATGTCCCTTCTGACTACAGCACTAAGTGACAACGCGTGTTCGAATCTCAGAAGAGATATGAGTTCCTTCATGGTTACACATACACCTTGCTGACTCATGAGTGCCAACTTGCACGAAACCTAGATCGAGCAAGGCTAACTGCCAATTACCTCCAACCAAATAATACACAGTTTTATCCTAAACAATTGTCTTTTCTATCGTGGTAAATTTTACTTTGAAGTTGACGGCGGTCTGCTTAAATCACTGAGCTACCTAAATTTTCCCACCATCAAAATGCATTTGTGTTTACTCCGTATCATATTGTTTAAATGATCTAATCCCTCCCCCACCCCCCAGTGAGTTACAATTCATACAGGCGCACTGTTTAAAATAATTTTCTACCTACCGGCGAAAATTTTTCGAAAGAACTGCATGAAGAGCATTATGAATTAGTACTGAAGCAAGCTTTGGATGGAAAAATATTGTTTCAAATGAAATATGATTGATTATTACCTTATTTAAAGATTCTGCGCAAGAATTGAATACCTTGCAAGAAATCTTACTGAAAATTCTGTTTTATGTGTAAACGCCTATTTCAGAACAAAGCAATTATTCCAGAGAATGGATACTGAACAAAGAATACTCATTTCCATAACCTACTTTTCATCATCAGGTACTACAGTTATCTTAAAATAATAGTGAATGAATTAATTTTATGAACAACATTAATGTCGTTTAGATTACATTAAATCAATAATAAGAATAATAATGATGTCAATGGATTACAGTTCAACGGCATCAACTATAACAATAAACTGAATGTCAGAAATATTAGAAAAGATAATAATACAAATTCGTGAATTTATATTCTCTACTGAAGGCCGGCCAGGGCAGTAGTAGTGGCTGGTTGAACTTGCTTCTTTTGCACACAAAGCACTGGTTGTTTCAGGCGAATTGCAATAGCCTCTGCTGTTTGTAGCATGCAGTGCTTCGATCGTTTTGGCAATTTATTTGGCGCACGGATTCTTTAATGCTGGCTGGCTGGCTTTGTAGTCATTTTGGACCAGGTGGTCTTATATCGAATTGTTGATAGTTTTTACTGCACTTTTACTTAACCACACTGGTAAATGTTCCCGAATTAGCACAAAACATCAAGTTCCTAGAGCAGCGGCCAATACAAGTCTCTCCACAAGCTCAGTTGAATCAGTAGATACAATTAGGAGCGGGTGGTCCACATATTTCATCTTTCAATTGAGAAATCAACCTCAATCACAAAGCCAATATTGAAGAATCCTTCTCTATCATCTCTACTGGGTGTCAAAAAAATTGCCAAAAGCATTCAAGTACCGGATACTCCAAACAGAAGAGATTATCGCGTTTCACCTGAAACATCCAGTGCTTTGTGTGTAGAAGAAGCAAGTTCAGCCAGCCACTATTACCATTACCACTACTCTGGCCTCCCTCAGTGGCGAATATAAATTCATGAATTTGCATTATTATCTTCCTAGTTTTTCTGACATTCAGTGTGTAGTGTTATGTTGATGCTATTGAACTGTAATCCATTGGTATTATTACTGATTCGATGTTATTTAAACAACATTAATATTGTTCATAACATTAATTCATTCATTCACTATAATGTACAAATATACCTGTAGGACCTAATGAAGAGCGGATTATCTAAAAGAGTATTCTTTGTTCAGTATCCATTTACTGGAAAAAAATTTCAATGGGAATTTATAATCAGTTATTATTATTACTATTATTATTAAGTTGATATTTTATTACTGACTAACACTATGCTGTTCGACTGAGGAGATTTCGGTGTATCATTTATTAAAAAACTACAATATGTAGTGTACAACTATTCATGAAGAGTTAGTTTAAAAGGGAATATATTTCTTCAATCAATGTTCACAAGCAATTAGGTGGTTGTATCGTATATTTTATCTGTTACATATCACACTTTAAGCAAATATGTACTTTCGATAAATTCTCATCAGACGTTAAGATTACACATAACACTAATCCATAATGGAGAAAATGTGTTGTAATGGTCTTACAGTGTTACGCGATGATATTTACTGATGAAGGTTTTTTGAGCACAACTTATTACTGCTCATAATGATATCAGGGTACTCATATTATTTTTCTGACTCTGTTTGCACACATGAGTGAAAAATTGATTAGATACATGAATGAGAGAAATGAAAGTCAGTATAGAGTTCAGTGTCAATTTAACAAGTGTAAAAGTGGTGTGAAATGTACAGAAGAAGCATATGAGAGTGATAATAGTGGAATAATTGTTAAAGCAAAAGCAAACTAAGAGTAAAATTAAAAATTAAAAAAGAAAAGAAAAAAGAAAATTTTTTCAAGGGGACAACTAGTGACGAGGATATGACCAAGGTAGAATAAGAGAGTGGACAAACTTTTTCTGTATACAGAGTTTGGGGTTGTATTGACGAATTACCAGCACCTCTGCCATACACAAAAGGTGAAACTTGACGCCCTTTCTACAATTCGGCCTCACCTTGTAGGTGATATTGAAAGACGACTCTGGTGGAGTTGCGTGGCCTGAGTTCACCAAGTGCTCGAGAATCGAACTAGTAATTGTCTAACATTCTCCGCTTGTTAAGCATGTCGGATAATGCTTAGAGATGACTTTGGAAAGTGTGCGGCCAATATAACTAGCTCCACACGAGCAGGTGAATTTATAAACACACACTGACGTGACCCAAAGTGGCAGTTTATCCTTCTTACATCGGCTGATCATTTGTCGGGTATAGAAATTGATACCTTTACCTCTTTCGATTATTGCTTTTATCTTGTTGCAAACCAGCTATTCACTAAAATGGCTTTTAACCATATAAACTGACGACTCTTTGCTGTGTCTTAAGTGCGTGTGTGTGCACTGCTAGAGCCTCCGGCACGTGTGGTTTATCTCTCCTACATATGTTCGTAGGTGATTTCATCCGTCTTAAAATGAAGTGAATCTTATAACTAACTTTAAATGTGAACATCAACTAATCACCAATCTTGTAACTAAAATAAGGTACAGGATTTCATCATGGGCTGACATTAGTTATAGAACCATTGAGAAACCTGGGAGTACTAGACAGCTGTTTCGTCCTGGCGCTTGGAACTCTTCAGCGGTACTCATCCACCACCACTGTTCCGACTCAGGACATTCTGATTACAAGGCAAGCTAGCTCGTAGACCATTAAGCCACTGAGACCCGATCCAACGGCCCATGAATTCCAACTTCTGCCAATTCACGACATAGCGCGACCGCTAGCCGATATCTTCGGCGAGTTTGTTTTGTCCTCACATCCGACCTGCTGCACCCTACTGGTCACGACTTCTCACTAGAACCCCAGGTAACTACCTACCTAACTGAATAGGGCTAGTCTCTAGTGAGCATCTCATTGATATTCAAGGTTTCGTCCCAAACTAGGACGGAGGAAAGAGCTGTCCAATACTCCCAGGTTTTTCAATGGTTCTCTAACTAATGTCAGCTCATGATGAAATCCTGTAACCAATCAAATCCCTACAATCCAACACTTAAAATAAAGTAAATTACTGAATTGAACAAAAGAATAAAATCAATACTAATCAACTAATTATTCATTGAATTCATTCATACTCACATCATTTTTATCACGTTGCCATTTCAGCACAGCATCATCATCATTGAAATAGGTTGAACAAGAAATAATAAGCGTATTACTGTCTCTAACTCTTTTGAATTAACAAGAAACAATTGTGGTAAAAACAAAAAGAATATTGTTATTTTTTAGTTTAATTTACAAAATATGCAGAGGAATATTGACCTAGGTAGAAACCTTGAGCTGTGTGGTGGCAGCGTATAACTCCATTATGGATAAGAGTTTATTTTGATAAAATCACACAGTGTTGTTTTACAGTAAGTAATATTTACTGATGTACACGTTCTAAACACAGTTTATTACTGCTCATAATCATCGTATTAAGGTATTCACACACAACTTTCTTGCTTCATTTTTTATTTACAGCTGATTCCACACCGTATTTTTAATACAAGTATGGAATTTTCAGCATGGATATCGGTAGACCAAATTTTGCAGGCCGACCATAGATATCAGGCGTGCGTCAGCAGGAGATCGAACCTCGGACCATGTGCATGGTCGGCGAGAGTCCTAGCCACTGTGCCACCGACGCACACATGAGTAACATGAGTAAAAATTGATGATTGGACACTGAAATACAATCCATATAGGATAAAGTACATTCGGAAATAATATCAAAGTTATCAATCAAATAAAATCAAATGGGGATAAGGATGTTTCTCTATAAATAAATAACTTGTTAGAATGTTATAATGTGAATTTAATACATACATTTTAAGATTATTTATTATCCTCCTCTAATTTGTCTGACTGGTGATAATAATATCTTCCATATGTCTAGTATTTGCGGTGAGTCATTTCTTTTGCATGTTTTGGATGTAGACTCGATGAACCAGACAGGATTCAGTAATCAACCTCTCTCTCCCTCCACCTACCTAGATTACTTTTAGAATTTCACCTCTGCCCCACCTATCCTATCGTGTGGTTGTGTGTTAATGTATGCAATGCGATAGCTGAGCTTTTCTCTAAATCATTCGAACGTTAGCCAAATTCTTATGTTCCGACAATCTGACTACCCCCAATCTACTAGTATGATTGACCTATGTAGTTGACCACACTCACAATCATTGCAAGGTATTTTGTAAATTATATTATTTTATCAAATTGTGTTAACCTCCAGTGTCTTTTAACCTAAAGAGCTTGTCCCACCCGAATAAGTGTGAAGGTTTGAATGCAAACCCTCATTCCTGATTTATTAAGAATCCTACGTAGGACCTCTGATGTCATCTCCTTATTGTTAAAATTTTACGTGCCTCATATTCTTTCTTATTTCTGTTGTCATTAACAGTTTTACAATCGCATGCGATAGACAGCAGACATAAGATTGATTTCAAAAATGTCGGTGTGTCGGTGGCACAGTGGCTAGGACTCTCGCCGACCATTCACATGGTCCGAGGTCCGAGCTCACGCCGACGCACACCTGATATCTATGGTCGGCCTGCAAAATTTGGGCTACCGATATCTATGCTGAAAATTCCATACTTGTACCAAAAATACGGTGTGGAATTAAGCTATAATCAAAAACAAACAAATTCTAGGAAGAGGCTTTAATTCACACAAAGAAAGGTTAACCTCTGAAGCCTTGCACATTTTAACCACATCAAATGCAGTAATGAGGAGAGAAGGGATAGACTTATCCCCCGTATGACAGACTCTAATGAAGTAAAACAGATGAGGGAAAAAAAATTCAATTCTGTATCATGACCACTGTGAAATATTACCATGTTTTGACGTGTTGCTCTTACAACAAACATCATACACTCTTTCACCCATATGACGATTCGACATCAGTCGTTACGAATATGTGATGATGACTGCATGTCTCCATTGGTACAAATGTCTGCCGACAAGTGACCTTCAAAGGAACTGATTACAATTTATGTAATTTTTCACTAAATATGCATTGTGATGGTTATCAAAATCCGAATATTTCTGCTGCTGAAGAATCTGTGGTGGCTTACACAGCGAAACATTCAGAAAAGAGATCTTGTTTTGATTTTGAATTTTTCTTAAACACACTGGGATTATTTTAAATAATTTATGATAAAAACCAAAGAGGATCACCGTATAAGAAGATGAATAAATTGACTGTAAACATCATAAGTGCATGGATGGCAAAGCGGTAGAATTTTAGCCAGCCATGCATGTGGTCTGGGATTCGATCCATGACCAAAGACGCACTCCTTTACCTCGCCGGTAATAAGACTGGTAAAAAGAGAAGCTTGGGCATGAGGCTGGTTAGCAACCCCATCCCATAAAAATGATCACCACTGCTACAGAAACTTCAAGCCTGTAACTTAAAGGAATTAAAAAAAAACATCGTAAAGATTCTATCGATTTCCACTTACTTTTTCATAACCAGAAATCGTACAGGTGTTTCTGATACTTTACTGCGTACAATTTTATTCATTTTATATACATAACTTAAATTGACCACCTCATCAAGTATTAACGAGTCTTGACGTAATGGATAAAACAGCGGTTCTGGTGCATTCGATTCACTTGATGGACTTATATCTGGATTCGATGGACAACGTTTATTCTCGGTTAATGCTTTGCCCATTCTGTCAGAATTGACTTCCATTTCATTACTGAATGACATTGAACGCTGAAAATTATCGTGTTAAAAAATAAAGAAAGGAAGAAAGAAGAAACACAAAAATATGATGTTTTTAATCAATCAGTTAAGTAATAATATAATAATAATTTGCTTTACTCCGAAACAGCACTTGTGATACAGAATGGAATTCTCAGCATTTTACTACAGTATTGCATGCAGTTAGTACATTAACAATAAATAAAATTCTACATAGATTAAGGAAATCTCAGTTCATTATGACAACAGCTTGTTAACATGTCGGCAAAGCCAAGATTTAACAGTGTTTGAAGGTGTTAGAAAAGTAGTTGCTTGCATATTTACTGGTGTAAGCAGAAGAAAGAAACAAAGCAGCACATAACAGAGAGCAAAAGGAAAGAGAAAAGGAAAAGAAAGAAAGAAAAAACGTTGTACCTATAA
This sequence comes from Trichobilharzia regenti, assembly GCA_944472135.2. Taxonomy (NCBI): domain Eukaryota; kingdom Metazoa; phylum Platyhelminthes; class Trematoda; order Strigeidida; family Schistosomatidae; genus Trichobilharzia; species Trichobilharzia regenti. The sequence continues at coordinate 15,662,966 of OX235262.1, forward strand.
ATGATGTGAGTTGGAAAGACGAGATCCATTTGTTCTACTGACTATTTAATAAGTTATAGGTATCACGCCTGACGCTTTCTTTATCGTACAGAACACGAGCTAAGTAGGGTATGGTTGAGGTTTTGTACTTGGTAGTGCGAGTATATAGTTTTCTATATAGGCTTCTGGTTCTGCCTGATGAGATACAAGGGGAGAGTTGTGAATGTAGAGGGTGGTGTGAGTTAGATAAAATTGATTAAGCCAATTTATCACATCTGTCCAAGTGCCTGTCGACCAGGATATTAACAAGCTGGTTAAGTGTCACATTGCTTACCCTGCTGACAACCTTTAATATGAAATGTTGTCAGCGTTAATGTTCTACATTAGGAAGTTAAGACAGTCTGTTATCACTCATTATAATAAAGGTGTGTTTTGTATTTCTCAATGAATGAAAAACAATGAACGATATTGCTATTTTTACTGACGTATCGCTATTTAATGCTGCTGCTAACAGCCTTATCAAAGTGGTATTATCAAACCAGAATTTACAAAATCCACTCAGCTTATATATAACAACTTAATCATCCATTTTTCCTCAGTATGATGTCGTTTTTCCGTTGCCAAATTGGCCAATCTCATAAAAATAACAAAACCAAATGTAGATTGTTGGATTTGATAGGTGTGTAAAATGATAAAAACAGTGTGTGTGTTTACATAACGAAATTGCTGTTCACATTCATATTGATTTTGTCACTTCATGAGAGAGGGTCAAATTCTGTTTTAGTTCATCATTCCCATTCAGACAATTTGGATTCCACTTAACCATATGAAGTGCTTCTGATGGTATTAAATGTTCTTTGTGATTTCTGAAGTTTTTCTGGATTATTTCAATATTGTCAAAATCAATCTTGTGGCCTGATTCTATAGCACGGAGTGCTGACCAAGTATGGATAATGATTTTTCAAGCTTTTTTAGCTCATATGGATTTCTCGGTGATCGAATAGATGCTCTACGGTGTTCATTTCTTCTTATTTTGATTTCTCTCTGGAGATGTTTGTCTGATACATCTGGCATCACATACCAAGCATTTTATTTTATGGGCGCAATTAGATTAGAGAATCCTTAGGGATTTGGTCTTTTATATGGACAAAGTTGTTTCACAGTGTGCGTGTCTGATGTTTTGAAGAAAACTTTGATGCTGAGCTTATTGAGTAGTCTTCTGATGTTGTCTGGTGTCTCCAGTCTCTATGGAATGACAACTGTTGAGGTTCATGTCTTTGGAATATGTTTTCGAACATACTTAATGTCAATGTTGATTTTGTTGATGAAGTTCTTTGGGTAGTTATTTTTCTTGAGCATTTCAGTAGTGTTTGATATTTCGTCTTCTTCTTTTTCTTTCTCATCCGTTGTCAGTGAGTGTGCTCGTCTAAGAAGACTTTAAACAGTTGATACCTTTGCGATGATGAAGATCGATGATCTGAAGTCTGAATATTTATTGGAGTGGGTTTTCTTCCTGAATATAGATGTACTAAAATGTCAGTTTTCCCTCCTTTTAACAAGGCAGTCTAGAATTGGTAGTTCACCGACATCTGATTCTGCCTTATTCCGAGGTGAAGTGGATTCTGGAGATAGACAGCTTATTTTCTCCAGGAATGAACTGTTTAGATCTCGTTTTAGTACTACACAAGTATCATCTACATATCTTAACTATATTTGGATTCTGATTCTAGGCACTGTCAATAAAAGAATTTCAAGTGAACTTCAGGATTTCGCACTGGACATTGATGTGCCAAGATAGACCCAATAGCACCACTAAGGACCAAATATGCATATGATACTAGTTAGATCCCAGTGACCAGTCAGTGGTAACAGTCGGCAGCCGGGATAACTCAGTAGTAGCATGTTTGACTGCCTCATCGAGTGATTCAAGTTTATATCTCTAAGGCGGCGTTGATGTTACAGATACGCCTTGTTTACGCCTTGCTAATCGGCATAAAACCTAGGTCAAGGTGTTTCTGTTCATTATTGCCAACTATCTAATAGATAAAGAGAACCTTATCCAATTTACTAGCTCGACAGTTTTTTTATAGCCAGTCCCAAGCCCGAGGAAAGAGGAAGGGTTGGAAGTGGGGCTAATGACCCTGCCATACAGAATCAGTTGAATGGTTGCAGAAACTTCAACGCACAAGAAAAAGACTCGTTCTTCACTGAAATCAAAGAGGTGTATTGTTGTGAGCTGGTGAAAGCCTTCAGAAAGCCAGTCAAACAATGTCTTCTCTTGATGAAAGCAAAAATAAGAACTGTGAGATACAATGTTTACATGGTGTACGAAGCTGGGAAGGTTGCTCAGGTTGCCAAAGAAATGAGAAGATATGGTGCAGAAGTGCTGGAAATCTGTGAGAACAGGTGGAATGAGTGGGGACTGTCGAAATTGCCAACTAGTGAGTCAGTCATCTACTACAGTCACCCAGACGACAACCATGAGCACAATGAGGAAGTCGCTTTCACGATTTCATCAACAGCAGTCAGAGTTCTGTTGCAGTGGAAACCAATCTCCTCCAGGGTTATAACAGCAAGATTCAACTCAAAAGCAAGGGATGTCAAAATTATCTAATGCTACCAGACTACAAACAACTTAGAAAAATCACCAAATCATTGAAGGCGTAGAAGTTTGCAAAGACTTCTTCGTTCTCATTCATTTCACCTGGAGACTTTCAACCCATGATGAGTTCTCTTCCTGTATTATCTTCTCCCAGTTTGATATTCTTATCGCTCATGAGGATTTTGACATCACTATTTGGGATGTTGTCCTATAGAAATCCTCCTTCTCTTGGAGGCAGTGCGTACAAGCACAATGGTGTAAACAAGGCTACATGAGTGTCATGTGATACACATAACAAATGCCAGATAGATTTCCCCTCAATCTGAAGGAAGTGGAGATGTAGCCTGCTAGACAAAAAGTCAAGAAGGAGAGAAAATGTGAGCTCAGACCATCATTTAGTTTACAGAACCTTCGAGGTAAAGCTGTGAGGCCTCAAAGCAATTGGAGACAGGCCACTGTAATTCAAGTTCAACATTCAGAAAATGAAGAACAAAACTACAAGGAATGCTTTCACTGAAGATATCAGCGCAAAGTCAGAGTCACTACGTGGTATCACTGAGGAAAGATGAATGGAAGAACATTGGAACACTTTGAAGGTGATATTCGAGGAAAGGTGTAGAACCATCTTAAGAAGAAAGAAGGGACAAGGCAGGTAATGGCTCTCAACGAGCACTTACCTAGAGGCCAACAGAAACAATGAGAGGAGGATAGAGAATGAGAAGATGACTCAATGCAAAGATGGGCAACAGAAGGAGGAGCTGAGTTCAATGTTCACTGTGCTGAGTAGAGAAGTGGCGAAGAGTGCTGGGAAAGACAAAAGACAATTCCATGACACATACTGGCTGGCAACTAAAGCAGAAAATGCATACCTCAGGTAAAAGAGATCCCAGGATATTATATGAGATAACCAGGTCTCTATACGAGAAGAGATCAACCCAGACGACAAGACCAATAAAAAGTGCACTAGGGAACCTATTTATCAAGGAGGAGAAACAAACAAAACAGTGGGCTGATCACTTCAAAGAACTCTTGAATCGACCATCACCTGCAACCCACCCAGAAATACCACTATCACCAACAGCATGCACAGAACTACCTGTCAGTGGACACTAATCCTCCAACAAAGGCAGAAGGCTTCAACGCAATCAAGGAACTGAACGTCAGGCTAAGAAGGCTGCAGCACCAACGGTAGTCCCCCAAACCGGAGCACTGAAAACTGATCCACAGACTACACCAGATATTCTGACGCTATAATTGCAAAAGATTTGGGAGAGGTGCCTACCGATTGGAAGGGAGGATAGCTGCTTCGTCAAATTACCAAGGAAAGTCGACATAGGCCTCTGCAAGAACTGGAGTGGAAAAATGCTCTTCTCCACGTCAAGTAAAATACTAAGTCGCATCATTTTGAAAAGAAAAAAAAGATGCAATGGATACAAAACTGCACCTCACAGACCACAAAAAGATGGATTCAGGAAAGGTAAATCATTTTCTGATCAAATTGCAGCTCTTCGCATCACCTTCCAAAGAAAAGCATAGAATGGCAGTTAAACCTCTACCTCAATTTATTGATTGTGTTGACCGAGAGGTAATTCGGAAGCTAATTCAACACTACGGAATGCAGTGGCCAAGTCCTTATCAACCTCATTGAACAACTGGCTAAACGACAGTGTCACAGGTCACGTGATCCCTAACGGAAAACTAAGCGAAGACTTTGAAGTGAATACATGAGTAAGACAAGGCAGGTTGTCTATTATCACCGATGAAATTCTTAATTGTGGTGGACTGACTGAATCATGTGTCAGACTGTACGTTGGGAGCAAGGAGAGAAGACTCTAGAAGATCTGAATTTAAAGCGTGGATGATATATATCTAATGTCACACAAACTCGAGGACTTGCAAGCGGAAACCAACAAACTGACTGAAGAAGCAGGCAGCGAAAATCGGACTGGAGGTGAACACAGAGAAGACGGAGGTGATAAAGATAACCAACCACCATCAACAGCAACAACAACAACCAGTACCAATCACCATCAACGGTTGCCTCCTTCACTTATCCGACTAGGAAGCATCGTTTCAACTACAGGCACACGGAGCGGACGGAGATATCAAAGCCAGCCAGAATTGGAAAGGCAAGATTCGCCTTCATCAATATGAAACCAGTTTGGAAATCTTCTACGCTCAACCTAAACATCGAGAACAAGATTCGGATTTTCAACACAAATTTGAAGTCAGTCACTGCTTCTATACGTGTCACAAACTTGGCCAATGTATCACGAAAAGGATTTCCAACAGTCTACTCCAAATTTTCATCAACGGTTGTCTTCGCTGGCTGACTCCATACTGAAGACCAGTTGGACAACCGGCCAGAAAGTATAAGCAACAAGAAACTCTGCAATGGAAGAAATCAACAGGCAAGAGCCAATCGCTCAACAAATATGTATGAGAAAGTAAAGATGGATGGATCGGGCAGACGCCATTGAAGAGGCCACCGAATGATATCACACGCAATGCAGGCCATCGCTCGAGTGGAATCCAGTTGGGGAAACGACGATTGAGTCGTCGATTCGAGGGTGACATGAGGGATATCGTTTGTGGAGAAAGAGATCAGAGAGCTTTTTCAATCTTCGGGCCAGCTGAAGAGGATGTCAGAGAACAGAACAAAGTGGAAATGTGTCGTTTAAGCCGTATGTTCCACTTGAAATGCATGGGAATAATAATAATACTTCTAATGACGTTGTGCATAAACTCTTAAAATCCTTTCCCATGAAAACTTTGTATTGGAGTGATATTTACAGCTTATTGAAAGAAAAATATAATTACACGTTTTTGTTGAAAATCATCTTCAGAAATTGTAGTTTATCAGCAGTATTATGTCGGTTAAGTAGCTTACCTTACTCTTAAACAGTTTAACCTCTGCAGGACTTTTCTGATCTTCTAATTCTGTAAACACAAGAAAATAAATACAGTTAAATGCTATCAGTTTAACTATAAAGTGACAAGAATATGATAAAATTATTGATTAGTTTTTCGGGTTTCGAGCACATCCATTTCTTTTAGATGATATCTTTTACAATTTTATTTATGCTTAGAATTAGATTGTCATTCTTAGCGTTTGACAATTTAAATGTGAGGAAGCTAAAGGAATTCGATCTTTTCACCTACATCTGATCAGCTTGGCTTAAACTGCAGTCTACATGGATGGGAGTGTCGAAGACAATTAAGATAGGATGAGGAAAACATTAGTCTGAACACAGTGTGGTGAGATCCTAATTTTCAGGACCAGTGTCTAGTTGTTGTGAGAGCTGGCTGTTAGTCAAAATTGGTGGACAGTAATTTACGTCAGTGTTTATGTCCCCAATATTGGTCGTGAGAGAAATGAGAACAAAGGATTTGCGTAGGCGGATACAGTTAGCATATAGGTGATCTGACATTCAAAAAACAGCCGCAAAGAGATGAAAGAATAACTTTCAGTGTAGAAACAACCAATCAGAAGACTGTGTTTTCCTGCTAACAATATTCTATAATAATGTATTTGAAAACCTATAAATATGTGTTGATTTCCTTAATAAAATATCTGTTGCCTGGCCCTTGTCTTCTGTTGTTACAAAGTTAGTACTTCAATATGGTTCAGATCCTTAGTTCCTAGATCATTAGAAGCCCTTTCAACAAGTTAAAATTCACTTCCATCGAAGCCTATTCTCTTTTTGCTCAATACTGAAGGTATGACGGCCTGAAAGCATATGGAATGCGGAACCTTGACAGCAAACTATTCAAGAGCTTATTATTTAAGAAATTGTGGAGAGGGAAATAACGGTGGATTGGGTAAACGTTGAGTAACATAACATTGCAATCTGTACTCAAGCCTATTTCCAAATAGACTTTTCCCTGATGCTGTGAACTTTTATGAAAGAAACGGAGAAAAAGCATTGTGGATTGTTAGAATGTCCTTTGGATGGAGTAATATTGCTTCAGATGATGTATTATTGATTTTTAATTACCTTGAAGATTTTACAGAATGAATAAGTACTTTGCAATAGAACATGCTAAAAATTCTGCAGTATGTATTGAGTCATTTTGCAGTATGAAGTGATCAGTGATCAAGCTTGTCTACATTGGTTGGAATGGCTGTTTCTGCAGTACCTGGTAGTAGGTAGTTGGATTATGATGCAGTCGAGAATAGATGTCTTGAAAATTGAATAACTCACGATATACCCAACTAAATAGACGGGATCTTACTACTATCTACAGCCTATATAACAACAACTTGCGAATGGCTATCCAACACGCTTTATCATTTAACATATGAAGCCCAAAACCAACAAAGAACAATCCATCTCTGTGGCGAAGAGGATGTTATACATACAATGCGGCATTCAGAAGCGACCTTCTAGCATAAAATATCTTTTTTTCCTTCACGTTCCCCAGTGGAACATAGGGCTTCAAGTCAGTGACTTGAAGATTCTGTAGCAGTGTTTATTTTACAGGATGGGGTTGCTAGCCTCATGCCCAACCTTTCCTCTTTACCAGTCTCACTACTGGCTTAGCAGGGTAAAGGAGTGCGTCTGTGGCCGGGAATCGAACCCCAGACTATATACATGGTCGGCGAGCATCCTAACCGCTATGCCACCGACGGCAGCATAAAATATCTAACGACCTAAAAAGAACATTCTCTGCTACTGCATTAGGATTGGTATTCTCAAGCCGCTTTTTGTTCCTCAACAACTTTAAAGATAAACTATAACATTTGACTACTTCTATGTATATCTGTTAATTTGCTTCCTGATATGGACCGAGTTATATGTGTTGTTCGATGCGTGTTTTATCTAAAACAGCCAAAGAACATTATCCCGCTTGTCTACAAAAAAGTAACAGCGGATCAATAAAAAGTGCTATAACTGAACATAAATTGAACACGAGTTACTCATTATGTAAGGCGAATTTATCCAAAGTCATCTACAAAGTCAGAAGAAGCCTGTCAAAAACAGTAAGCTTCCTTATACTTTGCCTAGGCCTTGGTGGTTCGAATGAAAAACCCTAATTTATGTACGCAGGAGAAACTCCTCCATCCCCTACTTCTACCTTGACTATAAATCCTAGTTCAACTACTTTGTTACTTTGTAAAACATTTTAGTAACACCTTTCTGGTTAGGGGTCACGCTATGTCGTGAATTGGCAGAAGTTAGAATTCATGGACTAGCCAGTCATTGAATTGGGTGGGTTCCAGTGGCTTAATGGTATACGAGCTCGCCTTGTAACCAGAAGGTCCTGGGTTCGAATCCCGGTGGGTGCGTACTGATGAAGAGTCCCAAACCAGAAGGAAACAGCTGTCCAATACTCCCAGGTTTTCCAATGGTTCTCTAACTAATGTCAGCTCATGATGAAATCCTGTAAATTAACTCTTTATTCTTACTCTTTCTGCCTAATACATAATATATTTTGGACACTTGTCTCTATGCTCTTTCATTAATATCCTATTTTGTTGAGTGCCTTTGAAATTACATAACCTTAGTCAAGACTTACTGATCTTTATTCTCCCCCCTAGTTACAATTTGATCATTCATCACATTTTTTGAAGCATGTCGATGATGTAAACGATAACCCTTCAATTAATTTTTTAATTCCTGTCTGACAAGCCTAATGTACACACATATAAAAGTAATTATATATAATTGCTTCTGTGCAGCTTGTGCGTCGGTGGCATAGAGGTGGAATGCTCGCTAGCCATGCAGGTGGTCCGGGGTTCATTCCCCCGGCTGACGCACTCCTTTATGTCACTAGGCCAGAAGTAAAACTGGCAAAGAAGGAACGCTGGGCATCCCGTAAAAATAAACAACACCTCTATCAGAACTTCAAGCCTAAAACTCGAAGCCCTATTTTCCACTGGAAAACGTAAAGGAATAAAAAAAATCATACAGCTCAGTGATAGAATTCGCCGACGAAAAGTAAACTCTTCGTCGAAGTGTTCGTTTTCGCATTCATATATGGATGGGTATTTTACGTGAGCATGTTATTTCACAAAGATAACCAATATATATACAGCGGTTTCGCTATCTGTTTTCAAAAGAAAAGTTCAATAATGAAAATTTGTTTTGTATATCTAATGAGGACCTACAGCTAGTTTACATGGGGTATTCGGATGTGAAACCTCTAATGAAGTGAAATGACATATTTTCAAGTATTGGTTGTGTAGGGAGGGTTTCATCATGAGCTGATATCAGTTAGAGAACCGTTGAAAAACAAGCAGTGAGGGTGCTGGACAGCCAACTGTTTCGTCACAGTTTGGGACTCTTCATAAGAACGCACTCACCGCAAGGGTTTGAACCCAGAACCTCCTGATTTCAAAGGTGATCTCGTAGACCACTAAACTAATGGTGAAGAGTTCCCAACTTGAGCTGACGAAACAACTGTCCAGTAGTCTACTGCTGGTTTTCCAATGGTTCTCTAACTGATGTCTGCTCATGATGAAATTCTCCAATCAATGAAATGACATATAAAAGAATAGTGTTCTTTCTTTGGGAAATGCCTTACTTTCATATGTTTTTACTTGATAAACCAGCACTTCACCCATACCAGTACCAATCCATACTGTTTCTTCATAGGAGAGAATAACAGTAACACGTTGATGATTAAATGCATACTCTTCTTCCTGTAAAAAGGTAAGTCACAGGGAAAATTTCTTTTACAAAAATAATTATAATTCGAAGATGTTTTTAATAGTAACTGGTGTATCATGAAAATGTTCACTAATGATTGTTCTTAATACATTTAATCCTACTCGAAAGATACGGTGGAAGTATGTGGATGACACTTTCACAGTGTTGAAAAACACAGTACATCTCTAGCCTCTTCACACACACACATATTAACTCAATATTTTATTTTTTTATTTTTGATTACAGCTTAATTCCACACCGTATTTTTGGTACAAGTATGGAATTTTCAGCATGGATATCAGTAGCCGAAATTTCGCATGCCGACCATAGATATCAGGTGTGCGTCGGCGTGGGCTTGAACCCCGGACCATGTGCATGGCCGGCGAGAGTCCTAATCACTGTGCCTCATTTGAATCGAAAAATGAACTGGGAGAATTAGCCATTATGTTAGATTGTAAAATAAAAAGGAATAGAAGAAGGTAAACTACACACTAGAGTCTATAAAAAGCCGACGTTTTCTGTTAATAGATATTTAGACTTCAATTCATCTCATTCGTCATCTATCGGTGAAGGCAGGCTTAATTAAGTGTCTAACACACTGATCACTAGCACTAAGTTGTTCAAAAAAGATAAGTCCGTATGTGTGGTCATATAGTTCGAAATGTGTTGTGCGCGGAAATAGATTACACGATTCAGATAAATTGTGTCTTCTTATTGCTTTGTCTAAGAGACAGTTCATGTGAAAGAAGGGAGGAAGATTCTGGCGGGTAAAGTGCAACCACATTTCAAATCCTCATCTAACATTTTCTGTGTACACTGAGATCTGCTGGTATAAAGCTTATTATGTAGGTGATCAGAGAATGAATTAAGTCTGAGATCAAATTTTGATCACATTTCATACAGTTTTGTTTATTATACATGTTGATACCTGTTTCATGACTCATATGATTAGACAAAGTTTTTAAAAACAATAGATGTTCTTTTAATGTATATATAAACCTCTGTTATGTTGATTTCGATTAATTTCCCTGAAGAAGTTCGGACCAGATTGCCAAACAAAATGTTTGAATTACTCATTTCAAGCTCTCTGAGAATTTACAAATATGATTTTTTTACAAATGTCTACTTCTTACTCGGCGCCCAAATATTTTAGAACTATTCTGTCAAATCTTGACGACAGTTCATATGAATAAAGTTTCGCCTCTAATTTTATCTGTTTTTCCCTGGAACCACTGTATAATTGAAGGATATTTTGTTTCCTTTCATGAATAGGATTTACTAACAATACCATTTGGTCAATAAACCTTGTTAGTTTGAATACGGAACATTCCAAATGACTCGCTTTACAGGATCAGTTTATTAGCTAAATCATTTTGTCATGTATACTATAAAAAATCAATAAAATTATTACAGGATTATGTCATCATCACTAATATAGCTTTAAAGTTGGTAAAAAAGAGAGAGAATTAATTGTGAATAGTTTAGTAGACTTACAGGTCTTCGACTAAGATATGTTTCATTGGCAATATTGAATAAAAGAATACGTGTCAGTCTGTTTGGATCCCATAATTCAATTACTGAACTTCCACGAACTGCAATCCATATACCATGCTCATCTAGGCATAATTTTAATATAACATCCAATGGATTATTGGATATACTGATTTGCTTGTAAAAATCCATTGTTCTAAAATAAATATAGTATAGTTGGAACATAGATTTACTAGTGATTACAGAGCAATTTTACAATGAAGGAACATTTAAGCAGTTATCAATAATCGATGCCAAAAAAGCCTTGAGTTGGCCTAATGTTATTCATGTAATCGATGATGGATCACAGTAGGACTCAAACTGGATGCACAACAACTAATAATAAGGTACTGTGTCGTCTGAACTTGTGTCGATGACCTGGTCAAAAGTTTGGCGTCGTAGTTCAGCTAGTATGAGAAAATAGATATAGGCAGATTTTGATTGGCTGTTGGTTAGCTGGCTTCCTATTGGTCTAAAATATAAGTTAAAGCGGTAAGCTTTTTATTTTGACACGGAAATTTACAGTCAGTATGATTTAGGGCGGGGTGAAAAAGTTGTCAGAAAACCGAAGGCAATGGAGGTGCGCAGCTGAAGCCCTATATTCCTCTAGGAACTAAAGGATACAATAATAATAATAATAATGATTTAGGGCTTACCTTACCATAATATAATGGCGTGTTGATTTTTTTGGTATGAGTGTAGTGTGATAGTCACACGTTATTTGGATGCATTGGTGTTGTTTAAAGTACATTAAGATGTATGAGAATGTCTAGTAACTGAATATAAATCAACAATAATTTCGGTGCATTTATTTTAAGTCCAAAATAGGATGTATGCATTTTTGATTACTAGGCGAACAAAATTTAACTACAATTTCTAAAAATTTAATGTATCCTTAATTAGTACATATAGATAAATGTATGTATTAACTAATCTACTTTTTTAAGTTATCAATTCAATGACCTTTGGGATTTGTGCATACTAGGTCAGCATAAATCAAGTAAATTTCCCTTTAAACGGCTGAGAGCAACAGTTTAAAGCATACTTTGGTTGACTGTTTCGTGATGAGTGCGATTTGGAGTCCGTTATAAATTCCACCGATCTGTGTCTTATTCATACGTTTTTCAGCTGAGGATTTCCGGTTCATAGTATATCCTGAATAACGGTGACTAATACGATTTATCACTTAGACCGCAGCACCACCAAGCTTAAAACAATTCTAAATTTATTCTAACTTATTCCTCGATAATGCCTTTTTATGGTAACTGAAGATCTTATTGACCCACTATGTTCTGAAATGACACAGGTCGTGCTTAAAAAGACAGCTGCGTGCTGAATCAAAACCTTCCGCTCTGGAGTAACGCTAGTCCATGCCTAATATGTCCTGTGAGGGCTGTAACAACGTTGATAAGCAAACCCAGTAGGTTCGATTTAGTGCCACTCATGCTGAAAAATCACCGCACAGTTTCGCTGTCAAACAATGGCAAAACACCCAGCTAGCATTTTTTTTCGGGCGCATTGCAGACTTTTTGGGCAAACTTTGGGCGAATTGCAGACTTTTACTGCAGTAAGGGAGTTTAATGTCACTATTATTAGCATAGTATACGTTAATTAGCTCAATGATTGCAGGTTTACAATAATCTTTGACTACCAACATAATAACTGTGAACTTCAGGCTAAAAATAAGCTAAATAGTAGCACTCAGTGACAAAAACTGACCTGCACACTGCAAAATGAGCAAAACATCCAGAAAAACCTTTAAAATTCAATAGGATACGAATTTACGAAAACATACAACTAGCCGACGCAGGAACTCATCATGACCTAAAAACTGACTGTAGCCTATTTCCTAACTGACTGGTTTCAACATAGAACTACTTTGTACCGATGTGCAACAGTTCAAGTCGCCACACTGCATGTAGCACACAAAACCAGAGAAGAAGGAAGTAAGAAGAAATTCAATTCACAGTAAACAGAGAAATGACACAAAAAGAATAATATCTAAGATCTGTATGGTTTTACTGGGTATTATGAGTCACAAGAAGTGAATGTAACTGCGCCATTGAGAACCATTCTGAGTTATATCATTAATTATCTCCAGCCTCCATTGGTGTTTACCGTCCCAAGGAACCAAACCAGCAAGTCTTCATCTTCCTAGGTGGCCTAAACTAACTGTTGTGGATCTGATTGACCGATAAAGCCATGTCTGACCACCACTAGCTCTTTCCCAACCAGAACCTATGCCAGCTAACATTGCACGTCGAGGGAGGCGGTGGCTAGACATGCATGCATAACGCATGTCCTGACCATCTCACTTAATCGATGTAACTTCACAGCCTCGTCGATTGATTTCCCCGCCTTACCTAGCACTCAACTGAAACCTAACCTCAATATTGCTCACTCTTTTATTCCACTTCAGACAGGAGATAGAACACAGGCACCTGTGATCAAAGACAGCCAACTAGTCTTTTCATGTCTTTCACTCTCAAAAGCCAGATCTCACCAATAGCCATGAAGGAGGACAGAGCAGACTGATGAGCAGTACACACGCTCTTTGATCGACAGACAGCCGGATACCACGTCTACACCAGAGACGGCGTAAGCTGGCATATGCCAAACTAACCCTCTGTATCCGTTCTGAGATTTCGTCAGCGGTCAACCCGTCAGCACTATCTGATAAGTGAAGTGGTCACCACGCTCTATTATTTCACTCCCTATTTCCCAGCTAGGGGTCAATGTAGTCTAGTCCTGTGGCATCATGTTACATTTGACCGATGGAGCGAATCGCATGTCAAACACTCGTAGATTGCTGCTGAAAGTGTTCAGAAGACTCTGCATTTTGTCAGCGTCTTCACCTAGCAGAGAGGACTATATCATCAGCATATTCTGAGTCAATGAGATTATTCCCTGGCAACAACTCAATCCTTGATTCGATGACGTCACTTAGGGTTAATTCCATTAGTACATCTATGATGTAACTGAATAAAAATTGTCATACTCGGCATCCCTGACGGACACCACTAGTTGTCACCACTTCAGATGACAACTAACTGTAAGCCGTCAACTGGCTGTATGAGTCCGAGTGGAGTGCCTTAATCAGTGCAATGTATTTTCTCGGCATCCCTTTGCATCCGATCGTTGCCAGAGTACCTCTCAGTTAACACTATCGAATTCCGCCTTTAGATCCAGAAATATAACGATTGTTGGACGCCGCCGGTAAGTATGCCTATGTTCTAGAATCTGTCGAAGGGTGAAGATATGATCAATGCGCCCTCTTCTTGGTCTGAAGCCTGCCTGTTTCTCTCGTGATTGTGCCTCCCGAGCACCATTTGTTCCATAAATAATTATTGAGCCTAGAACTTTAGATACCATATTGGTCAAGTTAATCCCTTTGTGATTATCGGGATAATCAGTGACGAGACTTCCCCGGATTCCAGGACGCTACCTAGTACCTTAGGTAACGCAGACAGTAAACTGTCTCCACTGTCCTTAAACACCTCTGGAATCATTCCATCAGATCCCACTGCTTTGATTCGTTTCAGACTAGTGATACCATTATCAACCTCAGTTAGGGACGGAGGACCTGTGTCTATATCCTATGCAAGGAGGTGTTGGATGTTCGATAAGCTGAGTGTGGCTGTAGGCTGTCAAATAGTCGATGGATAAAAGAGAAATAAGAATATATTATGTAGGAGAGACATGATGTTAGAGTGGCTTTAAAACATTTGAGGCTAAAATTGAAATGTCATTTCATGATGCTAAGGATATTCACTTTACGTGTTGGATTGAATTATATGAAGAATGATAAGCATGTATTATACTTCGACAGTCTATTCATTATTAAATGGTTCCAACCAAGTTCAAACCCTGGCGGTGGGTGCGTACTGATGAAGAGTCCCAAACTCACGATGAATTCTTGTAACCAACCAATCAATCAATCAAAATCCCTACAAACCAATACTTGATGGTTCGAAGAAGCAGTAGTTTTCAATTTGTACCAGTGTAAATTAGTTTCATTGGAGTTAATCGAACTAACTTTTGCATTAATTAAATTCATTTGCAGCTCCTAAGTAATATCAAGACTTTAGGAGAATAAGTATAAAAAATTGGTCGATTGTTTCATAAGTAAAATATTATGCTTTAAGATTAGTAACTTATTTAAATTATATTAATAAACCATGGCACGAACATTTATACTGTAGGTAACTAGGGAACACATGAAAGGTTAAAAGTTCAGATTTTTGTTGGCAGATAACATCTTTCTTGAGCAGTGGACACCTGTTTCACGAAATTATGAAAAAATTTTACTTGATTTACATGATTTCATCATGAACTGATATCATCTAGAAAACCATTTAAAAAATAACAGTGAGTACTGGACAGCTGTTTCGTCCTAATTTGGGACTCTTCATCGATACCCTATCACCGGATTTCAAACCCATGACCTTCTGATTGCATGTCAAGCTCGTAGACCATTCAGGCAGTGGAACCGGGTCCAACTTCTACCGATTCACGATGTAGCGTGACTAACACTAGTCACTGTCATCCACAGAGAGTATGTCTCTTCACATCAGATCTGCTGTATCCCAGTGGTCACGATTTCTGACTAGAAACCAGGTAAAAAGCTTCCTGAATAGGGTAAGTCTTTAGAGAAGTGGTATGTGTACTATGTAGTTGATTGAATATACAGAAGAGTCCCGAACCGGGATAAAACATTTGTTCAGTACTCAGTAGATGTAGACCTTATATTTAGTTAGTGGTTGACTTGTTGATATCTAGCCTACCATTCGCTTACCACTGACTATATGAGTACTTATAGAATAGTTCAGCTTACTTATTAAAGTCAATTACTCTTCATTATCTGAATGAAATGAAATGTACTGCACGGAATACAGTTGCTGTGTACTAGAAGTCTGAATTATGATGCAGTATGCTGCTCGTGGCTATATTTGTGGAACGCTAAGTGATGATGACGATAAAGTTGCAATTAATAGGCTGAATAGTCTAGCTCTCTAACTGATAACAAGCCACAGTCGAACTTAAAACTGAATAATGAAGTCGGCATAGACACCTCTTGGTGTGGCTCTCTTGGCCGAACTGGTCTACTGGATAACGCTTTGACGTTTGCAAATTATGGCCACTGGGTTCGGGCCTCGGTGGTGGGAATATCATCACTCACTGGGGAAGGCTAGTACATCCAGATGATGAGCCAATCTCAAGTAGAACGAAACGCGCGATATCCTGGATTCTACTGCACGTCACCATCCACCAGTTAACCTGTAGTCAGAGTAAATTTTCAAATCGCGTTGGACTCCTCCGCCTCTCACGAATGGTATAGATTTACACAATTAAAAGGTTTCCCATAAATGTTCTATTTAATGCAGAGTTTAATCAATTGAAATAGAACAAATACATATACATATATATAATAAAGACTAACTTGGCATGAAATATAAATATAGAATTGCCACTGGCACACCATAATTGATGTCTTGCTAATAGTACAGAAGAAATTGGTATAAAACTGATGGTAATGTAGTAGAGAGAATCTAATGGTTCTTCATGTCCAACGTTCTACAAAAAAATTTAAAAAAAAAAAAGTAAATTAGTGATGAGTTCACCTTGTAGTAGATTTGCTAATGTATGTTTTATATAAAAGTTCAGGAATCCATAGTATGAAATATTTATTGAACTGTAAGTACATATTGTAGACCTGCCTAATACTTGGGCTACCGAAAACCCCAATCAAAATATCGTATATAATTCCTCTTATTCAAAACAAGCAAAAAAGGTAAATAAAGCAGGATTTAATGGATGCATCAAATTTCGGTAGAACTAGTCAACTGAATATATGGATATATATACACTATTGAAATTACATTGGGAGATATAAAACTGATAAGCACAAATAAACTACATTGAATTAGTCATGCAGAAAGACATATGTGAGTGTTTTCCAGGTCATGTTCAAATAGATAAGGGGAGAGAGGGAGTATGTGAGAGATTGAAATTAAGATAAATTGCATTACGCTTCAATTACATCACTTAGATAAACAATTCGACATTAGAGAATAGAACAAGAATTGCAAGCAGAGTAATATCAATAGTAGTGGTTATAATAACAATAATAGTAATAATAGTGTTGAAGTGGGTTAAGATAATGTTACCGGTAAAGGATAGTTTTAAATGAATCAAAAATAATAATAATAATAATAATAATAGGTAGAATAATAAGTAAAACGTATTACCATGGTAGATTCAGAGTGACAACCATCAGCTTTTGTACACAGAGACCTGGTTTATAAACTCGAATTGCACAAGCCTCTGCAATTGCAAGCATCTTCTTGTTTCTTTGTCTGTTGACAACAGTGAATGACTTGACAGTGTTGTTATCATGTCCATAGTCCACAAGATGGTTTGCTTTTGAGGGTTTCGACACTTAGTATTCAGTTGTTTTCAACCATTTTGGCAAATGCTCCATCATATGATGAGTAGACAATCGCCTTTCCGTACGACTTTTGTATTCGCTTCCACAAACACACTAATCAAACTGTTATACGCAGTTTGAAGTGTCGACGATTAGCGACTGGTCTACACCAGTTTGTTGAGCACTCGCTTAGTGGTGGTGTTAAGGAAAACAAGTTTTCCACCAATAATAAGTTCTCTTGATAGTCCTCGTTTGACTACTTCTTGTACATCATCTTCTTTGAATGGCAAACTGATGTGGACAGATTTCTTCGGAACTGTTTGGACAGTTTTGTTGGGGCTCGTTTCTTTACAGTATTTACTATTGAACCTCTCAAGATATCCATTCTTACATAAAATATTCTTCACAGCCTTTATTTCATGTTCACTTATACTACTAGAATAAATTTTCTGTGCTCTATTGAACAGTGTTTTGGCTATCTTTCGATTCTTCCACCAGTCCTTTTCACTAGAAAAAACGTCTAGGAATCTAATAGTATCATTTTCTTTGCATTCTATTGTGAAACTGAGATTCAGGTGGCATGAGTTGAATTTTATCAACATGTCTTCAGCTTTTGATCTGCTTTCACAGACAATAGAATTCTCACCAAAATATCTCAGGTGTACATCCGTTTGTTGTATATGTTGCTGGAAGGCACCAGTTTCTAGTCCTGACAAGAATAGGTCTGCAAGAAGTGGTCCCAAGGAAGTGTTCCTTATTGTGACACCAACAATTTGGCGGAATAGACGTCCGTTGAATTGGAATCGGACACTCTTGGTACATAAAAGTAACAATTTCCTTATTTGCGATATCGGGATGGGTATGTCTTCAGTTTCTGTACATGTTGAGTGCTGTTGACGTTTACATAGACATAAGAGAAATGAGCAGTTGCCTTGCTTTCCCTATCCTCGCCAGTTCATTGCGTCTGAAGTTGAAACAATGCTTCCCAGGTAGGTAGGTAGGTATGCAAGTAAAGGAGGCTGCTCCTTTCACATTCCTCCCATTCACACTGGCTGATTGTTGTCTGTTGTTGTTGGTGTTGGGTGGCAATCTTCATCACCTCAGTTTTCTCAATGTTCAACTGAAAGAAGTTCTATCTTCTCTGGATGCTTCTTCTGCCAACTTGTTGCTTTTCAGTTTAAGAAAGTTAATCAAGAATAAGTCGGTTTTTTTATTCACTCATGAACTTTTCAATCTCCTAATTGTAGAGTGTATACGCCCATCGTTAAATGATCATCTACAGTAGGCAACTGAGTATCTTCAATATTCAAAGGAATGATGTACACTGTTAAGGATGATATTTCATTAGAGCTGTCTTTTAAAAAAATCAATCAATCAATGCTGTATTAAAAGTGTCGTTGCCACTGTATGGTGATAAGGATGTCTTTTTGGAGTGTAGGGTTCACTGCAAACCGATAGGATTTGCTCCGAGCCACTTTCAGCTTCAAACTTATTCAAATGACATAAAAATGTACTTCGTCAAAATAATTGAAAATCAATAGGTGTTGGACAGCTGGTCCTTCATTAGTTGTAGACTTCTAGACAGTGGCACCAAAAGAAGCTAAACTGACAATTTGCAGTGTTCATAGTATCCTTAACCATTTAGTCGAAATATAGAACGTAGTGATTTACAGCTCCTTCATATCTGCTACATGTTTTTTCGTAGTCAGCCTAAGTCATTTATCAGCGCGTGAGCTGACATTTTAACTAGTAGACATCGTCGCTTACTGCTTATCATTACTGACTCCTAGAAGTAAATCTTACTTCATTCCAACGTTGTTCTGTTTTTTTCACAGAGATGATGATGACTAAAATGTCATTGAAAACACTCTAGGAAAAGAAAACCGATTCGAGAAACACTTCATACCCTATATCCATACTATTCATCAGACTTCAAAACAAGCTCGGTTTGTAACCAGAAGGTCCTGGGTTCGAACCCTGGTAGGTGCGTCTCAAACTAGGACAAAATAGCTGTTCAGTACTCCCAGGTTTTCTAGTGGTTCTCTAAGTGATGTCAGCTCATGATGAAATCCTTCATACAATCAAACAAAATCCCTACAAAACCAATACTTGAAAAACGTATAACTTGGGCACTGTGGTAGTAAGTAATCCCATATTGGTTCGTTTATTAGATGTATCACACAGTGAAACAGTATTATTAATAACTGAATGACAAGGTTTAGAACACAGTTTATTACTGTTCATAATCATATCATCAATTATTAGCACACGACTTCAAAACGCGACTTTTTATAGCTTCTTTGTTTTCTCCTATTTGTTGTCTTTTGGGGTAGTAGAATTTCCGATCATCCCATCCTATGTCAGTGAAAAAATGATTGGTGAAATATTTAAGTGGTGGAGCACAAGAGCGAAGTAACACCAAGGAAAATCTAAGACAGGAAGTAAGGCATATAAAAGAAGCTTTGAAACTTAATAATTACCCTGATAAATTAGTCAGAAAGTATGTAGGGAAATGTAAAAATAAAATAAATAATGATAGTGTTGATATGGATAATAATAATAATCATAGTAATACTGATATTAATGACGACATGCATGTCAAACATACGCAGGATAATGACAACAACAACAATAATGAATCTAAATCATCAGTAGTAATTCCATAGAAGGAAGGAACCTTGGAAACCTTACTCAGAAATCCTAACAAGGCAGGCAGGAATAAAAGTGGCTGCCACTCAAACCACTCATAAAGTCAATTAGAAACAAGCTTTGTCGGTTAAAGGAATAATTTTGTGCAGCCAGTTAAACAAATCAATTTAGTTTATCTAATACCCTTCTACAACCGCTTCTCAGCTCTCTGAGCTAAGATCATGTGTTTAAAATCCTGCTTCAATGATTGTCAGGTCAAGTACATAGGTCAAACTAGTAGAACACGGGCAGTCAGACTAGCCGAACATAACAACTTTGCAAAATCTAGATTAGTTGACCCGAATAAGAGAGAATAGTTTACCGTACTACATGCAGTTACACACAACCATACAATAGGATGGATGGGATAAGATGCCAGTTTTAAAATCTAATGTAACAGGGTGGAGGGAGAGAGAGATTGATAACAGAAGCTTTGTTTATCGAATCAACTGAATGAAAATACGTGTAATAGGAATGATTGAACACCTCTCCAACAGAACATCTGAAAAATTCTACTACCCCGACGACGACAAATAGGAGAGGACAGAGAAAACTGTAAAACTCAGCTTTCAAAGTCGTGTGATTATAATTGATGTTATGATTATGAACAATTATAAATTTTGTTCGAACCCTTGTCATCGAGTAAATAATAATGCTATTTCACAGACTGTATGATACATCTAATAAACAAGCTAATATGGCATTCAATAAAAACGTGTGTAACATACCTCTATAACAACCAGTTCACCATTTGTTAAGCCAGCGTAGACTTTATTCGTATGATCATGTGGAAAGTAAGCAGAAGTTAAATCCATGACACTATCATGAATAGGGATTTGCCAAAGTTTTGCACTAGAAATTTTCATAAAAAATAACAATAAGTGTCAATTAAAACAATTAATCCCTTTGATAAATTTGAATGAGGCATTCAGAAGACAAATTTGACTATATGACATCGTCATTTCGTAGTTTCTTTACAACCCCTTTACATAACTAACATGGTTAACGATAATTAAAATAAAGTGCATGAAAATTACTCAGTTAAATAAAAACAAAAGTACATACTAATGACCAATCACATTTAAATAGGTCATGTAGTCCACGGTAGGCGAAGATTGAAGTGTGTTGCTTTTTGTACACACACTTTAGGCTGTATGTGACTAATCCCCCAAAGTGCTTCCATCACCCTCAATCACCAACCTTGAATTAGAGTTATGTGATGAAATAATTGTGAAACAGTCATTCATATTGCTTGATTTTGTGACCTGACATTAATAAGTGTTTTGAAATAGGACGAAATTCTACTAGTTCACCTGCAGCTGCGCTGACACCTATATAGGTAAAACCAACAGAATGTTCCAATGTCGTGGTCGAGAAAAACATGTTCCAAAATGGCTAATAAATCATATAGAAAATCCCAATGCGATTAATCTGAATCGAAATGCAGCAGCATCATCCATTGCAAAACACTTATTAATGTCAGGTCACAAAATCAATCAGTATGAATGACTGTTTCACAATTATTTCATCACATAACTCTAATTCAAGGTTGGTGATTGAGGGTGATGGAAGCACTTTGGGGGATTAGTCACATACAGCCTAAAGTGTGTGTACAAAAAGCAACACACTTCAATCTTCGCCTACCGTGGACTACATGACCTATTTAAATGTGATTGGTCATTAGTATGTACTTTTGTTTTTATTTAACTGAGTAATTTTCATGCACTTTATTTTAATTATCGTTAACCATGTTAGTTATGTAAAGGGGTTGTAAAGAAACTACGAAATGACGATGTCATATAGTCAAACTTGTCTTCTTAATGCCTCATTCAAATAAGTGTCATGTCTGCTATTATTTTAACTGAAAAAAAAATAAAAAAACGTATATTTTCCTATTTTATTATACCGATAATGTGTACCTCAGGCAATCACTAAGACGACAAATATTGCTATTGATTTCATTCAGGTATTTACAGTGACTGAACCAATTCTACGAAATACCGCAACTGATTGAAGATGTTTACAGGTAGACAATGGTGAGCAGTGAGTATTCATTCAATTGATTTCTGGTAGAACCTAATCCAATGGAAAACAAGTTAAGAGTAGAGAGGAGTCCAAGACTCATTCTAAGTGCTTCTATCCGGTTTTCAGAACATATTCCAAGAAACCTGTGGGTGAAAGGGAGCAAATATTATCACAGTGCAGTTACCGGACATCTTGTTGACACTGGTGATCTCGTAGAGATTTCTGAGTCCTTCAAAATATTAAATAGACAAAAGACAGCAAATTTACGCCGATTTGCCGAAGCGATCGCTATCAAATGATTCAAACCAACCAGACTTATGCATACAGAAAGGGAGTGTGATTAATCTCTCACTCTCTTGGTAACTGAATTTTGATTTTGATTACATTACATTAATTAGTCATCTAATTAAGTGATCTCAACTCACTGACCAAATCTCAATCTTATGAACTTACAAGCTGACAATGTTTGTTAATTTTTTCTGTTTTCTGTCTTACCCCTCCCTTCTCCCTTTTCTACTTTGAAAGCGTATAAATTGACGATGAAAACTTAAACTAAAAATTGTAATGCTTACATTTTGGATGCGTCAATTTTATAGTATTTCCCTCTTCTCTACTGCCATTTAAACATTAAAGTATGCTATTTTCAATCTATATAACCAGTGTAATTTCAGGTAGTAGTGTGAAGATGATGAGGACCTATGGAATAGAATGATGATATTACTTTATACTGCAAATGTCGTCTTCCTATCTTTATTGGAGTCCGGTTTTATCAGCCAATAAAGCCATGTTGTTTCGATTTCTTTATTTCTAACCCCTGTTACTCCATGATATATATATAGTACTACAGTGGTTCTTTGGTATTGGGGAAAAACTTTTCTGACATACTAGTTAGTAGGGAAGTTCTGTTTTTATTACTTTGGGTTCACCGATATTTGGTTATTCTTTTGGCATATTTGTCCAGCTGGCATTCTGTTCATGAAGAAATTCGCCTTAGTGTTATTGTAATCTTCATTAATTATGCATTTTAATTTCTGATACCTATGAGTCAAGTGCTAGTACAGAAGAATTCCAAACTAGGACGAAATACCTGTCTAATACTCCTTCGTTGTCAGTGGTTCTTTAACTCATATCAATTTGTAGTCTAAATCTTTGTAAACTTCGTTGTGATTAATACTATCATAATAATAATAATAATTATTATTATTGACACCTGTTGGCAGGAAGCCTTTAGCCTGTGTTTCGCGCTAATTAACACTCGTTAGTAAGTTAAACGTGTAAGCTCTAGAGAACTGGTGCTGGATCAGGAGTTACGAACTCATGTGACCCAGTATCATCTAACTTGGTAATCACCTTGCAAACTTGACGGGGTATATTACACCGGTAATCGATCAGTATAGAAAATGAATGTTCTTCGTAAGTTATCTGTTTTACAGATAATCCGAAATTTCAACGCATTTCGAAGTTAATTGTCTTATATACTGACAAGTTAATGTGAAAACAAAAAACGATTAAAATAAACCTATGCATTAAAAGTCAAACTGAACGAAGAATATTCCCTTTTCAATAATTTCTCCTATTCATGTTCTTACAATTATAAAATATATTATTTGTGGTCGTTACAATAAAGGCCAGTTATGTGGCGGATACATTTTTAACGTAGAATAACAGATTAGTTATGGGGTGTCAAAATAAATGGTCGTATTTGTGTGTGACAAATGTGCTAGGCTGAAATCGATTACAAAATATTGTAAAACGGGAGACAATGGTGGTGATTAATCATAATAGATTTGTAGAGTGTGGGGTAGGAAAATTGACAAATCAGTTCAGTGTTATCGAAGGTGTCAGGTGAGTGGCTAGTACAAAGTGGTCTGTGTTAAACAGGAGGAGGTAGTAAGACTGCGATGAGAGGTGGTTCATAATGGAATAACGAATACATGAAATGAAACAGGTCAGGGTATATATTGAGAAAAGAGATAATATCACTAATAATAAGTCCGGATAATATAAACGAAAAATTCAATATTATTGAGGAAATCTTTGCATGATGGGCATAAGTTATGACGAATAATAATAATATTTGCAATGATAAGCAAAGGAAAAAACCAAGAGGGTTAAGGGGAAGGAGCACTCTTGGTAATAAGAAGAATCATCAACCCAAGTTTGGCCACACTAGGAACAGCGTCTGGACGTGTTTTTTTTGGATACAAAGTTAGGGTTTAGTCGATCTTATTGCAACAGCTTTAGCTATGTGTAGGAGACGTAAACAAACTGTACGTGTCTCCCGTTTTACAATATTTTGTAATCGATTTCAGCCTAGCACATTTGTCACACACAAATACGATCATTTATTTTGACACCCCATAACTGCTAATCTGTTATTCTACGTTAAAAATGTATCCGCCACGTAACTGGCCTTTATTGTAACGACCACAAATAATATGTTTTATAATTGTAAGAACCTGAATAGGAGAAATTATTGAAAAGGGAATATTCTTCGTTCAGTTTGACTTTTAATTCATAATATGGGAATATTTCAGACTATAAAATCTTATAAACCTATGTAGCTTATTATCTTTACTCCTTGAATAATTAAGCACAAACACAAGAAACTGTATCGCTCAACTCACTTTTGACTAACTGAATAAGCGCATAATTGTTTTGACATCATTCCGAGTAGAATAATTTCATTACTGAACGCCCAAATACAGCTAACACGAGAGTCTAACTGAAATTAACAAGTAATTAATCAATAGATTTACAAATATGAGATATGAATATATATGAGGGAAATAATAAAGGTTTTCGTATTTCCCAATAAACGAAAAACAAAACGATATTGTTGTTTTTACTGACATTTCGCTATTTAATGTTAATAGCTTTATTATTATTATTATATCCTTTAATTCCTAGAGTAATATAGGGCTTCAGCTGCGCATCTCCATCGCCTTCTGTTTTCTGCCAACTTTTTCACCTCGCTCCACGTCTGCCCACATGCTTTCATCTCCTCCTCACATGATCTCCTCCAAGTCACCCACCTACTGACGAACAACTCGCCTCTTATCTTTCGGGTTCCACTCCAGGGCTTGTCTAGAGTATGGCCAACCCATCTATCTCCATTTCTTCCTGCCTATTTGTTGCACAATCGGTTCCTGCTGGGTTGGTTCGCTCCTACAGATCTCTGTTGCCAATCTTTTCTGGCCAGCCATCTGATCTTGAGTATTGAGCGAAGACAGCTGTTAATGAAGGTCTGAAGTTTGTTTGAGGTACACTTTATGACGCGCCAAGTCTCTGATCCGTATAGTAGCACTGACTTCACATTGGAGTTGAAAACCCTAATCGTATTTTTGATGCTGAGTGCTGTTGACCTCCACACAGATTTAAGAGTAGTGAAAGCTTGTCTTGCTTTCCCGATTCTTGCTTTGATTTCCTCGTCAGTTCCGCCTGTAGTTGAAACGATGCTTCCCTGGTCGGTAGGTAAAGGAGGTTGTTTCTTTCAGGTTCCTCCCATTTATGCTGGCTGATTGCTGTCTGTTGTTGTTGTTGCTGTTGGTGTTGACCAGGAATCTTCATCACCTCTGTTTTATCTATGTTCACTTGAAGTCCTATCTTTGGTGCTTCTTCTGCCAACTTGTTGCTTTTCAATTGCATATCTTCCAGTTTGTTGGAAATCAGACATATATCATCGGCGAAGTCCAGATCCTCCGAGTTTTTTGTGTGAGTCCATTTTATGCATGTTTCCTCACTGCCCACTCTCTGTTGCATTATCCAATCTACTGCAATCAGGAAAATCATTGGCGATAGTAGATAGCCTTGGCTCACTCCCGTCTTCACTTCGAAGGATCCCCTAAGTTTCCCGTTGTGGATTACTTGGCATGCAGAATTGTCGTACAACTGTTAGATGAGATGTATAATTGTCGATGGCACCCCTTGGTAGTAGCGAAGTAGTTTCCAAATCATCTCTCGATCGACGCTGTCGAAGGCCTTTTCAAAGTCGATGAAGTTGAGTGAGGTGGAGAGGTGACTGCCATTCCAAGCTTTATTTGAACAATGATGATCCGTAGAGTGGCGATTTGATCAATAGCTTTATCAAAGTATTATCTAACCGGAATTTACAAAATCTCAGCATATATAACGAAGAGTTAAGGGGTGAGAAAATAGACCTAGGTCAAGTTAAAAGGTCATATAGAAAGTCAAAATAGTAATGAACATCACTAAACCGAATATCAAAGGTAATAGTATATCTGTTATGATATCAAAACAAAGTTTACACACTTGGTCATCGTTCATCAGGCTGGGGTCGTTTATTGTTGTCACGTTGGTCAATAGGTAAAGGTAACAAAACCAGTTGTAGGTTGTTGGACTTGATCAGTGTGTAAAATTATAAAAGCAGTATGTGTTTACATAGTGAACTTGCATATCACATTTGTGTTGATTTTTGTCACTTCATGAGGTAGGGAGGTGTTGTTGTAACCAGGTCAAATGCTGTTTTAGTCCATCATTCCCTTTCAAACAATTTGGATTCCCCTTGACCATGTGAAGTGATTCTGATGATATCAGATGTTCTTTGGGATTTCTGGATGATGATTTCAATATTGTCAAAATCAATTATAGAAAACAGAAAGATTGAGCGAAGAAATATTTACTTTTCAATTAGATCCTCATCTCTGGCTCTACTCTAATATATCCATAGCATTTTAATTACAATACACAACAATTTACCAATCAAGTGGCGATAAGTTTGTTAACAATAATTAAACAGTGTCAATGGGTTAACAGTTAACGAAGAAAATCAATACAGATTTAAAAGGTGGAAATGTATAGAATAAATTAATTTTACAAGAATAACACGTAAATTAAAGATAAAGTGGTCAAAATAAATAAAATAAAATAAATAATTTAGACAGATATAAATTTATAGGTTTAGGGGGAGGGGGTGACTTGATTCCATAGCGTATAGACCTATGGTTGATTATTTTTCAAGTTCTTCTTGTTCAACTGGATTTCTCGGTGGTCGAACAGAGGTGGCTCTATGGTGTTCATTTCTTCTGATTTTGATTTCTCGAATTGTTTGTCCGATGTAGATCGCATCACATTCCAAGCATTTTATTTTATAGACACAATTAGATAAAGAATCTTTTGGGATTTGGTCTTTTATATGGACAAGGTTGCTTTGAAATGTGTCTGATGTTTTAAAGAAAACTCTGTTGTTGAACTGATTGAGTTCTCTTCTGATATCATCCGACGTCTCTGCACTATATGAAAAAGTTTATAATGTATCCTAGTTGAATAATTTAATGTAATTCATGTCTTGGTTTGTTTTGACTGATAACAAGATTTCATCATGAGCTGACACTGGTTAGAGAACCAGTGGAAAACCACACCTGGAAGTACTGGACAGCTGTTTCGTTCCCTCCGGAATTCCTTAATTGGCCATTGAATAAGGTCCCACTGGTTGCCGAATGGTCTAAGAGCTCGCCTGTTAAACCTCTCGCGTTTATGATGATTTGTGCTGGTTGTTGTTGTTACTGTTGACGGTGGTTGGTTATCTTCACCATCTCGGTCTTTTCTGTTTTCACCTCCAGTCCTGTTTTCACTGTCAACCAATCTCTTTAGTCAGTTTGTTGGTTTCCACTTGCAAGTCCTCGAGTTTGTGTGACATTATACATAAATCATCCACGCGCGAAATTCACATCTCCTAGAGCCTTCTTATTGGCCGTTCAGTGTATTCTTCTCTCCTTGCTCCCAACGTACAGTCTGACTCATAATCCAGTCAGTCCACCACAATTTTACAACTTCATCGGCGATAATTGACACCCTGCCTTGTCTTACCCCGTATTCACTTCAAAGTCTTCGGTTAGTTTTCCGTTGTGGATTACCTGACATTTGACACTAGTATATAGCCAGCTAATGAACCAGATAGATAAGGACTTGTGCACTTCACTCCATAGTGTTGAAGTAGCTTCCGAATTACCTCTCAGTCAACACTATCGAAGGCTTTTTTGAAGTTGATGAAATTGAAGTAGAGGTTTGACTGCGATTCTACGCTTTGTTCGCAGATAATGATGCGTAGGGGTGCAATTTGATCAGCACATATATACCCTTTCCTGAATCTATCTTCGGGCATTGAGGTGGAGTTCTGTATCCAGTGCATCTTTTATTCTTTCCAGGATGATATGACTTAGCGTTTTACCTGGTATGCACAAGATCACAACTCCACGTTGTCTCTTGAAGAGGCCAATGTTGCTTTTCTTTGGCAGCTTGACAGGGTAACTAGCCTTTCTTCCAGTCGGTAGGCACCTTTCCTTCCTTCCAGACCATTCGCAATAACAGCGTCAGAACATTTGCTGCAGTCTCTGCGTCCGTTTTCAGTGCTTCGGGGGAATTCCTTCTGTTCCTACTGTGTTCCCCGGCTTAGTGTAGATTTTTTGCTTGTCCGAATGCTTCTTGAATAAATCAATCGTAAGTGTACTGGCACCACCTTTTTAGCCTGTCGTTTTCAGGAGTTTGTGACAGTGTGTGAGAACCAGTACTCTACGAAGATTTAAATTCGATGCATAATTTTTAGCAGATGCCATACTGATATTATCTTTGAACGTGTTAAACCCAAGTGAAAATATACCTAATCTATTAGTAACGACTATATAAGGCGACATAAAACTTCAAAGCATTCCTCAATGAGGGGAGGTTACAATGAAAAATGAAGTTAACAGGAGTCAGCTTACTTCATAACCGATACTCTGCATACAATTTGTTGGTACAACAACTTCTGATATCTGACTGTATGATTTATCGCCATGACATATCCACAAGTGTTCTATAAAGAAAAGGACAGAAAAAGTTATGTGCTGATATGTTTCGCATAACTCAATTAGTCTTACTATAGTAAAAAAAAGTACCAGATTGTATACTTCGAATTTAAATCTTGCTGAAACGATGACTTCTGAGTCCAAGTTTCACAGTGGAAGCATAATGAAGCAATGGAAAATAGATTTGCTAAAGTAGCGATGAAATTTTGAAGCCTATGTTGAGATGCTAGTCACCACCTACTAGATGACATCAAAAGGATCACTTTTCATCCAGCTGGATTGGGTTTTTTTTATCCAACTATCATTAGGCTTAGATAAAACAGTAAGAAGACACAATTTGTCTGAATCGTGTAAGGTATTGTCGTGCACAACACATTTCGAACACTACAATCACACACACGGATTTGTCATAGGAATATGTATATGAATTTAATAAAGAGTTAAGAGGTGAGAAGATAAATTTAGGTCAGGTTAAAAAGATTACGTTGAAGGTCAAAATAACAATTGAGATCACTAAACCAAATAACAGAGGTAATAGTACATCTACCCTGACTGATATCAAAACAAAGTTTACCAAGGAAGGTTTAGTGTGATGACGAACTGCTTTTGAACGCATAAAAGTGGTTTAAACCACCTAGCTAGGGCTTCCACAAATTTTAGGATACGCCCTGCCCAAACACATCTTACAGATAAGTTTAAAAGGTGTGTTAACGTCAAATTTATGTCCTGTCTCTATCATATGTTTCGCAATAGAGGAGATAGGTCTCCTGTTCTCACTATTTATGGGTGCTTTCAAAGCCATTTAGTAATATGCTCTGAAGCTAGCCCTTACTTGTACAGATCGATGAGTCCTGCCTATGTATGTGTGTCCACACGTACATTTAAATAGGCAAATACTGTGCGATGTGGGATGTGACATCATTTTTCTCATATTCAAAGGGCTCAGATGGATATATTGGCTTCACATTCTCAATTATTATGATATTAGCTGCATAAAAGTCTTTTTAACCACTGAAGCGTTTAATCTTTGTCTAGTTATCAAGCTGCTATGATGCCCCATATAGGGTATCTTGATGTACACGTCTTTCTCAGGGGGGGCGAGTTGCAGAGTGGGTCTTGGTGTTCTGACTACTTTATATCTCCTGATGAACTTGTCAGGATAATTATTATCAGCCGGAGTTTGTGTCAAGTTCAAAAGATTTATATGAATATCTGAATGAAGGGTTAAATTATAATGAACAATAATAACTGTAATAATACGCAAAGCAAAAGAAAAGCTGACTTCTGTGGATATCCGTTCTTGCTTAAAATATCCAGAGGAACTAGAGTTCTTTAATAAAGCCAACATAGGTTACTTTAGTCGTAAACATGAACAGAGCGATAAAGAAAACCTTCTACTCTTCACGTCTGTGTCTATCCTTCAGTAGACGTACAGCAACTCAAAGATGCCTTGCGTAACTTTAGCTCTTCTTCATACAAACACAATTCCAACTATCCCTGTAGTTCAAGTTATATAGAACGTACGATTAAGGAAGGTTGATCTACGTGTTCGAGAACATTTACCAGCTTAGTTCAGCAAGGAGAAGATTAAATGCATAAAAAGCTCGATTCTGTCCCAACTGGTTGACACTGGACATCGCATCGACGTCAACACAGCTTTCAGGGTTATATACCTAATTATGAAGTCGTTATCACGTACAGTTCGCTTACGGTCGACCTATCTCCTCTATTACGAAACATATTATAGAGGCAGGACATCACATTGACGTTAACAAATCTTTTAAACCTATCTATAAAACGTGTTTGGGGGAGGGGGTATCCTAAAATTTGTAGAAGCTTTAGCTGGCAATTAAACCGCCTTTGTGTTCTCAAAGCAACAATTCGTCATTACACTAAACTTCCCTTGGTAAACTTTTTTTTGATATCAGCCAAGGTAGATGTACTATCACCTCTGTTATTTGGT
Source organism: Trichobilharzia regenti (assembly GCA_944472135.2). Classification (NCBI taxonomy): domain Eukaryota; kingdom Metazoa; phylum Platyhelminthes; class Trematoda; order Strigeidida; family Schistosomatidae; genus Trichobilharzia; species Trichobilharzia regenti. The sequence continues at coordinate 15,693,639 of OX235262.1, forward strand.
TTAGTGATCTTCATATTGTTATTTTGACCTTCAGTGTGTAGTCCTTTTAACATGACCTAAGTAGTTTATTTTCTCACCTCTTAACTCTTTATTAAATTCATATATATTCCTATGACAAATCCGTGTGTGTGATTGTAGTGTTCGAAATGTGTTGTGCACGCCAATACCTTACACGATTCAGGCAAATTGTATCTTCTTATTGCTTTGTCTAATAAATAGTTAATGTGAAATAAGGAGGAGAAATTCTGTCGGGTAAAGCTCAACCACATTTGAAATCCTCGACTAACATTTGTTGTGTAAATTGAAATCAACTGGTATTAAGCCTATTACGTATGTGGTCAGCAAATGAATTATTGGTGATATTTGATCGCTTATAGTGTAAACCTTGCGTCTATGTTCAGCATGTATGAAAACATATTTTTATCTTTCTTCGATGAGTACATGAGCATATTGATAGATGTTACTCAACTGTGTCATGTATGATGTCTGTTTATGCCTTTTTATGTGACTGCTTCAACACCCTAGTATATATTAAGTATTACTGCCACATATCCTGCGTAACATTTTAAATCCATAACTAATCTGTATAAAACCCCATCAAGTTTCCATCATACGACATTTTACCTTTGTGTTGCTCATGTTAGCACTGACGAGCAGGAAATGGTTTACAAATTTTTACAGAACTGTGAAGAAAGTTCACAGTTCTTTCTTTCTAAGAATTCATTGTTAATATCTTGTCTGAGGCTAGTAGGGTCAGTAGTATCTCATATACAAGACAGTGTCTTACAGACAAACAGATCAATCAATGTACAACTTTGTGACTCAGACAAACAATCATTAACACCAAGGCTTAGTTAGACCTCTCTCCTAACTCTTTCAAGACTACGTTCTCTTCACATAACACCATTTGTTAAGGATGTCTTCCATAGACTGTAAATGTCTACAACTGATGTGGTTGTGTTTTCTGAGGTGGATAATTAATTTGCGAAGCTTTCATTGCCTCACCACTAGGCAACGCCTTCAACGCATACTTCAATTTGAAGTGAGCTTTTAGACTTCATACCCACAAGGCTACTTGCATTGGAACGGATTGTTTCCTTGACTTGAACTTTGACCCTTTTTTGTGAGATCTCCTTCTTATAGATTGGTAAATTTTGTCTATACCAATGTTTCTATTGACTGACGATTCACTGGAATATTTGGTGGGCTTCTAAAAATTCTCCAAAACTCTTTGTGTTTCCTCTGTCTAATATTTGAGCGTTGGTCGTCTCAATTGAATTTATGTACATGGTTGTCTGTATGAAGTGGTATGAGGGAGTATATATCATGTCTTTTGACAGCTAGCTTATGATCATGGATACAAAGACGAAGAGGACGTCCACTCCCTCATATCACTCCCTGCATACAGACAACCACGAAGATCATTTCGACTGGGACAATGTTCAAACATTGGACATAAGAAACACCAAGAATGCAAGAGAACGTTTAGAAGCCCACCTGATATTCCAGTGAATCGTCAATCAATAGACACATCAAGATAAACAAAATTTATCAACCGAAAAGAAAGTAACCTCACACGCAAAGAGTCAAAGTTCAAGTCAATGAAACAATCAGCTCCAATACAAGTAGCCTAGTGAGTGTGAAAACTCAAAAAACAACCAATCACGCCCAAGATCACTCGTCAGGAGAGACTAATAAACTCGAGGAGAAATCTAAAATTTCCCTTCATCAAATTGAAGTTTGCGCTGTAGATGTTGCCTAGTTATGGGGCAATGAAAGCTCGGTAAATTTACTATCCAGCTCAGACAACACAACCCCATCAAAATCAACCACCTGAGAGACAAGTCGTCTCCATCATATCATATCATCAGTTCACCCTCCATACCTCACTCAAAGCTTAGTCTCAACATATTTAACGCGTTGGTTCATATAGTATTAGTAAATCAATGGAGACTTTCATGGTCAAAAAAATGTAGCCTTATCATGTCTTCAACTTTCAGTGGACGTTTCATAGTTGAATTCTGCGTAGTGCATATTCTCTGTGTTGGAAGTCTTACCTCTCACCAGTGTCAGTATCAAAAGGGATGACAACAAGTAAAAATTGAAATCGACTTTTTGCTATGCACTGAGATTGAATTAGCAGCCAGTCAATCAAGACAGATGTTGAGTACAAAATTACTCAATAACAGGATAAAAATATTACAAGAATTAGTATAGTTAAGTGGAGAAAGAGAGGTTAATCACTGAATCTTTGTGTATCCATTTAACACAGAGCACCTGCCATCGAAATGACGTAACGCCCATACCAGGGATATGCAGAATTGCAACATACAACGAGGGGAAGAGAAACATATACATGTGTCCGTAAATAAAGTGAATTAGGAAGCCTTGCTAGTAAATCGATATGATTATGGGCAACAAGCTGCGCTGGAAACGTCATCCAGTTATTAATACTGCATCGTGGTTTGCTATATCGCGTGAAAACTTATCTAACATGGAAGTCTGGGAGTACTGGACACCTGTTTCGACCTGGTGTGTGACTCTTCAGTAGTACGCACCCTCCGGAGTTCGAACCCAGGACCTTTTGGTTACAACGCTTGAAAATTAATCTGATGCTCATTACCGACTGGCCCTATACAGGCAATGACTGAAGGTTATAGCGGGAAGCTGTGTTCAGTAGGGTACAGCAGGTTAAAGATGAGGCAGTAACTCATCGAAGAAGACATTGCGAAGTGGCCGTGCTATGTCATGAATTGACAGAAGTTAGAATTCATGGATCGGTAGGCAATTGGATTGGATCACGGTGGTTTAATGGTCTACCAGCTAGCCTTGTAAGTTGAAGGTGCTAGGTTCGAACCCCTTGTGGTGTGAGCGTACATTTTTGCGCTTTTCCTAAAACAGTATTAATGATACACCAAGGAATTTTCAGCATTTAGTACAATATTGCATCTAATTTACTCAAAACTACAAAAAATCTACATTACATAATAATGATAAAAAAAACTTTGTTGTAGCAGCTATGTAGCAAATTACAGTATGCTATGAGGAGAAAAATATGAATAAAATTTAAAATTGTGATAATAATGGTAATAACAATTAAAATAAAATAGAAAAGTTATAATTAAACGATAGAAAGGGTGACACCATAAAATTACAGGAAGATGAACGATGAAAAGATCGATTCACTTTTCTAATTACATAGTAACTTATATGTTCACGTCTAACAGTGTCTCCATTACATAAAATACGGGCTAAATACGGTATTGTAGAATTCTTGTACTTTGTGGTTCGAGCATATAACTCCTTATACTGACTTCTCGTCCCCCTGATGAGATGCAAGGGGATAGTTGTGAATAAAGTGGGTGCAGGTGGTCTGACAGTACGGCCTTTGCCCATTTTGTACAGGAATTTGTGTGTCTCTCGACGAGTGAGCTCACGCAGTGGCAGACCACAAGTCCTAGTCACAGCATTTAATACCCATCGTAATGTGATATAGTCTTTCTGTGCGTACTGACGAAGAGTCCTTAACTAGGACGAAACAGCTGTCCAGTACTCCCAGGTTTTCCAGTGGTTCTCTAACCAATGTCAGCTCATGATGAAATCCTCCATCCAAACAAACAAAATCCTCACAAAACCAGCACTTGATAATATGGAAGTGTATTCGACCGTCTAACTCCTTTAGAAACGCTACATCATATAACATTTGACAGGTGATAACATCAAGTGAAACTTCAAGTAGAAGCTTTACTTCTTATGCTCATAAATCTTGATTCCATCCTTGTTCAAAATTAAAATAACATCTTGACACTACAAGTCGTCGAGACGTTTTGTAGACTGATAAATTAAAACTTTGTCAGACCATCTATAGAAGGAAAGATTATCGACTTTAGAGGGAAGAAGGTCTAGTTTGTGATAGTAATTACTACTTAAATTGATCCGATATTTCATAATGAAACTTTGTTTTCTTAAAAAGAAATGTAAATCATACCATCATCATAAAATGTGATAGCTTGAATAACAGCCCGACTTTCTTTGTTCGATCGTCTACGTTGAATAATTCGATGCTGTAAAGAATCGGAAATACAAAAAATACTTAAGTATATTCTATGAGGTTATAGAGATAAAAGCATAATTTATAAATTTCAGAGGCATTCGCGCCTACACCACAGCGGTTAAGACGCTCACCGACCATGCACAGGGGTCCTGGGTTCGATCTCCAGGCAGCCACCGACGCACTCCTTTACCTCGCTAAGCCAGAAATAAGGCTGGTAAAGAGGAAAGGTTGGGCATAAGGCTCGTTAGCAAGCCCATCCTGTGAAATAAACACTGCTCTAGAAACTCCAAGCCTCTAACTTTGAAGCCCTATGTACCACTGGGTACGTGAAGGAAAGAAAAAAAATAACTGGATGGGTGATAGATTGTTGAAATCACTTTTCTACACTGTGCTACGTTTACTCACTGCCAGATAGGTTTCCAGGATGTCGAATGACACAGGTTGTGATTAAAAGGCTTCTTGAAATTGTCTTCATTTCAAGGAGACACTTAGCACTTATTGTGGTGGTGTGGTTTAGACAGTGTCTGCCAACGGATATTCTATTTCATGTCATTTAGTGTGAGCTAAAATCACACATTCAGTGATTGATTGGTTAGCAAATATTAACTGTGTAGATATGTAAACAGCGGTTTGATCAATGAAAAAATATACATTGGCTTCCGTGTCTTGCCTTCTGTTGTAACATTATTATTATTTCATACAATCAATTTTGCTTGTTTACTTCGCGAAGAGCAACAACGAATATGTGTACAAGATAAATAAGAGCTCATGGTGTTTTTTCGCCGCTTTTCTCAGATGCTAAACAGCCCAAAAATGGAATGCTGTTATAAATGTAAGTATTCAGCATTCTTGAAAATTATTTTAACTAACAGCTGATTCAAGGATTCTTAGCACAGAGGTGTGAATACAAGTTAATTAGTTAGCTAGTTAGCTAATTAGTTAGTTAGTTAATTAGTTAGTTAGTCAGTTAGTTAGTTAGGTAATTAGTTAGTTAGTTAATTAGTTAGTTAGTTAGTCAGTTAGTTAGTTAGTCAATTAGTTAGTTAGTTAGTCAGTCAGTTAGTTAGCTAATTAGTTAGTTAGTTAATTAGTTAGTTAGTTAGTTAGTTAATAACTGAACGATCAGAATTTACTTATAAGTACGATGATGGCAAGTTTGAAAGCAGAGTATTGAAGTGGAAACGCACGACAATATAAGGTAATGTTTTCATGATTATTGACGAATTCAACCGAAAGGAGGAAATTCGAAAATAAAGTTTGTTTTTCCAAGTGATTGTTATACTGAAGAGAAATGCCCAGTCTGTACTGACATGTCGCCACCTAACACAGAAGCTTTGACAGTAGCCGAAGATTCACGTGATATAGTTGCATTCCCATTGTGTGGAACCCTGGGTTAGAGTCTCGGTCGATTCATCAATACTAACTGGGCATGGAGGTCGAACACGTGGCGAGTATCAAAATAGGACAAAATGGATATCCTGGAATTCACTACTACCTACCATCGAGTAAATAATTGTGGAAATTAAATGCTTAGAAGCAATATGAAGACGACATTAACTTCAGATATATTAAAATGAAATGAAATATACCAGTGAATCATGAGGTAAACATGAGGCAAAAAACCTACTCCATTATCAGTAGCGTATTCATCAGCCGAATCCTTCATAACATTTTGCCAATAGCCTTTCTTTTCAAACATTTTCTTGCTTAGTATGTCGTAATGATAGGCTCGACGAGCTGCAATCAACTGGGGTTTAGGAAATGGTCGAAGTTCTTCGAAAGCTGTCTGTTTTCGAAAAAAGGGAAAAAGAAGATAAAAGAAATATTGAATAAAAGTTATTTTTATACTTCAGTAAAATGTATCCAGTCAATTTCTTTCTGAAATTCTGTCAATACACTGAAACATAACTTGCGCTTCTTGTGAAGACGCAGTGATAAATAGAGTGGTTTAAAAAACATTTTGCAATACAGACAAAGTATTTAAGGGATAAGAAGCCTTTTAACAATTATACTGATGAGCGAACAGAAGTGTTATCAGTTTATTTTACAGCTAAGCTTCTCTAAGCAGATTTCTAATGCACAAGGTTTCGTGCCCTAATTGTAGTGTAAGGCCTGGTGCTACCAGGTGGTTGTTCGTGCTGAAGTAGAGGTGGAGTGGGATTCCAGGCCCTGGGGTTGATCACCTGAAGTCCGACTACTTGAGTTTCACATAGCGAAAACAAATAATTTACGTAAATGGTGTTTATCCAAATCATGACGGCGAAAAATGTCAATATGAATAACTTTTATAGATACTTAGAAGTAACTCACACCGATTTCTAACATGGCATGGTAGGACAGTAAGATTTTCAAATATTTTTTCCATATATTACACCACAATGACAAAATGTTGATCTTACATGAACATCCTTTTTTATATTGGAAGTGCTCAGTTTTTGTTAGCCTGTCTGATCATAATATGATTGGTCTGACGATGTTATCTTGTTAGTTGACCAACAGGACGTTTTAAAAGAAGTCTAAGTAAATGAGCATTGATACCACTGCAAAAGATGCAGCACATGTGGCTGAAAAGCCTAGTGTCTACGACGTTGCCTCTGGAAACGGCGGTGTCGAGTTCAGTGGGAACACAACCACTCACTGAGATGCAGGTATATCCATGTATTCAAACATTTATCAACATCAGCCGAATCTTGTTTTTGTCAACACTTATTTATCCAAAGGTTCTCAAACTAATGACAGCTCATGACGAAATCCTGTAACCAATCACATCCCTACAAACCAACAATTGAATATCAATGAGATGTTCACTAGCCACTTTGTCTTAATCAGGTAGGTAGTTACCTGGAGTTCTAGTGAGAAGTTGTGACCAGTAGAGTGCAGCCGGTTGGGTGTGAGAACAAATATTCGCCCCCGAAGACATTGACTAGGGGTCGCGCTATGTCGTGAGTCGGCAGAAGTTAGAATTCATGGGCCATAGGATCGGGTCTCAGTGGCTTAATGGTATACGAGCTCGCCTTGTAACCAGAAGGTCCTGGGTTCGAACCCATCAGTGTGGCTGAGTGCTGCAGAAGAGTCCAAAGCGCCAGGACGAAACAGCTGTCCAGTGGTTCTCTAACTAATGTCAGCTCATGATGAAATCCTGTAACTTATTTATCGACTAACACCAGTCTACTTACATATCCGTGTAGTAGTATGATTCGTTATTTTAGAAATAATAGCGTCGGCGTTTACATCTGTTGTGAAATAACCACATACAAAAATATAAAAAGCATACAGAACCGCCGTTTCATTCATAAAACATTATTGAGCGGTCAGTTGTGAAAAAGACTGGGAATTCCGGATTTTTCAAATACTTTAAGGATACCACTTATTTTTGCGGAAAAGTTGAATAATGCATGTTCAAGTTCACAGATGGGAAATTCCCTCGGGCTTGTAGATTTTCTTTCCTGACGAATGCCAAAGAGCATGAAAGTTAGTTGAACTGCAGCTTCCTGAGAACATATCTCAAAGACTTTACTTATATCAGTGCCCAGTGCTAGCATATCTTAATCCTGGAGATGAAAGGAAGGTTGAGCAGGGGACTAGTAACCCCACTGCTGCAAAAACCTCTAAACGCAGGTGAAATACAGTGAGTAGTTAGTTTCCTAGTTTGATGGATATATTAAATTCTTTATTGACATAATTTGATCACTATCCGGAAACAGACTATGAGTAATTCTATGTAACATTTCAATACGAAAGATAAAGCATAGATGGAGGCTGATAATTCCATGATCAAGATGAGTCAGTTATCGTTCCTTTACAAACCGACACGTTCTCTATGTAAGCGGAGATACTCGATGATGACAAAGGAAGGAAAAATCAATGTCATCCATAAAAATTATTGTGTGAACTGCGAAAACAGGATACTGACCACATCATATGAGCATAAACTAGGTATCTAAAGGTCCACCATACATTTATTCACATCAGTTTGCGTGGTTCACTAAGGAAACTAGTTCAACTAGGACAGTGTGAAAATCGTCTACAGATGGAACAGAGAGAATCTTAGAAAATTCCCAGAAGCCTGACACTCAGAGAAATTCTTAGTTAATTAACCTGTGGATATAAATGAAATCCACTAGTGAATCAACAAGCTGTCATATTAAGAAAAGGTTGAATAAAGAGTAAACAACGGGATATATATCATCCAAAGCACATTTATTCACGAAGAAATACCTAGGAACTACCATTTCCATACAATGCCAACAAGACAGGCAAATATTTCACCAGTGGAGAATTCTGAAAGATGATTTCTTCAGCACTAACTGACATTTTTCATTCGGATTCACTGTGAAAGCTTCACAGTTAAAGTACTCATCTCAGAGAGCACAACAATCTCTCTCTCTCTCGACCTGCCTATATTACTTTTTATAATTTCAACTCTGTCCCACCAACGTTATTTTGTGGTTGTGTGATAGTGCATGCAATGCAACTGCTAAGTTTTTTTGTCTAAACTGCTTATCTTCGCGAGTGGGATTAAACATTCTAAACTTAGCTAAATTCTCCTCACAATGATTGCGGTGTATTTTGTAAATTATATTATTTTGTCTAATTGGCTTAATCGACAGGGTCCTTTAACCTACCTATGAAGCATCGTTTCAACTATAGGCGCACTGAACTGACAAGGATATCAAAGTGAGGATCATCGGGAAAGCAAGGTAAACTTTCATTAGTCTCAAGTCTGTGTGGATGTCAACAGCACTCAGCGTCAAAAATAAGATCCAGATTTTCAACTCCAATGTGAAGTCAGTGCTATTGACTATACGGATCAGAGACTTGGCGCGTCATAAAGTGTACCTCAAACAAAACAACAGACTTTCATGAACAGCTGTCTTCGCTTAGTACTACTGAAGATCAGATGGCGGGGCAGAAAAGATGAGAAACAGGAATCTTTGGAGCGAACCAAGTATGCAATAAATAAGCAGGAAGAAATGGAGGTGGATTGGCCATACTCTGAGGAAACAAATCATCAAGTGACATCACAGACCACGCCATTCTGCGAATGGAACCCAAAAGGGAAGCGACGTGTTGGTCGTCAGTGTGAGGGTGATATGGAGGAGGTCATGTGAAAAGGAGATGAAAGCATGTGGGCAGACTTGGAGCCAGGTGAAAAAGTTAGCAGTGAATCGAACGCAATGGAGACGCTCGGCTGAAGCCCTATTTTCCTCTTGGAATTAAAGGGAAACAACAATAATAATATAATCATATGTTATATTGAGAAGGGAGTGTTAAGGAATCATCTTCTTGAAATTGTAACTGTGAAGTGTTTATTTTATTTATTTATTATATTTCATAAATCATCATTACCAAAGACGACATGAACTCACTTTAATTAAACCATCAACATCATAAGTTAAACGTGTTGCTGCTTTAAGACACTTCCAAAAACTGATAGTATCAGTTTGTTCTAAAAGCATATCTTGATTACGCTTGAGTACAGCAACAGCGAAACGAAATAATGACTCTGAGCCTTCTAGAAGAAATACATCCCATATTCGTATTAATGTCTGTTGGTCATAAGAAAAAAAAATTAAACATTTATAATCTCAATTTGTACAAGAGAAAAGAAAAAAACAAGCACTCAATCGTACTTATACTAAATATGATGATACTTGCTAGATTTAGTTGATGAGATGAGATTCAAAACAGATTTTTTTTCTTATGAGACTCATCAGTCAGCTACACGTATATCCCAGTGAATGACAGCTGAGGTAGCGCATAATACCACATTCGATATGACAGAAAAAGAGACAGTAATGTCGATTCGATAATATTTAGGGCAAAACTTCACTACTCATAATTATGTCGAAGTAGTCAGATGACTGCTTCAACTTGCTTTATATCATACAGTATCATTCCTATTATTTTTGTAGTGAAATTTTGGGTATTTCATGGATCGATGGCTCTGTGATTCTTATTACACTTATCACTTGAGTGTTCTGAAATTATTTTGCCTTTATTGGCCTAACGGCTTCCCAAACCTTCCATTTCGCATCATTTTCAACTAGTTTATGCATATCAATAGCTGTACAGCGGTTAGGACTCTCGACGACCATGCATATGGTCAGAGATTCCAGCCCCTACCGACGCACACCTGATATCAATTGGTCGTCCTGCAAACATTTGGGCTACCAATATCATATCCTGAAAATTTCATGCTTGTACTGAAAATACGGTGCGGAATCAATACATATATATATATATATATATATATATATATATAATAGCTTTATTCCAGACGGTAATTTCGGTTGAAATATGGAATTTTCAGCATGTAATACAATTTTTGCATCTAATTTCCTCATTACATGTGAGGTAACCAAAATAGGGCATTTACATTATTAATATTGTTATTGAAGTGCTGGTTTGTAGGGATTTGATTGGTTTCAGGATTTTATCATGAGCTAACATTGGTTAGAGGACCACTGGAAAACCTAGGAGTACTGGACAGCTGTTTCGTTCTAGTTAAGGACTCTTCAACAGTACGCACCCACACTGAGGGGTTTGAACCCAGGACCTTCTGGTTACAAGGCAAGCTCGTAGACCATTAAGCCACCGGGACCTATTCAGGTAGGTAGTTACCTGGAGTTCTAGTGAGAAGTTGTGACCAGTAGAGTGCAGCCGGTCGAGTGTGAGGGTCAATACTCGCCCCCGAAGACATTGGCTAGGGGTCACGCTATGTCGTAAATTGGCTGAAGCTAGAATTCATGGACTGGCCAGTCATTGAATCGGGTCCCAGTGGCTCAATGATCTACGGGGTCGCCTTGTAACCAGAAGGTCCTGGATTCGAACTCCGGTGGGTGCGTATTGATGAAGGGACGCAAACTAGGACGAAACAGCTGGCTGACCAGTACTCCTAGGTTTTCCAATGGTTCTCTAAGTGATGTCAGCTAATGATGAAATTCTTATTAATATTGTTCAATAAAAAGTAAATATAAAATTAAATCAAGTGAAAATATCAGAGACAGTGTTATAATGAGAACAAAAACAATGTCGTTTATTTAGAGTTGTTCAGTAAGTTGGTAATTTCCTGTTTTACACTTTCATCACATAAAATGTATGCCTGCCAAATAAGGTATTGTAGAGTTTTTGTAGTTATTCGTCCGAGAATATAGTCTTGTATAGTTGCTTCTAGTTCTACCCGATGGTATGCAGGGAGAGATTTGTGTAGCGAGAGGATGTTCGGAATCGGACAGGATAATATTTGCTAATTCCTTGCAGTATAGTAGCATTAACTAGTTGGTTGAGCAACACCCTCACTCTCCCTGCTGACGGCTTTTAGTGCCCCATGCAGTATAACAAAGTCTTTTTTGATGTGGTTGTGTTTTCTGAGCTGGATAGTTAATTTGCAAAGCTTGAATTGACCCACCACTAGGCGACATCTTCAGAGAATACTTCAGTTTGTTGAAGTGAGCTTTTAGATTTCTCCATGAGTTCACTAGTCATCTTTCCTGATTGGTGCCCTTGAACATGGTTGGTTTTTTTTTGGGGGGGGGGGTTCACACCTTCTAGACTACTTGTATTGGAACTGATTGTTTCATTGACTTGAACTTTGACCCTTTGGGTGTGAGGTTACTTTCTTATCGACTGATAAATTTTGTCTATCTCGGTGTGTCTATTGACTGATGATTCACTAGAATTCCAGATGAACTTCTGAAAATTCTCTGACATTCTTGATGTGTCCTCTGTCTAGTATTTGAACTTTGACTGTTCCAGTCAAATTGATGTCCGTGGTTGTTTGTATGAAGTGATATGAGGGAGTGGATGTCATGTCTTTTGATGGCTATTTTTTTTGTTCATGGCTATGAATCGACACCAATCGATAAGAAGGAAATCTCACACACAATTGATCAAACTTGAGGTCAGGGAAACAATCAACACCAATTCCAATACAAGTAGCTTAGTGGGTGTGAAAACACACAAAAGCATTATGTCACGTTCAGTGTCATTCACCAGGAGAGATAGCTAATGAACTCGTGGAGAAATCTAAAAGCTCTCTTCAACACATTGAAGTATTCGCTGAAGATTTTGCCTAGTGATGAGGCAATGAAAGCTTCGCAAATAAACCATCCAGCTCAGAGAAGATAACTTCATAAGAAAAATCTGTGAATGTTTCTGTAAGAAAGGAGACTTTGTGGTAAATTCCACTTTACTTCTATGTGTTTTCATCAAAGTCAATCAGAAATTAACCACCTGTAAATAGTGAAGTGAAAAAGTTTTTAAAAAAGCGTTACGAAAGGATTAACTGGGCAAAAAGTACATCCAACACTCAGGGAGCCACTAACTTTCTATTTTTCCTTCACGTGCCCCAGTGGAACATAGGGCTTCAAGCTAGTGGCTTGAAGTTTATGTAGCAGGGTTTATTTTACAGGATGGGGTTGCTAGCGAGCCTCATACCCAACCTTTCCTCTTCACCAGCATTATTTCTGGCCCAGCGAGGTAAAGGAGTGCGTCGGTGGCCAGGGATCGAATCCCGGACCATGTGCGTGGTCAGCGAGCGTCCTAACTGCTATACCACCGAGCCACTAACTTAATTAATTCAAAAATATTCTATCTATGTCACAATAGATGGAGACTTTTGGCTACTGGTTGGCCGTCTAACGTATAGAATAAACGCCTTTGCAAGTCACTAGTTCAAACAAAGCACCTCGACTGTCAGCTAAATCACACCGTTTATTTATCGTTTAGATACAAAAGAAAGAATAAACATCACTCACTTCAAATGGAACAGAATCATAGAATACAGCTAAAAACCAATTTAATGTCACTGCTGAAATATCAATCCCCATACGCTTTAGATGATTTGAAAGTCGAGGTAATTTTTCATTGACAATCTCTTTAAGTACAAGTTGATCAACTTGAGCATCAATTAAACCTGAATTGAAATAATTTTCTGGCAAAAATCTTTCCAAAATAGCAATAAGGCACCTGAAAATCAATTAGAGATTTATAAAATTTCTGCGATTAATTATTGTATAAAGTCAACTGGAAGGAACATTCAGAGTGTTAGTTGAACTATAGTGATGAGTTTTGCAGTTGATGTTCTTATATTGGTCGAAACATGTTGTGAATTCTTCACTCCATATAAATTCGTTTCTCAGAATAAATATTATTATTAGATTGGGAGCCTCTACCATCACTGGCATACTTTCTGTAGAAAATTTGGTTTCCTTCAGACGAAATTCAAACTTTTTAAAGTTCGACTGTGAGTTGAGTTCAGTTAAAGAACTAGTGAAAACTAAGAAGCTCTGAAGGGGTGTTTCGTCCCAGTTTGGTATCCTTCATCATCACCTAAAACTTTGAGATTGCCTGGCGAGATCAATAACCATTTAGCCACTTGGATAGGACTTAATTGTACACGAATCTTAACTTCTACCGATTTATGATATGTAGCACAACCACCAGCGGAAATTGCCGGCTAGTATTTTTCCTCACGCTTAGCCTGGTTGGTTGAGCTCACTAATCAGGACTACGCTCTAGAATTCTAAGAAACTTCATTCTTATTCAAGTATTATTTTTGTAGGGATTTGATTAATTGGTTACTGGATTTCATCATGAATAGAATGGTGCATCTGGCCTACTGTGAGGATAAATACTCGCCGAAGACATTGACCAGTGATCTATGTCGTGAACTAGCAGAAGTTGGAACTCATGGACTAGCTGGACATTGTCTCAGGTCCCATTGGCTTAATCGTCTACAAACCCTCTCGCCATGCAGCCGGCGGATCCTGGTCTCGAAATCCAGTGTTTGCGTACTGTACAGAGTCTCAAAATAGGACGAGACGGCTCTCCAGTACTCTGTGGTTTTCAGTGGTTCTGTCACTGATGTTTGATTTGTGATTAAGAGCTGATATTTCTTGACTGAAAACCCACTCAAATCCCAGAAGCACTGGATGTCAACCTCACCGTGGTTTAGAATCATTGGTGCATGCTGAGCTGAACAGTCTCAAACTAAAACAGTGAAACACCTGCCCAGTGCTACTTTATTATTTTCACTGGTTCTTCAACTCATGTCATTTCATGAGGAAACTTGAAGTGATTTTTTTTAAAAAGGCCAGTAACATGGTAAATTTAAATTAAATTAAAACTTTTAAAACTAACCAGAAAGCATCTTCTTTTTTTAAGAATAAAAGTGCAACTGCTGCAAGAAAATTCATGCCTTGACAATATCCAATCTTAGAATTATGTATACTGTAAGCCTGTAAAACTTCTTGTAACTTTTGAACCTGAAATGAAAATACACATAAAAGTATGGATATTTACTATGATCTGTTGATTACTACTAAATTTTATAAGTAATATATAACAGTGGAAGGGGAACAAATTGCTATTTATAGAGGCTGATAAATTTCGCGTTGTTTAACTTCATTCAACTGAAGTGGTCACTTTCCTTTGGGATGTCAACTTATGGTAAGGATATTTTCAGGTCAACTGGTATATACGTGAGTGCAGATGACGTAGTCCTAATGGGATGAAACGAGCATTCTTTATTCCCCTAGTAACTACAAACAGTCAAATAAAATGTATAAACCAAGTTGGTGACTTCTACTGACTACCTGGGAGTATTGAACAGCTGTTTCATCCCGGTGAGTGTGCACATTTGAAGAGTCCCAAGCACTAGGACGAAACAGCTGTCCAGTACTTCCAGATGGTTTCCCAATGATTCTGTAATTGATGTCAGCTATTGATTAGATCTTCCAAACAATTAACCAGAAATTGTCTGCATTTCTTACTGTTTTAATCGTGCAATTATATCAAATTATGACTACATGAATTTGCGCACATATTGAATTAGCTTCCAACTGAACGCTATGAGATTTTTGTAGGGAATAGAGAAAATATGCATAGAATTGATTCTCTCTCTTCATTTGCAACAAAGCTACATGACATGATACACTTCGAATTGTCACTTTACACGTAAATTCTATACGAAGACCCAGTGTTTTGGAAGGCTGAAAATTTCTGTACAATATATATTCACATAATGACTGGAATAAAGCTTTATAATAAGAAAAACAATTAACGACTTTCCACTGTCTGTTTGATGTTTGCATTATATTTGTGAGTTAAGATGTAAATTATGACGATAAATTTGTATTTTGAGCTAATATCCTAGATGTGGGATGTAATAATGCTGCGAGGGTAGTGGTGATCAAACATATACAGCTTTTGTAGATATGATTTCATGTGGGAACTGCTTTTTAGCTTATTGCACACCTCTTAGTGGTAGGCAGTTGTATTATCTTATTAAGGTCAATCGAGGGGCTCACATCCACGGTCGCAAATCTACAAGTGCTTATACAACTTCAAAACTAATTGAAAGCATCAACGAATTCAACTGAGAACTGGCATTGAATACTACAACATACTCACTTCATGATATGTACTTCAAATAAATTAGAAAATTTATTATGCTTCAGTGCGTTCTTGTTTTTTAAAGTTGACTAATGAATGCCAGAATTAGATCTATTACCCAGCTTCTCAGTAGAGACTGGCCTATACATGCATTATTATTATTGCTCCTTTGGATTCCTAGTGAAAGATTTGGCTTCAGCTGAACGTCTCCACTTGCTTCTGTCTACCTTCTGCTGTACTTTTCACCTGCATCCATATTAGTCCCT
This sequence comes from Trichobilharzia regenti, assembly GCA_944472135.2. Classification (NCBI taxonomy): domain Eukaryota; kingdom Metazoa; phylum Platyhelminthes; class Trematoda; order Strigeidida; family Schistosomatidae; genus Trichobilharzia; species Trichobilharzia regenti. The sequence goes on from OX235262.1 coordinate 15,709,356, forward strand.
ACTGTCTCAACTCCTCTTCACACCATCTCCTCCATATTACTCTTGCATTGACGACCCACACGCCGCTTCCCTTTCGGGTTCCACTCGGGGGCTTGACGCGCGATGTCACTCAGCGGTCTCCTCAGCGAGTGTTCGATCCATCTCCACTTTCTCCTGCATATTTGTTAGGCGATTGGTTCTTGCATTGTTTGCTCCCATAATTCCTTGTTGGTGATTCATTCCCGCCCGGCCATCTGATCTTCAGTATAGAGCGAAGACAGTTGTTAATAAAGGTCTGCAACCCTTTGGAAATATTCTTTGTGACCCGCCAAGTTTCTGATCCGTATAGAAGAACTGACTTTACGTTTGTATTGAAAGTCCAAACGAATTTTGTTGTTGATGTTGGCTGAGTGACGAAGATTTCCAGATTGATTTCAGGTTGATGAATATGTTTCTCGCCTTCACGATTCTCGATTTGACATCCTCGTCCGCTCCTCCTGTAGTCGAGACAATGCTCCCTAGATAAGTGAATGAAGTAACTTCTTTCAAATCCCTCCCGTTGATGGTGATTGACGTTGGATGTTGTTGCTGTTGTTGGTTGGTTATTTTCATAACCTCCGTCTTGTCTATGTCCACCTGGAGGCCTGTTATCGCCGGCTGGTTCTTCGACCAGTTTGTCGGTTTTCGCTTGTAAGTCTTCGATTGTGTGTGACATCAAACATAAATCATCCACGCGCGAAATCCAGGCCTTCTAGGTTCTTAACGTCGGTCCAGGATATTCCTATCTTCTCGTTTCCCACTGTCTGACGCATAATCCAGTCAACCACAATTAGGAATATCACTGGTGATAGTAAGCATCCTTGTCTGACTCCTGTGTTTACTCCAAACGCCTCGCTGAGTCTTCCGTTTTGGATCACTTGGCAGGTGCCGTTGTAGTACAGCTGTTGAATAAGGTTGGTGAATGTTTGGGGTACGCCATAGTACTCGAGTAATTTCCAAATTACTTCACGATCAACGCTGTCGAAGGCCTTCTCAAAGTCTATAAAGTTGAGGTGGAGGTTTGATTGCCATTCCATGCTTTGTTCGATGATGATGAGTAGAGTTGCAATAGGGTCAGTACATGATTTGCCTTTCCTGAATCCAGCTTGTTTTGGTCGGAGTTCTGTCTCCATTGCGTCCTTTAATCTCTCCAGGATGATGCGACACAGGATTTTACTTGGCGTCGATGGGAGCATGATTCCTGGCCAGTTCTTGCAGAGTTCTAAGTCGCCCTATACATGCATATATACAAATAATATGCATTGTTGTATCCTTAAACTAAGAATTCACGCGCCACTGGAATTCAACCAACTGACTCAAAGGTTAGGACTTCACTTTGTAGTTAAACTCACTTGGGTTGAGCACCTCATGTCTTGTCATAGTGTATGTCACTAGAAAGTCTGAAACTTGAACAAAGTATCTATTAAATACTTTTGGGTTTTCAAAGGTTTCTTAGGCGATACCATCAGTTACATTCTCCCACACCCAATATCTGTTTACCTGGATTCAGCTTTTGATTCAAAGCAAACAAAACCTAACGAAATAATGTTTTAACGACAGAAGATAAGGGCCACGCAACAGATTGTTTATTCACAAAATCAACAGATACTGATAGATTTTAAATGTACATTATTATCAGCGTTATTGTAAGCGGAGAAGCAACCTCTTCTGATTGGTTATTTTTCTTGATGAAGGTTATTGTGTCATCTCTCTGTGACCATTTCTCAGAAAATCAAGTCATCTATGTGTGAATCATATTTCCACACTTTAACTCCGCTGTGATTGGCTGGTGATTTTCTCAAAGTTAAGCTTTGCTATTGTTTTTCACGTGATCCTGATTTGGGATGTGAACATTCACTTAAATTGTTGTCTGCATATTTAGCTTACAGATAGCTCTCATTACAGTATGACTTTATTTTAAACAGTTTAAAAAAAGCCTGTCAACAGATAATCAAACCTAAGCCGATGGACTGAATTAATAACTAAGCGGAGGAATCTGTAATATAATAATCAGTTGGCTAGCAGTCATGATTATCAAATGGTATTCATACGTTAGTGAGGAGAGAGAGAGAGAGAAATAAACGAGCAGCAGAAGGCTGACAAATCGCTCCCTCCTACTAATTAAGCTTTATTAACTAATGACTGTAGATATAGCATCCAAAAGCAACATTAAATTACTATATACTTATAATAACAGTGATATTAAATAACAAAAATAGTAATATTTTCTTACACCTGGTGCATCAATATTATCGAATTGTACATTATTTGGCATTGTTCTCAATAAATCCAATGAAATTTGACGTCTATGTTGGGCTGCAAGCTAAATGCATTAAAGAAGTATAAAAACAATGTAAAACTGATAAACCATTTTTAAAATTTAATTGAAAGCAATTTCCGCCCATCTTAAATTTATGTCTACAGATGGGCTTCATATGATCTGATTATTGGATAGATTATAGATGTGATTATTAAGTTGTCTACAAGCTGATTAAAGCTTAAAAGGCACGGTACTCGAACTTCTCCTATTTGTTTTGTATATCAATGAGTTATCTCTGCTCACCAACCCCCCCTCCATGGTCCTTTACGCAGATAATTTAAAAATTTGGAGAGAGCTAAAGGGCAACAGTGATACGTCCATGTTGCAAGAGGACCTCAACAAATTGTCAGAGTGGTCTGTAGAATGGATGCTCCCGATAAATGTGGCAAAATGTGCAACCATACGCATTGGACAAGCAAGCACAAGGTCCTATGAACGAGAGGGAATAACACTTCCATCAGTTTAGACTCACTTGGACTTAGGTGTTAGAGTTAGCCACGACTTTATGGGCAATTCGTAGAGCCTTTACTAGAATCACCAGAGATATGTTCACCTCCTTATATACATCTCTGCTGAGGTCAAGACTGGAAAACTGCATCCAGGCTGCCAGTCCTTGTCTAAAAGATGACTCACACATTCTAGAAAGGGTTCAAAGGAAGGCAACACGTATGGTTCACGGCATAGCTAACTTATCATACAAGGAAAGAATAGACAGTTTAAATCTCTTCTCCCCGTCATACAGAAGTCGGAGAGGAGATTTAATCACAATGTTTAAAATTTTAAATGATGACTACGGACGTGACCTATTCCCTGTTTTCCTTCCCACCAAGTCGGATCATCTTAGAGGACATAGCAGGAGAGTTCAAAAGTCAAGAAGAAATCATATTGCTGTTAAGCACTGGTTCTCTCATCGAGACACAAAGTCTTGGAAGCGACTCCAAGAAAATGTGGTGTCTGCAACCTCAACTGATTCGTTCAGGAAGAAATTTACTAGGAAAGGATTAACATAGGCTCCAAGTCTTCTATCCTCAACCAGTAAATTTGAATTCTGAATGTGAAGTGTGATCAGTGAACTAGGAGGAATACAAATGCTGTATGAAGTTGTGAAACTACATACAGCACAGATAGGTACGCTAAAGCAAGGAGTGTAAGACCGACAGAGACCTTTGTTACTCTAAAATCAGTGTGCAGATCTACTGTACTCAAAAATAAAAAGCAGTGTCTGGAGTTTAAAAAAAACACTAGTGTACAGTCAGTGCTTCTGTATACATCCAAGACTTGGCAAGTCGCCAAAAGGTTTTCCAATAGATGTCATCGATATATTAATAATAATTTGCCTTATTTCAGAAACAGTACTGGTGGTACAGTGTGAAATTTTCAGCACATATCTACATTATTGCATCTAATTTCATCGCACATTTAAAAGGAGTATTTCAAAAAAATATATATAAAAAACAACAACAACAAAAACAAACAAACACAAAAATAGCGAGAAGTCATACAAGAAGTTATGAAATGATATTAAGAATGTTTATCGCATGACCAGTTAATTTGATTGAGCAACACTAAACAATCATAAAATAAAAATTTCAGGGTTGTTTTTTATTGTCAGCTCTAATGTGGTGTTTGTAGTGGTAGTGTGAGTAATCCTGTATAATACAAAATTTTTAAGATGGTGATAACAGCGTTCACAACCAAGGTTGTCAGTTTAATATTGCCGAACAAAAAAACCAACAATCACAAAACTAATATTACATGATGGTTAATGACAGGACAATTTTGTAATACTCATAGTGCTAATATAATCGGGACCTGTAGATACACAAATAAAGGAATAGAGTAAAGTACAAAAAAGTAAGCCAATGTCTATCTACATCAAGCGCCTGAAACCTGATTTGTACGTTCAGGAAGAAGTGCACCGTATACAAAAGCGAATCCTCCTCTTCTGTGCTCACAGAAGCTGGTGTCCCCCAAGGTGCCGTACTCTCCCCACTTCTCTTTTCATTCTTCCTACATGACCTACCGTCTTCAAATGACATTAACTTTGTCAAATACACTGATGACCTAGCTGTATCTTTACCTGTCAAATGTCAAAGTGACTGCTCTAAACTAAATGGCTTCTTATCAGAAATCAGTCAATGGTCCAAGGAAAACGGTCTCACCTTAAACCCCTCCAAATGTCAAACAGTTAATTTCACCTTTAGGCACAAATCTGACCTAAACAAACTGGTTAGGACTCACGAGATGTGCAACATAGATGGCACTGAAATTGAAACGTAGTCGGAAATTAAATACCTAGGCGTCACTCTATCTTCTGATCTTTCCTGGTCGTCTCATATCTTGACGATTTCCAAGAAAATATTCCGTCTTACCTTCTACATCAAGAAGTTAAGACATTCTGGTGTAACCCAACCCTTACTACTACAATTTGTTAACTCCCGTATTCTACCTATTATTCTCTATTGTTCCCCCTTAGTCTTTCCTGGGCTATTGAAGAAAGACTATACCTTATTACGCAGGATGTTAAGGGTTGTCAGCAGGGTAAGCTACGTGCCACGTAACCAGCTTGTTAATATTCTGGTCGACAGGAACTTGGACTCATGTGAAAAATGGGCTAAATCCATTTTATCTGACTCACAACACCCTCTACATTCACAACTCCCCCCAAAAAAATAGAAAACAAACCCCCACATAAAAAAAAAAAACTCACCCATCCCCTCCCTGCTGTTTTTTGGTGAAAAAAAAAAGATTAGGCTAAAACCTTTAAATTATAAAATAAGAAGAAAAAATTTCTCTTTTTCCCAACCAACATTTTAACGGTACATTTTTCTCTCTTTCTTTTTTTTTTTTTTTTTTTTTTTTTTTTTGTTTTTTTTTTTTCTTTTTCCTTCAAAATCCAATTAAAACTTTTTTTTTCTTCTTTCCACCTTTTTTATCTTCCTTTTTCTTCCCCTTACCCATAAAATTTTTGTAATTTACTTTTTAAACCCTTAAAATTTTTTTAATTTTTGGTTTCCAATTTTTAAATTTTTTTTAAAAATAAAAAATTTTAAATTTTTTAAAATTATTTTTTTTTTTAATTAAAGGATAAATTTTGTAAAAAAATGAAAATTCCATTTTTTAACAAAAATTATTTTTTGAAAAAAATTTTTTTTCTTATCAGTCTTTCTTTGCCTTGCCTGGAAACTGGAAATTTTCATCTCTCTTTCATCTGAATGCGTAATGCCGAAACGTTCCATTGTGTATGATCATTATTGTTCGGAATACTGCTTAATATTATATATATAATTGTATCCATATATTGATCGGTTGATTTTTTTTATTTTTGAAAATAAACTCACTGTGCAATTATGTTAAAGTTGTTTCTGTAGATATATTTAATAATGTCTTTGACCTGTAAGCAGCTGACGAGAAGGCAACGAAATAAGCACTGATGGTACCATTTTATTCTGCTAGAATTGTAGTTCTTGGTTTGTTCAAGTCCAAAGGTTACTGGTTTGACCACATTCTTGTGCTTCAGATTTTCACTACTACTCCACTTCAACCAATACATCAGTCACAGTCTGCCAATCCAACCCTATCTCAAATAGTTTCATAACTTAAGAGGTTGTTATCAGGCTTTACAGGGTAGTGTTTATATTTAGTACGGAATCACTTATTTCCATTTGATATAAGTATAAAAATTGGGCACTGTGGTGCTAGAGTATAACTCCATTATAGATAAAATTTTATTTTGATAAAATCACACAGTGTTGTTATACAGTAGTATTAACTGATGACTACAGTTCCAGCACAATTCATTACTGTTCATAATCATATCAAGCTACTCACACAAATTTTTACTTCATTTATATAAATGAGTGGAAGTGATGGTTAGACATTTGAATAAAATCAATATAGGATAATGTACATTCAGAAATAATAACATGAGTGTTACCAATCAAAAACAATCAGATGGGAAATAAGACGAGTGTTTTTTATAGTCATAATAAGTAACTTGTTGGAATGTGAATTAAATACATTTTAGCATTAAATATTATCCTCTGATTTGACTGGTGGTAATAATATCTTCCATATCTGTGGTATTTGTATTGAGTCATTTCTGTTGTATGTGTTGGGTGTAGACTCAATGAACCAGGCAGGATTCAGTAATCAACCTCTCTGTATCTCCACCTACCTAGATTACTTTTTAGAATTTTGACTATGTCCAATCCACCTTATTGTGTGGTTGTGTGTTATTGCATGCAGTGCAATCACTGAGTTTCTGTCTAAATTACTTATCTTCGCTTGTAAGGTCAATCATTCTAACCATAGCTAAATTCTTATGTCCTCACAATCTGACTCTACCTCCGATCTACTCGTTTGACTGACCTTTGTAGTAGACCACACTCACAGTCATTCCAAGGTATTTTGTAAATTATATTACTTTGTTTAATTTGGTCAGCCTACAGGGTCCTTCAAGCTGTACAGAGCTTGTCAGACCTGAGTGAGTGTGTGTAGGTTTGAATGCAACCACTCTAATTCCTGCTTTGTTGAAATCCCACCTTGAAATTAATCATACACCTTACAACCCGAAATATGCACAAAATCAAACATGCAGTTTGTGTTCATAGGTGATCAGTATAAATCAACGTAATTTTGGAAACTTTGTTACATAATATATATTACAGAGTGATTGAAATGACAAATAACTGTAACAATATTATTCAAACAAAAAACTTTTACGGGCAATTATTACAAATATATAAAAAAAATCTAATAAATAAACAATGTTCCATTATTATCATGCACATTTAAAGTAATCCAAAGTTCACCTATAATTAAGTCGCCTAGTTATTTTTGCGGACAAATATTCGTGAGTAAAGAAAACAAAGGTTGTTTGTAGAAATAATAGAGAAGATTTATGACTCAGGTGGATGATTGGCAATTAGTTTTATGTTCTCTAAGGAGCCCGTTGGTTTATAATTGCGGAGCTGTCATCTAGACAACATCTCCAGCACAAGTTCTAACATAAAGTGAAGTGATTTAAATTCTCCATGAATGATAGAATGATTGTTTTCTATTGACTTGAAGTACGAACTTTCTTGTCATGTGATTTACTTTTCATCAGCTGATAGATTCGGTCAATGTCAACATGTATGTTGATTGCATACTCGCTTGAGTACCAGGCTTCTAGGAATACCCTGACTGCACTTTTGGTGTTTCCTCTGTTTAAAATTTCGACATTATCCTATTCAAACTGATGTCCATAATTATCTATATGCATTAATATGAAAGAATATATCATGTCTTTTCAAAGCTTTTTCATGTTCCTCGATTCTGATTCGAAGGGGACACCCACTTTGGCCAATGTAATGTCTGTTACAGTCCATACAGTTAATTTTGTAAATGTTATTAATTTTATCTCCTTTTTCTGTTGGATCCGTCAGTTTGCATCATATCGAATTAAGCGATTTGACTGGCTAGCTTGTGTGCTATATCTATAACAAACATTTTCAGTATTCTAGCTGTTATTTCAGAGATATTTCTCGTGTATGATAGGATTAATTTTCTTGTAGTCTTTAATGATGGTGCCTTGTCGGTGTTGTTATTCAATTTTAAACACTTTTTGATGAAATTGTGAGGATATCCATTCCTCTTTTTGAAGAAAGTTAGTAGGTATTTTCCCTGCATTCTCTTCAACACTGGAGGGCTACAGTGTGTTTGAACTCTCTTAAACAATATCTCCACTCAGTTTCTTTTGTGAGTAATTGGGTTATTACTATTATGGTTGAGTATATGATCTGTGTGCGTTGATTTTCTATATATTTGTGTTTCCAAATTTCCTATGCTAGTTCTTCAGATTAAGACATTTAAAAAGAGGATTTTGTTATCAAATTCTTCTTCTCTTGTGATTTTGGTGTCTTCAGATATGTTGTTCATTAATTTATGAGTATATTCTAAGTCGTTTCTTTTAATTATTACAAATGTATCACCAGCGTAACTTACACAGAGTTTTGGTATTACAGATATAAATCGACTACCAGTCATGAAGATGGTTGTCCGAAGACTCAATTCTGTCGTTTAAGCAGAATTCAAATCATTTCATTTTATGCTAAAACTTGCGCTGGAGATGTTGTCTAGAAGCGGGACGACAACAGCTCATCAATCAAACCAGCCAGCTCCTCAGAGAATACAACTAATTGCAAAGGTTGTTTTTCATATGCATAAGTATACCTTCAAAATAGTGATCACTTTCATCCTAAACTGAAATGTTTTTTAGATCTGAAATCTGATGAACTAATCTGTTATGGCATCTTTAAGCCAATGGAATGATTTATCTGCATAAGGTGACTTCGTGTGCAGCTTATAACTGTTTATAATTCAGTCACAGGGATTAGCGTTGCTTTGCTTATCTACATTTAAACAATTCGAGTAATATTTCAGTAAGTACACAATCTATACACCCCGGTTTAAGTTAATATATATATATATATCGCTGATCGTAAACGTTTCATCATCAATCATGATAACGCTATCAGCGTTCATTCAGATGCACGCAGTTTGGTGTCCCAATTTTAGTGCATTTTGAATTTCACTTCCAGAAATCACTTCCACCCTTATTCTTGATCGCAAATCTTGTCGACCACTGCATTCACATACATATAATTTTGGACAAGAGAAACTCTACGTAATCATTTACTCAAGATAGTTTCATTCGTCACTCTAGCAAGCTGGGGGAAATATTTTTCTCAGGCTACCCTCAGGGTGCTAAACGAAGTATATCTCACGAGTTAATTTTAAAAAAACGCTACGGAAATGCATGAAATACCTTTCCTAGAAGTCTAATGGGATTGATCTATAAATGTTTACAAGTCTCATTCAAATGAATACGACATTTGAGAAGGAATTTTCAATTTATTCCTAAGTCTTATGCAGGAATGTGAATATACAATTGATGTTAGATGGTTAGAGACAATCAGGAAGAGGTTTTGTGACTATTGTCACTTGTTAGTATAGGGTGTCTGCAATCTTGAAGGAACTGATCCCTCCTTAGAGCTTTAAACAGGCATCATTAAGGGCTGTAATCGAAGACACTACCACTGAGCTCTTCGATCTCATGATTTATCTTCTCAAGGACTGTAATGGATACATTGATCGGTTGCTGGAGATTAATAATTGCCATACATGTAGGCTGTTGTGTAGATATACCTTGATGATCAGTACTGCACAACATGAAACCTAAAACTCCGAAGTCTTGCCGATTGTCCATCACCATTTAGCATCAGTATATGTGTGAAAACGTGGGCACTGTGGTACTAAGTAATTCCATATTAGTTTGTCTATCGGATGTATAACACAGTGAAACAGTATTACAGTTCACTGGATGACAGGGTTTCGAACACAATTTATTATTGTTCACAATCATTTCGGTTGTTATCACACGACTTCGAAACTTGAATTTTGCAGTTGTTTTCTTTGTTTTCTCCTGTTTGTCGTTGTTGGAGTAGTAGAACTTTCCAGATGTCTGTGACAGGTGTCGAATCATTCCTAGTACACGTGTTTGCATTTGATTCGCTAAATAAAGTTTCAGTTAGTTATCATTCTCTCCCAGCATCCTGTGACATTAGATCGCAAAAAGCTGTCATCTTATCCCATGCATCCCATTGTATGGTTGTATGTGATTGCATATGGTGCCATCTACGGTGAACTATTCTCCAGAATTCTTATCTAATTCGGGTCAACCAATCTAGATTTCGCTGCTAGGTTTTTATGCTAGACTAGTCTGACTACCCTTGTTCTGCTAGTTTTATCTGACAATCATTACAGGTGGGGTATTAGAGAAACTGAATTGCTTTGTTTTAACGCCTCCATAGGATGCTTTGACCGACAAAGCTTGTTTCTAATTGAGAATAGTTCAGCCATAGCACTACATGCAATTACACACAACCATACAATAGGATGGATGGGATAAGATGTTAGTTTTTAAAATCTAATGTAACAGAGTGGAAGGAAGACAGAGATTGGTAACTGACTGAGGGTTTATTTATCGAATCAACTGCAAACACGTGTACTAGGAATGATGCAACATCTGTCCGCCCAGGTATCTGTAAAATCCTACTACCCCAACGACAACAAATAGGAGATAACAAAGAAGACTATCAACCTCAAGTTTCAATGTCTTGTGATTATAACTGATATGATTATGAACAATAATAAATTGTGTTCAAAATCTTGTCATCCAGTAAACTGTAATACTGTTTCACTGTGTTATACATCTGATAAACACAGTAATATGGAATCACCTAGCATTAACTCAAAAAATAGTCTGACGATGAAGCACCTAGTCTTGTGACTCTTCTGCATCCTTGTGTGAAAAAGCATTCATTTTAGTGACATTTAGTGACATTATCTTATGCGGATATTTTCATTTAATCATTATCAAATGAGATAATGAAAGCGTTCAGTCAGTGCTATGAATCAAACTTATGAAATTAGTTATTTCTTAGGGATGAATCAATGTGTGTGTGAACACTGTGTAACTGATAAAGCAAGTCATTTCTGTATATGTTATTTGTTTGAGCGGAATAAAAAATACCATTCTTATAGTAACTGTACAACTTAGATTTAGTTAGCAAACACTAATTTTTTATGTGATTATTTTCCAGCTACTTATATCAGTTAGTAGTATATATCATTGTTCAGTAAATTAAGTTTGTCCTTTAGTATCTCCTACTATGCTATGTCAACATGAAATTAAATTTATTATATATGTTTCTTAACTAATTATTTCATATTTTTTTGAATTTAGAGTTTAACGTGTGAAGGTTAGGTGGCAATTAACCTTAATGGAAATACCTACTTGCCTAATTAATCAACCACATTAATATTGGGGTTTCCGATAACATTGTTAACTGACCGATTGAATAACTGGCATTGACTGTGCTATAGTTCATGTGTACATACGAAACAAACATGCTTCCTACTTACCGTATTCTCACTAAACTCTTCTAATAGTCCATTGTAATACAATGGACCTTTGATTTGCATTAACTGATGTAATTCCCCATGAATCAGCATACGCCATACACCTTCACGATATTGAATTGGTACACCAGAACGACAGAGGCCTTCTAGATCAGCCTGAAATTAGAAATAAAGAAATTAATCATAATAATGCTTGAAGAGAAGGGATTTCAGCTAGATGATGACTCAGGTGGAAACAAAAGTCGAATAGGGCTCAAGTAGTCGATAGTCTGCTAACTCATTTTCATTGACTAGATCTATGACTTACCATTTATAACAAATCTGACCATTTTTATTTCACGATATTTCACCACTTTTCCTGGATTAAAAGTACACACCAAGTGATTAAAGGTGTCAGGAGGGAGAGAATAAAATTTCAGAAATATTTAAAGCAGTCCAGATGACGATAAATCACGTTTCTTTAAATTTTGGTGGATCTCAGATCTTATCTTTAAAACTTTTCCCTGTCCTCTTTTAAATTTAATCTGTAATGGTAGAAGACAAGGGTCAGGAAAGAGATCCTTTATTGAGAAAATCAACAGATATTTATAGACTTTTATGTACATTATTATTAGCATTATTGATAGCAGAGAAGCAACTTCTTCTGATTGGTTGTTTTCCTCCTGAAGGTTATTCTATCATCTCTTTGTTGCCTTTTTTTAAACAGTCAGGCTATATATCTGCGAATCGTATCCACCCACTCAAAGTCTGCTGTGATTGGTTGTTGCGTTCCTCCTCAAGGTTAGGCTTTGTTCTTGTTTTTATCTCATGATCCCGATTCGGGATGTAAACGTCGACTTAAATTAGGGCCTACAATTTTGGCTAGCAGACAGATCTCACTACAAAGCAAGCTAAAGCGGAATTTTAGTGAAAGAGATCATTTTTCATATCTCATTTCTTTACAAGTGGTGTTCAGAAAACTTAAGGAGAATGACGACCAAACCTGTTTATTACAGAAGAGGCCGTATGATTTTATTATCATTATTTCCCTTAATTCCTAGAGGGATATAGGGCTTCGGCCCCACGTCTCCATTGGTTTTGGTTCTCTGCTAAAGTTTTCCCTTGGCTCCAAGTCTGCCCACATGCTTTCATCTCCTTTTCGCATGACCTCCTCTATATCAGCCTCACATTGACGACCAACTCGCCACTTCCCGTTCACTTTCCACTTGAGCAATTGCTTGTCTAGTGATGTCACTTGATGGTTTGTTTCCTCAGAGTATGGCCAATCCATGCCCATTTCTTCCTGCCTATTTGTTTCACAAACGGTTCGTGGTTGGTTTACTCATTACCAGATATCCGTGTTGCTTATCTTTTCTGGCCATCTGATCTTGAGCGAATTATTTAGTAAAGATAGCTGTTGATGAAGGTGTGTGTAGTTTGTTTGATGTGCTCTTTATGACGCGCCAGGTCTCTGATCCTTATGAATTTAACGTCTGACTTTGTCACAAATCACAATGAGAATTAGTGAACGGCTGCTTTGCCTTCACATTTTGAACTCTTCATCAGTTCACACTGCCTCTAAATGTTGTGCCTGACATATTAGCACTAGTTTACAGGCGTCGGAACATAGTGACTTATTTATATCTCTTATTTCTACTAAATGTGTTGCCTAGAGATAAGAGTTCTCATGTTGGTTACTGCTTCTCATTCAAATATCCGTAATATTTTCATACATAACCAACGAAACTTGTAATATGTTTGAAAAATTCTCTCCGTTATCATTCAGTGTTAAAACTTTACTACTTCTAATGGATTGATTAAGTAAATCGGTGGGATAGCTGTAGAGTTCTCACTAACACACTGACCACACAAGTGGTATGGACTTCGATCCACGTCCGACGGAAGCACGCACTCCCAGACCTCGCTAAGCCAGTAAGTAGTAAGGGGACTGAAATGCAACTCACTGAGATATTAAGACGGATAAATCAACAATAATATGTGCAAAAAAGCCGCATTAGAAAAAAATTACTCATAAGAAAAACAGAATCTTACTCTTGTAAGCTCTCTGTTCGCTTGTGCTAATAATTCAGTCCAACGGATAACATTCTCATCAGCTCCAGATAGCTGACGTGTATAGAAATCATACAATTGTTGACAGCCATAATGAATGATACTCGTCTCATTTAAGTAGCTATGCTTAAACCCGTAGTAGTCAACATGGTAGTCTGCATTCTTTGGTCTAAAATCAAAGTATACGCACGTAGACAAGTAAAGAGAAAACGAAATGAGTAAAGAAACATAATAAAAATTCTCATTCAGTTTGATTATAGACTGATATCGGTTAGAAAACCCATTGAAAACCAGGGAACACTGAACAGCTGCTTCGTCTCAGTGCTTTGGACTCATCAGAAGTACTCATCCACTGCTATGGTTCGAAACCCAAGACCTTCTGGTTACAAGATGAGCTCGTAGACAAACACTTGAAAATTGATCTGATGCTTACCAATGAGTGGTTGGCCCTATTCAGCCAATTAATTACCTAGGGTTCTAGTGGGAAGTCAAGACCAGCAGAGTGCAGCAGGTTGAAGGTGAGGAAGTAACTCATAGAAAAGAAAATATTGCGAAGTGGTCACGCTATACCATGATGAATTGAGAGAAGTTGGAATTCTTCGACTGGTTAGTCATTAGATCGGCTTGGGTTCGAGTGGCTGCTGAATCGTCTAGGCTTGAACCCCGGAGGTGGGTGATATTCACCAAAAGCATATTACGTGGCAAGATTACCCTGATTTAGTCAACTAGAATTTGGATAGAATAGTTGTATAAAGACTGCTAGTTTACTAAAATTAATTCAGTGATTATGAATCAGTCTAAATACATGTAACGACAGAATGCAAGAGTCACGCAACAGATCGTTTTTTGAGTAAACCAACAGATATTTATAGATTTGTATGTACATTATTATCAGCGTTATTGTTAGCAGAGAAACAGTGTCTTCTGATTGGTTGTTTTCGCGCTGGAAGTTAATCTGTCATCTCTTTGTGGCTGCTTCTTTGAAGGTCAGACCATATATCTGCTAATTGCATCTGCCCACTCTAAGTGTGCTGTGATTGGTCGTTGATTTCCTCAAGGTTAGGTTTTGTTATTGTTTTTTCCTCATGACCAAGATGTGGGACGTAAACATTGACGTAAATTGGTGTCTATCAATTTTGACTTGCAGACAGTTCTCACCACATATATACCAAATTTATGACACCACTAGTTACTATCAAACAAACAACATCGTACTAAACGTAAGACAGTACTGAAGCGTCTGTACCAGAAGACATCATGTCAGCAGGTATCAATCGAATATAAATCAATAAATAGGAAGTTTTAAATTAACTTAACAAATTAATCAATTACTTACTTAATCATTGATGGTAAACTTGGATCTTTACGTCTTGCTTCATCCAAAAGTTCACTGATTAAGGCTTTATACTTAAAAAAGAGACAAAAATGTGTAGTGAGAATCTTGTTCTTATATCAGAAATCATCTGATTTTGATAAGTATTTCTAATTCTCATTCTATTATGTGGTCTATAGAATGAATAATATTTCAAGTTAATATGAATGTAGAGGATCGCCGTCAACGATCAATCTGTCTATCCGTGTGGACTGAAGTACATGGTAGTCATACAACTTTTAAAGAATGACAAGAGCTTGGCGGCTTCGTTGTCGTGTGATTATCTACTTGTACACACCGTCAATAAATGCATCTTTCAACAACCATAAGTATTGTATTCTCCTTTCACCGATAGGGGTGATATTAAGATCAGCCTAGCCACCAGGTCAGTTGGTTTAGGCTAAAGAATCAGCAAGTCGTGTGAATAGCACTCAAGCCTAGTATGATTAATAGCCAAATATCTCTTGATTTTCTCAATAAACGACCTGTTGCCTGGCCCTTGTCTTCTATCATTGCAGTATTAGTGGAGATTGTGGACAGCTATTTATTTGAATTTTGCATCGGTGGCATAGCGGTTAGGACGCTCGCCGACCATGCGTACGGTCCAGGGTTCGATCCCCGGTCGACGCACTCCTTTACCTCGCTATGCCAGAAATAATTCTGGTAAAAAGGGAAGGTTTGGCATGAGGCTAGCAACCCCATCCTGTAAAATTAAAAATGATCACTGCTACAGAAACTTCAAGCCACTAGCTTGGGGCCCTATGTTCAACTGGGAGCGTGAAGGAAAAAAATTTAAAAAATTAAAATATATTTGAATTTAGACTGTAGGCTCAAATGGAAGAAAAGTTTCGCAATACTTTATAATTAGCTGAGAAATATTTACCTAAAGTTTGCAAATTCGTGGCTTATATCCTAACTGTGGTCATAACATCACGAGACTACCTCCTTCTATTTTAACTCAAGGGAAATGAACACATTTCACTTTCCTTTCTTTATTTAGAACAGATAATCTTACAGGCGTAAACCCTGACTCTGACAAGGAAGCTTAATAATCAGTTAAGGTAACTGAGCTGAAGTGCGTCGATGGTATAGCGGTTAGGACACTCGCCGACCATGCACAAGACTCACTCATTTCATAACATGATTCAGTCTGATGGACTAAAAATGTATTCTACATGTAAAACTGAACCCCACTGCTAATGTATTAACAGACGAACACAATCTAGGCTGAGTTTTAGCACTCCATTATATTTGAAAAATAGCTATCTGTCTAGTACTTCTCTATTGCATCAGACTGTGAGAAACAGGAAGAGAGGAATACTCTGGACCATCGATGAGAAGACTGTAGAAAATATGGATTTCGGACATGGATGATTTATGCCTAATGTTATACAAACTCAAACACTGTAAGATCAATTCTATTCCCATCCTTGAATCAAGTCAACGTGTCCCGGATCAGCCTAGCGTTGTTGCAACCCAATTATCCATGCCTAACGTGTCTATCCCCCCCTTGTTTAATGAACTGTGTGTATGTGTTTTTACCTCGATCCGTTTAGTCAGACAGTTGAACTCATGACCCAATCAGAGTATTTTGTGAACTGTTTTTTCCTTTTTTTTTTTTCCGTACATAATTTCGCTAATTTCCTTGGTTTGTCAGGTCGTATTTGTTATTCGCTTTTATTTTAACTAGTTTATTTTTTTACAACGTTTTTGCGGCTTATTATTCAAACACTTACAGACAAATATATATAACTGTACAACACTGTGTGATTTATCAAAATAAAATCTTATCCATAATGGAGTTATACTCTACCACCACAGTGCCCAAGTTTTATACTTATATCAACTTACAGACAAAAGCCAACAGACTGGATGAAGAAGCGCGCAGTGAGGACAGGAGAGGTTAAAGATAATGAGGATAGACACAAACCGCCAACAACAACAACCAGCAATAATCACTCACTATCAATGGGAGAAATATCGTTTCAACCACAGATACATGGCACTGATGAAGACATTAAAGCCAGTCAGAGTCGGAAAGGCAAGATATACCTTCATCAAACTGAAACTAGTTTGGAATTCTTCTGCACTCACTAAGCATAAAAAACAAGTTTTTCTATTTAAGTCAGAAATTGTTACTGTGCATTCGGAAGAGCATCTTCAAAGGCTACTGCAGACATGTGTCAACAACTGCCGTATTCGCTGAATACATATTGAAGATCGAATGGCCGATCAGAATGAACTGGCCACAAGAAACCCTGGGAACGAATTAACCGGTAACCTGTTGCTGAACAAATATGTGGAAGAAAATGGAGATCTACTGGGCGTACTCTGAGGAGACCATTAGGCGACATTACGCTCCAAGCCCTCAGGTGAAACCTTAGTGAGAAAGGGAAGGTAGGGGGTCCAAGTGTGACATGGAGGAGATCATGTGAGGAGGGTGTTAAAGAATATGGGCAATTGTGGGGCAAGCTTAAGAGGATCGGAGAAAACAGGACAAAGTGGACCCAAAGGAAAAATAATGGTAATTATATAGTAGTTGTTTTAGTTAGCATAATACACAACGAAGATATTAATGCATAGGCAGTCGTAAATTCATGCTGTGGGGTTCGATTAATCTATGTTATACCTTTTGAATTCAATAAAACAAATAATGCATGATTATTTAGAGAACGGTCTAATCATCCAATCTAAATAGGAGTAATTATATATATATATATATATATATATATATATATTCTGTGTCTCACATCTACTTTCATTTAGTACTACAGGTATTGTCTCATCACAAGGACCTACCTCTTCTACAGAGAATTACACTCAGTGTAAAGTGAAATAACTAATCTACTCTTTGTTACTCACTCTATCTTTACCATAATCGCTGAACATCAATCTATGGTGTGGATCCGTTTGTGTTGCACCAAGGCAAGCTTGTAATAATTTCACATATTCACGTCTCCATTTACAGCCTTCCATATTTAATCGTTGAATATATCTGCAAAATAAGATGAGAGGAATATTTAGGAGAAGTTAAGATTTTTGTCTAATACGAGATGACAATGAGAAGACTGATTTCCCAATACCATTTTGAAGTAGACAGTAAGTGTTAATAAAACAAGATTTAATCAATTTTTTTGCAAATTTCGTAGGAGTTCAACCGCTGAGAAGTGAGGACAATTACTCACCACGGATGATGTTGGTGGGTTTAGGTTGGCCAGCTAAAATCGAGAATTTTTAGGGGTTGGAATTCATGAGTTGGTCATCGAGTTGAGTCCTATTTGCTGAATGGTCCACGAGGTCCATGCTTCTGATGAGTCCAAAGCACTAGGACGAATCAATTGTCCGGTGTTCCCTGCATTCCATTGATTCGCGATCAAAATTGAGACCATTTTCGGTTGAGCTGAACACTTTACATACAATGTCATACATACTATGTGAAATATATGGGAAGAAATTTGACTAATAAATAAGGCACAGTGAATCAGTTATGCAGAACGACATGCGAAGGTGTTCTACAGGTCACATTCAGATAGATAAAGGACAAAGATACATAAAAATGAAAATTAGGATTATAATGAATTACATTGATATAAGAATAGAACTTGTGCACTGTGTTAGATTATAATTCCATTATAGGTAAAATTTATTTTGATAAAATCTCAGAGTGTTATACAGTAAGCAATATTTACTCATGACTACGTTTCGAGCACAATTTATTACTGCTCATAATCATATCAAGGCACTACTCACACAGCTTTCCAACTTTGTTAATTCCATTATTTTTTATCGCTTGATTTGATTGGTAGTAATATTTTCAATGTTTCCGGTATGAGTGATAAGTAATTCCTGCTGCAGGTATCAGGTGTAGATTCCATGATCAAAGATTCAGCATTCAACTTCTCTCTTCACCTGACTATATTACTTTTTAGAATTTTAACTCTATCCCACCCCCACTATTGTGTGCTTGTGTTTTAAAACATGCAGTACAATAGCTCAGCTTTTTACTCAATTACTTATCTTCTCGGGTTCAACCATTCTAACCTCAGGTAAATTCTTATGTTCAGATAATCTGACTACCCCTGACCTACTAGTCTGACCTATGTAATTGACCTCATAGCCATTGCAAGGTATTTCGTTAATTATATTTTTTTTTGTCTTATTGGATTAACCGACAGGGTCCTTTATCCTACACGGCTTGTCCAGTGTGAGTAAGTTTGTAGGTTTGAATGCCACCCTAATCCTTGCTTTAATGACAATCCTACCTAGGGAGAGTTTCAAATGTCCCTTTCTCATATGGCATAACAGTAGACGCTTTATATTCTCTCTTGTTTATGTTATCATTACTAGTTTCACCATTATATTTATTTTGCTATTGGCCTTTTCTGATATTCCTAGAGAATTTTAAAGGATAGTTATTTAACACTAACCATTAATTCTTATATCTATTTCATTTCATCATTTAGGTCTTTTTTTGTACTACTTAGTGTTGTTATTGCTCTGTTTGTTAGACACTTAACTAAGCCTGCCTTAACAGATAACGAACGGATGACATGAATTAAAGAAGTCTAAATATTTATTAGCAGAATGCGTTGGCATTTTATAAACGCTGTTCCCTTTTTTGCAGTCTGACATAGCTAACTGTTCTCGTTCATTTTCCGATTCAAATGTGAATTTTATTCCCTCTACTAGTGAGTTTATGTGTATCAAGAAGCTAGAGAGAGATATGTTCTGTATTTAACACTGTGAAAGTGTCATCGACATGTCTACACACGATGAAAAATAATGGAATTATATAAGTGAAGTTAGAAAGTTGTGTGAGTAGGGCCTTGATATGATTATGAGCAATAATAAATTGTGCTCGAAACGTGGTCATCAGTAAATATTACTTACTGTATAACACTGTGAGACTTTATCAAAATATATTTTACCCATAGTGGAATAATGAATTGCAGTACAGTCACTTGTCAGAAAAAGAAAATGTTTTGGTTCAGTAGGTTGAAACGGCAACGGAGTATCACTGTGTGTTGATACGAATAACGCAAAACCCATTTAATGCTTAAATTTTTTTCCCTGATTAGAGGGCACCCATGATTAATTTTAATGGGTATATACTTACGGAGTAATTTTTTGACTATTTTGTCTACTACTTATTAGTAGTATAAAATCTTACAAAAAATGTTAAATTGAAACATTTTGCTGAATTTTGCCTCAATTGTATGGACTGAGAGTGACACGTTATTCTGATATAGCATAAATGTCACTATCACTCTTTGTCTGACCTTATGCTATTAATTTCACATATAGACACGTATAAATAGGGTAGAAGTACTTTAGATGCTGCTGTTTTCTTACACAAAAGGGCCAAATATGTTCGATATAACTTTCTTGGCTGCATATCTCTGCTTTTGACTCTGTGCCCAGATGCCTTTTGTTGAATAAGCCTTCCATAACAAAAACCCAGTCCAGGGCTGCTAAATGTTTGCAGTTCTGTTTCTCTAACATAATGAAGTAGGCTGTATATAAAAGCAAATCTTCCTCTGTCTTGCTTACTGAAGCTGGAGTCCCTCAAGGTTAGGAGTTAGAAATGTAGATATAACAAAAATAGACAGGATGTTTGGATAAAAAAACTTGGTGGGATCATAACTAATGTGATGAATAATTGTTTATGCGATCATGGACTAAATATATGGAAATAATAAAATGACAAAATAGACAGGAAGTTCGGATATGAAAATATGGTAGTGGAAATAGGGATTGAGAAAAACTTAAAAATAACATGAATAAACAAGAAGTTTATATGAGAAAAGCGATGGGATGGTCATTACTAAAAAAATTGCCTGTTTCTGACGGCCATGGCAGGGACAAGGGTTGGATGTATTTATTTTGGATACGTAGCGTGGGTTTGAGCTTTTGGATGCCTAGTGCTTTGCATATGCCCAGATGTCTTAATTATACTCCTTTTGATAGGTTTGAGTGAAATTAAGACATCTGGGCATATCCAAAGCACTAGGCATCCAAAAGCTCAAACCCACACTATGTATCCAAAATAAATACATCCAACCCTTGTCCCTGCCATGACCATCAGAAACAGGTGATTTTTTTAGTAATGACCATCCCATAGCTTTTCTCATCTAAACTTCTTGTTTATTCATGTATTTATTCAAGTATTTTTTAATCCCTATTTACACTACCATATTTTCATAACCGAACTTCCTGTCTATTTTATTATTTCTACATTTCTAACCCCCAATTGCACAATATGTCAATCTTCTCAGTAATTATGTTGCGATTTGTTTGAGTTTTATCCGTCCCGTCCTCCTGTGTTTATTATGGTATTTTAATTCCTAATTGTAATTTTATTAATTTGACCCATAACCGGGAATTATTCTAGGGACTTTCCCATCCATTCATCATAAATACACGAATGTACAGCCCAATTGACGGTGACTTCTTCGGAAAGAAAATTTTCTTCACTGCAACCGTCTTTTTAAAAAAACTCATGAACCAATGTGCATGTGTATATTCTATGATATTTTAAAAGACAATATTTACTACTTACTTTGTCATTTTATTAGCATGATCAGTGAACATGTGTTTAATTGTAGCCAGTTCGCGTATTTCAGCAATCAGAAATTGATTTTTTCTATTCAATATTCTTTGCTTCTGATCATAATCTTCGATCATATCACGTAATTTAGTTGCTGAAATATTTTTTGGTCTAAAAAATGCGAATTAAACAAAAGACAAAAATTATAATCAGGGAGTGAAGATGATTCTACCAGTGACGACTATCTTGTCATGGAAGATTTCTTACCGCCTCAAAATGAATGACATTTTCACCGCAATCCATAGTCTTTGAACAACTGGAAGACTATGTTTAGTTAATCAGCCATTTCAACGGATGCGTATCACTTCACTTACTTTGTGCACAATCGGTTAGTGAACACTATCCAGCCTGAGCAGTCGTTCCCTGAGGGGTGTTAAAAAAATCCTAGGACTCAGTTAAAATATGGACACAGAAATCGTTCTGTTCTTCAGTTATTCATGATGACTGAATTCAGTGTATCAAATTCGCCGTATATTTTTATCTTGCCTTCACAGTTTACTTAGAAAAGTTACTATGTGACTGCAGGTATCCACCAGAGAGCTAACTAAATCTCACTTTTCACTACCCTTTGGTTAATTTCATAATCCTTAAAAATTATAAACTCTGTTCATGATTAAATCCATTTCAAAACAACGCGTGATTATCCAGTGATAGGAAGCGAATGAGGTCATCAGTTCACAATATTATTATGTATTCTAATAGTTATGCGAGTGCGTCAGTGGCACACAGGTAGAATGCTCGCCAAACACATATGCGGTCCGGGGTTCGATCCCCTGACACAGACGGACTCCTAGACTTCGCTAAGCCAGTAATACAACTTGTAATGAGGAGGAGATAAGTATGAGGCTGGCTAGCAAACCCATCGCATAAAAATAAACACCACTGCTACACAAACTTCAAACCTCTAGCTTGAGGCCCCCTTGTTCCACTGGGAATGTAAAAGAATAAAAAAGAAATCGTTAAACAAGACGTCAGATACCATTGTCATCTATGTAAATTGTAAACTTTATTCAGGTTATATAGAAGCCTTTTTAGTTGTGCTTGATGTTTTCGATGTTCTTCTGTTCTCAGAGCTAGATAGTTTTATTGCTGAGATTTCATATATCACCTTTAAAGACTGCACATTCAACGATGAATTCCACAACAAAATAGATTTCATTATTTGTAAGTACAAATGAAGTGCAGTTTGTCAGTCACATTTTAGGGCTTGTCTTCTTTTATTTAATTCAATTTTAGATTTTCCTGTCGACTGATCGGACTGAAGTGCTCGGTCTCAGGTTGACATGTCTGTCGGCTTCTTGTGCAGATGCCTCTAATTATAGACCAGACGTCGTCGAAGCATCTGCACAAGAAGCTAACAGACATGTCAGCCTGAGGCGGAGCACTTCGGTTCAGTCAATCGACGGGAAAATCTAAAAGTGAATTAAATAATTAATATGACCAGATGCACAAGAAAAGGCCAGCTCACGTGGCCCAAGTGATCTAGTGGATAACGCTTTAGAGTTTGAAACTATGGGCACTGTCGTATTTTAGTTTATAAATTCACGACACTACACAGTCAAAATTTCTTGTAGGGTTGAATTTGGAACCACAAATTGCTTCATAGCTTGAAAGTTCAGGGTTACCTCTTCAACAAGACAGTCATTATGCATTACTAAGCAGTAAAGCATCAGGAAAGATGATTGATTCTCTGTCATTCATGACACGCATGAATACATAACTTCAAAGAAGTTTTTAACATATAAGTAAGGATGCATCTGCTGTCGAATTACATTTGTATTCACCTCAGTTAAAATCTATAAGATAGATTACCAACCAGATATAAGTACAAATGCAAGTGTTTTCACTAGATTCGAACAAAAGATTCTCTTTTTCTTCGTATGTGGGAGTAATTGTTTTCATCAACAATTCATATTCGGAAACTTCAAGCTTATTTTGATTTAGTAATTACAACCTCCGGACTTCTGCTTGAGTGGGGTGAGAGTTGTCTGTAAGCCAAAACTGGTAGACACCAATTGACCTCAATATTTACGTCCTGACTCGGGGTCATGAGAAAAAGCCATAACAAAGCCTAACCTTGAAGAAGTCAACAACCAATAACCGCAGACTTAACGTGGGTGGATATGATTCGCAGATATATGGCCTGACTGGCTAAGAAACGGCAACAAAGAGATGACAGAATAACCTTCAGCAAGAAAACAACCAATCAGAAGATGCTACTTGTCTGCTGACAATATGACCATTGATAATGTACACAAAAATCTATAAATATCTGTTGATTTTGTGAATAAACGATCTGCTGCCTGATCTTTGTCTTCTGTCGTTACAGAGTTAGTGAACATCATAACTTGGCTGTTCAAAACAAGAACCACCATCTGGAGGAGACATCTAATGGTTATCAGCATAATCATGATAAGCTAAGTGCTAGTAATTGGTTATGTAACATGTCACTGTGGTATTTTTAGTATTTAGGCAAATGTTACAAGTCAATTTGAAGACAACTTCGCCTTTTAGTATTCTGTTCTTGACACAGCCTATCTGAACAGTGTTAATTCAATTCGCTTAGTAAAAAGGATTGTAAAGGTTTCTGGGTAAATTAGATAGTTCTCCTTGAGGACAGTAGAAACTAAGTTTCTTATGACTATCTCCTGCAGATGAACGGAATCCATGGAATTTCTCCGAAAGATATCTGCCCTCATTCCAACTGAAAAATTTGAAAACATCCAATCAAAATATAAGGATAGATCGCCTTATGAAGAATATTTTTGAAATCATTGCAAGATTACTAAAACCTCTTAGAATATATGTCGCCCATCCTTCTTCGTATCCATCAGCATAAACTAGCAGGTAAACGATATGACATATATGTTTAGTTTAATTCCTTTGCGTTCAAATGGGCTTCATGCTAGAGCTTTGAAGTTTTAGTAGCACTGGCATTTATTTTTACGGGATGGGGTTGCTAGCCAGCCTCGTGCTTAACCTTCTCTCTTTACCATTCTTACTACTGGCTCAGTGAGGTAAAGAAATGCGTCTGTCGCCGAGATTCAAACTCCAGATCACATGCTTGTTTGACGAGCATTCTACCGCTGGGCCACCGACGCACGACATACATGCATTCATATCAGTTCACGGGGACAACTACGGGTAACAGTTCAACTGGAGAAAATATAAAATTCGTAGACACAAGGAATATGAAGAATACCAGAAAATTCGTGGAAGTTTTTTGCAGTTATTAGGAATGTTGGCGTAAATCAAGTTTATCAATCAATGACGAATAAGCGACACTATCAAAAATCAAATACCAGATCAATAAGACAAGCCTAACGAAATCTGGAATGCCAGGTAGTCAGAATCAAGCTCATACTGAAATCAGAGATGAAAATGTTGATCAGACGAACAACAAAAAGCTTCACAATTGAATCAGCCATCTGAAAAAAATCACGAAATCAACAAATGTATCCATTTCAGCTTTACATCACTATCTTACAAGTTGACAAGTTATATGTCTTGTTCTAATTTGTTATTTACACAGTCGAAATAATCAACAAGTATGCAGTGGCTTCATTAGTGATTAGAGCTGTCTGCTAGCTAAAATTGCTGGACAGCAGTTTACGTCAATGTTTACGTCCTAAATATTGGTTAAGAGATGAAAACAAGAACAAAGACTGACTCAACAACCAATCACAGCAGGCTATGCGTGGGCGGATACGATTCGCGGATATATGGTCTGACCTTCAAAGAAATGGCCACAAACAGATGACAGAATAAACTTTAGCAGGAAAACAACCAATCAGAAGAGGTTGATTCTCTGCTAACAACAATAATGTACATAAAAATAAATATCTGTTGATTTCCTCAAAAAAGGATCTGTTTCCTGACCCTCGTCTTCTGTTGTTACATATTCACTTTCACAACTTCTTATCGGTTACATTAATAACATTATTTAGCCTTTAATTCTAACACAGATGCCAATGAAATCCTATATATCTATCTGAAACAAAGATTTAAGCGTAGTTAATGTCAAAACAGCAAACGATTTATACTTACAATGTGAAATGATTGCCTCTGACTTCAGTGTTTTCTAGACTTTCTACTTTTTGATCAATTTCTCGCATACCTGCCTCTCGACTAGCCAACATTTGACGTAGACACGCCTCACGATCCAATGCAGCTTGTAGTTGAGCTTTTAATTCCCTAATGAATTAAGCCAAAAAAAGAGAATCTTTGAGGGATAAATAAAATATATGACTTTGTGCAGACATAAGAATAAAAAAATAACCAAATAAATTTTTTTGTTTGTAAAATGAAGAGAATGAAACATGAGATTAAGTTTCAGTTAGCCAGTCTGTCACTTGTTCCTAATAGAGATTAGTTTGAATTTCCCACAGATCGATTTTGACTAGATTAAAATATTTGATATCTGAAGGGATTTTGACTCCTAGAATGCCTGTTTCGACAATACCCAGAGATTAGCGTAATATTAGTTGGTTGTTATTGGATAGCTGTTAAATCTAGTGGGAATCCGTGACGAGTAGGGTACACAGCAGGTTGAGGGTGAGGCAGTTAGTCATCGAGAAAACGACATCGCGAAATGGTAGCGCTGTGTCATGAATTGGCAGAAGTTAGATAAAATTCATGGGCTGGCCATTGGATAGGGTCCCAGTGGCTGCTGAATAGTCTACTAGCCAGCTCGCTTTGTAACTGGAAGGTCCTGGGTTCAAACCCATGCGTACTGCTGAAGAGTCTTAAACTAAGACCGAAACAGCTGGTTGTCCAGTACTCCCAGGTTTTCCAATGGTTCTCTAACCAATGTCAGCTCATGATGAAATCCTGTAACCAATTAACCGAATCCCTACAAAACACCACTTCAAGACAATCAAACATGAGAATTAGTCTCATTTATCCAGTCTGTCACTTGTTCCTAATGGAAGTCATCTTGAATTTCCCACAGATCAACTTGATTGGGTTGGAATATTTGATCTCTGATGGAGCGTAAAGCTTATTTCGACAATACCCTAGAGATTAACATAATATTTCTTGGTTGTTGTGGGTTAGCTGTTAAATCTAGTGGGAATCCATGACGAGTAGGGTACACAGCAGGTTGAAGTTGAGGCAGTAACTCATCGAAAAGAAGACATTGCGAAATGGTGGCGCTATGTCATGAATTGGCAGGAGCTGGAATTCATGAACTGGACGACCACCGGATTCGGTCCAGTGGCTGCCGATTTTTCAACTAGCCAGCTCGCCTTGTAACCAGAAGGTACTGGGTTCGGACCTCCTTTGGTGGATGCGTACTGATGAAAAGTCACAAGCACTAGGACGAAACAGATGGCTGTCCAGTACTCCACTGAAGGTTTCCAGTAGTTCTCTAAATGATATCAGCCCATGATGAAATCCTCCATTCAGTCAAACGCTTACTTTGCCTTATTTAATGATGTATTTGTCAAATGCATAGTTAATGCAGATAGAAGACATAATGATTAAGTGATATTCAAGTATAGGTTGTGTAGGGATTTGGTTGATTGGTCACAGGATTTCATCATGAGCTGACATTGGTTAGAGAACCATTAAAAAACCAGCTGGGAGTACTGGACAGCTGTTTCGTCCTAGTTTGGGACTCTTCATTAGTAGGCACCCACACTGTGGGGTTTGAGCCCAGGACCTTCTGGTTACAAGGCGAGCTCGTAGACCATTAAGCCACTAGATTAAGTGA
This sequence comes from Trichobilharzia regenti, assembly GCA_944472135.2. Classification (NCBI taxonomy): domain Eukaryota; kingdom Metazoa; phylum Platyhelminthes; class Trematoda; order Strigeidida; family Schistosomatidae; genus Trichobilharzia; species Trichobilharzia regenti. Next base: position 15,736,402 of record OX235262.1, read on the forward strand.
TGTGTTTATGAAATTATTAATTCAGGTTTCAAGGGATGAATTGTAGTCGACGGAGTGGAAGATATTGCGAATAGGACGAAATCAGCGTAAATTCGAAGAACGTCAAATAATTATAACAATCGTAATAATAATAACAATACTCGATAACGTCACCAGGTGGACAGAAGAAGCGCTCTCAGGACTACTTATAGCCTTCCAGAGACCCTTCCGAACAGAATTCGAACTCTTCTTTAACAGATTGCTGGAGCTATGGCAATTCAGGAGAACAATTCTAGTCTTCTTATTCGAAAGAGGTTTATTTTACCTTTGTCTCTCATTTAGCCAAGGTAAATTCAATAGGCCAGTTAAAACTTTCTATCCTTTCTTATTCTTTACTTCTTGCATACTTTTTTTTCTTAAATTCCGGCTATCTGTCTACTTCGTCTTTATTATTACGTAACTTTTAATTTTTTCAGATTTTAACCCTAAATGAATTGTTGAATTTATACATATTCTCATCAAGACTTGACCGGATAGATCCATAGTAAGAGGACGCTGATATTCATACATAATATAATTTCTACATATGTCTAATCTATATGAAAGTATTAAGGAGTTAAAAGGCGAGGAAATAGATAACAAAATCCCATTTTTAGATGTCTAAATCAGGAGAACCAACACAGAAAATTTTGAAACACAAGTATATACAAAATCAACGCATACACAGATCAAATACTCAACTATATACTAGCAATAATCCAATTACTCACTCACAAAAGAAACTGTGTGCGGACATTGTTTAAAAGAGAGTTCAAACACACTGTAGCACTCTAGGGTTGAAGAGAAGTGAAGCAAAATACCTACTAACTTTCTTCAAAAAGAGGAATGGATATATCGACACAACTTCATCAAAAAGTGTTTAAAATGGATTCACCACACTAACAAGAAACCATCATTAAAGACCAAAAGGAAATTCATCCTACCATACATGAAAAATATCCCTGAAATAACAGCTATAATAATGAAACCATTTGAAATAGATGTAGCACACAAGCCAGTCAGTCAAATCGCTTAATTCGATATTGTGCAAACCGGAAGATCCAACAGAAAAAGGAGATAAAGCTAATACCATTTACAAAATTAACTGTATGAACTGTAACAAACATTACACCGGCCAAAGTGGGGGTCCCTTCGAATTAGAATCCGAAAGCACAAATCAGCCATATAAAGACACGATATATATTCTTTCATATCAATGCACATCGATAATTATGGACATCAATTTGATTGGGATAATGTCGAAATCTTGGACAGAGGAAACACAAGAAGTGCAGTCAGAGAATTCCTAGAATCCTGGTACTCAAACGAGTATGCAATTAACAAACAAGTTAATACAGACCAAATATACCAACTAATAAAAAGTAAATCAGGTGGCCAGAAAGTTTAAAATTCAAGTCAATAGAAAATGGACAATACATATGTAAAGATGGTTACCGGTAGACGCAATTCTATGACTCATGAAGAAATTTAAATCACTTCGCCTTATGCTAAATATTGCACTGAAAGGAAATGTTGTCTATAAGGTGGACGATGAAAGCTCCACAACTAAACCATCCAGCTCAGAGAAGACTATTAATTGCAAAACTTAGACCATGTTGAAAGGACATATTAAGGGTAAAAATAACAGTGGAAGTTTTCAAGAATTAGTTTGTAGGGATCCTGTTTGTTTCAGGCTAGACCATGGCTAGAAAACCATTGAAAACCAATGAGTACTGGACAGCTGTTTCGTCCTAGTCTGGGACTCATCAGCACTACCTTTCCACCACCAAGTTTCGAATCCAGGCCCGGTGGCCATACTCTATCGTGAATTGGAAAAACTTCGAATTTAGGGACTGGCTGGTCACTGGATTGAGTCCTGGTGTCTTAATGATCTGGGAGCTTATCTTTTAACTGGAAAGTCCTGGCTTTGAGCCTTAGTGGTAGGTGCGTATTGTTGAAGTCACAAGCACTGGGACGAGACAGCGGTCCAGTACTGCCAGTAGTTCTCTAACTGATGTCAGCTCATGATGAAATCCTTCAATCAATCAAATCCCTGCAAAACCAACACTTAAAAACGGTATTTTCTCTTTGAAAGCAAAAAATTACCCACCTTACATAACCATTTTGAGTGCATGTACTCTCATAATCCATATCATTATCATTATAGATTAAAGGATTTTGAAGAATTATTGAACTCTGATATTTGGCTAACATTGAACTGGTACAATAACTTTCAGGTAAGGAATTTTGTCTTGTAAACGCCGCAGTTTGTTCCAATTCTTGAACATCTATGAGAATTAAGGTAAAAGTTTTAAAAAAAAATATTAAAGCATTTCATAACAGTTGAACTTTATAAACCAATGCAAATGATTTATTTGACAGACTGTATAATTAATTCTACCCTATACGAAGTTAAGAATATCCACCAATAAGATTTACATATTCAACTGAATTGATAAATGTGAGAAGTTGTAACTAGCGGGGTCCAAAAAGTCGCCGATGATATTAGCTGGATGTAGCGCCAGACGTATATATATATATACAGGAAGGGATAGCTGTCTAGTACTCCTTAGTTTTCCAGTAGTTCTCCAACTGATATCCGCTAGTAATTAAACGTGTAACCAATCAATCAAGTCCTTGGACGTCAACATTTTATAAATGTGAGGTTTCCTTATCTGGCCGACATGTCAATGTGAAGCGTTTATTCTGAGTTTATCAGGTATCCTTTCCTGAAGTATAAATCTCATCTTCAGGAGAAGTTGAGTTTTAGAGTTTACAAAAGTTTGTCTACAGGGATTTTATTTTGTTTCATATTAGTTTGTTTATTAGATGTACCACACTGTGAAACAGTATTACAGTTTGCTGGATGACAAGGTTTTGAACAAAATTTATTGTTCATAATCATATCAATAAATTGTAATCACACGACTTCGAAACTTGAGTTTTATAGTTTTCTTTGTTCTCTCTTATTTGTCATCGTTGTGGTAGTGAAATTTTCCAGATATCTGGGTGGACAGGTGTTGAATCATTGGTATTACATGTATTTGCAGTTGATTCGGTAAACAAAGCTTCTGTTATCAATCTCTCCCTCCACCCTATTCTGTTAGATTACAAAACTGTCATCTTTTCCCATGCATCTCATTGTATGGGTGTGTGTAATTGCATGTAGTGAGTGCTATCTAAAGCTGAACTATACTCTAGATTACTTATCCTATTTGGGTCAACTAATCTTGATTTTGCTGCTAGGTTTTTATGCTCGGCTAGTCTGACCTATGCGTTTGACCTGACAACCATTGCAGGCGGGGTACTAAATAAATTAAATTGTTTTGTTTTAAAATCTTCACAAGCAGGATCCTTTAACCGACAAAGTATGTTTCTAATTGAGTTTGTGGCTTTGAATGCCAGTCACTTTTACTCCTGCCTTTCTTGTTAAGAATTCTGAGTAAAGTTTCCAAGGTTCCCTGTTTGTATGGCATTATGACTGATGATTTAGATTCCTTATTGTTGGTGTTGTCTTGCGCACGTTTGACTTGCATGTCATCATTAATATTATTATTATCATTATCGCCACTATCATTATTCATTTTATTTTTACATTTACTTACATATTTCTTGACTAATTTATCCGGGTAATTATTAAGTTTCAAGGCTTCTTTTATGTGTATCACTTCCTGTCTTAGATTTTCCTTGATAATACTTAGTTTTTGTGCTCTGTCAGTTAAACATTTCACCAGTCCTATTTTGACTGACATAGGATGGGATGATCAGAAATCCAAATATCGGTTTCTCTGTGTGGGTTTCCTGTAAACACAGTAGTGTGTTTAACTTTCCATCTTCTTTCTTTTTTAAGCTGCAATCTAACATTGGAAGCTCCTCTTCCTGACTTTCCAATTCATAAAAGATCTGCATTGCCTCCACCTTTGAGTTAATGTGTTCGAAAAATCTATCTATATCCTGTGTTTTAAGTGAAGTGAATGCGTCATCTACATACCTACCCCATACTTTTTGAGGTGAGGGTGAAGGTCTCAATCGCTATGTTTTCCCACCTATTCATGAATATATATATCTGCCACAATCTAAGATACTGGTCACCCTATGGCAACTGCCCCAGTTTTTTTGTTTGTATATTTTCCCTTGAAATTTAAATACTGTGGAAGTCAGGCACAGGTTGACCCGAATAAGATAAGAAATCTGGAGAATAATTCAGCTATAGCACTCACCACATGCAATTACACACAACCATACAATAAGAGGTATGGGATAGGATGACAGTTTTCAAATCTAATATAACAACAGTATGGAAGGAGAGATTGATAACAGAAGCTTTATTTATCGAATCTACTGCAAATACATGTAGTAGGAATGATTCCACACCTGTCCACCCAGATATCTAGAAAATTCTACCATCCTTACGAGGAAAAAAAAGGGGAGAACAAAGAAAACTATGAAAGTCAAGTTTCGTAGTCGTGTGATTATAATTGATGACATGATTATGAACAATAATGTTTTTCGAAACCTTGTCATCCAGTAAATGATACTGTTTCACTGTATGGAATTACTTACATCCACAGTGCCCAAGTTCACACATTCATTGATTTGTTTCAGTTGGTGAACCGCTAAAAACCAGCAAGGAGTACGGAACAGGTGTTTCACCCCAATGTAAGACTCATCGGCAGTACTCAATTATTTAATAGGAAAGTCGTTAAATTCGTTCAACCTTCTGTAATTGCTAAGAGACAACAAATGTTACATAGTTGCTCAGTATTTTGGATCATTCAGTAGGAGGTCTGGTACCAAGGTGGTAGAATAAACTTCTTTTTGTGTGCAAAGACTAGCATTGTTCTCTAGAATTAATTCCCATAACTTCAGCTATGTGTAAAAGACGGGTTCGAATTCCGTTCGAAAGGCTCGATGGAATGTGATAGATAACTTTGAAGGTACTATTTCTTTCCCCTTGGTGAATGCTATCATCAATCAAATGAGCCGAAATAGAACTTCTTATAGATTTTGTTTGACCTTTCCCGAACCATTAAGGGAGATGCTCATCAATGCGTTTGTTAAGCTGTCTAGTTGTTCGCCCTATATAGCCAACTCTCTCCACAGGAGAAACTAAATTTATCGATATACATAGAAGTGGCACAGCTAGGTAGCTTGTCTCTCACTTGAGCAATCATAATTGGTCGGCAGCTGGAAAATGACAAACAAAGGGTGGTGGCGGCAGTATATGTCCGTTTTATCGCTCTCGATAATCTCAGATGTAAGACATCGCTAGCCACGTCCCTATTAAAGTGCAGTTTCATGAGCAGTAGTTGTTTCTTTTCAACTATTGTCAGTTCCTCTTTATTGTGGCTGGTGTTCATGTGTCTCCTTACAAATCTACTAGGATAACCCATTTGGACCAACGTATTTTCCATGTATCCTAACTCATTTTCTAGGGAGTCATCTATACAGATCCATGTTGCTCTATTCGTGAGGCATCTGACCAAATTGATTTTGTATCGGATTGATAAAAACTGAAGAATTATGTATATTGTCCTACAGATGTAGGTTTTCTATAGACATCTCTCTTGAGTGAACCATCCTCTCTTTTGCTCAATTGGACGTCAAGGAAATATAGTCTACCATCATGTTCTTCTTCACAATTGAAGATGAGCAATGGATGTGCATCAATAGATTTTATTTACATTTCATTCATGTCAACTTTCACATCAAGAATAATAAACGTATCACCAACACAACGAGAATAAGGATCAATTTTAACTATTAGTTGTTTCAACGGGTCATATTCAAGCTTAGCAAGAAAGAAATCTGCCGAAATTTGACACAGTGAAGAACGTCGACTTGTCAAATAATAAAGGTTGTTCAATGTGAAGTGTACATTCATAGTACCTCTTAGAAGCAACTCCTTCAGACTAATAACTGGGAATTCCGATAACGAACTGTTTTTCTAGTATCTGTTGGCATATGAATTCCACAGTCTCCATAAGTGGAACATTAGTAAACAGTGATGCTACATCTAATGATAGCATTTGCTTCCCATTTAAAATATAATTATGTACGTTAGAAATGAATTCAAAAACGTCTATAACACTAAGATTTACCATCTTCTTGTGTAACGGTTTGAGGAGTTCACCTAGTCACTTTGCCATTCCACGGTAGGGAAATTTAGACATGTCTAGGATTTGGTTTATTTTAAAGACTTGGGGCTATAAAGGTATCAAAACATATAGCATAAATAATACATGCATTGTACTCCTAACTGTCGCCAAAAAACATTCGGTGCTTAAAGTTTAACTTTACCTTTGAACTAAATGTAAGCATAACTTTAAAGATGTTGACAACTGAATCGATTTCATATAGGTGACTACTTACCAGATTCAGAAAGTGAGCATGTTTTCTTCAAACTTCGTCTAGGTTTCTCGTTTTTCTTCAAAGTGGTTGATTCTCCAAGATCTAAATATATAATAACAGTCACATTTACAAGAGATTTAAGAAAAGTTGGTAATCAACATGTTTGAATTTCGAAAGTGCCTTATATATATATATATACCTTTAGTTGTATACACGCTTAAGTTTATAAAACACAAAATAATTGAACAAAGAATATCCTTTTCGATAATTTCCTTCTCTTCTGGCTCCACAATTACATATGCATGTTTATATGCACAGAATATTCTAGAGTAGAAGTCAATAATAGTGTGGTGAGAGCAGCCTGCTAGCCAATTGGTTGACATTAGTCTACGTCAATGTCTAGGTCACTAATATAGGTCGTGAGAAAATATGCACAAGGCTGTTTCAACAACCAATCACAGTAAACTTAAACGTGGACAAATATGATTCACAGATAGATGGCTCCACTTTCCGAGGAACTCGAAAACAACCAATCAGAAGACTGCATTTGTCTACTTGACTAGGTTATAATAATGTATGCGAAATTTATATAAATACGTGTTGATTTCCGTAATAAAACGATCTGTTGCCTGGCCCTTGTCTTCTTTTGTTACAATAGTATTAGTGTTTTTTAAATAATATTGATTTGTTAAGTAAGATCACAATGGAATTACAGTTCAATAAAGATGCTTAAATTATAATAATAATAAAGATATAGTAGCAAAAAGAATAACAAATAAAAGTAGGGAAATTTCCACAACCAATTGAGGATCATTCAAACCTAGATGTCCAAGCTAAGGATAATGTATGAACTGGCTTATTTTGGACACATAAATTAGGCTTCTTAATGTGGATTCCAACAACCTCACCCGTATTTAGTAATCAAATCGAACTCTTAAGGCGAAGTTAAGATTTGTTGGTATGCGGTAAATGACTTTGAAAGCGGCCTCGTTAACATCAATTTTGTGTTCTGTATCCCCAAGATGAGATAGAATAGCGCTAAGTGGATGTATTTTGTTTGTCTTTTACTTGATTTAACCACGTAGGGTGATGTTCGGAAATCCGACGAGGAACACGCGTAGTTGTACGGCCTATGTAACTGGCTCACTTCACAGGAGCAGTTAAATTATTACTATATCTTAATAATAATTATTATTTAAGCTTCTTCAATGAACTGTAGTTCTATTGTGATCTTACTTAACAGGTCCATATTATTTAAAAAACACTAATATTGTTGTTAACTACTATTCTAGAATATTCTATGTATACAAACACACATATATGTAATTGTAGAGCCAGAAGTGGAGGAAATTATCGAAAAGGATATTTTTTGCTCGCTCAATTATTTAGTGTGTTTTATAGATGTATGAATGAATATTTACGCTTAAAATTGTATGCTCACATACTTCGGTAAGTCAGGTATTAGAGATAAGAGATCATTGTGTGTGTGTGTGTGTGTATCAGTCGCAAGGTCACATATTGATGTTGTTGGTAATGCCTACCATGATAATGACGGTGGAGATGTAGCTAATTGGCTTAAGCACTCAGCGTGTAGTCAGTAGGTTCCAGCTTTTAATCCGGCTGTACCAACTTCAGCTCAGACAAATAGGTGTGCTTCATATCCTCTTACACAAAGTACCTCTTTTTGTGTAAGTGAGCTCAGGCATTGTGACAGTGATGCTTTCAGCCTTTGAAATGTGCTGCAAATAATGTCCTGAAAGTTCTTTAAAATATTCGACTCTGACAACAGCTGCCATTGAAAGTTCACGTAAGAGTGATTCCCCTACTCACATCTCCTTACTAATTGGATCTTTTCGTAATTCATCGAATAGCTCTCCAAGACTTTTGGTTTTACGAATTTATTTCTTTGGCTTTTCAATCTTGCATGCAATTTTCCCCCTAAAAGTGCTTTTTAAAGAGCAACCTATTAAACATTTATTTTTTTTTTTTTATTTTTTATTACAGCTTGACTCCACACCGTATTTTTGGGACAAGTGTGGAATTTTCAGCGTGGATATCGGTAGCCCAAAATTCGCAGGCCGACCATAGATATCAGGTGTGCGTTGGCGTGGGCTCGAACCCCAGACCATGCGCATGGTCGGCGAGAGTCCTAACCACTGTACCACCGACGTACATGCATTTAATCCTCTATATTGTCAAGTAGAGGCCAGATTTCTGTGACGTACATTTCTTGATAATTGTCTAAAGACATTTATGTTGATATTTTGATTTGACACTAGTAACTAGTGTGATGTGTGGAGTCTTCTCTTTGGTGCAAACTGAATTCTATCAGTCAGGTTGTAATGTGGCCACCATCCTAGGTAGCTCGTCATCACGGTGCACTTTGATTTGATGATATTAGATGGTTGTAGGCTATCGGTCACAGGAGGCATCGCTTAACCTAGGTTTCGTGTTAGTCGGCACTCACCAGTCAGTCAGCAAGGCGTATCTGCAACCTTGAAAGAAGTCATGTCCCTTCTGAGATTCGTACCAGCGTTGTCACCCAGTGCTGCAGTCGGTGACGTTACCACTGAGCTATTCAGGCTCGTACAGTGCAGTCAGGTTTGCAATGTGGCCACCATAGCTCATTGGTAACGTCTCTGACTGCAGCATTGGATAATGCGAGTTCGAATCTCAGAAGTTGGGGAATGAATTCCTTCAAGGTTTCACATTCGCCTTGCTGACTGACTGACGAGTGCCCACTAGCACGAAACCTAGGTCAAGCAAGGCTTACTGTGGCCGAGTGCCACACACTCGCCCAATCCACGGCTTAAAGCCCATCGTGATATATGGAATGCCGACCCTCGGACAGACGTGACCACAGGATATCCCGTAACCGCGATATGCTTTCAAGATGTCAATGTTTAAAGCAGTATGCGGTTCACATTAATTCACACAGTTGGCTGCACTCTTCATCGACGCAAGAGCCGAGTGATCCATCGCTCAAAGTTGTACTCCAATAATCCTACACACCGGTTTCCCAGATGCATAGAACCAAAAGTTCGAGGCTGCGATCAGGGCGCAAGTTTACCAGGCCAGTGTACATGCAGTCCAGCTTAAAGTCAGGTGCATGCGGAGCAGCAAACCCGTGAATGGCAAGCCAAACCGGATCGCTTAAACAGTGTAAAAAGAGGTAAACATTATCAGGGCGAGGCGCATGCATATAGCACACATGCCTTCTTCAAAGCTTGCACACAACCATTAGGTCGCGTACTATCCCATCGCCCTTGGCAGATCTGGCAACAAAAGTCATGAGAACACCATCAGAGCATATGAAAGGCTAGGTAACCCGGTCAAAGAATCAAAATGCATTGCTGCCTTCCGCCATTATGAATAATTGACTGCGCGGTTCAGTCATCAAGAGTATTTCACTCTTTTGTGCTGATTGATTTCCCAGGCCAAAACAACACCCATCATTCAACTACCATCCAATACCATCAAAACAATGTGCACCGTGATGACGAGTTACCTAGTGGAATGGTGGCCACATTACAAACCTGACTGGCAGAACTCAGCCTGCACCAAAGACAGGACTAGACACATCCCACTAGTTACCAGTATCCAATCAAAATTATTAAATTCATATTTGTGCATTCGATATATGAGAAGAAGTGGAATCTGTTGTACCGATTTATTGTGCTACATAGGCAAACAGAAGTAGAATTCCGTTTCATCCTAAAAACTGAATATTAATCACCATTCAACAACATTATTTATTATTATTTCTTTGGGTTCTCAGTGGAAAATAAGGCTTCACATCATCTCCACACTTTGTCACATTCTCTTCAGTTGTTATCAGCTTACCCCATGACTGCCCATCAGTCTTCATCTCCTCCCCTCACAATCTCTTCCGTTTCACTGCTGGACGCTTAACTCATCATTTCCCATTCAGGTCCCAGCTGAGTGATAGCCTGGAGTGCAATTTTAGCCGACGGTCTCCCCAGCGCTCAATCACAACTCTTTATCTAGTAATAAACACCATATACTCACTGCAATTACTCAGAGTCTTGTAGACAGTCATGCCAACAAACTGTGACTATTAGTTTTAAAAGAAATCGAATAGAATCCTGATGTGATTTCTCTTTCGAGAATTAACTCACCACTGTTTGGCGTCGTATTTGAAATCTTCCGTTTGATTACTTTTTCATTTTTATCAGATCCCGTAAAATTGGCATTTGCTTGGGGAAAAGAAATATTTCACAAGAAAAATAGAGTATTTAATATACCATTTAGGTAAGAGAAAGTATTTTGTTCAGTTGGTTTTGTAAGGGTTAGTTTTTTTTACGAGTTGATCACGGACTGATATCAGTTAGACAACCATTGAAAACCAGCCACAAGGAGTACTGGACAGCTGTTTCATCCTAATCTTTTGGGAATTATCGACAGTACGCAACCACCACCACCAGCGTTCGAACCCAGAACCTTCCAGTTACAAGGCGAGCTCGTATACCATTCAGCCACTGGGACCCGATTCAATGGCCAACCAGTCCATCAATTCTAACTTCTACCAATTCGTGATGCATTTATCACGACCCCAAACAACTAGGACTCCAGAAAACTCCATCCTGTAGCAAGTCACTAGTGAGAAATCGTGACCAATAAGGTCCATCCGGTCACGTATGAGGATGGATGTCCCATCGACGACATTGCTTGGGGTCGCGCTAAATGCATCACGAATTGGTAGAAGTTAGAATTGATGGGCTGGTTGGCCATTGAATCGGGTCCCAGTGGCTGAATGGTATACGAGCTCGCCTTGTAACTGGAAGGTCATGGGTTCGAATCCCGGTGGGTGCGTACTGCTGAAGAGTCCCAAACTAGGACGAAACAGCTGTCCAGTACTCTCAGGTTTTCCAAATGGTTCTCTAACTAATGTCAGCTCATGTTGATATCCTGAAACCAATCAAATCCCTACAAGCCAAAACTTGAATTCCCAAAAGATTAGGATGAAACAGCTGTCCAGTACTCCTTGTGGCTGGTTTTCAATAGTTGTCTAACTGATATCAATCCGTGATCAACTCGTAAGAATAAGAAGTATGTTGAACACTTGCAATAGTGTTTGACTCAGTTAACATGTTTTTATTCGATACATAACATAGATTACTTTAGGAAATCATCAGGTATGGATTAGCAAAACGTCAAGCTTACAATTGGATTTAAAAAGCATTTATGTTTATAAGCTTTCAGACCGTAGATGTTACAAATTTCCTGGAATAATTCAAGCGCTAAGTAAGACTGAATCATTGCAAGTTATTTAAATCATTCCCAGAGTGTTTAAGAAAAATTCAAAATCAAAACAAGATCTGTTTCCTGAATGTTTCACTGTGTAAGCCACCACAGCTTCTATAGCAGCAGAATTATTCGGATTTTAATAACCATCAAAATATATAGTCCAAAATTACAGAAATTGAAATGAGTTCCTCTGACGGTCACTTGTCGGTAAACACTTGCAACAATAGAAACATGTAAACAGTCATCATCATATATTTCGAATCGTCATATGGGCATATTTACCTGTGTGAGTGAGTGTGTGTGTGTGTGTAAGAGTGTATGATGTTTGTGGCAGCAGCACGTCAAAACATGATAATATTTCACAATGATCATGATATAGGGTTGAATTTTTCCCCTCATATTTTTTACTTCATTATAGTCTGCCATTTAGGTAATAAGTCTATCCCTTCTCCACCTATTTACTGCATTCGATGGGGTTAAAATGTGCAAAGCTTCAGAGGTCAATTTTTCTTTATGTGAATGAAAGCGTCTCCCTATGGATTTCGACAATGTCGAAATCCATCTTATGCCCGTTGTCTATCGCATGCATTGCTATAACCGATCTTTTTTTCCCTAGACTTTTCAATTCGACTTCATTTCCAAGGTGGACGTTTTGTGCATAGTCTATGTTCATTCACTTTGACCTTCACCTGTCTACTGCTCTCACCTTTATATGGGAAGCTTTACATTCTGAACACTTTATTCTATAGACACAATTTACTTTGTGACATTTTGGGAAGCATATCTTTGACATTCATCAAAGCTTTCTCTAGAGAATTAGAGGACTTGAAATAGACTTAAATATTATATGAAACAAGTAGGTTTTGAAGTTGTTCTGCTGTCACCTTTAGAAATGTTTACTTGAAATACTATCACCCCATACAATCTAAAATTTAGTCAGTTCATCAATCCTTAGGTGGCATGCCGGTTGCATTTAGTAAAAACTCAGTCAGTAAAATAAACAAACATTAACTTTTATTACTATTGCTATTATTATTTATACGATGATGGAACATGCTTTCAAAAATAATCATTGTCAAAATTTAGACTACTTATAAATAAATAAGTAGAAGCATAATTTTGCATAACGGTGAACATTCATACTAGTGAACATAATGAGGAGATGAACTTTATGAATAAATAAACATATATATATATATATATATATATATATATATATAGAGAGAGAGAGAGAGAGAGAGAGAAGAACCTACTCATTTGTCCATCTTGCTGGTAAATTTCTTCTACTGAAAATACTTTGTTTTCAGTGACCAGTTCTCGTTTAGCTGAAATGAATAAATACAAAAATATACATTTTGATTAGGACATTCTGGTCAATGAAACCATGATAATTCTGTGGTTTTTTAACATATATATAACATAATACTTAAGGTTTATCTCAAAATACTTCTTGTACATTATAAATTAGCTTCATTACAATTTGGGACATAAAGTATGGAATAGCATATCACACTCTAAATCATTTTTGACAGACATTCGATTATGAAGACAAAGTGGTTTTTCACACTGCTAGTCAAATTTCCACGCTAAGATTGAGATGATGGAGGGTGTTATTGGTTATGCAACACTCAATTTGGATGAAATTATGCTTTCACTAAATTCGATTGTATTAAACGCCAACAACTCTCTGAAAAGGTCCATATACGAAAAGCCTACATGGAATGGACAATTCATCAACTTTCAAGGCTTCGTGCCCCTGAGCAGAAAGAGGAACCTGATATACGCTCTCTCCTCGGGATTCGGAAGATATGCAGCGAGGAAGTGGTTGAAGAAGAACTGCGTAATCTTCGAAAAACTCTGATGGAAAACGGTTTCCCACCCAGGTTCATTGACAAAAATCTCAAATCGAAGAAGACTTCCGAACAAGTTCAATCCGTTCCAAAGAAGATACTTCTGCTTAATCTCGAATTCAAAGGTGATATTGAAGCAGAAATCCTTCGCAAACGCCTCTCAAAATCGCCGAGGAAAACATACTTCGCCGCGAGCTTACGACTGACGTTTTCCTGCAAGAAACTGTTCAGCCAGAACGAGAACGACAAGCTGTCACATTGGTCCACCTCAACGTGCATATACCAGTTCACTTGCTCTTGTGGAGCTGAGTACGTTGGCCGTACCATGCGCCGACTTGAAAAACACGCTCGTGAACACTACCCAGCCTGGTTAGTAAAAGGAGAGCAAAAGCGTGTATACAGTTCAGTGACAGAACATCTGGTCAGTTCAGGACATTCAGCGCCTTTCGAAGTCTTTCAAAGTAATGTACAAGATTCAACCAAACCTATCAAAAGGAGTGAAATCAAGACATCTGGGCATAACCGAGGCGCTAGCTATCCAAAAGCTCAAACCCACGCTTTGTATACAAAAGAAATACGTCCAACCCCTGTCCCTGCCATGGCCATCATAAACAGGTAATTTTTTAGTAATGACCATCCCATCGCTTTTGTTATCTAAACTTCCTGTTTATTCTTGTTATTTTAAGTTTTTCTTAATCCCTGTTTACACTACCATATTTTCATACCCGAACTTCAGCTATAGAGTTCTAATAGCAAACATGCCAGCTATCTAGTACTTCCAGATTTTCTATGGCGCTTTAATTGAATTTAACAATTGGATCTACTTTCAAATTAACTGAATTCTGCAGAAATTTACATTTTGTGTTTTTACAAAATATTATTTAACTCCTTAAAGCATTTGAGCTATCGGTGATTGTAACTTGATAACTATTGAAGTAATGGTTAGTTTCAATTTGTGTTTGTGTGTGTCCGTGGGAGTAAATAGTTGAACTAATTAATGTCATAAGTTTCACAGCCAGTTATCATTAATTAGACTCTATAAGTGAATAGTTTTTCAAAGATTTGGTAGCTAGTGTGTATTTAAAACTCAAACCGATAGAAAGTATACGAACAAACTGAAGGAGTTGCCATGGGGTCATCAATATCCTAGATTGTGGCAGATATATTCATAGATAGGTGGGAAAACATAGCGATTGAAACGTCCAGCCCCAGTTCAAAAGTATGGTGGAGGTATGCAGATGACACGTTCACTACACTTAGAACACAGGATATAGATAGATTTTTCGAACAAATTAACTCAAAGATGGAAGCGATTCAATTCACTTATGAATTGGAAAGTCAAAAAGTCAGGGAGCTTCTAATGTTAGATTTTAGTGTGAAAAGGAAGGAAGATGAGAAGCTAAACACTCCCATCTTATGTCAGTGAAAATAGGATTAGTGAAATGTCTGAGTAATAGGGCACAAAAACTAAATAGTACCAATGAAAATCTAAGACAAGAAGTGAGGTATATGGGGGAAACTTTGAACTTTCATCAGTTTTAGTAGGTCTGTGACGTGTATTGCACATGCTAAGTCACAGTTTCCCAAATTGATCAATTAATGGTTGATGTAAGAATGATTTAACCGTTAGGTCAGTCCATTGAGTCACTCACTGACAGTTAGTCAGAGTCATGTCTGAGGCCCTTAGGTATGTCTTCAGAATAAGCTTTTGATAATTCTTGATGAAGTAGTTCAGATGAGTTCATCACCTTCAAAACTCTGATTGTCCCTGCCAAACCTTACTGAATTGTCTTATCTTCTATATTTGTTTGTCTGTGGTAGTGCGATTTCTTGTTCACACTGGTAATTCAGTGTGGTATAAAGTAGTGACAGGCTGGCTCAAAATTCCGTGCGAAGACTTAGCAACTGGGATATTCTTTAGAAGAGGAATATAGATTCAAATATGCCTAAATTATGTTTCAAGGTCAAGAGTTTGAAAAGAAAGAACAAGATAAAAAAAAAACAATAACGATGGATTATATCGCCAAAATATTGTACAACTCCGAAAATATGACGGAGGCCACGGTAGTGAAAAAGGGTAGATAAGTAATTTTAAGTACACAATTCAGACCTTTCCGTGTGTGTGTGTACTGCATGAGCTTTTGCTGTGGACAGAAAACGTAACCTGAAACCTTTCTACTGATGCAGAACCATGTGTAAGAACAAGGCGCTTAAAAATCAAGCTATGGTTTCGTGATATAATTTCGCTATTAGCCTGTAGGAATGCGGCATGTACTACTGACAAGATTTACTAGTAGCAGTATACAGAGAGATGTTCATTAAAATAAAAATGTAAAAAATAGCGGAGAGATAAATTTGACGTCAAAAAGAGGAACTGAACCAGTGTTGCAACAAAATGTGAGAGAAACGAAAAGATGGCGAAGAAACACAGTATGAAGGGCAGAAGAAGCACAACACCAAAGACCAGTGCAAATAACGATTCAAATATCAGGTACACACATAATTTCCCTATGCATGTATGTACATGAAATTGTTAGCTGACATTTCATTCTTTATTCCTTTAATTTTCCCAGTAGAACATAGGGGGCTACAAGCTAGAGGTTTGAAGTTTCAGTACCGGTGGTGTTTGTTTTTACTGAATAAGGTTACTAGTCAGTCGCATGCCCAACTTTCTCTGCTTATTAGTTTCATTACTGGCTTTATTGAGGTCTGGGAGTGTGTCAACCAGAGACTGAACCCCGGAGAATAAAAGCCGATGGAGAGCATTCTACCGCTGTGCGACCGAAGCACGTTGCAGAAATAACTGACTTCGACTGGGGTGTTCAATGACCTTTTAGAAGATTATTTAATTGGACAGATTTGATGAGAAATTACAAAAACAACAAGAATATTCGGCAAAGTTAAACTATCATAACCGATACCACAGTGACCTTGAGTAACCAATCAGAATTCAGATGCAAAAATGGCGTATATAATCGCTGAAAAATGCACCAAAAAACATTGCAAACATGATATTCTGCTAAATAGTTGTCGCTTATGTCTTGTAAAAAATATCTCCCAGTCACTCCATATTGATCCATGGAGAAATTATACCATGCAGAATAGATGCATTCATCCAGATGACTGCAGGTCATGGTTCTTGAAGGTCTTAAACCTACTCCTAACTCTAACCATAATCCTAACTCTTAATTCTAACTTTGACTATAGACCCTTAACCCTAATCTAAAAAGTCATAAGTCTACCTAACAGTACAGATTTACAGAAAAGGCAGCTTGAGAGCAAGTGAAATACTGAATCCACCTTTTCCAAGTTCAAAAAGGTAGGCATGATTTCATTTGATATAAGTATAAAACTTGGGCACTGTGGTGGTAGAGTATAACTCCACTATACATAAGATTTTATTTTGATAAATCACACAGTGTTGTACAGTAATATTAACTGGTGACCACATTTCGAGCACAAATTATTGCCACACATAATCATATCAAGTCACTCACCCACTCAACTTTCTTCCTTCATTTATATACATGTGTGGAATTCATGATTAGACATTTGAATAAAGATCAACCAATAGAGGATAATGTACATTCAGAAATAATAATAATAATATAAGTGTTATCAATCCAATACAATCAGATGGGAAATAAGACGAGTGTTGTTATAGTCAAAATAAGTAACTAGTTAGAATGTTATAATGTGCGTGAATTGAAATAGAATTTTAAGATTATTTATTATCCTCGTCTGATTTAACTGACTGGTGGTAATAATATTTTTCTTATTTTTTATTTACAGCTTGATTCCACACTGTATTTCTGGTACAAGTATGGAATTTTCAGCATGGATATCGGTGGCCCAAATTTTGCAGGCCGACCATAGATATCAGATGTGCGTCGGTGCGGGCTCGAACCCCGGACCATGTGCATGGTTAGCGAGAGTTCTAACCACTGTGCCACCGACGACATATTTCTGGTATTTGCGTTGAGTTATTTCTGTTGCATGTGTTGGGTGTAGACTTGATGAACCAGGCAGAATTCAGTAATCAATCTCTGTGTATCTCCACCTACCTTTATTACTTATTAGAATTTTAACCGTCTCCCACTCTACTGTGTGATTGCGCGTTAATGCATGCAGTGAAATTGCTGAGCTTTTCTCTAAATTACTTACCTTATCAGAGTCAAGCATTCTTACCTTAGCTAAATTCTTATATTCCAACAATCTGACTACCCCCAACCTACTAATTTCACCTATGTAGTTGACTTAACTCATAGTCATTGCAATGTATTCTGTAAATTATATTATTTTGTTTAATTGGGTCCACTCGGTATTTTAACCTACAGAGCTTGTCTCTGACCTTTCATTGAATTCTCTGTACCTGATTGGTTCTTGAAGGTCAACTTGTGACAGACCTTGGTTTTAGGCTATGATACTTTAACTTCGCTGAATATGCTTTGAAGTCAGATGAGTCAATTGAAAATAAATTATGCTAAGTGATATAAATAGTTGAAGACCAATCGTGTCAAACATCAGTACTTGTCAGTCGGATGGAAGGAATCGGAACACCTTGGAAGAGTTTCGTTCTCGTCTAGCTCCAAGCTAATCAGTTAGTAGCAGTTCAGACAGACACACTCAGACAGAAAGAGACAGAGAGAGAGAGAGTGATAATCGGTTTAAAATGGCCAAAGTCTAGACAATTGTTTGAATGAATATGTAAAATACATTACATGAAGTAAAATTAATCTTTCTCAATTGACATAATTCTCAAGTTCAAATATTTTGATATGGGCACACTTACGCATCGTTTTATTTGTCGATTGGTTTATTTCAGTTTTATCCTCCAAACTGTTATTCTCCTCTTTGCCATTTACGCATATTAAATTAGTATTATTTTTATTATTATCATTATTCTTTTCACCTTGAAATTTATATAATTAATTAATATATAAAGTTTCAAATATTGAAGGAAATGCATTCATTTTTAAATAAGCTAAGCGTTTGTTTGAATCATCAAATCTCTGAGGTTATGAAGAGATGTGGCATCATGTTAAATTACCGACAGTCTATTTATTATTTATCATCATTATATCCTTTAGTTCCTAGAGGAACATAGGGCTTCAGCTGCGCACCTCCATTACCTTCGATTTTCTGCCAACGTTCTCACTTGGCTCCAAGTCTGCCCACATGCTTTCATCTCCTCCTCACATGACCTCCTCCAAATCACCCTTGCACTGACTACCAAGTCACAGCTTCCCTTTCGGGTTCCACTCGATGAATGGCTTGTCTAGTGATGTCACTTCCTGGTTTCCTCAGAGTATGGCCAATTCACTTCCATTTCTTCCTGGCTACTTGTTGCACAATCGGTTCCTGGTTAGTTCACTCATTGCCAGAGATACCTATTGCTGAACTTTCCTGGCCATCTGATCTTCAGTATTGAGAGAAGACAACTGTTGATGAAGGTCTGAAGTTTGTTTGAGATGCTCCTTATGACTCACCAAGTCTCTGATCCGTATAGAAGCACTGATTTTACATTGGAGTTGAAAACTTGGACCTTATTTTTGATGCTGAGTGCTGTTGACCGACAGTCTATACTACAATTCTATTACTTTGTCATAGATATTAGTACTTACACCAAAAATGTGCGTAAACTCAACTCTCTGACAATCATTGGTATGATAC
Organism: Trichobilharzia regenti; assembly: GCA_944472135.2. Lineage (NCBI taxonomy): Eukaryota > Metazoa > Platyhelminthes > Trematoda > Strigeidida > Schistosomatidae > Trichobilharzia > Trichobilharzia regenti. The sequence goes on from OX235262.1 coordinate 15,755,562, forward strand.
GTCTTCGGAAATGAAGAAATTATTGTCCAATCTAAGTTCAAAGAATCAAGCAATCTATGTGTATAACTTGGACACTGTGGTCGTAAGTAATTCCATATTAGTTTGTTGATTAGATGTATCACACAGTCTGTGGAACAGTATTGTTACATGCTGGATAATAAGCTTTCAAACACAATTTATTGTGGTTCATAATCATATCATCAATCATAATCACATAACTTTGAAACTTGAGTTTTATGGTTTTTTGCTCTGTCCTCTCCTATTTGTCGTCTTTAGGGTAGTAGAATTTTCCAGATATCTGAGTGGACAGGTGTTAAATCATTCCTATTACACGTGTCTCCAGTTGATTCGATAGGTAAAGGTTGCGTTATGAATCTCTCCTCCACTCCACCCTCTGACATTGGATCTCAAAAACTGTCATCATATCCCATCCATCTTATTCAATGCTTGGGTGTAAGTACATGTGGTGTCATCTACGGTTGAACTATTCTCTAGATTTCTTATCTTATTTGGGTCAACCAATCTAGATTTTGCTGCTAGGTTTTTATGCTTGGCTAGTCTGACTGACTGCCTCTGTTCTACTGCTCTGGCCAATGCATTTGACCTGACAATCATTGCAGGTAGGGTATTAGATCAACTAGATTGTTTCGTTTTATTGGCTCCATAAGAGGGATCCTTTAACCGACAAAGCATGTTTCTAATTGAGTTTGTGGGTTTGAATGCTACTTTGATTCCTGCCTTGTTAAGAATTCTGCGTTAGGCTTCCGAGGTTCCTTCCTTGTATGGAATTACTACTGATGATTAAGATTCCTTATTGTTGGTGTCGTCATTAATATTATTATTATTATCATCTATTATTATTATTGTTATCATTATTATTATCACTATCACTACTTACATAATTTATTTTATTTTTACATTTCCTTACATATTTCCTGACTAATTTATCCGGGTAATTATTAAGTTTCAAGGCTTCTTTTCAGTGTATCGCTTTCTGTCTTAGATTTTCCTTGGTACTACTTAGTTTTTGTGCTCTGTCATTTAAACATTTCACCAATCCTATTTTTACTGACATAGGATGGGATGATCGAAAGTCCAAGTATCTGCTGGAATGTGTGGGTTTCCTGTGAAACTGTAAAAGTCAAGTTTCAGAGTCGTGTGATTACAATTGATGATATGATTATGAACCACAATAAATTTTGTTCGAAATTTTGTCATCCAGTAAATAATGATACTGTTTCACTGTGTGATACATCTAATAAACAAACTAATATGGAATCAAGCGATCTCATTAATTGACTGATGTTTTGAAATATTGGTTTTGTAGGGATTGTGTTTGATCGATTGGAGGGTTTCATTATCAGCTGACATCACTTAGGAACTACTGGAAAACCTGGGCGTACTGGACAGCTGTTTCGTCGTAGTTTTGGACTGTTCAACAGTACGCATTTTACCGGGGTGAGCAGGTGGATCGGTAGAGCACATTCATCATTCAGATGACAGGTTGAAATAGAGTGACCAGTGAAGTGTATACTCTTCTAATTTCCACTACATCATCACCTCATACAGGTCCTATACGATTTCTCATTTGGACTACAGAATGTCCAACTCAATGACTGAGTGGCAAATATGTTCACTTTGTAACCTCAAGGTGCCTTGAGTTCAATCACTTTGTGGGTAGTGGTCTCCCAACTGGTATCAGTTCATGGCGAAACAGTAGTTAATCATTAATCCATTCTGATAATGTTATCTATAGTGTTCCATGGAGCCTTTCAAACCGAATCAGAACCCGTCTTTTACACTTAGCCAAAGAAACTATGCGAATTCGAGAGAACAATGCTAGTCTTTGCATGCAACAAAAGAAGTTTGTTCTACATTTGTCTCTCCCTTGGTTTGCCTAGGTGAATTCTATTCAAAACCCCCACCCTTTCTTATTTTCCATCTCCTTCGTATTTTTATGATATTTATTTAAACTCTGATTATCTGTCCACTTCACCTACCTTTAGTATTACGTAACTTCTAAGATTTGACCTAATTTATTTATTGAATTGTCTACATATACACTCACATATTACTACCTTTGTTATTCTTAACGCCACCTACATAAACCTTATTATCAATATTTTGTTATCATTATAATCATCGTTATTAAATACGTTCAAAACATTTACCACATTATTATTATTTGATCCAAAAAATCACCATCATTGGCTAAAATTGTTATATATAAATGTATGTAAGTTAGAGTAAAGCTTCAAGAAGATCTAATCGAAAACAACAATAGTGTTCGCTTATATGTGTCTTGTTCTAATATTAGAAATGGAAATATTTAAAGACTAGATTGTTAGGTCTAAGTTCTGTTCACATATCAAATCAATATTGGAGTGGCTACAAATCTCTTGTACCTAAGTAAATCTTATTAAAATAAATTTCTCCGGTAATCATTCAAGTATGAATAATACGCATTATGCTAGTGACCAGATGTCATTTCAAGGGGGAATGAGTCATATATATATATATATATATATATATATATATATATTAAGCTGATATGGATGTTATAATGTAGATAGTGGAATGGAATTATTAATTGACCGACTCAACTACTGGAAAGGGGTCAAGTATACTCAAGTTGTTCCATTTATTTATTTATTCATGCTGTCCATTTGTTTGCTTTCAGCTCAGGTCATATTTGTTAGAAGGTCTCAGTGAAGTTTATTATTTGTAACAGACTTAGAATTAGACTTGATGTTAAATGTTAAGGCTTAATGGTTTTTACGAGTTCATCACGGATTGATATCACAGTTGGAGAACCATTGAAAACCAGCCACATAGAGTAATGGACAACTGTTTCATCCTACTTTGGGAATCATCGGCAGTAAGCACCCACCACAGAAAGTTCAAATCCAGGACCTTCCGGTTACAAGGTGAGCTTGTATACCATTCAGCCACTGAGACCCGATTAAATGGCTCATGAATTCCGACTTCTACCAATTCGTGCTTTAGTCTGACCCCAACCAAGTTAGAATTCATGAGCCATTTAATTGGGTCTCAGTGGGTGAATGGTATACGAGCTTGCCTTGTAACCGGAAGGTCCTGGATTTGAACCTTCTGTGGTAGGTGCTTGCTGCCGATGATTCCCAAAGTAGGATGAAACAGTTGTCCAGTACTCTATGTAGCTGGTTTTCAATGGTTCTTTTACTGATATCAATCCGTGATGAACTGGTAACTAACCAAAAAAGACTTAAAGATGTTTTATTTTTCAAGTTAGGCAGCTACTGAAAAACAACCAGCATTGAGCAGTTATTTTATTCTAGTTACAAACGCTTCATAACCCAGTATAAGATGGAATCTAGAACTCACACGTGATGAGGTCATCATCACGCTAACAGCTTGCAGTCACTTCATTTATGATGAACAACTACTTGGGCTACTTTAAATCAATAATTGGAGAAATTGATTTTTTTTAAAATACAGTTTGTCCTGGTTTTCATTCTGAAATTCAGAACAATGTCTATCATTGTGTGATTCATTTGTATCCAACTGACGAGTGAAAAATAAAACGAAACACACACTTTGATTCCAGTAGCACACGTCACCTATTATTATTATTATTTCCTTTGATCACTAGAGGAACACGGGGCTTCAGCTGCGCACCTCCATTACCTTCGATTTTCTGCCAACGTTCTCACTTGGCTCCAAGTCTGCCCACATGCTTTCATCTCCTCCTCACATGACCTCCTCCAAATCACCCTTGCACTGACTACCAAGTCACAGCTTCCCTTTCGGGTTCCACTCGATGAATGGCTTGTCTAGTGATGTCACTTCCTGGTTTCCTCAGAGTATGGCCAATTCACTTCCATTTCTTCTTGGCTATTTGTTGTACAATCGGTTCCTGCCGGGTTGGTTCGCTCATTGCCAGAGACCCCTATTGCTGATCTTTTCTGGCCATCTGATCTTCAGTATTGAGAGAAGACAACTGTTGATGAAGGTCTGAAGTTTGTTTGAGATGCTCCTTATGACTCACCAAGTCTCTGATCCGTATAGTGAGTAGTACTGACGTCCTATAGGAGTTGAAAATCTGGATCTTATTTTTCATGCTGAGTAGTACCGTTGACCTCCACACAGACTTGAGAGTAATGAAAGCTTGTCTTGCTTTCCCGATCCTCGCTTTAGTATCCTCTTCAGTTTAGTGTGCCTGTCATCGAAACGATGCTCCCCAGATAGGTAGGTAGGTGAAGGAGGTTGTTTCTTTCAGGTTCCTCCCATTTATGCTGATTGTTGTCTGTTGTTGCTGTTGCTATTGGTGTTGGCCAGGAATCTTCATCACCTCTGTTTTATCTATGTTCACTTGAAGTCCTATCTTCTCAGGATGCTTCGTCTGCCAACTTGTTTCTTTTCACTTGGATATCTTCCATTTTGTGGTAAATCAGACATATATATGTCATCGGTAAAGTCCAGATCCTCCAAGGTTTTTGTGTGGGTCGATTTTATGCCTGTTTCCTCATTGCCCGTTGTCTGTCGCATTATCCAATCTACTGCAATCAGGAAAATCATTGGTGATAGTAGTCAGCCTTGCCTTACTACTGTCCTCACTTCGAAGGCTTCCGTAAGTTTCCCGTTGTGGATTACTTGATGTCATGCAGCATTGTCATATAACTGTTGGATGAGATGTATAATTGTTGATGGCACCTCGTAGTTGCGAAGTAGTTGCCAAATCACCTCTCGGTCGACGCTGCGCTGTCGAAGGCCTTTATAAAGTCGGTGAAGTTGAGATAGAGAGGTGACTGCCATTCCAAGCTTAGCTCAATGATGATCCGTAGAGTGGCGATTTGATCAATACATGACTTGTTTCTCCTGAATCCAGCTTGTTCCCGTCGAAGTTTTTCATCCAGGTTGGCTTGTTTGATTCTCTCCAAGATGTTGCGGCTTAGTATTTTGCTTGGGATGGACGGGAGTACGACTACGCGCCAGTTTATGCATTGACTTAAATCTTCTTTCTTCGGTAGTTTAAATAAGCATCCTTTCTTCCGATCCTCGGATACTTTTCCCTCTTTCCACACCTTCTCCAGAAGTGGCGTCATCAAGTCCGCTGTTGTCTCTGGGTCCATTCTGAAAGCTTTTTCTGGGATTCCATCTGGTCCTGGTGCTTTCCCAGCTTTTAGCATCTTGATTGCATTCAGGACTTCTGATTTCGTCGGAGGATCGATGTTCGCTAGTAGTTCTGCTTCCGTTGTTGGTATTGTTGGGCGAGTTGTAGGTGGCGATCGATTTAGAAGTCTTTTGAAGTGTTTAACCCAGTGCTTTCTTTCCTCCACCTCTTTGGTGATTGGCTTTCCATTGTCATCCTTTACTATCTTAATATGTGTCGAACGTTTGCCCGATAGGTTCCTAGTTGTTTGGTAGAGTGTGGCGAGGTCTTCTTTGCCTGCAGCTTGTTCTGCTTCGTTTACCATGGTTTCGTAATAATTTCTTTTATCTTCCCTGGCACCCTTCTTCACTCTTTTGCTCAGTGTATTGTAGCTTGCATTCAACTCCTGTTTTTGTTGCTCGTCGGTGCACTGGATAATCTTTTGTTTCACTGTCCTTCTCTCTTCTATTAGTTTCCAAGTGTCCGTAGTGAGCCACTGTTTGTCCTGTCTTTTCTTTCTGCCCAGAACTTCCATGCACGTTTGACTCCACACCGTTTTCAAGTTGTCTCAGTGCCTGTCGACGCCAACCTCTTCGCTGGTGTTGATTTGTGTCTCGGCTTTGCTCTTATACTTGCAGTGAAGACGTCCTCTGTATCCTGGTCCCTCAGTTTTTGAGTGTTGAATTTCTTTCAATAATTATTGTTCAATTTTATTGAGCACATTAAGTTTCCAAGTGTTGGTTTTGTAGAGATTGTGTTTCATTCGATGGAGGATTTCATCATGAGCTGACACCAGTCAGAGAACCACTGGAAAACCAACATTGGAGTACTGAACAGCTGTTTCATCCTGGTGCTTGGGACTCTTCGTCAGTAAGTATCCACCTGGGTTTGAACCTGGGAATTTTTTATACAAGGCAGGTTGAAGATGAGGCAGTACCTCATCGACGAAGACATTTCTAAATGGTCGCGCTATGTCGTGAATTGCCAGAAGTTAGAATTCACGGCCCTACTGGGCGTTGGATTGGGTCCCAATGGCTAATGAATGATCTACGAGCTCGCTAGCCTTTTAACCAAAAGGTTCCCGGTACGAACTCCAGTGGGTGTGTATTGCTGCTCAGTACACCCATGTTTTCCAGTGGTTCTCTAACATTAAGTTTCATCTCTCTAAACCAAAAAAAATCCATTAATGCGGGCGGATTTCATATAGTTTTAAAACACGAAATAAGAACAATATAGAAGTACATACATATATACATATATATATATGTCTTTGGTAGAACGTACTGGTTTCTCTCAATGGTGATTTCTTTTCATTTAACTTATCATCATTGATGGCGTCTTCATTCTCTTCTTCTTCAATTGGTGCATTCAAAATACCACGACGAAAGTTACTTTTAGGTGATTGATCCATTCGACTGTGTACATGAGAGTTGGATTTGGAATGACGCAATGATGTAATTGCTGACTTATCAATTGAATTACTCTCATTACTATTAGTAGTACCATTAGTGTTATTATTATTATTATTATTAGTAGTAGTAGTATTAATATTGGTAGTTGTATGAGGGGCATTAATAGTGGAGTGTCGTTTCAATAATTCTGCATCATATGAACGTGATCTCGACAATGATAAACGATTCTGCGATTTAATATTATTATTATTGTTATCCATATTCATATTATTATTATTATTAATATTATCGTTATTAATATGATTTAATTGTAATGATCTGGTTACAGCTTCATTATTCGACGCCCATGATGAATGAAATAAGACTGATGCGTAGTCAGGTGATGATAACATCTCATTAGAAACATCACTTGAATCTTGTCTTGATAACATTATTGATTTACTACGTGGTTGCACAGATCCACTCATGTTTAGATCATTTGTATCGAATGGTGAGGAGGTGGACATTCTTGTCTAAAACATTAAACCAACAAAAATCATATACATGTATACATATATATATATTTTTTATATTTATATTTTTGATTACAGCTTGATTCCACACTGTATTTTCGGTACAAGTATGGAATTTTCAGCATGGATATCGGTAGCCCAAATTTTGCAGGCCGACCATAGATATCAGGTGTGCGTCGGCAGGGAAATCGAACCTCGGACCATGTGCATGGTCGGTGAGAGTCCTAACCACTGTGCCACCGACGCACAGTATTGATAATATTCTCGATATGCCCTCGATGTTGATATACCTTATACAAAAGCCCATAAATAGGTGAACATTCAATCAGTTTATTGTGAACAAGAATAGTCGTAACGAGCAGTTATTGTCTTCAGTAACATGGTCATCAAGCTTTAGAGTTTTATAGAACCATTCATGTTAAGTAAACAATGCCCGAAGATTGTTATTATTTCCTAGAGGAACAGGGGGCTTCAGCCAAACGTCTCCATTGCATTCGGTTCTCTGCCAACATTTTCACTTGGCTCCAAGTCTGCCCACATGCTTTCATCTCCTCTTCACATGACCCCCTCCAAATCACCCTTGCACTGACTACCAAGTCACAGCTTCCTTTTCGAGTTCCATTCGATGAATGGCTTGTCTAGTGATGTCACTTGCTGGTTTCCTCAGAGTATGGTCAATTCACTTCCATTTCTTCCCGGCTACTTGCTGCACAATCGGTTCCTGGTTGGTTCGCTCATTGCCAGAGACCCCTATTGCTGATCTTTTCTAATGCCCAGAGAAGGCGATTATAATTATGCAAGAAAATATATTCTGATACAATTAAAAAAGGGAATTAGAATAGGTGGTTGGTTTTATTTATTATCTTTTTATACATATGAAATGTACACTAGTGAATCTATTATCCTGGTTTCGAACCCTGGAGTTGGCTGCATACTGATGAATAGTGAGTGCTAAATTAGGACAAAACTGCCAGCTGTTCTGTACTCCCTGTGGCTAGTTTACCAGTGGTTTTCTAACCACTGTCATCAGATGATGGTGAAATCCTCTAACCAATCAAATTAAATCCCTCCAAACCAAAACTTGAAAATTATAAGTCTCAAAGGGTGAGACATAGTCAGCGGGATGAGAGAATACTATGAAGAATCAAACAGACAAACGTTATGCATTGGTATATGTGTAAAACGTGGGCACTGTGGTAGTAAGTAATTCCGTATTGGTTTGTTTATTAGATGATAGCAGTGATAGTGATAATAATAATAATAATATTAATGATGACATGTATGTCAAACATGCACAGGATAATGACAACACCAACAAAAAGGAATCTAAATCATTAGTAGTAGTTGCACACAAAGAAGAAACCTTGGAATCCTTACAAAGTTTTCTTAACAATGCAGGCAGGAATAAAGGTGGCTGGCATTCAAACCCACAAACTCAATCAGAAACAAGCTCTGTTGGTTAAAAGATCCCGCCAGTGGAGCCAATAAGACAAAACAATTTAGTTTATCTAATACCCTACCTGCAATGATTGTCAGGTCAAATACACAGGTGAAACTAGTAGAACAGGAGCAGTCAGACTAGCCAAGCATAAGAACCTAGCATAGAAATCTAGATTTGTTGATCCGAATAAGATAAGAAATCTGGAGAATAGTTCAGCTATACCACTCACTACATGCAGTCACACACAACCACACAACAGGGTGATGGGAAGGATAAGATGACAGTTTTAAAATCCACTGTGTGGCAGGGTGGAGAAAGAGATTGATAACAGAAGCTTTGTTTTTCGAATCAACTGCAAACACTTGTTATTGGAATGATTCAACACCTGTCCGTACAAGTATCTCCAAAATTCTACTACTCCAAAGACGACAAATGGGAGAGAACAAAGAAAGCAACTATAAAACTCAAGTTTCGAAGTCATGTGATTATAACTGATGATATGATTATGAACCACAATAAATTTTTTTCGAAACCATGTCATTCAGTAAACAGTAATACTGTTTCAGTTATGCACTGGATTCAACTTCGAAATAGGACAAATACTCCTAGAAATGATACACTAATAATAATAGTGTTGTATGAACATGGTAGAATGATCAGCAAATTGTTACGAAGTAATAAAGACATAGGATTACCTTAGTTGTAAATTCAAGGAACGACAAACGATAATAATAATAATGAGAAGAAGAAAACGGTGTAAACTGGATGGATGGGTATAAGAAAGGCAAACAGAGAATCGTTAAGATGTAAAGGGACATAACAATGATGATGTCTGATCAAGAAAGTTAGCGAAAACAATTGTTCACTGAAATTATTCTTATTCTTAGTACACATCTGTTGGTATTATTATTATTATTATTCCCTTACGGGGCTCCCACAACACATCTCCACTTTGTTCTGTTTTCTGCTGTCCTCTTCATCTGGGGCAACGATTGACCAAACTCTATCATCTCTTCCTAACACTATCTCCTCCATGTCACCCTCACACCGACGACTCACTGGTCGCTTCCTATTTGGATTTCACTCGAGCAATAGTCTGTGGCGTGCGATGTCATTCGGTGGACTCCTCAATGTATGCCCGATCCATCCATCTCCATTGTTTCCTATATATTTGTTGAGCAATCGGCTCTCACCTGTTGGTTAGTTCCACTATAGAGTTTCTTGTTGCTTAATTCCTTCTGACTGACCATTTGATCTTCAGTATGGAGCCAGCGAAGGTGGCAGCTTTTGATGAAAGTCTACCCTAGCCTGTTGAAAATGTCTGTCTGTTTTCGACATAGAACTTTGCACAAATGTGCGGAAGTTCAAGTCGCCACATTCCGTGTAGCACGCGAAGCAAGAGAAGAAAGTACAAGAAAAGCATAATGGAAACAGTGAGCAGAGGTGTGAGACAAAGGAAAGATAAAGGAAAACAAAACAGTTTCATTGGAGATCATAAGTCACAAGGAGTGGATGCTTCTTCGATGTCATTGAGAACGATTTTGAGCCATGTCACCAATTGTTTCCAACCATAGATTTTTACCGTCCCGAGGACCCCAGCCAGTCAGGAAGTCTACACCTTTCTACGTGGCTTAGACCAACTGTTGTGGATTTCATTGACTGATGCCAAGTTTTTGTTTGGCCGCCGCTAGCTTTTTTCCAGCCTGACTCTATATCCGCTAACATAGCTCGTCGAGGGAGGCGATGGCTTGGCATACGTAACACATGTTGGAAATACTTTTTCGCAGCACGCAGTGAAAGTTTCTGACCCATATAGAAGCCCTGACCGACTTCACATTTGTGCTGAATCTTGTCCTTTATGCTGAGGTGGAGTGCAGAAAATTTTTCCAAACTGGTTTCAGGTCGATTAAGGGCATATCTTGTTTTTCTTATTCTAGCTGACTTTGATATTTTCGTCCGTTCAACCCGGGAGGCATCATTTCAACTACACATGTGGACTGAACTGATGAGAATACCGAAATGAGGATTATCGGAAAGACAAAGCAAGCCTTCATTACCTCCAAGCCAGTGTGTGGAGGTCAACAGTACTCAGCATGAAAAATAAGATCCTAGTTTTCAACTCCACTGTGAAGTCAGTGCTACTCATTATATGGATCAGAGACTTGGCACCACGTCATGAAGAGCACTTCGAACACACTAGAGACCTCTATCATCAGTTAGCTGCCTTCGCCCAATACAACTCAAGAAAGTGTTAGCAACGCGGATCTCTGGGAGCAAACTAACCCAGCATGAATCAACTGTGCAACAAATATGCAGGGAGAATTAAAGGTACATTGGCTGCTCGTACTCTGAGAAAACTATTAAGTGACATCACATGCCAGGCCATCACTCGAGTGGAACCCGAATGGGAAACGGTGAACCGGTTTTCAGTGCGAGGGTGACATAAAGGAGAAGGAGGTGATGCGAAGAGGATAAGAAATCATATGGTCAGACGTGTAGCCAGGTAAAGACGTTGGCAGAGAACCGAATGCAACGGAGACTTGTGGCTGAAACCCTGTGTTCCTTTAAGAACTAAAGGAAACAATAACCAAATAATAAGCTATAATTTCGCGTTTAATTTCACTGAGATCTCATAGTCAAGTCTGCTTGACAACCATCAACTTTGACCTCCCAACGTGAAGATCATTCGTCAGAATAGTGGTACATACAACACGTTTTCTAGCTTCGCATTGTTTTATACATTTGATTAAGGCTAAATGATTATATTTCACCAAGTGTAAGCTATAATACAACGATGGCTTGTAGATCAATGAAAAATATAAACAAAACTGTTATAAATCAATGGGGTAATCCTAAGTACTTTTGCACAGTGCTTCCTTACACCACTTCAGAAAGCTTTCGTTGATCACCACAAGTTTACTGGTTCTACACTTGTTTCCTAATACTAGATTGAGTAATCATAGTACTCATGTGGTGAGATCAGCCTGCTAACCAATTGGTTGACATTAATCTACGTCAATGTCTAGGTCACTAATATGGGCCGTGAGAAAATATGAACAAGGCTGTTTCAACAGCCAATCACAGCAAACTTAAATGTGGGCAAATATGATTCACAGATAGATGGCTCCACTTTCCGAGGAACTCGAAAACAACCAATCAGAAGACTGCATTTGTCTGCTTGACTAGGCTATAATAATGTATGTGAAATTTATATAAATACGTGTTGATTTCCGTAATAAAACGATCTGTTGCCTGGCCCTTGTCTTCTGTTGTTACACTCAGCTAAATGTGTGAGAGATATTTAATATAGAAAAAGAAAATCCCTATTTAAACATTTTCAAAGGAAAAGGGCCTAAGTGAAGAAATAGTTACTTTTCAATTAGATCGTCAATATATTAGTGTAGAGCCAGTGATGAGTAACTAATTGAAAAGTAAGCATTTCTTTTTTTCAGTCCGTTTACCTTATAAATGAGAGATATTCAACAACTAAGAGGATAAAAACAAAGCAACACAGTGGCAAAAGAGTTTTCTCTAAATGATATCAGCTCATGATGAACTCCTCCATCCAATAAAACTAAATCCCTACAAAGCCAGTACTTGAAAATTAATCGGATGCTCACTAGCGACTGGCCATATTCAGGCAGTGACCTGGAGTTCTAGTGTGAAGCCGTGGCCAGTAGGATACAACAGGTTGTAGGTGAGGACATTATGAAATGGTCGCACTATATTGTGAACTGTTAGAAGTGAGAATTGGTTGGCTTGCCATTGGATCGTGTCCCAGTGGCTGCTGAATGGTCTACGAGCTCGACTTTTAACCACAAAGTACTGGGTTCGAACCGCCTGTGGTGAATGCTTACTGATGAAAAGTTCCTTACTGGGACAAAACGGCTGTCCAGTGGTTCTCTAAATGATGTCAGCTCATGATGAAATCCTCCCTCCAACCAATCAAACAAAATCCCTGCAAAACCAATACTTAAAAAAAAAACAGAGTTTCCCACTTACTGGTATCGGTGTTTGCATTTTAATCATTGAACTTTGTCGAAATAGTTTATAATCTGATAAACTGTCATCATTTGTAACCGGTGTACTTGGTGTGCTTGTCTGAACAGCTTCATTTCTTCTTGTCTGGAAAACAAAAACAAGAAAAAAGCAACACAAAGAAAAGAAATCAGAATGCATATACTGGAATACATACAGTAGGCAGTAGAACTTTGTGGAACAGTTTCTGACAACAGTACCATGGTGAAAAGACTATAAATAGGGATTGTTAATCTGACTCTCTCAACCAAGAAATAGTTCTCAAACGATTATACAGCCTAGTTGATGACTTCACTGAGAAGAAAACGTTCTTTGTTGGAACCGTCTTCACTATGATTTTCATTAAAGTATCACAAGTGCAACAGTTTGGTAGAGTACAGAATGTATGATGTAAAAATTGAGACCTGATCAATAAATTTGTCCTACAGGGTTGATTAGTAGCCAAAACAGATTAACAACTCAAAGTAGACTGTTTCGACCACGTCAGTGTTGCAAGTTTTCTCTGCATGATAGTCAAAGACACTCCTCTTGGACATCGACTTTATTTTGAAGCACACATAATCTAAGCAAAATTGACTTCCTACAGTTGCATAAGGCATGTAAGATTCCTCAGCGCATGTGTATGTCATGGTAATCTCGGGGTGACATTTGCTAGTGATAGAATTTATTTTTTGATATCATGAGTTGGCAGAAGTTACAGTTCATGTGTCACTGAACTCCATCCCTGTGGCTGAATCGTCAGTGTGCCCTACAGAAAGTCTAAACGTTTCACTTGCTCTTTTGGGATAAGTTATCCATGTGTGTTATTAAAACGTTTCAGACTAAGACGAATCAGTCGTTTTGTTATCTCTTTGATCTAAATGTTTGTCTAAATGAAAGGATAGAAGATTTAAATGATGTTGACAATAAATTCATGATATCATGTGACGTATCTTCATTATTCACCAATGTACCACTTATGGGAAACAGTGAACTTTGTATGCAAAGAACTCATAAGACGAAATATCGATATTGGCACTCCTATATCTTTTGTAAAAAAGATTTTCTTGAAATGCACAATGCATGTTCACTTTTTATTTGATAAGAAACTACATAGACAACTCGACAGTGCGGTCGACATTTCCCTTGCAAAACTAGAAAATGGGCCTTTGAAGGATTTCACCTTTAGGCACAAATCTGACCTAAACAAACTGGTTAGCACTCACGAGGTGAGCAACATTGATGGCACTGAAATAGAAACCAAGTCATAAATTAAATAACTAGGCGTCATTCTATCTGCTGATCTTTCCTTATTGGTCGTCTCATATCTTGATGATTTCTAAGAAAATATCCCCACTTATCTTCTACACCACCTTTACTCCTACAATTCGTTAACTCTTGCATCCTGCCTATTATTCCCTATTGTTTTCTCTTAATTTTTCCAGGGCTACTGAAGAAAGACTATATCTTACTACACAGGATGTTAAAGGTGGTCAGCAGGGTAAGCTACGTGCCACGTAACCAGCTTGTTAACATTCTGTTGACGGGCACATGGACTCATGTGAAAAGTGGGCTAAATCCATTCTATCTATCTAACTCACAACACCCTCTTCATTCGCAACTCTCCCCTTGTTGTATCTCTTTAGGGAAAACCAGAAGCCCATTTAGAAAACTATATGCTCGCACTAGTATGTACAAAAAATCAACCATACCCTACTTAGCTCGTGTTCTGTGCGATAAAGAAAGCATTAGGCGTGATACCTATAACTTATTAAATAGTCAGTAGAACAACTGGATCTCGTCTTTCTAACTCATATCACATTTAGGTACAACGTTTTCTTTCTTTCTTTTCCTTTTCTCTCTCTTTTTTCTCTGTTATGTGCAGCTTTATTTCTTTCTTCTGCTTATGCCAGTAAATATGCTACTAATTATCTAACACATTCAAACATCCTGTTCACTTTTGGCTTAGCTACCGACATGCTAATATTTTGTTGTCAAAACTAACTTGGATCACCCTTAATCTATGTAGAATTTTATTTATTGTTAATGTACTAACTGGATGCAATACTGTAGTAAAATGCTGAAAATTCTATTCTGTATCACAAGTGCTGTTTTGGAATAAAGCTATTATTATCATTTATTCAAGGATGTTATTAATGAACTCTAATTCTATATTCGGTACATGGATGATACATTTTTGAATATGAAAAATGAGAAGGAAGCAAAGAACATCCTGAATAAGTTGAATAAATTTTACTATTGAGAAAAAAATACTCTAGCATTTCATTTCTAGACGTCCTTATGACCTGAAAAGAGGATGGCACAATAAGAAGACGTGTAAATAAGAAAGCCTACATCAACTGGTCAGTATACTCATTTTCATAGTTGCATGCCCTTGAAACACAAACGCGATCTGATAAAGTGCCTTGTTCACAGAGCAAGAGCAGTTTATTCGGATGAATGACTTGATGATGAAGTTAATAAGATTAAACGGTTGCTGAGTAAAAATGGGTATCCATAAAAGCTTATTGATAAGAATATGAATCTAAAATCAAAACAGCCCAAGGTGCCA
Organism: Trichobilharzia regenti; assembly: GCA_944472135.2. Classification (NCBI taxonomy): domain Eukaryota; kingdom Metazoa; phylum Platyhelminthes; class Trematoda; order Strigeidida; family Schistosomatidae; genus Trichobilharzia; species Trichobilharzia regenti. The sequence goes on from OX235262.1 coordinate 15,770,647, forward strand.
ACAGTTCCTTATTCTTGCAAATGCAGTTCCTTGGAGGCAACATCAGCGAGATACTTACAAAACGCCTTAAAAATGCAGTAAAAAGAGCATTCTCTGCTGCTGAATTACACTGTGCCTTCAAAACCACCCCTATTTTGTATTCCGGAGTAAAAGATAAACTGCCTAATTTTGCCTCTTCCATGTGTATCTACCAGTTAAAATGTCCCTGTGAAGTGAGCCAGTTACATAGGCTGTATAATTAGGCGTGTTTCTCGTCGAATTTCCAAACATCACCCTGCATGAATAAATCAAGTGATAGATAAATAAAATCTATTCACATGGCGCTATTCTATCTCATCTTGTGGATATACAACACACGATTGGTGTTAATCAGGCTTCCAGAGTCATTTAACGCATACCAAAGAATCTTAATTTCGCCTTAAGAGTTCGATTACTAAATAGTGCTGAGGCTTTTGGGATCCATATTAAGAAGTCTGATGTGTGCATCCAAAAGAAGCTAGTTCATAGATTGTCCTTAGCTTGGCCATCTAGGTTTGAATGATCCTCAGCTGGTTGTAGAAATTTCTTTAATTTTAGTAGATATTCTATTCGCTATTATATCTTTATTATTATCATTATTATAATTTAAGCATCTTTGATGAACTGTAATTCAATTGTGATCTTACTTAACAAATCGATATTATTTAAGAAACACTAATATTGTTATTGACTACTATTCTGAAATATTCTATGTAGAACTAGAAGAGGAAATTATCGTAAAGGATATTCTTTGCTCAATCATTTTGTGTTTTATAAATGAAATCAATTGGTTTGTGATTGCCTCTAAGTGGAAATCAGTCTAATCCTTAAAACTAGACATTTGAACCCCCCACAAAATATGTTTAACTTTGAATAAAACAAAACCCTCTCCATAATCAATGTGAAAAATTCATTGGTTAACCTACCTGTAGAACATGAAGCCAAAGTAGCATAGCTTCTTCTGTTTCCGCCTGAAGAATATGCTCCTTTCCATCTGACCTGTGAAATTCAATAGTTCGTACACGCACGGACACAGGCACACACACACACACACAAAGACACACACAAACACATACAACAGTGAGATAATTTCATGTCAAAACTTCAATATAATTAAATTAAATTATGTGCAACAGTGAATACTACTTAATACAAAACATTAATGCTGTGTTATTAATAAATGGTATAGCGGTTAGGACGCTCGGTGACCATGCACATGGTCCGGGGTTCGATCTCTGGCCGACGCACTCCTTTACCTCACTGAGCCAGAAATAATGCTGTTAAAGAGGAAAAGTTGGGTATGAGGCTAGCAACCCCATCCTGTAAAATAAACACTGCTACAGAAACTTCAAGTCACTAGCTTGAAGCCCTATGTTCCACTGGGGAACGTGAAGGAAAAAGAAAATTAATAAATGAAAACTGATTGAATGTATCCACTATATTAAGATAATCACGGCTGAAATCTAACTGATTCTTTAAATTATCCTCTGGCAACATTGAGGTAACATGTTGAGTAGCATTAGATTTTGTCTGAAACGAAAGTAAACAAATAGTTTTCCAGAAGTTCTTACTATCATGCGTAGAATGTAGAATTTAATTGGAGGATGTTGACTAGCAGTGAAATCCAGACAGGATACGGATTTCGTCCTATTAGTGACTCGTCAGCTGGATGTGCCTTCATTCCTCAGTGAGTGATGATGTTTCCACCTAGGCTCGAACCCAGTGCCTATAGTTTCAAACGCCAAAGCGTTATCCAGTAGACTGCTTGGGCCACGAGAGCTCTTTCTTGAAACTGTGGCCACTGGGTTTGAGCCTTGGTGGGAACATCATCACTCACTGGGGAGTGCAGGTACATTCATTTGATGAGTCTCAAATAGGACGAAATGCGCATCCTGGCGGATTCCACTGCTAGTCACTATCCACCAATTAACCTCTAATTACATGCCCAGACATCGTCAAAGCATCTGAACAAGAAGCCGACAGACATGTCAACCTGAGACCGAGCACTTCGGTCAAATCAATCGACGGGAAAATCTAAAATTCCCTTTTATACATAGAAAGTGCTTACTAAACTAAGCTGTCTTAATTTCCATTCTGGATATCAATGGTAGAGGCGTATAAAAATAGAACTTGGACAGTGTGTTGGTAGACTATAATTCCATTATGGATAGAGAATTTATTTTGAAAATGTCTAACAGTGTTATGCAGTGATATATACTGATAGCGTTTCGAGCACAATCTGTTGTTATTCATAATCATATCAAGTTACACTCATGCACACACACACACACACACAAATTTCCAACTTCATTTCTATAATCCCATTATTTTTCATCGTTTGTAGACATGTGGATAACACTTTTACAGTGTTCGAAACAGAGTATATCTCTCTCTCTCTCTCTCTCTCTAGCTTCTTGACACACATATAAACTCATTAGTCGAGGGAATAAAATTCACATTTGAATTGGAGAAATGAACAAGAAGAATTAGCTATGTTAGTATGCAAAAAAAGGGATTAGAAGAAGGCGAACTACTCACTAGTATTTATAAAAATCCAAAGCATTCTAATAGATATTTAGACCTCTTTAATTCGTCTTATCCGTTATCTATCTATGAAGGCAGGCTTAGTTAAGTGTCTAACAAACCGAGCCATAGCACTAAGTAGCACAAGAAAAGACCTAAATGATGAAATAAAACAGATAGAAGTAACACTTGAATACCAATGAGATGCTCACTGGCGACTGGCCCTATTCAGGTAGGTAGTTACCTGGGTTCCAGTGGGAAGTCGTGACCAGTAGGGTGCAGCTGGTCGGGTGTGAGGAGAAATACTCGCCGAAGACACTGGCTAGCGGTCGCGCTATGTCGTGAATTGGCAGAAGTTAGAATTCAAGGACCATTGTATCGGGTCCCAGTGGCTTAATGGTATACGAGCTCGCCTTGTAACCGGAAGGTCCTGGGTTCGAATCCCGGTGGGTGCGTACTGCTGAAGAGTCCCAAACTAGGCTAACGAAGCAGCTGTCCAGTACTCCCAGGTTTTCCAATGGTTCTCTAACTAATGTCAACTCATGATGAAATCCTGAAACCAATCAAATCCCTACAAACCAACACTTGAAGATAGAAGTAAAGTTGGTCGATGTTGAATAACTCATCCGATGAAATTCACTAGGAATATCATAAAATGTCAAAAGCGAAATAAAATAGTGGTGAAACTAATAATGATGAGATGAATAAGAGTGAACATAAACCATCTACAGTAGTTTTACCATATAATAAAGAGACATCTGAAACCCACCCTACATAGGATTCCTAATAAGGCACAAATTAGGGAGGTATTTGAACGCACAAATTCACTGAGGTCGGACAGGCTCCATTGGCTGAAGGACCTTGTAGACGGACCAAATTAAACAAAATAATTTAATTTACAAAATACGCTGCAACGACTGTGAGTGTGGTCTACTGCATAGGTCAATCAGACGAGTAGATTGTAGGTAGAGTCAGATTGTGAGAACAAAAGAATTTAGCTAAGGTTAGAATGAATGATCCCACCCACTAAGGTAAGTAATTTAGAAAAAAGCTGAGCGATTGCACGGCATGCAATAACACACAACCACACAATAAGGTGGATTGGACATAGTCAAAATTCTAAAAAGTAATCTAGGTAGGTGGAGAGAGAGGTTGATTACTGAATCCTGCCTGGTTCATCGAGTCGACACCCAACACATGCAATAGGAAGGACTTGTCACTCATACCAGAAATGCGGAAAATACTACTAGAATTCCAATCAAGATATGAGAAGTAGTAGTATTAATTAAACGAAGTTGAAAATTGGTATGTGATTAACTTCATGTGATTATGAACAGTAACAAGCTGTGTTCAAAACTTGGTCATCAGTAAATATTGCTTATTGTGTAACACTATATGATAACATTAATACTGGTTAACGTCTCGCAACTGATATATATATATATATATATATAATGGCCGTTCTGAGCACACTTAGTGAATAAGGAATTTATGACCTAGTTAGCATAAATCAACGTCCATCAAGGATGAACCATCTGTCCACTACCTACTACTCTTCAATAACTTTCTAACTGATGTTTATTTATGATGCCAATCACACTGAAATGAATCGAAATCCTCAGGAATCTAAACTTCAAGGATCACTCTCCTGCTCATTATTCCCTTAATGGATGAATGTTTGGAAATTCTAATCACAGATCAAGCTTCCTGGAATCTATCACATCCTGTGTGAAGTGGATGTTCATCAAAGGCATTAACTGACTAATGCTGCTGAATAGTTCCAGAGTAGGGCATTACACGCTGTCCACTGCCTCATGGTTATCAACACTCCTCAAAACAAAATGTCAGCTAGCATAGAAATTCTATACTGGAGCCATCTACTAATCATTTGGAGATTTGTAAATAGATTGAAATCGGGTAATTTCGGCATCTTTAAAGTGCAGAAAAGAATGAATACTGAACAAACAGTACTCTTTTCGATAAATTCATCATCAGGCTCTACATTTATACATACATTATAGTGAATGAATGATATGATACTTTGATCGAAAATGGCTATCCCGAAAAATTTATCAAGAAACACATAACAAACAAAACGGAAAAAGACTACTCACTATCTGTAAAAAAGAAGCCTCTTTATATACGACTACAATTCATGGGTGATATACCAAGCGAGATAATCGCGAAGAAATTAAGGAAATCAGTTCAAAGAACTTTTACTGCTGGCGAACGACATGTATTATTCTCTACACGACCGATGGTGATTCCCCGACGGAGCGATGAAGTACCTAGACTAGCCACTTCTAATTGTATCTATGAATTCAACTGCGCTTGTAGAGCCAGTTATATTGGCCGTTGCTCTAGGAACTTGATTTTTCGTGCTCGAGAACATCTCCCAGCTTGGCTAAGTAAAGGTGTAGTGAAAACTATTAACAGATCAATATCAGAACATTTGGTGCAAATAGGCCACAAAGCCACCGTAGATGAATCCTTCTCTATATTATGCCGGGTGCCAAATAAAGTACCAAAAACATGGAATCACCGCAGGCTACAAACAGAAGAGGCTATTGCGATTCGCCTCAAACAACCGGCGCTCTCTATCCAAAAGAAGCAAGTCCAGCCCCTACTATTGCCCTGGCTTTCAGAAGAAACTATAAACTCATGAATTTGTAATATTATCCTTCCTAATTCTTCTAACATTCTGATTATTTTATGTTGATGTGATTCAGCTGTAATCTATCAATATTATTGATTCGATGTTATTTAAACAGCAACATTAATGTCGTTCATAACACTAATTCATTCATTTACTATAATGTGTGTATAAATGTAGAGCCTGATGATGAATTTATCTAAAAGAGTACTGTTTGTTCAGTATGCATTCTTTTGAAAATAAACAGAAAAATCCAATTTTTAGAAAAATTTAAATTTTTATCTAATCAACTTACATGATACTGAACTGATTATGTTCAGCAGGATCAATATGAAATACAGCTCCATGTATATTGATCACTTTTAAAGGTTCTTTATCTGGTATAGCCGCTTCTAATTCATTTCGATAGGCCAACAGTTTTAAAGTGGACTCTTCAAAAACATACCATTGACGCTGACTACCTTTTAGTCTTTTAAATGCTAAAAATAACACATCAGTTAATTAATCAATAAGAATAAAAGAAATTGAGGAGAGAACTTGTTTAGTGCTGATAAAACTTGACTGTCTTAGAGAATATGTTTCCATGCTCGAGTTGATCGAGTTGATATGAGCAGTTAAGCGAAAACTAGGATTTTGTTGTCGTATGGTGTATTATTACTATTATTCTATCCGGAGATTATTCATTCTATCCTGGTAACTATTACAAGGTGCCCAACCTATCATATTTAGTCCACACTATAGGGTTTAAAAAAATACTAAAAACTGGTTGCGTGTCTGTTTCCCTTATGCGACAATGTTATTTCCGTGTGAAAATGTTAACACCGGAGCTCTTTGGGGTATGAGGATTCTGCTGCAGGAGTATAGCTGTTTTCTCCATTTAGGTGTATGCCTGAGTAACACTCCCCTCCTAATTAATTCATATTTAACGTGCTGGGACCGCAGTCTAAAAGGCACCTAACCAATATTCCAACTGCTCGACCTTCTAGTTTAGTATTTCACATCAAGTGAACCAGAAGTATCCACAATTATTGACACCTGTATACCGTTGAAATAAAGACGCACAATATCAGCTTTTCTATTTTGAAAATTAATTTTGTATCCTTAGTTGCTTTGAATCCCCTTTTGATTAATTAAATATGATGTTAGGCGTCGAGTGCTGGGTAAGACGGGGAAATCAGTCGACGAGGTTGTGAAGCAGCTGTATCGATTGAGATGGTCAGGACATGTGTTATGTATGCCTAACCATCGCCTTCCTCAATAGGCAATGTTAGCTGACATAGGATGGATCAGGTTGGAAAAAAAAGAGACAGTGGTGATCAAACCAAAACATGGCTTCATCAGCCAATAAAATTTACAACAGTTAGTTTAAGCCATGTGAAGAGGTGTAGACTTCCTGACTGGTTGGGGTCCTTGAGATGCTAAGAACTAATGGCTAGAGACCATTGGTGATATGACTCAAAATTGTTCTCAGTGGCTGGCACAGATGCATCCACTCCTTGTGATTTATAATATCCAATAGAATTCTATTGTTCTTCCATATATTCCACTATTCTTTTTGCCCCATATTTCTGTTTAATATCTCTGTTTTTGTATTCTTCTCTACTCTCTTCTCTTGCTTTGTGTACTCAGTATGGAGGAAGTGTGTAATAACTCGAACTGCTACACATTGGTGCAAAGTTCTATGGTGAAAACAAAGAGATAGACAGACTTTTGATTAATTTAATTGGACAGAAATATTTGGTGGTCACTGCTGACACGTCAGCTTCCAGTTCGAACACTCCAGCAATACCTTCAGACTAACATATTGCTACTTGGTTGGTTATGGATAATACTGGCATTAAACAACCCGCATTTTATCTTATTTGAGATTGTGTAAAGCATTGGAAACACAATCACTCACTGGGATATATACGTGCACTGAGTTGACGAGTCGCATATATTGGCTGAAATGCCTGTTGTGAATTTCACTGCCAGTCGACGTCAACCAAAAGAAAATCACGGATACCAGTGCAGAATATAAAGGTATCTGAATATCTAGAAAGTATCTCTTAACGAATCTGATAAAATGGGGTACAACAGTAAGTGGGGTGTAAGGAAAGAGATACACGACAGTGATATTTCATAATGGTTGCGCTATATCGTGAACTGGCAAAAGTTGGAATTCATAGGCGACTGGATCCAGCCCCAGTGGCTTAAATGGTCTACAAGCACGCCTTGTAACCTGAAGGTCCTGGGTTTTGACCCTAATGGTGTGTGTGTGTGTGTGTAATGCCAATGAGCCAGAAACTAGGACGACGCAGCTGTCCAGTACTCAAATGGCTGTATTCAATGGTTCTCTGACCAATATCAGATGATGATGATGATGAAAACCTGAATCCAATCAAATCCCTGAAAACCAACCCTTGAATTATCTGAATACGAGTTATTCTGTCAGACAGGATGGACTGAGTCAGGTATAACTCTTTTAACCTTGATCAATGTTCAATCTCACATAAACTTATGCATTAGTAAGAATTCTTTAAAGTTTTTGACACACAGACACACGCACGCACATGATTTATTCTTTTTTCAGTTTCTTTTAAAAACTTTCACCTGCCTTCTAAACTTTTATGTCATTTTCACGTACGATTAAGTGCAAAACAAAGCGGTTGTCTCAAACTAATTATTCATGCTTTATCGCCTTTTACTTGTATATTGATCACCTATGATGGAGACGATTTGTAGCTGAGGTGTATAATTTTAATGTGCTTGTCTTCTCTGAGCTGGAGGGTTAATTTGCGAAGCTTTCATCACCCTTCTAGGCGACATCTTCAGCGGAAACTTCAATTTGATGAAGTGAGTTTGTTAGATTTCTCCACGAGTTTATTAATCATCTCTCCTGAAGGGTGACCTTAGATGTATTTGGTTGTTTTTGTGTGTTTTCACACCTTATAGGCTACTTGTAGTATTGAAACTGGGTGCTTCTTTGACTTGAAACACGGAATTTCATCAAAAGAAATATACCCCCCCCCCATCACAACCAATCTATCAAACCCCCAAAGAAAGCACAAAGAAAATCGCCTAACCATATATAAAGGATATCTCGGAAATCGCTACAAGACTATTTAGACCTTTAGGAATTGACGTCGTACACAAATCAACAAAGTCACTTCACTCAGCTGGCTCTATGTCAGCCAAAAGACTCAACAACATCATCATGTACAAAATAAATTGTAACAACTGCGAAAAACACTACATTGGCCAAAGTGGACGTCCCCATCGTCTTCGTATCCACGAACACAAGCTAGCCGTCGAAAGACATGATATCCACTCCCTCGCTCATATCACTACGTACAGACAACTAAGGACATCAATTCGACTGGGACAACCAACGTTCAAATATTAGACTGAGGAAACAACAAGAATGCTAGAGAATTTTTAGAAGCCTGCCTGGTATTCCAGTGAACTGTCAATCAATAGACACATAGAGATAGACAAAGTTTATCAGTCGATAAGAAAGAAACTTCACATACAAAGGGTCAAAGTTCAAGTCAAAGAAACAATCAATTCCAACACAAGTGACCTGGAAGGTGTGAACACACACAAAAACAACCAATCACGTCCAAGGTCACCCAACAGGACAGATGACTAATAAACTCATGGAGAAGTCTAAAAGTTCACTTCGAATTGAAGCATGCGCTGAAGATGTCGCCTAGCATGGCGATGAAAGCTTCGCAAATTAACTATCCAGCTCAGGAATCACAACCACATGAAAATTCTGATCACGTGATCAGAAAATTCACTCATAGAAGTTTAATTCAAAGGTTAGACTACTCCTAAAATAAAACAAAAAAATCCCCTTGTCTGTAGGTTGCATCATTTTTAATGACCAACAAATTAATGAACAAAATTTGAACTATTCGCCAAAATTATTTTGAATTTCTCTTTTGTGATTGGTTATGCTGGACTGAGCAACACTTACTGTCTGCGCTTATGCTGGCTTCTGGCATGAATCCGTCGATGATGCCTTGAGATAAATTTTGACATTGCTTGTTTGGGGGAGGGTGGGTGCTATCATTGGAATTCTCACCCTACACCATCATGACTTTTCGACAACATCAATCACATGACATCAGAGGAAACTGTGGTGATTTCCTACCTTTAACTGTGTGTAGTACAAATTAGGACATCGATTCTTCGTATCACGAGGTCGCTCAGGTAAATGGTTAAATTCCCAGCGGTTTGAACTAATTGGGCTGTCTGAGCTCAGTCAAGCTTAGCAAACCATTGAAACCTTCAGCCGTCTGGTGTTTACATCACTTCGGCTTGACTAGCGATCATTACTGGTGGAGGTGGATGGCTAAGTAGTGAACTACTGACACAGTTTCTGCTGAGCATATATTCTTGACCATTGATTCATCGAATGCTAGTGTCTTCTGTTGTGAAACATCGACTTGATTCGCTTCCAACAAGTACTAGTTTGGTAAGAGGATTTCATAATGAGTTGACATCAGTTAGAGAACCATTGGAAAACCACCAGTCGAGTACTGGACAGCCAACTGTTTCGTCAGCCTAGTTTGCGACTCTTCGGTAGTACGCACCCAACCCAGGGGGTTCGAACCCACGACCTACTGATTACAAGACAAGCTGTCTAGTAGACCATTCAGCAGCCACTGAGACTTAACCCGATCCAATGGCTAGCCAGCTTATGAATTCTACCTTCTGCTAACTCATGTCATAGCGTGATCACTTTCCAATGTCTTTTTCAATGAGTTACTGCATCACCTTCAACTTGCTGTACCCTACTGTTCACGGCTCCTCACTAGAACTCCGGGTAACTGACTACCTGAAGAGATTTTTTCTCTGATTAGTCGGAGTATCTTATCATCACCAGTAGGGTACAGTAGGTTGAAGATGAGGCAGTAAATCATTGAAGAAGATAGTGCGAAGTGGTCTCGCTATCTCGTAAATAGGTGGACGTTAGAATTCATGGACTGGTTGGCCATTGTATCGGGTTGGGTCCCAGTGGCTGCTGAATGGTCTACTAGCTAGCTCGTTGTGCAGCTAGAAGGTGCCAAGTTCGAACTTCCTGTAGTAGGTGTGTACTGATGAAGAGTCCCGAGTATTCGGACAAAACAGCTGGCTGTCGAGTACCCCACTGCAGATTTTCCAATGGTTCTTTAACTGAATTGATGTCAGCTCATGATGAAATCCTCCCTCCAACTAATCAATCAAACAAAATCCCTACAAAATCAATACTTGAAAATAACTGGTCTGATTGTCTAAACGTTTTTGGGTGTTTTCAATAAGGGAACATTATTCTTCTCAAACTCAACTTTTAATTCATCAATAAACTAGTATCAAGTTGCATGGAGAGATTTTATTTTAGTGGAATCATTACACGCAGTTATCAGTATCCAGATGTTTGTTATTCAATAGTGATTTTATTAGCTGTAAGAAACAAATGACGGTATCGCATTATGCACATACTGCTGTGTAATTTTGTCAAATAAATAAATGTCTCAGTGTTACAGCTTGTTAATATGCTTGTGCTATTTTGGTGGTTCAATCGTGAAGCGGTTACAAGCTGACTGCATAACAAAAACAAACAAAAAAAGGGATAGAGGTGCTAAGTAGCTTCATTTACAGAGAACTCAGAGGTGATCACTCACTCATTTAACACACTTAAAAGATTATAGAAAGCATAATTCTGCATATGGCATCCGTCTGTCACTGTCATCACCACAGGAATCAGTTGTTTGTAACAGGTAGCGGAAAGACCAGTGGCCTAGATACTACCAGTATGACGCACGACAACTGGAGGGGAGGGGGAATCGACAAGAAGCCTTGGACCCAGGTTTCGTGCTTGCCACCACTCACTCAATCAACAAGGCCTACCGACAGTCTTAGAAGGTTTCAGATCCCTTCCCCTGAGATTCGAACCCTTGCCACTAAGCGCTGCAGTTAGCTCCCAAATAGCTCTCTGGTAACGTCTCTGATTACAGCACTGGGTGACGCAGATTAAAATCTCAGACGGAGGGACACGAGTCTCTTCAACGCTGCAGATACGCCTTGCTGATAAGTGCAAACAAATATATGGCCTAGGTGTCAAGCAAGCCTTCCAAGCCTACTAATCGCCTCCAATCATCTACCTATGCAGAGATATTAAAAACTCATAAAACGGTGCCTTTCTCTTTGTGTTTCAGTGTATGATTTTATTCATTATTCCTGGAATTACTACAATTATTTATATAGCACTTATATGAAGTATTAAGCCACTTGAGGAGTTGATTGTTTCAGGATGTCCACTTAGACATTCATGACTTAATGTCTGAGACAACCTTATAAGTATTAGCAAACGACAAAACATATTTCCCGTGTAAGATGATCACATCACGTGATCACACACTCAAAACAGTCAGTCGCCAAATGAAAATAATTTGGCAATTTAAACTGAACTTTTGCAAATCAACAAATCATTGAACAAAATATTTACAACACTATCGATTAGTGTTGAAAATTGAAAAAAGTGGATTAAATCAATGAATATATGCTATGTATATATAAGTGCATCCCTGCGATTTTCTGAACATGTATCAAAACGTCTATGTCTAAAGGGAACAAATGCTTTCAAAAGTGCTATAGTCAGTCATCTTCTTGACACGGATCATGAGGTGGACGTCTCAAGATAATTCAAAATTATCAATAGGCAAAAGAGTTCAATTATACTCAAGTTTGCTGAGGTCATTTCCATCAAGTGCGTGAAACCTGATTTATGCGTTCAGAAAGAAACAGTTAACAGTCTTTCTTTGCCCTGGTAACCGGATATTTTAATCCCCTCTCTCTCTAGTCTGATTGCGTAATGCCGAAAGTTTCTACTGTGTATGATCATTATTGTTTGGGATGAAGTATTTATTACTATTATATATATATAATTGTGTGCATATATCGATTGATTCATTGATTTTTTGTTTAAAAATGAACTCTGTGCAAGTATGTTAAAATTGTTTCTGTAGATATACTTAATAATGTCTTTGGCCTGTAAGCAGCTGATGAGAAGGAAGCCAACGAAATAAAGAATGATGATAACACTTCATTCTGCCCAAATCACTGTTGTTCCTGCCTTATTCAAATAGACGTTATATTTGATCTGTCATCATTCAGTAGGAGGCTACCTTTTGTATATCCAGTTGATGGAAAGTAGTCAAAAATTAATGAATGAAATAAACTAGTTTGTAGTGATTTAAAAGAAAGCATCTACTACGCCACTGGCGGTTGAAAACAAGCTATTCACACTATCCAGTGACTATGTTAACCCTTCTATCATAAGGATATAATTCAAATGACAGACACTTTTTAACTTCTGCTAATACTCAACATATCTGGCCACTGTCATCCGGTGTAATCGATGGGTAACTAGTACAACACATTAGTAACTATTGTGATGTGTCTAGTCCTTCCTTTACTGCAGACCAAATTCTATCAGTCAGTCAGGCTTTCAATGTGGCCACCATTTCACTAGGTATCTAGTCAACACAGTGCACATTGCTTTGATCGTAATGGATGGTTGGAAGCAATCGGCCACAGGAAGTCTTGCTTGACCTAGAAGTCGGGCTAGTTGGCACTTACCAATCATTCAGAAAGGTGTACCTTCAACCTTGAAGGACACCTCATGCGCCACCTTCTGAGATTCGAACCCGTGTTGTCACCCACGCAGTGCTGCAGTCAGAGACGTTATCACTGAGCCACCTATTCCGGCTCGCGAATGACCTGCTGTCAATTGCCTCCAACTATCCAATATCATCAAATCAATGTGCACCGTGATGGCTATCTACCTAGTGGAATGGTGGCCACCAACCTTGCAAGCCTGACTGACTGATAGAATTCAGTCTGCACCAAAGAAGGGACTAGACACATCACACTAGTTACAAGTGTCCAATCAAAGTACTGACCACAGTCCTACAGGAGGTCAGTCGTGAGCCTGAATAGCTCAGTGGCAATGTCTCTGACTGCAGCACTCCACTGGGTGACATTTACGGTTTCGAATCTCAGAAGATGGGACATGAGCTGTTCCTTCAAGATTGCAAATATGCCTCGCTAACTGACCAGTGAATGACAGATGGCATGAAACATAACTCCAAGGCTTCCTATGACTAACTCCTTTCCAACCATTTAATATCAACAATCCTAAGTAAACCTGATGAGCAGCAACTTAGCATAAGAGGAGAGGGCGGGTCATATTGCAAACGTAACTGATAGAATTCAGTCTACAGTAAACACAAGGCTAGACACATGACACGAATTGGTGTCAGAAAAGATTCGGTGACAGAAGAATCTCATTGTCAAGATAAACACTGAAAGGAAAAAGAAACAAACACTGTCAAGCATGTGTACGTGTAGGCGGGTAAAATACACACAAATGCGTACATTCTTTTATGTGCATAAAGAATCATGGGGATAAATTACACGTTTTTGGAAAAAATAACTGTGAAGAAGGAAAGTGAGAGAGATATATAGGGAAAGACACACACACACACACAAACAAGTGTAGATATTGAAAATAAGCGAATGAATTATAGTAAGCATTAGTAAGATAGTGATTAGAGATTATGTCTTTAGCAAAGTTAGCAGATTAAACACACTGACTGTGATGACATTTAATGTGCATGCTCAACTGTTGTTGTTGATTGCATTTAAACAAATTATCCCTTAAAATGTGTTAAAATGTATATTTAATTTAAAAATTTAGTTAATACCAAAAAGCAAAATAATAATCAAACTTGGATAACTAACTATTCATTGTGGAGTGTAAACAAAAACGAACTCAAAATATGCAACGAAAAAAAAGAAACCTTGAACACAATTTAACTTTAATTTCATTCATTTGACTACTAATTTGACTACTGTTAGCGAATATATTCATTCAGTTGTCTAGGGGGAGGGGAGGGACAGTGTAACTGAGCAAAGAATATCCTTTTCGATAATTTCCTCCTCTTCTGGCTCTACAATCATATATATATGTGTGTGTTTATATACATAGAATATTCTTGAATAGTAGTCAATAACAATATTAGTTTCAGGATTTCATCATGAGCTGACATTGGTTAGAGAACCATTGGAAAACCTGAGAGTACTGGACAGCTGTTTCGTCCTAGTTTGGGACTCTTCAGCAGTACGTACCCACCGGGATTCGAACCCAGGACCTTCCGGTTACAAGACGAGCTCGTATACCATTAAGCCACTGGGACCCGATCCAATGGTCCTTGAATTCTAACTTCTGCCAATTCACGATATAGCGCGACCGCTAGTCAGTGTCTTCGGCGAGTATTTGTCCTCACACCCGACCAATATTAGTGTCTTTTAAATAATATCGATTTGTTAAGTAAGATCACAATGGAATTACAGTTCAATAAAGATGCTTAAATTATAATGATAATAAAGATATAATAGCAAATAGAATATCAGCTAAAATTAAGGTAATTTCTACAACTAATTGAGGATCATTCAAACCTAAATGACCAAGATAAGGACAATGTCTGAACTACCTTCTTTTGGACACATAAATTAGGCTTCTTAATATGGATCCCAAGAGCCTCAGCAATATTTAGTAGACAAACTCTTAGGGCGAAGTTAAAACTTGTTGGTATGCGGTAAATGACTGTAACAGCCTCGTCGTTAACATCAATATTCTGTTGTGTATCCACAAGATGAGATAGAGTAGCGCTATGTGATGTTGTCCCCGAGGAAGTGAATTTGTAAGAATAAGACCCTTTTAGGAACTAGTTCAGATAATGTCCTTACCTTGGCTATGTAGGTTTGAATGATCCTCAATTGGTTGTGGAAATTTCCTTGGTTTTAGTTGATATTCTATTTTCTATTATATCTTTATTATTATTATATATCTATATATACATCTTTAGTGAACTGTAGTTCCGTTGATCGATATTATTTAAAAAAACACTAATATTGTTATTGACTACTAATCTAGAATATTCTATGCATATAAACACAAATGTATATAACTGTAGAGCCAGAAAAGAAGGAAATTATCTCAAAAGATATTCTTTGCTCAATTATTTTGTTTTCTGCTCATTTTTAGCCAAAATCGATAAATGTATCGTGTTAAAATTTAGTTATTTAACTAGTTCGCCATATTTACAACGATCTAAAATATGATTTCAATAAATATCAAATAACTATTTGTATCTTCGAAAGAGGTAGGAAATTAGTCCACAAGGTGGTTTAGAGAATATTTAAAATTCCCACCTTTTTGAATTAACCAATAGAAATCATTGTTTTGATAATCGATTAAAACATACAGCTTAACATGGCAGTAGTTTGATATATCATTTCGTCAACAGTTCATTGCTCATATACCTCAATGTTAGTCACCATCTCTTCCTTGAAACGATATGGTGTCAAGTGAATCAAAAATAGGTGCATATTTTCAGGGTGTGTTCGATAAAGACATTGTCAGAATTCGACAAGTTATGATATACGGGGATGAATAGAAATTAATTATTGTCATATGTAAATGTAGATACAATGCATATATGCCTGATATTATAGTATCTTCCACTTACCAGATTCAAAATATGCTGCAATATCCGATGCATTATTCACAAGCGGGGCTAATAAACAACAATATACCAAAATATATATTTATTCATATGCATACAAGTTGTGTTGTTTCATTTAAAAAAGGAATAATCAATAAAGATCAATAATTTATTGATTTATTTTCTTCGTTGACTAATTAGCTGACTGCTTGATTAAGAAGGCGGGAAAAATAAGTTTAAACTAGGCTCTCTTTCATTATGATTTTTGACCAGGGAGATAAGGATTTTATGAACCAGAAAGGTGAATATTTAAGTGATTAAGGGTCGTTAGCTGGACGATATAAGTGGAACACTTGTCAAGAGTAGAAATGGGATAGAAAAAATACATATTGACAAGGTAACTGAACAGCATAATTGATTACTATAGTGGGATTAAGTTTCACCATAAACTATCACAGATACTAGACGATAGGAATTGAATGTGACAGTATGGAAGAGACAAAGATCGGTGAAAACAAATCACATTCGATAAGGGAAGGAAGAATAAAGTAATATAGTTCTATTTCACAGGTTCTCGTCAGCTGCACACCACTGCCTGAAATTACAAAGGATGAAAGACAGTAAATTTACGCCGATTTGCCAAAGCGATGGCAATCCAAACGATTCAAACCAACCAGACTGATACATACAGAAAGAGAGTGTGATTAACAACTCACTCCCTTGGCAACTGAGTTTTGATTGTGGTTACATTAATAATTAATCATCTTATTCAGTGATGTCAACTCACTGAACAAATCTCAATCTTATAAACTTTAACAGCTTTTGTTTTTTGGAGTTGCTATGTGAACCTACAAACTAACACTGTTCTGTTAATTATTTTTTCTCTTTTCTGTGTTACTCCTCCTCTCTCTCTCGTCTACTTTGATAGCGTATAAATTGGTGATGAAAACTTAAACAACAAAAAATTCTAATGCTTACATTTTGGATGCGTCAATTTTGTAGTAAATCTCTGTTCCCTACTACCACTGGAACATTAAAGTATGTTATTACCAATCTATATAACCAATGTAATTTCAGGTAGTGAATGCTTTATGCTATTGAATACAGTAGGATCTTATTTATACCTAAATCGTTGATATTCTACGAACATAGAGGGCTTCAAGCTAGAAGCTTGAAGTTTCGGTAGCAGTGTGGTGATAGCTGACTGCTAGTTAAAATTGGTAGACAGTAATTTACGTCAATATTTATGTCCCCAATATTGGTCGTGAGAAAAATGAGAACAAAGACTTTGCGTATGCGAATATAGTTAGCATATAGATGATCTGACATTCAAGAAACAGTCACAAAGAGATGAAAGGTTAACATTCAACGAGAAACCACCAATCAGAAGACTGTGTTTGTTTGCTTGAATAAGGTATAACAATGTACATGAAAATCTATAAATATGTGTTAATAAATGATCTGTTGCCTGGCCCTTGTCTTTTGATGTTACAGCAGTAGTATTTATTTTTACAGGATTGGGGGGGTGGTTGCTAGCGAGCCTCATGCTCAACCTTCCCTCTTTACCAGTCTTATTACTGGTTTAGAACTGTGAAGGAGTGTACGTTGGCCAGGGATTGAACGTCGAAGCATCTGCGAGGGGGGAGAGGCGAGCATTCTACTGCCGTGCCACCAACGCAGAGCCAGTACTGTAATCATAGGTATTCATACTGTGATACTATTGTCGTTAGAGTTAAATGAAATTCTTAGACCAATAATTTTTAAGTGTTGTATTATTCTGGTTGAGGGATAATAGTTAGCGCTAGGGGTTAAGTGATGCTCAGTATGATATATGGATTGCTCCCTAGTCCCCCCAGTGAAATAGGAAATCTTTATTTACCAGCCGAACTCCTCAAAATCATCAAGAGTTTGTTTGTAAGCAATTGATTTGTATCGCTTTTGGTCATGGACTGATATCAATTAGGTAACCTTTGAAAACCAACAGGGTGTATTGTTTGGCGGCCATTTCATCCTGGTGCTTGAAACTCAACGGCAGTATGCACTCATCACAGACGGTTCAATCCCAGGTGGTACAGTGGTAAGAACCCTCGCCGACCATGCACATGGTCTGAGGTTCGATCCCCCGCCGACGAACACCTGATATCTATGGTCGGCCTGCAAAATTTGGGCTACCGATATCCATGCTGAAAATTCTATACTTGTACCAAAACAACAGTGTGGAATCAAGCTGTAATCCAAAATCCAAAAAAAACAAAAATATAAAAAAAGGATGTTCGGGTTACAAGGAGAGCTTTTAGACTACTCAGCCACTAGGAACTGACTCAATGGTCCATGGATTCTTGATTTTAGCGCTACTGGCACTAGCCAACGTTATCAGCACGTATTTGTCCTCACTCCATCCGGTCCACCATGGAGTTACAAAAACATCCTGGTGAAATATAAGTTCAGGGCATCTTGGTGACTGCACGCAATCAACTAATTCCATAGCAGAGAAGAATCACCTGCCATGGTGGTCACATCATTAACTTGACTGATAGAATTCCATCAGAAACAGCATACTGAGACAAGATACACTGAAGTACGAGAACAGGATGGAACACTGAAAACATCTATCCACAGAAAGTTGACGTGGAACAGACAGCTTACTAACTTTCAAAGTTAGGTACCTCTATACACCAAACAAAACCTGATCCGTCCACTCAGCTACAGAGCTCGCAGAATTTGCACCCTGGACACCATAGAAGGTGAACTGGACAGTCTCAAGGGAATCATCATGATAATTCATATCCAGAAAGATTTACTGCAAAATCTATGAATCCTAGACCATAAATACCGCCCATGCTTAGCGTCCCGAAGAAACCACTCCACATGAACCTTCAATTCAATGGAGATGTATCTGCGGAAATACTAAACAATCGACTGTCGCGCTCATTCAAGAAGACCTTCTTCGCAGCTGAACTACGACTAACCTTCTCTACCAAACCTATGATTCATATGAACGTGAAGAATAAGCTACCACTGTTGGCCTCATCAATGTGTATTTATCAATTCCCCTGCTCAAGTGGAGCCAGGTATGTCGGCCGTACTCAACGTTCGCTTGCCAAAAATATCACCGTACACCTACCAACATGGTTTTATAAAGGAGAAAAATGATGCACAACCCTCACAGCTCTAACTTAGAAGATTTGATAGAATCTCGACACTAAGCTACAAAGCAGTCTTCCTAAAAGTGTAGTGCTAAGCCTTGATCTCTGCATACAGAAGAAGTTCGTTCAATCACTACACTTACAGTGGACGTAGTCTGTTCTAATACCCAACAGGTAAATTCTGTTTCTTTGTCTCATCATTAGTATTATTCTGTCTTTTCAATTGTAATATTTTACATTTTCAACTTTCTTGTTCTCTACCTCCACCCGATTTAATTTCTACACTTCATTACCATTGTTACTGACTTGACCAACGCTCAATTTCTAGTCACATATATTACGTCATCAAATTCATTTTTGCTCAATTTTAGTCCTAAATAAAATGCCAATATTCTCTATTCAGTCTCTGTCTGTAATTTTAGTCAATTACATAACGTCATCTAACTTACTAACTCAATCTTACTTCAACTGCTGTCTAATTAACCTTTTTCCTATATTAGATCATTCTTGAATTACTTGATTAATTATCTAAACTTGACAAACCCCATGTTCACACACACACACACACACAATAAAATAATTATATATAACTGCAACTGTACAGGTATGTGAATGAATTCACCGGCGAAGAAAGTCTCTCCGCTGAACGTCTTCTCCTTCTTAAATAGCTATCTCATAATGACCAAATTACGTGACATCAATATACCAAGTTGAGTAGTCGTTTTTAAGCAAATGTCAGTCAATGTTGAATCACTAATAATCCATAAAGTGAAGAAAAACCCCGACAAAGTCAATACGCTTTCATCTTCTTTGTATTGTTGAAGCTCTAGCCACTCAGAGAAAGAGCTAAAATTGGAGCTACGCATTCAAAAGAGAATTACTCAGTCGCTTCTACTATCATGATAATAACCGTGTTAATTTCTACTGTCTTGACTTTCGCTGGCTTGTTATTCTCAATTCTTGGAACTCATGTATTCCTTTGGAAATTTTTACTTATGAACAAAGCACCAAACAAAAGACTAGATATATGACACTAGTTGCTGACTACTATTCATCCAAAGTATCCAGTTTAGTCCTACAAGAGGTCAATTGCCAGACCGAAAAGCTAGCTCAGTGGTGACGTCTCTGACTGCAGAACTGGTAACAACGCGGGTTCAAATCTCAGAAGGCGACGCACTAATTCCTTCAAGGTTGCAGATACGCTTTGCTGACTGTTCGATGAGTGCCAACTAGCACGAAACCTAGGTCAAGGAAGGCTTTCTGTCAGTTGCCTGAAACCACTTTATATCAACAGTTCATAGTGCACCGTGATGGCGAGTCACCTAGGAATGGTGGCTCCATTGCAAACTTGACTGATAGAATTCTGTCTGAACCAAAGATAGGACTAGACACATTACACTGGTTACTAACTACTGTCCAAACAAAGAACTCTGACATAATTCCATATTTTCCTTCGTTTCAATGTGTATCCTGATTACAACTCAGTGCTTGTGACTACTCGTCAGTTTTGTTACCAACCTCTTCCAAAAATAAAAATTTGTATATAAATGAGACTGTACTGCTAATAGAGGTAAATGAATTCACCGAACAAAGAGAGTCTCCCCACTGATCTCCTTGTCTTGTTTTTTTCGAAAATCACTAATTCAGCAAAATTTATGATTCAACACCACACGGTTTCGACCTTTTTTTACTAAGCTTCTTCAGTAACATTTGTCCAGCCAAAAAATGAAAATCCTAAATTACAGGACATCATCATGCAATGACATTGATTGGAGAAGCATTTGAAAACCTCTAACCGACATTAGCTAATAAGGAAATCCTTTAACCATTCACATCTTTGATTGGATAGTAGTAACTGGTGTGATGTGTCTAGTCCTTTTATTCGGGCAGATTGAATTCTATCAGCCAGGTTTGCAATGTGGCCACCATTCCACTAGGTAGCTAGCCATCACGGTGCATATTATTTTGATGGTATTGGATGGTTGGAAGCAATCGGCCACAGGAAGCCTTCCTCCTCTTGGTTTTTGTGCTAGTTGGCATTCACCAGTCAGTCAACAAGGCGTATCTGCAACCTTGAAGGAGCAACTCATGCGCCACCTTCTGAGATTCTAACCCGCGTTGTCACCCAGTACTACAATCAGAGACATAATCAATAATCAGTGTCCAATAAAAAAATATTCAATGCAGTCAATCACCAACCCGAACGTCTGTCACTGCAACATTCGATGGATGATACGGGCCTGAATCTCACAAGGTGGGGCATGAGTTTCTGCTTCAAGGTAACTGCAGATACGCCTTTCTGACCGACTGGTGAGTGCCAACTAGCACTAAACCTAGGTCAAGCAAGGCTTTCTGTGACCGATCGCTTCCAAACATTTAATATCATGAAACCAATCAAATCGCCGTAAACCAACACTCGAAAATTTGAAATCGTCATATATTAAAAGTCACGGAATACACACATTTGATCATAGGGAATAGAAAGACAGTTGCAGTGAAGAAAATTTTCTTTTCTTCGACATCATCAACTAGGCTGTACATAATAAATAATAAATGGGTTGGAAAGTTCCAGAATAATTTCTGGTCAAGGGTCAAATTATTATTTTGAAGGATTTTTCGAATTACGCTGAATGTTGCGAATTGACCAGATGTTCTCTCATGGCGCATGTTACGGCCGATGTACTCAGTCAGCTTCGCAGGAGCAAGTAAACTGGTATTTGCACGTTGAAGTGGCCCAGTGCGACAGCCGAGTACGTCGGCCGTAACATGCGCCAACTTGAAAAACGCGCTCGTAAACACTATCCAGTCTGGCTAGTAAAAAGGAGATCGAAAACGGGTATGTAGTTCAGTGAGAGAACATCTAGTCAATTCGCAACATTCAGCGTCATTCGAAAAATCCTTCAAAATAATAATCTGACCCTTAACCAGAAATTATTCTGGAACTTTCCAACCCATTTATTATTTATTATGTACAGCTTAGTTGATGATGTTGAAGAAAAGAAAATTTTCTCCACTGCAACTGTCTTTTATTCCTTCTGATAGATTAAAAGATTTACACTGTTTACAGTATATCTCATCGTTATTATCATTACTATCTTGTTTTTAAAACCCGTCTATTAAGCAAACTCTATTCATCACAATAATTAATCTCTTGTCATAGTAGAGAAATAAATCCACATTTCAAAACTATTGATTAATCTACTATTTCACGTGATCAAATTTTAATCAACAACCTTCAAAATGAAAGTATTGACTTTAATAAATAAGAGTTAAGTAAGCTTTAATTATCAATATTTTGTAAAAACCATGATATATAATTTTAAATGAGCAGTCTTTATTTGTCTCTTCTCCATAATATTCAAATTGTCATTCCTACCTTTACACCCACACACACACACAACTGACACACACATGCACAAACGCACATGCAACTACACACGCACACACACTCACATACACGCGTTGATTAAAGAAATCCACTCATATTTGATTCGTTTCTCCTTCTTCTATTTAACTTCTGTTTAAGCAAAATTATTTATTAGCACAAATTAACACAAATATATAAATTGTAAATTGGAGAGAGAGTGTTTGTGTGTGTGAGAGAGAGACAGCTGAAACTCTGGAGAATATGAATGACGTGAATATGTCAACAGAGTTAAATTTTTTGTTGTTGTTCGATTTACCCTAGTGTCATACATACAACATCAAAGCTGGTTAATAACAATGTGTATAGCTTATTTTTGCTGCTTATTGTGAATAAGTATAAAATGAAAGACAATGATGACGATGATGGTGTGTGTGTCTGTGTGTGAGTGTGTATGTGTGTGTGTGCGTACGTGGGTACATGTATAGAGTAGAGGCGTATAAATATTCTCAAGTGATACGCACATATATATATATATATATGTTTGACTTATATGAAATAAGACATGACAGTATGTATGATATGTATATAGTAGTAATTAGCAATATTATATATGTTTATATATTATTATTATTTTATGTATTAGTCTTTTCTATACTAATTATTATTATTAATCAATGGATATGTAGTTAGAAAATTCCTTAATATTAAATAATATATATAAATTTCAGGGTTTTAGTAATTGAGATAAATAAAGTTGACAGACATATTGGTTTTATTGCTATGCATGTATCGTGAAGTTCAATGTTCAGTTGATTGATTGATTGGCTGGTTGGTTGGTTGGTTGAAGGATCCCATTATGAGCCAATGAATTCGACTAATAGATATTTAGACTTCGTTAATTCACCTCATCCGTCATCCCTCAGTAAAACTCTGATTAGTTAAGTGTCTAGCACACCGATTGGGCAATGACGAAACAGGCATAAAATGGACTCACACAAAAAACTAGGAGGATCTGGATTTCGCCGATGATATATGTCTGATTTCCCACAAACTGGAAGATATGCAAGTGAAAAGCAACAAGTTGGCAGTAAAAGCAGCCTGAGAAGATAGGACTTCAGGTGAACACATAGAAAACAGAGGTGATGAAGATTCCTGGCCAACACCAACAGCAACAACGACAACAACAGAAAACAATCAGCCAGCATAAATGGGAGGAACCTGAAAGAAACAACCTCCTTTACCTACCTAACTACCTGGCAAGCGTCGTTTCAACTACAGGTGGAATTGATGAGGATATCATCAAAAGCGAGGATTGGGAAAGCAAGACAGGCTTTCATTTCTCCCAAGTCTGTGTGAAGGTAAACAGCACTCCACAACATCAAAAATAAGATCCAGATTTTCAACTCCAATGTGGAGTCAGGGCTAATTATGTTATGTACTCGTCGCTGAATTATTGTTATGGACTGGTCGAGAAATTAATAGTCCTGACGCGAGAAGGCGGAAATCAGAAGACCACTAGGTTTGCGATGATACTTCTATTGTCCAAACACAAGGAGACGAAAATAAATGGTCTCACACCAAAGTGGTAAGCAAGTCAAGTAGTTGTAAAGTAAAGTAGTTCACACGAATTGTGAATGCGAATATATATAAATAATTCAGACAAGCGTGGGAAAAATCATTAGACAGTCTTAACATGAATGGCTAATTATAATGGAGTGTCGATCCAATTATACATAGCGAATATAGCAGACATGCCAACAAACATATATGGATATATGTCACCAAGCAACGGACTGTCAACAAACACTCATATTATATATAATATAATATAAGGAGAATACACATTATTAAAGGAGACAAGTTCATACAAGTGAAGTGGTCACAGACTAACCGAGCAAACAGAAAGAGAGACCAACATGCACACACACACATAAATATATATATGTGGATACATATCAAATTACTATACGTATCCCAGACTTGGCCAGCGCGTCATAAAGAGCACCTCAAGCAAACTTCAAACCTTCATCAGCAGCTGCCTTCGCTCAGTACTCAAGATCAGATGACCAGAAAGGATCGGCCACAGGGATCTCTGGGAGCAAACCAACCAGGAACCGATTGTGCAACAAATAGGCAGGAAGAAATGGAGATGGATTGGCTGGCCATACTCTGAGGAAACCATCAAGTGACATCACTACACAAGCCGTTGCTCGAGTGGAACCCGAAAGGGAAGCGGCGAGTTGGTCATCAGTGCGAGGGTGACATAGAGGAGGAGGTCATGTGAAGAGGAGATGAAAGCATGTGGGTAGACTTTGAACCAGATGAAAACTCTAGCAGAGAACCGGATGCGACGGAGACTTGTGGCTGAAGCCCTATGTTCCTCTAGGAATTAAAGGAAATAATACACCGATAAATAACACTAAGTAGTTCAACAATAAACCTAAACGATGAAATGAAACAGATGGAAGATGCCTTGGTGTTAAGCAACTATCCGATAAAATTCATTGAGAATATCAAAAAAGGTCAAAAGCAAAATAAAAGTAATGGTAAAACTAATAATGATGATATAAATAAGAAAGAATTTAAGGCATCTACAGTAGTTTCACGACATAAGGAAGGAATATCTGAAACCCTCCCTACATAGGATTCCCTAATTAGGCATGAATTAGGGTGGTATTTGAACGCACAAATTCATTAAAGTCGGACAAGCACTGTAGGTTGAAGGACCCTGTCGGTTGACCCAATTAAACAAAGTAATGTGATTTACAGAATTCCATGCAATGACTGTGAGTGTGGTCTACTACATAGGTCAATCAGACGAGTAGATCGGAGGTAGAGTCAGATTGTGAGAACATAAGAATTTAGCTAAGGTTAGAATGAATGATCCCACCCACTAAGGTAAGTAATTTAGAAAAAAGCTTAGCGATTGCACGGCATGCATTAACAGGGTAGTCCCGGTCAACAGTTCTAAAATGTAATGTAGATAAACCCCGAGGGTCCCGCTTGCCACACATGTATGGCCTTCCGAAAATACACAAAGAACAAGTCCCCCTGAAACCCATACTTTCGATGATCAACTCGCCCCAACATAAGGTGGCACGTTGGCTTGCGGAGAAGTTGGGACCTATTCATCAACGGCTAGGCATGCACACGGTCAAAGACTCATTTCATTTCTCTGAAAGTGTGAACCACATGAACGTTCTAAATAACTTCATGGTGTCATTTGATGGGACCTCTCTATTCACAATGATTCCAATCAATGAAAGTATTGAGATCATTTGTCAGCAGTCCAATCTTCTCCCACTCCCAGAGTCGGAATTCAAACGCCTATTGCTTATGTGTACCATGAATGTGCTATTCCAATTCGACAACACTTTACCGCCAAATAGATGGTGTAGCTATGAGCAGTCCACTTAGCCCTGTTCTAGCAGATATATTCATGTCAAACCTTGAAAGAACAAAGCTGAAGCATGCAATCGACGAAACATCTTCCTACTGTCGTTATGTTGATGACACATTTATAGTGTGCAAAAATAAAAGTCATGCTTCACACTTACTAAGATTATTCAATGGTGCACACGCCAATATCGACTTCACTATGGAACATGAAAGTGACGGAAAGTTTCACTTCCTCGACATCACCATGGAACGCCTAGAAGGCGGTAGTCTTCAAAAGTCAATTTATCGAAAGCCTACATGGAAAGGACAATACTTGCATTTTAATAGCTTTTGTCCAAATATCTTTAAACGTGGTCTAGTCAAGACTCTGTACTATAGAGCGAGGAGAATATGCTCTATAGAGAGACTAGAGGAGGTGTTTGAGTTACTTGAAAAGATATTGAAGAGAAATGGGTATCCTCAAAGGTTCATCAACAAGTATGGAAGATCTGAAGTCACAAATGTAAAACCAATCACAGTGGAAAAAAAGCCAGTCTACGTTCAGCTTGATTATAAAGGTGAAAACATTGCAACGATGATCAACAGAAGGCTGAGTACATCACTAGCCATAGCCTATCCTGGAACTAAGCTCGTTCCCGTCTATCCAACAAATCGCTCTTTGGTGCAATGAAAAATCTCATGTTAACTCCAACTGTATATACAAATTTACATGTATCTGCGGTAGCAGTAACATTGGAAGGACAGAAAGAAGGGCATATCTACGATTTTCTGAACATGTACCAAAATGTTTATGTCTAAAGGAAACAAATGTTTTAAAAAGTGCCATCGCCAGGCATCTCCTTGACACGAGTCATGAGGTGGACGTCGAAAAGTCGTTCAAAATTATCAATAGGCAAAAGAGCTCAATTCTCCTTAAGTTTGCTGAAGCAATTTCAACCAAGCGCCTGAAACCTGATATATGCGTCCAGAAAGAAACGGTTATCAGTCTTTCTTTGCCTTGGTAACTGGATATTTTCACCTCTCTTTCTTCCGAATGCGAAACGCTAAAAGTTTCCATTGTGTTTGATTATTATTGTTCAGAATAGTGGTTAATATTGCACATTTATATATGTATATATTTTTAGTGTATGAGTGTATTGATCGATTGATTTTTGTTTAAACTTAACTCTGTGCAAGTATGTTAAAATTTTTGTTGTAGATATATTTAATAATGTCTTTGCCATGTAAGCAGCTGACGAGAAGGCAACGAAATAAAAGATGGTACCATTTTATTCTGCTAAAACTGTAGTTCTTGCTTTGTTCAAATTCATTAAGGGGAATAAATGTAATGTAGATAGGTGGGGGAGAGGTTGAGTTCTGAAGTTTTGCTCATTGAACCTATACCCAACACAAAAAATAGGAATGAATCATCACTCTTACGGGAAACATGTAAAATACTACTACCAATCAAGTCAAACGATGAAAAATAGTGGAATTATATAAATGAAGTTAGAAAGTTGCATGTGATTAACTTAATGCGATTAGGTGTGGCAATAAATTGTTCTCGAAACTTGGTCATCAGTAAATACTACTTACTGTATAACACTGTGCAGCTTTCTTTATCAAGATAAAATTTATGCATAATGGAAGGGACCCCTTTAAATGTGATGAGTGTAAAATGTGTAAGCAAAGAAATTACCAACTTATTGCGGAACTCTAGGTGAACAGCCCTGCCGTTTTATGATTGTTACATTGTTGTTAATATTTTCATTTAATTTTATTAGTATTATTATTATTGAAAACTTTTTATCAACGTAAACACCTTGTTCCATTTATAATCACTGTAATGAGAAAGTTAGATGCGATACTATACTGTACTACTGTGGTGAGAGTTGACTGCTAGCCAAATTGATAGACATTAATTTACGTCAATGTTTATGTCCCCAATATTGGTCGTGAGAAAAATGAGAACAAAGACTTTGCGTAGGCGGATACAGTTAGCACATAGGTGATCTGACATTCAAGAAACAGTCACAAAGAGATGAAAGGGTAACTTTCTGTGAGAAACAACCAATTAGAAGACTGTGTTTTTTTGCTAACAATAATCTATAATAATGTACATGAAAATCTATAAATATGTGTTGATTTCCTTAATAAACGATCTGTTGCCTGGCCCTTGTCTTCTGTTGTTACACTACCACATGCTGAAAATTACATATTTGTACCAAACAAATGCTGTTTGGAATAAAGCTGTTACTATTATTGTCAGCATCCGACAGTTAGACAACTTATTTGTCAGACTCACTTGATACTCTCAGTCCTTCTATCCATGCAGCTCCTCCACCCAAAGGACAAACAGATACACGTCCCACCAATAACAATGGTTGAGGTCGTGCTAAATGCATCACGAATTGGTAGAAGTTAGAATTCATCGGTTGGCTGGCAATTGAATAGGGTTCCAGTGGCTGCTGAATGGTATACGAGATAGTTTGCCCTGTAACCAGGAGGTCCTAGGTTCGAACAACAGAGGGTGTGTACTACCAAAGACTACCAGTACTCTCTGGTTTTCAATCGTTTTCTAACTGATATCAATCCGTGATCAACTCTTTAAAAACAATAAAAATAATCCTTACAAACCAACTATAGAAGAAATATTCAAGTATTGGTTAGAAGGGATTTGATTGATTGGTTACCGGATTTTATCATGAGTCGACATTGATTAGAGAACCACTGGAAATCCTGGAAGTGTTGGGCAGCTGTTTCATCCTAGTTTGGGACTCTTCAGAATTACACACCCACCACCCAAAGCTCGAACTCAGGATCTTCTGGTTACAAGGCGAACTCGTAGACCATTAAGTCACTGGGACCCGATCCAGTGGCTCACGAATTCTAACTTCTGCCAATTCATGATATTGGGCAACCGCTAGGCGATAAGAAAAAAACTGTGAAGATTAACTGAGTTTGAAGAAACGCACACACACACAAAGACACAGGCACGCTCTCATAGATGTTTCTGCATGACAAAGGTGATGTTTATACAGAAGCCGTATTCACTACTACAGTCGTAGATATTATTATCAAACGATATGAGAACAGTAGAAAAACGCAGGTTCATTCATTCATTCATTCAATGAAGAACTCATAAAAAAAACTCTAAAAGGATTCAAAATGTCAACTGGTCTATTACACAAGCATAGGTAAAGATAAAATATGCCAGTTGACAAGTTAACAGTTTCGCTTATTGCCATTTCCCTTGGACACTGATAAATTTGATCATCCAGAAAAATTTCCACCTTAAGTCGTGCCGAAAATCTAATCTACTCCACTATTAACGTTTCTATTTTATGTCACATCAAGTAAAAAAAAACAACAAGATAAATTCAAATTTACACCAGTGTTATTTTGTAATTAATTAAAACAAATTCAAGGATTAATCAATCGACTTCTTTAACATTCATCATATGCGTATACTGATGATAATAATAACAGTAATAATAGTAATATTAATGATAATAATAATGTCAGTATATACATTGTATGTGTCTCTTGGAATGCAGACGGTAAGCAAATTAGGTATGAAACTTTTGAAAGTAGAGAAAGAAAAATCAATAAGAAATATTGATCATTAACTTATATATATATATATATATATATATATATATATATATATATATTTAATGAAATCCTTATCTGTATACATATATATACTTTCATGTTAGATATGCGTAGAAGTGTTTAAATTGATATCAACAACACTAAGATTAAGTTATTTACCAGTGAAGCTAAAAGGCGTCTATATGAATTGATTGATTGATTGAAACTGTCATAGTGGGTGATGCTTGAAAGTAAAATGGGAACTCAATTCCTAGGCTTTAGTCTATCATTTAGGAGGAGTCATAGGAAAAGAAGAAGACATTCAGTGGAGAGACTCTTTTCGCCCGAGAATTCATTCACATACCCGTACAATCGCATTTATATATCATTTATTTTTGTCTGTGTGTGAGAGTACATGAGGTTTATCAAGTTTAGATAATTAATCAGGTAATACATGAATGATGTAATATAGAAACAAGGTTAATTAGAGAGCAACTAAAGTAAGATTGAGTTAGTAAGTTAGATGACGTAATATAATTGATTAAAATGTTTCATTGCATGGAGGATTTAATCATGAGCTGACATCAGAGAACCACTGGAAAACCTGGGAGTACTGGACAGCTGTTTCGTCAGCCTAGTTTGGAACTCTTCAGCAGTACGCACCCACCGGGATTCGAACCCAGGACCTTCTGGTTACAAGGCGAGCTCGTAGACCATTGAGCCACTGGGACCCGATCCAATGGTCCTTGAATTCTAACTTCTGCCAATTCACGACATAGCGCGACCACTTCGCAATGTCTTCTTCGATGAGTTACTGCCTCATCTTCAACCTTGGCAGAAGTTAGAATTCAAGGACCATTGGATCGGGTCCTAGTGGCTCAATGGTCTACGGGCTCGCCTTGTAACCAGATGGCCCTGGGTTCGAACCCCGGTGGGTGCGTACTGCTGAAGAGTCCCAAACTAGGATGAAACATCTGTCCAGTACTCCAAGGTGGTTTTCCAGTGGTTCTCTAACTGATGTCAGCTCATGATTAAATCCTCCATGCAATCAAACAAAATCCCTACAAAACCAATACTTAAAATGTTTCAACTTAAGTCAGGATAGCAACAAAGGTAATTACAGGTAGAGAGAGAGACTAAGTAGAGGTGGGGTAGAGAATAATGCCATTTAAATTAGAACTAAAGTTGAGCCAATAAATTGGATGACGTAACATAAATGACTAGAAATTGAGCATTGGTGGTAATGAAGTGTAGAAATTAAATCGGGTGGGGCTAGTGAATAGGAAAGTTGAAAATGCAAAATACTGCAATTTAGAAGACAACATAATACAAATGAAAAGACAGAAAAAAAGATTAGATAGAAATTACTTGTCGGGCAATAAGATAGATTAAGTCCATTGCAAGTGTAGTGATTGAACGAACTTCTTCTGTATGCAGAGTTCAAGGCTTAGTACTACACTTTTAGGAAGACTGCCTTGTATTCTGTAGAGGACTTTGAGGTCTGTTTGGGGTGCAGCTTGGTGTCTGAAATCTATCAGATGTTCTAAGATAGAGATGGGGGACTGGGGCATCGTTTTTCTCTTTTGTAAAACCCTGCTGGTAAGTGTACGATGACATGTTTGGATAGGGAATGCTGGGTACAGCCGACATACCTGGCTTCACTAACCCAATCTTACTTTAACTGCTGTCTAATAAAACTTGTTTCTGGATTAGATCATTCTTGTATTACCTGATTAATTATCTAAACTTGACAAACCTCATGTATAGACACACTCACGCATACAAAAAATAATTATATATAAATTCGATTGTCCAGCTATGTGAATGAATTCGCCAGCGAAAAGAGTCTGTTCGTTGAACATCTTCTCTTTTCCAGGACATAGCGCGACTACTTCCCAATGTCATCTTCGATGAGTTACTGCCTCATCTTCAACCTGCTGTACCCTAATGGTCACGGTTTCCTACTAGAACCGCAGGTTAACTGCCTGAGTAGGGCCAGTCACTAGTAAGCATCAGATAAATTTTCAAGTATTGGTTTTGTAGGAATTTTTGTGTTTGATTGCATGGAGGATTTCATCGTGAGCTGACATCAGTTAGAGAACCACTGGAAAACCTAGGAGTGCTGGACAACTAGTACTTGAAACTCTTTGGCAGCACGCACCCACCATAGGAGGTCCGAACTCAGTACTTTCTGGTTACAAGGCTAGCGAGCTCGGAGACCATTAAGTAGCCACTGGGACCCGATCCAATGGCCAGCCCATGCATTCTAACTTCTGCGGGTTCACGACATAGCGCATTCATTACGTAATGTCTTCTTTGATGAGTTATTGCCTAAAATTCAAACTACTGAAGCCTACCGGTCACGACTTCACACTAGAACCCCAGGTAATTAACTGCCTGAATAGGGTCAGTAATCGCTAGTGAGCATCAGATTCTATTTTTATTTTTTTTACGATGTTTGACAGTATTGGTTTACGCAATCACATGAAAAAGTAATTGTACGTAGCTGTGAATGAATTCGCCGAAATGGGTCTCTTCATTAAACCGCTTGTTTTCGCTTCCATATCTGACTGGGTATTTTTCTCACCTTAAAACACGTTCAAATTCATCAGAATTAATGACCATTATGCCTAGGGGGAATTCTAAAATCCTCCTTTAACTGAAGTAAGTCTTGACGGTGCTGTCCACATAGATAATGAAGGGTTCGCAATTCAACTATTCAACATAGTTAATAAATTAGCAGTCATTTTTGATTCGGCACTAGTCATTAACTAGTGCAATGTGTCTAGTCCTATTTTGGGCGCAGACTGAATTCTATCAGTCAAGCTTGCTATGTGGCCACCATGCCACTAGGTAGCTAGCCATCACGGTACACTGTGAATTGGTGGTATTAGATGGTTGGAAGCAATCGGCCACAGGAAGCCGTGCCTGACCTAGGTTTCGTTCTAGTCAGCATTCACCAGTCAGTCAGCAAGGTATATCTGCAACCTTGAACGAACTCATACCCCACCTCCTGAGATTCAAAACCGCGTTTTCACCCACGCAGTGCAACAGTCAGAGACGTTACCACTGAGCTATCCAGGCTCGTGATTGACCTTCTGTAGGACTGTACTTGATATTTTTGATTGGACACTAATCAGTAACTACTGTAATGTGTCTATTCCTATCTTCGGTGCAAACTGAATTTCTATCGAGGTTGCAGATACGCCTTGCTGACTGACTGACTGACTGACTGGTGAGTGCCAACCAGCATGAAACTTAGGTCAAGCAAGGCTTCCTGTAGCCGATTGCCTCCAACCATTTAATACCAACTAATTAGCAGTTAATCTTACAAGTAGAATAATTTGCCCTCTCTACGTAAACTTTTTAATTCAAAGACAATATCCAGGTGTTGTTTACATCGAATCAAATTAATCAGTCTTTCAACTAATCAGTCAACCAATCAATCAATAAATTTAAAAAAAAGTCATATAATAAGATTTGTTTTGAAGTTTTTCATGTCAAGTTTTTTGTTTATCATTCTGTGAGCACATATATACAAGCAGTCGTGCAGTACACTTATACGCAACAGCTAACTAATACCAATTTAACTCCATGATGGATAAGATTTTATTTTGATAAATCACACAATGTTTGTTATACAATAATATTAACTGATGACCAACCAAGTTCCGAGCAAAAACTATTGCCACTCATATTCATATCACCTACCTTAGTTAGGCGCGCTCTTAAGGTTCTAGGTAAAATCTTTTGACTGGTATAGTTCTCTTAGTTGATTGTGATGACAAACACACACCAATACGACTATATTATGAGAAGAGCGACTTAGGACTCTGCAAGAACTGGCGAGGAATCATGCTCTGCTCCTGTAGACGCCGAGTAAAATCCTGAGTCGCATCATCCTGGAGAGATTAAAGGATGCACTGGATGCAGAACTCCGACCAGAACAAGCTGGCTGAATTCAGGAAAGGCGAATCATGTTCTGACCAAATTGCATCTCTAAGCATCATCATCACAGAAAAAAGCATGGAATGACAATCAAACCTCTACCTCAACTTTATAGACTTTGAGAAGGCCTTCAAAAGTTAGCGTTGACCGAGAAGTAATTTGGAAACTAATCAAGTACTACGGCGTGCAGTGCCCAAATATTCATCAACCTCATTCAACAGCTGTAGGACAATAACGGAACATGTCAAGTGATCCACAATGGAAAACTCAGCGAGGTGTTTGGAGTAAACACAGAAGTCAGACAAGAGTGCTTATTATCACCAATGATATTCCTAATTGTGGTAGACTCACTGAATTATACGCCAGACAGTGGGAAGCGAGAAGACAAGGATATCCTTGACCGACGTGAAGAACCTAGAAGACCTGGATTTCACGCGTGGATGATTTATGTTTGATGTCACACACAATCGGAGACTTACAAGCGAAAATCGACAAACTGGTCGAAGAAGCAGCCGGCGAAACAGGACTCCAAGTGAACATAGACAAGTCGGAGGTGATGAAAATAACCAACCAACAACAAAAACAACAACAGCAGCAACATCCAGCGTCAATCACCATCAACTGGAGGGATTTGAAGGAGGATACTTTATTCCTTCACTTATGTAGGGAGCATTGTCTCAACTACAGGTAGTCGGAACGGACGAGGATGTCAAATCGAGAATCAGGAAGGCGAGAAACACATTCATCAACCTGAAATCAATCTGAAAATCTTCGTCCCTCAGCATCACCAACAAAATTCGGTCGGATTTTCAATACAAACAAAGTCAAGTCAGTCAGTTCTTCTATACGGGTCAGAAGCTTGGCAGGCGGGCGGGTCACAAACAATACTTCCAACAGGCTATTGTGGACTTTTATCAACAACTAACTGTCTTCGCTGGCTCTATACTGAAGATCGGATGACCGGAAAGAATCGCCAACAAGGAACTATGGAAACAAACAAAGCAAAAACCAATCGCCCAACAAATATGCAGGATAAAGTGGAGATGGATCGGACACTCGCGGCTTAGGAGGCCGCTGGGTGATATCGCGCTCGCGTCAGGTCATTGCTCGAGTGGAACCCGGGGAGAAATGGCGAATGGGTTGTCAGTACGACGGTGACATGAAGGAGATCGTGTGAAGAGGAGTTGAAAGAGTATGGACTAAGATTGATGCAGGTGAAAAGTACAGCAGAGCAGAAGACAGAAGCGAATGGAGACGTGCAGCTGAAGCTTTATGTTCCACTAGGAACCCAAGGGAACAATAATATAATAATAATTTTAATGCACACGTTTTATTCTTATATCAATTTATCCTCTAATATCATTCACAACACAATGAATTACAAGGTGCTGTTAACGTAGGGATGGGAACTATCGTTTCTTCTGTATACCTCAATGTTGTTAACTTTCATTAACACTATTTTATTTACCTTTCAATACTACTACTACTCATAATGTACTCATTTATTGATTAAAAGGTAGAAGTGCAGTATAGTATTACTACGTGTGAAAATCACAGTAAGCAAGCAAGCAAACCAGCAAACACACAAAAAAACGTCCTTTTTAAAAGAACCAAAATAGGCTGAAAAACAATCAAATCTGCCACATGATCTGTGTGGCCATATAATCTAGAGAAAGAGAAAACAAGAAAAGAAATCATGGGATGTGTGTAGCATGCACAGTAACTAGATATATGCATAATAGGATTAGGTATACCTATTTGTGCATATTACTAACATGTGTGTGTATGTATATGCAATTGCTTTCCAGTTGTTCAGATCACATGGGGATCATTTTAAATTGTGGCCTGAAAAAATGATCGATATACACTTCTCATACATATGTTTACTTCTTTATTGTTTTTTTTGTTTCTTGTTAGTTTTTAAGAAAAGGATATGAACACCTTTCAAGCAAGTGCAGTTGATGCTTCTTAAAATGGATACATGTGATCAGTGAAACATTTAACCCGAATCAGTAAACCTTTCTACTGTTCTACAGAGGTTTTTGTTGTATGTTGACATCGGTTAGAGATGTGTTGTAGATTCTAGAGCTGTGAATACTTGTTTTTTGCTTATTTGATGATATTTAGGCAGGTAGAGTTTAAGATAGTCAGTCTTGATGGTGATTAGATGAAAGGGTAGTCACTAATCCCAGGATTCTCAACTTCACCTGGTCTCAGGTGGCCACCCTTTTGTATCATCGACATGAAACGGATATTTCACAAACAAATAACATCCTACCTATTTTTCTTTATTGTTCACCCCTGCTTATTCTTTCCTGGTCTCCTTGAAAAGGACTATGTCACAAATCGTAGAATGCTGAAGACAGTCAGTAGGGTGAGTGGTGTCCCAGTGGACCACAAAGTTAATGATTTTGTCGATAGGCACTTGACTTCGTGCAACAAATTTGCTAGAGGGATTTTGTCTGACTTGGAGCATCCGCTTTACGTTCAGCTTTCACCTTGCATCTCCTCAAGTAGAACAAGAAGTAACTTCAAGAAAACTGTATGCTCGCTCGTCCAAGCATAGAAATTCTATGATACCATATTTGGCACATATTTTATGTGATGAAAATAGTGTCAGACGAGAATTAACTAACCTTTTTTCACCTAGTAAATAAACAATTTCCTCATTCATCTTTATATACTTTCAAGTTTTGCTTTTATTATTTCTGCTATATTTATGGTCCTGTCGCTTCCTTGTTTTACATTTCCCTCACCATATCATGTAAAGAGAACATTATATTCGATGTTTTTAAACATGCTAGGATTTCTATACCTCATCGACAATACTGTGTGAAGGAAGCCCACGGGAATTTTCACTTGTATTATTATTATTACCCTAGCTGTTATCATTATTATTTCCATTTTATGTGCTGTATGTTTTTGACATTACCGCTATTGTAAATGTGGAAAATTTTCTGTGTGATTAATTTTTATTTATAATTTGAGGAAATTAGATGCAATATTGTCATTGATGCTGAAAATTCCATTCTGTATCACAAGTACTGTTTTTGGAATAAAGTAAATCATTATTATTATTATTATTAGTCAGTTCACATTTTTTTTATTCATCTACTCCAGTTTATTCAGCAGGTCGGGTGTGAAGACAGATACCCATCAGCGATAACAGTGGCCAGTGGTGGTCGGGATGTATCGTGTGTGAATTGGCAGTAGTACAAATTCACGGACTGGCCACTGGATTAGGTTCCACTGAGTGGATTGTCTACGACCTTGCCCTTTATTATCATAAGTGTAAAACGTAGACACTGTGATGGTAGAGTAAAACTCCATTATCGATAAGATTTTATTTTGATAAGTCACACAGTGTTGTACAGTAATATTAACTGATGACCACCTTTCAGGCACAAACTAGTGCCACTCATAATCATATCAAGGCACTCACACAACTTTTCCTTCATTTATATACATGAGTAAAATTTGATAATTATAAGACAGTTGAATAAAATCATTATAAGATAATGTACATTCAGAAATAATAATAATATGAGTGTTTTAATCAATTACAATCGGATGGGAAATAAGACGAGTGTTTTTATAGTCAAAATAAGTGACTCGTTAGCATGTTATGATGTACATGAATTTCCCATCTGACTGTATTCGATCAACAACACTCATATTATTATTATTTCTGAATGTTCATTATCCTATATTGATTTTTATTCAAATGTCTTATAATCATCAATTCCACTCATGTTTATAAATGAAGTGAAAGTTTTATGAGTGTCTTGATCCGATTATGAGCAGCACTAGTTTGTGCTTGAAACGTGGTCATCAGTTAATATTACTGTATAAAACTGTATGATTTATCAAAATAAAATCTTACCTATAATGGAGCTTGTCCTTTAAGCGGCACATCCTGGTTTCAAACCTCCTCTGGTAGGTGCGTACTGTTGAGGGTTCGCAAACTAGGCTGTCGAAGCAGTCGTCCAGTTCTCACTGGTGGTTTTCCGATGGTCCTCTAACTAATTTCAGATCATGACGAAATCCTTCGACTGATCGAAGTAATGATAGACAAGATATTGACACTAATTTTGAAATGAACACAAAAGAACAAGAATATGAAGCGATGGATGCCAGTTGAGAAAAGCGCTGGAGTAGCCTACCCTATGGAACAGCCACTTTGATTTGATAAATTATAAATAGAGCAGAAAGGGAAAAATACAAATTCAAATTTCTCTCTGCCCTTTGATGAAAATAAAAAGAATCGATATTATTGATAAAATTATCGGAAATAAAAGTGAAGTAAACGCTTGTTTCGTCTCAGTTTAGGATTCTTCAGTAGTACCTATCGAAGTTTGGTGGGGTTTACCAAAGTTAGGTGGAAATGAGGTGGTCATCAATGGTGCTGCACTGTGGATTAGGAGAAATTAAAATTCATGGGTCATTGGACTGCAGTACAGATGCCAGATGGACAACAGATTTAACTCGTAGTCTGTTAGTCCTGCTATCTACACCTAGTGAGATGGTTAAACGGTAACTGTGAGGAGTCAAAAGACAGAAACAAATGGTTGTCCAGTGTTTCTTCTTTTCCAGTAATTCTCAGACTGACGTGTTTTCACGAAGAAATCTACACTGATATTCACAAAATCTTTAAACATCTAAATTATAGCATTCAGAGAACTATTGTTTTTGTGAAATCGTAACTGTTTCACATAGTTTCAGTAGTCACTTATTGCTCATCCGAAATTGGATGTGAACATATTGAATATGGACAAACCACGAAGACCACAATCATATGGCAACTACTGGGTGAAGTGATTAGTACTTGAAGAGAAGGTGAAATATGATCAGTAGATGAACTGCTTAAGTAAGTGAAGTCCTTGACGGTTTCGCGTTGACCATAACTGAGATCGTCCCACCTAAAATTTATTATCTGACAAGATAACAACTTTACTCCATTGTGGATAAAAATTTTCTTCTGAAAAAATCACACAGTGTTATATAATAAGTGATATATTTACTGATGACCATGTTTCGAGCACAAATTATTACTTTGCACACTAGCATTTATAAAAAGTCAACGGATTCGAGTGATAGATATTTAGACTTCAATTCATCTCATCCGTCATCCATCAGTAAAGGTAAGCTTGGTTAAGTGTCTAACAAACACCTAACTAGTACAACAATAAACCTAAACGATGAAACGAAACAGATAGAAGTAAAGTTGGTCGGTGTTGAATAACTCATCCGATGAAATTCACTAGGAATATCATAAAAGGTCAAAAGCGAAATAAAAATAGTGGTGAAACTAATAATGGTGAGATGAATAAGAGTGAACATAAACCATCTACAGTAGTTTTACCATATAACAAAGAGACATCTGAAACCCACCCTACATAGGATTCTTAATAAGGCACAAATTAGGGAGGTATTTGAACGCACAAATTCATTAAAGTCGGACAGGCTCCATTGGCTGAACGACCTTGTAGACGGACCAAATTAAACAAAATAATTTAATTTACAAAATACGCTGCAATGACTGTGAGTGTGGTCTACTACATAGGTCAATCAGACGAGTAGATTGTAGGTAGAGTCAGATTGTGAGAACATATGAATTTAGCTAAGGTTAGAATGATTGACCTCACCCACGAAGATAAGTAATTAAGAAAACAACTCAGCGATTGCACTGCATGCAATAACACACAACCACACAATAAGGTGGATTGGACAGAGTCAAAATTTCAAGAAGTAATCTAGGTAGGTGGAGATACAGAGATTGATTTCTGAATCCTGCCTGGTTCATCGAGTCGACACCCAACACATGCAATATGAGTGGCTCAACACAAATTCCAGAGATATGGAAGATAAAGTTACTCCCAGTCAAATCAGAGGATAATAAAACATGTTAAAATGTATTCAATTCACATTATTACATTATCGAAAATATATTTATTTTTACTGTAAAAAGCATCTTATTTCCCATCTGATTGTATCTGACTGAAATTACAAATAATATATCCGAATGTACTTTAACTTGTATTGATTTTATTCAGATGTCTCTTTATCAGATTTTACTTATATATGTATATATAAATAGAAAGAAAATTGTTTGAGGAACATGATATGATAATGAGAGGTGAGAAATTGTACTCGAATTACGTTCATCAGTAAATATTTTTGTATAAACTATGATTTTATCAAAATAAAGTCTTATGTGTAAAGGAGTAATGAATAATCAGCATAAATGGGAGAAATCCGAAAGAAGCGACCTCCTTTACCACCTACCTACCTGGGAAGTATCGTTTTAACTACAAGAGGACGGAACTGTTAAGAATATCAAAGCGAGGATCTTCAGGGAAGCGAGGCAATCTTTTATTTCTGCCAAGTCTCTGTAGAAACCAACACCACTCACCATGAAAAACAAGATTTGGATTTTTGACTCCAATGTGAAGTCAGTGCTACTCACTATACGGATCAGAGACGTGGCACCACGTCATGAAGAGCATTTCGAACAAACTACAGATCTTCATCAACAGCTGTCTTCGCTCAATACTCCGCTCAACATCAGATGGCCGGCCAGAAAGGATTAGTAACAGGGATCTCTGATAATGAGCAAACCATCCCAGCAGGAACAGATTGTGCAACAAATAATCAGGAAGAAATGGTGGTGGATTGGCCATACTCTGAGAAAACAATTCATCAAGTGACATCACACGCCAGACCATTGCTCGATTCGAACCCGAATGGAGAGCAGTGAGTTGGTCGTCAGTTCAAGGGTGACATGGGAGTGGAGAAGGTGATGTGAAGAGATGAGAGCATGTGGTCAGACGTATAGCCAGGTGAAAACACTTGCGGAGAATCGAACGGAATAAAGACGTGTGGCTGAATCCCTATTTACCTCAAGGAACTAAATGGAGTTATACCCTACCACAGCGCCCATGTTTTATCCTTATATCAATGATTTTATTCCATTGAATAGGTTATCTGTATGCATGAAACAAGAAGTGGAACTTCTAGTTACTATTTTACCTAATCAGATTTCAGACGGATTGGTGAATACAATAAAAAAAATCAGCATAAATATCAGGGTTTAATACAATCCTATTTGTCTGTATAGTGACTATACTGTTAAAGATACATCCTGAAGGTTGAAATCTACATGGGGTCTCAGTGGTTTTCATAGCCCACTTACTGTACAGCAACACAGTTGCATATTCAGTTCACTTGAAGTAAGAGTTTTTTTATTGAAGTTGGCATCTTATCAGTTCATGATCAATTCTTGACAAGATACTGTGTGTAGACTGCCGAAGAGTCTAATGCATGGACGAAACACACCCCTAATCCACTATTTAATTCTAGTTGCATATATTAAGGAAATGTCAATGAAAATTAACTATTCATTGTATTAAAAGTGAAAATAGTGGTGTAGTATCTGGCAGTAGAATTAAGGATGCGCATTTCGTCCTATTTA
Source organism: Trichobilharzia regenti (assembly GCA_944472135.2). Taxonomy (NCBI): domain Eukaryota; kingdom Metazoa; phylum Platyhelminthes; class Trematoda; order Strigeidida; family Schistosomatidae; genus Trichobilharzia; species Trichobilharzia regenti. The sequence goes on from OX235262.1 coordinate 15,811,283, forward strand.
GGACTCGTCAACTGGAAAGTTCAAATTTCATTAAATAATTCATTGTTTTTTCTCTTAGCAAAGTTCTAAAAATCCTAATCCCTAGTTACTGAAGCTTCAAAAGCTCTGGGCCCTATTTTTTAAAAACTGGAACACATGAAAAGCAGTCAAATCTACGACACTATGTGTAAAAAACACTTGGGTGTTTTAGGTCGATATCACAGTGGTAACACTATCATTCACTGGAAATGGAAAAACACCCAGCTGAAGATTCCCAAAATAGCAAACAAGAAGTGTACTACTAACCACCCTTAAATGAGGTATTATATAATAATGGCATGTTTTAAATTTTCAAAATTCCAATGCGTTCAATCAGGTAATCAAGTGTTAACTAGTGGAAAATAGATTTTCGTCCCGCAATGATATGAGAAGATTTGAATAACAAGATGGAGATGTAATTCGCTTGTGTCAATAAATCCAATGTATCATGCAAGCTAAGCTCATATATACATATATATATATATATATATATATACTGTTTGTTGATTGACACTTAAGTAAAGATGACTAATCCATAGAAAAATTAAAGAAAAAAATGTACAAACTTTAAATCAGTTTACTTTATGTACCTGGGTAAATAAGTTGATGAAGGTGGGAGCAAACTTCATTCTTAATGTAAAAGCTTGAGTTTTTCTCCTGAAATCCTCAAAGCTGCGGCTATATGAACGAGACCTCTTCCATCAGGTCTGTCATTTCCATCCTGGAAACTCCAACAGGAACAGGTTACATTCAGGAGAAACATGTCATGCATCGATCGAATTACAAAACTACGGGTCATCATTGAACACAGCTCTGAGTGGCAGTAACCTCTCTACCTCACTTAATTTCATCGACTTTGAAAAGGCCTTTGACAGCTTAGCGTCGATCGAGAGGTGATTCGGAAACTACTTCGCTACTACTTTGGGGTGACGCCAAGAATTATACATCTCATCCATCGGTTGTACCACAGTACTGTATGTCAGGTATTTCACAACGGGGGACTAATGGAATCCTTCGAATTGAAGACGAGACCAAGACAAGCTGGTTGTCTATCTGACATCTCCAATGATATTCCTGATTGTGGGCGGTAGACTGGATAGTGCGACAGACAGCGAGCTGGGCAGCGGGGAGACATGCATGAAATGGACCCACACAAAAACCTAAAGGATCTAAACTTCACTGATGACATATATATGTCTAATTTTCCATAAACCGTAAGAAATGGGAGTGAAAAGCAACGAGTTGACAGAAGAAGCATCAAAGATAAGAAGGACTTTAGGTAAACACAGGGAAAACAGGAGTGACGACGATTTCGGGCCAACAGCAACAACACTAGAAAACAACCAGCCAGCATGAATAGGAGAAATGTGAAAGGAGCAACATCCTTCGCCACCTACCTACCTACGAAACATATTTTTATCTAAAAGCGGACGGAACTGACGAGGCTATCAAAGCGAGGATCATCGGGAAAGCAATGCAAGCGTTCATTTCTCCCAAGTCTGTGTAGAGATCAACACCACTCACTATGAAAAATAAGGTCCAGATTTTCAACTACAAAATGAAGTCAGTACTACTCACTATACGGATCAGAGACTTGGCTCCGAGCCGCGTCATAAAGGCCACTTCGAACATACTACAAACCTCCATCAACAGCTGTCTTCGCTCAGTACTCCGCTCAACATCAGATGGCCGGCCATAAGAGATCAGCAGTCGGGAATGATATCTGGCAATGAGCGAACCAACCCAGCAGGAACCGATTATGCAGCAAATATGCAGGGAGAACTGGATGTGGATTGGTCATGCTCTGAGAAAACAATTCATCAAGTGACATCACACATCAGGCCATCATTCGAGTGGGAGGCGAATGGGAAGTGGCGAGTTGGTCGTCAGTGTTGGGGTGATATGTAGGAGGTCATGTGGAGAACAGGTGAAATCATGTGGTCAGATGCGTAGCCAGGTGAAAGCGTTGGCAGAGAACAAAACGGAATGGAGGTATGCAAATGAAGCTGTATGTTCCTCTAGGAACTAAAGGAGACAATAATAATAATAATAATAATAATAATAATAATAATAATAATGTACACTACTGACTAGTATATACTGGAAACTCAATCACTTTCCGGCTACATTTTGAAGCAACAATCAATAACAACTACCATGGCATTATATATGAATGTAGTTGCGTGCGTCGGTGGCACAGTGGTTAGGACTCTGGCCGACCATGCACATGGTCCGGGGTTCGAGCCCACGCCGACGCACACCCGATATCTATGGTCGGCCTGCAAAATTTGGGCTACCGATATCCATGCTGAAAATTCCATACTTGTACCAAAAATACGGTGTGGAATCAAGCTGTAAATCAAAAATAAAAAAATATATATGAATGTAGTTGCCATCCTAATGGCAGTCCGCTACTGCCATCCGAGTTGGTTGAAAAAACCACTAGGATAGATACTTAACCTCCTCCAGACATGTACACACAAGAAGCTATTCATCACAGGTGGAAATGCATAACCATCAGTTATCCTGGAAGTTTAAAGAAACCAATTTCACTGTTCAATAAAAAGCCGAAGTGTTTAAGTGTTGGTTTCCAGGGATTGGATCTCATCGACTACAGGATTTCATCGTGAGCTGACATTGGTTAGAAAAATATTAAATCATAGAATCTTTGATCAATGTTTAAGGACTTCAAAAACAATGAAGATCAGCTGAAGTGATAAAAAGTATTAAATTTAACCAGTAAAAAAGTGAACCAGCAATTACTTGCATTCCATGCAAATGGTAAGGAGTCACACATACTGTTTGGAGGCTAGTAGTACTGTCTGTTTGATGGAGCAGAATTCGAAAAAGTAGTTCCGTTGTTTCAAGTCAACTACCTGTACAGATTAGTCATACTTCCAGGAGAAAAAAAAGTGTAGGAGTACTCGAAGAAATAAAACATACTTCAGAAGCTTACAAGATTTCTTAATTGTAGATATGGACAGTGAAAGTGATAATATAGTGAAGTATTTTGATTACTTGAGGTAAACTTTAACCAGGTCCACTCAAAGAATTTTACCGAATTTTAAAACGCCTTGAGTTGACTAGCCTTGACAAGCTCAAATTTAACCCTTATCGAAAAGCTTATTGAGTAGACACTAGGTCAGATGAACTACATCTTTTTTTTTATTGTCTTGTAGTAATTCCTGGAAATGGAAAACATTGATGTAAACATTAACTGACAGGGTTCAGGTTAACCATAAACTTCGAGGGTTTGGAAAATGTTGGCAGTATGCCTCTATGATTCGAGTAGGTATCAAACCCAGGAAATGAAAAAAAAACTACCAGACAAACAGCCATTGGATTGAGATCTTCGTGTACTCTTAGTAGGTCTTGGTCTGATCATCCCACGTTGTTCTTTTCTCACCCAAGAAGGAAATTAGATGGAATACTTAATAAGTGTTTTAGTCTAACAAGTGGACAAAAAAAATTCAAGTATCTTCTTCATCTAGTCCGAAGTGTTTGTTTGAAACAGTAATCACAATTTATATCTACTGAAAGCAAGTAATGCGACGAAAGATCTTACACCTCTCAATAAATGCTTAACTTACGACAACCTTAATTCATCGGGATTATATGTTAGAATGGCTAGCACCACTGTGAGATTGGATGATGTAAGTGAGTCAATAAATTCGGAGTAATCAGCGTAGTGGCAAAGTCACATGTTTTGTTGGCTACTAGCCATTGGTCGATTGGCCTGTGTTAGTTATCCAGTTCTATGAACAGTCAGTTATGACATGCACATATACTTTCAGTGTTGAATACTACTGGTTAGTACCATGCAGGAAATATGAATTACTTCAGGATGGCTAATACAATTGTTAGTCACAAACTAGCTCTTCTATACTCCTAGAGCAATATACATTCTTTAAAACTCTACCTAGTTAATATGAATTCCTCATTGTAACTGTAAACATATTCATAATAAGTTGACGTGGAGCAGGGTGGTGCATAATGTTGAATCTTGAGACAAGCCTCGAAATGATAAATGATAACAAGTTTCTATTCAACACAGATAAGAACAATTTTCCTAATTTTCTTAATTCCTTTGCGTTCCCAGCAAAACATGGCGGGGCTTCAAACCAGAGGCTTAAAGTTTCAGTAACAGTAGTGTTTAGTTGTCCAGGATGTAGTTGCTAGCCTTATGCTCAACCTTTCCTATTTACCAGTCTTATTACTGCCTTAACAAGGTAAAGGAGTGCGTCGATTGGGGTGCAAACCGCAGACCATGGGCTTGGTTGGCGAGCGTCCTAACCACTGTGCCACCGAAGCGGTTTATTGTAGATTACTTCTCGCCAATATGATATAGCAATGGAATGCACGAAAACTATAGGTCCATGGTTCAGTGATAGATCATTAGGCAAGCATGCGAGTGGTCCTGGGTTCGATTCCCAGGGCGACAGAGACCTAAACCTCTCGTAGCCATAAGTAAGACTACTAAAAAAGGAAGTTTGGATGTGAAGAAAACAAACCCACTCTGTAAATAGAGTCACTACTACTACTACTCAAACTCTAAAGCTCAAACATGAAGACCAATGTTCCATTCCAAAAAAACAAAAGAATAAAATAAATAATGAAACGTATGAGAGTTGAAAAAACCCTATCTTGAATGATATTCAAGTACTGTCTGCCTTAAATCCACTTTTATAACGTAACCAGAACAGTACAGAGTTAATTATTTATTTATTTATATTATTCTTTTACGTTTTCAGTGGAACATAGGGGGGTGCTTCAAACTAGAGGCTTGAAGTTTCTGTAGCAGAGGTGATTATTTTTACAGGATAGGGTTGTTAGCCAGCCTCATGCCTACCCGACCTTCCCTCTTTACCAGTCTTACTACTGGCTTAGCGAGGTAAAGGAGTGCGGTGGTGGCCGGGGATCGAACCGTGGACCACCTCTGTGCCACTAGGGCACACGTATAAAGCTAAGGTTTGGCCCATTTTTTTGTTGTATCAACTTGTATAAGTCAGTTTATTTCAGTTAGATGTACTGCCTCTCTCTACACTTAATGTGGAAGTCATTTACTAAAAGAAGGGATAAACATTTATTTACAAATACAAGCTTAGTCACCCTGTCAAAAGCACCAGGAAATAAGAAGAATAAGAATAAATTCTTTAAGAAATTATGAGTTTAAATGTACACCATGGGTAGGTTAAAAGTGAGTTCACACAACAGAATTCTATTTACGCCAGTCATACACAAATGACTAGATGATAGGGGATAGATACACATGTAGATACGCGCAGCGGGGAAAGAGTGAGAAATGGACGAGTTGGTTAGACAAAGATTAGATGGTTAGACTAGTTAGTTGACCATTATCATACTTATACACTAAGTATCTTCATCATTCTTTAACAGAAATCAAACCATTCGAACAGGGAGGATTGATTCTTTGTAAACCTCCAGGAAATTCAATTCCTTATTTTGCGAATTTTTAAGATTCCAGAGAAATGTTTATCTTTTCGGTGAGTAGGACCATGGAACAAACTAAGAAAATATATATGAGAAAACAGCACTGGACTTTTTAACAATCCAGCTGTGGTGTACAAGGCAATGATTTGTTGAAAATAAGACAAGACATCCTAATCTAAATTTTGTATAATTCCCTTGACTAGGGTTCACAGTAGTCGGTTGTTTAAATATCCCTGGATTGCTTTATTTTCCATGTAACATGTAACTGCATCAAATTTACTGTATTTCATGTTGTTTCAATGATCCTTTTATGTCCTTATATCACAAAGTGTACTCATTACACCTTTGTGTAAAGAAGCAATATTCGTCTGAGAAAAGATTTGATTGAATTATAAGGTGTGGAGTTCAGTTCAACACTATATTTGTCGCTTTACAATGCTTGAATGCAGTCTGATAACACACAGTGTACCTCATGGAAGCTTTTCACATCTTTCATTCTGATTTCTGATGATGTGGTGACATTTGGCAACTGAGTTGAAAATGGCCAATACTCATTAAGGTAATGCTTGAATAGAACACATGACTATTCTTTTAGTTAATCGCAGAGAATTTGATTCATGGATAAGCTATGCACAGTGAAGTTATAAAGTAGTACCAAGTTGACCAGTTAAAACGTCTACATACCTCTTGAAAAGTTCATCGTTTGAATCTTCCTGTCTCTCTCCCTATGTGTATGTGTGTGTGTGAATGCGAATCCAAGGTTGATAAACTTTGGATACAATGAAATACTAAACTTACAATCTATGTGATATTTCCTACCTATTATAGCTGTTTGTGGAAATGGAAAGCGAAGACCAAGAGAATCAACTCTACAGCAAAAATCCCAATATCAATTATGGTAAGCAGAAGTGAAGTGGTTGAGGATGACTAACAGTGGAATCCACCAAGATGCACATTTCGTCCTCATCATCTGGATATACCTGAATTCTTCAATGAGTCAGTGATGGTGACCTTGCTGAGCTTCGAATCCAGTGCCTATAATTTCAAACGCTAAGGCGTTATCCACTAGACTGCTTAGGCCACTATGGGCACTGGGTTCGAATCTCCCTGAGAACATCACCACTCACTGGGGAATACAGGTACATCCAGTAGACGAGTCCAATACAGGACGAAATGTGCGTTATCCTGGATTCCACTGCTAGTCAATTAACTTATTATTACATGCCCAGACATCATTGAAGCATCTGCACAAGAAGCAACAGACATGTCAACCTGAGGCCGAGTACTTCGCCCCAATCAATCCACGAAATAATCTAAAATTGAATTATATAGTGGTTAGCATTGAACATCTCGCTGTGATACTCCTTTTAGTTTCCATTTGTATGAACATAAATTAGCACTGGGAAGTTTGAGTGTATCTTTGATGAAATTATGAGGCGAAAACAAATATGCATATGTTAAAATAATTGGGAGATTGATGAAATTTCAATTAGAGGAAACGCTTGGAAGACAGTAAGTTCTATTTAAAAATGCGTTATTCTAGCCACTTAACAGACTAGTTGATGCATCAACATAAAGTCTGTTTATCAAACAATAAGCAGTATAAGGTCAGAAGAAACCAGATCAACGCAACAGTGAAAAACCTGAATACATGTTCAAACAGTATAGCAGTGGATTATAATTAGGTCTAATCATAACAAACTAGTAGGTCACTTCTGTGTCCGACACTCCGCCTGACATTATCATCCAGAAAGATGGTATGAGCTTCGTAGAATGTAAATTCATATTACAAGTAGTGAGTTATGTGTGATTTCTATTTCAGTCAACAAGGATGGAATGACGCAATCGGCACTGGTCAGTCGTATAAATATTGAGTGTAGGAGTGTGGGTTAACAAACTCCATGAGCACAGATAGACTAATGCTTTTCGATTAGGGGAACTAGATGTTAAACTAATAATCTAGTTATTCACAGGAAAGAATTTCTCCCGTGGAACTTGAAACGTCGTTGTAAATAAAGTCCGTAAGCATCTATTCAACGGCTTCTGGTGTTGCCAATCACGATTCGCGCACTTTGAATGATGCATTCTGCATTCCATTCTCATTATTACACACTAAATTGTAGCTATGCTCATTTTACGACAGATGATATAGAAGAGGGAAAACGGATTAAAATCTGTGGTGGCCTGCCTAAATTTTTGGGCCACCAAAATGCTTCTGTCACATATATTCCATCTGATTACTTGGATTTATTTTACTTTAATTATTCAATTATACGTCCAAATCGTATCAATTACTCTCGCGATGATTTAAAATGTTTTCAATTTGATAATTTACGAGTTTATAATAACCTTAAGAAAAAGCACCATGGTGGGTGGCAATGATCCTTAAAGTGTATGTACTCCAATGCATCAGATGACTGTTCCTGTGATTATGAGCACAAATTGCAGGTCATTATCGAACAAGATTAATTATTTGGATTCTCTATTATGTTCAAATATTTACAATAATAGAGGTGTAATAACGCTTCAAGAAACTTGGCTCCACGATTCATATGATGACAATTTAATCTCCTTAAATGGTTTCACTATGTACAAACAAAACCAAACCAGTTCAAGGAAGAAGCGAGCTGATGGTGTTGCTACTTTTATCAATTCTCAGTAGTCTGTAGCCAACAATGCTTTAAATTCTCAAATGATAATACTGACTGTATAATTGTTAAATGTCGACCTGAACACCTGTCTAAATACAAATTCATTTATATCGTAAACATTTATGTCACATCTTGCTGTAGCACTTGAGAACTGTCTATGTTTGCTGATAAATTCTCTATTTTCGCTGCCGCTTCTTTTTAAAACTCATTGTCTATAGTGACAGGTGATTTTAATTCCTGTGACTGCAGTTTTCTCACAGTGCTAGGTCATGAAAATGTGGTAAACTTTCCCACCAGACTGGATAATTCTCTTGATCTTGTATTTATAAACGATTGCAGAATATGTGAAGCTCATAAAAGAGCCCCACTGTTTATTACTACTATTATTATTGAATTTCAAGCAAATATGGCAGAGACAATCTGTGCTGTCGAAGAACTGGATGAGTTAGACACAATAAAAACTTAGAACGACATAAAAATCCCGTAGAATCTGCTAACCTAGAGTCATCAAAAAGGTAAGAATAGCTTCACATCTGTAGTCAGTGTAAAGTACACTTTCGAAAAAAATGCTGTTTCCCTTATTCAGTGAAATTTTAAAACTGAAGGGAAAAGAACAATAAGTTCAGAAGCAAAGATAAATATCCCTTCGGAGATTTCATTCTCAAAATCAATGGTACAGTCTCATTTATATACATTAGTTTACATGGATACACTTGTTATTTATTTAATTCCACATAGTAGTGACGAAAGAGAATAATTAATTTTCAACTTGATATAAAAGTTTGAAGGTACGAATATAGATTACAAGGGGCTTAGAGACAAGATTATAAGATCACCTCCTCGTGTGAAGCCAGGTACACAGGTCGTTCTATGCGGGTTTTATCAACATCATCCAACAAGCTGCAAAGAGGAGGCATTGATTCAATGAGAAGTGCCATAACTGAACACCCCGTCAATACCTGTCACAGCATTTTAACTGTCTCATCCAACATTCAGAGTCATTTACAAAGTAAACAAAAAATCTACCAAAGGCAGTCAGTGTGTTTCCGACGTCTTTGCACTGTGGGAGCTATCGCCATATGCATCGAAAAGCCGGAGCTGTGTGTTCAAAAGAAACTAGCTCAGCCTTTACAACTACCGTGGACCTAGCTTGGTATGTTCTCTTATCCTTCAGTTTTTTTTGTTTTGTTCTCTGTACGTGTAATTTTCTCTCTTTGTCTTCGTTCGATTCATCCCATTTCTTATCAGTTACAAAATCAATTATTTTAAGTTTGTTTCTATGCTCCTCCTGATCACGCTTGTAATCCGTTTAGAATAACTATTTTGCAGTTATATTCTAATCCTGTGTAATTTCTTTCGTTTCTACGCCTCTTGTAATCTATATTCACAACTCCTAACTACCATCTCAAGTTGAAAATTATTATTTCGATTTGTTTCCATGCTCATTTTGTTCACACCTGTAATTTATCCTATCCCTGTGTAATTTTTGTTTCTAAGCCTCTTGTAATTTATATCAAGTTGAAAATAAATGTCACATTTTATTCACCTTTAAAGTTATTATTTCTCCAGTTATCAAATATTAATTTTGCATACATTGTAACTGTTTCTAAGCCCCTTGTAATCTATATCCGCACCTTCAAACTTTTGTATCAAGTTGAAAATTAATTATTCTCCTTCGTCACTACTATGTGGAATTAAATAAATAATAATTGTATCCATGTAAACTAATGTATATGAATGTGATTGTATAATTGATTTTGAGAGTGAAATCGTCGGAAAGTTCAGTCGATCAGTACTCTCTGATACACTATTCATTGTTTAATGTTTTTTTTATCACATTTGTATTGCTCATGCTCAATTAATTCTCAAGACACATCTTATATGACATAACTGATACTGAATTGAGTTAATTAAATCCAGTTCTTTCCTCCAATTAGTCGTCTCTTTATTCCACAGTATTGATTTATTACAACTATTTCTTAGCATGAAGGGTAGGTTAAAAGCTGACCTTAAATGACTTTTAAACAAAATGACCATTTACAAATTGAATCGTTGAACCATCCAGAGAAACTTTTAACATTATCTAATTGATTCTCTTTCGTAAGACTTTTTAGATATAAAAATAATGATAATAATGACGATAATAATAACTGCATTATAAATCATTAATCACTATTCATATATATATATATATATATATATATGGTAATGTGTAGAAGACTTACGTCCAGTAGGCTTTGAGTTTAAATATCCTGAAAGGCGTTGCCAACTTGACATTTCTGTTGAACGGTTTCTTTCCTCTGCTTTTTTGTAGTTGTCGTTGTTATCGTCGTCGCCACTGTCACCTACTTCTTCGTCTTCTCCAGAGACAAATAACGCTTGTAAGTGTTATTACTATTATTATTACTTATTGTAGTAGTAAATGATTTCTTTTAACGGGAAAGCCGAAAAACGAAATGTATTCCTCTTTGTTAATTGAAACAAAATCCCGGAGTGTGTGTGTGTGTGTGCGAATGCGTGTGCGCGTATGTGTATGCTTTTTCTATTTCCTCTTGTCTCTTAGCAGTTACTTGTGAACTGGTTACAGGTGCTCTTAACTGTGAATATCCTCTTTACTCAACAGGTCAACTCTACAGGGAATATTAGTTAGAATCCTGATTATACATGCATAAAAATTGTCAACACATTTGTCCTTGTGCATGTACTCTCCAAGTGTATATGTGTGTGCAAGTGTGTTTGCCTGTGAGTGCTTGGGTACGTACCTTTGTGGGTGTGTGTGTGTACGTGTATGTGAACAACCAGTAGCGCGGTATGAAGAAAAAAACAACAAAATGGAAAAAACAACTTGTTTTTATTATTACTATTATTATTTTTTTCAGTGAAACCTAATTTGCTCTCTCTGTGATATGAGAAAGACATTAGTAGAAGGAATAAGGTATGGGTCACATGGTATTAGAATGGTCGATAATGTGTGTGTGTGTTATGCCTATTCACATACACACACGCACATTTATGTGTTAATAGCTCAAGTGCTCAAGTGAACAAATGTATCAATATATGTGTATGTGTGCGTGTATGATCAGCTAGCCAATAGGATCGTAGTTCTTCAGTGAAAGCATATAACACAATCTGACATGATTACAAATGGTTACAAACACATACACACAGCACATGTAAGCGTTTACAAATAGAAATGCGTATTATGCGTCCCTGAGTTGAATTATAATCTCCAGTGTAATTATGTTGATGGGTGGATCATGATGACGTCTACAGTGCGACACTAAGCTGATGATGTTTCATTTCCTAGATAGGTGTAACTCTCTGCCCTGTTTTAGATATGTATAACTCCATTTCACGGAACAGCGAAGTGATTAGTGAAGATTCTGGGTCCTTTGCTCAAAGAAATCGTGCAACACAGAATTAATGTTGTCGAAATGGTTGCTGAAATTCAACAACACCCTTCGCTTACCTTTACTTGTGAAGAGGAGCAGGAGAATAAACTACATTTTCTGGATGTCTTGCTAAGTAGGCGAGAAGATGGGTCACTTGGGAGAAGCGTGTACAGAAAAAGCACATTCACAGGGCAATACACACACTTCCTTAGTTACGTGCCTATTAAATATAAAAGGAATGTTGTTAAACATCTTACAAGCAGAATAAGAAAGATATGTACGGATGACTTCTTACAAAAGGAATTTGAATATATTCAGGATATCGAGGTCCTTTTAAAAGTCGACGATGTTGGGGTAGAGGTTTAACTACCGTTCTATTCGATGTTTGCTGGTCATGCGTAACGTCGTAGTCTGAAGAGCACACGAATCGCTTCACCTTAATCCATCACGTTAGTCTCCATTCCACTCAGTAGATATCTTCTATTCTTTCCAAACTTTCTGCAATAGCAGTGTGAGAATATCCAGTAAGGTGTCTGAATCCATTTTCTGAATTAATTCCGTTCGGTGTTGCCGTCTTTTCATTTTTCAGTAGCTTAGTGTGACACAAGGCATTTATTTTGGGTGTAGGATTGATGTTCCCTGACAGTATGATGGCCGTCTGGTTTTTTCGACGTGTTGTAGGCGATGGTTGATTTAAAAATCGTTTGAAGTGATCGGCCTATTGTTTCGTAATCAGGTCTTATTTATTATCTCTGACTGAATTTATCTTCGTTTATCTCTCATTCGACCTGCTTATTTTTGGTCTAGTGATGTGAGATATCACTTGCCTGCGGCCTGTTCTACTTCTGTTGCTGGTGTGTCGTTGATCTGTACTTTAAGAAAACAATATTCAGCGAAGAGAATCTTTTCAACGAATTTATTATCAAGCTGTACAATCGTATATATGTGGTTTTTTAAAGAAATTATATCCGGTGAGGGAATTAAGGTCAAAAGTGTGAATACGTGAAATAATATTGATAGTATGAAATGCGATTAAAATTATATTGTTTGTGATTATAATCATAACTAAGTGTCAAGTGGCAAAACAATTAATGTCATATATAGAATAATTAGTACACCAGGTTTATATATGTTGGAAAGGAGTATATAATTATAGGATAAGTAAGCGAATATAAAACGTCGTTACATAACATGATGTGAAATTCGATAAGATAGAATTCAATATTGTAAAAATTAAAAATAAAAATTAATAATTTTGGATTCAGAATGGCAAGTGGGACAAGTGGGAACAATTCAGAGTGAGAATAGTAATAATAATAATAATGATCGTAGTAATAAGGAAAGTTACATAGAATAACTAAATAAACAAAATACATAAATGAATGAATGTATATCCCTCTACGGTCAAGTCAGAAGTACATAGAGGTCTGGCTTAAAGTCATAGATTGCCAAGGCTTCAGCTGTCTTTAGAAGTCTGTAACGAGGACGACGCGGAAAGTTAGCATGGATTCTGTATATGATGTTGAAATCATAGTCACGGTTGACCGAGTGACAGAAGTCGATCAGGTATTCCAGAATAAAGCTTCACACACACTTCCTTTCTCCCTCGTAAAGCCATGCAGTTGGAATATATTCTCATATCCGTGTGGAAAGCGTCCTCTGACTACGGCCAATGTACCTTGTTCCACAAGAGCAGGTGAACTGATAGATGCACATAGAGGCGGGCAGACGGTGGAGCTTATCTCTTACAGAGGTAGAGAACAACTTGCGGCTAGTGAATGTCATATGCAATTTTGCTGCAAATAGCGTCTTACTCACTGATTTAGAGAGACGATTTTCGAGCATATTTGAAGCTCGATCTGAAGCTTGGATTCTGAGTTCATGAATAAGGTTTTGTTTGGAACTGAGTCGGTGACCAAATTAGACTGCTTATCTTTCACGTTGCTGTCAATAAGTCGGTCAGAGTAACCGTTTTCTGTGAGCATGGCTTTTAAGAAATCGAGTTCTGAGTCAACACATTTGTACTTCGTCTTTAATTGTACTCTTCTTCACTTCTTTATTCAGTGCAGTGTACAATAAACTCAGCTTCTCCTTCTGTTGTCCATCTTTGCATTGAGTCAACTTCTTTGTCACCACTGTCATATAAGAAACTAGCGAATACAATATTGTCGGACCCCGAGCATCCTCTCTATACGCAGCTGTCTCCTTGCATTTCATCTGGTAGAACTAGAAACAGCTATAGAAGGCTATACGCTAGGACTACCAAATACAAAAACTCCACAATACCATATCTGCCACAGCTGTTAGGTATGACACGATCAACTTACTGCGGCACTCTAACAAATAGTCCCATTAGTTTTTGTTTTCCTTTCCTCGTTACTATTACACTATTGTTCTCATCCTCTATCACACATCAACTTTATATTTCATATCCTGTGGTGCATTGTTTGAAATGTAAACTCTACGCTGTTTCTTTAGAAAATTTGTATCTATCTTTTATTTTTTGGCGTTGGTTTTTTCATTTATTTATTTTTTGATTTTAAAAGTCTTATAAAATTTATGAGGTAATTAGATGCAATATATTGTAATGCACGCTGAAAATTCCATACCTGTACCACAAATACCGTTTGGAATAAAGCTGTTAATATTATTATTATTGTCATCTCCTTGAGTAGCTTGCACGTATCCGTTGAGAGAAATTCCTTGTCTTGTCTCTTCTTTCTTTCTAGAACAATTGTACATGTTTCCTTGAACATCACCTTCAAAGAGTTAGTTCCACTGTTCTTCCAAGCAGATTTCCTCAGTGATAACACGTAGTGTCTCCTACTTTGCTCTGATATCTGCAATGAAGGTATCTTTCGTAGCTATTTTTTCCGACTTCTGAGCGTTGAACTTGAAGTATGGCCTGTTTCCAGTTGTTCTGAAGGATTTCAGTTTCACTCCTAAGGTTCCTTGAACTAGGCGATGGACTAAGCCTACATATGCTTCCCTTCTGGACTCTATATTCAGTAGGCTGCGTCTCCACTTCCTTGAGCCACACTGAGATTAAGTCCATCTGGTTTGTGGTGTATCCGTCAGGTGAAATCAATGTTGCTTTGTGTATAGCCTTATGCTTGTTTACGTTGCTTTCAGTCACCAAATCGTTGAAAATCCAGACGTCAGCAAATAATTCTTCGTCCTCATTCATTTATCCATGAGTGAGCCTCTCGATCCATGATGAGTTCCCTTCTAGTATTATTTGCTGCCAGTTAAATTGGCATTCATATCGTCTATGAGGAATCGGGATCTCGCGATTTGGGATTTTGTCCATTATTGTTTGAAGTCATCTATAAAAATGTTCCTTCTCTTGTTCCGCGTCGTTTGTAGTGTTCTGCCTAGCATTGGATAATTGTGACCTTCCTTCCTTTTGAGTTCAATCTTGCTGTCATGATGCTGGAGGAGGAGACTGGTTCTCACTGTATTAAAGCTTTGGTTGCCACTAGTGATACCATTATAGCCACTCCTTCAGGGTGTTCGTGGTTGTCGTGTGAGTGACCAGACAGAAGTACGTTTTGACAGTCTACATCCTATCCATATGCTATCACAGACTGCTCTTCTATGCTATACCTTCTCATCTCATTTGCAATTGAAGTAAGCTTCACAGCCTCAAATATAATGCGTCTCCATGCTTACTTTTGTTTTCCTTGAAAGAAGACTCATTGGCTGGCTGGCTGGCTTACCGGTAGCTTTCACCACCCCGTATCATTCTGTCTCCCTGATTCCAACGAAGAATAAGTTTATTTTTTGATAATTATGCTCCGCTTTCATATCTGTGTAGCGACTCGAATGATTTTTGAGCTTGGAATCGGATAGCAAACTAGTGAACTGGTAAACTAGTCGAGCTACCTAGTGGAATAGTGGCCACATTACAAACCTGACTGACTGATAGAATTCAGCCAGTACCAAAGAAGAAACTAGACACGTCACACTAGTTACTAACTAACATCCAATACAAATACCCACTACAGTCCTACAAGAGGTCAATTGCCAGCCTAAATAGCTCAGTGGTAATGTCTCCGAGTGCAGGCAGCAGTGAGTGACGTGGGTTCGAATCTCAGAGGGGACATAAGTTCCTTCGAGGCTGCAGATACGCCTTGCTGACTGACTGACTGACTGGTGAGTGCCAACTAACACGAAACCTAGGTCAAGCAAGTCTTCCTATGGGCAATTGCCTCCAACTATCTAATATCATCAAGGTTATTTATCATTAGAAATCAATAATATTCTTTTGAACTGTTAAACTCTGAACCATTATTGATGGATATATATAGTCGGCGCTTAACTTGCTGATTTCATTTACGATACTATAACAAAAGCGTATCTGAAATTTAAGGACAATTTACACCAGCTTAGATATTCAAGTCTATATTGTACTGTGTTTGATTTATTACACATTAATGATCCGTTTAATCTCGCCACCAGTGGGTACTGGGTTCGAGCCTCGGTGGGAACATCATCACTCACTGAGAAATGCAGGTACATCCAGCTGACGAGTCCCAAATAGGACGAAATGTGCATCCTGGATTCCACTGCTAGCCACCATCCACCAATTGTATACTAACTAAATGCCTGGACATCGTTGAAGCATCTGCACAAGAAGCCGACATGTCAACCTGAGACCCAGCACTTCTGTTCAATCAATCGACGGGAAAATCAAAAATTCAATTCAATAATTAATATGACCCGTTGAACAAGAGGTGGCTCTCGAGGCCCAAGTGGTCTAGTGGATAACGCTTTGGCGTTTGAAACTATGGGTACTGGGTTCGAGCCTCGGTGGGAACATCATCACTCACTGAGAAATGCAGGTACATCCAGCTGGAGGACGAGTCCCAAATAGGACGAAATGCGCATCCTGGATTCCACTGCTAGCCACCATCCACCAATTTTATACATCACCAGTGACTTAAAAGTCAACTGTGTTTGCAATAAATTCTCTGTTTTACACAAATACAACCTCTGTACAATCGATTGGCGAAAGTCATCACAACACTCCCTTAATCGTTTAATTCCCATTAAAAAAAGAGTCAATTTATCACATCTCACTGCTGGAATTTATCGAGATAGAAAAACGACAACAACAACAACAAAAACAATAACATAAGTAGCAGAAAAAATAAAACTACCGATCTAGAAGTGTATCTATCTATCAATCAATCAATCAATAATGCGATCTGCTCTGACTCCTTTTTAAGTTTATCTATGGTTTTATTGATATGCATAATATAGTGATTGAAGTGTACCGTACACATACGAAACACACACACACACGCACATACAAAACTTGTAATTTATCTCTGCGGGAAACTGTTTTCATTAAAATGAAGTGAAATAAAAAGGTGAATCTCTCATATGTTCACTAATTGTAAAATTACATCGTAAATTAATGAAAGTACTACTACTTTTATACGTCAGAAAGGCTTTAAAATAAAGTGTGTACATTTGCAGTTTTAGAGCTTTTTTGGCTTTCTTCCTTTTAAAAGACATTTTTGCATTGCCAATTATTATTGATTTTCAAGTATTCGTATTGTAGGGATTTTTTGTTTGATTGGTTGAAGGATTTCATCATGAGAACTATTAGAAAATCGATAGTGGAGTAGTGGGCTGCTAGCTGTTCCATCCTAGTAATTGGGACTCATCGGCAGTACTCACCAACTACAGGAGGTTCGAACTCAAGACCTTCTGGTTACAAGGCGAAATGGATAGTAGACTATTCAGCAGCCACTGGGATCTAACCCGATTCAGTGGCCAGCCAGTCAATGAATTCCAGCTTCTGCTAATTCAAAATGCCTTTTTCGATGGGTTACTGCCTCACCTTCATCCTGCTATATCCTACTGGTCACGGCTCCCCACTAGAAAACCCAGGCAACTGCCTGAATTGGGCCAGTCGCTAGCGAGCATCAGATGAATTTTCAAGTGTCGGTTTTGTAGGGATCTTTTGTTTGATCGTTTGAGGGACTTTATCATCACTAGTAGGACACATTAGGTTGAAGGTGAGCCGGTAACTCATAGAAGAAGACACTGCGAATTGGTCTCACTATGACATGAATTAGGAGAAGTTAGAATTCAAGGACTTTTTGGTCATTGCATTTTGTCCTAATGGGCGCGTGCTGACGTAGAGCATCAAATGAATTTTCAAGCATTGGTTTTGTAGCGATTTTTTTTATTAGTTGTAGGATTTTATCATCACCAGTAGGGTGCAGAAGGTTGACGGTGAGGCACTAACTCTTCGGAGACATTAGGCAGTGATCTCGCTACGTCATGAGTTGACAGAAACTAGAATTCATGGACTCGCTGGCAGGTGGATTGGGTCTCAGTGGCTAAATGGTCTAGTAGTCAGCTCGTTGTGTAACCAGAAGGTTCCGGGTTCAAACCTGTGGTGGTTGAGTTCTGATGGGGACGAAACACCTGGCTGTTCAGTACTCCGCTGCTGATTTTCCAATGATCCTCTAACTGATATCACCTCATAGTGAAATCCCCCAACCAATGATGATTGAATCTTGTTTAAATTTCTCTCTGAGTTAACCGTCGTTTTCAGCACTTCCATAAATATCTTGAAAATCCCCATTTAGTCATATGAAAAAGAGAAGACGTTCAGCGAAGAGACTCTTTTCGGCGAATTCATTCACATAGCTGTACAATCGCATTTATATATAATTATTTGAGTGTGTGTGTGTGTGTACATGAGGTTTGTCAAAATTAGATAATTAATCAGGTAATAAAAGAATGATCTAATATAGAAACAAGGTTAATTGGACAGCAACTAAAGTAAGATTGAGTTAGTAAGTTAGATGACGTAATACAATTGACTAAAATATTTTAACTTAGGTCAGGATAGCAACAGAGGTAATTACAGGTAAAGACTAAATAGAAGTGGCGTAGATAATAATGCCATTTAAATTAGAAATGAAATTGAGCAATTAAGTTGGATGACGTAACACAAATGACTAGAAATTGAGCGTTGGTCAGGTCAATTAAAGTGGTAGTGAGGTGTAGAAATTAAATCGGGCGGGGGTAGAGAACAAGAAAGTTGAAAATGCAAAATATTACAATTAAGAAGACAGAATAATACCAATGAAGCCCATTACTTGCAGATTTCTTCATGGCAAAACTCGAAAACACATGCATGAAGAAAATGATCGATACCTTCGGAATCTACAAGAGATACGTCGACGACACTTTCATTATCGTCAACAATGAAGAGAATCTAGACGACATCCTGAAGTCGTTTAACAAGTGCCACCCCGCAATTCAGTTCACGCTGGAGAAAGAGTCCAACTCTAAAATATCCTTTCTTGACATCCAACTAACAAGACGAGAACACGATGGAACACTGAAAAGATCTATCTACAGAAAGTCAACATGGAACGGACAGCTTATTAACTTCCACAGTTGGGTACCCCTATACACCAAACGGAACCTGATCCGTTCACTTAGCAACAGAGTTCGCAGAATTTGTACCCCGGACACCGTAGAAGATGAACTGGACAATCTCAAGAGAATCCTCGTCGAGAATTGTTACCCAGAACGATTTATTGCAAAATCTATGAATCCTAGGCCACAAAAGCCGCCCATGCATAGCGTCCCGAAGAAACCGCTCTACATAAACCTTCAATTCAATGGAGATATATCTGCGGAAATACTAAAAAATCGACTGTCGCGCTCACTCAAGAAGACCTTCTTCGCAGCTGAACTACGACTAACTTTCTCCACAAAACCTATGATTCATGTGAACGTGAAGGATAAGCTACCACTGTTGGCCTCATCAATGTGTATCTACCAATTCACCTGCTCGTGTGGAGCCAGGTATGTCGGCCGTACCCAGCGTTCGCTTTCCAAGCGTATCACCGAACACTTACCAGCATGGTTTTACAAAGGAGAAAAGCGATGTCCCCGCAGCTCCATCTTAGAACACCTGATAGAATCCGGACACCAAGCTGCACCCCAAACAAACTTCAAAGTCGTCTACAGAGTAAGAAGTAGTCTTCCAAAAGGTGTACGAATCAGACTTCTTCAAACTGCAGAAGCAATGGCGATTCACTTGCTAAGCCCTGAACTCTGCATACAGAAGAGGTTCGTTCAATCACTACACTTACAATGGACTTAACCTACATTATTACCTGAAAGGTAAATTCTACCTAAATTTTTTTTTTTCTGTCTCTTCATTGGTATTATTCTGTCTTCTCAATTGTAATATTTTGCATTTTCAACTTTCTTGTTCTCTACCCCCACCCGATTTAATTTCTACACCTCACTACCACTTTAATTGACCTGACCAACGCTCAATTTCTAGTCATTTATGTTACGTCATCCAACTTAATTGCTCAATTTCATTTCTAATTTAAATGGCATTATTATCTACCCCACTTCTACTTAGTCTCTACCTGTAATTACCTCTGTTGCTAACCTGACCTAAGTTAAAACATTTTAGTCAATTGTATTACGTCATCTAACTTACTAACTCAATCTTACTTTAGTTGCTGTCCAATTAACCTTGTTTCTATATTAGATCATTCTTTTATTACCTGATCAATTATCTAATTTTGACAAACCTCATGTACACACACACACACACTCAAATAATTATATATAAATGCGATTGTACAGCTATGTGAATGAATTCGCCGAAAAGAGTCTCTTCGCTGAACGTCTTCTCTTTTTTATATGACTTCCATAAATATTATACTACCTTTTGATAGGTGTTATATTACCCGATAATTCAACAGAACATAGTTTTTCTCACTGCCTTTCGTTTTTTTTTTGAATTTTCGAACTTAAATTTCATGTTATTTTGTGTTTTTTTTTACCATGTTTCAATTTATGAATTTCTCTATTATCAGTATTTGAAGAGCCCTAAAACATTAACAAGTTGAAAAGAAACACATTGCCTTTATGATTATAGGAAAAAACCGTGAAGCGAATTGATAGGAAGTGCTTGAAACTGACAGTTCAATGTCAATGGTCACAGAGATAGAAGTGTCTGTTTCTTAAATCTGGTCTTGGACAAGTCGTTTAACCTTGGGTCAATCACCAAACAATCAGAACAATTTATTTTCCACTTACCATGCCGAATTTTTATATGCCCAAGAATGCATAAGTGTGATGTATTTTCTTCCTAAGCAAAGGTCCGTTACCCAGTCTCTTATCTTCTTCCTTTACAGGATGACGTTTCTTAATCTTGCCTAGTTTCCTAGCTAGGTCTAAGCCGGAAAACGAAGAGAAAATTGTGCTTGAGGCTAGAAAATGGCCCCATTACAAATACCAAAGACTGTACGAAAATGTTTAGAAAGCACCAAACAAATTTCTTACTCAAGTGTTGGTTTGTAGGGATTTGATTGGTTTTCAGGATTTCATCATGAGCTGACGTAAGTTAGAGAACCATTGGAAAACATGGGAGTACTGGACAGCTGCTTCGTCAGCCTAGTTTGGGACTCTTCAGCAGTACGCACCCACCGGGATTCGAACCCAGGACCTTTCGGTTACAAGGCGAGCTCGTATACCATTAAGCCACTGGGACCCGATACAATGGGCAGTCCATGAATTCTAACTTCTGCCAATTCACGACATACCTGTCCAGTACTCCCAGGTTTTCCAATGGTTCTCTAACTAATGTCAGCTCATGATGAAATCCTGAAAACCAATCAAATCCCTACAAACCAACACTTGAATACCAATGAGATGCTCACTGGCGACTGGCCCTATTCAGGTAGGTAGTTACCTGGGTTCCAGTGGGTAGTCGTGACCATTAGGGTGCAGCGGGTCGGGTGTGAGGACAAATACTCACCGAAGACATTGGCTAGCGGTCGCGCTATGTTGTGAATTGGCAGAAGTTAGAATTCAAGGACTATCAGATCAGTTCTCAATGGCTTAATGGTATACGAGCTCGCCTTGTGACTGGAAAGTCCTGGGTTCGAATCCCGGTGGATGCGTACTGTGAAGAGTCCCAAACTAGGCTGACGAAGCAGCTGTTCAGTACTCCCATGTTTTCCAATGGTTCTCTAACTAATGTCAGCTCATGATGAAATCCTGAAAAACATTTCTCTTCATTTGGATATAGAAGACCACTAAATTCGAGAACAGTTGATTCCCTTTAGTGACACCTAGGGAAAAAGTAAATCGGCGCTCAGTTTAGAGTTCCACATCATCTTCTTAATAATACTGCCTACTCAGTGGCAGTTACAGAATGACACAAAGATTTATCAAAATCATTAAACAACCAATATGATGAACGCACATGCCAGGCAGTTCAAAATGAAAATCTCACAGAATCGCCTAAAAGGAATACATAAGTAGGACAAGACTGATCATTATCTCTGTTGATGTCGGTGGATTCCATCATTCGACAGACAGTGGGGAGCGATAAGACAGTGATACAACATTGGGATGACAAGAAGAGTCGAGATCTCAACTTCCCGGATTATTCATGCACTTCCAATTTCACACAGACTCGAAGATATACAGGCGAGAACCAGGTGGCTGTCAGAAGAGACAATCGTTTGTTTGACAAACTTAATGTACACATACACACAAAATAACACATATACATCTGCGATTGTACAGCTAAGAAAATGAATTCACCGGAAAGAGACTCTTTGCTGATCTACGTGTTTTGTTTTCATTAATGCCTGGATGGGGATTATCCATGAACAGAAGAGACAATCAGCAAAAACAGGACTCCAATTAGATATAGAGAGGACAGAGGTGGTGATGAATACACCTAACCATCATCAACAACCACCATAACAACAACGACACTAAGCACTAACCACGATAAATGGACGGAATTCGAAGGATGTCAACACTGTCACTCATTTGACACCAGCCTTCCCACTTCTGGCTGCATGGATGAGGATGTCACAGATATCAGACAGGAGTGGAGAACCAAGACAGGGAGGCAGGCAGTCAGTTAGGCAGAAAGCCAAGCAGACAGACAGACCTTGATCAATCAGAAATCAATGTGGACTACACGACTGCACTGAGTATGAAGATGGAGATCGTGATTTTCAACACTGACGTGAAGTGAGTCAGTTCTTTTATGTGGTTGAGAGACTTGGTGGTCGCCTCACGAGAAGCTTTTACGACATGTTGTAGACTCTCAGTCATCTGGAGATGGTTTCAATTTGTGCATATTGAAGATGAAATCTGTGTTTGGAAAGGAGGATTGGCAACAAGGAACTCTGTGAATGCAGTAGCAAGAAGCTACAGCAGAAGAAATATGCCTTAAGAAATGCCTGTGAACTGGACACATGCATTCAGGTGACTGTTAAGGGAAATGAGAGTGCATCGGTGGCAGAATGATTTGGACTCTCGTCAACCATGCACATGGTCCGTGGTTCGATCCCCTGCCGACGCATACCTGATATCAATGGTCGGCCTGTGAAATTTGGACTACCGATATCACATGCTGAAAATTCCATACTTCTACCAAAAAGTACAATGTGGAATCAAGCTGCAATAAAAGAAAATACCAATGAGTGGACGCTGACTGGGAAAGAATATGTTGAAAGACTAAGAGTTACATGGAGGGTGTCGTATCTTACGGGTAACTGTGGGGATAACTTCGGAGGACTGCATAATACAGGATTAAATGGGGATATCCTGTGAAGTCGTGTGTCCTACTCACAATTGAAGATTGCAACAATAATGCTGTAATAGTTTGTAATCGCGGATAATCATCTGGTCCCCCCCCTTCCATTGATAGGAGTGAATAATGATTTGTGAAGAACATAGCATCAGTCGTAACGTGGGCACATCTGCAAAGACTTTCATAAAAATCCATTTATCAATTGATGTATTTAAGACAATTTTGATCTGAAATTTTCTAAATAGTACAGTTTAATGTTCAATAGTAGCTGTACACAGATCCGATCGACAAACAAGTCACTCTCTGTTGTTTTGATTAAAATAGTTGGTTCTATTCTGTGTAAAGTTGATTCTCTGAACCGTAAAGAACATCTTTCATTATTCTTTCCTCCATTTAATTATAAAGCATAAATATCACTTAACAAAAAACAAAACAAACTTGATTTTTCTCTCTATTCTGCTCAGTTACTACATATTGTCTTGTAAGACTCTACATTAACTGGTAACAAGAGTGTACATTGAAGATGTAGTATAAAATATTGTCTGTCCTTAAACTATTTATTGGAGAAAGATTTTAAAATTATTTTTTCTAGTGAAAACCTGACATTCGGAGTTAACTGGTGGATGGTGACAAGTAGTGGAATCCACCAGGATGAACATTTCGTCCTATTTGCGACTCGTCGATTGGATGTACACGCATTCCTCAGTGAGTCAGTGATGGTGCCCCCACTGAGGCTTGAACCCGGCTCCAATAGTTTCAAAAGACAAACCACTATCCACTGGAAAACTTGGACCAAAACAGTCACCTCTTGTGCAACGGATCATATTAATTCTTTAATTCAATTTCTATTTGATCAGGAAGTGCTGGTACATCCAGTTGACGAGTCCCGAATAGGACGAAATGAGCTTTATTCTAGATTCCACTCTAGTCACCATCCATCAAAGTAACTTCTAATTACACGCCCAGACATCGTCGAAGCATCTGAAAAAGAAGCTGACAGATAAATCAACCTGAGACCGAGTACTTCAATCCAATCAGTCGACGGGAAAATCCTAAATTGAATTTTTTAAAAAAACCCACACTGATTCATGTTCTATTGGCAGGAGATTTTCTTCTACTTCTGTTTTGAAGAAACATTTCAGTACTATTTGTGTGGAAATAAAATTTACTATCAAACTTCAGCTCACACTGACAAAGAACAGTTTAGATATGATAGAGAAGATTTGTAGCTCAGGTGGATGATTTTGATGTGCTTGTGTTCTCTGAGCTGGATGGTTAGTTTGCGAAGCTTTCATCACCCTACTGGGTGACATCTTCAGCGCATACTTCAATTAGAATTCAACTCGAATTGATGTCCGTGTCCACAAACATAAGCTAGCCGTCAAAAGACATGATATCCACTCCCTCGCTCATATCACTACATACAGACAACCACGGACATCAATTCGACTGGAACAACCAACGTTCAAATATTAGACAGAGGAAACAACAAGAATGCTAGGGAATTTTTAGAAGCTTGGCATTCCAGTGAATAATCAATCAATAGACACATCGAGATAGACAAAATTTATCAACCAATAAGAAACAAACTTCACACATGAAGGGCCAAAGTTCAAGTCAAAGAAACAGTCATTTCCAATACAAATAACCTAGAAGGTGTGAAAACACACACAAACAACCAATCACGTCCAAGGTCACCCATCAGGAGAGATGATTAATAAACTCGTGGAGAAATCTAAAAGCTCACTTCAAATTGAAGTATGCGCTGAAGATGTCACCCAGTAGGGTGATGAAAGCTTCGCAAACTAACCATCCAGCTCAGAGAACACAACCACATCAAAAAGAACAGTTTCTTCGGCTTTTTCAACGGATCACAGATTGAACGATCTGGAGGATAAATCATTGGTAAGAAATATGAAGCCAAAAACGTTTTTAGTGTGTTTTCAGCCTGGAATTGAAATTTGTTCCCTATTGAAAAGTTTTATTTCGAAAACCATACAGTCATTGTTTTAACAACTGGATGACAAGGTTACAGGCATAAAGTATTGCGCATTATAATATCAGTTTAAGTTACACAGTTTCATGATTTGTCTTAAATAAATTTTCAAAAGAATGGATACTGAATGAAAGAATATTGTTTTTGATAACTTCATCATCAGGCTGTACAGTTATATATACAATATACATTAACAGTTAACAACATTTGTGAACGGGTGGATAGCCAGTCGATTAACATTTCCATCTGTACTGAAATCCTAAAAGAATTTTTATTAAGGTGTACCACTGAATGTAAACTTCAAATTTGACAGCACGCTTTACAGGCAAGTGGACCGGGTGGCGAGGGGCTCCCCATTTCTTTCTAAGTAAATTAGAAAATGGACCTTTGAACAACCTTATAAGTAAGATCTCATTTTATTGCCGGCATATGGATGACACCTTCATTCTTTGTGATAATGATTCGGATAAGAGTACAATAATAACTGAATTCACTGAAGTACATTCAGCTATGAAATTCACGTGCGAAGAGAAATCCCAAAACGGAATTGCATTCCTTGATGTCCACCTGACAAGAAAACCATATGGTAGCATAAAAAGAAATTTGCATAGAAAAAGTACTTGTAGAGGACAATATACACATTTTCACAGCTTCGTTCTAATCAAGTACAAAAGAAATTTAGTAAAGACTCTCAGCCACAGAGTTAGAGCTATATGCTCAGAAGCAGTAACTAAAGATGAATTAAGCATTGTTTATGATACTTTGATCAAAAATAGCTATCTGGACAAATTTATCAAGATACACATGACACAGAGAGCGGAGAAGGACTACTCGCTATCCGTAAAAAAGAAGCCTTTATACATACGACTGCAATTCGAGGATGAAATACCAAGTGGGATAATTACGAATAAATTAAGAAAATCAGTTCAAAGAACTTTTAATGCTGGCGAACTACACGTCTTGTTCTCTACACGACCGATGGTGATTCCTCGGCTGAAAGAACAAGTACCTAGACTAGCCACTTTAAACTGTATCTACCAATTCAACTCCTTTCGTAGTGGAGCTAGTTATATTGGCCGTTGCTCAAGCACGTCTCCCACTATGGCTAAGCAAAGGTGTAGTAAAAACCATTAACAGTTCGATATTGAACCATATGGTGCAAACCAGCCATCCAGCCAGTGTGGAAGAATCTTTCTCTTTCATTTACCGTGTGCCTAACAAATTGCCAAAAACATCGAAGCACCACATGCTCCAAACATCAGAGGCTATAGCAATTCGTGTGAAACGATCAGTGCTCTGTGTGCGAAAGAAAGGATTCCAGCCCTTACTAATGCCCTGGCTTTCAGAAGAGACAATATGATCATGAATTTGAAATATTATCTTTCCTAATTTTTCTGATATTCAGTTTATTGTTATGTTGATGCTACTGAACTGTAATCTATTGATGTTATTGATTCAATGTTATTTAAACAACATTCATGTTGTTCATAACACGAATTCATTCACTGTTATGTATATATTACTGTAGTACCTGATGAACAAGAGGTTATTGAAATCAGTATTCTTTGTTCAGTATCCATTATTTTGTAAATTTTAATAGGTTTTTTTAATCAGTTAAATATATTTTTCTCAGTTCTGTCTCCCTTTTCCCTTTGTTTTTGTTGTCACTTTCCATATCTCCCATATAAGATGGATTGCGTCACTCCGATTACGCGTATGCGGTGTTGAATCGACGATAAACAAAACGTCAGTGACTGACCTCTCTGCTACTACAACTAACTGTATTAATTTTAAATACTTTCACCCTGTCGCACCCCACTTATTACGTGATTGTATGCAAGTGAATCCAATGCAGTGCAGTAGCTGAGCTATTTTCTCAGTTGTTCAACTAACCAGGGTCAATCATTCTAGGTCTAGCTAAATTCTTGTGTTGCAAAAACCAGGTGACCTCGGTCTACTAACTTGACTGACCTATATAACTGACCTCACTCACAGTCATTACATGGTATTTAATAAATTGTATCATTGTTCTTAATTATAGCTATCGGGTCATTAAATCGACAGAGTTTAGCTCTGAGAGAGTTGGTTGCTTTAAACGCCACCTGCATGGTCCTTCATATGCATTACTGAATTAATTCTGGTAACATTTGAGTAACATTCCCTTTATTTGTTTGATTTCATCATTTAAATCTTCTGGTTTACTAGTTAGACTCCTCATCCGACTATATACAGAAATTTTACTAAACCTGCCTTTACCGATCCTGGATGAGATGAATTAAAATCTCAGTATTTATTAGAGCTTGTGTCTATTTCCTATAAAAATGTCTGCTAGTATCTAACCCATCGTCTTGCTTTCGTTTTATTCTACAATCTAGCATGGCCAACTCACCCTATTCGTCTTCTAACTCAGAAGTGAATAAATTGTTCCGTCTACTATTGCGTTTAAATGTGTGAAAAAAATGAGGGATATGCCTAGACTTCAGCACACTAGTGAATGTGTCATCCACATATCTCTCCCATAACCTAGGAGCAGGATTAAACTTCCTAAGTGGTGTATGTTCCAAACTGTTCATAAATATGTCTGCTACTATTAGGGATATTGGTGATCTCACTGATAGGATTGTGAGCAGCAATAATTTATGCTCAAAACCTTGTCATCCAGTTAGTAATCCTGAATCACTAGGTAACATTTAAACTAAACTCATCTAATATGGAATTACATTCTACCATAGTGCTCAAGTTCTGTACTGACATTACAGATTCAGTAGTATGAAACATAAAAAACGAATGGCAACGGAATGGATGGAAGTGAAACTGCAAAACGCCTAACTCTGTACAGTTTACTTTAAGACTAATAAAATTTGCTCCACCTGCATAGAACAACCCATTTGTCCTTGATGTGGTTGTGTTCTCTGAGCTGGATGGTTAATTTGCGAAGCTTTCATCGCCCCACCACTAGGTGACATCTTCAGAGCATACTTCAGTTTGCTGCGGTGAGCTTTGACATTTCTCCACGAGTTTATTAATCATCTCTCCTGATGGGTGACCTTGGATGTGATTGATTGTTTTTACGTGTTCTCACACCTTCCAGGCTACTTGTATTGGAACTGATTGTTTCCTTGACGTGAACTTTGACCTTGTGTGTGTAAGGTTTCTTTCCTATCGGTTGATGGATTTTGTCTATCTCGATGTGTCTATTGTTTGATGATTCATGGGAATACGAGGCAGGCCTCTAAAATTTTTAAGGCTGCAAAGGATATCTTCACTGAAATCATAAGGAAAAAAGCGGAGATACAAATCAACACTACCGAAGAGGTCAGTGTTGAAGAACACTGGAACAGCCTGAAGGAGGCGTGTAGTCAAATCTGCATGGAAGTTATAGGCAGAGAGAAGATACAGGACGAATAATGGCTCACTACGGACACTTGGGGATTAACAGAAGAGAGAAGGATGGTGAAATAAAAGATTATCCAGTGCACCGTAAAATTTTGAAAGAAAAAAACGGTTAACAAAGCATGTACCAATCAATAATTGTTGTGAATTCTCATGTGGAATTTTCTGTCAACTGACAACATGTAAAATTTGCAAGCTGTAAGCAGCTGATGAGAAGCCGACGAAATACATGATGGTACCACATTATTCTGCTAAAACTGTAGTTCTTGCTTTGTTCAAATTCATTAAGGGGAATAAATGTATGAAATCATATAATTTCCTTGGAAGCTTGGCCTGGTAAATTGGTTTTATATGTGCAGTAATCACACGGCCACACTATCAGTCACTTTCATTTATTGGTAAGTTATTATCATTAAGAACACCATATTCAGCGAAGAGAATCTTTTCAACGAATTTATCATCAAGCTGTACAATCGTATATATATGGATTTTTAAAGAAATTATATCCGGTGAGGGAATTAAGGTCAAAAGTGTGAATACATGAAATAATATTAATAGTATGAAATGCGATTAAAATTATATTGTTTGTGATTATAATCATAACTAAGTGTCAAGTGGCAAAACAATTAATGTCATATATAGAATAATTAATACACCAGGTTTATATATGTTGGAAAGGAGTATATAATTATAGGATAAGTAGGCGAATATAAAACGTCGTTACATAACATGATGTGAAATTCGATAAGATAGAATTCAATATTGTAAAAATAAAAATTAATAATTTTGGATTCAGAATGCCAAGTGGGACAAGAGGGAACAATTCAGAGTGAGAATAGTAATAATAATAATGATCGTAGTAATAAGGAAAGTTACATAGAATAACTAAATAAACAAAATACATAAATAAATGAATGTATATCCCTCTACAGTCAAGTCAGAAGTAGGGGGTTGTACATAAAGGTCTGGCTTAAAGTCATAGATTGCCAAGGCTTCAGCTGTCTTTAGAAGTCTGTAACGAGGACGACGCGGAAAGTTAGCATGGATTCTGTATATGATGTTGAAATCATAGTAAGGGTTGACCGAGTGATAGAAGTCGATCAGGTGTTCGAGAATAGAGCTTCTCACATACTTCCTTTCTCCCTCGTAAAGCCATGCAGTTGGAATATATTCTCGTATCCGTGTGGAAAGCGTCCTCTGACTACGGCCAATGTACCCTGTTCCACAAGAGCAGGTGAACTGATAGATGCACATAGAGGCGGGCAGACGATGGAGCTTATCTTTTACAGAGGTAGAGAACAACTTGCGGCTAGTGAATGTCATATGCAATTTTGCTGCAAAGAGCGTCTTACTCACTGATTTAGAGAGACGATTTTCGAGCATATCTGAAGCTTCAATTCTGAGTTCATGAATAAGATTTTCTTTGGAACTGAGTCGGTGACCAGCTTCGACTGCTTTCAGCTCAGTCTATTCAATGGACTGACTGGTTGCATCACCATGAATGATATGAGTAAATCAAACAATCATAATTAAAGTATTAAGACCTTGTTTAGAAGTCAATAAGTGAACTGATATGTTTGGTAGCAAAGTACTTTTTTACAATAAGTTTGATGAAATATTGTCTGAGCTCAAAGGCATCTGTTTTGATTCTTCTCTTGAATAATCAATAGTGTTAATTAGTTATATAATTAATTATGCAGTCATAAGAAAGGCTAAGCAGTGAGCCTTCTTTTGATACAGACTGGAGCTTAAATAAGAGAAATGAAGTTGCTTAGCTTGTTCACAGTTTCAAAAGTCTACTTTTTTTAAAAAAGTGACACAGTCGTAAACTAAATGTAGGAAATTAAACTGTGGCAGAGTTGATAGTGAATGTGTGCAATATAAGCGTATACCAGTAAATACTGTGAAAAGACGATATTGTGACAACAACAACAACGACCGCAATCTACTGCTGAAGACATTTAACGGTTTCCATCCAGCAATAAAATTCACTCTCTTGAGATGGAAAACGAGTCGAAAATTTCGTTTATTGATTTGGAACTAACAAGAAGAACTGATGGGAGCCTAAGAAGATCGATCCATAGAAAACCTACGTGGAATGGTCAGCTAACAAGCTTCTATAGCTGGGTAGCCATTCAACAAAAGCGGAATTTAATTAAATCACTTGTCACCCGCATCCGACGCATCTGTACTCCCGACGTTCTGCAAACGGAATTAGATATTCTAAGAGAAATCATCATCCAAAATGGACACCCAGTAAGATTCATCGACAAAAATATGAAACCAATAATTCGGAGAAACTAAACTTCATTTACGCCTAAAAAGAAACTCTATATGAACTCGGATTTTAAGGGAGATTTAGCAAGCGATATTCTCAAGAGAAGGATCACATCATCTCTGAGAAGAACATTCTTTGCAGCAACGCTAAGAATAGTATTCTCCAGTCGCCCACTGATCTGCAGAAGTTTCAAGGACAAGATCTCACATCTGGCTACTTCAATGTGCATATATCAGTTCACCTGCTGCTGTGGAGCCAGGCACATCGGTCATTCGACGCGCGCCCTGTCTAAGAGGATGTAAGAACACTATCCAGCAGGGTTGCGAAAAGACAATAGTGGTGCAATAAGGAGTGAGATAATTGAACACCTTGTTAACACTGATCATTCCATTTCAACAAACGCCTCCTCCTTCAAAGTAATCTACAGAATCAACAATAACGTACAAAAGGCAATACGGTTTTATCTTCTTTGTATCGCTGAAGCTCTGGCCATTTACATAGAAAAACCGGAGCTGTGCATACAAAAGAAGATTACTCAACCACTTCTACTGTCATGATAACAACTTTTTTCATTTCATCTGAGTTTTTGATTTTGATGACCTCATTTTGTTTCTTTGCCTGTTCTTTAATTGCTTATAACTCTTGTATTCATTTAGAACTCTTACGTAATTCCATATTATCTACTTTGTTTCTATGTGCATCCTGAGTAAAACTCACTCATCAAGTTATTCATATTATTATTACATAACTTCTTTTAACAAGTGTTTGTGACAACACATCACCTTTGTTACCACCCTAATTTTATTAACACCTAATCTTCACCTGTTTAGTTAAAATAACCAATTGTAATTTTGTTTGACAAACTTAATGTACACATGCATATAAAATAACACATATATATTTGCAATTGTACAGCTAAGAAAATGAATTTGCCGCCGAAAAGAGACTCTTCGCTGATCTAAGTGTTTTGTTTTCATTAAAAGATGAATCCTGTAAGATTAACAATGATAAATTGAACCATTAAAATTATCTGAATCAGTCTTCGCACATTAGTATTACACTGCTCAGTGGATAATCTACCTAAATCCATTTAACATGGCTTCAATAGATTCGCATATATGCAGAGCGATTGAGTCATGTTTTCCTGGCTAGCCACATCGATGTGGCTTGAGTATCGGGCGTCTGTTTCACCCGTCTGGAGCCGATCTAACTACTGGTGTAATCGGTTTGACTCAGCTTAAGGAGTTAAATCAGTCTATAAGAATAAAACTTGTGCACTTTGGTAGAGTATAATTCAATTATTGGTAAATTTTTGTTTTGACAAAGTCTCACAGTGTTATACAGTAATGTTTACTGATCAGTAAACATAACACTGTGAGACTTTATCAAAACAAAATTTACCCATAATGGAATTAAATCAGTCCAAATTATCTGAATTCTAGTCAGCTCTCTGAAAAAATTGAAATACTACCTTGATTCTATGCCTTTGAGTGCCCAGGGGAAAATAGTGGGCTTCAAGCTAGATCTACTAAGTTTCGGTAGCAGTGATTTTGTTTTTACGGGTGAAGGGGTTGCTAGCCTCATGCCCGAACATCCCTCGTTATCAGCCTTATTACTAGTTTAGCGATGCTTAGGAGTGCATCATTAGCCAAGGATCGTACCGTTGAGCATGTGTGTGGTTAATATATGTGTAAAACGTGTGCATTGTGGTAGTAAGTAATTCCATATTAGTGTGTTTGTTAGATGTATCACACAGTTTGTGAAACAGTATTATTATTTACTAGATGGCAAGGTGTCCAACACAGCTTATTATTGTTCATAATCATAACATCAATTGTAACCACACGACTTCGAAGCTTGAGTGTTATAGTTTTCTTTGTTCTCTCCTATTTGTCGTCGTAGTAGTAGTACTAGGTAGTAGGGTTTTCCAGTTGTCTGTTTGGACAAGTATTGAATCATTTCTATTGCACTTGTTTGCAGTTGATTCGATAAACAAAGCTTCTGTTATCAATCTCTCTCTTTCTCTACCCTGTGACATTAGATTTTGAAAGTGTCATCTTATCCCATTCATCCTATCGTATGGTTGTGTATAATTGCATGTAGTGCTATCTACGACTGAACCATTCTCTAGAATTCTTAACGTATTCGGGTCAACTAATCTGTATTTTGCTGCTAGTTTTGTATGCTCGCCTAGTTTGACCGCATCTATCTTACTACTTTGACCTATGTACTTCACCTGACAATTATTTCAGGCAGAGTATTAGTAAACTAAATTGTTTCGTGATAAAGGCACCACAGGATTGATCGTTTAACGGACAAAGCTTGTTCCTAATTGATTTTGTGGGTGGTTTAAATGCCAGTCACTTTTATTCCTGTCTTGTTAAGAATTCTCCGCCTTAAGGTTTCTGAGGTTCCTTCCTAGTATGGAATTACTACTGATGATTTAGATTCCTTATTGTTGCTGTTGTCATTATCTTGTGCATGTTTGACATGCATGTCGTCATCACTATTATTATAACTGTCACTACTAACATTATTTATTTTATTTTTACATTTCCCCATTTATATTTTCTGACTAATTTATCCGGGTAGTTATTAAGTTTGAAGGCTTCTCTTATATGTCTCAGTTCCTGTCTTACATTTTCCTTTGCACTACTTAGTTTTTGTGCTCTGTCATTTAAACATTTCACAAATCTTATTTTTACTGACATAGGATGGGATGATCGGAAGTTCAAATATCTGTTTGAATCTGTGGATTTTCTGTGAACACTAGTTTTTAACTTCCCATCTTCCATCCTTTTTACGTTGCAGTCTAACATTGGAAGTTCCCCTTTCTGACTTTCCAATTCATAAGTGGATTGAATTGCTTCCATATTTGAGTTAATGTTTTCGAAAAATCTATCTATATCCCGTGTTCTTAGGACAGTGAATATGTCACCTACATATCTCTACCATATTTTTGGGGTGGGGATGAACGTTTCAATCGCTATGTTTTCCCACCTATCCATGAATATATATATCTACCACAATCGAGGATATTGGTGACCCCATGGCAACTCCTTGAGTTTGTTTGTATATTTTCCCTTGGAACTTACATCCTGTGGAAGTCAGGCAGAGCTGCGCTCCCAGCATTATGTCTTCAAATGGCACTTTCGCTCAAAATTCAAGTTCTTGGTGAGAAAAATGTCTAATTTCTGCCTATATATATGGTTGGTGAGCGTTCTACCTCTGAACCACAGATGAAGGGGAAAATTGAAATCCATGCGTCGGTGGCACAATGGTTAGGACTCTCGTCGACCATGCACATGGTCCGGGGTTCGAGCCCACGCCGGCGCACACCTGATATCTATGGTCGGCCTGCAAAATTTGGGCTACCGATATCCACGCTGAAAATTCCATACTTGTTCCAAAAATACAGTATGGAATCAAGCTGTAAGTAAAAAATATAAAATATAAATATAAATATCCGTCAAATTAATGAAACAATCAACCAGTATTTGAACTAGTTTGACCAAACTAGGAGGCAGTACCGTTTAACATGAGTGTTTCTGTTAAGCAGTTGTGGATAATTTTGATTTCCATAGGAAACTATGGTGAATTGTTTTCATCTGCCACTTCGTGATTTGCGAAAAACCTACCTTGATCCTCAGGGAAACTTTACAGTTGTCAGGTGAATAAGTCTGTGTTTATTACGGTTGCATTACTGAGTAAAACTCACAGATTACTTCAAACAACTGGTTTCGAAAGGCAAATATGATTAGTCTGATATGATTTTCAAAGATAGTGTCGTAGGTTCAGTGGTAGAATACTGACCAACCATGCAAGTGGTCCGAGATTCCGTTCTGGGGTTAAACATGCACTTTTAAACCTCGCTAAGCTGGTAGTAAGGTTGATAGTGAGGGAAGATTGGGCATGAGGCCAGCAAACCCCCTCCCCCCTGCTACTGAAACTTCAAAGCTCTAGCTTGAAGTACTACGTTCCATTGGGAATAAGTATAAAACTTGGGCACTGTGGTGGTAGAGTACAACTCCATTATGGATACGATTTTATTTTTGTACAGTTATATTAACTGATGACGTTTTGAGCACAAACTATTGCTCATAATCATATCAAGTAACTCACACAACTTTTTTCTTTCATTTGTATACATGCGTGGAGTCGATTAGATATTGGATTAAAAATCAATACGATATAATGTACATTCAGAAATAATAATACGAGTGTTATTGATCCATTACAATCATATGGGAATTACGACGAGTGTTTTTTATAGTCATATTAAGTAACTTGTTAGAATGTTGTGATGTGTTTGAATTGATATAAAATTTTATGAATATTTATTATCCTCTTCTGATTTGACTGATTGGTGGTAATAATATCTTCCATATCTCTGGTATTTGTATTGAGTCACTTCCGTTGTATGTGTTGGGTGTAGACTCTATGAACAAAGATTCAGTAATCAACCTCTCTCTTTCCACCTACCTAGATTAATTTTTAGAATTTTAACCCTATCCCACCCTATCCATTGGGAAAGCAGAGGGATAAAATAAAAATATAAACAGGTTTTCACAAACGTAAGTGAGATAGAACATGGAAATGTAGTTTCATAAAAACACTTGGAGCCGAATTCACCTTCTGCCAATTCGTGATTTTAGTGACCAGCTAATGTCATCGGCGGGAAATCCATTCCTCACTACCTTCTGGATAGACCTCTCTGGTCACAACTTCCCACTAGAACTCCGGTAGACTTCATCCTGTCACCAGTCACTAGCGAGCATCAGAATGATTCTCAAGAACCAGTTGATTATATAGACGACACATTTGTAATAATCAAAAGAAACGAGTTAGACAAAACTCACAACTTAATAAACAACATCTTCAACGACATCGAATTCACAAGAGAAGAGGAATCCGAGAACAAAATACCATTTTTGGGTGTCTTAGTCAAGCGAACAACCACAGGGGAATTATAAACTCAAGTTTATAGAATGTCAACTCACACAGATCAAATACTGAATTACAACAGCAACAACCCAATAAAACACACAAAAGGAATTGCACTATTTAAGAGGGCCAGCCAGGATTCATTGCAGCACTCCTACCTTAAGGAAATTTGAAAGAAGATATATCATGGACGGCTTCCAAAAGAATGAATATCCACGGAATTTCATCAAAAGACATATACCCCCAAGCCAACCCATCAAACCAAAAGCCACCAAGGAAAGCACAAAGAAAATCGCCTAACCATATATAAAGGATATCTCAGAAATCACTACAAAACTCTTCAAACCTTTAGGAACTGACGTAGCACACAAACCAATAAAATCAATTCACTCACCTGGCTCTACGTCAACCAAAAGACTCAACAGCGAAAGAAGATAAAACCAACATCATCTACAAAATAAATTGTAACAACTGCAAAAAACACTACATTGGCCAAAGTGGACTTCCCCTTCGTCTTCGTATTCATGATCATAAGCTGGCCGTCAAAAGACATAACATCCACTCCCTCTCTCATAACACTACATACAGACAATCACGGATATCAATTCGACTGGGACAACCGACGTTCAAATATTAGACAGAGGAAACACCAAGAATTCTAAAGAGTCGCCAGTCAATAGACATATCGAGATAGACAAAATTCACCAACCGGTAAGAAAGAAACGTCACAAAGGGTCAAAGTTCAAGTCAATGAAACAATCAGTTCCGATACGAGTAGCCTAGAAGGTGTGAGAACACACAAAAACAACTAATCACGTCCAGGGTCACCAGGAGAGATGATGAGTAAACTCGTGGAGAAATCTAAAAGCTCACTTCAGGAAATTGAAGTATATATAACATTATTTGTTTTGCCACTTGATATCAAATTATGATTATAATCATAAACATTTTAGTTGCATTCCATACTACTACTACTACTATTGTGGTGAGAGCAGGCTGCTAGCCGATTGGTTGGCACTAATCTACGTTAAGGTCTAGGTCACTAATATGGGCCGTGAGAAAATATGAACAAGGCTGAGTCAACAACCAATCACAGCAAAGTTAACGTGGCAAAATATGATTCGCAGATAGAGAACTCTATTTGTCAAGGAATCCCGAAACAACCAATCAGAAGCCTGCGTTTGTCTACCTAACTTCTGATAAACAACCAATCAGATGACTGCGCTTGTCTATAATAATGTAGTTGAAATATGTATAAATACGTGTTGATTTTCATAATAAAACGATCTGTTGCCTCGCCCTTGTCTTCTGTTGTTACATTTGGTGTCGCTGCCTCCAAAAAGATGAAGATCCCGTGGCCAGCTGCGTTTGAAGAAGGAGACATACGGAGCTTCTTACGTGACTTCGAGGCCGTTGCTGAGCTGGTGGGTGTCAAGGAGCAGGCAGCGAAGGCAGTTGTCTTGGGGACGCTGTTGAGAGGCCGAGCGAAGGCTGCATATGACAGCGTAGACAGGTCAAATGGCACAGCGTCTTGGAAGAAATTGGTTGAACGACTAGTGTCCGAGTTTGACAGCGAAACAGACAGACAGCTAGCAATGCAGCAGTTCCGGTCAATGAAGCTTGGACCTGATGGAGACCCGCTAGTGTTGGCGGTGAAACTGACTAATCTACTTCGACGCGCGCTTCCCACTTTAGATGAAGAATCAGAAGCGCAGTTACTGTCTTCCCAATTCATCGAGAGTGTCCCAGACCACATTTCTCAGCGATTACAACTGGTTAACGCAACGCAGCCGATGGATATTAGCGAGCTGGCGAAGGTGACCAGACAGCTGCTGAGCACAACGGTAGCCGCTATAGACCAACCAAAACCAAACGAATATGAGCAGAAAATTGAAGCATTGCAGCGGGAAGTGGCGGCGTTAAAGTTGGCTGATAGAAAAGACCGGTGTTTTGAATGCGGTAAGCCGGGACACTGGAGAAGATACTGCCCAGAAAGGCGAAAAAGAAAAAATTTCAGACGGTATAATGCTTGTTCTTTCTTTCGTATGAACCTAGATTTAGTGGGGGCTATTGAGAAAGGGGCTCTGTATTCGAAGTTGCGAGTGAATGATCGAGAAGTAGTATGTTTGATAGATACAGGGGCGGCCGTGTCGTTAATAGATAAGAATTTATGTAAGAGTGTTAGCCCGTGTTCATTGACAGTACAAACAGTAGGCGGGTATGTGTTGCGTATCACGGGTAGATCGAACTGTACGGTCGTTGTTGGTGGCTGCGAGGTGACGTTTCCTTTCATTGTTGTACCCGAACTACAGCGAACGATATTAGGAGCGGATTTTCTGCGTGAGATTGGTGCCATAATCGACACGCAAGCGAACGTGGTGGTCACGAAATACGGGCATATCAACATGTATGAGACCAGCGAGATAGCAGCGATTAAGCTGCCGACGGTACACAATGTGACAGAGTTAATTAGTAAATACGATCATCTGTTCACTGGAGATGGCGACCCATACGGTTATTGCGATAAGGTGAATCATGAAATTCCGTTAAGTGATCCGAAAGTAAGGTCATTTACAACGCGAAGAGTTCCATGTCATCTGGAAGGCGAAGTGGAGCGACAAGTGCAAGAGATGTTAAAAGATGACATTATTGAGGAAGCTGATAGCCCGTACAACTCTCCAGTGCTGTTAGTAAAAAAAGCGAATGGGAAGTATAGATTCTGTGTTGATTTTCGACAGTTAAACAGTATGACAGAGTTAAGACCGTGTGCCATGCCAACAGTGGTAGAAACTTTAGATCGCCTACAAGGTGCGAATGTGTTTTCGGTTCTCGATCTTCGCTCAGGATACTGGCAGATACCGATAAAACAAGGTGATAGAGATAAGACGGCTTTCATCGTGGGTCAGACACAATATCGATTTAAACGCATGCCGTTTGGACTAGCAGGTGCACCGTTTACGTTCAGACGACTGATGAAGCTATTACTTAGGAACTTGAAAAACGTGGAGGTTTATGGTGATGATCTCGTCATATACAGTCAAAACGAAAACGATCACGTCAACCATGTAGAAGCCGTGCTGCGACGCATCGAAGAGTTTGGACTACGCGTCAACAAAACCAAGTCCCAGATAGCCAAAAAGAATGTTACTCTGTTGGGACATAAAGTGGGAAATGGTGAGATTAAACCACTGCCGGAGAAAATTTTGACGATTAAAACGATTCCAGCCCCGAATTCAAAGAGAAAACTGAGACAATTCTTGGGTAGAGCAGCGTTTTATAGCCGCTTCGTGAAGAACTTCAATGAGAT
Organism: Trichobilharzia regenti; assembly: GCA_944472135.2. Classification (NCBI taxonomy): domain Eukaryota; kingdom Metazoa; phylum Platyhelminthes; class Trematoda; order Strigeidida; family Schistosomatidae; genus Trichobilharzia; species Trichobilharzia regenti. The sequence goes on from OX235262.1 coordinate 15,850,333, forward strand.
AGCAGCCCCTCTATACAGGCTACTAGGTGAGCCAAAGTTTGTTTGGTCGGAAGAATCGCAGAGGACATTCGACAGAATTAAACAGCTGCTCGACCACCAACAAATGACGCTAAAACTACCTGTGCCAGGAAGACAGTTCACAGTGTGCACAGATGCCAGTGACTACGCTATAGGTGCGGTCCTAAGACAGGACGAGGGAATCGTTGAGTATGCCAGTAGGGTTTTGACACTCGCAGAGAGAAAGTATTCAACGATAGAGAAAGAATGTTTAGCAATGGTATGGGCAGTCGACAAATGGAGACCTTATTTACTCGGCCGGCGGTTCCACATCGAAACTGATCATAAGCCGCTACAATTTTTGAAGACAGCGAGAGACCCACGGGGGAAGTTGTCACGGTGGATGTTGCGTCTTCAGGAGTACGATTTTACGATCTCACACGTTCCTGGAAGTGAAAATGTCTTGGCAGATTTGTTATCGAGACCAGAAGATGAGTCTGAGTTGCCCGAGGTCGCTTACGGAGTGCATGCAGTAGAACAAGACCCACTAAGACTTGCACGTAGGCAGAGGTTGGACGATACGCTGAATACAGTAATACAGGTGATCACCAACGGAATAGAAGTGGATCAAACTACGGCGAGTAAGGAGCTAACCACACTACTCAGACAGAGGGATCGACTCAGAGTGAATGCCTACGGGACTCTGACCTGGCGAGAGAACGACGGAAGCTGGCTGGCTGTCATACCTCAATCGTCGCGCCACGACATGATAGAAGAATGTCACCAGCTAGCGCATACAGGCGTGGCCAGAACGACCGATCTCCTAAGACAAAGTATGTACTGGCCAGGTATGAGAGAAGACGTAGCAAGATACGTACTTGGATGTCCACGGTGCCAGCTGATGAAAGGTGACCGGTGTATACGACCACCACTTCAGTCGATTCCAGTTACCGCGATAGGTGACTTGTGGTCCGTAGATGTCATGGGTCCATTTCCTCAGACATCCAATGGTAATCAGTACCTCTTGGTGATGACGGAACACGCGACACGATGGGTAGACGCCGTAGCAATCCCAGACCAACGTGCAAGAACCGTGACAGATGCAGTAGTTAGACACATTGTTGCAGACCACGGCGTACCGAAGACAATACTGACAGACCAAGGTCCCTGTTTCGAGAGTGAAGAGTTTACTTCCCGTTTGCAACAGCTGGGCATCAAGAGGATCAGAACGACCCCATACCATCCACAAACGAATGGCCTAACGGAGAGAAACAACCGTACACTGAAGGAGTGGCTGGCCTCGAAGGGCGGGAACTGGGAAACGGAGCTTCCACTGATTTTACTAACACATCGGGCTACCACTCAGGAAACAACGAAGAAGTCACCCTTCCAACTGATGTATGGTAGAAAACCACGATTACCGGTACACAATGAGACCTGGCCCATGCACCAAAAGTGGAGTACGACGAAATTAAAAGCAGAGAGGAAAGAGGCAGTCAAGAATGTAATACGGAAGCAGCGCAGTGATGTCATGAAGTCTCAGATGAAAGAAAGGACGCAGTGCATTACCTTTGCAGTCGGGGACCAAGTGAAGTGTAGAGACAGGAGATATACAGTTGGAGGCGGGCTAGGTTCACGGAAACTCCTTCCAAAGTGGGAAGGACCATACACAATCACAAAAAGACGGGGTCAAGTATATACCATCCGAAGAGGTGATAAACAGAAACGAGTTAACGCCAGTCAGCTCCAAAGATGGGTACAGTGGGACAAGCCGGTCAGTAACAATCCTCAACTAGAGGATGTAGCACCCAGAAGGTCGGAACGTCTGCGCACGAAGCTATTTGACGGGGGGACGAGTGTGGTGAGAGCAGGCTGCTAGCCGATTGGTTGGCACTAATCTACGTTAAGGTCTAGGTCACTAATATGGGCCGTGAGAAAATATGAACAAGGCTGAGTCAACAACCAATCACAGCAAAGTTAACGTGGCAAAATATGATTCGCAGATAGAGAACTCTATTTGTCAAGGAATCCCGAAACAACCAATCAGAAGCCTGCGTTTGTCTACCTAACTTCTGATAAACAACCAATCAGATGACTGCGCTTGTCTATAATAATGTAGTTGAAATATGTATAAATACGTGTTGATTTTCATAATAAAACGATCTGTTGCCTGGCCCTTGTCTTCTGTTGTTACACTATTACTATTATTATTAATTCATCTATCCTCACCGTTGTTACTATTTCCTCATGGGATATAATTTGCACATAAAAACCATATACACACAAGTGAACAGCGTGACAATAAATTCATTGTAAAGAGTCTCTTCGCTAAAACACTTGTTCTGATTTTCAAAACCAGAAGCTGAACAGTACACACCTGATTCATTTTCAGCCTTGTGTGACTTTTCTATATAGATTAACACCCTTGCTATCAACTACATTTCGTTTCTCAGGACTTTTGGTGTATGCAGTGATGTAATGTTAAGCACCACTGTCATCCAGCTTTTTAGTTTTTATACTGATAAAATGTAACGATTTTAGATCGTATTTAGCTGTTATCCTTCTAAATTCAAAGTTCCTGTTTTACGTTCATGACTAGAAACATTTGGTAACGTCTGTGACTGCAGCACTCACTGGGTGACGACACGGGTTCGAAACTCACAGAGGATATGAGTTCCTTCAAGGTGACAGATACATCTCACCGACTGATTGGTGTGTATGGCAGCTACCACAAAACCTAGGTCAGCCAACCAAGGCTTCCTGGGTTCTATGGCCTCCAGCTACAGCGATTCACAGAGAGCATCATGATGGCGAGCTACCTAACATGGTTGCCATACCGCAAATCTGCCTGGTATAATTCAGTCTTCATTAAAACAAAGAACTAGACACATAAACACTAGCTCCTAACTAATGTACAATCAAGGAAATAATTCCATGGAATATATCCTTTTGATTTTCTTCATGAAGGGGTAGTTTTAAAATTATCTGTATATATATAAAGTTAATTAGAGAACCATTGGAAAACATGCGAGTACTGGACAGCTGCTTCGTCAGCCTAGTTTGGGACTCTTCAGCAGTACGCAACCACCGGATTCGAACCCAGTACCTTCCGGCTACAAGGCGAACTCGTAGACCATTAAGCCACTGTGACCCGATACAATGGTCCTTGAATTCTAACTTCTGCCAATTCACGACATAGCGCGACCGCTAGCCAGTGGGAAGTCGTGACCATTAGGGTGCAGCGGGTCGGGTGTGAGGACAAATACTCGCCCCCGAAGACATTGGCTAGCGGTCGCGCTATGTCGTGAATTGGCAGAAGTTAGAATTCATGGGCTAGCTGGCTGGCCATTGGATTGGGTCCCAGTGGTTTAATGGTATACGAGCTCGCCTTGTAACCGAAAGGTCCTGGGTTCGAATCCCGGTGAGTGCGTACTGCGAAGAGTCCCAAACTAGGCTGACGAAGCAGCTGTCCAGTACTCCCATGTTTCCAATGGTTCTCTAACTGATGTCAGCTCTTGATGAAATCCTGAAACCAATCAAATCCCTACAAACCAACACTTAAATATATAAAGTTAAATAAAACGAATAGAAGAAGGCAAACTACACACTAGTGTTTATAGAAAACCAACGCATTCTAATAGATATTTAGACTTTAATTCGTCTCATCCGTTAACTGTTAAGGCAGGCTTAGTTAAGTGTCTAACAAACCGAGCAATAGCACTAAGTAGTACAAGAAAAGACCTAAATGATGAAATGAAACAGATAGAAGAATAGCTGCCTGGTGTTAAATAACAAACCTATAAAATTCATTAGGAACATAAGTAAAGGCCAAAAACAAAATATAAGTAACTGTGAAACTAGTAATGATAACATACATAAGGGAGAATATAAGTCATCCACTGTTATACCATATAAAGAGGGAACATCTGAGACCCTATGTAGGATTCTCAATAAGACAGGAATTCGATTGGCATTTAAACCTACAAACTCACTCGGAGACAAGCTCTGTAGACTAAAAAACTCAGTGGACTCAATTAAACAAAATAATATAACTAACAAAATACCCTGTAATGACTGAGTCAACTACACAGGTCAAACTAGTAGGTGGGGAGTAGTCAGACTTTCGGAACATGGAAATTTAGCTAAGATAAGAATGATTTACCCTGAGAAGATAAGTAATTTAGAGAAAAACTCAGTGATTGTACTGCATACACTAACACACATCCACACAATAGGGTGGGTGGGAGAGGGTTAAAATTCTAAGAATTAGTATAAGTAGGTGGAGATATAGAGAGATTGATTTCTGAAGCCTGCCAGGTTCATCGAGTGTACACTCGAAACGGGCAATAAAAGTGACTCAATGCAAATACCAGAGATATGGAAGATATTATTACCACCGGTCAGTCAAATCAGAAGAGGATAATAAATCATCTTAAAATTCTATCTCAATTCGAACACATCACAACATTCTAGCAAGTTACTTATTATGCCTATAAAAACATTCGCCGTATTTCCCATATGATTGTAATGGATCAATAAGACTCGTATTATTATTTCTGAATGTACATTATCCTATATTGATTTTTATTCCAATATCAAATCATCAATTCCACACATGTATATAAATGAAGGGAAAAAAGTTGTGTGAGTGAGTGACTTGATATGATGATTATGAGTGGCACTAGTTTGTGCTTGAGAGGTGGTCATCAGTTAATATTAATGTACAACACTGTGTGATTAATCAAAATAAAATCTTATCCATAATGGAGTTATACTCTACCACCACAGTGCCCAAGTTTTATACTTATATCACTATATATGTAAAGTTCCCATTGCACATATATCAATCATAACAGGAAGTATATAAGAAAATCTATGGTCAGGTTACTACATTCCACCTGGAAAAGACAAAACAACAACGATAGTAATAATAATAATAATCTTCATTTAGAACCGATGATCATAGGACAGGTGTAATTTCACATGTTACCATTCTAAATTAATATTAATTTTATTTCCCGCCAGTTGGTATTATTATGATTATTATTAATGTTTTCTTATTAGTGTGAGAATAAATGCAGTAAAGTAAGAATAAATTGTGCAAAATAGAAGTCAGAAGGGAAAATCACAATCCCCTTGCTTTCTTTATTATTATTATTATTATTGTCACTGGCAATAAGGTGTCACAGGCAACAAAAGCTGTGATAATGCTAACCAACTGATTGACGAGAAAATATTTCCCTTCTTTTTTCTGATTGTGTAAAGTTGGAATGATTTTCGCATTTGTATTGAAGGATTTCATCATGAGCTGATATCGGTTAGAGAACCGGTGGAAAGCCAGCTTAGAGTACTGGATAACCAGCTGTTTCGTCAGTCCTGGTTTTGGTACGCTTTATCGGTACGCCACCAGCAATGAAACAAAATCCCCATAAACCAATATTTGATTTTGTATTTATTTACTCATTAAGATGTTGTTGTGGACTGTAGGGAAAAATAGTGTAAGTTATTTCAAGGATATAATGACTGATAGAAGTGATAGTAAGGAGTATCGATAATAAGGACCAAATACAGGGCAGTAGTTATTCAGCACTATAGCGTCATAATATATATATTTACTGAAATGCAACACTGCGCATCGTAATCAAACACAGCAGCGAGTGGGAGTTAAGAGCTTACCTAAATTTCAATGGCTTTACACAAAGACTTTCATTATCCTTGACCATGAAGTAATTCGGAAACTGTTTTCAACACTACAGAGTTTCATAAACTGCTACCAACCTAATTCAGTAACTGTATAAAGGCGTCTTACTTGAAGTGATCCACAACAGAAAACTCAGTGAGGCTTTAGAAATGAAGGCAGCAGTAAGACAAGGCGGTTTTCTACCACCGACAATATTCTTCATTGTGTTGGATTGGATGGTGTGGTGGATTGTGGGGAGTGATAAGACTTCAGGGACCATCTAAACCTAATGTCATATAGACTCGAAGATATACAGACAAAAACCAACTAGCTGGAGGAAGAGACACTCAGCAACTACATGACTCCAAATAGATATAAGTGTAACAACAGAAGACAAGGGCCAGGCAATAGATTTTCATGTACATTATTATAGATTATTGTAAGCAGAAAGACAGTCTTCTGATTGGTTGTTTTTTACTGAAAGTTAATCTTTCATCTCTTTGTGGTTGTTTCTCAAATGTCCGTTCATCTATATGCTAACTGAATCCGCCTACGCAAAGTCTTTGTTCTTATTTTTCTCACGACCAATATTTGGGACGTAAATATTGACGTAAATTAATGTTTACCAATTTGGCTGGCAGCCAGCTGTCACCCCGTAAGAAGGATAGAGGTGGTGATGATGATACCCAACCAACATCAACAACCGTCATAATAGCAACGGCAAAACTTAGCACTAACCACTATCAATTGGAGAAACGTCAACAGGGTCAAAAATGTCTCTCATTTGGGCAGCATCGTATTAACTACTGGTTGCATGGATGAGGGCATCAGATATGTGAGACAGGAGTGGAGAACCAAGACAGGCAGGCAGGCAGGCAGCCAAGCTGATAGACAGACGCTGAATTATCAGAAGTTAGTGTGGACTGCACTACTTCACTGGAGATTGGGATTTCAAACACTGATATGAGGTGAGGCAGTTCCTGGATATGATGGTCGCCTCACGAGAAGCTTTTCCGACATGCTGCAGACCCTCCGTCTATAGACTCTCTGAGGAGATAGCTTCGAATTGTGCATAGTGAAGATGAGATTTGTTTCTGGAAAGGAGGATTGGGACGGAGGAAACTTTGAATGAACGGGGCAAGAAGCTATGACCGAGGAATTATGCCTTAATAAATGTCTGTAGATGGGAAACATTGACTGAGAAGGCCATTGAGAGATAATAGGCGGACTGGGAAAGAATGAATTGAGAGAGTGAGTGTCACATGCAGTATATTGTATGAAAAGGAGATGAGATCTTCTGAGGAATTGTGGAGTTAGCTAATGAGGCGTACAGAGAACAGGAGGAGATGTGATTGTGCTATGTAGACCTGTGTTTTACTGAGAATTCAATGGAACAATAATGACTATCATAAGATGACAAGTACTTGCTGGTTTTTGGACATATTTTCATGATGAACCAATTAAGTGAGCACTATACTTTAATGCTTAAGTCATTAGAAAACTAGAAGGCGGGATCTATATACATCTATCAGTGTCGAGTCAATTAGGTCATAATAATCCAATTCAGAGCTCTCACCTCGGAGAAATGGACACGTTCTACTGAATAAATCAGTACAAGTGTAGTCTAAATGAAAACTGATCAGGAGGATGAAAATGCATTATGACAAGTGAAAATGTGTGAAGCAGTGAGAGAAACTGTACGAAAGAGTATCTATGTATTCATGAACACTAGGCTTACTAACGGATACTGACGTTTTTTTAATTGATTAAAAATGCCCATTAAAATTGTTCAAAAGAATGGACACTGAACAAAGAATACTTTTTGCAATAACCTCTTCTTCATCAGGTTCTACAGTTATATATATACATTATAGTGAATGAATGAATGAATTAGTGTTATGAACAACATTAATTTTGCTGTTTAAATAACATCGAATCAATAATAATATCAATGGATTACAATTTAATAGCATCAACATAAAAATAAACTGAATTTCAGAAAAACCAGGGAGCATAATTGTTATAACTGCACTGAGTTAAAGTAAAACCCCGTCGCCAATTTGTTATAACTGTAGGGAATTCAAGGAAGACGTTTTCACCTTGCTCTATCTGCGCCTGAACTAATCTGCCTATCTGCTTGTCGTACCTTCCGATTTAGTAAAGCACGCTAATATCAAAAGACAAAGGCTGGACTGTGACTGTGTATTGAAGTGCCACAACGACAAAGAAAGCCATGGTATTTATACATTTTACAACAATATGGACAGCTAACAGCATTTGAAAATAATTGATCTTAATAGCCAATAACAAAGTGCGTGAGAGATGATAATATACCATATGTGCGAGATTGACAGTCAATAACAAAATGTGTGGGAATGATAATATACCATATGTGCGAGATTGACAGTCAATAACAAAATGTGTGGGAATGATAATATACCATATATACAAGATTAACAGTTAATACCAAAATGTGTGAGAATGATAATATACCATATATACAAGATTAACAGTTAATACCAAAATATGTGGGATCCTATCAATAATATTACAAATTCATGAATTTATAGTCTCCACTGAAGACCAGGGCAGTAGTAGTGCTTGAACTTGCTCCTTTTGAATACAGAGCACTGGTTATTTGAGGCGAATTGCAACAGCCTCTACTGTTTGGATCATACGGTGCTTTGATGTTTTTGGCAATTTATTATTTATTAGGCGACTGGTAGATGACAGACAAGGATTCTTTCACGCTGGCTGGCTTTGTGGTCGGCCGGTTTGAACCAGATGGTCTAATACCCAACTGTTAGTGGTTTTTACCAAACCTTTACTTAGCCACACTGGGAGATTTTCCCGAGAGAAGACGAAAAAACAAGTTCCTAGAGCAACGGCCGATATAACTGGTTCCACTAGCGCAGTTGAATTGGTAGATACAATTTTTTTAAAATATTTACCTGTCTAGTATTTATAAAATATAGTGAATAAGTATTAGATAAGTGTGTTAAATAATTTCGGTGGCATTACATAAGCACTTCATACTTTAGACAGTTATATTGACAACAGTTTTATGACTTTATTCCCGTAAAATATTAGTATATTATTCGACAGGTAGCTAATTTACCTTTCGGTTGGATCCAACCAGTTGTACCAGTCAGGGATGAGAAGCAATGGCATTTCTACAGAAAACCTACATCAACTGGTCAGTATGCTCATTTTCATAGCTTTGTGCTCGTAAAATACAAACACAGTCTGATAAAGTGTTTGGTTCACAGAGCAGGAGAAATTTGCTCGGATGAATGTCTTTAATGAGGAACTTAACAATATTAAACAATTGCTGAATGAAATGGTTGTCCAGAAAAGTTTATTGATAAGAATATGAATGTAAAATCAAGGCAACCCAAGGTACCAATAGTTCCTAAAAAGCCCCTATTCTTACAAATTCACTTCCTCGGGGACAACATCAGCGGGTTACTTACACAATGTCATAGAAATGCGGTGAGAAGAGCGTACCGTGATGCCGTTATATGCCGTGTCTTCAAAACAACCCATATTTTGTGTTAGGGAGTAAAATAAACTATGCTTAATTTCTCCTTTTTCATGTGTATTCACCAGTTTAACTGCTTTTTTCAAGTCTGTCATGTAGGCCGTACAAATAGGCGTGTTTTGCTTCTCGAATTTCTGAACATTACCCGATGTGGCTGAGCAAAGCACATACAAAATCCATCCAGTGGCGCTATTGTATCTCATCTTGTGGATACAGAACACAAGATTGGTGTTAACCAGGCTTTCAGAGTCATTTACCGCACACCAGCAAATCTTAACTGCGCTTTAAGAGTTCGTCTATTACACATATTTCTGAGGCCGTTGGGATCCACATTAAAAAGCCCAATTTATGTGTCCAAAAGAAGAAGTTAGTTCAGACATTGTCCCTACCTTGGCTATCTAGGTTCGAATGATCCTCAACTGGTTGTGAAAATTTTCCTAACTATAGTTGATATTCTATTTGCTACTACACCTTTATTATTATTATTTAAGCACCTTTAATGAATTGTAATTCCATTACGATCTTACTTTACATTTCGATATTATCTAACAAACAATAATATTATTATTGACTACTATTCTGGAATATTCTGTGCATATAAACATGCATATATAATTGTAGAGCCAGAAGAGGAGGTAATTATCGAAAAGGAGATTCTTTGCTCGCTCAATTATTTTGTGTTTTACAGACGTTTGAGTAAATATTTTCGCTAGACTAAGTTGATGTCATTGTTTTATTCCTTTACGTTGCCAGTGGAACATGGGGGCTTCAAGCTTGAGCTTTGAAGTTTAATTAGCAGTGATGTTTATTTTTACTTCTAGCCTTCCCGTCTTTACCAGTCTTACTGCTGGGTTAGCTAGGTCTGAGAGCACATCGGCTGGGAATCGGACAGAGAACCACCTGCTTGGTTGGCGAGTATTCAACCACTGTGCCACCGACGCACCCACTTAATGTCTATGTGATAATAAATGTCATACACTAACTAACACTGATCAAGCAGTACACACGTATATGAACAATTTTTCGTTACACAACATTCGTGATCGATAGAATATGGAGGGTTTTTTGGAAGATCCCAGTTGGTCAGAGCCTATCACTAATGAATTTCAGTCCAAATTATCCAAATGGTCCTTCAGTGTTTAGAATACATTTGCGGTAAAGGAAGACTCAGCGAGGCGTTTAGAGTAAACACAGGAGTCAGACAAGGGTGATTATTATCACCAATGATATTCCTAATTGTGGTGGACTGGATTATGCGTCAGACTGTGGGAAACGAGAAGACAGGAATATCCTGGACCGACCGACGTGAAGAACCTAGAAGACCTGGATTTCGCGCATGGATGATTTATGTTTGATGTCACATACAATCGAAGACTTACAAGCGAAAACCGACAAACTGGTCGAAGAAGCAGCAAAGACAGGACTCCAGGTAAACATAGACAAGACGGAGGTTATGAAAATAACCAATCAACAACAGCAACAATATCCAACGTCAATCATCATCAACGGGAGGGATTTGAAAGAGGCTGCTTCATTCACTTATCTAGGAAGCATTGTCTCAACTACAGGAGGAGCGGACGAGGATGTCAAATCGAGAATCGGGAAGGCGAGAAACACATTCATCAGCCTGAAATCAATCTGGAAATCTTCGTCACTCAGCCAGAATCAACAACAAAATTCGGATTTTCAATACAAACGTAATGTCAGTTCTCCTATACGGGTCAGAAACCTGGCGGGTCACAAAGAATATTTCCAAAAGGCTGCAGACCTTTATTAACAACTGTCGTCGCTGGCTCTATACTGAAGATCAGATGGCCGGGCCGGAAAGAACCACCAACAAGAAACCGTAGGAACAAACAAAAGAAGAACCAATCGTCAACCAACAAATATGCAGGAGAAAGTGGAAATGGATGGATCGGACACTCGCTGAAGAGACCGCTGGGTGACATCGCGCACCAAGCCCTCGAGTGGAACCCGAAAAGGAAGCGGCGAGTGGGACGTCCAAGGGTGACATGGAGGAGATCGTGTGAAGAGGAGTTGAAAGAATATGGATTAACATGGATGCAGGCGAAAAGTATAGCAGAAGACAGAAGAAAATGGAGACGTGCAGTTGAAGCCCTATGTCCCACTAGGAACCCAAGGGAGCAATAATAATAATAAATAAAGGAGACTTGTTGGCTAATGAACGTAATCTTGGTTTTTCTTTTGTCCTTATCTATCAGCAACGCATGTCGTGTGTCCGACACACTCTCCGTTTCGACGTAAAACAAAACGCACTATAATACATGTGCATTTATTACATGACCACCTATAACCATATTTTTCATAAAATTCTGCATTTGTCCACCTCTTCATGTTTGAGGAATAACAGTGTCTCTAGTGAATTTCGTCAGAATGTCAGTGAAAATCTTTAATTTAGAAAATAGGCCATTACGATGTTCTCCCAGACAGCTTGGTCTATGTCCTTACAATCCAAAACTTACTTTCTTTGGATTGTACTCCAGCTTAATTCAGTTTGAGATATTCCTATCAACTGTTTGGACCGAAGTGTTCGTTTCAGGTTGACATGGCTGTCGGCTTCTTGTGCAGATGCTTTGACGATGTCTGGGCATGTAATTAGAAATTACTTTGTGGATGGTGACTAGCAGTGGAATCCAAGATGCGCATTTGGGACGCGTCGTCTGGATCCACTAACTCCTTAGAGAGTAATGAATCGTGTTCCTAGCGACTGAATGTGTCTTCTTCATTAGTTTAGTTAGGTTAGTTTTCAGAGGCCACTTGAATATGAATTATTAATATAGTTAATTTCTGGATCGATATAACAGTTTGTGATTCATATGGACAATTAGATGCGATGACTACAAACATTCTTCATGACGAATAACTTTCTTAATAGTCAAAATTATTTCAAATTTATCGAAATATCAGCAGTTCAAGTGGACGATTGTGATGTATTTCTGATCTCTGAACAGTATGGTTCAATTCAGAAACGACAAAAGAAAACTAAAACCAATATCTCCTGTAACATAAGCTGTAACGGTTACAAAAACCATACTGTTGAATATAGACATCCTGTCTGCCTTCACATCCATAACTGTTTGCCATTCGCTCATCTCAATGCAACCAAACCACTACAAACATCAGTGCGTCTAGGAAATGTGAGAATTTCATACATTTATTCCCCTTAATGAATTTGAACCAGCCAAGAACTACAGATTTTGCAGAATAAATTGGCACCATCTTTTATTTCGTTGCCTTCTCGTCAGCTGCTTACATGGCAAAGACATTATTAACTATATCCACATAAACAATTTTAACATACTGTGTGCGTCGGTGGCACAGTGGTTAGGACTCTCGCCGACCATGCACATGGCCCGGGTTCGAGCCCTCGCCGACGCACACCTGATATCTATGGTCGGCCTGTGATTTTGGGCTACCGATATCCACGCTGAAAATTCCATACTTGTACCAAAAATACAGTGTGGAATCAAGCTGTAAATCAAAAATAAAATAAAAAAATAAAAAATAAATAAAATAGAAATTAGACGAGGAATCTTTTTTCGTTCTGTCTTTGTGTTATCCTTACTCTCTTTGTCTTTATTCAATTCAACCCTTTTTCAGTTCAAAAATCCGTTATTTTAAGTTTGTTTCCATGCTTTTCCTGCTCACATTAACAATTCGTTTTAAATAACCATTTTACAATCATATGCTAGTCCTGCGTAATTTTTGTTTCTAAGACTCTTGTATTCTATATTCACACCTTACCTCCATCTCAAGTTGAAAAAATATTATTATATCAATTTGTTTCCATGCTCATTTTCTACACACCTGTAATTCATTCTAATCCTGTGAAATTTTTGTTTCTAAGCCTCTAGTAAACCATATCTAGTTGAAAATAATTGTCACCTTTTTATTCGCCTTCGTAATTATGTGGAATCAGGTAAAAATGGTATCTAAGTAAAGCTATGTATTTAAATGAGATTGTTGAGCTTTTGATAATGAAATCGCCGAAAAGATCAACATCTTTGATGAATTTCGTGTCCTATTATTTCTGAAACTCACTTCATGTTGAAATTAGCACTGAAGATGCAGTGAAATCTTTGCGAACAAACTGTCCACTGTCCTTAACGTACCTACAACATAAGCGGATTGCTCTGCTTGGAAACCTGCAATAAGTCCCTAACTACCTAGTAACTTAATTGCTTAACTCATGTTTCGATGTGCTAACATTGTCCTTCAAGTGAATCTCTTTCTATTTCTAAAACTTCTACAATAATTTCAACCTGTGCCACATATGCACTATTTTTATTACTGTGTGGTCTATTTTAGCAGTCATCATAAAGATTTCTTTTTATTGATTCTTCAAATACTTAGTGGCAAATGCTTAATGCTATAACTCAGGGTAAATATCCAAAGTTTCTGAGCTTTCGGTTGTGTACCATTTGTAACTGAGATGGTTGCTGATCATGCTAATGTTAAATTCCTTTCATCCGAGTAGATATAACTAATTAACATGTTCCTAAATATTTTTAATTCCATTGTTGTAATGATTCCTCAGTTCTTGGGTATCATGATGAAATTATTATTCGAAAACTATTTTGTCTACTTTATTCAAATATCAGTAGTATACCGATATATTTATTGTTTTTAAAAATCTGATCTGCAAATTCTGAATATTTGTTTCATACAAAACGCTAATGAGATGTTGACAAAACACTACAACTTTGTATTGAATTCAGAGAGATAATATTACCATAATCAGCCTTGAAAGTAGCGGAAGCTCTGTTTGGATGAACATGCAAGAATGTCTTTACAACACACTGACGATTCTTTCTGCCCCAAATTAAATCCGCCAAGCATGTAGTTAACAGAAAATCAACTGACAAATGTTTTAAAAACAGGTAAGACAAATCAATGACTACTTCAGATTTATGTGAAAGTATCCCACTCACCGCCTTCATAATCCCAGATTTATTTGAATTAACAAAATTTTATAAAACAGGATTACCTATTCGGCCCCTTTTCATGCTACTGTTTAACACTTAGCTCAAACAGTTAAGGACGTTAAAGATTTTATTACCTCAGACAAGTTTATGTTCCTGTTAGATACAACCTCATTGTTTACAAATTTACTTATCATTGAAATCATCTCCTGTATATGTACATCGTTCAGATGTGAGGCTGCCAACAACCTGTATTTAAAAGAACACTTATTAAGATGAACGTTTAATCTCCAGTTTAGGGGGAAGAATGGTGTTGTGATGAAATTACTACTGAACCGGCTGGTGAATGGTTATCAGAGCTTAAAAACGCTAACCTCAGTTAATCTGTTGAATGCTTTAATATCTAGATAAGATATGCAGACGAGACGCTTGTCACTTACAATAATTATTTTGTCAACAATAATATTTTGCTGTCATCCGTCTTAAAAATTCACTTTAGAAAAGGAATGTGAAAAAGGCACCTGTTTTCCTCATGTATTTCTCACAAGACGTAGAGACGAATCTTTTAAAACAGACCTAAACGCAGAAAACCTACTTAGAATTGATAAATCACTAGTTTCTACAGATGGATATCTATTTCATACATGACTGATGCGTTTTCTTCGTTTAAAAACTTCTGAATAAAGCCTAGAACTTGGCTATTTTAGTGAATTTGAGCAAGACTTTCGTGCCCAAAAGAAGGTTGTACAAATCTTATTTCTCTCCTGGGCTTCGATTAGTAGGGGTGAATAAATATGTTTATTTCCTTTATTCTCTATGATTAATCTGTCTCTTTTTGCCATATTATTATTACCGTTTTTAGTCTGAATTGTTTCCTTAACTATTTCACAACCGCCTTTATTTGTTTCATTAAATTTATGTTTTGCAATTTCGACCGTCTCGCCTTATTACCCTGTTTGATTTGCATAGAAATAAATTCCTTTGAGTTCGACCTAAATAACTAGCTCCATATGAACAGTTGAATTTGTTTTCGTATACATATTGATGTGGCCAACTTTGGTAATGTATATCTTTGTAGAGTGTGGGGTAGGGAAATTCACAGGTCAATTCAAGGTTGTAAAAGGTGTCAGGTGAGTGGCTAGTACAAAGTGGCCTGAGTTAAACAGAAGAGAGTAAGACAGCATTGAGAGGTTCATAATGAAATATCGAATATGTGGAATGAAACAGGTGGGGGGTATATATTGAGAAAAGAGATAATATCACTAGTAATAAATCCGGATAATATAAATAAAAAATTCGATAGTATTGAGGGAATATTTGTTTGAAGGCTATAAGTTATGACGAATAATAACAAGCAAAGGGAAAAAAACTAAGAGGGAAGGAACACTCTTGGTGGAAAGAAGAATCATTAATCCAAGTTTGGCCACAGTAGGAACAGCGTCTGGACGTGTTCTCTTTGCATACAAAGTTCCGGTTTATTCGATCTTATTGCAACAGCTTCAGTTATGTGTAGGAGACGTAAGCGAACTGTTCGTGATAACGACTTCATCTCCTGCACATAGCTGAAGCTGTTGCAATGAGTTCGACTAAAGCGGAACTTTGTATGCAAAAATGACACTTCCAGACGGTGTTCCTACTGTGACCAAACTTGGATTAATGATTCTTCTTCTCACCGAGAGTTCTTCTTCCCCTTAACCCTCTTGGTATCTTTTTCTTTCTCTGCTTATTATTGCAACTACTATTACTATTATTGTTATTCGTCATAATTTATGTCCTTCATGCAAACACTTCCTCAATGCTGTCGAATTTCTCATTTATACTATCCGGACTCTTTTCTCAATATATGCCTCCACCTGTTTCATTTCACATATTCGATATTTCATGGTGAACCTCTGTTATGTACTTGTCGACAAATTGTTGTTATGGACTGGTCGAGAAACTAATAGTCCTGACGCAAGAAGGCGGAAATCAGAAGACCACTAGGTTTGAGATGATACTTCTATTTTCCAAACACAAGGAGAAGCAATAAGTGGTATAACACCAAAAGTAAAGTAAGTCACACAAATTGTGAGAGCGAAATATATATGAATGTTCAGACAAAGGTGTGAACAATCATTAGACAGTCTTAACATGAATGGCTAATTATAATGAAGTATCGATCCATATATACATAGCGAAATATAGCAGACATGTCAACAACCACCATATATGGATATATGTCACCAAGCAACGGACTGTCAACAAACACTCATATTATATATAATATAAGGGGAATATACATTGTTAAAGGAGACACGTTCATACAAGTGAAATGGTCACAGACTAAGCGAGCAAACAGAAAGAGAGACCAACATACACACACACACATAAATATATATATGTGGATACATATCAACCTCTCATTGCAGTCTTGATATATATATATATATATATATCTTATTCCTTTCCACCCAGCGTTTACCCCACTCCATTGTTATCTTTATTGTATGTCGACTTTTGCAATTTACACTAGACCTATTGTGCCTTTAGTATTTGATTACAGTTCACAATCCCGCCTCGTTAATTTTGTCACTATACTTGATACATGTGTCAGCCCTTGCTTGAACTTCAGTGAACATTCGGTGTTCCCCATTGGTTGGCATTTGTTTGCATGTATTCTGTGGTAATCATTTTCTTCACACATCACTGAATATAACTCACTCGCACTCCCATATCCCA